>CM060423.1:164968100-166255600 GCA_030545235.1 Helianthus tuberosus | reverse complement strand
TCCTCCTATTGAGTATTTAGCATGCTTATGAATCAAAAGGACTTACGGGTTGTAACGGGGCTAGGTGCAAAGGTAGGAAATTGTGGAAATGTGAAAGTAGCTCATTGATTTGACCCGGTTTTTATTTCTACTACTAAACAAAGCAAACACCAAATATATACACAACTTTTTCAACGTTCTCAACTACTATTGGAACTAAATACTTTTTTTTTCATATTTTTCTCTTTCTCTTTCTCTTTCTCTTTTTTTTCATCATTTTTTTTTTTCATAACACATCAAACTCAACAATATATACAAGAACATCAATACTACATACTAAATCTCCTAAACCGGGTCATCTCAATAGGTAAAATTTTGTAGGAAGTAGGTTTGGGTCACAACCGAATGGTATAAGGCTCAAACATGGCTTTCTAAAGACCAAACCCCCACCCCTCACAATACCAAGCTCATATATGTAACGTATGAGGTCCAACCCCCAATTCCCACACTCTCACACATCTAGACGAGGCTACCTAAAAGTCCCCTATCCTTTTCACAAGCATGCTAATTCTAAGATTTAACAAGAATTCGTACACAAGTTCTATTAACACACGACACACACCGCCACTCAAACAAAGAAATATCAATAACAATAATATGTGGCTCAAATTCTCACCAAGAAAAGACTAGGAATGGGTGTCGGCATGTCATGCGGAACAATATCAAGTGTTCAAATTTCAACAATTTTTTCGCTTGGTTAACAATATTTTCAAAAATTCTCAAAATTTTCCCCTCATCCCCACACTTGGGATACATTGTCCCAATGTATGGTTTTGAGAGAAAGATCGCTTAACACACCAAGCTTTTTTTTTTTTTTTTTAACAACAGCAAACAAACTAACTACCATTATTTCAAAGTTAAAGAACATAACAAGACTAAGGAAAGAGTACATTGACCTGGTGAAGTTTGACACAACAGATGTTGTAGATAATCCAACTTCCTATCATCACCTTCACACAACTCTCCGCACATCTTCCCCACACTTATCTAAAAACACCTTGGGTTGCCTCCCAAGCAGCGCTAAAGTTTAGGTCTTCAGCCCGACCGTACCTGATATGTCTCAAGGTGGTCTCAATGCACATTTACCTTTTTCGTTGCTGATGTAAGCACGATGTTTGATTCTTCTATTGTGTGTGTGCTTTGTCACGTCCCATCTTTCTTTGCAAAATTCTTTAAATCCACATTTTCCTACCGAATTTCCAACAAATGCTCGGTAGTTTACTCTCCACTTCACTACTTCGTTTTCTGTGCCCAACAAATCCAAACTCTCCCATAAACATAACTTATGAATGAAATCTCCCACATCATGAAGTGCCACCTTCCTAGTTTCTAAACATGCATACTTAA
Organism: Helianthus tuberosus; assembly: GCA_030545235.1. Classification (NCBI taxonomy): domain Eukaryota; kingdom Viridiplantae; phylum Streptophyta; class Magnoliopsida; order Asterales; family Asteraceae; genus Helianthus; species Helianthus tuberosus. Next base: position 166,254,214 of record CM060423.1, on the reverse strand, counting down.
CACTCTTGGTTTCCATAACCACCACAGCCGGAGAGTTGTAATCAACTTTGATTGGTTCATCAAGTAAAAGGCCCTCAACTTTGCTCTCCATAGGTGGTTCCTCCACAATAATTTCAATTGTATATTCCTCATTTGGCCCTAATAATTCAGTATCAAGTTCGGGAGGACTCACAACCTTTTCTTCTACATCACCCATAGGTGTCATTTGTTCAATCTGCACATATATCCATTGTTGTTTTGCTTGACGTTTTTCCAATATCGACGTCCCTGGCCTCATCTCTTTCACCTCTTTTGGTAACAAATCATATTTCCATTCCAAAAGTTCTACTCGTTCTTCCATTGACAAATGAGGTTTTGTTAATTCTTTTTCAACATGAACCATGTGTCTCTTTCTCATCATCTCGTCAAGACTTTCAGATTTATGTGACTGATAGTGCAAAGTAGGTTGTTGAGTTACACATTCATAACCAGACTGATCAAATGTATACTGAGCATGATAATAATCTTGATCGTACATCTGAGGGCCTTCATATGAAAGTTGGGAATATTCATCATAATAATCCATGTTCGACTTGTAAGGTGAATCATAGTATGAATCATGTGGGTGAAACTCATCATAATGGACATTCCGCTCGTCCATTCTCATCTGTTCTTCTCTACGCTTATGTTGGGCCTCCCCACAACATATACTCGGATGAAGTGGGCCTTTGCACAATCTACACGTAAATAAGCTGAAATTTGTGTAATGCCCTGTCATCCTGCACAACACAACTCAACTACCAAGTGTAAATCATGAACATAAAAGAAATCTTTTTGGTTTTTTTTTTTTTAATTTTTTTTTCAAACTAATACACAAGATAACACACGTTGCGCACTACTCCCCGGCAACGGCGCCAAAATTTGACGTGATTGTCGTGGTCACGCAAATTTAATCCCAATAACAACTATATAGATAGTGGCAAGTGGGTATCGAACACAGGGAGTTTGTGGAATGTGTGTTATTTGAAAGATTATCTAATTTGACTAAAATTAAACTAATTGCACTAAAAGTAAATTTCAAGAGTTGTTTGATTGATTTGAGTTTTAAAACTTAGGAATGCTAAGCTAATTGCAAAAATGAAAATTTAGTTGTAAACAATTGAGAGAAAAATGACCATCTTTAGTTTCCAGTTTGTTTCAACGGTTGTACTATCATCCACTAGAAAGAATCACATAGACATGATTCATGTAAGATTACTTGTTGTGATAAAAGGGAACGAAGTACTCAGATTCCTAGAACGTGAGGTTGTTACCCGATGACCAATTGACCCTTACCCATCCTAACTTTACCCATGATATCTCGATTGCCAACGGCACCAAGAACGTATGATTTCAAGGTAGGATAAAACAAGATTCAACAATTTACAAACAAATAATAAAACACCATAGTAAACGAAACATAAACAAGTTTACCATTGTAGAAATTGAGAATCAAAATACAACCGTCTTAACAACCTTCAACTAAAGATGACCAATAAGAACCTAGCCACTCATAGCTTTGACCAACATTGTAGCAAAATAAGATGAAATTATTGTTCACAAGATTCACCAACACAACTAAAATGAAAGATAGATGATAAGATAATGTTCTCTCCACTCCAAGTCTCTAAATATACTCAAGAACTCGTTTTTCCCAGGTTGTAACCGATCCCCAATCATAAGTCCCCATAAATTCCATAAAAATGGCAATTTAATGAAGGAGTTACATGTTTGAGTTCAGTCGGAGCCGTAACCTACGGCTCCCAGCCGTAGGTTACGGCTAGCAGCTTTGCTTTACGGCCCTTCTCTCCTGATTTACGGCAAGAAATGCTGAAAACTTGTTTTCAACATAACTTTTTCGTTTCAACTTCATTTTCTTCACCGTTTTCGCCTACGTTCTCGTAATTTCATCCTCTATCATGCTATCCTCTTAATTCTTCAATTCCAAAAATTGATTTTTTATTGATGCTCCAAATTCTTTCCCTTTTATGCTCCATTTGCACCTGCACGTCCAAACAACTAGTAGTTACTAAGTTCAAACAATTAAACGTGTAAAGCATGGGATTTAATCTTTTTAAGGCACTTACGGGTTGTCCTACGGACCACCCGTCAGTAACCTTCAAGAACTGGAAGTTCAAGTCATTCTTTTACCCTTGCAGGGGTTAGTGTTACAAAAACATTTCCCCATACATAAGCAGAGACCTGATTCTTTTCATCTTCTTTAAAAGTGTGAACAAATTGCTGTAGTAACTTTTCTGGTACTTCTCTTCCTTTTCTTAGTGCTCCTGAGATTGGACATTTCATAAGATATTCTACCAGAAGTTGACATCTTACATCATATTCCGAATGCTCTGTATTCATCAGCATATTGTTTTCTTTCATTGGTAGAAATTCTGTGTCTTCAACAAAAGGTACTTCATGTTGAACAATTGGGATGTTGAGGTTCACTTCTACCATTGTTGAACTTTGTGAGTTAGGGTTTGAAATTTAGGGATTTTTGGATTTTGAGTGAGAAATAGGGGATGTTTCGGTTTGATGTTTTTGTGAAGAAGGTGAGTGATTTTTGAATTTCTGCTAAGTGTGAGTTATATAGTGAGGGTTTCAGCAGAGAATTGTGGGTTTATGGAGTTGAGGGGATATGGAACGTGCCATGAAATGGCGGTTAAAAGATCATTAATTGTCTTTATTACCGTTAGATCGTGTGATGTGAGTTTTGGTTCAGAATGTAACCGTTGGATCATGGGTATCAAGACATTTAATGACGGTTGATCGTGTAATCGTGGTTATGCCCTTTCAACTTATAGTTTCTTCAATCATTCCTTCAAAAAAATGTTAAACTGAATTTTGATTGGAGAAAACTATCGGTTATATGACACCTTTTCATCTTTGTGGACCCCATTTTGTAAAAGGTCCAATCAGCTTTCTTCATCTGCATCCTCTCTTTCTTGTAAGTCAAAGTCCCCTTCTGATGATGTCATTAGAAATTCAACATAAATTTTGTTAACAATATGTTCTTCCCTTTTTTTTTATTTATGTTGACCTTTTAGATGTGGTCAACAGAAGTCAACAATTTTCTACAGAATTTCTTGGATGTGTTTCCCCCTAAACTTGTGACTCTTTTCAGCAGATTTTTGAAGTTTCTCCTTTTGATTGATATAAGAGGTTTTTTTTTTCTTTTTTTTTTGTTTGAGATGAGAGGGAATGAGATAAGATCAGAAGACTCACATATGATTCTCTGGTGGCATCCACGTCTCTTGGCTTTTTCTGATATTTTCTAAAACTTGTTATCATTTTGAAGTTTTAATAGAAAAAAAATTTAGAGATGCATTTTAACTTTAAATTACCAGATTTTGTCTCCTGTCATCAGAAACTCAGAATTTTGTGTCAAATGTTTTTGTTTTCTGATGATCATGTTTCTCATTATTCTTTACCCATTTTTCTTTTTCCCAAACCATAAGACAGACAACAAAGAAATATAGGAAACACACTATATAAACATATTATCATGCAAAATATCTACACAATCTAGGTTTAAACAAAGAAAAACCTAATCAAGATCTTCCCCTTCTCCATGATCCATTTCAAGGAGCACCCATAGATCAGTCACCAAACTAGAATTATGATCAGTAGGCCTGAGCACACTGAGATTCATATTTTGTTGGAGTCTCATCTCAGCTCTGAGATAACCTGCAGGAACTCCTCCAAAGCCTAGCTGGCTTGTGATTACCCTCATTAGAAAACGAGGATAAATCAAGAATGGCCTGCCAGACCACATATTACTTGCAAAATCTTTCATCAAGTAATAAGAGAAGTTGTAAGGTATATCTAATATGAGTGCTCGAACAGTCTCCATCAACCTATGGGATGCTTCATGATGATTAATGACCTTCTTTGAAAAGCATGCACCCATTTGTGTGATCAGAAATTGCCATGGCTTGATGAAGCCATTTTTGGTGATTGCTCGTGGTGAGTTTACAGGTTTGTAACCCATCTGCTCCAAGGTTTCTTCTATTTCAGTCTTTGTAAACATTAGAACATCACTATCATCATTGAGTTGTAGAACCGTCCTGATGATACCTTCATCTACTCGAACTCTTTGGTTGAGCACAACACTTTCAATAAATATATGTCCTCTATTCTCATATTCTGACAAAGTTGCATTTTGCCAGAACATTTGAAGAATTTCTGGGAAGACTATTATATTGGCTATAAGGGCATATTTCAAGTTACTTCCCATGAGCAGATTCACCACTGTTTGGCATCCTTCCCAGTGAGGACCCTCAAAGTTGGTTCTTAGTTTGAGGTTCTGGTAAGGATGGTGAGGAAGTGCAAAACGATCAGCTTTTATGGTAAGCATTTTGGTGAGTGTGAGAAGATGTGAGTGTTGAAGAAGAAGATGAAGTAAAGTTTTCTGGTGTCTCCTTATGTGATGGTGACAGTCTTTGGTTATGGTGGTGAACATATATAGTAAACTTAGGTTCTGTTTGTTTTTTATTCAAACATCTGCAAATTGCTTATGTCTACAGGCGGGCAGACATAAGATGTTGAAGACTGTTTGTTTTTTTTTAAACAGATCTACAAATAGCTTCTTTCTTCTTCAAAAAAAGCTAAGAACATTTGCTTCACACATCTTCACAAAACACCCTTCTTCTTCTTCCTCTTCTCCCCTGCCACCACCACCTCCGCCACCACCACCGCACCACCTCCGCCACCACCTCCACCACCACCATCGTCAAAACCCACCACCACCAAACCCATCTATGAGAGAGAGAGAGATATGTGCGAGAGAGAGATCGGTAAGAGATAGAGACCGTAGAGAGAGAGACCTGTGAGAGAGAGAGAGAGATCTGTGAGAGAGAGAGAGACCGTAGAAAGAGAGACCTGTGAGAGAGAGAGAGAGAGACCTGTGAGAGAAAGAGAGAGATCCGTGTGATGGCGGAGGTGGTGCGGCGGCGGTGGTGGTTGTAGAGAGAGAGTGTGTTCTGTGAGAGAGAGAGACTGTAGAGAGAGAGAGGTGGTGGTGTGATGGCGATGGTGTGATGGCGGAGGTGGTGCGGTGGTGGTGGCAGAGGTGGTGCGGTGGTGGTGGTTGTAGACAGAGATAGAGAGTTTGTAGAGAGAGAGAGCAGATAGAGAGAGCTTGTGGGTGTGTTGTGTGGTTGAAGTTTTTTTTGAAGAAAAAAAAACAAACCCTCTTCTCCTTGTAGACTGCAGACATTTGGGCCACATCTTCTCTTGCAGATGCCTGCAGATGTGGTTCATAGACTACAGACATTTTACATCTGAAAAAACAAACAGCACCTTAAAGTTTGCCATAAATGACATCTACCTACATATAGATTTTGTTCATCACAATCTTTGTTATTAAATTTTCTATCATAGGGCATAAAGAATAACTCAGATAAACTCTCCTGCATTAATTGAGTTGGGCAGCCATTTTCTGGTTATATATCATGATTACCTACCAATATGTCACTTCAGTGTATAGTATTTAATGAAGGAGAGAAAAAGCTTTACACCCACTAACGAGTTCCCAGAAAATCTTCTGTCATATGATGTTTTCAATATTTTAGAAGAAAAATAAAAGAAAAGAAAACTAAACGAAAACATTACAATTTATGAATTTACAGATATGAGTATAGATAAAGATGATGACATGCACAAATTTGTTCTATTAATCAATCAATGATTTTGAATTTTCAAAATGTTTTCTGTTGAGTTACCAGAATTTCTGATGATTTATCAGATATTCTGATGATACATCAGATTTTCTGATAATTTATCAGTTTTTCTGATTTTCTGGTGCTTTATCAGATATATAATCCCTTTTTTATTATCATTAAGACAAATTGATCAGCATATTTCTGGTAATAAGGTTATTTGAAAAACCTTTATCACAAAATTGACCAAGATTTAGCAGATTGTACTTTAAGCCTTCAACATAGGCTACTTTCTCTACGGTCAAACATCCATACCTTATGCATCCATATCCCATGATCCTCCCTTTCACTCCATTTCCAAAATTTACCATTTTACCCAGCTTTGAAACAAAGTTACTGAGTAAGCTCCTGTCCCCAGTCATGTGCTTGGAGCTTCTTGAATCGCAGTACCAGATCTGCTGCACATGATGGTCCTGAAATGGAAGAGTTAGAGGGTTTTTGGTACCCAGGCTTGCTTTGGTACTCTTTCTGATGAGATTTTAAACAAATTATTTTCTTTTGTTGGCCTTTCATCAGAAATTCTATTATATGCTGAGCCATAAACAGATTTTACATTTTTCTTTTAGAGATGGTGTTGAACAAGCTTCAGTATGTCAACACACATACAAGATTTATCAGAATTTTCTGATATTCTTTCTTGTGATGGAATGAGTGGATACTTTTGAAAAGATGAGTGAACTGCTTCTGGAGTCTTTAAAGATTCTTGTTTGCATTCACTTCTGTTTGGTTTAACATGTAAGAATAAATAAATAATATATTTATTTATATATGGCCATTATAATCATCTATATAATAATAGAACAAAATATATAACAACCTATTAAATAATTAGTTGGTAATTGTTGATGGGCCTAATTGCCCTTATTAACTAATTAGGGTTTCCTCTTGGGTGCATATATAAGGAGACTTATGTAGAGGTTCTAAGGTTAGACATATAACCTAATTACTCTCATAACATCAATTGACCTCCTCTCCTCTCCTAACCGATACCCCTTTATCGGTTTTCTTCATCACCATCATTAGATTGCACCCTAAGGAGGAACCAGATCAAGCTAACAATCATGTTAAACACTGTTGCTGCGTCTCTATCTGGATTCTCTGCTGGCATGTACTGATGCAATCAAATGTATGTTTTCATGTTTTCCATTATGTCTAAATAGAACTGATCAACATGTGGTATCAGAGCATATGTTGATTAGTCAGTTCTGTTATCGTATCCATTAATTCTGGGATTGAAATCATGAAAACAGAAATTTTGAATAACTTCATAATCATAACCGCCGGTTTCGAGTCATGACCCGAAATCATTGTTTTCGGAAAAGAATGTTAAATTAATGACATGAAATCATAATAGTTAAAATCAACAAATCCGAAATCTGTTTTAGAAGCCTTAATTTTCAGGTTCGGGTTCCAGAATTATTATTTTATTTTTTTTAGGGTTCATCATGTGCTCTTAGGAAAATTCAAAAATTCCTTTATGTTTTGGAATGTAATTAGGATTATTGAGTGTTTTTCCTGTTTTGATCCAATTTTATCATCTAAGTTTATTCGAAAACTGTTAATTAGTAATCAGATAAAATTTTCGAAATATTTTATAAATTAGATCATCACTAAAACATGAAACCATATCTCAAAATTCCTAAGAATTCGAATTTTCAGATATGCTTTTACATTAACAGCTGTAACAGTGGACTCGAGACCATCAGGTTTCGACTCGAGACCATCAGGTTTTGACTCGAGACCAAGATCTCGACTCGAGACCAAGATCTCGACTCGAGACCACAAGGCCTCAACTCGGAATCATAAGTGTTCTCAAATGTTCACAACTCGAGACAACGATTTCGACTCGAGACCATAAGGTTTCGACTCGAGACCACTGAGGTTTCGATTAAGGGCTTCAATCTTCACAACTCGAGACCATGGTTGTGACTCGAGATCTCATCAAGCACTCGAGATCTCATAAAACACAGTAGTCGAGACCATGATTACGACTCGAGACACTGAGGTTGCGACTCGAGACCATTAATGAGTCGAGACCTCATAATGTTACAAGATAAGTCAAGACTGGACTCGAGATCTCACTCGAGACCTCATAACTAAGTCGAGATCTCATAACTGAGTCGAGACCTCACTCGAGACCTAAGACTAACTCGAAATCTCAACCTTATTACTTTAGGCTGTTTAATGTGATAACTAAATAATTGGTTTTGTAATTAGATAATTAATCAGAATCAAATAAAATTTCACAAAACCAAAATAGCTTAACTTGAATGAGCTTCTGATGTATCACTTCTGGCCAAAGCTGATTTGATGCATCTATTTATTGTTCAAGTATTACGAAAGCTATGTTGAGTATGCATTACAAACGTGAATGTCTTAATTTCTGGCTAAAGCTGATTTAATTCATTCATGTCTAGCATACTTAACAAGCGCATAACTAAAGTGATTGTCTCATTTCTGGCCAAAGCTGATTTGTCACGATTACTTTGCACACATGCTTAAATGATTACACTTCTGGCCAAAGCTGATTTGTCTTCATTTAAGTAGAACTTTAACTAAGTCTATTATTTTGATGTTAGCAATAGACATATCACAACCTCTTCATATAATGATTCTCACATTAATGATCCTTTATTAATCTTATGATCATTTTGTCTGCCTTAATTTTTAAGTACCCATAACTTTACTCGCTACAACTTTCTTCTATAAATCAATATCTCATCCACTCTAATTCTTAAACATAAAATGTTTTGCTTTATTTAAAGTTTCTATAAGAATTAGCTCTTGAATTAAATCATTTATTATCTCTTAAGACACGATAATCCTATTGCTCTCTTCTGATATAAGTACTACAGAAGAAAACTAGAGCATGATGAATAAGATAAATCGAACATAATGTCTCTTATGATAATCAAGAATAAGTGCTGTCACTAAAAGGTTATTCCAGATTAAGTCTTTCCTAAGACTAATCTATAATTGTGGAATAATCACTAGAACTCCTAAGATGCATGCCTTCATTTAAAATTCTAAACTATAAAGTTAAGTGGTGTATGTGAATATAGTATAATGTACAATACCATGACCCATAAAGTTAAGGGCTTACGCATGGAAATAAGTACAATTTTTTCAGTACATTACCTACTAATATTTTCACTTGCACAATTTGATGCCTTATAGATCAACTATAACACTCAAAAGTACCAAAGTATAACGAGTGTGTTGACAAGCAACATATGTACAAATAAATAAATATTTGAAGCTGGAAAATAAGTTGTTACTCACCTTACAACCACTTAAACTTTAAAAGAGGATTGTTCTAAGGTCCATAGACAAAATACAAGTACAAAATCCCAACTCTAAGGTTCTTCAAGGGAAAATCTCACTGCATAATTATGCCATTAGACTAGGCATAAGCAACGAGACTATTCATTATTCAAAAGAACGGTTGGATAAGCTAATTAGGTAGTCACTTACTAATGATATTTAAGTCTGATAATTTTTTTTAATATTCCAATTAACACATGATTAGTTGACTCTAGTTCTAAACGTTTCCTTACCAGAAATCAACAAATAACTAACATGAGAGTTTGTGACAAAATTAAATGTTAAGGCTATAAGAACCATAATAAGAAATTTTCTAACAATGCCTTTCGATACCATATATATTCCGAAGATTAATCAGAATATAGTATCATAATTAAGCAGTGTTATGAAGGTTGTGAGGTTTGCATAGTCAACATAAAGTCATACTTACCTTAAACTCTCATCTTATTTGTTCTAAATATCTGGATTGAAACATTACTAAGATAAAACTAGATGATACCTTACATTTTCACAACTTTTGTCATCATGCAAATGAGAATTTGACAAAAGGAAAATGAGACCTATAAATTTCATCCATTAAAACCGAAATTCATGAGAAATCATGACATGGTTAATGAGGATGATTTTTTCATCTAATATCATTCTAAGTGATTTTAAATCATGACGTTACAGCCCTAAATATTACTTGGCTTAAGGAATAAGTATGGGTCCATCATAAGTCATTCATTGGCATTCGTGGAACTTATTCCAAATGGAATATTCAGACATAATTCATTTATCATTTAACAGACTATCAACTTGTATCTAAATTTTGTCGCATATGGCCCATGGTCTTAGAAGACATCTATTCATATATATATATATATATATATACTTAATAAGATTTCTATTAGATATGTCCCTAAAGTTTCTTATGATATCTGGACATTAAAGAAATCAAATAAAGTCTAACATATATGTGATAGGTTCCCACGTCATGTAGCTCATTGAAACTTCTCTTGTAGCATTTCTAGAGATATTAAAGATCAGTGGGAGCATTAAGTGTCTTAATAATAACTTGCAATAGTTGCATGAGGTGGGGGAGTGAAAATTTTACATTACCTAAATTTACACCTCTTGTACAAGACACTGCTCCATCTTGACACTGTTCTATCATAACTGTCTCCTTAAAATCTAATGCTACTCTTACAAAAGTTTCATTGTTGCTTAATTGTGGGCACACTTAGATTTCTTACCTAAAACTAACATACTCCTCAACAAGAGAAACTACAAAGACTGATGTCATTAATTTGTTTTCTCTATTAGAATTTGTTGGTATTTAAATATTGACCCTAAGCATGCTGAGTTCCTAAAGATTTCTAAGGTCAGTGGGAGCAGTCAAAGTCCTTATCATGATTTGCAAGGAATACAAGAGGCGGGGGGAAGAGTGTCATTAAATTTAACTCCGAATTTAACTCCGATTACACCTCTTGTACACCATACTGCACCAACTCTTACAAACTTAAAATCCTGAAAATGATAGCAACCTAACCAAGAGCTAATCCATAAAACTGAAACTTTTAAAACCCAATATAATCAACTCAGGAGGTCATCTAGGTTTAAAAGCCTACTAACTTTGATGATTACATAACCTCCCTAATGAAGTTGAAATGGATTTTGGAAATGTTTACTGATCCTATCTCTTCAAATTAAGCCATTAGTGTCAATTAATCTTCTAAATGGAATAAAACTGTTTTCTAGTAAAACTGATTTTATGTGTTCGTATAACGTTTGGGATTTGGTTGAATTACCTAAGAGTGTTCATAACTAAACCAAATCCTAATATATAAACGTTAAGACACTAAGAAGCATGATTGATTGTCAAACGTTATACTTAGGAAGAAATAAATTATCAAAGATTTCTTTGAGGATCATCACTGTTCTAGTAGCTTATAATAGTTTAAAGCTACATTAGATGAACATTAAAAGAATTTTCCCTAACAAACTGGCTGACACATTTACATAAAACAACCTAAAAGTTCTAAACTGAAGGTTAAAGAACACTTTATTTGTAAGCCAATAAATCCATGTATGGGTTAATGCAAACATCATAATGTGATGAAATCTTAAAGTAATTCTTTTCATCAACAACCAAGTGGATTAATGTACCTACCTCAAAATGAGTGGGAGCAACTAAGATAAACTTGTCTATATAGATGATATTCTTTTGACAAGTATATGTTACATAAGTCAAAGCATTGTTAACACAAACTTTGATATAATAGATCTCAGAGATATCTCTTGTGTAATAGATATCATAACATACCGAGATAGACCCAATGGGACAAAAGTATCGTTCCATAAGTTTAACATTAAATGGGTCCTTACATATGTAACAAAATACTGCTCTCCTTTAGAGGATAATACGATAAATGAGATTATTTCCTTACGCTTCATTAGTTGGAAGCCTTATGTAAGTTCAAGTCTATACTCGTTTAGATATTACTCACATTGCAACACACTAGATATGTCTAGATTAATGTGAAGCATCTAATGGAGTATTGCAATATCTTTAAAAGAAACGAGAGGCTATGATTTGAAAAAGAAGTGAGAACTCAAACCGGTTGATTACTCTAACTTTGTAATATTCAAAGATGACAAAATGTAATTTCGGGTGTATCCTTATGTTAGCAGACAAAACCTATCTCATGGGGGAGTCATAATGGATTGATATCAACAACCTAAGTTATAACGACATAATATAGTCACTAAATGTTGTTGGAAATTTATTAGTGGACTCATAAGTTTATTAATTCCATATAATTATTATTTTGAACACTTAGTGTGATAATGTCAGCTACCATAACTCCTTGAACAGTAACAGTTCAAGAGGTGCTGCATTAAATTTCGATACACAATTAATTATTCGTTTATGAACGAATTGAGGAAACTAAGTTTTGTATGAATACATTCATGATATGCTTAAGGATCCTATAACTGGAGGGCTATTACCCATAAGTCTTATTAAGAGAGCTCATAGACGGGTATTAATTGATGGTCGTGCGTAACTGCATATCGTACTATGAATGACTAACTATTAGTTAATTTTCATCATCAGTTTGATTTTGTATGTCTCTAAGAATATGTCAAGCTGGCATAATTGCATATAGACAAATAAAGTTACAAATCAAACAAAGGGTTTATGCGTATTTTGATCATAATGATTTGGTTTTAAATTAAGGTTATAGTATGACTAATGGGGGTCTTGAGTCGCATAATGATTCAACGGCTGTATTTCTCTGCTATAGTTCTTGTTTAAGGCTAAAATGTGTGTTAACTCCTGATCAGGCTTATCTAATGCTCATAATAAATGATTACTCGGCCAAGTGGGAGAATGTAAGAATAAATAAATAATATATTTATTTATATATGGCCATTATAATCATTTATATAATAATAGATCAAAATATATAACAACCTATTAAATAATTAGTTGGTAATTGTTGATAGGCCTAATTTCCCTTATTAACTAATTAGGGTTTCCTCTTGGGTGCATATATAAGGAGACTTATGTAGAGGTTCTAAGGTTAGACATATAACCTAATTACTCTCATAACATCAATTGACCTCCTCTCCTAACTGATACCCCTTTATCGGTTTTCTTCATCACCATCATTAGATTGCACCCTAAGGAGGAACCAGATCAAGCTAACAATCATGTCAAACACTGTTGCTGCGTCTCCATCTGGATTCTCTGTTGGCCTGTACTGATGCAATCAAATGTATGTTTTCATGTTTTCCATTATGTCTAAATAGAACTGATCAACATAACAAAGTTGGGTTTTTCAAAAGAGTATTCAGAACAGGTTGACTTGCAAGATTCAGAATCAGATTCTGATGGAAATTTATCAGAAATCTGATGGGTTGCTTTTACAAAGATAGTGGGTTTACTTTCTCTTGTTTTCACATATCCTAAACCCTCTCCTTTGTTCTTTGGTGTGGACTCAATGAAGTTTATGAATTCTTTGGTTTGTTGAAAACCTCTTACATTAATTTCTTTATCATTGATTTTCTTGTAAAGATCTTTTCTTTCATTTTCATAGAACTCAATTTTAGATCTTTGATCTAAACTTTCTTCTATTAGTAATTGGTTTTCAAGAATGATTTTATTCATGGTCCTTTGCAACTCATCAGATTTTTTACTATCTGATTTCTACTTATCTTGCAGATTTAGAACATCTGACATGAGCTTGTTTAGCTTGTGTTCAAGATCAAGATTGTCTAAATTTACCTTTTATCCTGAAGTTTCTGGTATGTCATCATAAAGTGCCATGAGGCAGAAATTAGCCATTTCTTCTTCTTTTTCATCAGAAGAGTCATCAGAAAGCCATGTGTCTGTCCCTGCAATTAAACTGACTTGCTGCTGCTTCTTAGCTTCTTCTAGCTTCTCCTCATAATAAGCAACATCTTTCAACTTCTTTGTCTTGCATTCTGATGCATAATGGCCTCTTTGCTTGCACTTGTTGCACACAACTTCAGCCTTCCCCTTATCCTTAGATCTACCTTCTTCCTTAGATCTTCCATCCATCCTCCCTCTGTCACTGCTCTGGTATCTCTGGCATCCTCCCCTCAACCTCTGCTCAAATGTTTTGGTGAGCAGTGCTATTGCTTCAGCAAAAGCTAAAAAATCTGATGATGTATCAGAAATTTCAAGATTTTGGCTGTTTGATGGCTGTGGATCATTGGTAGGTGGTGTTCTTTGTGAGTTTGAGATAAGAGCTAAAGATCCCCCTCTTTGAATGGTTTCTTCAAATATTTCTTCCTCTTTGGGGATCAAGATGATGTATAAGTCATGAAGACTCATATTTCCTAGTTCTAAGGTTGAGGACAAAGTTTTGGTTAGACTTCTCCATTCTCAAGGTAAAGCATCTAGAAATTTTATATTTCTTTCATCATTTGATTTTGTTATACCAAATTTCTTTAGCTCGTTCAAAAGTTTTGTAAATCTTTGATATGTATCATTTAATCTTTCATTTGGTAAACTTTTGAACCTCTCATATGAGGAAACATTGTTTGTTCTCTTGTTTCTTCTCATCCTTTCTCCTCCTTCACAAAGATTTTCCAACTGATCCCATATTTCCTTAGCTGATGCACATGCATCAACTTGTGAAAATATGTCATTGGAGATGGCCATTATTAAGAGTGACTTTGCCCTTTCATCCCCAGCTACTAGTTCCTTGTCTTCCGCGCTCCATTTTATTTCACTTTTGGGAGCACGGGAGGCAGGGATTGCAGGTGATTGGTCAGTTGCTGGAATAGCTGGTATTTCAGTCATTGGTATATGTGGACGCCTTTCAATGGATTGAAACAGAGCTCGGTCATGACCATTTAGGAAATTGACCATCCTGATTTTCCATTGGGGGTATTCCTCTGTGACTAGAGTCGGAGGTTTAGACATAGAACCTATGTTAAAAGCATTATTCCAGGATTGAAAGCTGACCATATTTAGAGAAAAGAATATGAGCGATTGATCATTTGAAAATAGTTTATTCAATCTGCTCTAATACCAATTGTTGGACCCAGTTTGGGCTTAAAAACTTCTTTTCACGTAATATGGCAAGTGATTTCAGTAGATGTGAAAAAGATGTGTGGAAATGGAAATCAGACTTTCAAGAAACAAGACCTACAGAATTATCAAGTTTATATCACTTTGAAACAAAGTAGTTTACAAGGTGATTGTAAGATTATTATCTAATACAAATGAATCTTGAATTATGTTGGTGAGAGGGCAATGGAGTTTTGTAGTATGTATGAATGCTAAGCTTAACTCATCGTCTTCTGCTTGGTGAGCCTTCTATTTATAGAAGGCTGGGTACATGAATAAACAATTGTTTATTCATGCAATAAGTCTTGCATAAAGTAGCAATTTGACATATTCATTGAATCTAACGTTCAAGTTGTCTTTGTAATCATGATATCCAATAATGTCAAGTGCTTCGGTCATTGTGGCAGGATAAAGCTGATTTTTAGATAAGTGGGTATTCATCAGAATTTCTGATAAACCACTTCATCAGAAATTCAATTCTGGTGAAAAAATTACTTACAAATAAAGTTTCCTAACAATTATCTATAAATCTTTCTTGTCAAAAATAATCATACTTTCATATAAATCTCAAAAATTAATATATTTTCCAGATTAACTTAGAAAATATTCATAATTCCATTTTTCACCAAAAATAATGTATTCTCAATTTGTTTAAGAAAATATATATTTTCTTCAAAAATAGTGTATCTTCTAATTGTTCAATAAAATATATATATCTTTCCCCTCAAAAATAATATATTTTCTAATTGACAAAATATGATATATTTGGTAATACTTGTAAAATTATATTTTCCGTTCTTTTGGTTTCCAAAATACCGTTTAACTCGTTTGTCGAAATATGAATTTAATTCCAATATATATATATATATATATATATACATATATATTCATAGTCCATAGTCCATAGTCCTTGTCCGGTTTGTCCAATATTCGGGTGTAAGTTTTATATTTATTTTCTTGGAATTTTGGTAATATTTTTTTATTACAGTTTGGGTATTTTGGTAAGTTATATTATTTTCAAGTTCCTAAAAATAATATAACTAATACACATAATATACAAGTAACACACAAATTGGGACATCTAAATATATTTTCCTAAATATAAACTTACTCACTTTTATTTATCAAAAATCAACCTCCAATATTTGTAATTTTTGTAACAAAAATTATGGCAAATTTTATATGAAAAACCATGATTAAAATTTACTTGTAAACACCTTTTTAGAAATATTTTTCTAAGTGTTTAATTTCTACAAAATTTTTTACCATAGTTTCCCCTTAAAAACGGAGGTTTCCATGCTTTTAAAGCATATCATTTTCTTTTAAAATCATCATCGATCATCAACAAATCATTCAAGACTTACCATGAACCAAAATCATGCAATTTACACTACATCATGAACTTGAAATTTTGTAAAAGTTTGTAGTAACTTAATATGTTGTTAAGTAGGTTTAGTTACCCTTTAAAATGTGGTTATTTGTTTATAAATCCCTTTCTTGTGAAATTTAGTCCTTTACAACTTGTATGAAGGTTTTCTATAAATATTTCTTTTTGTATTTTTCTTGTTAACAACATGTTTCTAGTCTTGATTTAACACTAAAAATATGATTATTTTCTTTAAAAATCATGATCTTGTAAATCTTGTAAATAACTTTTGTTTCTTGAGAAAACTATTTTTGAAATCATCCATTTACAAGTCTTATAACATGTAACCATCATCATCATACATAAAAACATCTTCTTTTTCAAGTTCATGTGAAACATAAAGGATGATCATTTTGTTTTTCACAAGATTCATCCTCTCACTTACTAGATCATGTGTTTAATCACAATCTAGCAAGCTTCTTATGATGTTTAGTATCATAAACACAAGAAATCAACAATCAAGTATCACACATACACTAAAACACTTAGATTCTTATGTTATTTATCTTTATGATAAAGATCATCTTCTTGGTTCCTTATGATTCTTATGTTTAACATCTTACATAATCTTTTAACCAACAAAATGAGAAGTAAAAACAAGTTACAAGAGGCTTATTACTAGCACAAGGGCTAGGGAAGAACTCAAGATGATGAAGATGATAAACAAGATGGATAAAAGCTCTAGGAAGTGGTCCTTCAAGTTCCAATGCTTCCAAGCTTCTTAGTTATGCTTCTTACACATTAGGGAACCCTTAGAATGTATGAGATTGAGTTGAAAATGGAAGTGTGTAGAGATGGGATGGTGGCCATGAGCTAGCAAGGAGAAGAAGATGGAGTTTTGTTGTTGTGAAGTGAGGTTTGAAATGTTGTTATAATCTTGGGGGTTATAAAGAAACCTTCCAACAATTATTTCATCAATGGTTAAAATGTCCCATAATCATCCAACATATCTAATAAAATATTTAAAAGAAATCACCAAGTGGGTCCCTATGTTGGTAACCGTAAGTGGGGGGGGGGTGTATAGTTGGGTTGTAAATCTTAGTTAGTTAAGTTAGTTTGGTTTTAATGGGAAATGGTTAGTGTTTTATGTATTATGGTGTTTTAGGGTGAATTATGATGTTCGGTGTCCATAACTAGCTTCGTAACGCTAAAATAATGTTTCTAGTGAAAATTTGGTGTTTCGGGTAGTGTCCGTTTGTTCGGTTGGTTACCGGTTCGTTAAAGTGCTAAATAGCGCAGTTTAGTGTGCTTTATGTTGTCTTTTATGACAGTTTCGATTCCTGACACTTAGGAAAGTATTCTGGACCATTAAACCATAATTCTGCATTATATTTTGATGTCAGAAAGCTGATTTTTGCTGAATTTGGTTGTTTTCTGCAGAATTTTGCAGTTTTAGTGTGTTTCTGGCACTTTCCGGCACCTAAATCATCACTAGGAGGGCAGTTTTGTAATCCTTACTTTCCTACACACTATTCTAGTGTAACACTTGGTTTTGGGGCTTATTTTGTGTCTTAACATCATGTCTGTCTGAGTACTGAACTCTCGTCAGTACTTATAGTTTGTCTGATAACTGTGTTAACTTTGTTATGTGCACTAATTGAACCATATTGTGTTACATGTAATAATGATGAACAATCTTGCAACATGAAATACCTTTGTATGTATATGACAGTAATCAGAAATTCATTCGTCTTGCTAATTCAATCATGCACCATCATTAAAACACAGATTACTATTTATTATTGTACGAAACACATGGAAAAGTGCTAGTTGTCACAGAAAAGTTCTTATTTTTTGGGTATCTTAAAATACCCCTCCCTCATGCATTATAATATAGTATAGATATAAATTAGTTATTACATGTTTTTCAGTACTCAACCTTTGTAATACACAACTATTATGGTATTTTCAGCATTACTAATTAAGATGGGCCAGTTATTGTGATAAATTCAAGTTAGTTGTGTGAATCATTATGTTGTAATAGAAATTCGTTTATATAAAGTATTGTTGCTAATTAACATAGGTCGTTAGTAATATAAAGTTTTTTAAAGATTATATAACTATTTCATTTATATTGTAAAAAATCGTGTAATACGCGGGTCTATAAACTAGTTATGATTTATATAAGAGTAAAATGCAAAAATCCTCTCTGAGGTTTGGTTATATTTGTTTTTGGAGTAAATTACTGTATTAACCCCTGTGGTTTAGTTAGTTTAACCATTTCAGCCAAAAAGGAATCTTTTAACATACCAGACCTTGAGAATGCATTTTATAACGGTTTTAGCCTCTGACACTAACTTTGTTATCGTTTTGCAGTTAAGTGTAAGGGTAATTAGGTAATTATATACCTTAGGGGGCTATTTTTTATAATTACAAAGTTTTTTTAATATTTAAGAGATTATTAATACAATTACTCAAGTTTTTTTTATTTCGTTATTTTAACAATTATTATTTAACAAAATATGTTTTATATATACAAATAAATAAAAAATTCCTTAAGCGTTTGTTTTTTGTAAACGTCTTTTTTAAAATCATTTGTTTTTTAACCTTTTCTTAATCATGTATGGTTTTTAAAATTGTTCATTTTTAAACTGCTTGTTTATTAAAATCATTCTTTTTAAAGTTCTTTGTCTTCTAATGTTTTCTTAAACGATTCATGTTATACCATTCTTTTTAATTTTTTACCTTTTTAAACAATTCGTTATCTTAAGTTGTTAGTTTTTAAAACCGTTTCTTTTTAAACCGTTCCTTTTAGAACCTTTTTTGAAATCGTTCATTTTTTAAACTTTGTATTCAATTTACTTATAGACGTTAGGGAAAATAACTTTAGAGAAAATGAACGATTCTAAAAATAGAAGGAATTTAAAAACGATTGATTTTAATCGAACAAGTGGTTTAAAAAAAACAAAGATTAAAAAATGACGTTTATAAAAAAAAAAACAAAACCTTAAAAAAATAAGTTAACAAGTGTATGGAACTAAAAAACCCACTAATTTAATAAACGAAAGGTTAAATAAATAAAGAATTTTGAATAAACAAACGGTCCAAAGAAATGGAAGATTTGAAAAAGAAGTAAACCACTCTAAAAAAAAGTTTGAAAAATGAACGATCTTTTACAAACGTTTTATTAGAATGTTTCTTGTTTTTCAAATCTTACATTTCTTTTGTTTTTTATACATGTCGTTTTTAAAAATTTAAAAAACGAACGACTTAAAAAAGTGAGTAGTTTAAAATGTTTAAAAATAAATGATTTTAAATAATATGGTATAAAGTAAAGTGTTTAGAAAACTTTAAAAGACAAATGACTTTAAAAAGAATGATTTAAAAAAATAAGTGGTTTAAAAAGTAACAATTTTAAAAACGATATAGGGTTTAAACAAAATGTAAATAACAAATTATTATTTAAAATGACTTCTATAAAACTAAACCGTTAATGAAAATACATATTTATTTATATATTTAAAACGTATTTTGTTAAATAATAATCGTGAAAATAACAAAATAATAAGAACTTGAGTAATTGCATTAATAATCTCTTAAATATTAAAAGAACTTTTAATTGTAAAAAAAACAAACCTTAAGGTATATAATGACCTAATTACCCTTACACTTAACTGCAAAAAACTAACAATGTTAGTGTCAAGGGCCAAATTGTTATAAAATGCAACATCATGGTCTGATATGTTAAAAGATACCATTTTGGGCTGAAATGGTTAAACTGACTAAACCACAGGGGCCAAAACAGTAATTTACTCTTGTTTTTGAGTAAATTACTTTTTAAGTCCATGTGTTTTAGTGGTTTTAACTACTTGAGTTCAAAATTAAAAAGTTTAACGCCTTGAGTCCCTAACCGCTCATTTTATAACGTTTTTGTAAGACCCTTACTTGATTTATACGATATGTGTATATATATATATATATATATATATATAGGGTAAGATTCATTTGAGAACCACCCTTATTGCGAGAACTTCGAGAACCAATGTGAACACAAAAAAATACCTAAAAAATGCAAAAAACCCACAAAATTTTTTTTGAGAACCAATATTTTTCTAATAAAAATCGCTATATTTTGTTTCAAAAAAAAAACATGTTTTTCGAGTAACAGTTATGGATGCACATGTGCATATGTATCATTTACTAGACAAATTCCATAATATCTTACCAGTAGTAGAAAAATGCACTTTCATTTACACTACCATATGTAATACACTACTTTTTACATTACCAATATTAGAAATGCACATGTGCATCTATATGTATCAACATGAAATAAGGTGTTTTGGTACAAAAAGTTTGTGATTTTATATGATGAAGTAGGCCCATATATGTGTGTTTTGGTTAGTTATATCTAGTGGTTGATGGTTTGATTATATTTGTCACTTTATGATGTAATATGTTGTTTGGATGGTACAAAGGGTGTTGATGTACATATAATAAAGTGAAATATTGGTAATAATATTGCATTATCGATGGTAAAAGCAATGATATTGTATTACGGATGGTAGGTGTGACAACCTGAGATTTCAAGGTCTTTATTATACGCATCATTTGTTTCACAATCCTGTTTTTACAATTTGTTTTACGTGGTGTCGTGTGTAGTTTATTTGAATAATTAAAGTATTCTGATGCTTGGCTATTAAATGTGTGATGTTTAATGTTTAATGTGTAATGGAAACCTAAGATGACGAAGAAGGTTCTTCGCCACAATCAATCTCGACGAAAAATGATTATTCGTCGCCACCAGTCTCGACGAAGAAGGATCTTCGTCGAGTAGATCCTTCGCCAAAAAAAGGGCCTTCGGCCTAGACTATTCGAGGCCAGAATGGCCTGACTGTTATTTTGTGCTTATAACTTATCATATCACGTAACCGCAAATCCCTCAAACCCTAAGGCTCCCTATTCTCTGTGCGACGGCAAACTTAGGATCTCGAAGCCTTAAATCTCGTTTAAGCTAATCGCTTTGGTATCACGGTTAGTATTAATCCTTTTCCGTTATTAAAATCCTATTGTTATGAATCTTATGTGAGATTAGGGTTCTACTAATAGAATCGTAAATCTAGAACTTGCATGATGAAGGGGTTTTGATGATTTGTACACGCTCACGTCCATGTTGTGGTTCGATAGTTCTACTTGATGGATTTAAGTTACGATAAACTAATAGTCTGTTTGTGTGTGAATCGTTAAATAATTAGAGTTAATAATTGTTTAAGTATGATTTATATGATGATCACTGATATGCTTTGGGATAGTTAATGATTATTCGTGAGTAGAATGTTCAATCAGGGTGTGGAAGGGTCTTTGATTTGATTCGGTAATTGTCAAAATTGTTAACATCAATTACGACTGAGATTAGGGAAAGATTGTAACTGGCTGTGGAGAACAGCGACGAAACTCGCCTCGACGAAGAACATGGCTCGACAAAGGATAGTCCTTCGCCAGAGGATTCTTCGTCAAACCCTTGGACGACGAAGAATGATTCTTCGTTGGCACGATCTCGACGAACCATTTAGCTTCTTTGTCATGGTCATCCTCGATGATGCATAGTTCTTCGTCGTGAGGATTCTTCGCCGTGCAATTGGACAAGATAGTAAATAGTAACAGTTTCTAATGTATGTGATGATGGATACTTATGTTTATAAAATACTATGTGTTTCTTGGTAACCATGCTGATTAAGAATGAGAATCTGATTTGACTGGTGTAAGTAGAACACTCACCTGTTATGGGTTGTTATGTGACATTCACATAGGATTTGGACTTGTATAAGAACTGGGTATATGCTACGTGTGTACGGTGATCTTTGTGATAAATGCAATCTGTGATAATACGTGTTTTAATTATTATGAAACTGATGTTATTGGTAACTACTGTTGGGAACGAGAACTTGTGTTATTAACGCATATGAAATCTAAACGTTTGCTATGTATTACGTGACAATGTTGTTATATGTGACTTGTTGAATACGTGGTCTGGATATGTGTTTACTAAACTAGTCATCTTTGGTAACCACGGTAGGGTTTGGTTGACCAACTTGGAATGGGTAATGTAACGTAACATACCTAGCAAATCTAAGGTAAGTTCACTGCTCTTTTTCAAGCATGCGTCCCGGGGATGGACATATGGTAAATATTCCGGGGAGGAATATTGGGTAATGGGTTTGACTGGAATGTTAAACTGGAATGTTGGATAATACACTCACTCCTATCACCTTAAGTACCATCTTCTACCGAAAATGTTGCCGGGGAGGCAACGGGGTTATTAGTTGATAGCGCTATTAGGTTTGGTACCCTCACACCGTACCGGGGAGGACGGGCGTGAACTAATTACCTTAAATCTTAACCAATGCTTTGATAGGAACATTGGGGACGGGCAAATAATCTGGAGCCATCTTGTACGGTATCGAGTTATTATCAACATTGTTTTTGGAAAATGCTTTTGAACTGAACTAAACTTTTGGCAGCAAAACATGTAACACGATTCTCGGTAAACAAAACTTTGAAATCACCAGCGTTGTCTGATACACTTTTCTGCATGCTTGCAGGTCTATAGGTATATATCATTGGAACTTGCTGTCTGGGATGCTGGAGTGGTCATGGGTCGAGTTACATGGAATTATGAGACGAGTCTATTGGTTTATTTGTTCACTTGGGTTATGAAATTCTTAACTATTGTATTATGCTTCCGTTGAACAATAAAATGTTTGTACGACTTATTTTAATAAATGAGAGTTTTTACTTGAAATCTTGTTATGAGTTCAATGTGATTCGTGGCTAGATCCTAGTACGTCACACGCCTCGTGGTGGTTTCCGCATGTGGTATTATCAAGGTGTGACAGTTTGGTATCAGAGCCATTGGTTATAGTGAACTTGGTTTTAAAACCTTTTTATAAAACCAGACTATAACCAAATAGTTTCGAAATCGACCATGACACTCAGCTCCAAATTGCAAGGTTCGTCTCTCGTTTACTTATTACACAGCATAACTAGTGAACACTTACTTATGATATTGCATGTGATTACACACTTAGCACTACAGTATGAATTCGTGTGTTACTTGCTTATGATATGCTATTGACAGTGTCACAGTGCGACATTCCTTTAGACTTTTATGCTTCATGTTTTGTGATGTCCTTTGTCTTGCCACTCGAAATCTGAGGTACCATTTGACACGAGTTGGGAGGAACTGAGACGAGCATGCAAATCATATTATTATTGTGGGTGCACACATAATAATAATGTGGGATGCATGTGAGTCCCAGTGAAACTTAACGAGTGTGAAAGGGGTTCTGTTCCATTATTCGATCTATCGGGAAACATAATAAATCTATAGGGGTCATAGCGATGAATGCCTCTTACCTGAGCGTGATCCTTTCACTTCCTTCTAAATCCTTACGAATCACATTGATGATAGGTGTTGCTTAAACACGTATATGAACGCCTAAGTGACCCGTATGAGAAAGTTAGGTGCTAGTGCAAACATCTCTGAACTAGTTGTCGAATCATTGAACATTTGGTCTGTACTTTCCTCACTTTTCTCGAATACCTGAACCTGATGAATCAACGCCTCAAATCTCAAAGTATGATCACTTCTGTGTTCTCTAGTAACTCACCGTGTATTGATCAATCGACTCGTAAGGCCGATGGATAAGTAGGTGAACATGATACATTACCAACCCTAGTTTGAGGGCGACACCGCTTTCCGACGATGAACACCAATAGATTGATTTCAATCAAATCACTAACACTAGTCAGCAACCTCTAGGAGCCAACTCTTACGAATTCATCTGGGGACAAACGATGATAATTGACTGGAGTGTGGAATGTGTAATTACTAGCGCCATGGGCAGTACCCTAGGACGTGACAAGAACAACGGGAAGGTGGACCCTAAGGGAAAAAGATCAAAAGGATTTGTTTTCAAAGCAACTACATTAGAGGCAATGACCACAGCGACAACAAAGTACTCGTAAATCATGACTTTCAGTATGGAAATGGAGGTGACTTTAACAAGGATTCGCTGTTGTTAAGTCAAGACGTCAACAACCCAGGGAACAATGACAGTATTAGGAATCCTCGTAACAGTAACAACAACACTGGAAGTGGTGCTCGTGGAAGGGCATTTAGGATTGGTGTAGGCGATGCCAAGGGTAATAGCAGCATGGTAGCTTGTATGTTTTTGGGTAATTAATCGCTTCGTCTCTGTTTTGTTTAACCTTGATGCCTCTTGAAGACGGACACATTGTAGAAGTGGCTGATGGCAAGCCAATTGAAGTCTCACATGTTCAGCAAAGGTGCAAGCTTGGTCTTTCAGGTCACGTGTTCGACATTGGCCCCCTCCTACTACTTTTAGAAGCTTTGGTGCAGTCGTTGCGATGGATTGGGTAACCAAGCCCCGAGCAGAAATTTTAGGTAAGGAGAAATCAGCACGTACATTTTCCCTGGTGGAGATTCACTGGTTGTCAGTATCACTTCAGTGATGGAAGCCCGGAGGTGTTTTCGCTACCCTACTACTCTATCACTGGTTACCAACACACAGCCTGAGGAAAAGAAGAATGAAGATCTACCAGTTGTTCGTGGTTTTCCCGATGAGTTTCCCTAAGAACTTCCAGGTAATTAATTCCACATCGTCAGGTGGAATCACAGATTGATCTCATGATAGAAGCAGCCCTGATTACTTGTATTTCTTATCGTCTTGCACCAGGAGGGTCGCAAGAACTGCCTAATCGACTTAAGACCGGGCTATCATCAGATGAGATACCTAATGGAGGATGTTCCTGAGACGGATTTTCGAATGCAGTATGGCCATTACGATCTTCTGTTCATGTCATTCAAGTCTCTCAACACACCAGTAGTCTTATGGATTGCATGAATCGTATGTGTAAACCTTATCTCATCGAATTAGTCAACCTTGTTTATTGATGACATTTCGAACCATTTACAGGAGAAAGGAACACCATGAGCGACATTTGTGTCTTACCTTAAAGCCCCTGAGGGAGGAGCAACTCCACGCGAAGTCTTTTTATATGTGACTCTTGGGTCTGGGAAGTACACTTTCTTGGTCACCTAGTCAACAAGTTGGGAATATAAGAGGAACTCGCTATAGTCGATTCTACCCGAAGCTGGAACGGCACCAAAGGATCCTCCGGATATGCGGAAAACTTCTTGGTCTCGCTTGGTAATATTGCAGGTTCATCAGGGAATCTTCGAAGATCTCACAGATTGTAACGCGTTAACACAGCAGGGTTTTGTGCATTTGTGGAGGACAAAACAGAGGAACGTCCTTTCAGCTTTGAAGCCAAACTCTACAGTTCACTGAGTATTGTCCTTACCCGATGGTACAGATAATTTGGTAGTGTACCGCGATGTTTTGATTCAGGGTCTCGGTTGCGTGCTGATGCAACGCGAGAAAGTGATAGCTTACGTCTCTTTGTAGTGGTGGAAGCCATGGTCTTTGCATTTGATATCTGGAGGCATTACTTTTACGGTACCAACGCGCTATTTAGACTGATCACAAAGGCCTTCAACATATCTTTGATCAGCAAGAGTTAAACATACAACAGCGTCGCTGGATGAAACTCTCGAACGGTTACGACTATGAACCTAGATGTGTACGAGCCTCGCAGCACACCATCGACTCTAACCTACCTGATCAGATTCGCCTTGTTCGAACCGAAGCATTGAAGGAAGAGAATTTTCAAGTTGAGTCCATGCAGGGCATGGAGGAGCAACTTTTGGCAAATCGAGCGATACCCACTACCTCATGGAGTGAATATGGGTCTCACTATATAACAATTCAAGGGAACTTGTGTTGAGTGAAGCACACCAGCCTTGATATTCTAGTCGCCTGGATTTTGATAGGAGATATTAGGATCTATAAATCTGGTACTGGCAACCGGGCATGAAGATCCATATAGCAATGTATGTGAACGATGTTTGACTTATGCCAAAGACAAGGTGGAATATCAGAAACCTTCTGGTTTGTGTCAGCAACCAGAAACACCCGTGTGGAAATGAGAACAGACTGCCATGGATTTTGTCACTGGTCTACTTAAAAATCGAAATGGAGACGATATCACCTGGGTGATCGTTGATTGTCTCACGTAACCAGCACGCTTTCTTGCAATCAAGGAAACTGACGAGTCTTCACAGCTTGTGAATATTCCTCTGAGAGAGGCTGTTCTAGGCATGAGGTGCCAACTTCTATTATCTCTAATTGTGATCTGCATTTATACCCGATTTATGGCAAGCAGCACACAAATTCTGTGGCTCACATCTAGACGTGAGCACTGCTTATCACCCTGAGATAGATGGTCTTAGTGGATGAACCATTAGGGCACTCGAAGACATACGACATGCATGTGTGATTGACTTGGGTTAAGGTTGGAAAGGATATTTACCTTTGATAAGAGATTTCCTACAACAACAGTTACCATCCTAGGAATCAGGCAGCTCCGTTCGAGGCATTGTTTGGACGACAATCCCGATCTCCTTGTTGTGCTAAGATGGGTGACAAACTAATCACAGGTCAAGGACTAGTACTAGAAACTCTTGAGAAGATTATTTAGAGCGGAAAACGTATAGCGGCAACGCATGATCGCCAGAAAAGCTGAAAAGCTTAGGAAACACTTGGAGTTCGATGCAGGCGAGTGTGTCATGTTGAAGGTCTAACCCTGGGAGGGAGTGGTACGTTTGGGAAGCGTGACAAGCTTAATTTACATTACGTTGGGCCATTCAAAACTCTGGAAAGAATCGGTAACGTGACCTACAAACTCGAGTTACCTGATGAATTGGGTAAAGTTCATGATGTCATTTATGTCTCGAACCTAATGAAGTGTGTCACACCCCGAAAATCCACCACGCGGAGTATCACCGCTTGGAGGCGTGACATGACCAGGATCGAGCCACCAATCATATTGAACAACGTATTTAAGTAAAAAAAAACCAACTACAATACGATTGGTGACCTGACGGGTGGTCCGTAGGACAACCCTTAAATGAGCTAAATACGTGCATATCCCATATTTTACACGGTTATGTATAGTGAATATGTTAACTATCCGTGCTTGTGATTTTTCAGGCAAAACGTGTAATATGGTGATGTTGGGAAAAAGCAATGGCATATTTGGATGAATTAATGGCAATATAATAATCTTTCTTTTGCATCAAGTTTGACTTATGAGCCTATCATTCATGTGACTACTTAATGGAGGGCAACAACATCATAATTACATTGGCAGACAAGACTTTTGAGGGAAGCTTTGTTTTAGAAATCAAATCATACATCATCTTCACAATAGTGGCAGTCATATTCACGTGAACTTGTGAAAGGAAGTCATAAACCCAAAAGGGGATTGGGCCACAACACACGCACATGGGCTTGGATTATTCTTGGACTTGTGAAAGGGGCCCACGATTTTGAAGACATACACGCACATGTGGAGGACTAGGTTTGGCGGCAGACATCATTGAGGAAACAAAAGACATCATCACCACATTGTAATTGGGCCGACATCTGTTGATCATCACATGCTGAACACATGGGAGGCGCATACTTTGAGATTGAAAGATACAAGGGATTGAGAATCATTTATCACTCATCATCTTTGACTTTTGTATTAGAACACTACAACATTATCATCACACCGACATCAGCAGGTTGAAAGACTCATCACGTGGGCTTCTTATTTGGACAACTACATCCATTGGGCCGCACATGGGCTTTGACGGCACATGTTGGCAATTAATTGGGTTATTGGTGTTGACTTGGTGGACCTGAATCTTGCCACTTTCCCACCGTAAAGCAAACAATTCTCACCGTAAAACATTGAAGGTCACCGTAAATTACGGTTAGACCGTAATTTACGGTGGAGTCTGCGGATTTTATGTAACTGCCACATTAAGTCGGTTTTTATGAGGTCTTTTGGGGTATTCTCATGATTGGACGGTTTGGGAACTCACTAGGGGCGATTTTGGCTATCTTGGCTTGGTTCTAGACAATTTCTAACATTCGGTTTGTGATTTCAATTCGTATGAACATTGATTTTGTTGCTATGATGATTCACCAAGCTATGTGTGGCTAAAAACTTTCGGTGATCATCTTAGGTGTAGGTTTCTCTTGAACTTTTGTGTGTTTATTTCTGAATTTCTAGAATGATAACTTGCGTTGCTTGAATATCATGGTGTATGTTTAATTGTTTGTAGCTTGTTAATCGATATTGCAATTTCTAGTCTCAATCGTACGTTCTTGGTGCCGTTGGCAATCGAGATATCACGGGAAGGGTTAGGGTTGGTTATTGATTAATTGATCATCGGGAAACAACCTCGCATTTATAAATCCGAGTACTTTGTTCCCTTTTATCACTTCGATTATTCATGCACGAGTTATGTCTATGTAACTCTTTCTAGTTGAAATTTCACACAATTGTTTAAAGAAACTGAAACCTAAGATGGTCATTGTTCTCTCCTAATCTGTTTTACAACCAACATTTGATTTGCAATTAGTTTTTAATTTAGTATTCTAAAACAACAATCCAATTCACTGATCGTTATTTTTCTGCAATTTAGGTTAATTGTAGTTAATTGCAAAGCTATAAAATCAACACACTTTCCACATACTCCCTGAGTTCGATACCCTATTACCGCTATCTATAGTTGTTTTTTGGGATTAAATTTGCGTGACCCACGACAATCACGTCATGACCTAAAGAAGGTAACTGATTTTAAGATAACAGCGGAAGCATAAGACGTTAATCCAAAGCATAAGTTCGTAGTTCATAAGTTTAAAGACTTCAAAACATCAGTTCATTAAGTTTATAAAGTTTAATTATTAAGTACGGGACATAACAGTCCTTATCCCACAACAACCTCCTCCTCGTGCAAGCTCCATAGCATCTAGCGACCTGTAAGGCATGTAACAACGAGTCAACAACAAAGTTGAGTGAGTTCACATTTGGTTGTTTAGTTTTAAGTTGTTTCTGAAAAACTTGGTTTGTTAAACCTAATAGCGCTATTAACTATTGACCCGCTCGCCATCGGCCTCGGCGATTAAGTCGATATATAATGAGGGACTTAATGATAGAGTTTTGTCTAGTAAGTTTTAAGGGTGTTGTCCTACCCAAGGAGGACGAACGTACGTATTCTACCCAAGGAGAATACGCAGAATTTATTATTGGCATCCTACCTGTGGAGGATGGCCGTACATATCCTACCCAAGGAGGATATGTAGATCCCGTTTTAATTTCTTTAACCCATTCCCAACCACCGGGAATCCCATGCCTTAGAAAGTGTGTGAACTCACCTCGGTTTGCTCGGTTAGATTAATTACTCAAGTAAATCAGGAAATCAAGCACGTCCTAATAAGGTACACATAACAACCAGTTTCTCATGCATAACACGTATCCTACGTACTGTTTATTTACTCATTACTTTCTATCACAAACCACACAATTCAAATGTCAAGACATATTGTCAAGTTATATTATTTTACCCTAATATAATATAACTATCTCACAAAATAAACAAGTATCCACACAAGTGTTCTAGCATAAGATATATATTCTAAATATATATTTATCGAATTTTATTTACGAAAATCAACCTCCGGCACTTAGTATTTTGTAATAAAAATCATGGCGAAGCTTATTTTGAAAACCAAGTAAAATATATTTGTAAACATTTGTTGGAAAAATATTTCTAAGTGTTGAAATTCTAGAAAATTTTCGCCAGAGTTTCCTTTGTAAATGGAAGCGTCCATGCTTTTTAGCATATCATTTTCTTTTCAAAATTTACTCAAACAATCATCAATCAACAATGTACAATCTTTAATCACTATCCTTGACAAAAATAAGCCTAAATCATAAACTCATGAACTTAAAAGTTTGTAAAAATATGTAGTAAATCACTAACACACTTAGTAGGTCTTGTTACCTTTAAAAATACCATTAGTTTCCTAAAAACTTTATTTTTAAAGAATATGTAGTTTCACAACTTCTAGTCATGGTTTCCGAAAATATTTCTTTGTAAAATTTTCTTGTTTCACAAGTGTTCTTACACTTGTTTACTTACTAAAAATGTTTTTGGTTCATACAAGATCCGGGTATTAACAAGGCTCATTCCTTTCACTTGGTTCTTTCGAAAAACCAAGTTTATAACCTTATTTTTCAAGAAAAATCATATTTATTCAAGTTCAAGGTTCATGTATGGATGGTTTCATCATCCTTCATATCTCTAACATTTACATCTTGCTAGTTCATGTTCTTAAACATGAACTAGTATGTCTAGATGACGATCCATCTTGCTTCTACTAACAAACAACATGTAATAATCATAACAACACAAGATCTACATGATTTACCCAAATATCTTCTCTTTATCCACTCTTTACCCATTATGTTCAAGACTTAGTTCATGTTCTTTAGTTTTTCTTAATATTTCACCATTCAGTCATCTATTAACCACTAAAAATAAGAACAAGATGAAGTTTTAGAGCACTTCCTACTAGCACAAGGCTAGGGGAGAAACAAGGCATAAAAGTGGTGGATAAAGGAAAACAAGAGTGGTCCTTGAGCTTCCGAGTGCACCAAGCTTGCTTGTTGGACCTCTTACACCTTTGTATGAATGTAGGTTGCTTGAACAAGACTTGAAGGTGGGTGTATGATGGATGGTGGTGTTCGGCCGTGAGTATGGGAGAGAGGAGGAGAAGATGTTGGTTGTTGTGTGTTTTGTGAAATGAAAGTCCAGGTTCTAGTGGGTTAATTTATAAACCATGTTTCACTAATATCCATCATGTATTATGTTCAAGTACCCAACAACAACATTAATAAAATATTTAAAAGAAATGTGGGGGTGTCCACCCCACATGTAATCGTCGAGAGGGGGGGGGGGGTATAGGGTTGGGATGCAATGTGATGGTTACTACTTAGGTAGGAACTTAGTTAGGATTTTAGTTAGGATATTAGTGCGTTATCTAATATAAAGTGTGTTAGGGTGTTCGGGGTCCCTAACTAGCTCATAAAAGTAAAAACAATGTATTTGGCAATATTTTTAGGTTCCGGGTAGAGTCCGGTTGTTCGGTTTGATGTTGTTCTGTTAAAGTTCTTAATTAATCCGTAAAGTGTCATATATATATATATATATATATATTGTAACATTTTAAATTCTAAATACTCAGGAAATCATGACGGACTATTTAGTAACTTTTCTGTACACTACTAGTGTGTTAACAAAAATCAGGAATCAGTTAAATGATTTAGCACAGTCATTAAGCACTTTAATTATCATTAATTAATTGTACGGAATACATAAAATTTTGAGGGTTGTCACATTCTCCCCCTGTTAAGAAAATTTCGTCCCGAAATTTAGCACGTGGTTACTGAGGAAGCTAGTTATGTTGCGTTGGTTTCCTGGGGTGTCACATCATCCCCCCGTTGATTTGGAATTTCGTCCCGAAATTCTGCAGTAGCTTCAGCCTCACTAGTGGTTGCACTTTTCTTAAACAGCTGGGGATACTTGAGTTTCATTTGGTCTTCTCGTTCCCAAGTATACTCTGGGCCACGACGGGAATCCCAATGAACTCGGACAAGGGGTATCCTGGTACGCTTGAGAATCTTAACATCTCGATCCGTAATCTCTACTGGTTCTTCGACGAATCGCAGCTGGTCGTCGATAGTGAGCTCCTTGAGAGGAATTATGAGGGTCTCGTCTGACAGACACTTCTTCAGATTTGACACGTGGAATACGTTGTGAACTCCGCTGAGTTCTTCAGGTAGATTCAGTCTGTAAGCGACCTTGCCAATTTTCTCAATAATTTTGAATGGTCCGACATAACGCGGATTGAGCTTGCCTCGTTTGCCAAAACGAACTACACCTTTCCAAGGTGAGACTTTGTGTAGCACTCGATCCCCAACCTGGAACTCGAGTGGTTTCCTTCGCTTATCAGCATAGCTTTTCTGTCGGTCACGAGCTGCCGCCATTCATTGCCGTATCTGAGCAATTCTCTCGGTTGTATCTACTACAAGCTCTGGGCTTGTGATTTCGCTGTCGCCAACCTCTGCCCAACAAAGAGGTGATCGGCATTTCCGTCCGTACAACGCCTCTAACGGAGCGGCCCGGATGCTGGTGTGGTAGCTGTTGTTATACGAAAACTCCACTAACGGGAGGTGCTTTTCCCAGCCATTACCAAAATCGATTACACATGCTCTAAGCATGTCTTCAAGGGTTTGGATGGTGCGTTCAGATTGCCCATCCATCTGTGGGTGATAAATGGTGCTCATATCTAAACGTGAGCCAAAAGACTTGTGCATAGCTTGCCACAGTTCAGAGGTAAAACGCGCGTCACGATCAGATATAATAGAGGTTGGCACTCCGTGCCTTGACACCACTTCTTTTAGGTAAATGTATGCTAAAGTAGAAAACTTATCCGTTTCCTTGATAGCCAGAAAATGTGCAGACTTGGTCAGTCGATCCACGATCACCCAAATGGTATCATTTCCGCGTTGAGATCCAGGCTAGCCAGTAACGAAATCCATGGAAATTTGCTCTCATTTCCATTTCGGGATCTCTGGTTATTGGAGTAGGCCTGATGGTTTCTGATATTCAATCTTGACTCTCGCAGAAGTCAAACATATACTGACGTAGGTTGCTATGCTGGATTTCATACCGGGCCACCAGTATGTAGTCTTTAGGTCGTGGTACATCTTATCCGAACCGGGATGTACTGAATAACGAGACTTGTGAGCTTCATCCATCACAAGCTCGCGTAGGTCTCCATACAGTGGAACCCAGATGCGTTCGTTTACATAATAGGCACCATTTTCCTTTTGTTCTAGTCGCTACCTCGATCCTCGTAACGTCTCAGCCCCTGATGTTCTCTGCTTTCAACGCTTCAATCTGAGCATCTCGTATCTGAGCGGGAAGGTTAGATTGGATGGTAAGCTGTAACGCACGTACACGCTTAGGTATAGTATTTTTTTGGCTGAGGGCGTCGGCCACAACATTGGCTTTACCCGGATGATACTTGATCGCACATTCATAGTCATTCAAGAGTTTGACCCATCAGCGTTGACGCATGTTTAACTCCTTTTGCTTGAAGATATGCTCGAGACTCCTGTTATCGGTGTAAATGGTGCACTTGGTACCGTACAGGTAATGTCTGTCACACCCCGACCACGTGAGACAATGAAACGTGGCGGAAACGTCGGGGAGTGTTGTAACAGAATTAATCGTTTCAAATCCATGGCAATTAAAGTTTCGTTTTATTAATCAAACATGAGAGTTTACATTGTTTTAAACAAGAAACAAAGAGTACATAACATAAATTAACTAGTTCTTGTCTCGTTTTAAGTCACTAAGGCACAGGTCCGCCTAAGTATGTCTTGATAAGTCCTATGCATCATCTCCTGAAAACACATGTGAAAATAGGTACGTCAGCATAAAAATGCCTGTGAGATACATAGGTTTTGTGAAAACAGAATTCATGACTTATGTTTGAGAAAATGTTTAGTCATGAACCTTGTAATTTGCTTTGTCTTGTAAATCATTTGAAAAACGATAAGATCAGATGATATGTATAAATAAGAGAATAATGTATGGTTAAATGAATAACCATGTAAAATGAGTTTGTATAAGATGAGTTAAATCACTTACTCAAACCAAACCATCAAGATGTAATGTTTAACAATTGTAGAAATGTTTAGGTATAGTCAAATGTCTATTGTCAAAAGATTCACATAATGTAATATAATGTGTTCATATGCTGGATGAGTATATGCAACAAAATTTAATGTAAAACAATGTACAAAGTATGCACACAATGGGCATACATAGCATGAAATGTAGTGTATAACGATGTACTAAGTATGCACACAATGGGCATACATAGCATGAAATGTAATGTATAACGATGTACTAAGTATGCACACAATGGTCATACATAGCATGAAATGTAATGTAAAATAATGTACTAAGTACGCACACAATGGGTATACATAGCATAGAATGTAATGTAAAATAATGTACTAAGTACGCACACAATGGGCATACATAGCATAGAATGTAATGAAAAATAATGTACTAAGTACGCACACAATGGGCATACATAGCATGAAAACAATGAAATCATGTACTATAATGTACTAACGAACATAGCAGGTATATGATGTGAAAACATGGAAAACATGAAAGTAACAAGTAGGCATATGTGTTCCACCCCAAAACGTTTGAAAACAGTAAAAGAGGGGTCTATGTACTCACTTGAGATTGCTCAGAAGTCCTAAGATAACCACCAAGCAATGCTAGAGATCACGGAAATCAAACGGCACCTAATATAGGTAACTATGTTAATAAACCGGACCTATATCGGAGGATCGGATAGAATGAAGGTTCGTAAACTAAACGAGTATGGAGACTCGTGTCATATGGTTTAACAAAGCCTACATACTAAATGAAACCTAATCCTGAAAGCTTACGACCCATTACGACCCGTTTAGGTAGCTTATGCTACTTTAACGCGTCGTTCGCGTGAAACGCGTTCGGACCGCCTAACTTGTCCTATGACAAGTAAAATATGCCTTAACATGTCTAATATTGTCAAATCAGTTTAGATGTCAAAATTTATGTTACATATGTTTAAAATGAATTTTGGCATCAAAGGGGTATTTTGGTAATTTACCTAAGGCATATAAACTACCTATCATACAACTACTTAAACGAAGCGACCATAAGGTATAACCTCGGAAGGTTATCCCCTATATAATATGGTCACCTAATGTGCTTGGTCGGATCCTAATGATCGACCAAACGGGTCGGGTTCGAAGGTATAAGCGATTTATTAGATCGCTTACCCTTACGACCCTAGACAACGTGGTAATCAGTAGGCATAGTCACAAGGGACTATAACCATCGTGATTACAATCACGTTACGAAGTTCAAACGAACTTCGCATTGACCATAAACTGGTCAATGCAGAAAGTCAAACAAAGTTTGACTTTCGGACTCGAAAAGCAATAAAAGAACGAAGGAACACTTACAAAGGGTCCAAGAATGGAAGGTTTGAATCCGAGTACTCTCAGGTATGAAGTGTTAAACACAACAACTTAGAGAGCAAACTTAGATTTCAAAGGTGTGAGTTGAGAGTGAAGTGGGTGTTGGGTATTTATAGATTTCGGTTCACCGTTAGGATCGTTTCTTGGAGAAGAGGGAATGATCACATCCCTACACTTGTCGGAAAGTTGTGGTGACTAAAAATGGCCACTCATGAACTGAAAGGGCAAGTGTGGGTGTGTGGTTGGGAGCTTAACAGCTGTAATCTGCTGTTAAATTGATCTTATCTGATCTGGGAGTCTGACGCGGGCCGCGTAAGAGGACTCACTAATCTTACGCGGGCCGCCTGGCCTGACTGGTCAGAAACCAACTTTCATAAATGACAGTTTTGGTCCCTGTTACATATTTAAGCCATTTTCGACACGTTTAAGGCCCGTTAAGCCAACGTTGAGGCCCTAAAATGATGCCTAAACATTGTGGACATGAAATATGCCCAAAAATATGTCGGATGTTGGTTCGTTTGGTCGTACGAACGCGATGTTCGCTTAATTACGACGGAATGCGCATAAGCGCGAAAAACGATCCAAAATGCGTGACGAATGGATTTTTCTTATGCCAAACACTAAAATAAAATATTTTAGTGCTTACATAAATTTTTGGATGTCCGGATGTATTCAGAACGTAAGTTATGCCGAAAGTGCAAACTTGTGCACTTTTTGACGCTTTTAGTCCCTGAATGACCCAAAAGTTATTTTAGCACACCGAACCCCTCAAAGCCTATTTCTAAGCTATGTAAAGGATATTTATGGTATGTTTAACTTATGGTCATGTTCTGGAATGTCTGTTACAGTTCAAATTGGCATACTTTCGCAGTTTGTCAAGTTTAGTCCCCGTAAGCGAATTAACTTGTTTTTGCCATACCAAAGCCTTCGAAACTTATTTCTAAGTTATGTAAAGGTTATTTAAGGTATGCTAAGCCTATGTCACTATTCTGGAGTGTTTGTTGCATTAAACTAGTTATATTTACGCATCAGTGTGCGTATAACCTTCCAGAAGGCGATTTAGAGCTTGAAATCGAACAAGAGTTGATATGTGCAAAAGATACACATATTTATACAAGTACAAAGTATGGAATACAATATTTCATTGGCTTGGTATCTGTTTGATGATCGCAGTGACACAGGTGTCACAATGTCTCCATATCTTAAGCGCGAAAACAACTGCTCCCAATTTCAAGTCGTGCGTAGTGTAGTTCCTTTCGTGAACCTTAAGTTGGCGCGATGCGTAGGCAATGAACTTATCACGTTGCATCAACACGCAACCAAGTCCTTGGATAGAAGCATCGCAGTAAACCACAAAATCATATGTGCCTTCAGGCAATGAGAGGATAGGCGCGCTACAAAGTCTATCTTTTAAGTGCTGAAATGCGGATTCTTGTGCATGACCCCAATGATAGGTGACACCTTTCTGAGTCAGTGATGTGAGAGGTTGCGCAATCTTGGAGAAATCCTTGATGAATCTTCTGTAGTATCCTGCCAAGCCCAAGAATTGGCGGATTTCTGTTGGTGTACGGGGTGCAGGCCAATTCTTAATCGAGTCAACCTTGGATGGATCCACATGAATCACATCCTTGTTTACCACATGGCCTAGAAAGTGGACTTCGTGAAGCCAAAAGTCACATTTCGAAAACTTGGCATACAACTGCTCTTTTCGAAGAAGTTCCAGCATAAGTCGCAGATGTTGCTCGTGTTCCTCCTGACTCTTAGAATAGATCAGGATATCATCGATGAATACAATGACAAACTTATCCAGGTAAGGCTTGCACACTCGGTTCATGAGAATACAATGACAAACTTAATCCGAAAGGCATAACTAGAAACTCGTAATGGCCGTAACGAGTTCGGAACGCTGTTTTGGAGACGTCCTCCTCTCGGACTCTCAGCTGATGGTATCCCGATCTCAAATCAATCTTAGAGTAATAGCTCGACCCTTGCAACTGGACGAACAAGTCGTCAATACGTGGAAGAGGATAACGATTCTTCACGGTCACCTTGTTAAGTTTGCGATAGTCAATACTAGACGGTACCAAGTGAACTACTAGACGGTATGATATTGACTACTACGAATAATAGTTGTGCCCTACATCAGTGTCTATCATCACTGACAGTTTGACATAGTCCATTAGTACACGCCCGTTCGGACGACACGGTGTGAGGTTTGTTAAACCTAATAGCGCTATTAACTAATGACCCGCTCGCCATCGGCCTCGGCGATTAAGTCGATATATAATGAGGGACTTAATGATAGAGTTTTGTCTAGTAAGTTTTAAGGGTGTTGTCCTACCCAAGGAGGACGAACGTACGTATTCTACCCAAGGAGAATATGCAGAATTTATTATTGGCATCCTACCTATGGAGGATGGCCATACATATCCTACCCAAGGAGGATATGTAGATCCCGTATTAATTTCTTTAACCCATTTCCAACCACCGGGATTCCCATGCCTTAGAAAGTGTGTGAACTCACCTCGGTTTGCTCGGTTAGATTAATTACTCAAGTAAATCAGGAAATCAAGCACGTCCTAATAAGGTACACATAACAATCAGTTTCTCATGCATAGCACGTATCCTACGTACTGTTTATTTACTCATTACTTTCTACCACAAACCACACAATTCAAATGTCAAGACATATTGTCAAGTTATATTATTTAACCCTAATATAATATAACTATCTCACGAAATAAACAAGTATCCACACAAGTGTTCTAGCATAAGATATATATTCTAAATATATATTTATCAAATTTTATTTACGAAAATCAACCTCCGGCACTTAGTATTTTGTAATAAAAATCATGGCGAAGCTTATTTTGAAAACCAAGTAAAATATATTTGTAAACATTTGTTGGAAAAATATTTCTAAGTGTTGAAATTCTAGAAAAATTTCGCCAGAGTTTCCTTTGTAAATGGAAGCGTCCATGCTTTTTAGCATATCATTTTCTTTTCAAAATTTACTCAAACAATCATCAATCAACAATGTAAAATCTTTAATCACTATCCTTGACAAAAATAAGCCTAAATCATAAACTCATGAACTTGAAAGTTTGTAAAAATATGTAGTAAATCACTAACACACTTAGTAGGTCTTGTTATCTTTAAAAATACGATTAGTTTCCTAAAAACTTTATTTTTAAAGAATATGTAGTTTCACAACTTCTAGTCATGGTTTCCGAAAATATTTCTTTGTAAAATTTTCTTGTTTCACAAGTGTTCTTACACTTGTTTACTTACTAAAAATGTTTTTGGTTCATACAAGATCCGGGTTTTAACAAGGCTCATTCCTTTCACTTGGTTATTTCGAAAAACCACTTGTAGATCTTTAGATCTACAAGTTTATAACTTTATTTTTCAAGAAAAATCATATTTATTCAAGTTCAAGGTTCATGTATGGATGGTTTCATCATCCTTCATATCTCTAACATTTACATCTTGCTAGTTCATGTTCTTAAACATGAACTAGTATGTCCAGATGATGATCCATCTTGCTTCTACTAACAAACAACATGTAATAATCATAACAACACAAGATCTACATGATTTACCCATATATCTTCTCTTTATCCACTGTTTACCCTTTATGTTCAAGACTTAGTTCACGTTCTTTAGTGTTTCTTAATATTTCACCATTCAATCATCTATTAACCACTAAAAATAAGAACAAGTTGAAGTTTTAGAGCACTTACTACTAGCACAAGGCTAGGGGAGAAACAAGGCGTAAAAGTGGTGGATAAAAGAAAACAAGAGTGGTCCTTGAGCTTCCGAGTGCACCAAGCTTGCTTGTTGGACCTCTTACACCTTTGTATGAATGTAGGTTTCTTGAACAAGACTTGAAGGTGGGTGTATGATGGATGGTGGTGTTCGGCCGTGAGTATGGGAGAGAGGAGGAGAAGATGTTGGTTGTTGTGTGTTTTGTGAAATGAAAGTCCAAGTTCTAGTGGGTTAATTTATAAACCATGTTTCACTAATATCCATCATGTATTATGTTCAAGTACCCAACAACAACATTATTAAAATATTCAAAAGAAATGTGGGGGTGTCCACCCCACATGTAACCGTCGAGAGGGGGGGGGGGGTTATAGGGTTGGGTTGCAATGTGATGGTTACTAATTAGTTAGGAACTTAGTTAGGATTTTAGTTAGGATTTTAGTTAGGATATTAGTGCGTTATCTAATATAAAGTGTGTTAGGGTGTTCGGGGTCCCTAACTAGCTCAGAAAAGTAAAAACAATGTATTTGGCAATATTTTTAGGTTCCGGGTAGAGTCCGGTTGTTCGGTTTGATGCTGTTCCATTAAAGTGCTTAATTAATCCGTAAAGTGTCATATATATATATATATTTTTGTAACATTTTAAATTCTCAATACTCAGGAAATCATGACGGACTATTTAGTAACTTTTTTGTACACTACTAGTATGTTAATAAGCACATATAAGTATAACACAGAAATCAGGAAGCAGTTAAATGATTTAGCACAGTCATTAAGCACTTTAATTATCATTAATAAATTTTACAGAATACATGAAATTTTGAGGGTTGTCACAAAGTGTTTTTCCGATGGAACACTTGTGATACCCTTGCTAGAGCCTAAGATTAACAACAAGTTGCAGTTTGTCGAGGAATCCATTGAAAACATGGACCAGGAAGTCAAGGTCCGTAAGCATAGTCGAATCCCGATCGTGATAGTTCGTTGGAACTCAAAAACGTGGACCGGAGTTCACGTGGGAACGCGAGAATCAATTGAGGCTCAAGTATCCGTAATTGTTCAAAACTGCGGAATCAAATTCTGTTGCGACTGGTGAATTTCGGGACGAAATTCCCTTTCAAGTTGGGGATGAAGTGGCACCCGAGGAAATCCACAGTCATCCTAGTCTGTCACTTCACTTTGTTGAGACTGCATATCAAATTTCGGGATGAAATTTCTTTCAAGTTGGGAATAATGTGACAACCCGAGATTTCAAGGTCTTTACTATACGCATCATTTGTTTCACAATCCTGTTTTTACAATTTGTTTTACGTGGTGTCGTGTGTAGTTTATTTGAATAATTAAAGTATTCTGATGCTTGGCTGTTAAATGTGTGATGTTTAATGATTTATGTGTAATGGAAACCTTAGATGACGAAGAAGGTTCTTTGCCATAACTCTTCACCACAATCAATCTCGACGAAGAATGATTGTTCGTCGCCATCAGTCTTGACGAAGAAGGATCTTCGTCGAGCAGATCCTTCGCCAAAAAAAGGGCCTTCGGCCCAGACTATTCGAGGCCCAGAATGGCCTGACTGTTATTTTGTGCTTATAACTTATCATATCACGTAACCGCAAATCCCTCAAACCCTAAGGCTCCCTATTCTCTGTGTGACGGCAATCTTAGGATCTCGAATCCTTTCATCTTGTTTAAACTAATCGCTTGGGTATCACGGTTAGTATTAATCCTTATCCGTTATTAAAATCCTATTGTTATGAATCTTATGTGAGATTTGGGTTCTACTAATAGAATCATAAATCTAGAACTTGCATGATGAAGGGGTTTTGATGATTTGTACACGCTCACGCCCATATTGTGGTTCGATAGTTCTACTTGATGGATTTATGTTATGATAAACTAATAGTCTGTTTGTGTGTGAATCGTTAAATAATTGTTTAAGTATGATTTGGTTGATGATCACTGATATGCTTTGGGATAGTTAATGATTATTCGTGAGTAGAATGTTCAATCAGGGTGTTGAAGGGTCTTTGATTTGATTCGGAAATTTTCAAAATTGTTAACATCAGTTATGACTGAGATTAGGGAAAGATTGTAACTGGCTGTGGAGAACAGCGACGAAACTCGCCTCAACAAAGAACATGGCTCGACGAAGGATAGTCCTTCGCCAGAGGAGTCTTCGTCAAACCCTTGGATGACGAAGAATGATTCTTCGTTGGCGCGATCTCGACGAACCATTTAGGTTCTTCATCATGGTCATCCACGGCGAAGCATAGTTTGTGACACCCCGACCACGTAAAACAACAAATCGTGGCAGAAACGTCGGGGAGTGCTGAAACAGAATCATTGTTTCATAACACCTAGAAAATTTAAGTTTTATTTTATTGAATTGATAGAGGTTACAATGTCTTAAAAACAGAAATACACAACATAATTAACTAGTCTTGCATCTTTTATTGTCACTAAGGCCCAAGTCCGCCTAAGTGTATCTTACTCAATCCTATGCATCATCTCCTGAAAACACATGTGAAAATAGGTACGTCAGCATAAAAATGCATGTGTGATACATAGGTTTTATTGATTTAGGGTTCATGACTTGTAAGTTTAAAGAAAATGTTTATCAAAAGTAAATCATGAACCTTGTAAAAATGTTCTCTTTTATAATTTATATAAACAGTGACAAGAAATCAGATGATATAAAAGAAAGATGCACAGATAAACAAATGAACAAACAAAATGAGTTTGTATAAAATGTGTTGATTGTAAAACAATGTTTCATGAAAATATGTTATAAGTGTAAAATGTATTATGTCAAACTTGAAATGGTTTAAACAACGCTACGATGTGTAATACCATAAAAGCACTTATATATAGGAAGTACCAGTGGCGTATCAACCATGCTTTTATCATATTACACACGCCTCGTTACTTAAATCACTTACCAAACAAACCATCAAAATGTAATGTTCAAACAAATGTTGAAATGTTATTGTGTAAACAAATGTAATGTATAGTGAATAAAAGCATTTATTGATTAAACACATTTACTCAACCCTATAAGAAAGAAATGTACAAAACAATGCATTTGATA
This sequence comes from Helianthus tuberosus, assembly GCA_030545235.1. Taxonomy (NCBI): domain Eukaryota; kingdom Viridiplantae; phylum Streptophyta; class Magnoliopsida; order Asterales; family Asteraceae; genus Helianthus; species Helianthus tuberosus. The sequence goes on along the minus strand of CM060423.1, from coordinate 166,212,254 downwards.
AATCAAAATCAAAAGTTATGTTTTGTAAAATAATGCATGCTTTACTAATACAACACTTATGTGGTAATGTTAAACATCTACATCCAAGCCTTGAGACTGTAGGATAACCTTAGAGTAAAGGTTATCAAAAATGTTTTCGGATTCGGTCATTCCTTCCACCCAAACAAACCTAGGATTTCAGGAACGGGAGTTGTTAAGTCCTATGGTACCACTACCTACTACCGAGCGGCATGATCGGTGTTAATGAATGTATTAGTTTCGTTGAACAAACCAAATCTTATACCAAACGTAAGCATGTTTTATGAAAACAATGTACCTAGTATGCTAAGTGAACATACAAGGTAGAAATGTAAAACAATGTGTCCATATGCTACGAGAACATATGCAACAGAAATGCAATGTAAAACAGTGTACTAAGTATGCACTAAATGGACATACATAGCATAAAATGTAATGTAAAATAATGTACTAAGTATGCACTAAATGGACATACTAAATGGACATACATAGCATAAAATGTAATGTAAAATAATGTACTAAGTATGCACTAAATGGACATACATAGCAAAAACATAATGAAATCATGTACTATAAGTGTACTAATGAACATAACAAGCATATGATATGAAAACATGGAAAGCATGAAAGTAACAAGTAGGTACATGTGTTTCACCCCAAAACATTTGAAAACATAAAAGAGGGAACTATGTACTCACTTGAGATTGCTCAATAGTCTTTAGATAACCACCAAGCAATGCTAGAAAGATCACGGAATCAAACGGCTCCTAATATAGGTAACTACGTTAATAAACGGACCTAAATCGGAGGATTGGATAAAATGAGTGTAAGAACTCATGTAATATGGTTTAACAAAGCCTACATTCTAAAACGGAACCTATCCTAAGTGCTTATGACCCGTTACGACCCGTTTAGGTAGCTTATGCTACTTTAACGCGTCGTTCGTGTAAAACGCGTTCGGACCGCCTAACTAGTCCTATGACAAGTAAAATATGCCTTAACTTGTCTAATAATGTTGCCTAAACAGTTTAGATGTCAAAATTTATGTTACATATGCTTAAAATGAATTTTGGCGTAAAAAGGGCATTTTGGTCATTTTTCCTAAGGCATATAATTTCCTATCATACAACTAAGTAGACTAAGTGACCATAAAGTATAACCTCGGAAGGTTATTCCTTATGCAACTATGGTCACCAAATGTATTTGGTCGAATCCTAATGATTGACCAAACGGGTTGGGTTCGAAAGTCTAAGCGATTGATTAGATCGCTTATCTTACGACCATATATAAGCACAAAACCTAAAGTGACGAGCTAAACATGTTAAAACATGTTTAACAAGGTTTGAAAACAAGTTTGGTATCAAAACAAAGGGTCTTGATACCTAAAAGTAGTTTGGTTGCAAAATACACAAGAATACGCATTTTTACCGAAACTACGACTCATCACTACGCCTAAATAACATGGTAATCAGTAGGTATAGTCACAAAGGACTATGACCATTGTGATTACGCTCACGTTACGAGGTTCAAACGAACTTCTTGTTGACCATTGACTGGTCAAAGCTGAAAGTCAAACACTTGTTTGACTTTCACGCTTAAAATGTGTAAAAGAACGGAAGAATACTTACAACGGGTCCAAGAAATGGAGGTTTGATCTAATTATTCTAAGGTATGAAGTGTATAACTTCAACTTAGAGAACAAAATCAGGTCAAAGGTGAGTTTGCAAATGAAATGGAAGGGGTATATATAGATTTCGGAGAACCGTTAGGATCGTTTCTGGCAAATCGTGCTTTGATCTTGACCTTACAAGTGGGCACATGGTTTTCAAAACCATGGGAATACTTAAAACCATTAAATTCCATCCCATAGAGTGCAAAACCTTGGGTTAAAACCATCAAAACCTCAAAAATGGACCAAGTTCAAGGTATCTGCCAGAAATTTCAAAAATGGTCCCTACACTTGTAAAACTTGATTTTTGGCACTTTTAAGCCCCGTTAACCCCATTTAAAGGCTCTAAAATAAAGTTAAAGTATAGGGAACTTGAAATGTGCTCAAAAATATCTCGGATGTCGGTTCGTTTGGTCGTACGATTGCGTTGTTCTGTTAATTACGACGGAAATCGTAACGAACGCAAAAACGATCCAAATTATGCGACGAATGGAATTTCATCATGCCAATCACTAAAATAAAATATTTTTATGATTACATAAATTTTTGGATGTCCGGATATATTCAGAACGTAAGATATGCGCGAAAATGCAAACTTATGCACTTTTTGATGCTTTTAGTCCCTATTGATCAATAAAGTTTATTTTTAGCATACTGAACCCTTCAAAGCCTATTTCTAAGCTATGTAAAGGATATTTAGGGTATTTTTAACTTATGATCAAGTTTCGGAATGTCCGTTACAGTACGAATTGGCATACTTTCGCAGTTGTCGAATTTAGTCCCGGTAAGCGAATAAACTTGATTTCGACACACCAAACCTTCCAAATCTTATTTCTAAGTTATGTAAAGGTTATTTAAGGTATGTTAAGCCTATGTCACTATTCTGGTGTGTTTGTTGCGTTAAACTTATTACGTTTAAGCATCAGTTCGCGTATAACTTCCCAGAAAGCGATTTAGAGCTCGAAATCGAACAAAATTTGATATGTGCAAATGACTCACATATTTATACAAATCCCAAGTATGAAATACAATATTTCATTGGTTTGGTATTTTTTTGATGGTCGTGGAGGCACAGGTGTCAAAGTCTCCCCTACTTTAGGAAATTTCGTCCCGAAATTTATTTAGAGGAAACTTGTGAGAGCTTGAAACATGAAGTCGAAAAAGATAAAACAACACTGGTTAGAGCCCTGAACTTCTAGTAACTTTAAATAACATCATGTTTGTAATGTAAGAGGGACACTTATATACAAGTATATAAAGCGACGTTGGTGCGTCCACCGTACCTCCATTACATTGTTTACACTTCGTTATTTTTGCCACTATAGGTTCTTACACATGATAAGTCTTACTGTGGTTTCCGTGCATTGAATTTCATAATTATGTATGAATCCATAATTACGTAATTCCTTGCATAGTCCACACAATGTATCTTATAATGTGTAGGGGAAGAAAATAATGAATGAACCTGTGATGATTATGACTAGGTCACCATAGGATCCTTTTAATTAAATCAATAAATGATCTTCTTAAATAGACCGCCAAGGAGCCTTTTAAGCTATTTCGTCACATGCCATTCTTAACCAGATTCTGAATCAATCTTTTGACTTAGACCACTCAAGAGGTCTCTTTGAATTATGGAATGGTACTATATAATCCAAGGGTCTTAACTATTACGTAGAAGCCCATTAAGGATTTAAGGTAGTACCTTTGGGTATCCTACTGTGAATCACTCATATGAAGATATGGAAGATTCTACGAGGATTTAGATAATGAAATTAAAAATACAAAAGAAAACACATAACACATAATCTCGTAACCACAAAATTGTTTAACTTAATCTTTAATTTGTTATCATTTTGTTAATTGTGCACATGAATTCAAAGCACACTAGGAATCCAATCCGTGGATTTCATTTGGCACTTTAAACATTTTCAAGAATCTAACTATGAAGATAGTAAGATCTTAAAAAGAAAATTCGATTTCAATTATGAGGAATTGTAATATTCGAATTAAGGTATACAAGGAATCCAATTAAGGACTCTGATTAGAGCGGTAACCATCCACAAAGATCTAATTGTGAAGGTAATAAGATCCCATATGGATTTTGGAATTTGAAAAGCGGGAGGCATTTCAAAACCTTGCTCTAGACGTGCTTAAGTCGATACACGAGGTAGAATGCTCATGAAGTTGAGGTGCTAGATATGCCAAGGCGACATATGAAGCAGAGTTTGAAGGTTAAGTCAATGTATGGGCAAAATGTTTTTGAAAACTATGCATGGGGTTCTTTTAGAAATGTGTTTAATGTTTTTACATAATACTTTTGAAATCATAAAGTAGGTGTATTAGATAAGTATATTTATAAACAAAAATTATGCGAGATGAATTTTAAAATTATGTATAAGGTTTTTGAAAAAACATGAATGATGCTTTTGAAATCATGCACTTGATATATTAGTAAATATACTATGTTAAAAATGTTTTCAAACTATATGGAATATTTTGAAATCATGAAGGTTGTTTTGAAAACTTATACTATGTATGTTGTTATGAAAACCAGAATGTAATGGGTATGAGATCGAAAAAATACCCTTAGTTATCTAACCAATGATTTAAAGGCACAGATGTGCAAAAAGCACGATTACTCATAATGTCACTTTATTTCCTGTACTTCGTTTCTTAGAATGAAAGGAGTACTTTAGAATTTTCGAGGAAATTATGAGCGATCACTTGAATGGGAGAACCACAAGAGTAGTTTGTAAGAACACAGTTCCTTGTTGTAGGTATCATATGGGAATGCCATACACACATATAACTATACTTGTACATCAGAATTGTGAACAACAATTTATTTATAAAGAAAACAGATTGTTTCAGGGTTCAACAAAAGATACAAGAGCAAAAGATTCAAATTATTCAAAGTAGCAACATCTTCAAATCAGCCAATTGCTCATCCATGGGTCAGATTTGCATTAGCAAGCTTTGGGCAATTCCTTTGGAAACGACCCATTTTGCCACAGTTGAAGCAAGACCCCGGTGAAAAACGAGCTTGAGCAGGATTGTTGCCAGCTTGATTTGGTGTAGCTGCAGTTGGGTAAACTCTTGCTGTATGACCTATAAGCCCACAAGGTTGGCATTTGCGGCACTTCACACTAGCATGATGATGAAGGCTACATTGGTTGCACAAGGGTGCAGTTGTCACACCTCGACCACGTAAAACAACAAAACGTGGTGGAAAACGTCGGGGAGTGTTGTAACAGAATTATTGTTTCACAACCATGGAATAAATAATTTCGTTTTAATTAATAAATGAACTCATTGTTTTAATACAATCAAATAAGTACAACTGTTATCTTTCAAGTTTTAAAGTCGCTAAGGCACGAGTCCATCCTAAGTGTAGCATATATCATCAGTCATCACAAAGCAGCACCTGAAACATGTGTAAAAATAGGTACGTCAGCATAAAAATGCCTGTGAGATACATAGGTTTTAATTGTAATTAGGATTCATAACTTATGAGTTTAAGGAAAATGTTTTAAAAGGAGTAGTCATGATCCTTGAAAAAGGTTTTCTTTTATAAATCATTTATAAGAAATCAGATGGTATAAAATAATAACACATAGGAAATTAAATAAGTAAGCGAAATGAGTTTGTATAAAGTATATTGTTTGAACAACAATATTTTGATAAAAAGGTTTATAGTATATATAAGAATATACTTTGGTTTTAAGAAAGTCGAATAAGTAATATATTAAAATATATTTTAGTTTCAAAATAGTCATACAGATAGTATATTAAATATACTTTAGTTGTCAAAATAATAGTTTTCAGTCGTATACCAAAATTATACTTTGGATTTATAAATAACATATTAAACTATGTTTTGGTTTCATAAATAACATATCAAAATATGCTTTGGGTTTTATAAATAACATATCAAAATATGCTTTGGATTTGATAAATAACATATCAAAATATGTTTTGGTTTGTTAACAAAATATGTATGTTGGTTTTGTACAATACCACACATGAGAGTATATCAAACCATACTTTTGGGAGTATATCAAAATATACAATAAAAATGTGATTTAAGAATTCATTCAGACCTAGTGCATCAAACTACACCTTTGAGACTATAAGGATACCACAAAGGCAATCCCTATTTGGATGGAGAAACAAATTGGTTTCAGACATTCCATGACAACAGGAATGGGGTGTCTAATCCTATAGCGCTATATCATACTACCAACCGATCCGGTGAACAAAATAAGTACTATTCCAAACATTTATTTCATAATCTTTGACAATCAGTGTCTAAACCATATATAATCATTCAGTTTGTCAAAAGATAAGTACTACTACGTATAATCAATTATACTTTGAAATCATGATCATAACAAATAGGTACACATGCTTCACCCCAAACATTGAAAACAGTAAAAGAGGGGACTATGTACTCACAGTAGTGCGTCTTGAATCGAATCTCAAACTCTGTCCGCTACACGACAACCTACAACCTACAACGTACTAATGTCTATTAGACGAGCAGGCCGTGCCTTGGCTTAGAGTTTAATATTTTGAGTCACGTTTCTTATATTGTTCCGCGTGATAATTATTTGTCAAAATAGTTAATATTTTAACTTAATCATATGCCATGTTGAGATATTTGTTCGTTCAATGTTCTAGTAAACTCTTGTCTAGAAAATATTTACTAAGTGTTGGATTTTCGGAAAAGTTCGCCATGGTCTCCTTTGTAATTGGAGATATTCATGCTTAATAGCATATCATTTTCTTTTACATATATTCCGTAGATTGTTCTCAAATAACCAACCCGACATTTAGACATGTAAAGCATTACTTATGTTGTTTCAGCTTTATTAATCAAAACTGGAATGTTTTCGAGGATTTTTATAAAATAGTTAACCTTCTCCAAAAATTCCCAAATTTTTACAGATTGTTTCACCCGATCCAAATTTTATTATGTAAAAATATCGGGGTCCAGTTCATCACCAATATTTTATAGAAATTTATTTACCCGACTGCAAATCAGATTTGTTACCTTCTGATTGCAGTCTACGGAATAATTCACTAAAAATTAATCGTAAGTCCGATTGACGAAACTCCAGTTGGAGGATCACGGCGACAACAGTGACCACCTACAGTAAAAATCCCATGTGCTGATTCTGCTCAGGTTTCAAGTTATGACTCCGAATACAACACACTTTTTCTGCAGTAAAAACACAGCTTGAGCTGCTGTCCAAAAACAGTCCTTTAAAAATAGTAAACGACCTCGAAAAATTACGATTCCCTTGCCATTTGATTGGTGGTTCAAAAATACATAATTTAGGTTTCAGAAAATCAGTTTTTCGATTTATAATGGTCCAGTTACAGCCTGTTGAAGTCGGCTGAAAATGTAAATCAGCATGTTTCTTGTTCATATTTCTTGTTTAAACTTTTTAGTGTTCTTGTTCACATTTCTTGTTTAAACTTCTCTATTGAAGCAAGGTGTAAGACTTACTACTAGCACAAAGCTAGGGTAGAAATTCTAGTGTGAAGATGATGGGAAGCTTGAATCACTTGAGAACACCTTGGGATCACCTCTAGATCTTCACACTAACTTAAAAATGGCTAGAAATGGTGATGAACATGAAGAACAAGAGTTTGAAGATTTGAAGATGGAGAGAGAGAGATGGGGACGGATGTAGGAGGGAGAGAGGGTGAGGGTTGAGTGAAGTGATGAGTGGTAGATTATATAAGATCTTCCATATAGCATATTCCTAGCATATTCCTGGCATATTCCTAGCATATTCCTAGCATATTCCTGGCATATTCCTAGCATATTCCAAGATTTGCTGCGTTGTCTGCGTTTTGCAGTAGAAGCACTGTGTCGCGCAGAAACACACAGTACGCGCTTAAACTTGAAAAATAACGTTTTTAGACGTTTTAATTTATTTTTCAACAAGGACCTGATTAGAAATAAGATTTTAATCATAACAGAATATTTTTGGGATTTAAATATTATCCGGGTGGTCACCAACGTTCGTTTCGCAGTTTTGTCGTAATTAGCTTTTTAGTCCAAATAAACATGTTTTTGCCATACCGAATCCTTTGAAACTTATTTCTAAGTTATGTAAAGGATATTTAGGGTATGTTTAGCTTACGTCATAGTTCCGGAGTGTACGTCACGTTAAACTGATTGTGTTTATGCACCAGTTTTGCGTATTGCCTTCCAGAAAGTGATTTAAAGCCCGAAATCGAACAAAAATTGATATGTGCAAACGATACATATTTTTATACAAATCCCAAGTATGAAATACAATATTTCATTGGTTTGGTATTTGTTTGATGGTTGAAGTGACACAGGTGTCACAGTCTCCCCTACTTTAGGAAATTTCGTCCCGAAATTTAATTCTAGAGGATACTTGTGAAGATAGATGTGACGGTTTCACTTTCAAATAAATCCATTGAACCCTTAAGTAAAACTCTGGGCCATGTTAGGATTCTTAGCGAAATTGTCAACCCTCAAAGCGAAGTCTTTGTAGTAGCAAAACATGGAGTTTCGGACTACGGACGAAAGAACGTTACTCATGAAGATTTATCATAGGAAACTTGGTGTGTGCTTGAGATCAGAATTGGGGAGTGTAAGAATAAATGGCATTGGTCAAGGTCCAAGACTTCTCTCGTATCATTTACTCTTGTACCTATAGGTCTTAACACATGACAAAATTCCCTGTGGTTTCTGTGCACTGAATTCCATAATTATGTAGGCCTCCATAATTACGTAATTCCTTGCACAGTCCGCACAGTTCATTTCATAATCGATGCGTAGGGGGAAAATCAATTGAATAAACATGAAGCGACTTGACTAGACCACCAAAGGGTCTTTTAACTAGATTAACGAACGAGCTTTTTAACTAGATCAACACATGATCTTCTTAACTAGACCATTGTATAATCTTTTTAAATAGACCACTTTAAAGGGTTCTTTTCAATTATATCATCTCATGATATTCCTAACCAGATTTTCAAAATCAATCTGTTTAACCAGACCATTCAAGAGGTCCAATTATAGAATAGTACTTTATAACCCAAGGGACTTAACTAAAATGTTGAAGTCCATTAAGGATTTAAGATAGTACCTTTGGATATCCTATTATGAATCTCTCATATGAGATGCGGAGTATTCTATGAGGATTTGGATGGATCACATATAAACACAAAACATATAAGGGAACACATAAGCACAAAACACATAGTCACAAAATTAATTAACTTGATTTTTAATTTGTATTTTTGGATACGGGTATTTAAAGCACACCAGGAATCCAATCCGTGGATTTCATTTGCCACCTTAAACACAAGAATCTAACTATGGAGATAGAAAGATCTTAAGAGGAAATTAGCTTTGTTTCTTAAAAGAACTAGTATTTAAGATTCTTGGGGAGATCACAAGTGATCATAAAAATGACAAAACCATACGAGTAGTTTGTCCTTGTGTTGGCATCATAAGGTTGTATTAAACATTCACGCAATCGTATCAGTTTTGCAAAAATAAAAACGACGAATTTTTATTTATATAACAGCTGACTTGTCTTGAAATGTCAAAAGATAACAACCAGAGGAAATAACAAAACACTAATTGTTCACTGCTGCATCATTGTTCACGTTTGCCTCATTGATGTTAAACACTCGTCCACGCACTGGAGGTATGTTAACAAGTCTTGGGCAATTGTTTCTGTAGTGAGTGAGGTCACCACAGTTATAACATGACCCCGGTGGGAACCATGCTTGAACAGCAGCAGGGTTTGTAGCAGCTTGATTTGCATAACGGCAAACATTGATCAAATGTCCCAACCGCCCACAGTGGGTACATTTGTGGCATTGCTCTTGCTCCAGATGATGACGGTTTCATTTATTGCACAAAGGTACGGTACCAACATAGTTTTGCCTTTTGCGAGGTTGTGCTGGCTGGTTTGGTGCAACCTGTTTGTCTTGAGCGGTTATGGCGTAGTTTTGAGAGGTTTTGCGCTTCTTCTTCTTGGATACCTCAGCCTGTTTTTCCTTTGGCTCAGCTTGAGCAGCCTTGTCAGATGGTCTTGGGTCGCCTTTTAGAAAAAACTTACCCTTCCTGATGTGGGATTCAGTTAGGGTGGCAGACAGTTCAATGGCTTGTCTGACAGTAGTAGGGTTACTGCCAGTAACAATATCCTAAATTAGGTCAGGAAGACCATCAATATATTTCTCGATCGCCTTATCCACAGGAGTAACCATAGTTGGGCATAACAAGCTCAGCTCCTCATACCTATCAGTATACGCCCGGTGCTCGCCACTATCCTGTTTCAAGTCATCAAACTCCCTTTCCAAAGCTCGCAGTTCATGACGAGGACAAAACTCCCTCATCATAGGAGTCCTAAGTTCAGCCAATGTTTGTGCTAGAGCAACTTCTGCACCACGGTCTCTCATAACCCCGTTCCACCATGTAAGCGCCCTTTTTCTGAAACACGCTTGATGCAAACTCGACTTTGCGATTATCAGTACACTGAACGTGACGGAAAGTATTCTCAATGCCCTCGAACCATTGAAGAAGCCCAGTTGCTCCCTCAGAACCACTAAACTTGAGCGGTTTAGCCGAGTTGAAACTCTTGAAGTTACAAGGAGCATTGTTGTTGTTGTTGGCTTGGTTCCATTGAGCAAGAAGATTTGGGAACGCAGCAGCCATTTGCTGCGCAATGATTTCTGCCAGTTCGGCATTTGGTATCGGATTTTCACGTCGAGGAGGCATTCTAAAAAGAGGAAATATGAGAGGAAACGAGTGAGAAGGTTAGATGAAAAGAATGAGATGAAACAAGAATCGACAAAAGCAAAGATGGTGGTTATTCGTCCGTATCACAAAGCAAACAAACGACACATAGTGACTAATCAAAGTAAATGGGTCAAAAATAATGCTTCGCGAAGACATGCTCGCGTATAAGTGAACACTCACCCCAAGAGTTCCCAGGTAAGAGTGACTGGTCCGATTATGTGGATTTGTACGAACACTCTAGCCTTAGACAGAAAACCTAGGGTACAGGCATTCACTCTTCCAGTTTGCACGTGTTCACACTATTTAGAACCAAAAACTTTGACGAGATTTTGAAAACTTGGAAGGTTTAAGAGATTGATGATTCATTTTGGCTTTGTGCCTTCCATTATGTTTTATTTTTGGTAATCACCTAAGGATAGGTGAAGTGCATGTTTTTAAAATCTAAACACAAGATAACTTGTGTTGGGGTCCTAGAAAGGTTATAGTCTAGGTCAAAGCATTACTAATAACCTAATTCCCTATAACCATTGGCTCTGATACCAACTCTTCTGTCACACCCCGACCACGTAAAACAACAAAACGTGGCGGAAAACGTCGGGGAGTGTTGTAACAGAATTATTGTTTCACAACCATGGAATAAATAATTTCATTTTAATTAATAAATGAACTCATTGTTTTAATACAATCAAATAAGTACAACTGTTACCTTTCAAGTTTTAAAGTCGCTAAGGCACGAGTCCATCTTAAGTGTAGCATATATCATCATTCATCACAAAGCAGCACCTGAAACATGTGTAAAAATAGGTACGTCAGCATAAAAATGCCTGTGAGATACATAGGTTTTAATTGTAATTAGGATTCATAACTTATGAGTTTAAAGAAAATGTTTTAATAAGAGTAGTCATGATCCTTGAAAAATGTTTTCTTTTATAAATCATTTATAAGAAATAAGATGGTATAAAATAATAACACATAGGAAATTAAATAAGTAAGTGAAATGAGTTTGTATAAAGTATATTGTTTAAACAACAATATTTTGATAAAAATGTTTATAGTGTATATAGGAATATACTTTGGTTTTAAGAAAGTCGAATAAGTAATATATTAAAATATATTTTAGTTTCAAAATAGTCATACAGATAGTATATTAAATATACTTTAGTTGTCAAAATAATAATTTTCAGTCGTATATCAAAAGTGTACTTTGGATTTATAAATAACATATTAAACTATGTTTTGGTTTCATAAATGACATATCAAAATATGCTTTGGGTTTTATAAATAACATATCGAAATATGCTTTGGATTTGATAAATAACATATCAAAATATGTTTTGGTTTGTTAACAAAAATATGTATGTTGGTTTTGTACAGTACCACACATGAGAGTATATCAAACTATACTTTTGGGAGTATATCAAAATATACAATAAAAGTGTGATTTAAGAATTCATTCAGACCTAGTGCATCAAACTACACCTTTGAGACTATAAGGATACCACAAAGGCAATTCCTATTTGGATGGAGAAACAAATTGGTTTCAGACATTCCATGACAACAGGAATAGGGTGTCTAATCCTATAGCGCTATATCATACTACCAACCGGTCCGGTGAACAAAATAAGTACTATTCCAAACATTTATTTCATAATCTTTGACAATCAGTGTCTAAACCATAAATAATCATTCAGTTTGTCAAAAGATAAGTACTACTACGTATAATCAATTATACTTTGAAATCATGAACATAACAAATAGGTACACATGCTTCACCCCAAACATTGAAAACAGTAAAAGAGGGGACTATGTACTCACAGTAGTGCGTCTTGAATCGAATCTCAAACTCTGTCCGCTACACGACAACCTACAACGTACTAATGTCGATTAGACGAGCGGGCCGTGCCTTGGCTTAGAGTTTAGTATTTTGAGTCACGTTTCTTATATTGTTCCGCATGATAATTATTTGTCAAAATAGTTAATATTTTAACTTAATCATATGCCATGTTGAGATAGTTGTTCGTTCAATGTTCTAGTAAACTCTTGTCTTGAAAATATTTACTAAGTGTTGGATTTTTGGAAAAGTTCGCCATGGTCTCCTTTGTAATTGGAGATATTCATTCTTAATAGCATATCATTTTCTTTTACATATATTCCGTAGATCGTTCTCAAATAACCAACCCGACATTTAGACATGCAAAGCATTACTTATGTTGTTTCAGCTTTATTAATCAAAACTGGACTGTTTTCGAGGATTTTTATAAAATAGTTAACCTTCTCCAAAAATTCCCAAATTTTTACAGAATGTTTCACCCGATCCAAGTTTTATTATGTAAAAATATCGGGGTCCAGTTCATCACCAATATTTTATAGAAATTTATTTACCCGACTGCAAATCAGATTTGTTACCTTCTGATTGCAGTCTACCGAATAATTCACTAAAAATTAATCATAAGTCTAATTAACGAAATTCCAGTTGGAGGATCACGGCGACAACAGTGACCACCTACAGTAAAAATCCCATGAGCTGATACTACTCAGGTTTCCAGTTATGACTCCGAATACAACACACTTTTTCTGCAGTAAAAACACAGCTTGAGCTGCTGTCCAAAAACAGTCCTTTAAAAATAGTAAACGACCTCGAAAAATTACGATTCCAGTGCCATTTGATCGGTTGTTCAAAAATACATAATTTAGGTTTCAGAAAATCAGTTTTTCGATTTATAATAGTCCAGTTACAGCTTGTTGAAGTCGGCTGAAAATGTAAATCAGCATGTTTCTTGTTCATATTTCTTGTTTAAACTTTTTAGTGTTCTTGTAAATTTAATCATACTACATATCTTGACTAAGAACAAAATGAAGCAAGGTGTAAGTCTTACTACTAGCACAAAGCTAGGGTAGAAATTCTAGTGTGAAGATGATGGGAAGCTTGAATCACTTGAGAACACCTTGGGATCACCTCTAGATCTTCACACTAACTTAAAAATGGCTAGAAATGGTGATGAACAGGAAGAACAAGAGTTTGAAGATTTGAAGATGGAGAGAGAGAGATGGGGACGGTTGTAGGAGGGAGAGAGGGTGAGGGTTGAGTGAAGTGATGAGTGGTAGATTATATAAGATCTTCCATATAGCATATTCCTAGCATATTCCTGGCATATTCCTAGCATATTCCTAGCATATTCCAAGATTTGCTGCGTTGTCTGCGTTTTGCAGTAGAAGCACTGTGTCGCGCAGAAACACACAGTACACGCTTAAACTTGAAAAATAACGTTTTTAGGCGTTTTAATTTATTTTTCAACAAGGACCTGATTAGAAATAAGATTTTAATCATAACATAATATTTTTGGGATTTAAATATTATCCGGGCGGTCACCAACGTTCGTTTCGCAGTTTTGTCGTAATTAGCTTTTTAGTCCAAATAAACATGTTTTTGCCATACCGAATCCTTCGAAACTTATTTCTATGTTATGTAAAGGATATTTAGGGTATGTTTATCTTACATCACAGTTCCGGAGTGTACGTCACGTTAAACTGATTGTGTTTATGCACCAGTTTTGCGTATAACCTTCCAGAAAGTGATTTAAAGCCCGAAATCGAACAAGAATTGATATGTGCAAACGATACATATTTTTATACAAATCCCAAGTATGAAATACAATATTTCATTGGTTTTGTATTTGTTTGATGGTTGAAGTGACACAGGTGTCACAGCAGTTCTGTTGTAAGGCTTCTTGGCTAGTGGTGCTGCCACCTGAGTAGGTCCTGCCTGTTTTGGTGCAACGACTGGAGGATTCTTTGAAGCTTTACGTTTCTTTGGTTTTGGTGAAGGCTTGGCTTTTGTTTCCTTCGGTGGTTCTTGAGTGGCTTCCTCCAGGAGACGATACATGGCAGTAGCTAATTCAACAGTCTTCAGGACTACTTCGCCTATTCGCTGGGCAAATTTGGCAGTCTGCTCGGACATCTGAGCGTTGCTGCGATGAGAGACATTTCTTGAAGAAATGAAAGACATAAGAAGAAACAAGTGAAATCTTATCGGATAATCAAAACAGATTGACAACGCATAAAAATTGCGATCATTTGTTTGTTACCTAAGGCAAACAAATGAGATGGTGACTAATCAAAGTAAGTGGGTCATATTAATGTATCGCGAAGACATGCTTTAGCCTATAAGTGGATACTCACCCCAAGAGTTCCCAGGTAAGAGTGACTGGTCCAATTATGTGGATTTGTACGAACACTCTAGCCTTAGACAGAAAACTCAGAGTACATGCATCCACCCTTCCAGATTACACGTGTTCACATTATAAGACCCAACTTTGACGAGATTTTGAAAACTTAGAGGGTTCAAAACCTAGTAATCAATCATCCTAGAACAGATGATTGGTTTTCAAAGTGGCTTCGAAATTTGTGTTCTCGTTGTGGTTGTCACCTAAGGATAAGTGACGGTATTGTTTTAAGATCTAAACACAAGAATCTTGTGTTAGGGTCCTAGGAAGGTTATAGACTAGGTCAAAGCATTACTAATAACCTAATTCCCTATAACCATGGGCTCTGATACCAACTCTTATGTCACACCCTGACCACGTAAAACAACAAATCGTGGCGGAAACATCGGGGAGTGTTGTAACAGAATCATTGTTTCATAACACATGGAAAATTTAAGTTTTGTTTTATTGAATTGATAGAGGTTACAATGTCTTAAAAACAGAAATACACAACATAATTAACTAGTCTTGCATCTTTTATTGTCACTAAGGCCCAAGTCAGCCTAAGTGTATCTTGCTCAATCCTATGCATCATCTCCTGAAAACACATGTGAAAATAGGTACGTCAGCATAAAAATGCATGTGTGATACATAGGTTTTATTGATTTAGGGTTCATGACTTGTAAGTTTAAAGAAAATGTTTATCAAAAGTAAATCATGAACCTTGTAAAAATGTTCTCTTTTATAATTTATATAAACAGTGACAAGAAATCAGATGATATAAAAGAAAGATGCACAGATAAACAAATGAACAAGCAAAATGAGTTTGTATAAAATGTGTTGATCGTAAAACAATGTTTCATGAAAATATGTTACAAGTGTAAAATGTATTATGTCAAACTTGAAATGGTATAAACAACGCTACGATGTGTAATACCATAAAAGCACTTATATATAGGAAGTACCAGCGGCGTATCCACCATGCTTTTATCATATTACACACGCCTCGTTACTTAAATCACTTACCAAACAAACCATCAAAATGTAATGTTCAAACAAATGTTGAAATGTTATTGTGTAAACAAATGTAATGTATAGTGAATAAAAGAATTTATTGATTAAAAGCATTCACTCAACCCTATAAGAAAGAAATGTACAAAACAATGCATTTGATAAATCAAAATCAAAAGTTATGTTTTGTAAAATAATGCATGCTTTACTGATACAAACACTTATGCGGTAATGTTAAACATCTACATCCAAGCCTTGAGACTGTAGGATAACCTTAGAGTAAAGGTTATCAAAAATGTTTTCGGATTCGGTCATTCCTTCCACCCAAACAAACCTAGGATTTCAGGAACGGGAGTTATCAAGTCCTGTGGTACCACTACCTACTACCGAGCGGCATGATCGGTGTTAATGAATGTATTAGTTTCGTTAAACAAACCAAATCTTATACCAAATGTAAGCATGTTTTATGAAAATAATGTACCTAATATGCTAAGTGAACATACAAGGTAGAAATGTAAAACAATGTGTCCATATGCTACGAGAACATATGCAACAGAAATGCAATGTAAAACAATGTACTAAGTATGCACTAAATGGACATACATAGCATAAAATGTAATGTAAAATAATGTACTAAGTATGCACTAAATGGACATACATAGCATAAAATGTAATGTAAAATAATGTACTAAGTATGCACTAAATGGACATACATAGCATAAAATGTAATGTAAAATAATGTACTAAATATGCACTAAATGGACATACATAGCAAAAACATAATGAAATCATGTACTATAAGTGTACTAATGAACATAACAAGCATATGATATGAAAACATGGAAAGCACGAAAGTAACAAGTAGGCACATGTGTTTCACCCCAAAACATTTGAAAACGTAAAAGAGGGGACTATGTACTCACCTGAGATTTCTCAATAGTCTTTAGATAACCACCAAGCAATGCTAGAAAGATCACGGAATCAAACGGCACCTAATATAGGTAACTACGTTAAAAAACGGACCTAAATCGGAGGATTGGATAAAATGTGGTTTCGTAAACCAAATGAGTGTAAGAACTCATGTAATATGGTTTAACAAAGCCTACATTCTAAAACAGAACCTATCCTAAATGCTTATGACCCGTTACGACCCGTTTAGGTAGCTTATGCTACTTTAACGCGTCGTTCACGTAAAACATGTTCGGACCGCCTTACTAGTCCTATGACAAGTAAAATATGCCTTAACATGTCTAATAATGTTGCCTAATCAGTTTAGATGTCAAAAGTTATGTTACATATGCCGAAAATGAATTTTGGCGTAAAAATGGCATTTTGGTCATTTTTCCTAAGGCATATAATTTCCTATCATACAACTAAGTAGACTAAGTGACCATAAAGTATAACCTTGGAAGGTTATTCCTTATGCAACTATGGTCACAAAATGTATTTGGTCAAATCCTAATGATTGACCAAACGGGTTGGGTTCGAAAGTCTAAGCGATTGATTAGATCGCTTATCTTACGACCCTATATAAGCACAAAACCTAAAGTGATGAGCTAAACATGTTAAAACATGTTTAATGAGGTTTGAAAACAAGTTTGGTATCAAAAAAAGGGTCTTGATACCTAAAAGTAGTTTGGTTGCAAAATACGCAAGAATACGCATTTTGACCGAAACTACGACTCGTCACTACGCCTAAATAACGTGGTAATCAGTAGGTATAGTCACAAAGGACTATGACCATCGTGATTAAGCTCACATTACGAAGTTCAAACAAACTTCGTGTAGACCATTGACTGATCAAAGCTGAAAGTCAAACACTTGTTTGACTTTCACGCTTAAAATGCGTAAAAGAACGAAAGAATACTTACAACGGGTCCAAGAAATGGAGGTTTGATCTAATTATTCTCAGGTATGAAGTGTATAACTTCAACTTAGAGAACAAAATCAGATCAAAGGTGAGTTTGCAAATGAAATGGAAGGGGTATATATAGATTTCGGAGAACCGTTAGGATCATTTCTCGCAAATCGTGCTTTGATCTTCAATTTACAGGTGGGCACATAGTTTTCAAAACCATGGGCATACTTAAAACCATCAAATTCCAGCCCATAGAGTGTAAAACCTTGGGTTAAAACAATCAAAACCTCAAAAATGGACCAAGTTCAATGTATCTGCCAGAAATTTCAAAAATGGTCCCTACACTTGTAAAACTTGAGTTTTGGCACTTTTAAGCCCCGTTAACCCCATTTCAAGGCTCTAAAATAAAGTTAAAGTATAGGTAACTTGAAATGTGGTCAAAAATATCTCAAATGTTGGTTCATTTGGTCGTACGGTTGCGTTGTTCGGTTAATTACGACGGAAATCGTAACAAACGTAAAAACGATCCAAATTACGCGACGAATGGAATTTCATCATGCCAATCACTAAAATAAAATATTTTAATGATTACATAAATTTTTGGAAGTCCGGATATATTCAGAACTTAAGATATGCGCGAAAATGCAAACTTAAGCACTTTTTGACGCTTTTAGTCCCTATTGATCAATAAAGTTTATTTTTAGCATACTGAACCATTCAAAGCCTATTTATAAGCTATGTAAAGGATATTTACGGTATGTTTAACTTATGATCAAGTTCCAGAATGTCCGTTACAGTATGATTTGGCATACTTTAGCAGTTTGTCGAATTTAGTCCCTGTAAGCAAATAAACTTGATTTCGACACACCAATCCTTCCAAATCTTATTTATAAGTTATGTAAAGGTTATTTAAGGTATGTTAAGCATATGTCACTGTTTCGGAGTGTTTGTTGCATTAAACTGATTACGTTTACGCATCAGTTCGCGTATAACTTCCCAGAAAGCGATTTATAGCTCGAAATCGAACAAAATTTGATATTTGCAAATGACTCACATATTTATACAAATCCCAAGTATGAAATACAATATTTCATTGGTTTGGTATTTGTTTGATGGCCGTGGAGGCACAGGTGTCACATAGTTCTTCGTCGTGAGGATTCTTCGCCGTGCAATTGGACAGGATAGTAAACAGTAACAGTTTCTAATGTATGTGATGATGGATACTTGTGTTTATAAAATACTATGTGTTGCCTGATAACCATGTTGATTAAGAATGAGAATCTGATTTGACTGGTGTAAGTAGAACACTCACCTGTTGTGGGTTGTTATGTGACATTCACATGGGATGTGGACTTGTTTAAGAACTGGTATGTGCTACGTGTTTACGGTGATCTTTGTGATAAATGCAATCTGTGATAATATGTGTTTTAATTATTATGAAACTGATGTTATTGGTAACTACTTTTGGGAACGAGAACTTGTGTTATGAACGCGTATGAAATCTAAACGTTTGCTATGTATTACATGACAATGTTGTTACATGTGACTTGTTGAATACGTGATCTAGATATATGTTTACTAAACTAATCATCTTTGGTAACCACGGTAGGGTTTGGTTGACCAACTTGGAATTGGTAATGTAATGTCACACCCCCACAATCCACATGCGGAATACCACCGCTTGGAGGCGTGACTGACCAGGATCCAACCACCGATTATACTGAGCATTGATTAATGAGTAAAAATATTCACCAACCACACTAGTTAGTAAACATCATAGTTTAAAGTTTTAAAGGTTTAAGCTCGAATAATAGTTTAAGCAAGCAGCGGAAGCATAAACCAAATAGTTTCAAAACAATGTTCATAGTTCAAGATTATTTAGAACCCAACACATGGGCTAGACGACCACTACACCTTCCCAAGCTGCAAGCTCCTGAGTCAATGGGTACCTGCAAAGCATGCAGTAGGGTATCAACAAAAATGTTGGCTAGTCCACGAGTTGTCCAGTTTTAATTACCAAAAACTTGTTTCACCAGTTAATTTATCCGTTTATACATGCGATGGGGAGCTACCCCATAAGTAAGCGACTAAACTGTTTTTACAATACCGAATACTATTCATCCGTACGTTTCTGTAGAGTGTCACGTTTGTCAATGTTCTATCATCATTGACGGTTGCCAGAGTACATTAGTTCACGCCCGATCCCATACGCGGGCACGGTGTGAGGTTGGTGAGACCTAAATAGCGCTATCAACTAATAACCCGTTCGCCTGACCCCAGCGACTAATCGGTATTAAGGAGTGAGGACTTGAGTGATAGAGTTTTGTTTAGTGTTACTTGTTGCATCCAGTATAAACAGTAATTAACTAAAAGTCCCATTTAAGGGGAGAGAAGTAGGTTTGTATCCCTTACTAGGGGATAGCGTTGTTTAAGTTTCTGTTTCCCAACCACCGGGAATGCATGCTTTATTAGTTGTGAACTCACCTTGGGTTGCTCGGTAGACAGTTTACTTGGTCAAGCTTGCTGGTCACCACGTCCGGTTGAATATGGAGTGTATGGAGGGTTGGTGAAAAAAGTTCCGAGTGATGGCGAATGAGCTTGATCCGAGAGTCTTGATGCTACCGATTGAATCTGAGAGAGAGGAGGAGAATTGTGGTGGTGTTTTAGGGGTTTAGTGAGAGAGATAGAGAGTAGGAAAGTGTGGGAGTGAGTGTGAGGGAAAGTTTGGTGCAAATGGTGGTTAATGAGGTTTTATACTCAATCCAAGTTAGTGCACCCTAATGGGTTCGAGTGGGCTTTAGGGGTGCACGACCCAACCGGCCCAGTCGTTCACTCGAGACCGAGTGGTCTCGAGTCGGGTTCATGGTTTCGGTTCACTTATACGTACCTATATATATATATTACATACACATAGTTTAACACAAGCATCACATAATACTTCAAGATAATTCGCAAATCTTCATTTAATGGTATATGTACACATAAAGCTAAACAATGAGGTCGCTCGGGAAAACCTGAAGTGTCACATTATCCCCAAGTTTTAAGAACTTTCGTCCCGAAAGTTAAGGCAGTCACTGTCAAGCTAGTGGAAGTGAGAACATTTCAACAGGGTGTCACATCATCCCCCCGTTAGTTTGGAATTTCGTCCCGAAATTCGGTTGTAGCTTCAGTGCTGGGAGTTTCATTTGGGAACAACTGGGGATACTTGCGCTTCATCTGGTCTTCCCGCTCCCAGGTAAACTCTGGGCCACGTCGCGAGTTCCAACGAACTCGTACGAGAGGTATCTGGCTATGTTTGAGGGTTTTGATTTCTCGATCCGTGATCTCAATCGGTTCCTCAGTAAAGTGTAGCTGTTCGTCAATAGTGAGTTCCTTGAAAGGAATGATGAGTGTTTCATCTGACAGACACTTATTCAGATTAGACACGTAGAAGACGTTGTGCACAGCACTTAGTTCTTCAGGCAGATTCAATCTGTAAGCGACCATACCGATCTTTTCGGTAATTTCGAATGGTCTGACATATCGCAGATTAAGCTTGCCCCGTTTTCCAAAACGAACTACACCCTTCCAGGGTGAGACTTTAAGTAGAGCCCGGTCGCCAACCTGGAACTCTAGCGGTTTCCTATCCTTATCAGCGTAGCTCTTCTGACGGTCACGAGCTGCCGCCATGCGTTGCCTAATCTGGGCAATCTTTTCTGTAGTGTCTACCACAAGTTCTGGGCCTGTGATCTGGCTGTCACCAACCTCCACCCAGCAGAGAGGCGATCGGCATTTACTGTCACACCCGCTCGTAGCGGAAGCGCGAGGTGTGATCTGATCGGTTCTCATTGCATAACAATATAAGTGAACATACTAAATGAATAAAACAAGCTCCAATGCCATTGTCATAATTGTTTCAAAAGAATGCAACATAAGTTGAATGTATTGGTTACAAACCATCAAATGAAAATAAGTTGTCATCGTTTTATACATTAAAATGTAAGTCTTAAAATGTCAAGACTTTGACCACTATATCACCGCAAAGAGGCGGTATATAACAGGCAAACCCTTCAATAGTTGGCATGGAGTATTGATACTTTTTTTCCTTGAACTGAAATCGTTGCATTGGTCCACTAATTCCCTGAAATACATGTAAGTTTGAAAACATCAACAAAAGTTGAGCGAGTTCATGCAGTTTTGTTGTATGAGATGTATCTGTAAAATGTGAGTTGTATAAAATGTATCTGTAAAATGTGAGTTGTATAAACTGTATCCATAAAATGTGAGTTGTATAAACTGTATCCATAAAATGTGAGTTGTATAAACTGTATCCATAAAATGTGAGTTGTATAAAATGTATCTGTATGTAATGATGTAGTATGTAAAGCGTCAATGAAATCGTTGATCATTAATGTTTCGCGAGGACATTAATATGTGTGACGAATTAGGAAGCAATCCAAACCTAGACGATTTTATGTCGACTACTATCGACTGGGACACAAACGCACTCTTCTGTATGGGTCCACGACCAAGAGTGGGGCTCGCCAATACCCATTAGATCTAATCACTTGTACCTAGGTCCAAACTGGATTAATGGTGCTTAGATGTATAACCCTAATTCGCACATGATCTAAGGTGTTTCATTCCCTAACTTTAACATACGTTGAACATGTATTTTCCCCGATAGTTGTAAAGTTGTAAAACATTTAAATGAATAGGGGACATGAACTCACAGAATCGCGTCCGTGAATAGAAGTAATTATGATCTCGCGTGTGGTCGTCTTGAACAATGTTGCGACCTACAAATGTTCTTTATTTGTTAGACACTTCGGTCTTTATAAATGACTTGAGTATAAGTCTTGTGTCTTGAATATGGGTTAAGACCTGTATGTCTTTGTTATTCATTGAACTGTGTATTAGATGTATTAACTGATAACTGTTTAGTGTATATATTTCTCCAAATACATATTCTTGTATCTCGTGAGTTGTATCATCGGGTCTTGTCTTCTTGGTTTCGTGTCTTGTATAAGTAAATTGTATAATTGTAATGTTTATCAATTATATGTCATTGGGCTTAGCCCAAGAATTCATGTTATTGGGCCCAAATAGTGTTGGGCCTAAATAGTGTTGGGCCTCAATAGTGTTGGGCCTAAATAGTATTGGGCCTAAATAGTGTTGGGCCTCAATAGTGTTGGGCCTAAATAGTGTTGGGCCTAATTTTATTGGGCCTTGGCCCATATGTTTGGTATTGGGCTTAGCCCATGAGTTTTTGATATTGAGCTTAGCCCATGTATTTATGTTAAGCCCATTATGTAGATAAGCCCATTAAGAAGTGTAAGCCCATTTGTATAAAATAGCCCATTTAAAAGTACAAGTCTTTCATTTTTATAAAAATCACTAAGTATACTTTTTAGTTAATAAAAACATAATAGTTTTTATAAGTTTCAAAATGTCCGAATTTTGTTAATGGTAACGTAATTTTTGTGTCCGCGTCGAAAGATCGTCTATACGTCGTAGTAATTCCTCGGAATGGCGATATGTTTATAAATTCGCCCGTCGTCCGTTTCGACCATAAGTTGTGTCCGAAAGCTCGTAATGTCCGTAAGTTGTTTTCAAGTGTGTCTATATGTATTCTTGTAAGTCTTTAGTTGTAAGTATGTCTTGTATTTATTTGTGTCATTGTTATCAAGTCTCTAACTTGTATATATAACTAATACAAATAATAACACATAGCACATACTTGATATGTTCAATAAATATGTATTTTACCAAAATATATATTTATGTCAATTTTTATTTTTAGAAAGACCAACTTTCTAATCTTGTAAAGACTTTGTAAAAAAAAAATGATAGTTTTTCTAACATATGATTTCTAAGAAAAGTTGGCCATAGTTCCTTTGTAATATGAACTTTGCCATGTTTATTTACATATCATTTTCTTTTCAAAATCACCATCAATTTACTCATAACATCTTAACTAAAACATATGAGATTTTTATAACATAAACTTATCAAAATGATCTCCAAATCATGTAGGGTTTTGGACATGATCATAACATGTGCTAACTAGTTCAAAAACCAAGTTTACTTCTAGTTTTAACAACTTTTATAAAAATCTCATGTTGTATGTTACTTTTTATAATCTTGTAAAAGTCTTGTTTTTAAATAAAAACCTTAAATACTTTCACAAGATCAAAGTTTATGATCATCCCTTTAAACCTTTATGTTAAAAACCCTTTAACATAAACATGTATAATTGTTGGATCATATTTTTAAAACATCCTCTAACAATTTATTTATATCATAATCATCATAACAAGATCAAATATGCATATATCAAGTCTTAGATCACAATATAAACCAACATAAATGTATCATGATTATTATTTTTGCTTCTTTGTATTTTTCATGTTTATTATGTATGATTATTTAGTTATTTATTAGTTATAATAACAATCATAAACATAATATAAGTATGAAAAAAAAAATAGATCTTGAAGCTTACTTCTAGCACTTGGCTAGGGATGATCTTAGAAGATGATTAAGAACTAAGAAGATGAAGATCTTGATGGTAGAATACTCTTGAATGGATGAAAACCCTTCCTTTTACTTACAAAAGCTTTAGATCTTCTTATGTTACTTGGAAATCCATTTTGATCAACAAATAAAAGACTAAAGTGAAGTGGGTTTTTGGTGTTCTTGGTAAGATGGATGAAGATGATGAGAGAGTTTTAGTGAAAGTAATAAAAGATGAAAAAAAAATGAGTGTAAAGAGCTAGTTTACTTAGTGAGTAAGTGTTGTAATAATTCACCAACATAATCCACTTGCAAACTAATAAAATATCTAGATATTTAACAAAAAAATTAGGGTGTGGGACCCCTTTAAAACCGTTCACAACAACATGGGGGGGGGGGGGGGTCTTGAATTGTTGAAATGTTATTAAGTGTTTAAAGTGTTAGAAACTTTTAGCAAAGTTTAGGTGTTTTGGTGTTTAAATGTTTCAAGTGTATAAATGTGTTAAGAAGGTGTTAAGTGACCATTACTAGTCTAATATGATCTAAATAATATTAGATGGTCACTAAAAAAAAGATCCGACATTGTTCGGATATTCGTTTCGAATTGTTTCGGTTAGACGTTATTTGAACGCTAAGTTGTGTAACTTGTGTGAATTGATGTAGTTATTGGTTCGGATGATACCCGAAAGTATCCTCATATGAATTATATGTTTAATAACATTTTTACATGTCGTAAAAATATTATAAAGCTGATTTCTGCAGAATTTCTGCGGAAAAGTGTTGAAATTGTCGCTTTTAGTGCTTTTCTGCAGTTTTTAGTGTTATCGGACATCGGGAAAGTATTAAACCAAACCCTTGTATTTCCATATAGGGTTTAATGTATATTTGATGTTGGACTTTCGTCTGAGTCCAAAAGATGTAATTTAGATGGTTTCTACGGATCCGAAGTTTTCGTCTGCACGCTAGTTCACTAGGTACTACTCTAGTTGTTTCGATGCATTGTTTTAAACTGTTTCAAATATAACCAATAGAAACGAATAATGTGCATAAAAAATGAGTGTTCTAAGATGTATATCATGTAATCAAGAAATTTGGATATTCAAAACACATATTTGTATAATGTAATTCATTGCTTTAAATGTACATAAATTACCAGAAAGTGGCAGTTGTCACATTCTCCCCCTGTTATTGAGAATTTCGTCCCGAAATTCAAGCTGAGTCATCCTATACAGGAGACTACTCGAACGGGTGAGAGTATTTGGCTTTGATTTAATGTTCACGTTCCCAAGTATACTCGGGTCCGTGTCGAGAGTTCCAACGTACATTTTAATAATTTGATACGACTCCTCCATGATTTCTAGACTTTACAATCCATGACTTCAACAGGTTCTTTAGTGAATTGGAGTTTGTCGTCAATGTGAATAGAATGATAACGGTTGCTTGTGTTGGACTCTTTTTAAGATTCGACACATGAAACGTGTCGTGCACACTGTTAAGTTCATCTGGTAACTTCAACTTGTAGGCAACAGTGCCAATCTTTTCTAAGATTTCAAATGGTCCAATGTAACGTGGGTTAAGCTTTCCACGTTCACCGAACCTCGCTTCGCCTTTCCAAGGCGAGACTTTCAACAAGACTTTGTCTCCATCCTTGAAAGATAATGGTTTTCATCTTTTATCTGCATAGCTATTTTGTCGATCGCGAGCCGTCTTGATACGGTCTTGGATCTGAAATTTTTTATCCGTAGTCTCTTGGACTAGTTCCGGACCAATTAATTGACTATCGCCTGTTTCCGCCCAACATAGCGGAGATCGACACTCTCGACCATAAAGAGCTTCAAACGGTGCAGCTTGTATACTAGTATGGTAGCTGTTATTGTAGGAAAACTCAACTAAAGGTAGATGAGTATCCCAAGTGCCGCCTAAATCCATAACACATGTGCAAAGAATATCTTCGAGTGTTTGGATTGTCCGTTCGCTCTGGCCGTCAGTTTGTGGATGAAAGGCCGTACTTAAATTCAAATGAGATCCAAAGGCCTGTTGAAATGATTTCCAAATTCTTGAAACAAAACGACCGTCTTGGTCCGAAATGATTGAAATAGGCACTCCATGACGAGCCACTATTTCTTTGAGATAGAGTTCCGCTAGTTTCTCAGTACTATCCTTCTCCAGGATCGGTAAGAAGTGTGCGGACTTTGTTAGTCTATCGATGATTACCCAATCATGTCATGGCCGTATGAGGTCCTGGGTAACTTCATAATGAAGTCCATCAATATTTGTTCCCATTTCCAAACGGGAATCTCGGGTTGTTGTACCAATCCTGAGGGATTTTTCTACTCGACTTTGACTTTCGCGCAAGTCAAGCATTCTCCGACATAAGTCGCGATATTACTTTTGAGATTAGGCCACCAATAGTATTCTTTCAATACTTAGGCCTATGTGCTTCCTCAAAATATCATCTCGAAGGCCGCCAAAGAATGGAACCCAATTTCGACCCATAAGGTATAAAGTTCCATCTTCTTTCGGCACTAATTGTTCCTTCATGCCTCGAAGTGTTTCTGCTTGAATATGCTCTTCCTCGAGCGCTTTTAAATCATCTTCTCTAATGCTTGAACTCTCAGTGTTCTTACTCGCTCCTTGCGGCTCATAGCGTCAGCTACAACGTTTACCTTGCCCGGATGGTACTTTATTTCACAATCGTAGTCGTTCAACAATTCAACCCAATATCGTTGACGCATATTTAATTCTCTTTGGTTGAATATGTGTTGAAGATTTTTATGATCCGTGAAAAATAATGCATTGAGTACCATATAAATAATGTCGTCATATTTTTTAAAGCGAATACCACCACGCCTAACTCAAGGTCGAGAGTGGTATAGTTCTTCTCGTGAACTTTTTAATTGGCGCGACGTGTACACAATAACTTTTTCATGTTGCACGAGTACGCAACCCAATCTTTGATGCGAAGCATCATAGTTTACAACAAAGTCATCGGTATCGTCGGATAATGATAAGATTGTAAAATGTTATGCACCAATCTTAAGAATAAGTTGTAATGCTATATCTTGTTTTTCGATTGGGGCAAATTTCTTGTCTTTATGGGTGAGGGAGGATAGCAATTGAGTAAAAAAAAATATCTCAATAGATCTCCGATGAGATCCCATTAATCCCAAAAATTGTCGGCTACAGTTGGAGTCTTGGGTGTTTCCCAGCTCTTAATTGCTTCGATCTTCAAGATGTCTACTTGAATGCCTTTCTCGTTCACTTATTAGCCTGAGAAATTGTACTTCACGAATCCAAAACACGCATTTGGAAAATTTTGCGTATAGTGTGTCCTTCTTGAATAGTTCTGAAATGGTTCTCAAATGTTGTTCGTGCTCATCGGCCGATCGTGAGTATATTAAAATGTCGTCAATGAACACTATGACGAATTTGTTAAGATATGGTTGTCGTCAATGAACACCATGACGAATTTGTCAAGATACGGCTAGCACACGCGGTTCCTTAAATCCATGAAGACCGCTGGTGCGTTCGTTAAACCAAAGGGCATAACGAGAAACTCGTAATGACCATAACGAGTTTGAAAAGCCATCCTAGGCATGCTTTCCTCTTATATTCGTAACTTGTGATACCCCTGATCGTAAGTCTATCTTGGAGTAGAAGCTTGGACCTTTCATAAACCATTTGAGTTAGTTGGAAATTTATATGTAACATGGTTTAGAAATATGAATTTTTGTTCATTGAAATGTTGTGCAATTTTGCAAAACTTGCATCTCTCCCCTGAAAACCTTTAAAAAGATGTAAAATGATGAAGAGTGGGGGTTATGAACTCACAACATCCTTATTCGGTCAATTACAAGGTTTAGAAGGTGCTAATCGATATGGAGATTTGGCTACGGGTGCGGTTCCCGGTACCAAGTCGATATGAAACTCGACTTGTCGATATGG
Organism: Helianthus tuberosus; assembly: GCA_030545235.1. Lineage (NCBI taxonomy): Eukaryota > Viridiplantae > Streptophyta > Magnoliopsida > Asterales > Asteraceae > Helianthus > Helianthus tuberosus. The sequence goes on along the minus strand of CM060423.1, from coordinate 166,184,256 downwards.
TTATAGTCCCGGCAAGTCTCCAGGAAAGACTTCAGGAAACTCTTTTACCACTGGAATAACTGTCAGCTTCGGCCCAACGGCCTTCTTGTCGACAACATGTGCCAGAAAGGTAACACAACCTTTCCGTAAGTACTTCTGTGCCTTCATGCAATTGATGATCTGCAATGGTGTGTCATGCTTCTCTCCACGAATAACAAGTGTCTCTTTATTCGGTAGTGGTAGGAGAATGACCTTCTCATGACAGAAGACTCCGGCTAGGTTATCGGATAACCAATCCATGCCAACCACTACTTCGAAACTACCCGACTGAACGGGTAAGAGATCGATATTGAATTTCAACTCCAGACTCGACCCGTTTGCCAATTCTATAGAATAAGGAGACGTCTAGCTTACGTGACTTTAGGCCAAGTACATTTTGAATTCTATGTAGTAAGGACTTCACTGTACAAATGTAGAGAACAACCCCATCCCTGTGTTTAGATGTAGGATAACCCAATCCCTATTTGTAGCTAGGACAATCCCGTCACTAGCTATGAAACTATGCATGTGAAATGTTGATTGATAGGATACGTACCTGTGACCCTTAATGATTTGACATGTCTCAGCTAATTCCCCATTAGCTAACTTGATATAGTAATGTGTGTCCAACATGACTCTAATTCGAGTATATGTATAACACCTAAAGACACTAGTTAAGCTCGGTGTTGGTATTAATAGAATTGATACATGATGATAGTAGAGTGTACGTACTCATAACTTCATTGGCATTTTATGAAGTATTCATAGTTCTAACCACACACCCACTTATTCACTAGCTTGATCCATTCTTAAGTCTTATCGTCTTACAAGCCCTTGTTTGCGCCCGGTCTCAGCACACTGCTACTCTTGGCGCTTTTGCAATTGCCCTCGTGATGAACGTCTCACTTGTCACATTTAGGATTTTGGCAAGTTACCAACATACATCCTGGTGCCAAAAATCATTTATGGCAGCAATTGCCTTCATTTCTCTCATGGCGAGAGTTATTGTTTGAGTGATCGAGGTAGGGAGGGATGATGCGGTCATGCTTCGGATCTCCGAGGCTAAACCCAAAATGTAACACTCAGTGTGTTTGAATTCGGGTGTTACCCAGTATGGAACAACCCCTGAGAGACCATGAAAGCATCAAGTGTAACCATCAACATTGGCTCTAGTTATGATCGAGTTCTTTTATAAAATCATATGAAAATAGATATGAAAATCAGATGATATAAAAGAATGATGTATGGTTAAATAAATAACCAATGAAAATGTAGTGTATAAATATATCATGTCTTGAAATAGAATATTATGTCTTTGTAGAGGATGTCGTGTCTTGTGCAAAAATGTCATGTCATGTCTTTGTCGAAGAGGTTTGAATAACACCACGATATGCAATATAATATTAGCACTTATATATAGGAAGTACCAGCGGCGTATCCACCATGCTTTTATCATATTACACACGTCTCGTTATTTACAAAAATGTCTTGTGTATACCAACGTCAAATGTCATGTATAACAATGTCATGCGTAAAAGTGTCATGTATAAACCACGTCTTATGTAAAAGCAATGATTTTCAACACATAACTTTTAACTTAAACAATTGATTCTTTTGGCGCCATGTTCTTTTTAATACACACTATTAAAAGAATCAAGACATGTATTTGGATAAATAAAGTCTACCATGTGCCCAAGAATGAAGAATGCAATCAGTCATCGAAACCTTAAGACCGCATGGTTCATATATGTTTGAATAAATGATAATAAGAATAACCGAAAATGAATGATAATGTAAATAACCAAAACCAAAAGGTGTAATGCCTCTTGCATGTATTGGTCATACGTCTAAATGGAAAGAGAAATAATTCGTTGAGGAGGGGAAACCAACCAGTGGTCTTCGTCCATATAATATGTATTCCCTACTCTATGGACCTCGTTCGTCCTAAGTAGAGAAAATCCTTTGTCTTACTTGTCCATGTGACAATTATGGTAATAATGCTTGAGTTTCACGAGCTCTAGCAAGATTATTAGAATCTCCAAAAATGTAGAATAGAATGTAATGAGGGAGTTGCAGCATGGCTCATGCCATACCATCCCTTGGAAAAAGACAAATGTCAAACGACGGAATTTATTGTATCACTTCCAATAAATATGATAAGGTGGAATATGATAAAGTAAGGTAAGGTAAAGTAGGGTAAAGTGTCATAGATACCATGGAACCAACCCATGTTCAAGAATTTCGAGAATGTTGAGGAAAATCCTCCATGAGTAGCTAACAAGTTTTGTTTGTTTAAATGACTAGTCTCAACTGAATCGTAATATAGATCGAATGTTAGGTGTGAACAAATACGTGTCGTCTTCCTGTATTGTATTGTATTGTATTGTATTGCATTGCATTGCATTGTATTGTAGGGTGTTATACTAACCACCACAGTTCGTGTTCTAATAGAATCTCAAATAATAACTTAAGAATTCCGAACGAATAGTGATCATTAGCTTGGCCCGCAGAGTCCACCAGAATTCCCATGCACTACAAGTTGTTATTACGTTGGCCACCGTAATAATAAATTGCCTTGCATGGTCACCCTAGCATTCTCTCGTACGAAGCAGCCGATCAATAAGAGAGGAAACATTATTGTCAATATACCTTCAACATAGGAGAGACCTTCGTGATAGCTCACGTGTCAACGTTCGTTGTCATTACTCGCAGAACGGTACGGCGTTAGGTGAAATAGAAATGAAAAGAATCTGTAACAGTAACAACTGAAGAGGCACCTTCAAGATGAGTACTTCATCTTCCTTGTAAGGACAAGAGTATATCCACCTTGACTAGTATGAGTCCCATGGATCTCGTCCCACTAATGGAGTTGTTGTCCAAGGTTACCACCTTCGCCTCGTCGTCATTATCATGGTCAGGCATCTAAGCATTCGCGAGAAAGCAACCATATTTTTATGGAATTAAGTTTAAGATTTCATTTAGGAATCATGTTCGTCATAAGCTCCGTAATAGACGTGAGGTCGATATTTTCATCGTGCGAGTAAAGAATAATAATAAAGTTTGAAGTCGAATGTATTTTGTTCTTGCCAAATATTTCATACAACACATATATGAATGAATTATATATATAGTCATGTAAAATCCTATCTAACAAGGATTTCTATCTTGCATAAGCTGAACTTGTAACCCGTTTATGATGCGTAAACTGATAATGTAATGTATTGTAGGCACATAGTATGTTAATGTAATGTGTCTATTTCTCATAGACTTCACCCATGGAAATGTCCTCGCTTGATTTATGTGGAGTGAATTTTTGTTGTAGTGGACCTTGAAAAATGTTCATGCAATGAAAACCTTTTGACCTGTCCAATTTTATTTATAATCTGTTCAACATGAACAAGAGGTTTTCGTGAGAGATCCCTAGTGATTGTAGACTTAGACTCGAGAAAGAATCCTGGTTCACTACAATCGATGCTCTGATACCAATCTGTCACACCCGCTCGTAGCGGAAGCGCGAGGTGTGATCTGATCGGTTCTCATTGCATAACAATATAAGTGAACATTCTAAATGAATAAAACAAGCTCCAATGCCATTGTCATAATTGTTTCAAAAGAATGCAACATAAGTTGAATGTATTGGTTACAAACCATCAAATGAAAATAAGTTGTCATCGTTTTATACATCAAAATGTAAGTCTTAAAATGTCAAGACTTTGACCACTATATCACCGCAAAGAGGCGGTATATAACAGGCAAACCCTTCAATAGTTGGCATGGAGTATTGATACTTTTTTTCCTTGAACTGAAATCGTTGCATTGGTCCACTAATTCCCTGAAATACATGTAAGTTTGAAAACATCAACAAAAGTTGAGCGAGTTCATGCAGTTTAGTTGTATGAGATGTATCTGTAAAATGTGAGTTGTATAAAATGTATCTGTAAAATGTGAGTTGTATAAACTGTATCCATAAAATGTGAGTTGTATAAACTGTATCCATAAAATGTGAGTTGTATAAAATGTATCTGTATGTAATGATGTAGTATGTAAAGAGTCAATGAAATCGTTGATCATTAATGTTTCGCGAGGACATTAATATGTGTGACGAATTAGGAAGCAATCCAAACCTAGACGATTTTATGTCGACTACTATCGACTGGGACACAAACGCACTCTTCTGTATGGGTCCACGACCAAGAGTGGGGCTCGCCAATACCCATTAGATCTAATCACTTGTACCTAGGTCCAAACTGGATTAATGGTGCTTAGATGTATAACCCTAATTCGCACATGATCTAAGGTGTTTCATTCCCTAACTTTAACATACGTTGAACATGTATTTTCCCCGATAGTTGTAAAGTTGTAAAACATTTAAATGAATAGGGGACATGAACTCACAGAATCGCGTCCGTGAATAGAAGTAATTATGATCTCGCGTGTGGTCATCTTGAACAATGTTGCGACCTACAAATGTTCTTTATTTGTTAGACACTTCGGTCTTTATAAATGACTTGAGTATAAGTCTTGTGTCTTGAATATGGGTTAAGACCTGTATGTCTTTGTTATTCATTGAACTGTGTATTAGATGTATTAACTGATAACTGTTTAGTGTATATATTTCTCCAAATACATATTCTTGTATCTCGTGAGTTGTATCATCGGGTCTTGTCTTCTTGGTTTCGTGTCTTGTATAAGTAAATTGTATAATTGTAATGTTTATCAATTATATGTCATTGGGCTTAGCCCAAGAATTCATGTTATTGGGCCCAAATAGTGTTGGGCCTAAATAGTGTTGGGCCTCAATAGTGTTGGGCCTAAATAGTATTGGGCCTAAATAGTGTTGGGCCTCAATAGTGTTGGGCCTAAATAGTGTTGGGCTTAATGTTATTGGGCCTTGGCCCATATGTTTGGTATTGGGCTTAGCCCATGAGTTTTTGATATTGAGCTTAGCCCATGTATTTATGTTAAGCCCATTATGTAGATAAGCCCATTAAGAAGTGTAAGCCCATTTGTATAAAATAGCCCATTTGAAAGTATAAGTCTTTCATTTTTATAAAAACATTTTTATAAAAATCACTAAGTATACTTTTTAGTTAATAAAAACATAATAGTTTTTATAAGTTTCAAAATGTCCGAATTTTGTTAATGGTAACGTAATTTTTGTGTCCGCGTCGAAAGATCGTCTATACGTCGTAGTAATTCCTCGGAATGGCGATATGTTTATAAATTCGCCCGTCGTCCGTTTCGACCATAAGTTGTGTCTGAAAGCTCGGAATGTCCGTAAGTTGTTTTCAAGTGTGTCTATATGTATTCTTGTAAGTCTTTAGTTGTAAGTATGTCTTGTATTTATTTGTGTCATTGTTATCAAGTCTCTAACTTGTATATATAACTAATACAAATAATAACACATAGCACATACTTGATATGCTCAATAAATATGTATTTTACCAAAATATATATTTATGTCAATTTTTATGTTTAGAAAGACCAACTTTCTAATCTTGTAAAGACTTTGTAAAAAAAATGATAGTTTTTCTAACATATGATTTCTAAGAAAAGTTGGCCATAGTTCCTTTGTAATATGAACTTTGCCATGTTTATTTACATATCATTTTCTTTTCAAAATCACCATCAATTTACTCATAACATCTTAACTAAAACATATGAGATTTTTATAACATAAACTTATCAAAATGATCTCCAAATCATGTAGGGTTTTGGACATGATCATAACATGTGCTAACTAGTTCAAAAACCAAGTTTACTTCTAGTTTTAACAACTTTTATAAAAATCTCATGTTGTATGTTACTTTTTATAATCTTGTAAAAGTCTTGTTTTTAAATAAAAACCTTAAATACTTTCACAAGATCAAAGGTTATGATCATCCCTTTAAACCTTTATGTTAAAAACCCTTTAACATAAACATGTATAATTGTTAGATCATATTTTTAAAACATCCTCTAACAATTTATTTATATCATAATCATCATAACAAGATCAAATATGCATATATCAAGTCTTAGATCACAATATAAACCAACATAAATATATCATGATTATTATTTTTGCTTCTTTGTATTTTTCATGTTTATTATGTATGATTATTTAGTTATTTATTAGTTATAATAACAATCATAAACATAATACAAGTATGAAAAAAAAATAGATCTTGAAACTTACTTCTAGCACTTGGCTAGGGATGATCTTAGAAGATGATTAAGAACTAAGAAGATGAAGATCTTGATGGTAGATGTGACACCTGTGTCACTTCAACCATCAAACAAATGTCAAACCAATGAAATATTGTATTTCATACTTGGGATTTGTAAAAATATGTGTATCGTTTGCACATATCAACTCTTGTTCGAATTTAAGCTTTAAATCGCTTTCTGGAGGGTTATACGCGCTCTGATGCGTAAATATAACCAGTTTAATCCAAGGAACACTCCAGAATAAGTGAAATAGGCTTAACATACCTTAAATAACCTTTACATAACTTAGAAATAAGTTTTGAAGGCTTTGGTATGGCAAAAAACAAGTTAATTCGCTTACAGGGACTAAACTTGACAAACTGCGAAAGTATGCCAATTTGAACTGTAACAAACATTCCAGAACATGACCATAAGTTAAAAATACCATAAATATCCTTCACATAGCTTAGAAATAGGCTTTGAGGGGTTCGGTGTGATAAAATAAACTTTTGGGTCTTTCAGGGACTAAAAGCGTCAAAAAGTGCACAAGTTTGCACTTTCGCGCATAACTTACGTTCTGAATACATCCGGACATCCAAAAATTTATGTAAGCACTAAAATATTTTAGTTTAGTTTTTGGCATAAGAAAAATCCATTCGTCACGCATTTTGGATCGTTTTTCGCGCTTATGCGCATTCCGTCGTAATTAAGCGAACATCGCGATCATACGACCAAACGAACTGACATCCGACATATTTTTGAGCATCTTTCATGTCCACAATGTTTAGACATCATTTTAGGGCCTTAAAGTTGGCTTTACGGGCCTTAGAAGTGTCGGAAATGGCATAAACACATAACAGGGACCAAAACTGTCATTTCTGAAAGATGTTTGCTTATACATCGAATCTAGTCCTTTCCACTTGTTGCACATGGTTTTGGGAATCTATGGGCTGGTATTTTGGGCACATGGTATTACAATACCATGGGTGCTAGTGTATGGCCAAGATTGAAACACTTTTTCCAAGAAACGATCCTAACGGTTCGGGAAATCCTATAAATACCCCATGCCTTCATTTGCAAAACTCACAAGAATTTTGGTTTGAGAAGCTCTAAGTTGGAACCTTTGTTTCATACCTGAGCTACTTGAATCGAAATTAGCATTCGGGGACCCTTCGTAAGTATTCTTTCGTTCTTTTCTTTCTTTTATTGCTTTTCGAGTCAGAAAGTCAAACTTTGTTTGACTTTCTGCATTGACCAGTTTATGGTCAATGCGAAGTTCGTTTGAACTTCGCAACGTGATTGTAATCACGATGGTTATAGTCCCTTGGGACTATGCCTACTGATTACCACGTTGTCTAGGGTCGTAGGGTAAGCGATCTGATAAATCGCTTATACCTTCGAACCCGACCCATTTGGTCGATCATTAGGATCCGACTAAATACCTTAGGTGACCATAGTATATAGGGAATAACCTTCCGGGGTTATACCTTATGGTCGCTTCGTTTAAGTAGTTGTATGATAGGTAGTTTATATGCCTTAGGTAAATTACCAAAATACCCCTTTGATGCCAAAATTCGTTTTAATCATATGTAACATAACTTTTGACATCTAAACTGACTTGACAACCATATTAGACATGTTAAGGCATATATTACTTGTCATAGGACTAGTTAGGCGGTCCGAACGAGTTTCACGCGAACGACGCCTTAAAGTAGCATAAGCTACCTAAACGGGTCGTAATGGGTCGTAAGCGCTTAGACTAGGTTTCATTTAGTATGTAGGCTTTTGTAAACCATACTACATGAGTTCCAATACTCATCTGGTTTACGAGCCCTCATTCTATCCGATCCTCCGATTTAGGTCCGGGTTATTTATGTAGTTACCTATATTAGGTACCGTTTAATTTCCGGGACTCCTCTAGCTTGCTTGGTAGTTGTGCAAGACTCCTAAGCACTCTCAGGTGAGTACATAGAACCCCTCTTTTACTGTTTTCAAACTGTTTTGGGGTGAAGCATGTGTACCTATCTGTTATTTTCATGATTTCAAAGTATAATTGATTATACATGTTAGTACTTATCTGTTGTCAAACTGAATGACTATCTATGGTTTAAACACTGATTTTTCAAAGACTATAACATAAATTGTTGAATTGTACTTATTTTGTTCACCAGATCGGTTGTTAGTATGATATAGCGCTATAGGATTTGACACCCCATTCCTGTTGTCATGGAATGTCTGAAACCAATTTGTTTCTCCATCCAAATAGGGATTGCCTTTGTGGTATTTCTATAGTCTCAAAGGTGTATTTTGATGCACTAGGTCTGAATGAATTCATAAGTCACACTTTTATTTGTATATTTTGATATACCCCCAAAGGTATATTCTGATATACTCTCATGTGTGGTATTGTACAAATCCAACATATATTTTGTTAATCATCCAAAGCATATTTTGATATGTTATTTACAAAACCAAAACATAGTTTAATATGTTACTTATGAATCCGAAGTATACTTGTAATATACTACTGAAATCTATTCTTTTAAACAACTAAAGTATATTTAATGTACTATCTATCAAACGATTGGGTTTTTGGTTAGTGTTTAGATAACGGGACGGGTGTAATGTGATGAATACATGGTAGATACGCCGCTGGTACTTCTTATAAATAAGTGTTTTCATTGCATTACATATCGTGGCGTTATTTAGTACACTTGGGTTAACAATATTGGAACTAAAATATATTTTAATATATCATACTTATTCAACTTTCTTAAAACCAAAGTATATTTTTATATATACTATAAACCTTTTATCAAAACATTGTTTTTCAAACAATATAACTTATACAAACTCATTTTACATGGTTAATCACTTAACCATACATTATTATCTTATTTATACATATCATCTGAACTTATTGTTTTTCAAATGATTTACAAAACAAAACAAATTACAAGGATCATGACTAAACATTTTCTTAAACTTCAGTCATGAATCCTATTTTCACAAAACCTATGTATCTCACAGGCATTTTTATGCTGACGTACCTATTTTTACACATGTTTCAGGTGCTGCTTGTGATGATTGATGATATATGCTACACTTAGGATGGACTCGTGCCTTAGCAACTTTAAAACTTGGAAGATCATAGTTGTACTTATTTGATTGTATTAAAACAATGAGTTCATTTATTCAATAAAACATAATTTATTTATGCTATGGTTATGAAACAATAATTCTGTTACAACACTCCCTGACGTTTCCGCCACGTCTAGTTGCTTTACGTGGTCGGGGTGTGACAGAAAAGTTGGTATCAGAGCCAATGGTTATAGAGAATTAGGTTATTAGTAATGCTTTGACCTAGACTATAACCTTTCTAGGACCCTAACGCGGGTTTACTTGCGTTTAGTCATAAAACAATACCGTCACCTATCCTTAGGCGACGACCACAACAAGAACATAAATTTCAAAACCTCTTTGAAAACTAATCATCTGTTCTAGGATGATTGATTACTAGGTTTTAAACCCTCTATTGTAAGGTTTTGAACCCTATGTTATATGGTTTTGAACCCCTTTGAGTTTTCAAAATCTCGTCAAGGTTTTGGGTTTTAAATAATGTGAACACATGCAAACTGGAAGGGTGAATGCCTGTATTCTGGGTTTTCTGTCTAGGCAAGCACTTCGTATATATCTCATCAGACGCGAGACCAGTTGTGCTTACCTGGGAATTCTTGGGATGAGTGTTCACTTATAGGCGAGCATGTCTTCGCGATACATTATTTTTGACCCATTTACTTTGATTAGTCACTGTGTGTCGTTTGTTTACCTTGTGGTAACAAACAAATGGTCACAATCTTCATGCGTTGTCATTTTCTTTTGACTATCTTTCCCTTGTTTCCTCCCATGTCTTCCATTTTCTTCATGGTGCCTCTTCATCGAAACAACAATGTCCGAACCAGGTGCTGCAACTACCCAGTAAATAGGCGTCGTACTCCAGAGGACCATTGATTTAGCTATCACCATGACTCGTTTCAGGGATGAAGCCGTATAAGGGAACCACTCCTTAGAGCAATCAATGCCACCGTCATCATCCGAATCAGATACTCTATTTCAAATGTACCCACAGTGGATGATGGGGATATTTGATTATCAGATACACTTTGCAATCCAAAGCAAAGCTGTTACAAATCCTACTGCTGCTCAACCTCTTGCAAGGAAACCTAATGCTGGTCAAATCAACCCCAACCAAAGTGGTCTAAACCAAACCTAAGTCAAACTCTGCTTCATATGTCGCTTGGCATATCTAGCACCTTAACCTCATGGACTTTCTACCTTGTGTATCGACTTAAGCACGCCTAGTGCAAGGTGTCAAAACACATTTCGTTACACAAAAATTCCAAAATCCAAAATAGGATCTTTCTATCCTCATAATTAGATCCTTATGGATGATTATCAATCAAATCGGAGCCCTTAAGTGAGTTATTCGTATGTCTTAATACGTAAATTACTATTCAATAAGGATAAATCCGAATTCCTATTAAGATCTTTCTATTTCCATAGTTAGATTCTTATGTTTAAAGTGCCAAATGAAATCCATGGATTGGATTCCTGGTGTGCTTCAATTATCCATACCTAAAGATAACGAATTAAAGAATCAAGCTAACTAATTTTGTGTTTATGTGTTTTCTTACATGTTTTGTGGTTGTATGTGATCTATCCAAATCCTCATAGAATCTTCCATATCTCATATGAGAGATTCATATTAGGATATCCAAAGTTACCATCTTAAATCCTTAATGGACTTCTACGTTGTAGTCAAGTCCCTTGGGTTTTAAAGTACTATTCTAAAAATTGGACCCCTTGAGTGGTCTAGATAAACAGATTGATTTGAAAATCTGATTAGAAATATCATGTGATGATATAATTAAAAAGATCCCTTAAGTGGTCTATTTAAGAAGATCGTACGACGGTCTAGGTAAGAAGATCATGTGTTGATCTAGTTAAAAGATCGTTCGTTGATCTAATTAAAAGGACCCTTTGGTAGTCTAGTCGAGTCGTTTCATGTTTATTCAATTGATTTTTCCTCTACGCATTATGAAATGAACTGTGCGGACTGTGCAAGGGATTACGTAATTATGGAGGCCTACATAATTATGGAATTTAGTGCACAGAAACCACAGGGAGCTTTGTCATGTGTTAAGACCTATAGTGACAAGAATAATGATACGGGAGAAGTCTTGGACCTCGACCAATGCCATTTATTCTCACACTCCCCAATTCGGATCTCAATCACACACCAAGTTTCCTATGATAAGTCTTCATAAGAAACGTTCTTCTGTCCGTAGTTCAAAATTCCATGTTTTACTACCACAAGGAATTCACTTTGAGGGTTAACAAATTCGCTAAGATTCCTAACATGGCCCAGAGTATTACTTAAGGGTTCAATGGATCTATTAAAAGGCGAAATCGTCACAACTGTCTTCACAAGTTTCCTCTAGAATTAAATTTCGGGACGAAATTTCCTAAAGTAGGGGAGACTGTGACACCTGTGTCACTTCAACCATCAAACAAATGTCAAACCAATGAAATATTGTATTTCATACTTGGAATTTGTAAAAATATGTGTATCGTTTGCACATATCAACTCTTGTTCGAATTTAAGCTTTAAATCGCTTTCTGGAGGGTTATACGCGCTCTGATGCGTAAATATAACCAGTTTAATCCAAGGAACACTCCAGAATAAGTGAAATAGGCTTAACATACCTTAAATAACCTTTACATAACTTAGAAATAAGTTTTGAAGGCTTTGGTATGGCAAAAAACAAGTTAATTCGCTTACAGGGACTAAACTTGACAAACTACGAAAGTATGCCAATTTGAACTGTAACAAACATTCCAGAACATGACCATAAGTTAAAAATACCATAAATATCCTTCACATAGCTTAGAAATAGGCTTTGAGGGGTTCGGTGTGATAAAATAAACTTTTGGGTCTTTCAGGGACTAAAAGCGTCAAAAAGTGCACAAGTTTGCACTTTCGCGCATAACTTACGTTCTGAATACATCCGGACATCCAAAAATTTATGTAAGCACTAAAATATTTTATTTTAGTGTTTGGAATAAGAAAAATCCATTCGTCACGCATTTTGGATCGTTTTTCGCGCTTATGCGCATTCCGTCGTAATTAAGCGAACATCGCGATCATACGACCAAACGAAATGACATCCGACATATTTTTGAGCATGTTTCATGTCCAAAATGTTTAGACATCATTTTAGGGCCTTAAAGTTGGCTTTACGGGCCTTAGAAGTGTCGGAAATGGCATAAACACATAACAGGGACCAAAACTGTCATTTCTGAAAGATGTTTGCTTATACATCGAATCTAGTCCTTTCCACATGTTGCACATGGTTTTGGGAATCTATGGGCTGGTATTTTGGGCACATGGTATTACAATACCATGGGTGCTAGTGTATGGCCAAGATTGAAGCACTTTTTCCAAGAAACGATCCTAACGGTTCGGGAAATCCTATAAATACCCCATGCCTTCATTTGCAAAACTCACAAGAATTTTGGTTTGAGAAGCTCTAAGTTGGAACCTTTGTTTCATACCTGAGCTACTTGAATCGAAATTAGCATTTGGGGACCCTTCGTAAGTATTCTTTCGTTCTTTTCTTTCTTTTATTGCTTTTCGAGTCAGAAAGTCAAACTTTGTTTGACTTTCTGCATTGACCAGTTTATGGTCAATGTGAAGTTCGTTTGAACTTCGCAACGTGATTGTAATCACGATGGTTATAGTCCCTTGGGACTATGCCTACTGATTACCACGTTGTCTAGGGTCGTAGGGTAAGCGATCTGATAAATCGCTTATACCTTCGAACCCGACCCATTTGGTCGATCATTAGGATCCGACCAAATACCTTAGGTGACCATAGTATATAGGGAATAACCTTCCGGGGTTATACCTTATGGTCGCTTCGTTTAAGTAGTTGTATGATAGGTAGTTTATATGCCTTAGGTAAATTACCAAAATACCCCTTTGATGCCAAAATTCGTTTTAATCATATGTAACATAACTTTTGACATCTAAACTGATTTGACAACCATATTAGACATGTTAAGGCATATATTACTTGTCATAGGACTAGTTAGGCGGTCCGAACGCGTTTCACGCGAACGACGCGTTAAAGTAGCATAAGCTACCTAAACGGGTCGTAATGGGTCGTAAGCGCTTAGACTAGGTTTCATTTAGTATGTAGGCTTTTGTAAACCATACTACATGAGTTCCAATACTCATCTGGTTTACGAGCCCTCATTCTATCCGATCCTCCGATTTAGGTCCGGGTTATTTATGTAGTTACCTATATTAGGTACCGTTTAATTTCCGGGACTCCTCTAGCTTGCTTGGTAGTTGTGCAAGACTCCTAAGCACTCTCAGGTGAGTACATAGAACCCCTCTTTTACTGTTTTCAAACTGTTTTGGGGTGAAGCATGTGTACCTATCTGTTATTTTCATGATTTCAAAGTATAATTGATTATACATGTTAGTACTTATCTGTTGTCAAACTGAATGACTATCTATGGTTTAAACACTGATTTTTCAAAGACTATAACATAAATTGTTGAATTGTACTTATTTTGTTCACCAGATCGGTTGTTAGTATGATATAGCGCTATAGGATTTGACACCCCATTCCTGTTGTCATGGAATGTCTGAAACCAATTTGTTTCTCCATCCAAATAGGGATTGCCTTTGTGGTGTTTCTATAGTCTCAAAGGTGTATTTTAATGCACTAGGTCTGAATGAATTCATAAGTCACACTTTTATTTGTATATTTTGATATACCCCCAAAGGTATATTCTGATATACTCTCATGTGTGGTATTGTACAAATCCAACATATATTTTGTTAATCATCCAAAGCATATTTTGATATGTTATTTACAAAACCAAAACATAGTTTAATATGTTACTTATGAATCCGAAGTATACTTGTAATATACTACTGAAATCTATTCTTTTAAACAACTAAGGTATATTTAATGTACTATCTATCAAACGATTGGGTTTTTGGTTAGTGTTTAGATAACGGGACGGGTGTAATGTGATGAATACATGGTAGATACGCCGCTGGTACTTCTTATAAATAAGTGTTTTCATTGCATTACATACCGTGGCGTTATTTAGTACACTTGGGTTAACAATATTGGAACTAAAATATATTTTAATATATCATACTTATTCAACTTTCTTAAAACCAAAGTATATTTTTATATATACTATAAACCTTTTATCAAAACATTGTTTTTCAAACAATATAACTTATACAAACTCATTTTACATGGTTAATCACTTAACCATACATTATTATCTTATTTATACATATCATCTGAACTTATTGTTTTTCAAATGATTTACAAAACAAAACAAATTACAAGGATCATGACTAAACATTTTCTTAAACTTCAGTCATGAATCCTATTTTCACAAAACCTATGTATCTCACAGGCATTTTTATGCTGACGTACCTATTTTTACACATGTTTCAGGTGCTGCTTGTGATGATTGATGATATATGCTACACTTAGGATGGACTCGTGCCTTAGCAACTTTAAAACTTGGAAGATCATAGTTGTACTTATTTGATTGTATTAAAACAATGAGTTCATTTATTCAATAAAACATAATTTATTTATGCCATGGTTATGAAACAATAATTCTGTTACAACACTCCCCGACGTTTCCGCCACGTCTAGTTGCTTTATGTGGTCGGGGTGTGACAGTAGAATACTCTTGAATGGATGAAAACCCTTCCTTTTACTTACAAAAGCTTTAGATCTTCTTATGTTACTTGGAAATCCGTTTTGATCAACAAATAAAAGACTAAAGTGAAGTGGGTTTTTGGTGTTCTTGGTAAGATGGATGAAGATGATGAGAGAGTTTTAGTGAAAGTAATAAAAGATGAAAAAAAATGAGTGTAAAGAGCTAGTTTACTTAGTGAGTAAGTGTTGTAATAATTCACCAACATAATCCACTTGCAAACTAATAAAATATCTAGATATTTAACAAAAAATTAGGGTGTGGGACCCCTTTAAAACCGTTCACAACAACATGGGGGGGGGGGTCTTGAATTGTTGAAATATTATTAAGTGTTTAAAGTGTTAGAAACTTTTAGCAAAGTTTAGGTGTTTTGGTGTTTAAATGTTTCAAGTGTATAAATGTGTTAAGAAGGTGTTAAGTGACCATTACTAGTCTAATATGATCTAAATAATATTAGATGGTCACTAAAAAAAGATCCGACATTGTTCGGATATTCGTTTCGAATTGTTTCGGTTAGACGTTATTTGAACGCTAAGTTGTGTAACTTGTGTGAATTGATGTAGTTATTGGTTCGGATGATACCCGAAAGTATCCTCATATGAATTATATGTTTAATAACATTTTTACATGTCGTAAAAATATTATAAAGCTGATTTCTGCAGAATTTCTGCGGAAAAGTGTTGAAATTGTCGCTTTTAGTGCTTTTCGGCAGTATTTAGTGTTATCGGACATCGGAAAAGTATTAAACCAAACCCTTGTATTTCCATATAGGGTTTAATGTATATTTGATGTTGGACTTTCGTCTGAGTCCAAAAGATGTAATTTAGATGGTTTCTACGGATCCGAAGTTTTCGTCAGCACGCTAGTTCACTAGGTACTACTCTAGTTGTTTCGATGCATTGTTTTAAACTGTTTCAAATATAACCAATAGAAACGAATAATGTGCATCAAAAATGAGTGTTCTAAGATGTATATCATGTAATCAAGAAATTTGGATATTCAAAACACATATTTGTATAATGTAATTCATTGCTTTAAATGTACGTAAATTACCAGAAAGTGGCAGTTGTCACATTTACGACCGTACAATGCCTCAAAGGGTGCTGCCCGAATGCTGGTGTGGTAGCTGTTGTTGTAGGAGAATTCCACTAACGGTAGGTGCTTCTCCCAATTCTTGCCAAAATCGATCACACATGCCCTAAGCATGTCTTCTAGGGTTTGGATGGTGCGTTCAGACTGCCCATCCGTTTGCGGATGATAAGCGGTGCTCATGTCTAAACGTGAGCCAAAAGTTTTGTGCATAGCTTGCCACAACTCAGAAGTAAAACGCGCGTCTCGATCGGAAATAATAGAGGTTGGCACCCCGTGCTTCGACACCACTTCCTTTAAGTTATCTCTGCCAAGGTAGAGAACTTGTCTGTTTCTTTAATAGCCAAAAAGTGTGCAGACTTAGTCAATCGGTCCACTATTACCCAAATGGTGTCATTTCCGCGTTGGGAGCTAGGCAGGCCAGTAACAAAATCCATGGAGATTTGTTCCCATTTCCACTGTGGGATCTCTGGTTGTTGGAGTAGGCCCGATGGTTTCTGATACTCAGCCTTTACTCTTGCATAAGTCAAACATTTTCTGACATAGGTTGCTATGTGGGCTTTCATGCTAGGCCACCAGTATGTAGTCTTTAAGTCGTGGTACATCTTATCCGCACCAGGATGTACTGAGTAACGGGACTTATGGGCTTCATCCATTACAAGCTCGCGCAAATTCCCATAAAGTGGGACCCATATACGCCCGTTTACGTAGTAAGCACCATCTTGTTTTTGTTCTAACCGTTTCCTTGATCCTCACAGGGACTCAGCCCTGGTGTTCTCGGCTTTCAGTGCTTCAACCTGAGCGTTTCGGATTTGATTAGGGAGGTTCGAGTGGATGGTGAGTTGTAAGGCACGAACACGCTTAGGTTTGGTTTCCTTTCTGCTGAGGGCATCGGCTACCACATTAGCCTTGCCTGGATGATACCTAATTGCACACTCATAATCGTTTAGGAGTTCGACCCATCGGCGTTGCCGCATATTCAACTCCTTTTGCTCCATTATGTGTTGGAGACTCTTGTGATCGGTGTAAATCGTGCACTTGGTACCGTACAAGTAATGTCTCTAAATCTTGAGCGCGAAGACCACAGCTCCGAATTCTATGTCATGTGTTGTGTTGTGTAGTTCCGTTCGTGGACCTTGAGTTGTCGCGAAGCGTAAGCAATAACCTTCTCGCGTTGCATCAACACACAACCCAGTCCTTGAATAGAAGCGTCGCAGTAAACAACGAAGTCGTCGGTACCTTCAGGTAAGGAAAGAATAGGAGCACTACAGAGGTTCTTCTTTAGTTCCTGAAAGGCAGCTTCCTGAGCATCACTCCATTTGTAAGCAACACCCTTCTGAGTGAGGGTCGTAAGTGGTTGAGCGATCTTAGAAAATCCCTTGATAAATCTTCGATAGTATCCTGCCAATCCCAAGAATTGGCGAACTTCGGTCGGAGTCTTAGGTATAGGCCAATTCTTAATGGATTCGACCTTAGCGGGGTCGACGTGAATCCCATCCTGATTGACTATGTGCCCAAGAAAATGGACTTCTCTAAGCCAGAAATCGCATTTTGAGAATTTGGCGTACAGTTGCTCATTGCGAAGGAGTTCGAGAATAAGACGTAGGTGTTGTTCATGCTCCTCTTGACTTTTTGAGTAGATTAGGATGTCGTCGATAAACACAATTACAAACTTATCGAGGTAGGGTTTGCACACTCGGTTCATGAGATCCATGAAGATCGCAGGTGCGTTGGTCATTCCGAAAGGCATAACAAGGAATTCGTAGTGACCATAGTGGGTTCTGAAAGCAGTCTTAGAGATGTCCTCATCGCGGACTCTCAGCTGGTGATAGCCTGATCGCATATCGATCTTAGAATAATAGCTCGACCCTTGCAGCTGGTCGAACAGGTCGTCGATACGGGGAAGTGGATAGCGATTCTTGATGGTAACTTTGTTCAGTTTGCGGTAATCAATGCACATTCGAAATGTGCCATCCTTCTTTTTGACAAAGAGCACTGGGGCTCCCCAGGGTGACGAGCTAGGACGGATAAATCCTTTGTCCAAAAGTTCTTGTAGTTGAGTAGAAAGTTCCTTAAGTTCTGCGGGAGCTAGACGATAAGGTGCACGAGCTTTAGGTGCTGCTCCGGGAGCTAGCCCGATTTGAAATTCGACCTGACGGTGAGGAGGAAGTCCAGGTAGTTCTTCAGGAAATACCTCAGGGTAGTCGCGCACAACTGGAAAATATTCAATCCTCTTTTCCTTTTTCTGTGTGTCGGCAACGAGTGCTAAGATAGCGGTGTGCCCCTTTCGTAAACACTTCTGGGCTTTTAAAAATGAAATGATGCCTGTGACTTCTCCACTTTTGTCGCCTTGAACTATAAGGGGTTGGCCAGAAGAACAGGGAATACGAACAGCTTTCTCTTGGCAGAGGATTTCAGCTCGATGCTGGGATAGCCAATCCATGCCAATGATGACGTCGAAGCTTCCGAGAACGATGGGGAAGAGATCGATATGGAAGGTCTGACCGGACAATTCTAGTTTGCAGTTACGAGTGACGTGTGAGGCCTCGAGGTTTCTACCATTAGCTATTTCAACGATGTGCTTAGAGTTTAACAGCGTAAGAGTGGACTTAAGCTTCTTACTAATACGTAGGGATACATAACTAGCATCTGCTCCAGAATCAAATAATATGGAAACATAACGGTCATTAAGTAGGAACTTACCCGCCACCACGTTGGGATCATTCCTAGCTTCCCCAGCTCCAATCACAAAAGCCCTTCCTCTTGCACCATTTCCAGCATTGTTGTTATTGTTTCTAGCACCCTGATTGTTGTTGTTCTGATTCAGTTCAGGGCAATCCTTTCGCATGTGCCCCGTTGCTCCACACTTGAAGCATCCACGGTTGTTTCCTTGCTGTTGCTGTTGCTGTGGCTGATGCTGATTCTGCCTAGCTGGGAGCTGACTCCTGCAGTCTTTGGCTTCATGCCCTATCTTGTTGCATCGCTGACACTGACTTTTGCCACATGGCCCACTGTGGTGTCGGTTACATTTGTTACACCTGGGGTGGTTTCCTCGGTAGCCACCCTGTTGCTAAGGGCCCTTGTTGCTTTCAGTCTTCCTTTGTTGAACTGGGGCCTGAGTGGGGTTAGCATCCTTACCCTGATTTCCTTCCCACTTTCGTTTGTTATCGCTAGAAGTTCCAGCAGTAGCACTGATCCTTTTGGGTAGCTTGCCCTCCTCTACAGCCTGATTGGTGAGTTTGTGAGCAAGACGGACCACGGGCTGTATGGTATTGAGGTTGGCTGAGGTTACATGGCTCCGGATTTCTGGGACCAAACCTTTGATGTACAATTCGATCCTCCGATACATAGGTCAGGACATGTTTGGGCAAAGTGCAGCATAGTCGTTGGACTGCTTGGTGTAGGTCTCAATCTCTGATCCAACCATCTTGAGCTCATAGTATTCGTTCTCGAGTTTGTGGATGTCATCCCTGTGACAGTACTCCTCTTTGATCATGTCCTTGAAATCTTCCCACGCAGTAGCATTAGCAGTTTCTAGACCAAGCATCTGAATTTGTGCTTTCCACCATGAAAGCGCGTTTCCTTCAAGCGTAACAGTCGCGAACTTAACCCAGTTAGCAGGGGGACACTCGCAGACAGCAAAGACAGCTTCGGCCTTTTCAATCCAGTGCAGTAGGCCTATGGCACCCTCAGTGCCATTGAAAGGGAGGTGTCACACCCCGACCACGTAAAGCAACAAAACGTGGCGGAAACGTCGGGGAGTGTTGTAACAGAATTATTGTTTCATAACCATGGCATAAATAAATTCTGTTTTATTGAATAAATGAACTCATTGTTTTAATACAATCAAATAAGTACAACTATGATCTTCCAAGTTTTAAAGTTGCTAAGGCACGAGTCCATCCTAAATGTAGCATGTATCAACAATCATTGCAAAGCAGTACCTGAAACATGTGTAAAAATAGGTACGTCAGCATAAAAATGCCTGTGAGATACATAGGTTTTGTGAAAATAAGATTCATGACTTATGTTTAAGAAAATGTTTAGTCATGAACCTTGTAGTTTGCTTTTAAATCATTTGAAAAGCAATAAGATCAGATGATACATATAAGTAAAAGAATAGTGTATGGTTAAATGAATAACCAAGTAGAATGAGTTTGTATAAGAGAAGTTGTTTTGTAAAACAATGTCTTGTGAAAAGTATGTTATTTGTATAAAATGTTATATGTCTCAAATTGAAATGATTCAAATAACGCTACGATATGTAATACCATACAAACACTTATATATAGGAAGTACCAGCGGCGTATCCACCATGCTTGTATCATATTACACACGCCTCGTTACTTAAGTCACTTACTCAAACCAAACCACCAATATAGAATGTTCATGTTTAAACCAATAGTCCAATGTTATTGTATAAATCAAGTTAAATGTAAACCATGTAATGTGTAAACAAAAGTTCTGCTTTGTAAAATAATGTAAGGTTAAACGAATAACCTTATAGTAGCATATTAAAAGTATACTTTGGATTTGTAAATAACATATTAAACTATGTTTTAGTTTCATAAATAACATATCAAAATATGCTTTGGGTTTCATAAATAACATATCAAAATATGCTTTGGATGATTAACAAAATATATGTTGGTTTTTTGTACAATACCACACATGAGAGTATATCAGAATATACCTTTAGGAGTATATCAAAATATACAAATAAAAGTGTGACTTATGAATTCATTCAGACCTATTGCATCAAAATACACCTTTAAGACTATAGAAATACCACAAAGGCAATCCCTATTTGGATGGAGAAACAAATTGGTTTCAGACATTCCATGACAACAGGAATGGGGTGTCTAATCCTATAGCGCTATATCATACTAACAATCGGTCTGGTGAACAAAATAAGTACAATTCAACAATTAATGTTATAGTCTTTGAAAAATTAGTGTTTAAACCATAGATAGTCATTCAGTTCGTCAATAGATAAGTACTAACATGTATAATCTATTATACTTTTGGAAAACATGAAAATAACAGATAGGTACACATGCTTCACCCCAAAACGGTTTGAAAATGTCACACCCTGCTAGTAGCGGAAGCGTATTGTGTGTGACGTAAGAAAGGTAATCATTGCATCCAAATGTATTTAACAACATGAACCAACAACGATGCCATAGTTATATAAATTCCAACGAATATATACATAGTTTCCCAAAAGTAGTTTCAAGTACCATACATGTTCACAACATTAGACATAACATAGTTTTCGTTTGTTTTTCACGTCACCAAAAGATAGTTTTAAACATAAAACTTAGTAAGGTTTTGTTTCCTATATACCCATACGAGGTTGGGATATAGAAGACAAACCCTTCAAAAGTGGCAATCGTTGTCATTTGTTTTCCCGAATCCCATAGTGTATCACCGGCTCAAGACCTGTTTCCTGAAATACATGTAGTTTTAAAAAGTCAACAAAAAGTTGAGTGAATTCATGTAGTATTTGTTATCATATGAAATCTAGTACTTGTCATCTTGTAATCCCGGTATGTTCTGATTAAAATCATGGAGTCTATTAAGATCTATCAGTGGGTAGCTAGCCCCCTGACATGATGCGCCATAAGCAGAATAACCAACCCATAGACACTTAGTTCGCATTGGGATCAACAAAAGCACTCCACGGTATACAACTAGGAGTGGGGCGTGCCTCAAGCCCAATAGATCTACACCTTTTGCACCTCGGTCACTACGTGATTAATGGTTATTAGTGTACATTCCCCTACTTATGCACATTGACCCTGTTTTCTACTCCGGAATTAACATACCAATAGTTTAACATGTATTTCCCCTCGATGTTTTTGAAAACAAAACATTGAAAACAGTGAAAGGAGGGACATGAACTCACAAATTTGCGTTCCTTGTATGTAATACCGTAGCGAGCGTCCGTACGAGTAGTTAACCTACATGCGTACTAATTTTATTAGACACTAGGTCTTTCGGACCTCGTACAAGTTGTTCATCTTGAATTCTTTATTATGTTTTCGCTTGTCATCATCATTAGTGGGCCTAGCCCTAGTTTTCTTGTTATTGGGCCTAGCCCTAGTTTTCTTGTTATTGGGCCTAGCCCTAGTTTTCTTGTTATTGGGCCTAGCCCTGGTTTTCTAGTGATTGGGCCTAGCCCTGGTTTTCTAGTGATTGGGCCTAGCCCTAGTTTTCTAGTGAGTCCATTAAATATATTCTTGCAATTTTTACCAAAAATTCACCAAGCATGAAACTTAATAAGTTTGTTTTTCATACGAAAAATACTTGGTAATTTTTATAGTTTTCGACTTTCCGGATTCTTGTTTTTGACCTCTTAGTTATGCGTTCGCCTTAGTGTCTAAAAATATGTTATTTTTAGACTCGACATTGTAGTAACTTGTTTACGATGTCGATACGCCCAAATTGTCGTCATCAAGTGTTATGTATTTCCATTTCGGCCATTTCATTTAACTGTCCGATTTTACTAGCATTTCTTGGACCATGTAGGAACATGTGCGTGTATTTAATTTAACAATCCTATCGGTATCTAATACATACACATATATGGCACACATTACAAGTACTTAGCAAGTTTCCGAATGGATATAATTTTTACCAAAAATTATATTTATACTTTGTTATAGTTTTACTCACTTTATTCTTGTAAAAATGTATGTTTAAGTTCATAAGAACTTCTTTGAATATTTAACTATTAAATATTCTCACCAAAGTTTCCATAATGACGATTATAACCACTAATCGCGTTTAACATTGTTAATCACCCTTTAATCCCCTTTTTAATCGCGATTAGATTTTTAGAAAAATTCGCCATAGTTTCCCCTAAACTATGACGTTTCCCACGTTACAAAAACGCGTTTAAATCAATAATCAATTTTCTCAAATCACCACAATTTACCAAGTTTCACTAAATATCATTTTATAACAACAATTTCACACTTTGTCTTTCAAAGCTTATTATGAGCATTTCTTTAGGTAAATCCTTTTATCACTTTAAAGTTAAATCATTCTTCAAGTTTATTAAGTATATGAACTTGTTTAAACTTGTTTTTCATCTTTAAAAATGATCACATCTTTATATAAACATTCTCAAGACTTTTACATAACACTTTTCATAAGTAATATTACATAAACTTCTTTTTATGTCAAAAACCAAGTTCATTAGTGTTGTTAAAAGTCCTTTTCACATGATTATACTTGGTTTATTCTTTCAAAAATTACTAAATCAAGTTTATATATAAATGCTCATACTCTTTGAAGTTGATGATCTTTGTTGATTTAAACATAACCATGTTTAAATCACATATTTATGTTCATCATAATATTATGAACATAAATATAAAATACTACACAAAAATAACAACAAGATCATCATAAATCTAGACTTTAAGCTACTAATCTAGACAAAAATCAACATAATCAACAAGATCTCATGCATATCATAACACTAAACCACATAAATCAACACATAACATGGTTATATTTAGTGTTTATAAGCTTTATGTTTAGGGTTTTTGATTATATTTTTCTTTGGCTTCAAGATAATCAACTTGTACTTTATAAATCTACTAGTAATATGAAGCATGAATATGGTGATTAGAAGACTCACAAAGCACCCAAGCTAAGTAAGAAGATTAGAAGATGGTTATGCTCCAAAGAAAGCTCCTAGTGTAGCTCCATGCTTAATCCATGCTTAGATAAGGTTGAAAGGCTTAGATTTAGAGTAAAATGTGGTGTTTATGGAAGATTGAAAGGGCTTCTAATGGGTGTTCTTGGAGCCGTGAGTTAGGGGGGCTTCAAAGGGGTTTTTGGTGTTTGAAAGAAGTTGTGAATATGTTAGGATGGTAAAGTGGTAAAACATGTCATGATATATAAACTTTCACCATCATATAATTCAATAATAATCAAGGAACCATGCTTCATTTCTTGCAAGTTTCTACATAATTAAAGTGGGGTGGGGCCCACTTTGACCAAACTATGTGAGGGGGGGGGGGTGAAGTGTAACTTTTTATAAAAGTTATATATAAAAAAAATCTAGATATTTTGGTGATTGAATTAAAGTATGGTGATTAGGGGTTTAATTACACTGTTAAGGGGTAATTAGTGTTTCGGAACCAAAATTATTATTAACTAGTTCACTAAACTAGTAAAAATTGTATTTTGACGCTTTAAATGTCTTTCGTTTAGTCGTCGGTGGGTTTACGGCACTTTTGTGGTGTACCGACGGACGTTGTCGCGAGTTGTTATTTCACATCCGAACGATGTAGGAAGTGGTTCCGAGTTCCACATTAGGCTTAACTAGTTCACTAGACTCTTCGTTTGCTTGTTTCGTGACCAAAAATGTCGCCTACTAGTTCGTCGAGTCGCTAACGGACTAGTTTAGTGCATAGCGACGTAACGCCGGAAACTTGTGATTATGAACATTCCCTTGATATCATCTTATTGCTTTAGTATGTTTTTCATCAATTGACATTATTCCGAAGTCCCGGAAATGCTTTGTTATAAGTTCGGACGCATTAAAAATACCACATTTTAAGCCGAAACGGACGTTTTTGGGATTAGGGCGTTATACCGGAAAGTCTTGTTTCTTGGTAAATCATGTTTTCACAATAATGTTTTCTCATATAAATGGACTCAGTTATGTCATCCGAGTGTCGTTTTTCAGTGTTTTGGTCTAGTTTCACGGTTTGCTGGCATGGAATAGTGTAACCGTGAATAGTGCACGCAACACTTTCTACCAACACTTTTAGGACATTGTTTGCTTGGTTTCACCATACGACGAAAACTATCATATGTTTTAGCTTTGTTTTCATGTCCTAACCTTGTTATTAAATTAACGACACTGTTACGTAATTAAATTACGCTAAATGCATGAGATTATGTAAATAAAATAGTGATTAGTTTGTACGGATTTTCTGGTTAATTGCCATTTGTCACAGAAAACAGTAAAATAGGGGAACTATGTACTCACATTGAGATTGCTCAGAAGTCCTAAGATAACCACCAAGCAATGCTAGAGATCACGGAATCAAACGACACCTAATATAGGTAACTATGTTAATAAACCGGACCTATATCGAAGGATCGGATAGAATGAGGGTTCGTAAACCAAACGAGTGTGGAGACTCGTGTAATATGGTTTAACAAAGCCTACATACTAAATGAAACCTAACATAAGTGCTTACGACCCATCACGACCCGTTTAGGTAGCCTATGCTACTTTAACGCGTCGTTCGCGTGAAACGCGTTCGGAACGCCTAACTAGTCCTATGACAAGTGTTATATGCCTAAACATGTTACATAATCAGTTATGTGACAAAAGTTTAGGTTACATATGCTTAATTACCGATTACACATGAAAAGGGTATTTTGGTAATTTACCTAAGGTATATATACTACCTATCATACAACTACTTAACGATGTGACCATAGGGTATAACCTCGAAAGGTTATTCCCTATATACTATGGTCACCTAATGCGTTTGGTCGGATCCTAATGATCGACCAAATGGGTCGGGTTCGAAGGTATAAGCGATTTATTAGATCGCTTACCCTTACGACCCTAGACAACGAGGTAATCAGTAGGCATAGTCCCAAGGGACTATAACCATCGTGATTACAATCACGTTGCGAAGTTCAAACGAACTTCGCATTGACCATAAACTGGTCAACGCAGAAAGTCAAACAAAGTTTGACTTTCAGACTTGAAAAGCAATAAAAGAACGAAGGAATACTTACGAAGGGTCCCCGAATGCTAATCCTGATCCAAGTAGCTCAGGTATGAAACAAAGGTTTCAACTTAGAGCTTCTCAAATCAGGATTCTTGTGGGTTTTGAAGAAAATGGGGGTGGGGTATTTATAGGATTCGTAGAGCCGTTAAGATCGTTCCTCGTTAACCGTGATTTGATCTTGGCCATACACCTACAAACCCTGGTTTTAGAAAACCATTTGAGCCCATGGTATTGCCCAAAACCATGTGCGAAAGTGGAACGGACCCGATTCAATGTTTCTGCAACTTTTCTGTTCAGATGAGGCAGTCGCGTAGCGCCACTGCCTAGGCATGAGGTGCTCGCGCTACGCCACTGCCTACCAGTTTCAGCCAAGTTTCAAAAATGGCAGAAATGGTCCCTGCAGCCCGTTTAAGCTATTTTCGATGCGTTTGAACCCCGTTAACCTCATTTCAAGGCTCTAAAATGAAGTTAAAGTATAGGGAACTCAAAAGATGCTCAAAAATATCTCGGATGACGGTTCGTTTGGTAATACGAACGCGATGTTCGCTTAATTACGACGGAATGCGCATAAGCGCGAAAAACGATCCAAATGGCGTGACGAATGGATTTTTCTTATGCCAAACACTAAAATAAAATATTATAGTGCTTACATAAATTTTTTGGATGCCCGGATGTATTCAGAATGTAAGTTATGCGCGAAAATGCAAACTTGTGCACTTTTTGACGCTTTTAGTCCCTAAATGACCCAAAAGTTTATTTTAGCACACCGAACCCCTCAAAGCCTATTTCTAAGCTATATAAAGGATATTTAAGGTATGTTTAACTTATGGTCATGTTCCAGAATGTTCGTTACAGTTCAAATTGGCATACTTTCGCAGTTTGTCAAGTTTAGTCCCTATAAGCGAATTAACTTGTTTTTGCCATACCAAAGCCTTTAAAACTTATTTCTAAGTTATGTAAAGGTTATTTAAGGTATGTTAAGCCTATTTCACTCTTCCGGAGTGTTTTTTTGGATTAAACTGGTTATATTTACGCATCAGAGCGCGTATAACCTTCCAGAAAGCGATTTAAAGCTTAAAATCGAACAAGAGTTGATATATGCAAACGATACACATATTTTTACAAATCCCAAGTATGAAATACAATATTTCATTGGTTTGTCATTTGTTTGATGGTTGAAGTGACACAGGTGTTACAGTCTCCCCTACTTTAGGAAATTTCGTCCCGAAATTTATTTCTAGAGGAAACTTGTGAAAACAGCTGTGACGGTTTCGCCTTCTAATAGATCCATTGAACCCTTAAGTAAAACTCTGGGCCATGTTAGGACTCTTAGCGAATTTTGTTAATCCTCAAAGTGAATTCCTTGTAATAGTAAAACTTGGAATTTTGAACTATGGACAGAAGAACGTTTCCTATGAAGACTTATCATAGGAAACTTGTGTGTGCTTGAAATCAGAATTTGGGAGTGTGAAAATAAATGACATTGGTCGAGGTACAAGACTTCTCCCGTATCATTATTCTTGTCACTATAAGTCTTAACACATGACAAAACTTCTTGTGGTTTCTGTGCACTGAATTCCATAATTATGTAGGCCTCCATAATTACGTAATCCCTTGCACAGTCTGCACAGTTCATTTTATAATGCGTAGAGAAAAAAAATCAATTGAATAAGCATGAAGCGACCTGACTAGACCACCAAAGGATCTTTTCAACTAGATCAACGAACGATCTTTTTAACTAGATCAACACATGATCTTCTTAACTAGACCGTCGTACGATCTCCTTGAATAGACCACTTAAGGGATCTTTTTAATTATATCATCACATGATACTTTTAATCAGATTTTCAAAATCAATCTGTTTATCTAGACCACTCAAGGGGTCCAATTTTAGAATAGTACTTTAAAACCCAAGGGACTTGACTACAACGTAGAAGTCCATTATGGATTTAAGATAGTACTTTTGGATATCCTACTATGAATCCCTCATATGAGATATGAAAGACTCTACAAGGATTTGGATGGATCACATACAACCACAAAACATGTAAGAACACACATAAGCACAAAATTAGTTAACTTGATCTTTAATTTGTTATCTTTAGACATGGATATTTAAAGTACACCAGGAATCCAATCCATGGATTTCATTTGGCACTTTAATTATAAGAATCTAACTATGGAAATAGAAAGATCTTAGTAGGAATTCGAATTTATCCTTATCGAATCGTAATATACGTATTAAGGCATACGAATAATTCAATTTAGGACTCCGATTTGATTGATAATCATCCATAAGGATCTTAATTATGAGGATAGAAAGATCCTATTTTGAAATTTGGAATCTTGTGTAACGAAAGGTTTTTCGATACCTTGCACGAGGTGTGCTTAAGTCGATCCTTGAGATAGAAAGTTCATGAGGTTGAGGCGCTAGATATACCAAGCAACATATGAAGCAGAGCTTGAAGGTTAAGCAGCAACATGGTTTGCAACTGCTTTGCTTTGAACAGCAAAGCGACACATGTTAACCAAATGTCTCCATCGTCCACCGTGGGTACATTTGTAACATGGTATTTGATTTGGATGATGACGGTTGCATTGATTTCTCCAAGGAGCGGTTCCCTTGCACGGCTTCATCCCTGAGATGAGTCATGGTGATAGCTAAATCAACGGTCTTCTGGAGTACGATGCCTATTTGTTGGGCAATTGTAGCACCTGGTCCGGACACTCGAGTCTTGTTGCGGTGAAGAGGCATAATGAAGAAAATGGAAGACATGGGAGGAAACAAGGGAAATGAAAACATAATGCATAAAAATTGCGATCATTTGTTTGTTACTACAAAGCAACAAACGACCCAGGTGATTAATCAAAGTAAATAGGTCAAAAATATTGTATCGCGAAGACATGCTCGCCTATAAGTGAACACTCATCCCAAGAATTCCCAGGTAAGCACAACTGGTCTCGCGTCTGATGAGATATATACGAAGTGCTTGCCTAGACAGAAAACCCATAATACATGCATTCACCCTTCCAGTTTGCACGTGTTCACATTATTTATTTAAAACCCAAAACCTTGACGAGATTTTTGAAAATTCAAAGGGGTTCAAAACCTTATAACAGAGGGTTCAAAACCTTACAATAGAGGGTTCAAAACCTAGTAATCAATCATCCTAGAACAGATGATTAGTTTTTAAAGCGGTTCTGAAATTTATGTTCTTGTTGTGGTTGTCGCCTAAGGATAGGTGACAGTATTGTTTTATGACTAAACGCAAGTAAACTCGCGTTAGGGTCCTAAGAAGGTTATAGACTAGGTCAAAGCATTACTAATAACCTAATTCCCTATAACCATTGGCTCTGATACCAACTTTTCTGTCACACCCCAACCACGTAAAGCAACAAAACGTGGCGGAAACGTCGGGGAGTGTTGTAACAGAATTATTGTTTCATAACCATGGCATAAATAAATTCTGTTTTATTGAATAAATGAACTCATTGTTTTAATACAATCAAATAAGTACAACTATGATCTTCTAAGTTTTAAAGTTGCTAAGGCACGAGTCCATCCTAAATGTAGCATGTATCAACAATCATTGCAAAGCAGTACCTGAAACATGTGTAAAAACAGGTACGTCAGCATAAAAATGCATGTGAGATACATAGGTTTTGTGAAAATAAGATTCATGACTTATGTTTAAGAAAATGTTTAGTCATGAACCTTGTAGTTTGCTTTGTTTTGTAAATCATTTGAAAAGCAATAAGATCAGATGATACGTATAAGTAAAAGAATAGTGTATGGTTAAATGAATAACCAAGTAGAATGAGTTTGTATAAGAGAAGTTGTTTTGTAAAACAATGTCTTGTGAAAAGTATGTTATTTGTATAAAATGTTATATGTCTCAAATTGAAATGATTCAAATAACGCTACGACATGTAATACCATACAAACACTTATATATAGGAAGTACCAGCGGCGTATCCACCATGCTTGTATCATATTACACACGCCTCGTTACTTAAGTCACTTACTCAAACCAAACCACCAATATAGAATGTTCATGTTTAAACCAATAGTCCAATGTTATTGTATAACTCAAGTTAAATGTAAACCATGTAATGTGTAAACAAAAGTTATGCTTTGTAAAATAATGTAAGGTTAAACGAATAACCTTATAGTAGCATATTAAAAGTATACTTTGGATTTGTAAATAACATATTAAACTATGTTTTAGTTTCATAAATAACATATCAAAATTTGCTTTGGGTTTCATAAATAACATATCAAAATATGCTTTGGATGATTAACAAAATATATGTTGGTTTTTTTGTACAATACCACACATGAGAGTATATCAGAATATACCTTTGGGAGTATATCAAAATATACAAATAAAAGTGTGACTTATGAATTCATTCAGACCTAGTGCATCAAAATACACCTTTGAGACTATAGAAATACCACAAAGGCAATCCCTATTTGGATGGAGAAACAAATTGGTTTCAGACATTCCATGACAACAGGAATGGGGTGTCTAATCCTATAGCGCTATATCATACTAACAATCGGTCTGGTGAACAAAATAAGTACAATTCAACAATTAATGTTATAGTCTTTGAAAAATCAATGTTTAAACCATAGATAGTCATTCAGTTCGTCAATAGATAAGTACTAACATGTATAATCAATTATACTTTTGGAAAACATGAAAATAACAGATAGGTACACATGCTTCACCCCAAAACAGTTTGAAAACAGTAAAATAGGGGAACTATGTACTCACATTGAGATTGCTCAGAAGTCCTAAGATAACCACCAAGCAAAGCTAGAGATCACGGAATCAAACGGCACCTAATATAGGTAACTATGTTAATAAACCGGACCTATATCGGAGGATCGGATAGAATGAGGGTTCGTAAACCAAACGAGTGTGGAGACTCGTGTAATATGGTTTAACAAAGCCTACATACTAAATGAAACCTAACATAAGTGCTTACGACCCATCACGACCCGTTTAGGTAGCCTATGCTACTTTAACGCGTCGTTCGCGTGAAACGTGTTCGGAACGCCTAACTAGTCCTATGACAAGTGTTATATGCCTAAACATGTTACATAATCAGTTATGTGACAAAAGTTTAGGTTACATATGCTTAATTACCGATTACACATGAAAAGGGTATTTTGGTAATTTACCTAAGGCATATATACTACCTATCATACAACTACTTAACGATGTGACCATAGGGTATAACCTCGAAAGGTTATTCCCTATATACTATGGTCACCTAATGCGTTTGGTCGGATCCTAATGATCGACCAAATGGGTCGGGTTCGAAGGTATAAGCGATTTATTAGATCGCTTACCCTTACGACCCTAGACAACGTGGTAATCAGTAGGCATAGTCCCAAGGGACTATAACCATCGTGATTACAATCACGTTGCGAAGTTCAAACTAACTTCGCATTGACCATAAACTGGTCAACGCAGAAAGTAAAACAAAGTTTGACTTTCAGACTCGAAAAGCAATAAAAGAACGAAGGAATACTTACGAAGGGTCCCCGAATGCTAATCCCGATCCAAGTAGCTCAGGTATGAAACAAAGGTTTCAACTTAGAGCTTCTCAAATCAGGATTCTTGTGGGTTTTGAAGCAAATGGGGGTGGGGTATTTATAGGATTCGTAGAGCCGTTAAGATCGTTCCTCGTTAACCGTGATTTGATCTTGGCCATACACCTACAAACCCTAGTTTTAGAAAACCATTTGAGCCCATGGTATTGCCCAAAACCATGTGCGAAAGTGGAACGGACCCGATTCGATGTTTCTGCAACTTTTCTATTCAGATGAGGCAGTCGCGTAGCGCCACTGCCTAGGCATGAGGTGCTCGCGCTACGCCACTGCCTACCAGTTTCAGCCAAGTTTCAAAAATGGCAGAAATGGTCCCTGCAGCCCGTTTAAGCTATTTTCGATGCGTTTGAACCCCGTTAACCTCATTTCAAGGCTCTAAAATGAAGTTAAAGTATAGGGAACTCAAAACATGCTCAAAAATATCTCGGATGTCGGTTCGTTTGGTCATACGAACGCGATGTTCGCTTAATTACGACGGAATGCGTATAAGCGCGAAAAACGATCCAAATGGCGTGACGAATGGATTTTTCTTATGCCAAACACTAAAATAAAATATTATAGTGCTTACATAAATTTTTGGATGTCCGGATGCATTCAGAACGTAAGTTATGCGCGAAAATGCAAACTTGTGCACTTTTTGACGCTTTTAGTCCCTGAATGACCCAAAAGTTTATTTTAGCACACCGAATCCCTCAAAGCCTATTTCTAAGCTATATAAAGGATATTTAAGGTGTGTTTAACTTATGGTCATGTTCTGGATTGTTCGTTACAGTTCAAATTGGCATACTTTCGCAGTTTGTCAAGTTTAGTCCCTGTAAGCGAATTAACTTGTTTTTGCCATACCAAAGCCTTTAAAACTTATTTCTAAGTTATGTAAATTTTATTTAAGGTATGTTAAGCCTATTTCACTATTCCGGAGTGTTTGTTGGATTAAACTGGTTATATTTACGCATCAGAGCGCATATAACCTTCCAGAAAGCGATTTAAAGCTTAAAATCGAACAAGAGTTGATATGTGCAAACGATACACATATTTTTACAAATCCCAAGTATGAAATACAATATTTCATTGGTTTGTCATTTGTTTGATGGTTGAAGTGACACAGGTGTTACAGGAGGGGTTTGCCATCCATGAAGGTTTTGAAAGTACAAACACGTGGTTGCGCAGGCGCTTGCTGACCTGTTGTGAAAAGTGAAGCGAATAGGCTTAGAGGTGAAAAGACGATGCGGGGGTAGGATCTAAACATCCTAGAGTAACGAGTTTACCTCCAGGGTGAGCTGCGAAAGCTGCAGCCACCGTGTTGAGCAAGTTGGTGAACTGAGCCTGAGTCATGTTAACGTTTCCTCTTCCGCGTCCACTCATTGTCTTCATAGCCAGAAAACACAGTATGAGGGTGATGTCGTAATGTATCGAGAATGAGGTAGAAGAGGAATGCACATCTATCTAATTAGGCACACTAGTATGTATAGTAGAGTAATACATAAAGTAAACAAGCAAGTAGACACAAGTCCGAGCTATGTGGTCTAATACGTTGAGTCTTGCCCTTGGATTGTAGTGTCGTCACGAGTCACGGGTTATAGTCTGGTTTTTCTCAAAAAGACTTTCTTTTTAAAACCAAGTTCACTATAACCAATGGCTCTGATACCAATCTGTCACACCCCCAAAATCCACGTGCGGAATACCACCGCTTGGAGGCGTGACTGACCAGGATCCAACCACCGATTATACTGAGCATTGATTAATTAGTAAAAATATTCACCAACCACACTAGTTAGTAAACATCATAGTTTAAAGTTTTAAAGGTTTAAGCTCGAATAATAGTTTAAGCAAGCAGCGGAAGCATAAACCAAATAGTTTCAAAACAATGTTCATAGTTCAAGATTATTTAGAACCCAACACATGGGCTAGACGACCACTACACCTTCCCAAGCTGCAAGCTCCTGAGTCAATGGGTACCTGCAAAGCATGCAGTAGGGTATCAACAAAAATGTTGGCGAGTCCACGAGTTGTCCAGTTTTAATTACCAAAACCTTGTTTCACCAGTTAATTTATCCGTTTATACATGCGATGGGGAGCTACCCCAAAAGTAAGCGACTAAACTGTTTTTACAATACCGAATACTATTCATCAATACGTTTCCGTAGAGTGCCCCGTTTGTCAATGTTCTATCATCATTGACGGTTGCCAGAGTACATTAGTTCACGCCCGATCCCATACGCGGGCACGGTGTGAGGTTGGTGAGACCTAAATAGCGCTATCAACTAATAACCCGTTCGCCTGACCCCGGCGACTAATCGGTATTAAGGAGTGAGGACTTGAGTGATAGAGTTTTGTTTAGTGTTGCTTGTTGCATCCAGTATAAACAGTAATTAACTAAAAGTCCCATTTAAGGGGAGAGAAGTAGGTTTGTATCCCTTACTAGGGGATAGCGTTGTTTAAGTTTCCGTTTCCCAACCACCGGGAACGCATGCTTTATTAGTTGTGAACTCACCTTGGGTTGCTCGGTAGACAGTTTACTTGGTCAAGCTTGCTGGTCACCACGTCCGGTTGAATATGGAGTGTATGGAGGGTTGGTGAAAGAAGTTCCGAGTGATGGCGAATGAGCTTGATCCGAGAGTCTTGATGCTACCGATTGAATCCGAGAGAGAGGAGGAGAATTGTGGTGGTGTTTTAGGGGTTTAGTGAGAGAGATAGAGAGTAGGAAAGTGTGGGAGTGAGTGTGAGGGAAAGTTTGGTGCAAATGGTGGTTAATGAGGTTTTATACTCAATCCAAGTTAGTGCACCCTAATGGGTTCGAGTGGGCTTTAGGGGTGCACGGCCCAACCGGCCCAGTCATTCACTCGAGACCGAGTGGTCTCGAGTCGGGTTCATGGTTTCGGTTCACTTATACGTACCTATATATATATTACATACACGTAGTTTAACACAAGCATCACATAATACTTCAAGATAATTCGCAAATCTTCATTTAATGGTATATTTACACATAAAGCTAAACAATGAGGTCGCTCGGGAAAGCCCGAAGTGTCACATGTAACGTAACATACCAAGCAAATCTAAGGTGAGTTCACTGCGCTTTTTCAAGCATGCGTCCCGGGAAGGGACATCTGGTAAATATTCCGGGGAGGAATATTGGGTAATGGGTTAGACTAGAATGTTAAACCGGAATGTTGGATAATACACTCACTCCTATCACCTTAAGTCCCATCTTCTACCGAAAAGGTTGCCGGGGAGGCAACGGGGTTATTAGTTGATAGCGCTATTAGGTTTGGCACCCTCACACCATACCGGGGAGGACGGGCGTGAACTAATTACCTTAAATCATAACCAATGCTTTGATAGGGACATTGGGGACGGGCAAATAATCTGGAGCCATCTTGTACGGTATCGAGTTATTATCAACATTGTTTTTGGAAAATGCTTTTGAACAGAACTAAACTTTTGGCAGCAAAACATGTAACACGATTCTCGGTAAACAAAACTGTGAACTCACTAGTGTTCTCTGATACACTTTTCTGCATACTTGCAGATCTATAGGTATATATCATTGGAACTTGCTGTCTGGGATACTGGAGTGGTCATGGGTCAAGTTACACGGAATTATTGGACGAGTCTATTGTTTTTTTTTATTCACTTGGGTTATGAAATTCTTAACTATTGTATTATGCTTCTGCTGAACAATAAAATGTTTGTACGACTTATTTTAATAAATGGGAGTTTTTACTTGAAATCTTGTTATGAGTTCAATGTGATTGGTGGCTAGATCCTGGTACGTCACATGCCTCGTGGGGGTTTCCGCATGTGGTATTATCAGGGTGTGACAGTTTGGTATCAGAGCCATTAGTTATAGTGAACTTGGTTTTAAAACGTTTTTATAAAACTAGACTATAACCGAATAGTTTCGAAATCGACCATGACACTCAACTCCAGATTGCAAGGTTCGTCTCTCGTTTACTTATTGCACAGCGTAACTAGTGAACACTTACTTATGATATTGCATGTGATTGCACACTTAGCACTATAGTATGAATTCGTGTGTTACTTGCTTATGATATGCTATTGATAGTGTCACAGTGCGACATTCCTTTAGACTTTTATGCTTCATGTTTTGTGATGTCCTTTGTCTTGCCACTCGAAATCTGAGGAACCATTTGACACGAGTTGGGAGGAACTGAGACAAGCATGCAAATCATATTATTATTGTGGGTGCACACATAATAATAAGGTGGGATGCATGTGAGTCCCAGTGAGACTTAGCGAGAGTGAAAGGGGTTCTGTTCCATTATTCGATCTATCGGGAAACATAATAAATCTATAGGGGTCATAGCGATGACTGCCTCCTACCTGAGCGTGATCCTTTCATTTCCCTCTAAATCCTTACGAATCACGTTGATGTTAGGTGTTGCTTAAACACGTATCTGAACGCCTAAGTGACCCGTATAAGAAAGTTAGGTGCTAGTGCGAACATCTCTGAACTAGTTGTCGAATCATTGAACGTTTGGTCTGTACTTTCCTCACTTTTCTCGAATACCTGAACCTGATGAATCAACGCCTCAAATCTCAAAGTATGATCACTTCTGTGTTCTCTAGTAACTCACCATGTGTTGATCAATCGACTCGTAAGGCCGATGGATAAGTAGGTGAACATGATACATTACCAACCCTAGTTTGAGGACGACACCGCTTTCCGACGATGAACACCAGCAGATTGATTTCAATCAAATCACTAACACTAGTCAACAACCTCTAGGAGCCAACTCTTACGAATTCATCTAGGGACAAACGATGATAATTGACTGGAGTGTGGAATGTGTAATTACTAGCGCCATGGGCAGTACCCTAGGACGTGACAAGAACAATGGGAAGGTGGACCCTAAGGGAAAAAGATCACTAGGATCTGTTTTCAAAGCAACTACATTAGAGGCAATGACCACAGCGACAACAAGGTACTCGCAAATCATGACTTTCAGTATGGAAATGGAGGTGACTTTAACAAGGATTGGCCGTTGTTAAGTCAAGACGTCAACAATCCAGGGAACAATGAAAGTATTAGGAATCCTCGTAATAGTAACAACAACACTGGAAGTGGTGCTCGTGGAAGGGCATTTAGGATTGGTGTAGGCGACGCCAGGGGTAATAGCAGCATGGTAGCTTGTATGTTTTTGGGTAATTAATCGCTTCGTCTCTGTTCTGTTTAACCCTGATGCCTCTTGAAGACAGACACGTTGTAGAAGTGGCTGATGGAAAGCCAATTGAAGTCTCACACATTCAGCTAAGGTGCAAGCTCGATCTTTCAGGTCACGAGTTCGATATTGACCCCCTCCTACTACTTTTAGAAGCTTTGGTGCAGTCGTTGCGATGGATTGGATAACCAAGCCCCGAGCAGAAATTCTAGGTAAGGAGAAATCAGCACGTACATTTTTCCTGGTGGAGATTCACTGGTTGTCAGTATCACTTCAGTGACGGAAGCCCGGAGGTGTTTCCGCTAACCTACTACTCTATCACTGGTTACCAACACACAGCCTGAGGAAAAGAAGATTTAAGATCTACCAGTTGTTCGTGGTTTTCCCGATGCGTTTCCCTAAGAACTTCCAGGTAATTACTTCCACATCGTCAGGTGGAATCACAGATTGATCTCACGACAGAAGCAGCCCTGATTACTCATATTACTTATCGTTTCGCACCAGGAGGGTCGCAAGAACTGCCTAATCAACTTAAGACCGGGCTATCTGTGACACCTGTGTCACTACGGCCATCACACAAATACAAATCCAATGAAATATTGTGTTTCATACTTAGGATTTGTATAAATATGTGTATCATTTGCACATATCAATTCTTGTTCAATTTCGAGCTCTAAATCGCTTTCTGGAAAGTTATGCGCGAACTGATGCGTAAACGCGATTAGTTTAATACACCAAACACTCTGGAATAGTGACATAAGCTTAACATGCCTTAAATAACCTTTACATAACTTAGAAATAAGTTTTGAAGGGTTTGGTATGTCAAAAACAAGTTTATTCGCTCACAGGGACTATTTGCGTCAACTTGCAGAAGTTTGCCGTTTCGTAAGGAAACGTACAGTTCGGAACTTGATCATAAACTAAACATACCATAAATAACCTAAACATAGCTTAGAAATAAGATTTGAGTGGTTCGGTGTGCGAAAACATGCTTATTTGATCTCACAGGGACTAAAAGTGTCAAAAACGGTGTAAGTTTGCATTTACGCGCATATCTTACGTTCTGACCACATCTGGACATCCAAAATTTTTGTTGACACTAAAATATTTTTATTGTAGTGATCGGCATGCAAAAATACCATTCGTCGCTTAATTTGGATCATTTTCGTGTCCGTTTGAGTTTCGTCGTAATTTGACAAATAACACGACCGTACGACCAAATGAGCTGACATCTGAGAGTTTTCCAAGCACATTTTGAGTCCTCTATACTTTGACCACCTTATAGAGCCATGAAAATGGCTTAACGGGTGATAAAAGTGGCAAAAATGGACTTAAACAAGTGCAGGGACCAAAACATCAAATGTAGAAACTTGTGCTGGTCTGCAGCTTTTAGGCCGGCCGCGTAAGCCCTGTCCCTTAGCTTACGCGGGCCGCCTAAAAGTGCCCAGCGACTGTTTTCCATTTTCAGCAATTTGTTGATAGATCAAGGGCTGTTTATGTCATTTTTATTGTGTGTTAACCAAGTTAACACCTCTCCAGGGCATCTAATTTGCTTGTAACATTTGTATGGCCATGATTTCTTGCTTGGAGGCTACACAAACAAGTGTCATGATCTTGTTCTTCATGCTCTACTATAAATAGCAAGCCATTTCATTCATTTTCCTCACCCTTGATTCTGATTTTCTCTAAGTTGAAGTAATTTACTTCAAACCTGAGATTATTAGATCAAGTTCTTCCTAGCAAGGACCCTTTGTAAGCTTCCTTCGTTCTTTTATCGCTTTCCTAGCAAGAAAGTCAAACAATGTTTGACTTTCAGCTTTGACCAGTCAATGGCCAACACAAAGTTCGTTTGAACTTTGTAACGTGATTGTAATCACGATTGTTATAATCCTTAGCGATTATACCTACTGATTACAACGTTAACTAGGTGTAGTGACGAGTCAAAGTTTCGGTCAAAATGCGTTTTAGCACGCATTTTGCAACGAAACTATTTTTAGGTATCAAAACACTTTGTTTTGATACCAAATTAGTTTTCTAAGTTAGTTAAACATGTTTTGACATGTTTAACTCAT
Source organism: Helianthus tuberosus (assembly GCA_030545235.1). Taxonomy (NCBI): domain Eukaryota; kingdom Viridiplantae; phylum Streptophyta; class Magnoliopsida; order Asterales; family Asteraceae; genus Helianthus; species Helianthus tuberosus. The sequence continues at coordinate 166,145,489 of CM060423.1, read as the reverse complement.
CACTATTAGTTTAGTGCTTGTTTAGGGTCGTATGTTAAGCGGTCTAAACAACCGCTTAGAATTTCGAACCTGACCCGTTTGGTCGATAATTAGGATCCGACCAAGCTTGTTTAGTGATCATAGTTGCATTGGGAATAACCTCTGAGGTTATACCTTATGGTCACGTAGGATTGGTTAGTTATTTGTTAAATAGCTTGTATGCCCATAGGAAATGACCAAAACGCCCTTTTGAAGCATAAATCCGTATTTTACATATGTGAACATATTTTTGACATATAATCTGATTTAGTAAAATGTTTAGGTATAATTGGGCATGTAAGACTTGACATAGCACATAGTTAACCATCCGAACATAGTTTTGCGCAAACGACGCATTATAGTAGCTTATACTACCATAATGGGTCGAAACGGGTCAAAAGCACTTAGGTAGACTTCCAAATCAGAATGTTTGGTCTATTAAATCATGCCATTTGAGTTCCCATACTCATTTGATTTATATGAAAGGCGGAAACAGTCATATCAAGTTCGATTCAGCTAGATATTCACTTTAACTGTCTTTCTGATTGATTTGACAAAGTTTTACAGCAAGATGACACTTCGGCAGCACTTTGGCTCCGGAATCACAAGACTCACTCAAACGAAATCAAAAGGCTCCTATTTATAGGCAATCTAATTCCGCTTGAACAGGCTCAAGCGGAATCACTTTCATGCGGAATCAGCTTCAAGCGAAATCACCTTCATGCGGAATCAGCTTCAAGCGAAATCACCAGAGTTAATTTCGTGTGAAATTACCAGTTTGTCATTTCAAGCGAAATTACCATCTAACCCATTTTTGACAGATTTCTCGTACTACGTGCCTCGATCTATCTAATACAAAGCAAGACTCGATACAAGATGAAATCGACAGACGGATGCACCAACAGAGGTTCTATAAATCAAATGAGTATGGGAACTCATATGGCATGATTTAATAGACCTAACATTCTGATTTGGAAGTCTACCTAAGTGCTTTTGACCCGTTTCAACTCATTATGGTAGTATAAGCTACTATAATGCGTCGTTTGCGCAAAACTATGTTCGGATGGTTAACTATGTGCTATGTCAAGTCTTACATGCCAATTATACCTAAACATGTTACTAAATCAGATTATATATCAAAAATATGTTCACATATGTAAAATACGGATTTATGCTTCAAAAGGGCGTTTTGGTCATTTCCTATGGGCATACAAGCTACTTAACAAATAACTAACCAATCCTATGTGATCATAAGGTATAACCTCAGAGGTTATTCCTTATGCAACTACGATCACTAAACAAGCTTGGTCGGATCCTAATGATCGACCAAACGGGTCGCGTTCGAAAGTCTAAGCGGTTGTTTAGACCGCTTAACTTACGACCCTAAACAAGCACTAAACTAATAGTGACGAGTGACAAATACTGTGGGTAGTTGGTTTGATATCAGAAACATTGTAATCTCTCTTAATACTGTAAAGTATAACAAATGTGTCGTTTTAGTAAAAATGAATGAACTCACTCAGTATTTCCCTGCTGACAAAACCTTTTTCAAACATGTTTCAGGTGATCTGTTGTGAGCAAAGGAAAAGTGCCGTGTAGCACTACAAGTTTAGAAAAGTGGCTCAATGTAAATAAATAAAGCAACATGTTTTGAGAAATAAAGATTCCCAGCAAAATCACTTGATTGTAAATTATGGGATTTATCCCCATATTATATATAAACGAGCAGTTTTAATATTAATCGATCCTGTTTAAAGAGACTTCCGCTGTCACTTAATTAGATACCATCGGATTTCCTGCCTCGCGGCTCTGAACCGGGTCAAACCGGGGCCAAGGGCCGTGACAGGAAAAAGGTGGTATCAGAGCCACTGATTTAAGCTTACTATTGATTTTAGCCTATTAAAATAATTGAGAAATACTTAGGAAATTTAATTGCTATTCTGTGAAAATATGTTTTATTAACTGATTAATTGTTGAGTTACAGTATGGGTAAACAAAAGCTTTCTGCTATCTACCACAAATTAGATACTGCACCCACAGAAAAAGGAACCTCTTCCTCCAAACTCCCAGCAGATCTGGAAGAAGGGATTTTTGTCCGTAAAGCAAATTATGAAAATCCTCTTACCCAAGATAAAAGAAATTCGATTCTTAGAAAGGGAAAGGAGAAAAAAAAGAAACCCCAAGTCAAGAAAGTGAGGTTTAATTTAGAAATCCAGGAATTTGGCAATAAGGCACCTTGGGAAGACACCTTAGATGAAAAATGGGCAAACCTTTATATGCTAGCTACCGTAGCAGAAAATGCAAACCTCTAAACTATCAATAAGCCTGGTTTAGTAGAAAATTAATCCCCAGTAAATAAATAAATTATAGTGTGTTCTCTTTCCTGTAGTCTTTTGTACAAAATAGTATGCAATAAAACTTTAATGCTTATTTGTAAAACTTTGTTCCAAAGTTTTAACTTAGCATTTTTGTGCATTTTGCATATATGCTATCCAGCATGAGTGAGATATCGGAAGCATTTCAGAATCTCAACCTCTACCCAGTACCAATTGAAGTCTCCCACGACTTTACTGGTTATATTGCTGATATAGAGGAACCTCTGGAATTTCAAGCTCCACCACTGGAAAAAGCAAAACTTAAAAAAAGAAGAAGATATGTAGGATGGAGGAAAGTGCGCAGGAGAAAGCCAGCTACTAGGAAACTCCCTACAATAGAAAACCCTATAAACAAAGGAAAAGTAATCGAAATCGGAGAAAGTTCTAAACCAGCAGAGATAGAAATCAGGAAAGATTCTAAGCAAAAAGGAATAGAAATTGGAGAGAGTTCTAGACAATCTGAAGAAATCACATTTCAAGACGAAATAGACCGTCTACTAGCAAATTGTGATGTCATTAGCCCTATCCATAATAATCTATATCCTTACCGAGCCGAAAACCAACTTCCTATAAATCTGGAACCAACTATTCCAGACCCACTAATCCACACTCGACCTTTAGGTCAAATGGAAGAATGGTGGACAAATGACTGGCAATTCGAAAATATCATCAACAGTCCTTATTCTTTCCTTCCACAGTTTGATCCAGAACCTATCCCCAATCCTCCAATGAGTAACGAAAACTTAGCCGAACTCCGTCAGTTCGGTGAAGAGCTGATAGGTACAGGGAATAGGATCCGAGAAATGGGGGAACAAATCTCTTGGAAATACGACGAAAGGGAGCGTCGTTACTAAACTGCCAGTTGACCAAAGAATAGTGGGGTTGGGAAGAATGTCACACCCCCAAAATCCACACGCGGAATACCACCGCTTGGAGGCGTGACTGACCAGGATCAAGCCACCAATCATATTGAACATATAAGTAAATAGTAAAAGTCATTCATCAACATGATAGGTGTTTTCAAAACCAAACATAAACAAGTGTGTAGCGGAAGCATAAGTATGTAATCCCAATGTAAAACATAAGTTCAAATGTTTAAATATTTAACATGGCATTCTCGATCCATGTCCCAAAACCAGAATGCTGCAAATCCTGCTGCTATTCAAGCACCATATCCACCTGGATCGTGCTACAACTGTGGTGATCTCACTCACTACCGAAACAATTGCCTAAGACTAGTTAACGTAAATCCAGCGCGTGGATTAGTAAACGAGGCAGATGCAAATGGCAATGCAGCAGTGAAAAATTAGACCTTGTATTTTCCTTTGTTGTTATCTTTTGAAACAATTCAGCTACTATATAAATAAAATTGTTGTTCCAATTATATTTTATGAAGTTGTTTGTGTCTGCGTGACATACCCCTACAATACCTACACTAAGGAACCGTGTTCCTTGCAAGACAAACTACTCGTGTGGTTCTTTCATTCTATGATCACTTGTGATCTCCCCTAAAACCCTAAGTACTCGTTTCTTTTAAAGAAATAAAGTACAATGTGAAAATTACAAGTTCTTAAACAAATATTTGAAGTACCATTTCGAATCCTTGATTTTATATCTAAAGGTACTATCGTGAAGTCCTTAATTGGATTCCTTATGTGTCCTAATGCGAATGTTACGATATGACAAAAACAAATTCCAAATCCTTATAAGATCTTCCTATCTTCATAGTTAGATTCTTGGGGATATTTAAAGTACCAATTAAAAATCCGTGATTGGAATTCAGGCGTACTTTAAATGCATTAATTCAAATTATGTGATTATGTGTTCATGTGTAATTCTAAAGCTCGCTATCTAAGTCCTGGTAGAATCTTCCGTATTTCCATAAGATAGATTCTCAAAAGGATACTCAAAGTACTATCTTAAATCCTTAAGGAGCTTTCTATGTAATTAGTCAGACCCTTGGATTCCAAAGTGCTGTATCAAAACGATTATTTAGTTTTGAGTTACAAAGATACCTTAAGTTGTCTATTTAAAGAGATCATAAGACGATCTAGTTAAGGAGATCATGTGTTGATCTAGTTAAAAAGATCGTTTGTTGATCTAGTTAAAAGATCCTCTAGTGGTCCAGTCAAGTCATAGCCTGTTTGTTCAATTGATTTTTCCCCTACACATTATAAAATGAACTGTGTGGACTGTGCAAGGAATTACGTAATTATGGATGCATACATAATTATGGAATTCAGTGCACAGAAACCACAGCAAGTCTTATCATGTGTTAAAACCTATAGTGATGAGAATAACGAGACGGGAACAATGTAAAAAGGGCATGGTGGATACGCCGCTGGTACTTCCTATATATAAGTGTTCCTTATTACATTGCGAACTTAAGTTACTAGAAGTCATGGACCTTGACCATTGTTATCTTATCCTACACTCTCCGACTCTGATTTCGAGCACACACAAGTTTCCTATAATAGTTTTCATTGGGAACATTCTCCTATCCATTGTTCGAAGCTCCATGCTTCTGTTACAACAACGACAATATTTTGGAAATTAACAAATTCGCTAAGAATCCAAACGTGACCTAGAGTTTTACTTCAGAAATGGAGGATTCATTCGAAGGCGAAACAATCATAGTTGTCTTCACAAGTTTCCTCTAAAATTAAATTTCGAGATGAAATTTCCTAAAGTAAGGGAGACTGTGACACCTGTGTCACTACGACCATCACACAAATACAAATCCAATGAAATATTGTGTTTCATACTTAGGATTTGTATAAATGTGTTTATCATTTGCACATATCAATTCTTGTTCAATTTCGAGCTCTAAATCGCTTTCTGGAAAGTTATGCGCGAACTGATGCGTAAACGCGATCAGTTTAATGCAACAAACACTCTGTAATAGTGACATAATCTTAACATACCTTAAATAACCTTTAAATAACTTAGAAATAAGTTTTGAAGGGTTTGGTATGTCCAAAACAAGTTTATTCGCTCATAGGGACTATTTGTGTCAACTTGCAAAAGTATGTCGTTTCGTAAGGCAACGTACAGTCTGGATCTTGATCATGAGCTAACCATACCATAAATAACCTAAACATAGCTTAGAAATAAGCTTTGAGTGGTTCGGTGTGCGAAAACATGATTATTTGATCTTACAGGGACTAAAAGTGTCAAAAACGGTGTAAGTTTGCATTTACGCGCATATCTTACCTTCTGACCACATCTGGACATCCAAATTTTTTGTAGACACTAAAATATTTTTACTTTAGTGATCAGCATGCAAAAATACCATTCGTCGCTTAATTTGGATCGTTTTCGCGTCCGTTTGAGTTTCGTCGTAATTTGACGAATAACGCGACCGTACGACCAAATGAGCCGACATCCGAGAGTTTTCCAAGCACTTTTTGAGTCCTCTATACTTTAACCACCTTATAGAGCCTTGAAAATGACTTAACGGGTGTTAAAAGTGCCAAAAATTGATTTAAACAAGTGCAGGGACCAAAACAGCAAATGTTGGAACTTGTGCTGGTCTGCAGGTTTTAGGCCGGCCGCATAAGCCCTGTCCCTCAGCTTACGCGGGCCACCTAAAAGTGCCCAGCGACTGTTTTCCATTTTCAGGAATCTGTTGATAGATCAGGGGCTGTTTAAGTCATTTTTATTGTGTGTTAACCAAGTTAACACCTCTCCAAGGCTTCTAATCTTCTTGTAACATTTGTATGGCCATGATTTCTTGCTTGGAGGCTACACAAACAAGGGTCATGATCTTGTTCTTCATGCTATACTATAAATAGCATGCCATTTCACTCGTTTTCCTCACCCTTGATTCTGATTTTCCCTAAGTTGAAGTAATTTACTTCATACCTGAGATTATTAGATCAAGTTCTTCCTTGCAAGTACCCTTTGTAAGCTTCCTTCGTTCTTTTATCGCTTTCCTAGCGAGAAAGTCAAACAGTGTTTGACTTTCAGCTTTGACCAGTCAATGGTCAACACAAAGTTCGTTTGAACTTTGTAACGTGATTGTAATCACGATGGTTAAATCCTTAGCGATTATACCTACTGATTACCACGTTAACTAAGTGTAGTGGCGAGTCAAAGTTTCTGTCAAAATGCGTTTTAGCACACATTTTGCAACGAAACTATTTTTAGGTATCAAAACACTTTGTTTTGATACCAAATCAGTTTTCTAAGTTAGTTAAACATGTTTTGACATGTTTAACTCGTCACTATTAGTTTAGTGCTTGTTTAGGGTCGTAAGTTAAGCGGTCTAAACAACCGCTTAGACTTTCGAACGCGACCCGTTTGGTCGATCATTAGGATCCGACCAAGCTTGTTTAGTGATCGTAGTTGCATAAGGAATAACCTCTGAGGTTATACCTTATGATCACATAGGATTGGTTAGTTATTTGTTAAGTAGCTTGTATGCCCATAGGAAATGACCAAAACGCCCTTTTGAAGCATAAATCCGTATTTTACATATGTGAACATATTTTTGATATATAATCTGATTTAGTAACATGTTTAGGTATAATTGGCATGTAAGACTTGACATAGCACATAGTTAACCATCCGAACATAGTTTTGCGCAAACGACGCATTATAGTAGCTTATACTACCATAATGGGTTGAAACGGGTCAAAAGCACTTAGGTAGACTTCCAAATCAGAATGTTAGGTCTATTAAATCATGCCATATGAGTTCCCATACTCATTTGATTTATAGAACCTCTGTTGGTGCATCCGTCTGTCGATTTCATCTTGTATCGAGTCTTGCTTTGTATTAGATAGATCGAGGCACGTAGTACGAGAAATCTGTCAAAAATGGGTTAGATGGTAATTTCGCTTGAAATGACAAACTGGTAATTTCACACGAAATTAACTCTGGTGATTTCGCTTGAAGCTGATTCCGCATGAAGGTGATTTCGCTTGAAGCTGATTCCGCATGAAAGTGATTCCGCTTGAGCCTGTTCAAGCGGAATTAGATTGCCTATAAATAGGAGCCTTTTGATTTCGTTTGAGTGAGTCTTGTGATTCCGGAGCCAAAGTGCTGCCGAAGTGTCATCTTGCTGTAAAACTTTGTCAAATCAATCAGAAAGACAGTTAAAGTGAATATCTAGCTGAATCGAACTTGATATGACTGTTTCCGCCTTTCATATTAAGTAGAACACCTCTGAACGACTCGTTTTGGGTCTGAAAACAATTCTACAAGTGGTATCAGAGCTCAGGAGGAGGAGTTCTACCGATTTCAGCTTGATCTCATCTGATTTTCTAACTTCTACACCTTCTTTTCAAAATTGAACAAGTTTTAACGGACAAAATGGACTGATCTTTTGATATATCATGTAAAATACAGTTTTAACAAACCCTTGAAAGTTTTAGACCTAAATTCAGTCTAAAAGTGGTAAAATTGAACCAAAAAGGTGATTTCGTTTGAACGAACATCTGATTTCATTTGAAAAATTGAGGTTATTTCACACGAAATAACTGATTCCATTTGAAAACTAATTCTGTTTGAAACATTTCAAGCGAAATCAGTGATTTCACACCAAATCGGTATTCCGTGTGAAAGTGATTCCGTGTGAGTTGGTATCTCGTTTGAAACTGGTTTGCAGGTAATTTCGCTTCAACAGTTGATTCCGTTTGAAAGGGTATTCCGTTTGAAGAAGGTAATTTCGCTTGAAGAGTTAATTCTGTCTGAAAGTGCCTCTTTTGTGAAAAATGTAACAACTCGTATCAAAAGTCATAATTAATTAATTAATTCATTCAATAGAAAACCCTAATTGAGAGACCCAAGTGATTCTGCACAAAACCTAAAATTTTCAGAATTTTCAGAATCAGGATCAGGGCCCCTAAAACTCAGGGGGGGTAATACCCTAGTTAACGATTATCTAAATTGCGTGCAGAAGAAGCTGAATTTCTGAAAATCGTCAAGTCAGCAAAGCTAGTCCCAACCGTGGCAACCCTATGCCTAAAAAATAGGTGTCACGCGGGCCGCGTAAGGATTAACGTATATCTTACGCGGGCCGCGTAAGGGTCAAATTGTACCTATAAATAGAGGATGTTGGGACTTGAATTTTGGAATTGGAACGACGAAATAATTCGTAAAATACTTCGAGTTATCGTCTGTTTACTCTCAAAAACACACACTGATCACGAAGTGCTGCCACAATCAGGGTAATAACTCGATCGCTGATACGATTCAACGTCCGATCGATTATAACTATCCAACGATTGTTTAAGTGCCACTCAAATTGAGTTTATACTTTGTTATTCATCGTGATTTCGACTTGAATGTTTGAGTGCTGTTCGAAATCGGACTATACTCTGTCATTCGTTGTGAATCCGCTGAATTGTTAAGTATTGCACTTGTAAATCGTTGTGAGGGTTTAATCTCGTGAATTGTCGTAACTGCTGTATTAGTTACTAACCTGTTTGTGTGTTCATTGTTATTTAAAATTAGGTTAATCAAGGCTAATCAGTAGGCTTATATTCTGCTCGTTAAATCTACAATGTGAGTCATTCTCTTTTTATCAAATTTATTTACAAAAAGCAAATTATTTTCAAAGTTATAATTACAGTGATTAAGTTTATGTAATCACCAAATTACAGCCGGTATGTGGGGTATTGTGCACAGTATTGCAGTTTTATCACTTTAGGTGGGCGAACCTAAAATTAGTGATATTCGTCATTCATTGGGGCAGCCAATGGTGATATGACCACAGTCACCGAAAAGAGTCGAGTGACAAATACTGTGGGTAGTTGGTTTGATATCAGAAACATTGTAATCTCTCTTAATACTGTAAAGTATAACAAATGTGTCGTTTTAGTAAAAATGAATGAACTCACTCAGTATTTCCCTGCTGACAAAACCTTTTTCAAACATGTTTCAGGTGATCTGTTGTGAGCAAAGGAAAAGTGCCGTGTAGCACTACAAGTTTAGAAAAGTGGCTCAATGTAAATAAATAAAGCAACATGTTTTGAGAAATAAAGATTCCCAGCAAAATCACTTGATTGTAAATTATGGGATTTATCCCCATATTATATATAAACGAGCAGTTTTAATATTAATCGATCCTGTTTAAAGAGACTTCCGCTGTCACTTAATTAGATACCATCGGATTTCCTGCCTCGCGGCTCTGAACCGGGTCAAACCGGGGCCAAGGGCCGTGACAGGAAAAAGGTGGTATCAGAGCCACTGATTTAAGCTTACTATTGATTTTAGCCTATTAAAATAATTGAGAAATACTTAGGAAATTTAATTGCTATTCTGTGAAAATATGTTTTATTAACTGATTAATTGTTGAGTTACAGTATGGGTAAACAAAAGCTTTCTGCTATCTACCACAAATTAGATACTGCACCCACAGAAAAAGGAACCTCTTCCTCCAAACTCCCAGCAGATCTGGAAGAAGGGATTTTTGTCCGTAAAGCAAATTATGAAAATCCTCTTACCCAAGATAAAAGAAATTCGATTCTTAGAAAGGGAAAGGAGAAAAAAAAGAAACCCCAAGTCAAGAAAGTGAGGTTTAATTTAGAAATCCAGGAATTTGGCAATAAGGCACCTTGGGAAGACACCTTAGATGAAAAATGGGCAAACCTTTATATGCTAGCTACCGTAGCAGAAAATGCAAACCTCTAAACTATCAATAAGCCTGGTTTAGTAGAAAATTAATCCCCAGTAAATAAATAAATTATAGTGTGTTCTCTTTCCTGTAGTCTTTTGTACAAAATAGTATGCAATAAAACTTTAATGCTTATTTGTAAAACTTTGTTCCAAAGTTTTAACTTAGCATTTTTGTGCATTTTGCATATATGCTATCCAGCATGAGTGAGATATCGGAAGCATTTCAGAATCTCAACCTCTACCCAGTACCAATTGAAGTCTCCCACGACTTTACTGGTTATATTGCTGATATAGAGGAACCTCTGGAATTTCAAGCTCCACCACTGGAAAAAGCAAAACTTAAAAAAAGAAGAAGATATGTAGGATGGAGGAAAGTGCGCAGGAGAAAGCCAGCTACTAGGAAACTCCCTACAATAGAAAACCCTATAAACAAAGGAAAAGTAATCGAAATCGGAGAAAGTTCTAAACCAGCAGAGATAGAAATCAGGAAAGATTCTAAGCAAAAAGGAATAGAAATTGGAGAGAGTTCTAGACAATCTGAAGAAATCACATTTCAAGACGAAATAGACCGTCTACTAGCAAATTGTGATGTCATTAGCCCTATCCATAATAATCTATATCCTTACCGAGCCGAAAACCAACTTCCTATAAATCTGGAACCAACTATTCCAGACCCACTAATCCACACTCGACCTTTAGGTCAAATGGAAGAATGGTGGACAAATGACTGGCAATTCGAAAATATCATCAACAGTCCTTATTCTTTCCTTCCACAGTTTGATCCAGAACCTATCCCCAATCCTCCAATGAGTAACGAAAACTTAGCCGAACTCCGTCAGTTCGGTGAAGAGCTGATAGGTACAGGGAATAGGATCCGAGAAATGGGGGAACAAATCTCTTGGAAATACAACGAAAGGGAGCGTCGTTACTAAACTGCCAGTTGACCAAAGAATAGTGGGGTTGGGAAGAATGTCACACCCCCAAAATCCACACGCGGAATACCACCGCTTGGAGGCGTGACTGACCAGGATCAAGCCACCAATCATATTGAACATATAAGTAAATAGTAAAAGTCATTCATCAACATGATAGGTGTTTTCAAAACCAAACATAAACAAGTGTGTAGCGGAAGCATAAGTATGTAATCCCAATGTAAAACATAAGTTCAAATGTTTAAATATTTAACATGGCATTCTCGATCCATGTCCCAAAACCAGAATGCTGCAAATCCTGCTGCTATTCAAGCACCATATCCACCTGGATCGTGCTACAACTGTGGTGATCTCACTCACTACCGAAATAATTGCCTAAGACTAGTTAACGTAAATCCAGCGCGTGGATTAGTAAACGAGGCAGATGCAAATGGCAATGCAGCAGTGAAAAATTAGACCTTGTATTTTCCTTTGTTGTTATCTTTTGAAACAATTCAGCTACTATATAAATAAAATTGTTGTTCCAATTATATTTTATGAAGTTGTTTGTGTCTGCGTGACATACCCCTACAATACCTACACTAAGGAACCGTGTTCCTTGCAAGACAAACTACTCGTGTGGTTCTTTCATTCTATGATCACTTGTGATCTCCCCTAAAACCCTAAGTACTCGTTTCTTTTAAAGAAATAAAGTACAATGTGAAAATTACAAGTTCTTAAACAAATATTTGAAGTACCATTTCGAATCCTTGATTTTATATCTAAAGGTACTATCGTGAAGTCCTTAATTGGATTCCTTATGTGTCCTAATGCGAATGTTACGATATGACAAAAACAAATTCCAAATCCTTATAAGATCTTCCTATCTTCATAGTTAGATTCTTGGGGATATTTAAAGTACCAATTAAAAATCCGTGATTGGAATTCAGGCGTACTTTAAATGCATTAATTCAAATTATGTGATTATGTGTTCATGTGTAATTCTAAAGCTCGCTATCTAAGTCCTGGTAGAATCTTCCGTATTTCCATAAGATAGATTCTCAAAAGGATACTCAAAGAACTATCTTAAATCCTTAAGGAGCTTTCTATGTAATTAGTCAGACCCTTGGATTCCAAAGTGCTGTATCAAAACGATTATTTAGTTTTGAGTTACAAAGATACCTTAAGTTGTATATTTAAAGAGATCATAAGACGATCTAGTTAAGGAGATCATGTGTTGATCTAGTTAAAAAGATCGTTTGTTGATCTAGTTAAAAGATCCTCTAGTGGTCCAGTCAAGTCATAGCCTGTTTGTTCAATTGATTTTTCCCCTACACATTATAAAATGAACTGTGTGGACTTTACAAGGAATTACGTAATTATGGATGCATACATAATTATGGAATTCAGTGCACAGAAACCACAGCAAGTCTTATCATGTGTTAAAACCTATAGTGATGAGAATAACGAGACGGGAACAATGTAAAAAGGGCATGGTGGATACGCCGCTGGTACTTCCTATATATAAGTGTTCCTTATTACATTGCGAACTTAAGTTACTAGAAGTCATGGACCTTGACCATTGTTATCTTATCCTACACTCTCCGACTCTGATTTCGAGCACACACAAGTTTCCTATAATAGTTTTCATTGGGAACATTCTCCTATCCATTGTTCGAAGCTCCATGCTTCTGTTACAACAACGACAATATTTTGGAAATTAACAAATTCGCTAAGAATCCAAACGTGACCTAGAGTTTTACTTCAGAAATGGAGGATTCATTCGAAGGCGAAACAATCATAGTTGTCTTCACAAGTTTCCTCTAAAATTAAATTTCGAGATGAAATTTCCTAAAGTAAGGGAGACTGTGACACCTGTGTCACTACGACCATCACACAAATACAAATCCAATGAAATATTGTGTTTCATACTTAGGATTTGTATAAATGTGTTTATCATTTGCACATATCAATTCTTGTTCAATTTCGAGCTCTAAATCGCTTTCTGGAAAGTTATGCGCGAACTGATGCGTAAACGCGATCAGTTTAATGCAACAAACACTCTGTAATAGTGACATAATCTTAACATACCTTAAATAACCTTTAAATAACTTAGAAATAAGTTTTGAAGGGTTTGGTATGTCCAAAACAAGTTTATTCGCTCATAGGGACTATTTGTGTCAACTTGCAAAAGTATGTCGTTTCGTAAGGCAACGTACAGTCTGGATCTTGATCATAAGCTAACCATACCATAAATAACCTAAACATAGCTTAGAAATAAGCTTTGAGTGGTTCGGTGTGCGAAAACATGATTATTTGATCTTACAGGGACTAAAAGTGTCAAAAACGGTGTAAGTTTGCATTTACGCGCATATCTTACCTTCTGACCACATCTGGACATCCAAATTTTTTGTAGACACTAAAATATTTTTACTTTAGTGATCAGCATGCAAAAATACCATTCGTCGCTTAATTTGGATCGTTTTCGCGTCCGTTTGAGTTTCGTCGTAATTTGACGAATAACGCGACCGTACGACCAAATGAGCCGACATCCGAGAGTTTTCCAAGCACTTTTTGAGTCCTCTATACTTTAACCACCTTATAGAGCCTTGAAAATGACTTAACGGGTGTTAAAAGTGCCAAAAATTGATTTAAACAAGTGCAGGGACCAAAACAGCAAATGTTGGAACTTGTGCTGGTCTGCAGGTTTTAGGCCGGCCGCATAAGCCCTGTCCCTCAGCTTACGCGGGCCACCTAAAAGTGCCCAGCGACTGTTTTCCATTTTCAGGAATCTGTTGATAGATCAGGGGCTGTTTAAGTCATTTTTATTGTGTGTTAACCAAGTTAACACCTCTCCAAGGCTTCTAATCTTCTTGTAACATTTGTATGGCCATGATTTCTTGCTTGGAGGCTACACAAACAAGTGTCATGATCTTGTTCTTCATGCTATACTATAAATAGCATGCCATTTCACTCGTTTTCCTCACCCTTGATTCTGATTTTCCCTAAGTTGAAGTAATTTACTTCATACCTGAGATTATTAGATCAAGTTCTTCCTTGCAAGTACCCTTTGTAAGCTTCCTTCGTTCTTTTATCGCTTTCCTAGCGAGAAAGTCAAACAGTGTTTGACTTTCAGCTTTGACCAGTCAATGGTCAACACAAAGTTCGTTTGAACTTTGTAACGTGATTGTAATCACGATGGTTAAATCCTTAGCGATTATACCTACTGATTACCACGTTAACTAAGTGTAGTGGCGAGTCAAAGTTTCTGTCAAAATGCGTTTTAGCACACATTTTGCAACGAAACTATTTTTAGGTATCAAAACACTTTGTTTTGATACCAAATCAGTTTTCTAAGTTAGTTAAACATGTTTTGACATGTTTAACTCGTCACTATTAGTTTAGTGCTTGTTTAGGGTCGTAAGTTAAGCGGTCTAAACAACCGCTTAGACTTTCGAACGCGACCCGTTTGGTCGATCATTAGGATCCGACCAAGCTTGTTTAGTGATCGTAGTTGCATAAGGAATAACCTCTGAGGTTATACCTTATGATCACATAGGATTGGTTAGTTATTTGTTAAGTAGCTTGTATGCCCATACGAAATGACCAAAACGCCCTTTTGAAGCATAAATCCGTATTTTACATATGTGAACATATTTTTGATATATAATCTGATTTAGTAACATGTTTAGGTATAATTGGCATGTAAGACTTGACATAGCACATAGTTAACCATCCGAACATAGTTTTGCGCAAACGACGCATTATAGTAGCTTATACTACCATAATGGGTTGAAACGGGTCAAAAGCACTTAGGTAGACTTCCAAATCAGAATGTTAGGTCTATTAAATCATGCCATATGAGTTCCCATACTCATTTGATTTATAGAACCTCTGTTGGTGCATCCGTCTGTCGATTTCATCTTGTATCGAGTCTTGCTTTGTATTAGATAGATCGAGGCACGTAGTACGAGAAATCTGTCAAAAATGGGTTAGATGGTAATTTCGCTTGAAATGACAAACTGGTAATTTCACACGAAATTAACTCTGGTGATTTCGCTTGAAGCTGATTCCGCATGAAGGTGATTTCGCTTGAAGCTGATTCCGCATGAAAGTGATTCCGCTTGAGCCTGTTCAAGCGGAATTAGATTGCCTATAAATAGGAGCCTTTTGATTTCGTTTGAGTGAGTCTTGTGATTCCGGAGCCAAAGTGCTGCCGAAGTGTCATCTTGCTGTAAAACTTTGTCAAATCAATCAGAAAGACAGTTAAAGTGAATATCTAGCTGAATCGAACTTGATATGACTGTTTCCGCCTTTCATATTAAGTAGAACACCTTTGAACGACTCGTTTTGGGTCTGAAAACAATTCTACAAGTGGTATCAGAGCTCAGGAGGAGGAGTTCTACCGATTTCAGCTTGATCTCATCTGATTTTCTAACTTCTACACCTTCTTTTCAAAATTGAACAAGTTTTAACGGACAAAATGGACTGATCTTTTGATATATCATGTAAAATACAGTTTTAACAAACCCTTGAAAGTTTTAGACCTAAATTCAGTCTAAAAGTGGTAAAATTGAACCAAAAAGGTGATTTCGTTTGAACGAACATCTGATTTCATTTGAAAAATTGAGGTTATTTCACACGAAATAACTGATTCCATTTGAAAACTAATTCTGTTTGAAACATTTCAAGCGAAATCAGTGATTTCACACCAAATCGGTATTCCGTGTGAAAGTGATTCCGTGTGAGTTGGTATCTCGTTTGAAACTGGTTTGCAGGTAATTTCGCTTCAACAGTTGATTCCGTTTGAAAGGGTATTCCGTTTGAAGAAGGTAATTTCGCTTGAAGAGTTAATTCTGTCTGAAAGTGCCTCTTTTGTGAAAAATGTAACAACTCGTATCAAAAGTCATAATTAATTAATTAATTCATTCAATAGAAAACCCTAATTGAGAGACCCAAGTGATTCTGCACAAAACCTAAAATTTTCAGAATTTTCAGAATCAGGATCAGGGCCCCTAAAACTCAGGGGGGGTAATACCCTAGTTAACGATTATCTAAATTGCGTGCAGAAGAAGCTGAATTTCTGAAAATCGTCAAGTCAGCAAAGCTAGTCCCAACCGTGGCAACCCTATGCCTAAAAAATAGGTGTCACGCGGGCCGCGTAAGGATTAACGTATATCTTACGCGGGCCGCGTAAGGGTCAAATTGTACCTATAAATAGAGGATGTTGGGACTTGAATTTTGGAATTGGAACGACGAAATAATTCGTAAAATACTTCGAGTTATCGTCTGTTTACTCTCAAAAACACACACTGATCACGAAGTGCTGCCACAATCAGGGTAATAACTCGATCGCTGATACGATTCAACGTCCGATCGATTATAACTATCCAACGATTGTTTAAGTGCCACTCAAATTGAGTTTATACTTTGTTATTCATCGTGATTTCGACTTGAATGTTTGAGTGCTGTTCGAAATCGGACTATACTCTGTCATTCGTTGTGAATCCGCTGAATTGTTAAGTATTGCACTTGTAAATCGTTGTGAGGGTTTAATCTCGTGAATTGTCGTAACTACTGTATTAGTTACTAACCTGTTTGTGTGTTCATTGTTATTTAAAATTAGGTTAATCAAGGCTAATCAGTAGGCTTATATTCTGCTCGTTAAATCTACAATGTGAGTCATTCTCTTTTTATCAAATTTATTTACAAAAAGCAAATTATTTTCAAAGTTATAATTACAGTGATTAAGTTTATGTAATCACCAAATTACAGCCGGTATGTGGGGTATTGTGCACAGTATTGCAGTTTTATCACTTTAGGTGGGCGAACCTAAAATTAGTGATATTCGTCATTCATTGGGGCAGCCAATGGTGATATGACCACAGTCACCGAAAAGAGTCGAGTGACAAATACTGTGGGTAGTTGGTTTGATATCAGAAACATTGTAATCTCTCTTAATACTGTAAAGTATAACAAATGTGTCGTTTTAGTAAAAATGAATGAACTCACTCAGTATTTCCCTGCTGACAAAACCTTTTTCAAACATGTTTCAGGTGATCTGTTGTGAGCAAAGGAAAAGTGCCGTGTAGCACTACAAGTTTAGAAAAGTGGCTCAATGTAAATAAATAAAGCAACATGTTTTGAGAAATAAAGATTCCCAGCAAAATCACTTGATTGTAAATTATGGGATTTATCCCCATATTATATATAAACGAGCAGTTTTAATATTAATCGATCCTGTTTAAAGAGACTTCCGCTGTCACTTAATTAGATACCATCGGATTTCCTGCCTCGCGGCTCTGAACCGGGTCAAACCGGGGCCAAGGGCCGTGACAGGAAAAAGGTGGTATCAGAGCCACTGATTTAAGCTTACTATTGATTTTAGCCTATTAAAATAATTGAGAAATACTTAGGAAATTTAATTGCTATTCTGTGAAAATATGTTTTATTAACTGATTAATTGTTGAGTTACAGTATGGGTAAACAAAAGCTTTCTGCTATCTACCACAAATTAGATACTGCACCCACAGAAAAAGGAACCTCTTCCTCCAAACTCCCAGCAGATCTGGAAGAAGGGATTTTTGTCCGTAAAGCAAATTATGAAAATCCTCTTACCCAAGATAAAAGAAATTCGATTCTTAGAAAGGGAAAGGAGAAAAAAAAGAAACCCCAAGTCAAGAAAGTGAGGTTTAATTTAGAAATCCAGGAATTTGGCAATAAGGCACCTTGGGAAGACACCTTAGATGAAAAATGGGCAAACCTTTATATGCTAGCTACCGTAGCAGAAAATGCAAACCTCTAAACTATCAATAAGCCTGGTTTAGTAGAAAATTAATCCCCAGTAAATAAATAAATTATAGTGTGTTCTCTTTCCTGTAGTCTTTTGTACAAAATAGTATGCAATAAAACTTTAATGCTTATTTGTAAAACTTTGTTCCAAAGTTTTAACTTAGCATTTTTGTGCATTTTGCATATATGCTATCCAGCATGATTGAGATATCGGAAGCATTTCAGAATCTCAACCTCTACCCAGTACCAATTGAAGTCTCCCACGACTTTACTGGTTATATTGCTGATATAGAGGAACCTCTGGAATTTCAAGCTCCACCACTGGAAAAAGCAAAACTTAAAAAAAGAAGAAGATATGTAGGATGGAGGAAAGTGCGCAGGAGAAAGCCAGCTACTAGGAAACTCCCTACAATAGAAAACCCTATAAACAAAGGAAAAGTAATCGAAATCGGAGAAAGTTCTAAACCAGCAGAGATAGAAATCAGGAAAGATTCTAAGCAAAAAGGAATAGAAATTGGAGAGAGTTCTAGACAATCTGAAGAAATCACATTTCAAGACGAAATAGACCGTCTACTAGCAAATTGTGATGTCATTAGCCCTATCCATAATAATCTATATCCTTACCGAGCCGAAAACCAACTTCCTATAAATCTGGAACCAACTATTCCAGACCCACTAATCCACACTCGACCTTTAGGTCAAATGGAAGAATGGTGGACAAATGACTGGCAATTCGAAAATATCATCAACAGTCCTTATTCTTTCCTTCCACAGTTTGATCCAGAACCTATCCCCAATCCTCCAATGAGTAACGAAAACTTAGCCGAACTCCGTCAGTTCGGTGAAGAGCTGATAGGTACAGGGAATAGGATCCGAGAAATGGGGGAACAAATCTCTTGGAAATACGACGAAAGGGAGCGTCGTTACTAAACTGCCAGTTGACCAAAGAATAGTGGGGTTGGGAAGAATGTCACACCCCCAAAATCCACACGCGGAATACCACCGCTTGGAGGCGTGACTGACCAGGATCAAGCCACCAATCATATTGAACATATAAGTAAATAGTAAAAGTCATTCATCAACATGATAGGTGTTTTCAAAACAAAACATAAACAAGTGTGTAGCGGAAGCATAAGTATGTAATCCCAATGTAAAACATAAGTTCAAATGTTTAAATATTTAACATGGCATTCTCGATCCATGTCCCACAACGACCTGCTCCTCCCTGTGCAAGCTCCATATGTACCTAAGGTCCTGCAAGGCATGCAGCAGAGAGTCAACAACTAGTTGAGCGAGTTCACAGTAAGTAAGTTCGTAATAGTAAGTTTGTTTCGTAACATGTGGCGCTACTAGGCCAATAGTATGTTCTATTAGTGGGGGCTTCCCATGTTTGCATATACACTAGACTATTTGTAACCATAAGTGTTCTTCATACCGAGAACAGTAGTACGTACAAAGTTTACGTAGGTTTTATGTAAGTGTCCTTCACAACCGAGGACAGGGGTACGCGGGGGTTTATGTAGGTTTTACGTAAGTGCCTGACACAACCGAGGCAGTAGTGAGTATAAGTTCACGTAGGTTTTACGTGAGTGTCCTTCGCAACCTGAGGACAGTGATGAGTACAAGTATACGTAGGTTTTACGTATGTATCCTGCGCATCCGAGGACGATGGTAGATAGTCTAGTAACAGTGTAAGTACGAGTAACTATTCAAATCTCATTCCTTCAATCCCCATTCCCATACCCTAGGAATCCCATGCCTTAGTAAAAGTGTGAACTCACCTTGGTTTGCTCGGTATGCTAAAGTATGTGCTCAAAGTAAATCAATCACGTCCTAAAGTACGCACGTTTACATAATCAGTTTGTATTCATGAAGTTGGCACGTTGGTATAATCATAGTGGACATCGCATCAATAAACATCGAGTATCACATTGCACGTTTTCGTAATCATACAAGTCATGTTCACCATCTAACAGTAGTTAACTAACTCAGTTAATTTTTGACAGAATCAGACTAAGTTATTTGGGCAGATTATACATTTGGAGAAACACAGATTGGCGAAACACATTCTGTTTCGTCGTGGTCTCTTTTGGCGAAACAAAGTTCTGTCTCATCGACTGCCCTTGGCGAAACACGTTCTGTTTCGTCAAGAGGTCTATTTCGTCAAGCCTGTTACGGGTGATGTCAGTTACATCAATCAGTTACAAAGTTTTCATAGAAACCCTAATCATGCTAGCAGCCGTCATCAATCATGCGATCATCATCAACAGAGACATAATCATTATCGCACATAACTCCTAGTCTTTGTGCACACCCCTCGATAACAACATTTATTTGCACATGATAGACATCACAATTTACAAAGACTTTATACTACTCACATCATAATACACATGGCCGATGCTATGATATGGTCACATGAATAATCTGACACTACAAGATCCTCATGCATTTCATCATTATAATTACATAACATCAACAATTAAATCAAGAACATGGGCCTTCCCTAACAAATCTGACAACACTTAATCAAATGTGCACATGGTTGGGTTTTATCGAAACCACAAACATCAACGTGGCCGCCATTTTCTTGTTATCTCCTTTGACTTAATCAAAACCACAACACCCTATTATTGGACCGATTTCTATCAATTATCACATAAAGTCATCACATGCACACACATAACAACCATCACATGTTTCGCATAACAACATATACAACTGATCAAATTATGCATAACAACTCAGAGCATCATAATCATATATTCAACAATCCGATAAAGATTAACACTAACCGAACGAACGAGGCAACAACTTGATTGATCTAGTGGGTTCCGGGGACACACGCTTGCCGTCAGTTTTCAAGGTGAGCGAGAGAGAGAGAGAATGTGTTTTAGGGTTTGCTAAACTGCTCAACTAATGCAACCTATCAGTTTTAAAATAGAATTGTAACATGTTGGGCCCTCGACTGGGCTTTGGGCCGGCAAAACATCCTGTTTCGTCGAGTTGTTATTGGCGAAACACATCTTGTGTTTCGTCGGGTATTTTCATGTGTTAGACAGTTTAAGTTTCTCAACAGGTTTCATGTTATACAACCAAACACAAGATCATGCAAACACAATGCGTTTCATTATTATAACGTGTACAGTTACAAGTTAAACAAGTCAAACAACTACACAGTCAAAGTCAACGTGCATTTAATGCGGAAGTGAAAGTCGGAAACTCGAGTTGTCACATTATCCCCAACTTGAAAGAAATTTCGTCCCGAAATTTAGCATGCGGTTACTGAGGAAGCTAGGTAAGTTTTATCGTTCACTGGTTTTCCTGGGGTGTGACATTATCCCCCCGTTGATTTGGAATTTCATCCCGAAATTCTGCAGTAGTAGCTTCAGCCTCAGTAGTAGTTGCATTGGTTCCGAATAACTGGGGATACTTGAGTTTCATTTGATCTTCACGCTCCCAGGTGAACTCTGGGCTGCGACGGGAGTTCCAACGAACTCGTACAAGAGGGATTATCGTGTTCTTGAGGACCTTAACATCCCGGTCCGTGATTTCAACAGGTTCCTCGACGAAGTGTAACTTTTCGTCAATAGTGAGTTCCTTCAAAGGAACTATGAGGGTCTCATCTGACAGACACTTCTTCAGATTCGACACGTGAAAGACGTTGTGAACTGCACTGAGTTCAGCTGGTAAGTTCAGTCTGTAGGCCACTTTGCCTATTTTCTCTATGACTTCGAAAGGTCCGACGTATCGGGGATTAAGTTTGCCGCGTTTGCCAAAATGAACAACACCCTTCAGGGTGAAACTTTGAGTAGCACTCGATCCCCAACCTGGAATTCGAGTAGTTTCCTGTCTTTATCTGCGTATCCTTTCTGACGGTCACGAGCTGCCGCCATGCGTTGTCGTATTTGAGCAATCTTTTCAGTAGTATCAACTACCATTTCTGGACCTGTGATCTGACTATCACCCACCTCTGCCCAACAAAGAGGTGACCGGCATTTACGTCCGTACAATGCCTCGAATGGAGCAGCTTTAATGCTGGTGTGGTAGCTGTTGTTGTACGAGAACTCCACTAACGGAAGATGTTTTTCCCAGCCGTTGCCGAAATCGATTACACATGCACGAAGCATGTCTTCTAAGGTTTGAATAGTGCGCTCAGACTGCCCATCCGTCTGAGGGTGGTAAGCTGTGCTCATGTCTAAACGAGAACCAAAAGATTTGTGCATTGCTTGCCACAGTTCCGAAGTAAAACGTGCGTCACGATCAGAGATAATAGAGGTTGGCACCCCGTGCCTTGAAACCACTTCTTTTAAGTAGATGTCTGCTAAGGTAGAGAACTTGTCTGTTTCCTTAATAGCCAGGAAGTGTACAGACTTAGTGAGTCGATCCACTATCACCCAAATAGTATCATTTCCACGCTGAGATCTAGGTAGGCCAGTAACAAAATCCATGGAAATTTGTTCCCATTTCCATTGTGGTATCTCAGGTTGTTGGAGTGGGCCTGAAGGTTTCTGATATTCTGCTTTGACTCTCGCACAAGTCAAACACTTACTAACGTAAGTTGCTATGTGCGCTTTCATGCTAGGCCACCAATATGTAGTTTTGATATCGTGGTACATTTTATCCGAACCAGGATTTACCGAGTAACGAGACTTATGAGCTTCATCCATTACAAGCTCGTGTAAGTTGCCGTAAAGTGGGACCCAAATGCGTCCTGTTACATAGTAGGCGCCGTCTGCCTTTTGTTCTAGCCGTTGCCTTGAGCCGCGTAGAGCTTCAGCCCGGACGTTTTCTGGTTTCAATGCTTCTACCTGAGCATCTCGTATCTGAGAAGGAAGACTAGAATGTATAGTGAGTTGTAAAGCTCGCACGCGCTTAGGCGCGGTGTTCTTTCGACTGAGGGCGTCAGCCACAACATTGGCTTTGCCTGGGTGGTACCTGATCGAGCATTCGTAGTCATTTAGCAGTTCGACCCATCGTCGTTGTCGCATATTCAGTTCCTTCTGTTTGAAGATATGTTCGAGGCTTCTGTGGTCAGTGTAGATAGCACATTTGGTACCGTACAGGTAGTGTCTCCATATCTTAAGTGCAAAAACAACCGCTCCCAGCTCTAAATCGTGAGTAGTGTAGTTCTTTTCATGAACTTTGAGTTGGCGTGAGGTGTAGGCTATGACTTTATCCCGCTGCATCAATACACATCCAAGACCTTGGATCGATGCATCGCAGTAGACTACAAAATCGTCCGTGCCTTCAGGCAATGAGAGGATAGGTGCCCTACAAAGTCTATCCTTTAAGTGCTGAAACGCTGCTTCCTGTGCATTACCCCAACGATAAACAACACCTTTCTGCGTCAGTAGTGTAAGCGGCTGTGCAATCTTTGAGAAGTCTTTGATGAACCGTCTGTAATAACCCGCCAAACCCAAGAATTGGCGTATTTCTGTTGGTGTGCGAGGTGCAGGCCAGTTCTTGATCGAATCTACCTTGGATGGATCAACATGAATCCCATCCTTGTTTACCACGTGGCCTAAGAAGTGGACTTCACGAAGCCAGAAGTCACATTTTGAAAACTTAGCGTACAGCTGTTCCGTTCGAAGGAGTTCCAAGATAAGTCGTAAGTGCTGCTCGTGTTCCTCCTGACTCTTCGAATAGATCAGGATGTCATCGATGAAAACAATGACGAACTTGTCAAGATAAGGTTTGCACACCCTGTTCATAAGATCCATGAAAACCGCAGGCGCGTTCGTTAATCCGAATGGCATGACCATAAACTCGTAGTGGCCGTAGCGGGTTCTGAATGCTGTTTTGGAGACGTCCTCATCTCGGACTCTTAGTTGGTGATACCCTGACCTTAGATCAATCTTCGAGTAATAGCTCGACCCTTGCAACTGGTCGAACAAGTCATCAATTCGTGGAAGAGGATAGCGATTCTTCACGGTCACCTTGTTCAGCTCGCGGTAATCTATACACATGCGGAAGGTACCGTCCTTCTTCTTTACAAATAGTACTGGAGCTCCCCAAGGCGAAGAGCTAGGACGTATGAAACCCTTTTCCAAAAGTTCTTGCAATTGCTTAGACAGTTCTTCCAGTTCCGTTGGAGCTAAGCGATAAGGTGCTCGAGCTATGGGTGCTGCTCCTGGAGCTAGCTCGATCTGAAATTCGACTTGGCAATGAGGCGGTAACCCAGGTAACTCTTCAGGAAACACTTGAGGGAAATCACGTACCACTGGAATATCCTCAATCTTTTTCTCTTTCTTAAATGTATCAGTAACGAGTGCTAAAACAGCTGTGTGGCCCTTTCGTAAACACTTCTGAGCCTTCAAGAAGGATATGATGCCACTCACGACACCACTCTTGTCACCTTGAACTTTGAGAGGTTCTTTGCCAGAACGAGGAATACGAATGAGCTTCTCCTTGTATAAGATTTCTGCTTGCTGTTGGGATAACCAATCCATACCAATGACGATGTCGAAACTACCCAGAGTTATAGGAATGAGGTCGATAGGGAAAGTCTGACCAGCGAGGATAAGATTACAACCTTGAACTATGTGTGTAGCCTCTAGACTCTTAACGTTAGCTAACTCTACGACATGTTTGGTGTTCAAAAGTGTTGGCACGCGTTTAAGCATTTGACTAACTTTTAGAGACATATAACTTGTATCCGCACCCGAATCAAACAATACAGTAACATAAAAGTTGTCGAGAAGAAACTTACCCATAACTACGTTGGGATCATTCCTCGCGTCACCCTGGCCAATCACAAAAGCACGACCCCTAGCGCTGTTGTTCCCATCATTGTTGTTTCCCCCGTTGTTGTTGTTCCCATTGCCCTGGTTGTTGTTGTTGTTCTGGTTTCGGTTTAACTGAGGGCAATGTCTTTTGAAGTGACCTTCAGCGCCACAATGAAAACATCCTTTGTTGCCCTGTTGCTGATTCTGCGGTGTTTGCTGTTGCTGCTGATTCTGATTAGCAGGCCGCGGGCTCCTACAATCCTTGGCCTCATGACCCATCTTGAGGCACCTCTGACAGCGACCCTTGCTGCACTGGCCACTGTGGTGTCTGTTACAGTTGTTGCACCTTGGGAGGTTCCCTCGATAACCACCCTGCCTGTGATTGCCCGAAGATTGCTGACTAGGGCTCTGATAGTTGTCAGTCTTTCGCTGCTGAACTTGGGACTGAACTGAAGCTGAACCTTTGCTGGAATCCCCCTCCCATTTTCTCTTGTTATCAAAAGGATTAGCAGGAGTAGCTGAAGTGGTAGCGGTAGTAGTAGCGCTGAGACGTTTAGGCAACCTGTTCTGCTCCACCACCTGATCAGTGAGACGGTGAGCCAACTGAACAACCTGCTGGTAGGTGGCAAGGTTTGCTGAAGTTACATGACTTTGGATCTCTGGCACTAGAACCTTAAGATAAAGTTCGATACGCTTAATTGGAGGGTCCACCATAGTAGGACACAGTAATGCAAGCTCATTTGATCTCTTTGTAAACGCCTCAATTTCTGACCCCGTCATCTTGAGGTTGAAGAACTCGACCTCCAGCTTATGAATGTCGTCACGACTGCAGTATTCTTCCTTGATCATCTCCTTAAAATTGTTCCATGGGATGGCGTTAGCAGCAACCAACCCCAGCATTTGGACCTGAGCTTTCCACCATGTGAGGGCTAAACCCTCGAGAGTACCGGTAGCATACTTCACCCTGCGTGCCTCAGGGAATTCACACATTTCGAATACTGACTCAAGCTTTTCAAACCAGTGGAGGACTCCAACTGCTCCCTCCGTGCCACTAAAAGTAGTAGGACGACAGTCCATGAAAGTCTTGAAGGTGCAAACAGGTGGTTGACCTGTTGTGTATAAGAATCAGGACAAGGTTAAACACAAGAGTTGGTTTAGGAATGTAGGATCTAATGATCCTAGTGTGAGTTACAACTGCAGGGTATACCTCCTGCTTGTGCGGCTGCAACCGCCGCAGCAACTTGTTTATTAATGAGAGCCGTCAACTGGGCTTGTGTCATGTTAATACGTCCAGCCATGATCTTCATAGCAAATATAGCATAAGTGAGAGAGGATCGCGAATAGTGCGATGACAGAAGAGAGTGAGCACACAAGTATTCCCAAGCAATAACATATAGTAGATTCTGTAATCTAAGCATACCACGAGCAAAGTTCTATGTAATTCTAGCAAGTAGGTAAAGTAACATGAATAGTAGTACCTATGATGTTGAGCCTTGCACGTGGAGCGAAGCGTCGTTGTGGATCGTTGAGCACTGTACTGGTTATAGTCTGGTTTTAATTAAAACGTTTTCCCCATATTAAAACCAAGTTCTCTATAACCAATGGCTCTGATACCAATCTGTCACACCCCCAAAATCCACACGCGGAATACCACCGCTTGGAGGCGTGACTGACCAGGATCAAGCCACCAATCATATTGAACATATAAGTAAATAGTAAAAGTCATTCATCAACATGATAGGTGTTTTCAAAACCAAACATAAACAAGTGTGTAGCGGAAGCATAAGTATGTAAACCCAATGTAAAACATAAGTTCAAATGTTTAAATATTTAACATGGCATTCTCGATCCATGTCCCACAACGACCTGCTCCTCCCTGTGCAAGCTCCATATGTACCTAAGGTCCTGCAAGGCATGCAGCAGAGAGTCAAGTATACGTAGGTTTTACGTAAGTGTCCTTCACAACCGAGGACAGGGGTACGCGGGGGTTTACGTAGGTTTTACGTAAGTGCCTGACACAACCGAGGCAGTAGTGAGTATAAGTTCACGTAGGTTTTACGTGAGTGTCCTTCGCAACCTGAGGACAGTGATGAGTACAAGTATACGTAGGTTTTACGTATGTATCCTGCGCATCCGAGGACGATGGTAGATAGTCTAGTAACAGTGTAAGTACGAGTAACTATTCAAATCTCATTCCTTCAATCCCCATTCCCATACCCTGGGAATCCCATGCCTTAGTAAAAGTGTGAACTCACCTTGATTTGCTCGGTATGCTAAAGTATGTGCTCAAAGTAAATCAATCACGTCCTAAAGTACGCACGTATACATAATCAGTTTGTATTCATGAAGTTGGCACGTTGGTATAATCATAGTGGACATCGCATCAATAAACATCGAGTATCACATTGCACGTTTTCGTAATCATACAAGTCATGTTCACCATCTAACAGTAGTTAACTAACTCAGTTAATTTTTGACAGAATCAGACTAAGTTGTTTGGGCAGATTATACATTTGGCGAAACACAGATTGGCGAAACACATTCTGTTTCGTCGTGGTCTCTTTTGGCGAAACAAAGTTCTGTCTCGTCGACTGCCCTTGGCGAAACACGTTCTGTTTCGTCAAGAGGTCTATTTCGTCAAGCCTGTTACGGGTGATGTCAGTTACGTCAATCAGTTACAAAGTTTTCATAGAAACCCTAATCATGCTAGCAGCCGTCATCAATCATGCGATCATCATCAACAGAGACATAATCATTATCGCACATAACTCCTAGTCTTTGTGCACACCCCTCGATAACAACATTTATTTGCACATGATAGACATCACAATTTACAAAGACTTTATACTACTCACATCATAATACACATGGCCGATGCTATGATATGGTCACATGAATAATCTGACACTACAAGATCCTCATGTATTTCATCATTATAATTACATAACATCAACAATTAATTCAAGAACATGGGCCTTCCCTAACAAATCTGACAACACTTAATCAAATGTGCACATGGTTGGGTTTTATCGAAACCACAAACATCAACGTGGCCGCCATTTGCTTGTTATCTCCTTTGACTTAATCAAAACCACAACACCCTATTATTGGACCGATTTCTATCAATTATCACATAAAGTCATCACATGCACACACATAACAACCATCACGTGTTTCGCATAACAACATATACAACTGATCAAGTTATGCATAACAACTCAGAGCATCATAATCATATATTCAACAATCCGATAAAGATTAACACTAACCGAACGAACGAGGCAACAACTTGATTGATCTAGTGGGTTCCGGGGACACACGCTTGCCGTCAGTTTTCAAGGTGAGCGAGAGAGAGAGAATGTGTTTTAGGGTTTGCTAAACTGCTCAACTAATGCAACCTATCAGTTATAAAATAGAATTGTAACATGTTGGGCCCTCGACTGGGCTTTGGGCCGGCGAAACATCCTGTTTCGTCGAGTTGTTATTGGCGAAACACATCTTGTGTTTCCTCGGGTATTTTCATGTGTTAGACAGTTTAAGTTTCTCAACAGGTTTCATGTTATACAACCAAACACAAGATCATGCAAACAAAATGAGTTTCATTATTATAACGTGTACAGTTACAAGTTAAACAAGTCAAACAACTGCACAGTCAAAGTCAACGTGCATTTAATGAGGAAGTGAAAGTCGGAAACTCGAGTTGTCACAAAGAATGTCTGTATAATAATAGTAGTAGTCAAATATAACTTTGTAAAATGGGAAATAAAACATTGTAAGATAAACAGTGAGTACGGATGCCTATATAATAGATAAAGCAAATTAGAAGTCGAAACATCGACGATTTTGGATATATATATATCTGTGTTGTAAGATTTTATGTGCTTCTGTGTAATTGTTTTATTTACGATCATTTGATACTAATAGTTATATTTTAATAATTATCAGATGGAAAACACTAATAATGAACCAGTTAATGAAATTAATCAATCAGAGCAACAATCGGGGGATCAATACATGACTAGGCAGGATATAGAAAATATTGTTGCTCAAGGGATAGCCAATGCTATTCCAGCATTCGTTGCTGCTGTTAAAAATCCAATAGAACCGCAACAAATCGTTCCTAGTAAACGTACTCAGGAAGACAATTTTAGTCATAGTGTAAATGGAGGCGGTAATCATGATGATAATAATCCACGAAAGGCTCCACCTCCTAAGAAAATGAAAGCCGCAACACCTGGTTGCACTTTCAAAGAATTTCTTGCTTGTAAACCGGCTGAATTTGCAGGCAACGAAGGAGCAACTGCAGTACTGCGTTGGTTAGAGAAAACCGAAGCAGTAATTGCAATAAGTAAGTGTTCCGAAGAAGATCAGGTTATGTATGCGTCAAATTTGTTCAAAGAAGGGGCACTAGAATGGTGGAACACTGTATTACAAGCAAAAGGAAGAAGGATGGCTTATGCTATGAATTGGGAAGAATTTAAAATCCTTGTAGAAAGAAAATATTGTCCTGAATATGAAAAGGAACAAATGGCAAATAAGTTCCTAAACCATCGTATGGTAGGCGTAGAGTGTCGCGGTTATACTTCGACATTCTTTGAATATGCTAGAGTGGTACCAACACTGGCTTCGCCAGAACCGGTACTCATTTCCCGTTACATTTGGGGATTAATTAGTGAAATTCGTAACATCGTTAAAGCTGCGAGACCTCGCACTATTGACGATGCTGTGGAATTAGCTAATACCCTAACTGATGAACTAGTGCGCACAAGAGAAGAAGATCGAAAGAAGGAATTGGCTCAAAAGATTACCCAAGGATTTCG
This sequence comes from Helianthus tuberosus, assembly GCA_030545235.1. Classification (NCBI taxonomy): domain Eukaryota; kingdom Viridiplantae; phylum Streptophyta; class Magnoliopsida; order Asterales; family Asteraceae; genus Helianthus; species Helianthus tuberosus. The sequence continues at coordinate 166,116,222 of CM060423.1, read as the reverse complement.
AGTGGGTAATGATAATAATAGGTTCAAGAAAAGAGGAAGAAGACAATCTGCACAACCGCCTTTTTGCAGCAATTGCAAAAAGAATCATTTTGGAAAATGCAATGTAATCTGCAACTTCTGCAAAATGACAGGACATCGTGAAGAAAATTGCAAAAAGAAAACCATAGTTTGCTATAACTGTGGAGAAAACGGACATTACAGAACAGAATGTCCTAAATTGATTAAAGTCGCAGACAATAAAGGCAAACCAGCTGATGGAACAACAAAGAAGAATGCTCGAGCATTCCAGCTAACCACTCAGGAAGCCGAACTAATTCCCGACGTCATAGCTGGTACGTTCTTGGTCCACGACGTTTATGCAAAAGTATTATTTGACTCTGGTGCAAACCAAAGTTTTATCAATACTTCATTTTGCCAAGCCCTTAACTTACCCTTAACCACCCTTAGGCAAATTTTTACAGTCGAAACGGCAGACGGAAATTCTGTTAATATAAATAAAGTTTTGCAAGAAGGAAAGATAGAACTGTTAGGCCATAAGTTTTCTGCAAACCTGTTACCTATGAAGTTAGCCGGATTTGATGTAGTGTTAGGAATGGGTTGGTTGGTAGCCAACCATGCTCGAATCCTTTGTAATAAGAATTCCGTAGAAATCCGTACTCCCACAGGAGAAGTAATTAGAATTACAGGAGATAAACCACATAAACCCATGAAGTTCATATCAGTAATGAAAGTTGCTAGTTATGAACGAAAGCAAGGAATAGTGTATATGATTTCGGTAATCAGTAGCACTAAGGGTAAAGAACTTAAGGAAATTCCTGTAGTCTCGGAATACCCAGATGTATATCCAGAAGTGTTACCAGGATTACCACCAGATAGGGAAGTAGAATTTAGAATTCATCTAATTCCAGGAACTACACCGATAGCCAAGGCACCGTATCGGTTAGAACCTACAGAAAGTTAGAACTGAAAAAGCAATTAGATGAATTACTAAGTAAAGGATTCATACAACCTAGTTGATCCCCGTGGGGAGCACCAGTGTTGTTTGTGAAAAAGAAAGATGGATCGATGAGAATGTGTATCGATTATAGAGAACTAAATAAAGTTACAATTAAGAATCGATATCCATTACCTAGGATTGATGATCTTTTCGATCAACTTCAAGGAGCTAGGTATTTTTCTAAAATAGACTTAAGATCCGGATATCACCAGTTAAAAGTACAAGAAGAAGACATACCTAAAACTGCTTTCAGAACTAGGTATGGTCATTATGAGTTTACAGTCATGCCCTTTGGACTAACAAATGCCCCAGCAGCATTTATGGACATGATGAATCGGATCTGTAAGCCATACTTGGATAAATTTGTAATCGTATTCATCGACGATATACTTATTTATTCCAAAAGTCAAGAAGAACATTGCAAACACTTGCATGCACTCTTAACTTTGTTAAGAAAGGAAAAACTTTATGCCAAATTCTCGAAGTGTGAATTCTGGTTGCAAGAAGTACAATTCTTAGGTCACATGGTGAATCACGAAGGAATTCACGTAGATCCTGCTAAAATAGAAGCAATCACTAAATGGAAAGTCCCACAAACAGCTATGGAAATTAGAAGTTTTCTAGGCTTAGCTGGATACTACAGACGATTTATTAAGGATTTCTCTATGATAGCTGTACCTTTAACTAAGTTAACCTGTAAAGCCACTAAGTTTGAATGGGGACATAAGCAAGAAGAAGCTTTTAAGATTTTAAAGCACCGATTGACAAATGCTACAATTTTAGCATTGCCCGAAGGAACAGAAGATTTTGAAGTATATTGTGATGCTTCAAAATTAGGATTCGGATGTGTGTTGATGCAACGCAAGAAGGTAATTGCGTATGCCTCCCGGCAGTTGAAAAAGCACGAGGAGAATTATACGACTCATGACTTAGAATTGGGAGCCATAATTTTTGCCCTTAAAATATGGAGACATTATCTGTATGGAAGTAAGTTTACTGTTTATACAGATCATAAAAGTTTAAGGTATATATTTGGGCAAAAAGAGTTAAATATGAGGCAAAGAAGATGGATGGAAATTTTAAGTGATTACGACTGTGATATTCAATATCACGAAGGAAAGGCAAACGTAGTTGCAGATGCCTTAAGTCGTAAGTATCAGGAAAAACAAAAGCGAGTCCGTGCTCTTAGATTAAATCTACAAATAGATTTAATGGAACAATTAAAGAAAATTCAGGAAACAACAATCAAGGATAATGCTGAAGAAATGAAAGGTTATATAAAGGAACTAGAGCAAGGAAATGATGTAATTTGGAGATTCCATAAGAAACGAATTTGGGTACCTAAGCAAGGAGAATTAAGAAATAAGATTTTAGAAGAAGCCCATAAATCTAGGTATACTATGCACCCTGGAAACAATAAGATGTACCAAGATTTAAGAAAGAATTTTTGGTGGATAGGCATGAAGAAAGATATAGCAAGATATGTTTCTAAATGTCTTACTTGTTCACAAGTTAAGGCAGAACATCAGAAACCTTCTGGACTACTACAACAATTGGAAATGCCTATATGGAAATGGGAACTCATAACAATGGATTTTGTTACTAAGTTACCCAAGACCAGAAAAGGTAATGATGCGATTTGGGTAATTGTGGATCGATTAACCAAATCAGCTCATTTTCTACCAATGAAAGAAACATTTAGCATGGAAAGGTTAGCAAAGTTATATGTAGATGAAGTAGTATCTCTACATGGAGTTGCACTCTCCATTGTATCTGATAGGGATAGTCGTTTCACTTCTCATTTTTGGAAAAGTTTTCAGCAAGCTATGGGAACTCGACTAAATCTGAGTACTGCATATCATCCTCAAACGGACGGGCAAAGTGAAAGAACGATCCAAACTCTAGAAGACATGCTTAGAGCATGTGTAATAGATTTTGGTGGAAATTGGGATGATCATTTACCATTAATTGAATTCTCTTATAATAATAGTTATCATTTAAGCATTGAAACTGCCCCATTCGAGGCACTATATGGAAGAAAGTGCAGAACTCCAGTTTGTTGGGCAGAAATAGGAGAAAGTCAATTATCAGGTCCAGAAATTGTACAAGAAACTACTGACAAAATAACACAAATCAAGGAAAGACTGAAAACAGCTCGAGATCGTCAGAAGAGCTATGCAGATAATCGCCGCAAGCCGTTGGAATTTCAAGTCGGAGATAAAGTACTTTTGAAAGTTTCTCCTTGGAAAGGAGTAGTCCGATTTGGTAAGAAAGGAAAGCTAAGTCCAAGATACGTAGGACCATTTTCAGTGATTCAACGTATAGGATCAGTTGCTTATCGTTTACAATTACTAGAAGAATTAGCAGGAGTACATGATGTATTTCATGTATCCAATCTTAAGAAATGTTTAATAGATGAATCACTGGTAGTACCTCTTCGAGATATAGAGGTAAATGAAAAGCTAAAATTTGTTGAGAAACCTCTTCAAATTGAGGATCGAAAGATCAAGTTTCTCAAACACAAACGACTAGTTTTACTTAAAGTCAAATGGAATTCAAAAAGAGGAGCTGAATATACTTGGGAGCTGGAATCAGAAATGAAGCGAAAATATCCTCATTTATTCCAGTAAATCTCGAGGACGAGATTTTTATTAAGGTGGGTAGAATGTAACAACTCGTATCAAAAGTCATAATTAATTAATTAATTCATTCAATAGAAAACCCTAATTGAGAGACCCAAGTGATTCTGCACAAAACCTAAAATTTTCAGAATCAGGATCAGGGCCCCTAAAACTCAGGGGGGGGGGGGGGGTAATACCCTAGTTAACGATTATCTAAATTGTGTGCGGAAGAAGCTGAATTTCTGAAAATCGTCAAGTCAGCAAAGCTAGTCCCAACCGTGGCAACCCTATGCCTAAAAAATAGGTGTCACGCGGGCCGCGTAAGGGTCAAATTGTACCTATAAATAGAGGATGTTGGGACTTGAATTTTGGAATTGGAACGACGAAATAATTCGTAAAATACTTCGAGTTATCGTCTGTTTACTCTCAAAAACACACACTGGTCACGAAGTGCTGCCACAATCAGGGTAATAACTCGATCGCTGATACGATTCAACGTCCGATCGATTATAACTATCCAACGATTGTTTAAGTGCCGCTCAAATTGAGTTTATACTTTGTTATTCATCGTGATTTCGACTTGAATGTTTGAGTGCTGTTCGAAATCGGACTATACTCTGTCATTCGTTGTGAATCCGCTGAATTGTTAAGTATTGCACTTGTAAATCGTTGTGAGGGTTTAATCTCGTGAATTGTCGTAACTGCTGTATTAGTTACTAACCTGTTTGTGTGTTCATTGTTATTTAAAATTAGGTTACTCAAGGCTAATCAATAGGCTTATATTCTGCTCGTTAAATCTACAATGTGAGTCATTCTCTTTTTATCAAATTTATTTACAAAAAGCAAATTATTTTCAAAGTTATAATTACAGTGATTAAGTTTATGTAATCACCAAATTACAGCCGGTATGTGGGGTATTGTGCACAGTATTGCAGTTTTATCACTTTAGGTGGGCGAACCTAAAATTAGTGATATTCGTCATTCATTGGGGCAGCCAATGGTGATATGACCACAGTCACCGAAAAGAGTCGAGTGACAAATACTGTGGGTAGTTGGTTTGATATCAGAAACATTGTAATCTCTCTTAATACTGTAAAGTATAACAAATGTGTCGTTTTAGTAAAAATGAATGAACTCACTCAGTATTTCCCTGCTGACAAAACCTTTTTCAAACATGTTTCAGGTGATCTGTTGTGAGCAAAGGAAAAGTGCCGTGTAGCACTACAAGTTTAGAAAAGTGGCTCAATGTAAATAAATAAAGCAACATGTTTTGAGAAATAAAGATTCCCAGCAAAATCACTTGATTGTAAATTATGGGATTTATCCCCATATTATATATAAACGAGCAGTTTTAATATTAATCGATCCTGTTTAAAGAGACTTCCGCTGTCACTTAATTAGATACCATCGGATTTCCTACCTCGCGGCTCTGAACCGGGTCAAACCGGGGCCAAGGGCCGTGACAAAAAAGTTTACCGAATCATGGAAGAGGAATTCTATAACGCGTTTGCAACTACCCCGACTACTCCAGCTACCATAGCTTAGAACATGAACATGGAAAATGAGACTGGAACTTTGCAAAACCCCCCGAAGCTAATGGGCATTGAGGAGTATTATGGTTGCAAAGATAGGTTTGAAAACTGGGTTCAAGCTAATCATTTGTGGTCATGGGAGTGTGTTGAGAAAAAGTATGTACTACCACGTACAGATTTGGGAGTTGAAAAGAAGATTTTTGAATTTACGGATAAAGAACGACATATGTACAAAGCAGAAAAGATGATGATCAGTTTACTCCAGCAAGCTATTAAAGAAGACATATTTGTATTGCTTCAACATGATAAGACTTCACGTTCAATTTGGGAAGCACTTCGAATTAAGTTTGAGGGAAGTGAGAAGATGATCAAAAGTAAAAAATCATTGTTAAAGAAAGTATTTGACTTGTTTACGAGTTTGCCAGGAGAAGATATGAAGAAATTGATTGAAAGATACTGTCACTTAGTACGGTCAATGTCATTGTTAGGTATCAACAAAGATCGAGAGGAATGGGTTGACAAATTAGCTGATGCTTTACCTCAGAAAGAGTGGGGAACATACTTGATGATTTTGAAGAATACCAGAGAATATGATGGCTTGACAATTTCTCAGTTCATCGAAAAGATTGAAGGACAAGATCTTGAGCAGCAAAAGATTGCTAGGATGAACAATCCAAGTGCACAACAAGATGTTAAAATGTACTTCAAAGGGAGTGTTCAGAATGTCGAAGCAAGTCCGAAAATACAAACTGCTTTCAGTGCTGAAAACTCATCTGGATCAGTCAATCAAAGTCCAAGCAGCAGGAGTGGATTTTCTTCATACCCAAGTGTTAATCCGAAGGATTCTACTTCTAGTCATCAGTTCCAAAGCTCAAACAGTAGTAATGGTCATGTTTTAAATTGCAACATCGCGTTGCATCTTCAGAATGGTCAAAATTTTTCTGAAGAAGTCGTTAAAAGTCACGTGTCATTACTTGCTACAGTGTTAGAATCATATTAAGGGTTGGTTAATGGAAGGATCGGAAATCCTATGTTGACAAAAGAGGATTATGATCAGATAGATGCAGAAGAAATGGAACTTATGGACATTAAATGGTGTTTAGCTAGTGTTTTGAGGAGAGCTGAAAAGTTTAAGATGATTACAGGGAGAGATGATTTTAGGGATGCTAATGTTTCTACTTTGGATTTTGATAAATCTAAAGTTACTTGTTTTCGACGCAGGGAGAAAGGTCATTTCAAGAGGGAATGTACCAATCGAGAAGCTAGTGGAGCAAAGAATCCGTTCGGTGGCAATGATTATTATCGGAAAGAAATATACCAACAAGTTGCTCATCAACCATATCAACAAAAGGAACCACAAACTACACATACTAAAATGATCGAAGATGCAAATAAGAAAGCTTATTATGGCATAATTGATCAAGATGATGAAAAAGTTGCAGAAGGCTTCAGCTGGGATAAATATATCCCACCTGATTTAAAAAAGGTTGCATTAATTGCACAGATAGTTCAGGAACCAGATTTGATGAAATAATGGATGAAAGTGTTTGGTGATGATGAGAAGAATCAAGAAGATGGATCTAGTTCTGCAGATGATAGTTCAGAATAGACACAAATGTTTGATCAATCATCAACTGATGACAGTGATAATGAAGAAGAAATTCATATTAATATTGCAAAAACTCATTTATCTCCTGAAAGTTTTAAATTTTATTTTGCATATCGTTTGGAAAAACTAAAGGAGAAACGAGCATCAAAGGAACAGAAAAAGATGAAGAATAAAGGTGTTACTCAGGAAAAGATTTCTGAACAAAGTGAAGAAGTTAAAGTTTCTAAGAAAGTGGTTGAAGTTGAGAAAGTGATTGAAGTCGAAAAGATTGTTGAAGTCACCAAACCATGTTTAAGGTGTTTGGAATCTTGCAAGCAGTGTGAAGAAAAAACTAAGAAATTGAATGAGCTTGACAAGATGAATGAGAAGTTACTGTTTGATCTCAATTATGTCAAAGAATCATATGATGTTCTGAACAGAACAGTAACTGGTCTACAAAAGACAAATTCTGAAAGAGAAGATGCATTGACAATGATGAATGCTGTGATGATGTCAAAGCAGAAAGCCATAAATTTTTACATTGAAGAAAGTGCAAAGTGGAAGCAAGAGTTGGAAACAGAAAAGATAGAAAACGAAAGAATCAGACGATTACTGCAAAGTTATTCTAGTTCCGATTATTTGATTGATCGAATTTACCTAACTGTTGCAGGTTTAGAAGTATTTCAAGATGAGAAGCTGAAAGAGAAGGATAGTGGTAAGAAACAGAGTGTCAGTTATAACAAGTGTCCGCCTCCGATCTGGGAAGGTTATTCTCCCAGAAAACCAAATGAGGAGCAAGTCAAAAAGGCTGTCAATATAAAGTTAAAATCCGAAACATCTGATGAGTTACCAAAAAACATTGACGTCACGTTCACATCATCTGACACTGATCATGAGTCTGAGTTAATAAACAAAGTGGTAGATCAGGTGTTGGATAAAGATGAGGAGTCGGAGTCAAAGTCTGAGTCTGAAAGATCGGGATCATCATCAGTTGACAGTCTAAAGTCGTCAGTTAAACGGGTTTACAATAAAGAATTCATGTTATCAAAATCTAATTTGAATGATGAATCAATCAAAGTGGCATATACTTTGAATGATTCAGACAAATTATATTCTGATGAGGAATTTCCAATAAGAGGTGTTAAACCAGAAATGATAAAAAAGGTTTTCAAACTAACAAAAATTAATATTTCTGAAATAAAAGATGCAAATCTTTCTGAAAAACCTAAGCCTTACACCTCAAGAGTTCAACAACGTTTAAATAAGAAAAAAGGTTACGGTTCTGGTTATGGTTTTCAAAAGAAACCAAATCATAACGGTAATTTCAAAAAGAAAGGTCTTGGTTTTATTTCTCCGAAAAATTATAAAAAAGAGAAAACTTATAAATCAAAAACTGTATTTGTTTCAGGAACAAGTTCGGAGGAAGAAGAAAGGAGCTCATTCTGGAAACAATCGAACAGAGAATTCCTTGCTAAGAAGCAAGAGAAAATGAATAGTGGAGCTTATCAAAGAAAGGAAACAAGAACCTGTTACAGATGTCAAGAAGTTGGGCACATTTCCTAGAACTGTCCTAAGGCAACCAACATCAAACAGGAATTTGTTTCTAAACTGAAAGAAAAGATTGTTGAGAAAAATGAACCACCAACTGAAAAATTCAAAGTTTTTAAAAATTCAACATATGAAGTTGGTGAATGTTCGAAGAAAAGATTTTACAAAAGAAGAGTTAATCTTGACATCCAAATGTGGGTTGTTAAGAAATCAGATGTGAAATTTGGTAATGAATCTGATTCCACAAAGTCAGAGGAGCCACAAGTTGAAGTTAAAGATGAAAATTCAGTTCCGCAAATGAATGATGATAATTTTCCACCAATGAGGACTGAAAATTTTAAACAAAAGGTTGGAAGGGTTGAGATTTCAAATCAATTCTATTCTGAAAAGAAAGAATTAGATGTTGGAAAAGTTTTTAATGGAAATGTGTTAAAGATTTTTGAGAAAATGGTCGATGGAAAGGCAAAAGGGGTAAAAGATTTTTATGAAACAAAGAAAGCAACTTACACCCCGAGTGAAACTGAAGAGGTCACATCCAAGTTTGATGCTTGGATGTCTGATTTTCACAAGTAAAAATCCGGAATTGCCGGAGCTCCCAAGTTGGTAATCGTGGAGCAGGAATCGGCATCTTTCTTGAGAAATTCACTTCTGGTGATATTTCGATTTACAAGTGGTAAATCAGGGACATTTAGTTGTACTTGATTTTCTACAAGTGGTATTGTTGATAAAATCTGATATTGTTAAAATTTTTCAAGTGATATTGAGAAAATCAAAGTGATGAATGAAACCCCATCCCTACAAGTGGTAAAACTCAACAAAACTTATTTTCCGGAAAAACCATTTAATTAAAACAAACTTAAGTGTTTTGAAATCACAACGGGAAAATAATTTGTTGACAGAGGTTGTTCTGATTGTTTATGCCAAGTGGATGGCGATTTGAAGCAATTCAAAACAGTTGTCACTTTACTTGTATAGTTTGTTTTCAAATTTCCTTTAAATGATTTTGAATTTTAGGGGGAGTAAGAATTTTACGACAATCCAAAAACATTTGAAAATTTGAAAAAGTCAAAAACATGATAAAATAAAAAATGAGTTTTGTTGTAAAAAAAAAAAGAGGAAATGATAGTACATCAGTGGACGATCACAACATGCTAAAGAATTGGAAAGAAAAATGTGATAAACGATCTCACTGATGATGTGCTAGTAGGTTTTTGCACATTTAGTAGATTGTGTCAAGATATAAACCTAAATTTCAAACTTGCTTATACCGTGGGGAACATCTCTCGGATATATGGGTAACCCCCGAAATCTTGTTTGAAAGGTCCCTCTTTCTGAGATACTAGGTTTTTTTGCTTAGTGATATCTGGGGTATTATCCCGGGACTTCTGATTTTGCGGAAGCAATGGCCTAGTCCCCGTATAATACTTTACGCTTGCTTGAAATATAGCCCACCCTCAGCATAAAAAATGATGAAACGTTGAAAAATGCTAATCATGTGCTGTTGAAGAAAAGATTCTCTAAAGGGAACACACCAAAAGTCGAAGCCGTTATCTCTCTAATTTTGCGGAAGCAATAGCCTGAGCTCTCACGGCCCTCGCAATTTAACCCTTTACAGATATCATCTAGGTATACTCACCTGTAGGACTGAATATTGGGATCTGGATACGGGAGTATATTCTGAGATGGGACACGCGAATAAGTTTAAGTATCTAAAACACTAATCCGTATCTCGAAACAGTTGAACTTTGTGTGAAAATTTAAGTGGATCAGTATACTGACAATCTAAGTGAATCGTTTAGAACTTAAAATGTTTAAAGCTTAACGGTGTTGGTGTTTTGTCTCATAAACTGATATGATCTTCTTACACAAACTCACAAAAATATTGTCTGTATATATTTCTTTACTGCATTTCTTAATTTCAAAAATCCAAAAAGACTTTAAGTGTGTTTTAGCATAAAATTTTGAAAAATACAAAAAGATTTTCGACAACTGATGTTGGAGAGCTGATTTTCAAAATTCCAAGTGCTAATCATCATGAGCATTTTGTGAGGGGGAGTCTGTGTTTAAATTAGAAAAGATTTTAAATATTTGTCTACAATTGGTCATCAGAAGTTTTTAAAGTGTTAAATCATTCTGGAAAGATACTTGCAAGTGATATATAAATTTGTCAAATTTTAAAATTTGTGAAATTTATTTTTGGGTAGAGACTTGTGCAGGAAACAGTAGAGCCAGAAATTGGTCCTGAATCTGTGGAAAGAGTTTGAGCCAGTTCACGATCTTGGAATAACATCAAGAGGAGTTTGAAGATTGTAGAGTCAAGTTCAGATCCTAGTGTTCACGCAAGTTGAGGATGCTGATGAACTTAAACAATCAAGAGATCTGATCAAGAGATTTAGAATGCTCAACAGCCAGGTTGAGATTCTGGAACTGGAGATGAAAAGAAGACAAAGATTGAGGATGCTTTACATTGTTAGATACTTCGGAAGAGATCGAGAGGACTGATAAAGACAGAGGATTGAAGACTCGACACTGAAGACTCGTCAACATCCGAGGGGGAGTCTGTTGGTGCATCCGTCTGTCGACTTCATCTTGTATCGAGTCCTGCTTTGTATTAGATAGATCGAGGCACGTAGTACGAGAAATCTGTCAAAAATGGGTTAGATGGTAATTTTGCTTGAAATGAGAAACTGGTCATTTCACACGAAATTAACTCTGGTGATTTCGCTTGAAGCTGATTCCGCATGAAGGTGATTTCGCTTGAAGCTGATTCTGCATGAAAGGGATTCTGCTTGAGCCTGTTCAAGCGGAATTAGATTTCCTATAAATAGGAGCCTTTTGATTTCGTTTGAGTGAGTCTTGTATGTGTGATTCCGGAGCCGAAGTGCTGCCGAAGTGTCATCTTGCTGTAAAACTTTGTCAAATCAATCAGAAAGACAGTTAAAGTGAATATCTAACTGAATCGAACTCGATATGTCTGTTTCCGTCTTTCATATTGAGTAGAACACCTCTGAATGACACGTTTCGGGTCTGAAAACGATTCTACAACCTCATTCTACCTTACCTCCTGATCTAGGATCCGATTATTTAACATAGTGATTCCATACTAGGTGCCACTTAATTCCTTGATTTCCTGAGCTTCGTTAGGACACTTAATCAAGGATATTTGCAATCTCAAGTGAGTACATAGTCCTCTCTTTTACTGCTTTCAAATGTTTTGGGGTGAAACATATATGCCTAATTGTTATTTTCATGATTTCAACTATATGACTATACATGCTAGTACTTACCTTTTGACGACTTAAACGGTTATCTATGGTTTAAACACTAATTTTCAAAGTTTATAAAACAATTTGTTGGATTGTACTTATTTTATACATTCACCAAACCGATTGGTAGTACGATATAGCGCTATAGGACTAGACACCCCATTCCTGTTGTATGGAATGTCAGAAACCAAATTTTAACCAAATAGAAATTGCCTTTGTGGTGTTTCTATAGTCTCCAAAGTGTAGTTTGATACACTAAGGTTTGAATGAATACTAAATCACAGTTTCTTTTGTATATTTTGATATACTACCAAGGTACAGTTTGATGTGCTCTCAAATGTGATATTATCCATAGTATATTTTTGATATACTATGTATAAAATACAACATATTCTTTAATATACTATTTACTAAAGTATAGTTTGATATACTACCAACTTTGTTATATCAAAACCAAAGCATAGTTGATATGCTATTTTCAAACCAAAGTATACTTGAGATATACTACCAAATCTATCATTTTCATTAACCAAAGTATAATTTGATATACTACTTATCTATTTAACTATTTCAAAACTAAAGTATACTTTGATATACTATTTATCTGATCTTTTCAAAACCAAAGTATATTTCTGTATATACTACAAACCTTTTTATCAAAACAATGTATTTTCGAAACCAAACTTTTTACAAGGATTCATGGCTATTATTTTGTAAACATAAAATCTTTTTCTTGTGTTAACCAAATCCATGAATCTAATTCACAAAACCTATGTTACTCACAGGCATTTTTATGCTGACGTACCTATTTTCATATATGTTTCAGGTGCTGCTATGAAATGACTGTTGATGCATGCTATACATAGGATGGACTCGTGCCTTAGTGACTTTAAAACTTGAAAGACAATATTTGTATTTATCTCAATTGTAATAAAATAAAGAGTTCAATAATTCAATAAAATGAAACAATTAAATCCATGGTTGTGAAACAATGATTCTATTACAACACTCCCTGACGTTTCCGCCACGATTTGTTGTTTTACGTGGTCGGGGTGTGACAATATCATCAGATGAGAGACCTAATGGAGGATGTTCCTGAGACGGATTTTCGAATGCAGTATGGCCATTACGATCTTCTGTTCATGTCATTCAAGTCTCTCAACACACCAGTAGTCTTATGGATTGCATGAATCGTATGTGTAAACCTTATCTCATCGAATTAGTCAACCTTGTTTATTGATGACGTTTCGAACCATTTACAGGAGAAAGGAACACCATGAGCGACATTTGTGTCTTACCTTAGAGGCCTTGAGGGAGGAGCAACTCCACGCGAAGTCTTTTTATGTGTGACTCTTAGGTCTGGGAAGTACACTTTCTTGGTCACCTAGTCAACAAGTTGGGAATATAAGAGGAACTCGCTATAGTCGATTCTACCCGAAGCTGGAATGGCACCAAAGGATTCTCTGGATATGTGGATAACTTCTTGGCCTCTCTTGGTAATATTGCAGGTTCATCAGGGAATCTTCGAAGATCTCACAGCTTGTAATGCGTTAACACAGCAGGGTGTTGTATATTTGTGGAGGACAAAACAGAGGAACGCCCTTTCAGCTTTGAAACCAAACTCTACAGTTCACTGAGTACTGTCCTTACCCGATACTACAGATAATTTGGTAGTGTACCGCGATGTTTCGATTCAGGGTCTCGGTTGCGTGCTGATGCAACGCGAGAAAGTGATAGCTTACGTCTCTTAGTAGTGGTGGAAGCCATGGTCTTTGCATTTGATATCTGGAGGCATTACTTGTATGGTACCAAAGCGCTATTTAGACAGATCACAAAGGCCTTCAGCGTCGCTGGATGGAACTCTCGAACAGTTACGACTATGAACCTAGACGTGTACGAGCCTCGCAGCACACCATCAACTCTAACCTACCTGATCAGATTCGCCCTGTTCGAACCGAAGCACTGAAGGAAGAGAATTTTCAAGTTGAGTCCATGCAGGGCATGGAGGAGCAACTTTTGGCAAATCGGGCGATACCCACTACCTCATGGAGCGAATATGGGTCTCACTATACAACAATTCAAGGGAACTTGTGTTGAGCGAAGCACACCAGCCTTGATACTCTAGTCGCCTGGATTTCGATAGGAGATATTAGGATCTATAAATATAGTACTGGAAACCGGGCATGAAGATCCATATAGCAATGTATGTGAATGATGTTTGACTTGTGCAAAAGTCAAGGTGGAATATCAGAAACCTTCTGGTTTGTGTCAGCAACCAGAAACACCCATGTGGAAATGAGAACAGACTGCCATGGATTTTGTCACTTGTCTACTTAAAACCCGAAACGGAGACGATATCACCTGGGTGATCGTTGATTGTCTCACGTAACCAGCACACTTTCTTGCAATCAAGGAAGCTAACGAGACTTCACAGCTTGTGAATATTCCTATGAGAGAGGCATTTCTAGGAATGAGGTGCCAACTTCTATTATCTCTAATTGTAATCCGCATTTATACCCGATTTATGGCAGGCAGCACACAAATTATGTGGCTCACATCTAGACGTGAGCACTGCTTATCACCCTCAGACAGATGGTCGTAGTGGACGAACCATCAGGGCACTCGAAGACAAGCGACAAGCATGTGTGATTGACTTGGGTTAAGGTTGGAAAGGATACTTACCTTTGATAAGAGATTTCCTACAACAACAGTTACCATCCTAGGAATCAGGTAGCTCCGTTCGAGGCATTGTTTGGACGACAATGCCGATCTCCTTGTTGTGCTAAGATGGGTGACAAACTAATCACAGGTCCAGGACTAGTACTCGAAACTCTTGAGAAGATTGTTTAGAGCGGAAAACGTATGGCGGCAACGCATGACCGCCAGAAAAGATGAAAAGCTTAGGAAACATTGGGAGTTCACTGCAGGCGAGCGTGTCATGTTGAAGGTCTGACCCTGGGAGGGTGTAGTATGTTTGGGAAGCATGAAAAGCTTAATTTACGTTACGTTGGGCCATTCAAAACTCTGGAAAGAATCAGTAACGTGACCTACAAACTCGAGTTACCTGACGAATCGGGTTACATTCACGATGTCATTTATGTCTCGAACCTAAAGAAGTGTTTGTCCGATGGAACACTTGTGATACCCTTGCTAGAGCCTAAGATTAACAACAAGTTGCAGTTTGTTGAGGAATCCATTGAAAACATGGACCAGGAAGTCAAGGTCCGTAAGCATAGTCGAATCCTGATCGTGAGAGTTCGTTGGAACTTAAAAACATGGACCGGAGTTCACGTGGGAACGCGAGAATCAGATGAGGCTCAAGTATCCGTAATTGTTCAAAACTGCGGAATCAAATTCTGTTGCGACTGGTGAATTTCGGGACGAAATTCCCATTCAAGTTGGGGATGATGTGGCACCCGAGGAAATCCACAGTCATCCTTTTCTGTCACTTCACTTTGTTGAGACTGCTTATCAAATTTCGGGACGAAATTTCTTTCAAGTTGGGGATGATGTGACAACCCGAGATTTCAAGGTCTTTACTATACGCATCATTTGTTTCACAATCCTGTTTTTACAATATGTTTTACGTGGTGTCGTGTGTAGTTTATTTGAATAATTAAAGTATTCTGATACTTGGTTGTTAAATGTGTGATGTTTAATGTTTAATGTGTAATGGAAACCTAAGATGACGAAGAAGATTCTTCGCCACAACTCTTCGCCACAATCTGTTGGGTTTTTCACATGTTTATCAAAGTATTTTATCCGTATAAAATAAAAACGCAGCGGAATAATTATTTAAAACATGTTACTTGCAAGATATAAAACCCATTTTATATGTAAAACCCAATACCCGGATCCATATACGAACATGCCTGCTATCAAAAATAAAACACAACCACAGAGTGTTTAGAATACTACATTCCAAGGAGTAAAGGATATGAAGAAGATGATGCTTCTTGAACGGTTGCCTTCAAGTATAGAAGACCTCAAGCTTGTATACCCCAAGCCTTCCAACAAACACATTGTGTTTAGCTAGGATTTCTACACTTATGAACTCACAATTGAAACCCTCATGGAAACAACCCTTGGCCGAAATTATGAGAGAAGAGTATGGAGTTTTATTCACTTGAAAATCAAACTTGAAAAACCCTTATGCTCAACCTTATGTTGGCCGATTTCTAGAGAGAAATCTCTAGTGTTTTTCAAGTCATCCATGTCTTGCCCTTCTTGCATTTGTGATCTAAGTATTTATAGAACCATGAGAGAGAATTGCCACCCACCTTGACCAATCATGTGCCAACTTACACATGCAAGTGCATGAAACCCTATTGGACCAAAATGGTCTTGGTTAGACCACCCAATCAATTCTTCTCTAGCACATGCATTTGCATGCATTTCTATTGGACTAGAATTTTAGGGAAGAACACCATGGGGGGGGGGGTGGCGGCCTTGCTTTATTTTTAAAAAAAATCTTTTAAATAACATAAGTCTTGTATTTTATAACTTTTATAAAATATAACATCATATGTTCACAAGACTTTATACAACTTTTATTAAGTTATTTAACCCATTAAATAACAAAATAAAATATTCTCTCAAAAAAAATTATCCATATAATTTATTAGTTTGTCAAGTGCAATTATTTAGAAAACCAATTTCTAAATACTCTAAGTGTTAATATTTATTTGTTTGATCATATCACAAATAAATAATATAAGTGTTTGTCTAGCTTGTATTTGGGTATGACTCGACTTGGATCATAACGTACTAGCCACATCAATTTAATATGTGTCTTGGGCGTACAGAGTCCAACAATCTCCCACTTGCACAAGATACATAGAAGATTGATGCAAGTAGTAAATGACGCCTAACTACGGTTTACTACCCCTAATACGTATGACTGTGTTTGCCATTCAATAACATCATCCCTTTCAAGTCCCTTACTTGAACATGATTTAGGTGAATCTATCATTTATCCTTTCGTTACAGATGTCATGTCAAATCCAGAGACACAGAGTGATCACTCTCTGTTGATTTAACTCTAACAGGCCTTAGACATCTTACTCTCAACGAATAAGAGGAACAAATCCCATCTTGATTACATACATCTCCCACAATCACCTTGTACCACACCTGAGCTTAGCCTTATGTACTGTCATATTACTAATAGCGAAGAAATAAGTCAAGGTACAATATTTGGTGAATATCAAGACCCAATATGTATCTTAGGTCAGAGGATACTATGATATTCTCCTTTACTCAAATTTACTTATGATCAATCACAGATGATTCCATGCAGTAATATTTGAGAGCGAGTCAGTTCAATATTTGTATCCCACAAATATCTATGAACTTTGGCAGCAACACTTTGCTCTATATTCATACCTAATGAATATCTACCAATCCTAGTTCATAATAGTCTTACATTCATATTTGTTCCCACAAGTATGATCGACTACGAACATTTAGAATAAGTAACTTATTCACGGATTTAAACATGCTAAATGGAACATAACTCAACATACCATAAAGGGTTATAATAACAATCATTCCAATATCCAAATATAAAGTAGATCAAATCCAATCACTAGAATATCGAAGTCCTAAGGCACAAGTATGACCTTCTCATGCTTTGCCCGTTCAAGGAGCTTCGTGAGTGGATCCGCAATATTTTGATCAGTGTGAACTTTGCGAATACATATCTTTCCCTTTTCAACTTCATCCTGTATGTAGTTGAAACTCCGCTTAATGTGTTTAGTCTCTTGATATACACGTGGTTCCTTGATTTGATCAATCACACCATCGTTATCACAAAGATCTCTTGGGGCCTTAATGGCAGGGACTACCCCTAGATCGGCAATAATTCAAGTGGCAGATCCATATGAATTATCTCAATCAATGAAGCGGCGATGTATTCTGATTATGTAGTGGACAATGCTACCCTGATTGTGATCGAGAACCATCTCGATTAGTTTGGAAACTCGTATCCATGTAACCCTTTACAACGATTTCTTCTTCACCAAATCCATATATTAGAAATATATCCTAAGTCCTTCTAAGGTATTTCAATATATTTTAACAGTCATCCAATGACCATTACTCGTTGGTATCTTCTCGTCATGCTTAAACTGCATGACATGTCTGGTCTAGTGCATATCATTTCATACATAATGAATCCTATAGCTGACGCATATGGGATTCCTTTCATTCTTTCTTACTCATCCTTTGAGCTTGGACATTGAAACGCATTCAATATTGTCCTCTCTTGAATAGGTATCAAACCTTTCATAGAGTTCTCTATCTTGAGCCTTTTCAAGACTTTGTCAATGTATGCATTTTAGCTTAAACCTATCAAGTGCCTTGATCTATCCTTATAGATCTTTATTCCAAAATATAGGCGACTTCACCAAGATCCTTAATGGAAGAACAACTTCCAAGCCAGGCTTTTACACCTTCCATGGTTGGAATATTATTTCCAAATAGTAGAATGTCATCAACATATAATACTAATAAAGTGATGATGCTCCCACTAGCCTTCCTATACACACAAGCTTCATCGACGTTCTTGATGAATCCATCTTCCCTAATCTATTCATAAAAACGGTGATTCCAACTTCTAGATGCTTGTTTCAATCCATAGATTGATTTATTTAACTTGCATACCTTGTTAGGATGTTTTGGATCCACAAAACCTTTAGGCTGAACCATATAGACATCTTCCTCAAGATATCCCTTTAGGAAAGCCATTTTGACATCTATTTGCCAAATCTCATAATTATATTATGCAGGTATGGCAAATAATATCCTTATTGACTTTAGCATCGCCGCAGGCGAGAAGGTCTCATCATAATCAACCCTTTGAGTTTGAGTGAAACCTTTTGCTGCAAGTCTCGCTTTACAAGTATCCAAGTTGCCATGCATATTGGTTTTCTTCCTGAAAACCCACTTACTTCCAACTAATTTGGAGTTAAGAGGTGCTACAACCAATTCCCATACTTGGTTGTTATACATGGACTGCATCTTTACGTTCATGGCCTTAAGCCATTTGTCACAATCGAATTTTGATATCGCATCATGGTAGGTGGTTGATTCACCTGAATCTACCACGTAGCATCCATCTATGAAAAATCCATATCTTTAAGGTTGACTACTAATTCTACCAGATCCGCGAACGTTTTGTGTTTAATGATCAACCACTTGATCGTTTTTAACAACCTCTTGTTGAGCGCTAGTATCAACCAACCGTGTATCGGCTTGTGGTTCTTGATCCTCATCAAGTTCCACTGTTCTACTAGCTCCTTCCATAAGGAACTTAGCTTCCAAGAACTTAGCCTTTCGAGCAATAAATACCTTTTGCTTTGTTGGATCATAGAAATAATATCCTATACCATCTTTAGGATATTCTACAAAGATACACTTAGTGGATCGTACTTTTATTTGGGGTGTATGGCTTCACATAAGCTTCACAACCCCATACCTTCAAATATGATTAATGATGGAGCCTTTCCATTCCATATTTCGAAAGGTGTCTTATCCACTATCTTGGTTGGGGCCATACTGGCCGCGGAGAGCAAAGCGTAACCCCAAGTGATAGAGATGATGCGCTCCTAGCCATCATAGATCAAACCATATCCAAATAGAGTTTGATTTCTCCTCTATCGAAACGAAGAACTTTACTTGAGCTGATTTAGTACTTCACCTTTTGAAGGCTTTGAACATTTCAAAACTTCAACTTTGTGTCTTAACAAGTACACATAACCATAACTACTATAGTTGTTGGTAAAAGGTAATGAAGTATCTATCACCATTCCTGTAACACCTGTGCCTCCACGGCCATCAAACAAATGCCAAACCAATGAAATATTGTATTTCATACTTGGGATTTGTAAAAATATGTGTATCGTTTACACATATCAACTCTTGTTCAATTTCAAGCTTTAAATCGCTTTCTGGAAGGTTATACGCGCACTGATGCGTAAATATAACCAGTTTAATGCAACAAACACTCCGGAGTAGTGACATAGGATTAACATACCTTAAATAACCTTTACATAACTTAGAAATAAGTTTTGGAAGGTTTGGTATGCCGAAATCAAGTTTAATCGCTTACAGGGACTAAAGTTGACAAACTGCGAAAGTATGCCAATTTGAACTGTAACAGACATTCCGGAACATGACCATAAGTTAAACACACCTTAAATATCCTTTACATAGCTTAGAAATAGGCTTTTAGGGGTTCGGTGTGCTAAAATAAACTTTTTTGTGTCATTCAGGGACTAAAAGTGTCAAAAAGTGCACAAGTTTGCATTTTCGCGCATAACTTACGTTCTGAATACATCCGGACATCCAAAAATTTATGTAAGCACTAAAATATTTTATTTTAGTGTTCGCCTTAAGAAAAATCCATTCGTCACGTCATTTGATCGTTTTTCGCATTCGGGACCAGATTCGATGTATTAGCCGTTTAATTCACAACCACACATTCTAAACTTGCTTAGTCAGCGGATAAGGATGGAATTTTGGTACCATGACATTTCAACACATGTATGGATGGAATTTAAACACCTAAACACCATGACATTTCAACACATGTATGGATGGAATTTAAACACCTAAACACCATAACTTTTCAACACATGTACGGATGGGATTAAGGCACGTTTTCCATGAAACGATCTTAACGGTTCGGGTATTCCTATAAATACCCCATACCCCCCATTGCTAAAATCACTAGAAACTTGATTTGAGAAACTCTAAGTTGAAACATTTGTTTCATACCTGAGATTTTTGAATCGAGTTTAGCATTCGGGGACCCTTCGTAAGTATTCTTTCGTTCTTTTCCTTATTTTATTGCTTTTCGAGTCAGAAAGTCAAACTTTGTTTGACTTTCAGCGTTGACCAGTAATGGTCAATGCGAAGTTCGTTTGAACTTCGCAACGTGATTGTAATCACGTTGGTTATAGTCCCTTGGGACTATGCCTACTGATTACCACGTTGTCTAGGGTCGTAGGGTAAGCGATCTGATAAATCGCTTATACCTTCGAACCCGACCCAGTTTGGTCGATCATTAGGATCCGACCAAATACATTAGGTGACCCTAGTATAGGGCATAACCTTCTGAGGTTATACCCTATGGTCACATCGTTTAAGTAGTTGTATGATAGGTAGTTTATATGCCTTAGGTAAATTACCAGAATACCCTTTTCATGTATAATTGGTAATTAAGCATATGTAACCTAAACTTTTGTCACATAACTGATTATGTAACATGTTTAGGCATATAACACTTGTCATAGGACTAGTTAGACGGTCCGAACGCGTTTCACGCGCACGACACGTTAAAGTAACGTATGTTACCTTAATGGGTCGCGATGGGTCGATAATACTTAGGTTAAGTTTCATTTAGTATGTAGGCTTTGTTAAACCATATCATATGAGTTCCTACACTCATTTGGTTTACAAACCCTCCTGCTACCCAGTCTTCCGATTTAGGTCCGGGTTAATTATGTAGTTACCTATGTTAGGTACCGTTTGATTTCCGGGACTCCTCTAGCTTACTTGGTAGTTGTTCAAGACTCCTAAGCACTCCCAGGAGAGTACATTATTCCCCTCTTTTACTGTTTTCAACTGTTTTGGGGTGACTCATATGTGCTAAATGTTTTATCAATGATTTCAATAACAATTACAATAGTTTCAAGAACAATTACAATGTGGTTTCAAGAACAATTACAATTATTTCAAGAACGCTAACAATGATTTCAAGAACGAATACAATGATTTCAAAAAGTGAACAAACTTGTTGGTTGTAGTTTACATGACCGATGACATTCATTAGCAATGATCAAGCCGACCAGTATTAGGTTATGGTACCATAGGATTTGACAAATCCCGTTATTTACTGCACCCATTGTTATGTGTGGGGGTTGTGGGTAGCGACTGAATCTGTAATTATTAACTTATCCTTTGGTAAGGGTTTGTTAAGAACGAGAGCGAGAGCGAGATGGAACGAGGAACGCGTCAAGAAGGTTTGAATGTTATTAGAGAATCGATCATAAAGTAGTTTCACAATTAAAACAAGAACGACTAGAACGATTTTACAAAATGGGTTAACGATTGGGTAAACATTTTAACATGATTGACATTTGATCATGTATTTTCCACAAAACATAACTTTGATTTAAACCAAGTTTTACTTCAATACTTTGTTTTTTTGTGCATATGGTTTAGTTGAGACATTTCACTTGCCATACATGGATATTTGACATAGACATTTGACATGGATATTTGACATAGACATTTTACATTGTTTGGTTTGGTTTGGTTAAGTGATTAAGTAACGATGCGTGTGTAATATGATACAAACATGGTGGATACGCCGCTGGTACTTCCTATATATAAGTGTTTGTATGGTATTACATATCATAGCGTTATTTGAATCATTTCAGTTTGAGACATAGAACATTTTATACAAGTAACATACTTTTCACAAGACATTTATTTACAAACAACTTATCTTACACAAACTCATTTTACATGGCTATTTATTTAATCATGCATTATTCTCTTATTATACATATCACCTGAACTTATATTTTTTTCAAATGATTTACAAAGACAAAGCAAATTACAAGGTTCATGACTAAACATTTTCTTAAACAGAAGTCATGAATCTTATTTTCACAAAACCTATGTACTCGCCAGCATGTCTTTGCTGACCTCGTTTTTACATATGTTTCAGGTATTGTTGAATGATATCGATTGATAAGATGCATGCTCACATAGGACTGGACAAGGCCTTAGTGATTCAATAACAATGATAGACTATGTTTAAATAGTGTATTTAGATTTCCAGACGATGTAATTACTCTATGTTTAATAAAACGAAACACTTTTGATATCCATGGTTATGAAACATTAATTCTGTTACAACACGCCCCGACGTTTCCGCCACGTTTTGTATGTTCTACGTGGTCGGGGTGTGACAGAAAAGATGGTATCAGAGCCAATGGTTATAGGGAATTAGGTTATTAGTAATGCTTTGACCTAGTCTATAACCTTCTTAGGACCCTAACGCGAGTTTACTTGCGTTTAGTCATAAAACAATACCGTCACCTATCCTTAGGTGACGACCACAACAAGAACATAAATTTCAAAACCGCTTTGAAAACTAATCATCTGTTCTAGGATGATTGATTACTAGGTTTTGAACCCTCTATTGTAAGGTTTTGAACTCTCTATTATATGGTTTTGAACCCCTTTGAGTTTTCAAAACTTCGTCAAGGTTTTGGGTTTTAAATGATGTGAACACGTGCAAACTGGAAGGGTGAATGCCTGTATTCTGGGTTTTCTGTCTAGGCAAGCACTTCGTATACATCTCATCAGACGCGAGACCAGTTGTGCTTACCTGGGAATTCTTGGGATGAGTGTTCACTTATAGGCGAGCATGTCTTCGCGATACATTATTTTTGACCCATTTACTTTGATCAGCCACCGTCTCATTTGTTTGCCTTAGGTAACAAACAAATGATCGCAATCTTCATGCGTTATCATTCTGTTTTGATTGTCCAATAATCTTTCACCTGTTTCTCCCTATGCTTTTCTTTTTCTTCAAGAATGTCTCTTCATCACAATGACGCCCAGATATCTGAGCAAGCAGCCAAATTCGCTCAGCGAATAGGCGAAGTAGTCCTGAAGACTGTTGAATTAGCTACTGCCATGTATCATCTCCAGGATGAAGCCACTCAATAGTCACCAAGACAGGCAGGACCTAGTCAGGCGACAACACTATCAGCCAAGAAACCAATCGAGGAATCAAAGACCATGGATGAACGATCCCCTAAGAAGTCAAAGAAGCGAAAGACTTCTCAGAACTTCGCCATGGTCGCTCACAATGGTAAAGCAGTCCCCAACCAACCAGCTCAACCCCCTGCTAGGTGTGTATGGTTTTTCCTATGATACCTACATCAAGGAACTATGTACCTTACAAACTACTCTTGTGATTTCTCTCTTTCAAATGATTGCTCATGATTCCCTCGAAAATTTTAAGTACTTGTTTCACTCTAAGAAACAAAGTACAGAAAATTAAGTGACATTATGAGTAATCGTGCTTTTTGCACATCTGTGCCTTTAAATCCTTGGTTAGATAACTAAGGGTATTTTCAAATCTCATACCCATTACGTTTTGATTTTTCAACATACACGGTACCAGTATTTCAAAACAATCTTCATGATCTCAAAACATTTCATATAGTTTGAAAACAAGTTTTCTAGATGCATTGTCTATGTTATTTCAAAAACATTGGCCATGTTATCAAAACCAACCTTTCTAATTTCAAAATATTTCATATAGTCTGAAGACAATATTAACACAATACATTTTCTGATCAAGTGCATGATTTCGAAAAGCATCATTCATGTCTTTCAAAAACCTTATACATAATTTCAAAAATTCATCTCGCATGATTTTAAAACATTTTTGTAAATATATCTACCTAATACACCTACTTTATGATTTCAAAAAGTATTATATATAAGGTTTCAAAAACGTTAAACACATTTTTCTTAAAAGAACCCCATGCATAGTTTTAAAAAATATTTTCCTCATACATTAACTTAACCTTCAAAATTCTGCTTCATATGTCGCCTTGACATATCAAGCATCTCAACTTCATAAGCATTTTACATCATGTTTTGACCTAAGCACATCCAGTGCAAGGTTTCAAAACATCTTCAACTTCTAAAATCCATATGGGATCTTTTTTACCTCCACAATTAGACCCTTGTGGATAATCATCATTCAAATCAGAGTCCTTAATTGGATTCCTTATGTACCTTAATTCGAACACTTCGGTTCCTAATAATCGAAATCGAATTTTCTTTTTGAATCTTTCTATCTTTATAGTTGGATTCTTGATAACGTTTAAAGTACCAAATGAAATCCACGGAATGGATTCCTAGTGTGCTTTAAATGCATGTACGCGATTTACAAGACAAATTAACGAACAATTTTATGGTTATATGATATGTGTTTATGTGTTCTCCTCTATGTTTTTGTGTGTTACGATTTTTCAAATCCTCATAGAATCTTTCATATCTTCATATGAGGGATTCATAGTAGGATATTCAAAAGGTACTACCTAAAATCCTTATGGGCTTCTACCTAGTAGTTAAGACCCTTGGGTTATATAGTACCACTCCAAGATTCACAAGAGACCCTCTTAGTAGTCTAGTCAAGAAGATTGATTCACAATTTGGTTAAAGAACGACATCTAGTGATGTAGCTGGACAGACTCCTTGATAGTCTATTTAGATCAATTATTGATTTAATTAAAAGGACTCTATGGCGGTCTAGTCACACTCATCACAGGATTATTCATTTGGTTTTCCCCTGCACATTATAAAATAGACTGTGTGAACTGTGCAAGGAATTGTCTAATTATGGACGCGTACATAATTATGAAATTTAGTGCACGGTAACCATAGTAAAATTTATTATGTGTAAGAACCGATAGTGACAACAATAACGAAATGAGAACGATGTAATGGGGGTACGGTGGACGCACCAATGACACTTCATATACTTGTATATAAGTGTCCCTCTTACATTGCAAACATAATGTTATTAAGGTTACTAGAAGTTCAAGAACCCTAACCAATGTTGTTCGATCTTTTCAACTTCATATTTCCAAGTTCTCACAAGTTTCCTCTAAATAAATTTCGGGACGAAATTTCCTAAAGTAGGGGAGACTGTAACACCTGTGCCTCCACGGCCATCAAACAAATGCCAAACCAATGAAATATTGTATTTCATACTTGGGATTTGTAAAAATATGTGTATCGTTTACACATATCAACTCTTGTTCAATTTCAAGCTTTAAATCGCTTTCTGGAAGGTTATACGCGCACTGATGCGTAAATATAACCAGTTTAATGCAACAAACACTCCGGAGTAGTGACATAGGATTAACATACCTTAAATAACCTTTACATAACTTAGAAATAAGTTTTGGAAGGTTTCGTATGCCGAAATCAAGTTTAATCGCTTACAGGGACTAAAGTTGACAAACTGCGAAAGTATGCCAATTTGAACTGTAACAGACATTCCGGAACATGACCATAAGTTAAACACACCTTAAATATCCTTTACATAGCTTAGAAATAGGCTTTTAGGGGTTCGGTGTGCTAAAATAAACTTTTTTGTGTCATTCAGGGACTAAAAGTGTCAAAAAGTGCACAAGTTTGCATTTTCGCGCATAACTTACGTTCTGAATACATCCGGACATCCAAAAATTTATGTAAGCACTAAAATATTTTATTTTAGTGTTCGCCTTAAGAAAAATCCATTCGTCACGTCATTTGATCGTTTTTCGCATTCGGGACCAGATTCGATGTATTAGCCGTTTAATTCACAACCACACATTCTAAACTTGCTTAGTCAGCGGATAAGGATGGAATTTTGGTACCATGACATTTCAACACATGTATGGATGGAATTTAAACACCTAAACACCATGACATTTCAACACATGTATGGATGGAATTTAAACACCTAAACACCATAACTTTTCAACACATGTACGGATGGGATTAAGGCACGTTTTCCATGAAACGATCTTAACGGTTCGGGTATTCCTATAAATACCCCATACCCCCCATTGCTAAAATCACTAGAAACTTGATTTGAGAAACTCTAAGTTGAAACATTTGTTTCATACCTGAGATTTTTGAATCGAGTTTAGCATTCGGGGACCCTTCGTAAGTATTCTTTCGTTCTTTTCCTTATTTTATTGCTTTTCGAGTCAGAAAGTCAAACTTTGTTTAACTTTCAGCGTTGACCAGTAATGGTCAATGCGAAGTTCGTTTGAACTTCGCAACGTGATTGTAATCACGTTGGTTATAGTGCCTTGGGACTATGCCTACTGATTACCACGTTGTCTAGGGTCGTAGGGTAAGCGATCTGATAAATCGCTTATACCTTCGAACCCGACCCATTTTGGTCGATCATTAGGATCCGACCAAATACATTAGGTGACCCTAGTATAGGGCATAACCTTCTGAGGTTATACCCTATGGTCACATCGTTTAAGTAGTTGTATGATAGGTAGTTTATATGCCTTAGGTAAATTACCAGAATACCCTTTTCATGTATAATTGGTAATTAAGCATATGTAACCTAAACTTTTGTCACATAACTGATTATGTAACATGTTTAGGCATATAACACTTGTCATAGGACTAGTTAGACGGTCCGAACGCGTTTCACGCGCACGACACGTTAAAGTAACGTATGTTACCTTAATGGGTCGCGATGGGTCGATAATACTTAGGTTAAGTTTCATTTAGTATGTAGGCTTTGTTAAACCATATCATATGAGTTCCTACACTCATTTGGTTTACAAACCCTCCTGCTACCCAGTCTTCCGATTTAGGTCCGGGTTAATTATGTAGTTACCTATGTTAGGTACCGTTTGATTTCCGGGACTCCTCTAGCTTACTTGGTAGTTGTTCAAGACTCCTAAGCACTCCCAGGCGAGTACATTATTCCCCTCTTTTACTGTTTTCAACTGTTTTGGGGTGACTCATATGTGCTAAATGTTTTATCAATGATTTCAATAACAATTACAATAGTTTCAAGAACAATTACAATGTGGTTTCAAGAACAATTACAATTATTTCAAGAACGCTAACAATGATTTCAAGAACGAATACAATGATTTCAAAAAGTGAACAAACTTGTTGGTTGTAGTTTACATGACCGATGACATTCATTAGCAATGATCAAGCCGACCAGTATTAGGTTATGGTACCATAGGATTTGACAAATCCCGTTATTTACTGCACCCATTGTTATGTGTGGGGGTTGTGGGTAGCGACTGAATCTGTAATTATTAACTTATCCTTTGGTAAGGGTTTGTTAAGAACGAGAGCGAGAGCGAGATGGAACGAGGAACGCGTCAAGAAGGTTTGAATGTTATTAGAGAATCGATCATAAAGTAGTTTCACAATTAAAACAAGAACGACTAGAACGATTTTACAAAATGGGTTAACGATTGGGTAAACATTTTAACATGATTGACATTTGATCATGTATTTTCCACAAAACATAACTTTGATTTAAACCAAGTTTTACTTCAATACTTTGTTTTTTTGTGCATATGGTTTAGTTGAGACATTTCACTTGCCATACATGGATATTTGACATAGACATTTGACATGGATATTTGACATAGACATTTTACATTGTTTGGTTTGGTTTGGTTAAGTGATTAAGTAACGATGCGTGTGTAATATGATACAAACATGGTGGATACGCCGCTGGTACTTCCTATATATAAGTGTTTGTATGGTATTACATATCATAGCGTTATTTGAATCATTTCAGTTTGAGACATAGAACATTTTATACAAGTAACATACTTTTCACAAGACATTTATTTACAAACAACTTATCTTACACAAACTCATTTTACATGGCTATTTATTTAATCATGCATTATTCTCTTATTATACATATCACCTGAACTTATATTTTTTTCAAATGATTTACAAAGACAAAGCAAATTACAAGGTTCATGACTAAACATTTTCTTAAACAGAAGTCATGAATCTTATTTTCACAAAACCTATGTACTCGCCAGCATGTCTTTGCTGACCTCGTTTTTACATATGTTTCAGGTATTGTTGAATGATATCGATTGATAAGATGCATGCTCACATAGGACTGGACAAGGCCTTAGTGATTCAATAACAATGATAGACTATGTTTAAATAGTGTATTTAGATTTCCAGACGATGTAATTACTCTATGTTTAATAAAACGAAACACTTTTGATATCCATGGTTATGAAACATTAATTCTGTTACAACACGCCCCGACGTTTCCGCCACGTTTTGTATGTTCTACGTGGTCGGGGTGTGACAATTCCTAGTCATTGGCTTAAAAGGATCACATAAATTCGAATGTATAAAACCTAATAAATCTTTTACCCTTTCCCACTAAAGGGTTACTTGGTCATTTTACCTTGTAAATAAGATTCACATGCATCAAATGGACCAACTTCATTTGTCTCCAAAAGACAATTCTTTCGAAGTGTTTACATGCGACATCTGTTTATATGACCAAGGCGATAATGCCAAGGATAGGTCTCACTCAAATCCATTTTGAGTTTCTTGGTGATTGCTTGGTACATTTAACTATCAAATGGTATATTATCATGAACCAATTCATAAATACCATTTAAAGGCATAGCTTTAAAGTAAAACATGTTATTCATCGATATAAATGTCAATGTTTGCAAACTTTAAGTCAAAACCATATTGTCTTATAAGGGAAACTTGAATAATGTTCCTAGTCAAACTAGGAGCATTCAAGACATTTTAAAACAATTTCAAAACAATTTGGAAGTTTCAAAACATAGTCTCCTTTCTTGTAATGTTTATTTTTTTTGAACCTTTTGCCACGAATTGCAAACATGAGTTCCACATTTGGTATCTAATACCCATGTGTTAGAAGAAATAACATTAAGGTCAATATGTATCATTAAAATTGTACCTGAGGTTTGCCTAGCATCCCTCTTGTTTTTCAACTCTTTGAGATAGGTTGGACAATTCCTATTTAAATGCCCTATCTCACCACACTCAAAGCATTGATCGTTTATGGCAACCTTTGCCTTCTTCTCTTTTGGTTTCGTTGGTTTCGCTTTAGTCTTTCTAATCATTTCCCTTTGAATTACCCGTTTCCATTTTCAACAATTGCTTTGGTGTCGGGGTGATGCCCTTTCTAGTTGGCTCCCTCATTGATCGTTAGAATGGATAAAACCCTTTTATCCATATTGAGCCTTTCGAGGTGATCAATGTGGCTTTACATCTTAAAGACATAAGATGAGTCCGATTGGGATTCCTCCATTCGACATGCATGAAGCGCTCGAACCGTTTTGAAGCGTTCTACTCCTAGGAACATTTCCTACAATTGGTTAATCATGTCGAAAGTTTATGATGTTCAAAATCCTTTTTAATATCGGGAATTATAATTCCTAACATGAGGCAAGAGGCTTGCGTAGTATCCTCGGTATACTTAATCCATTCGTTATAGGCATCCTTATCTTCCATAAGAGGTTCATCAGGATTAGGATCGTTTTTAGTGATAGGTTACGAACTGTTTGGGTAATATTGTTAGCGGCCATCTACAAAATTTAACAAGGTTCAATTTTAGTATTTTCGATATTGTTATATTTTAATCATTAATACCCTTTTGTGTCTCATAGACAGTTAATAATTAAAATCTAGAATACAACATTACATTTAAATATTGGTTAGGTGACCTTTATCCCTCTATTTAAATTAACAAGGTAGTCAACGTTTGACAATTGCAACCCTTTGCAACTTCTAGCCATATGGGATCGGTTAAACATCTTTATGTTTAGTTGGCATGTTTAATCCCATCAACACCTTTTGTTCGCCATGCTTCGGTTACCCTAAGTTCATGGTTTCCAAATCAAGTCGTCCAACTTACACACACATGTGAGTTTATACTCATAAGTGGTTAGGTGACCTTTATCCCACAAACATGGTAAACCCACCTCGAATATACAAGTTCCCTCAAATGTGGTTAGGTGACCTTTATCCCACAATAAGAGTTCCCAAGTGATTCGAGTGTTGTATAAAAGGATGGTGTTTCACTTGTTTTATAAAAGGGATTTTGAGTTTTCAAAATTCTAGTGTAGAAAACATTATGTACCATACATTTGCATGCATTCAAATCCTTGGTACTTTTGTGAAAACTAATTTTCAAGGTTCCTTTTAATAAAACCCATTTTGTAAAATCATTAATTTTTAATAAAACCTCTATTAACCATTTTAATGATTTTGTTAAGAACCAATTTTTACGCTTGTTGTTGATTATTAGTTTGTTAAGCATGCATATCCAAATATCATCAAAACAGCATAAATAAACAACCACACAAGCATAAATAACAATAGGTGCATAACCATGGCCAACTATTTTGACAACACTTGTTAGCCGAAACAAGTGTGCCAAAATGACACAAACGATGTGTCGTTGAACTCCCACTTGATCCCGCATTCAAATGCTTCAAGTCTCCTTCTCGTGTTGTGATTTCTCCATATTCTTTGGGCTTCCAAAAGTCTTTTATTTTCAGCTCCAAACTCCTTTGGACCTCAAAAATGTGTTTTGGTTTTCGGGTTAAAATCCCGGTGATAACCATGAAGTTATTTGGACCGGAAATAATGGTCCAAACCAAAACCGCATTTTTGTGTGCATTTTCTTATACAAAATATATCCTAATACATTTTTCTAGTAAAATAAAATGCACCTAATCTATTTATTTTACATGCCAAATGAAAATAAATAAATTACATATCTTACAAATGGAAGAACAAAAATAATAATTATTACAACCCATTGAATAATTAATTAAATAAATCACAACACAATCATTCAACACAAGGTCATGGCTAGGTTATATGCACCAAAATATATATATCCACATATATAAAATTCAAGAAGCAAAAATGGTTCCCTTTTACAACCTACAATTTTTCGGTCAAGAATGAAAAACCGAAAAATGTGGGTTTTTGTCCAAACAAAATAATCATCCAAATGAAATAATTTTTCAAGATATTTTTATGCATGTATGAAAATAATCTTGAAAAACAAAAGGAGAACCATGATGAAAATTTTGGACATAGGGTTTTAGCCAAACCCAAAACCCGAAAATTTCATATCCTATGAAGCATGCACTCATATAAGCGGCTCTGATGCCACTGTTGGGTTTTTCACATGTTTATCAAAGTATTTTATCCGTATAAAATAAAAGCGCAGCGGAATAATTATTTAAAACATGTTACTTGCAAGATATAAAACCCATTTTATATGTAAAACCCAATACCCGGATCCATATACGAACATGCATGCTATAAAAAATAAAACACAACCATAGAGTGTTTAGAATACTACCTTCCAAGGAGTAAAGGATATGAAGAAGATGATGCTTCTTGAATGGTTGCCTTCAAGTATAGAAGACCTCAAGCTTGTATACCCCAAGCCTTCCAACAAACACATTATATTTAGCTAGGATTTCTACACTTATGAACTCACAATTGAAACCCTCATGGAAACAACCCTTGGCTGAAATTATGAGAGAAGAGTATGGAGTTTTATGCACTTGAAAAACCCTTATGCTCAACCTTATGTTGGCCGATTTCTAGATAGAAATCTCTAGTGTTTTTCAAGTCATCCAAGTCTTGCCCTTCTTGCATTTGTGATCTAAGTATTTATAGAACCATGAGAGAGAAGTGCCACCCACCTTGACCAATCATGTGCCAACTTACACATGCAAGTGCATGAAACCCTATTGGACCAAAATGGTCTTGGTTAGACCACAATCAATTCTTCTCTAGCACATGCATTTGCATGCATTTCTATTGGACTAGAATTTTAGGGAAGAACACCATGGGGGGTGGCGGCCTTGCTTTATTTTAAAAAAAATTCTTTTAAATAACATAAGTCTTGTATTTTATAACTTTTATAAAATAAAACATCATATGTTCACAAGACTTTATACAACTTTTATTAAGTTATTTAACCCATTAAATAACAAAATAAAATATTCTCTCAAAATAAATTATCCATATAATTTATTAGTTTGTCAAGTGCAATTATTTAGAAAACCAATTTCTAAATACTCTAAGTGTTAATATTTATTTGTTTGATCATATCACAAATAAATAATATAAGTGTTTGTCTAGCTTGTATTTGGGTATGACTTGACTTGGATCATAACGTACTAGCCACATCAATTTAATATGTGTCTGGGGCATACAGAGTCCAACACAATCAATCTCGACGAAGAATGATTGTTCGTCGCCATCAGTCTCGACGAAGAAGGATCTTCGTCGAGCAGATCCTTCGCTAACAAAAGCGCCTTCGGCCCAGACTATTCGAGGCCCAGAGTGGCCTGACTGTTATTTTGTGCTTATAACTTATCATATCACATAACCGCAAATCCCTCAAACCCTAAGGCTCCCTTTTCTCTGTGCGACGGCAATCTAAGGATCTCAAAGCATTTCATCTCGTTTAAGCTAATCTCTTGGGTATCACGGTTTGTATTAATCCTTGTCCATTATTAAAATCCTATTGTTATGAATCTTATGTGAGATTAGGGTTCTACTAATAGAATCGTAAATCTAGAACTTGCATGATGAAGGGGTTTTGATGATTTGTACACGCTCACGTCCATTTTGTGGTTCGATAGTTCTACTTGATGGATTTATGTCATGATAAACTAATAGTCTGTTTGTGTGTGAATCGTTAAATAATTAGAGTTAATAATTGTTGTCACACCCCCAAAATCCACACGCGGAGTATCACCGCCTGGAGGCGTGACTGACCAGGATCAAGCCACCAATCATATTGAACATTGCAAGTAATAAATAAAATTAAATCCAATAATACGAAAGGTGTTCAAAACAAAACATAGTTAAGTGTTTAGTAGAAGCATAAATGTGAAAACCCAACATAAGTATTATGTTCGAAATGTTATAATGTTTTTAACATGGCACCCACTGTCCATGTCCCACAACGACTACGCCTCCCTGTGCAAGCTCCATGAGTACCTATCGACCTGCAAGGCATGTAACAACGAGTCAACAACAAAGATGAGCGAGTTCACAGTTATTTGTTCAGTTATAGAGTTCGTTTCAGAATTCGTAAGTTTGTTTCATAACCATGTGTTACCCTGTATCCTTGTTTCCCAAATCTTTACGATATTTAGTGGGGGCTTCCCATGTTGTATATTACTAGACTAGTTGTATCCATAGGTGTCCTTCCCAATCCGAGGACAGTGATAAGTATGAGATTACGTAGGTTTTATGTAAGTGCCCTTCCCAATCCAAGGACAGTGGTAAGTATGAGTTTACGTAGGTTTTACGTAAGTGCCCTTCCCAATCCGAGGACAGTGGTACGTAGCGAGTACGTAGGTTTAGCGCTGGCATCCTTCCCAATCCGAGGACAGTGGTAAGTAGTCTAGTAGTGGTAAATGTACAAGTTCTGTCGTAGTTATTCAATCACATTCCCAACCCACCGAGAATCCCATGCCTTAGAAGTGTGAACTCACCTTGGTTTGCTCGGTATGCTAAACTATGTGCTCACAAGTAATCAATCAAGTCCTATAGTATGGACGTATACTCAATCAGTTCAAGTTTGTAAAGATTCACATGCAATATATGCCACAAAGTGTGTTTGGCAGTTAACGTCATGCATCATGTAAGCAATTAATCAACTTCATGCAATTCATTCTTCACATAAATGTCCTTCATAGTTTATTCTAGCATGGTTATTCTTTAATGTACTTAACAGGAATAATAAACTAATAGTGTTAATTATCTAACAGAGTTAACAAACAAATAGAGTTATCAACTTAACAGGAGTCTACATGTTTAACAGAGTTACATATTTTACAGAATTACATGCATAACTTAACAGGGTTAACAACTAACAGAACTACTGTGCTAGACAATGGACGAAATCACATTCTTGGCGAAATCACATATTGGCGAAAACACATGGAACGAAAACCCCAGGAGACGAAATCCAAGGGTTTTCGTCGAGCTCCAAAATAGCGAAAACACCTAGTGTTTTCGTCTGGTTCCCAGCATTTTTGGTGGTCCCTGTGTTTTCGTTGGGTGAGGTAACAGTTAAGCAATTTATCTGGTAACCCTAATCATCATCGACAACAGTTACATATCACATAATTTCCAACAGTTACATGGTCTACAATCATTCAGCCAAACCAACTCATGTAATCATACGAATTACTAAATCATTATACCATCATGATTATTATTCAGCCATCATTTAACAAATCACTTACTGAAACCCACTTGTTCATCAATCATTATCCAATCATCATCTAATTAGAATCATCATTCAGTTGACATTTAGACCTACATATATATATATATATATATCATCCAGTCGAACATGAGAAGTAGTACAATTAATCAGGTCTGGTCTAACGATTCACAACAGAAATATCAACCCTACCAATTAACCCAATGGATTATCAATCCGAAATAACAATCTCATCATCTGATCGAACATAAACATACAGCCATATAGTGATTTTCTAAGAAATCATGCAAGAATCAAGCAACAGTGCAAACTAACCGAGATGGAGGGGTCACTATACTGATCGAAAGGAAAGGACTTGAAGGCTTGTTGTTGCCGTCGCACAGGGAACAATAGGGCTCTAGGGTTTGGCGATTAAGCTTTCATGTAAAGGTTGGGAATAATATATAACCGATCCACTACTGGGCCTAAAGCCCATTTGATTTCGTCGAGGGGATGTGGCGAAATCCCCTTTGGATTTCGTCGAACAGGTTGTGGCTAAATACCTTTATGATTTCGTCACTTTCCTAATATTATATAATAACATTAACAATGGTGGTCACCCCTATCTAACAAACAATGCACAACTATTAAACAATTCATATAGTTTAATACCCCAAATATATATCAAGCATGAACACCTTACAAATAAATCATAGTGCACAATATCTATGAAACGAATCACAAAACACTGTACGAAACAAGTAACGCATAGTGGAGAAACCTTGGAAACTTGAGTTGTCACATTATCCCCAACTTAAAAGAAATTTCGTCCCGAAATTTATCACGTGGTTACTGAGGAAGCTAGTTGTGTTGTGTTGTTTCCCGGTTTTCCTGGGGTTTCACATCATCCCCCCGTTGATTTGGAATTTCGTCCCGAAATTCCGCAGTACCTTCAGCCTCAGTAGTAGTTGCATTGTTCTCGAACAACTGGGGATACTTGAGTTTCATAGGACCTTCTCGTTCCCAGGTGAACTCTGGGCCATGACGGGAGTTCCAACGAACTCAAACAAGAGGTATTCTGGTGTGCTTGAGAACCTTAACGTCCCGGTCTGTGATTTCAACTGGTTCCTCGATGAATCGCAACTGATCGTCGATACTGAGCTCCTTCAAAGGAACTATGAGGGTCTCATCTGATAGACACTTCTTCAAATTTGACACGTGGAAAACGTTGTGAACTCCATTGAGTTCTGTTGGTAGGTTTAGTTTGTAGGCCACTTTGCCTATTTTCTCTATGATTTCGAAAGGTTCAACGTATCGCGGGTTAAGTTTGCCTCGTTTACCAAAGCGAACTACACCTTTCCAAGGTGAGACTTTGAGTAGCACTCGATCCCCAACCTGAAACTCGAGTGGTTTCCTACGCTTATCAGCGTAGCTTTTCTAACGGTCACGAGCTACCGCCATTCGTTGTCGTATCTGTGCAATCCTTTCCGTTGTGTCTACTACAAGTTCTGGACCCGTGATCTGGCTGTCACCAACTTCTGCCCATCAAAGAGGTAATCGGCATTTACGTCCGTACAATACCTCAAACGGAGCGGCTTGAATGCTGGTGTGGTAAATGTTATTATACGAAAACTCCACTAACGGTAGATGTTTTTCCCAGCCGTTACCAAAATCAATCACACATGCCCTAAGCATGTCTTCAAGAGTTTGGATGGTGCGTTCAGACTGCCCATCCATCTGTGGATGATAAGCGGTGCTCATGTCTAAACGAGAGCCAAAAGATTTGTGCATTGCTTGCCACAGTTCTGAAGTAAAACGTGCATCACGATCAGATATAATAGAGGTTGGCACCCCGTGCCTCGAGACAACTTCCTTAAGATAAACGTCTGCTAGAGTGGAGAAGTTATCCGTTTCCTTGATAGCCAAGAAGTGTGCAGACTTTGTGAGTCGATCCACGATCACCCAAATAGTATCATTTCCACGTTGAGATCTAGGCAGGCCAGTAACGAAATCCATGGAAATTTGTTCCCATTTCCATTGTGGTATTTCTGGTTGTTGGAGTAGGCCCGATGGTTTCTAATATTCAGTCTTGACTCTCGCACAAGTCAAACATTTGCTAACGTAAGTTGCTATGTGAGCTTTCATGCTAGGCCACCAATACGTAGTTCTGAGATCGTGGTACATCTTATCCGAACCAGGATGTACCGAGTAACGAGACTTATGCACTTCATCCATTACAAGTTCCCGTAGATTTCCGTAGAGTGGGACCCAGATGCGTCCTGTTACATAGTAGGCGTCGTCTTCCTTTTGTTCTAACCACCGCCTTGAGCCGCGTAGGGCTTCAGCCCTGACGTTTTCTTGTTTCAATGCTTCTACCTGAGCATCTCGTATCTGGGAAGGAAGACTAGATTGAATGGTGAGTTGTAACACACGCACGCGTTTAGGTGTAGTATCTTTTCGACTGAGGGCGTCGGCCACAACATTGGCTTTGCCCGGATGGTACTTGATGGCACATTCGTAATCATTCAATAGCTCGACCAATCAACGTTGTCGCATGTTCAACTCCTTTTGCTTGAAGATATGCTCGAGACTCCTGTGATCGGTGTAGATGGTGCACTTGGTACCGTACAGGTAATGTCTCCATATCTTAAGTGCGAAAATAATAGCTCCTAGCTCCAAGTCGTGTGTGGTGTAATTTCTTTTATGAAATTTAAGTTGGCGCGAGGCGTAAGCAATGACTTTATCCCATTGCATCAATACACAGCCAAGACCCTGGATTAACGCGTCACAATAAACCACGAAATCGTCTGTGCCCTCTGGCAATGAGAGAATAGGTGCGCTACAAAGTCTATCCTTCAAATGTTGGAACGCTGATTCTTGAGCATCACCCCAACGATAGGTGACACCCTTTTGAGTCAGTAGAGTAAGCGGCTGTGCAATCTTCGAGAAGTCTTTGATGAACCTTCTGTAGTAGCCCGCCAAACCCAAGAATTGGAGGATTTCTGTTGGTGTACGTGATGCAGGCCAGTTCTTGATCGAGTCGACTTTTGATGGATCAACGTGAATCCCATCTTCGTTTACCACATGGCCTAGGAAATGGACTTCACGAAGCCAGAAGTCGCATTTTGAAAACTTAGCATAAAGTTGCTCTGTTTGAAGTAGTTCCAAAATAATCCACAGATGTTGCTCGTGTTCCTCCCGACTCTTCGAGTAGATCAGAATGTCGTCGATGAATACTATAACAAACTTATCCAGGTAGGGCTTGCACACTCTGTTCATAAGATCCATGAAGACTGCAGGCGCATTTGTCAATCCAAAAAGCATAACCAGAAACTCATAATGTCCATAACGAGTCCTGAATGCTGTCTTAGAGATATCCTCGTCTCGGACTCTCAGTTGATGGTAGCCTGACCTCAGATCAATCTTTGAGTTGTAACTCGACCCTTGCAGCTGATCGAATAAGTCATCAATGCGTGGAAGTGGATAGCGA
This sequence comes from Helianthus tuberosus, assembly GCA_030545235.1. NCBI lineage: Eukaryota > Viridiplantae > Streptophyta > Magnoliopsida > Asterales > Asteraceae > Helianthus > Helianthus tuberosus. Next base: position 166,078,331 of record CM060423.1, on the reverse strand, counting down.
TTCTTTACGGTCACCTTGTTGAGTTCACGGTAGTCAATACACATTCGGAAGGTACCGTCTTTCTTCTTCACAAATAATACTAGAGCTCCCCATGGCGAAGAGCTAGGACGAATGAAACCCTTATCCAAGAGTTCTTGCAATTGCTTGGACAGTTCTTCCAGTTCGGTTAGAGCTAAGGGATAAGGTGCTCGAGCTATGGGCGCTGCTCCAGGAGCTAGCTCGATTTGGAATTCGACCTGGAGATGAGGTGGTAGCCCAGGTAAATCTTCAGGGAACACTTGAGGAAAATCACGTACTACTGGAATATCCTCGATTTTCTTCTCTTTCATTGATGCGTCAGTAACAAGTGCTAAAAAGCGGTGTGGCCCTTTCGCAAACACTTCTGTTCCTTAAGAAATGAGATGATGCCCACCACAGCACCACTCTTGTCGCCTTGAATTTCGAGAGGTTCTTTACCAGAACAGGGAATACGAACAATCTCTCTTTGCATAGGATCTCTGCTTGCTGTTGGGATAACCAATCCATCCCAACGATGATATCAAAACTACCCAGAACTATAGGAATAAGATCGATAGAGAAGGTCTGGCCAACTAAGATGAGATTACAACCCTTAACTACGTGTGTGGCCTCTAAACTTTTACCATTTGCTAGCTCTACCATGTGCTTGGTGTTCATAAGTGTTGGTGTGCGCTTGAGCACTTGACTAACTTTTAGAGATACATAACTGGTATCGGCACCCGAATCAAATAAAACAATAACATAAAAGTCGTCGAGAAGGAACTTACCCATCACTACGTTAGGATCATTCCTTGCATCACCCTGATCCAGCATGAACACTCGACCCCTGGCACCGTTGTCATTATTGTTTCCCCCATTGTTGCCCCCATTATTGTTCCCGTTTCCTTGGTTGTGGTTCTGATTCTGATTCTGATTTAACTGCGGGCAGTGTCTCTTGAAGTGACCTTCAGCGCCACACTGATAGCATCCCCTGTTGCCCTGTTACTGTTGCTGATTCTGCGGTGCTTGCTGTTGCTGCTGACGATTCTAATTTGCAGGCCGTGAGCTCCTGCAATCCTTGGCTTCATGACCCATCTTGAGACACCTCTGACAACGTCCCTTATTGCACTTACCACTGTGGTGCCTGTTGCGTTTGTTGCACTTTGGGTGGTTTCCTCGATATCCACCCTGCCCTTGACTACCAGAAGATTGCTGACCAGGACTCTGGTAGTCATCAATCTTTCGTTGCTGCACCTGGGACTGAACTGTAGTCGAACCCTTGCTGGAGGCTCCATCCCATTTTCGCTTGTTGTCACTGGGAATAACAGAAGTAGTAGTAGTAGCACCGATACGCTTAGGCAGCTTGTTCTGTTCCACTGCTTGGTCTGTGAGACGATGAGCAAGGCGAGTAACATCCTGGATGGTAGCAAGGTTGGCAGCAGTCACATGGCTTTGAATCTCTGGTACTAAGCCTTTGAGGTACAGCTCGATCCGCTTGATGGGAGGATCCACCATAGTTGGACATAACACTGCCAGTTCGTTAGATCGCTTCGTATACGCCTCTATCTCTGATCCTGTCATCTTCAGGTTAAAGAACTCCACTTCCAGCTTGTGGATGTCATCACGATTACAGTATTCTAGCTTGATCAGTTCCTTGAAGTCGTTCCATGGGGTGGCATTAGCAGCCGCCAGCCCTAACATTTGAACTTGCGCGTTCCACCAAGTCAACGCAACGCCTTCGAGAGTACCAGTGGCATACTTCACCCTACGAGCCACAGGGCATTCACACATCTCGAAGACCGATTCGAGCTTCTCGAACCAGTGTAGGAGTCCAACGGCCCCTTCAGTGCCACTGAAAGTACTAGGACGACAGTCCATAAAAGTCTTGAACGTGCATACAGGTGGCTGAGCGTTCTGACCTGTTGTGTATAAGAACAGGACAAGGTTAAACACAAGAGTTGGTTTATGAGGGTAGGATCTAAAGATTCTAGAGTGAGTTGCGACTGCAGGGTATACCTCCTGCTTGAGCGGCTGCAAGTGCCGCAGCAACTTGTTGGTTAATCAAAGCCGTCAACTGGGCTTGATTCATGTTGACACGTCCACTCATGATCTTCACAATACAGAGAACACAAATGAGAAGTGCGTCATATCAATACGCAAGTGTGGAATGACAGAAGAGAGTGAACACACAAAGTTTTCAAGCAGTAGTTACTACGTTATCTAAGCATACCATGAGCAATGTTCTACGTAACTAACAAGTAGGTAATATAAACATGTATCATATCACCTATAGTGTCGAGTCTTGCACGTGGAGCCAAGCGTCGTTGTGGGTCGTTGAGCACTGTTCAGGTTATAGTCTGGTTTTATTCAAAAGTTTACCCCTTTTTAAAACCAAGTTCACTATAACCAATGGCTCTGATACCAATCTGTCACACCCCCAAAATCCACACGCGGAGTATCACCGCCTGGAGGCGTGACTGACCAGGATCAAGCCACCAATCATATTGAACATTGCAAGTAATAAATAAAATTAAATCCAACAATACGAAAGCTGTTCAAAACAAAACACAGTTAAGTGTTTAGCGGAAGCATAAATGTGAAAACCCAACATAAGTATTATGTTCGAAATGTTATAATGTTTTTAACATGGCACCCACTGTCCATGTCCCACAACGACTGCGCCTCCCTGTGCAAGCTCCATGAGTACCTATCGACCTGTAAGGCATGTAACAATGAGTCAACAATAAATTTAAGCGAGTTCACAGTTGTTTGTTCAGTTATAGAGTTTGTTTAAGAATTCGTAAGTTTGTTTCATAACCATGTGTTACCCTGTATCCTTGCTTCCTAAATCTTTACGATATTTAGTGGGGGCTTCCCATGTTGTATATTACTATACTAGTTGTATCCATAGGTGTCCTTCCCAATCCAAGGACAGTGATAAGTATGAGATTATGTAGGTTTTACGTAAGTGCCCTTCCCAATCCGAGGACAGTGGTAAGTATGAGTTTACGTAGGTTTTACGTAAGTGCCCACCCCTATCTAACAAACAATGCACAGCTATTAAACAATTCATATAGTTTAATACCCCAAATATATATCAAGCATAAACACCTTACAAACAAATCATAGTGCACAATATCTATGCAACGAATCATAAAACACTGTACGAAACAAGTAACGCATAGAGGAGAAACCTTGGAAACTCGAGTTGTCACAATTGTTTAAGTATGATTTGTATGATGATCACTGATATGCTTTGGGAGAGTTAATGATTATTCGTGAGTAGAATGTTCAATCAGGGTGTTGAAGGGTCTTTGATTTTATTTGGTAATTGTCAAAATTGTTAACATCAGTTATGACTGAGATTAGGGAAAGATTGTAACTAGCTGTGGAGAACAGCGACAAAACTCGCCTCGACAAAGAACATGGCTCGACGAAGGATAGTCCTTCGCCAGAGGATTCTTCGTCAAACCCTTGGATGAGGAAGAATGATTCTTCGTTGGCATGATCTCCACAAACCATTTAGGTTCTTCGTCATAGTCATCCTCGACGAAGCATAGTTCTTCGTCGTGAAGATTCTTCGCCGTGCAATTGGACATGATAGTAAACAGTAATAGTTTCTAATGTATATGATGATGGATACTTGTGTTTATAAAATACTATATGTTGCCTGATAACCATGTTGATTAAGAATGAGAATCTGATTTGACTGGTGTAAGTAGAACACTCCCCTGTTATGGGTTGTTATGTGACATTCACATGGGATGTGGACTTGTATAAGAACTGGGTATGTGCTACGTGTGTATGGTGATCTTTTTGATTAATGCAATCTGTGGTAACACGTGTTTTAATTATTATGAAACTGATGTTATTGGTAACTACTGTTGGGAACGAGAACTTGTGTTATGAACGCGTATGAAATCTAAACGTTTGTTATGTATTACGTGACAATGTTGTTACATGTGACTTGTTGAATACGTGATCTAGATATGTGTTTACTTAACTAATCATCTTTGGTAACCATGGTAGGGTTTGGTTGACCAACTTGGAACGGGTAATGTAACGTAACATACCGAGCAAATCTAAGGTGAGTTCACTGCTCTTTTTCAAGCATGCGTCCCGGGGAGGGACATCTGGTAAATATTCCGGGGAGGAATATTGGGTAATGGGTTTGACTGGAATGTTAAACTGGAATGTTGGATAATACACTCACTCCTATCACCTTAAGTCCCATCTTCTACCGAAAAGGTTGCCGGGGAGGCAACGGGGTTATTAGTTGATAGCGCTATTAGGTTTGGCACCCTCACACCGTACCAGGGAGGACGAGCGTGAACTAATTACCTTAAATCATAACCAATGCTTTGATAGGGACATTGGGGACAGGAAAATAATCTGGAGCCATCTTGTACGGTATCGAGTTATTATCAACATTGTTTTTGGAAAATGCTTTTGAACTAAACTAAACTTTTGGCAGCAAAACATGTAACACGATTCTCGGTAAAAAACTGTGAACTCGCTAGCGTTGTCTGGTACACTTTTCTGCATGCTTGCAGGTTTATAGGTATATATCAATGGAACTTGCTGTCTGGGATGCTGGAGTGGTCATGGGTCGAGTTACATGGAATTATGAGACGAGTCTATTGGTTTTTTTATTCACTTGAGTTATGAAATTCTTAACTATTGTATTATGCTTCCGCTGAACAATAAAATGTTTGTACGACTTATTTTAATGAATGAGAGTTTTTACTTGAAATCTTGTTATGAGTTCAATGTGATTGGTGGCTAGATCCTGGTACGTCACACGCCTCGCGGGGGTTTCCGCATGTGGTATTATCAGGGTGTGACAGTAGGAGGTAATGGTAGTGTAGTATGGATGGTATGGTAGATGAAAGGGAATGTGTATTCAAAGTGGTGTACTAAAACACGTTATAACATGTTCATATATATAGATGCACATATGCATTTCTAGTGTTGTTAATGTTATAACAAGTTCATACATATAGATGCACATGTGCATTTCTATTATTGTTAATGTAAAAAGTAGTGTATTATGAATTGTAGTGTAAATGAAAGTGCAATTGTCTGATATTTGTAATAAATTACGGAATTTGTCAAAGAAATGATACAAATGCACATGTGCATGGATAACTGTTACTCGATTTTTTTTAATTTTTTTTATTATTGATGAAATATAGCGATTTTTCCAAAAAAAAAAAATTGTAAAAATTTTTTTTGGTGCTTTTTAGATGTTTTTAGGTATTTTTTGGTTGTGTTTACATTGGTTCTCGCAATAAAGGGTGGTTCCTAACTGTCACACCCCGACCACATAAAACAACAAAACGTGGCGGAAACGTCGGGGAGTGTTGTAACAGAATCATTGTTTCACAACCATGGATTAAATAATCTCGTTTTATTGAATTATTGAACTCATTGTTTTATTACAAATCAAATGAATACAAATATTGTGTTTCAAGTTTTAAAGTCGCTAAGGCACGAGTCCATCCTATGTATAGCATGTATCAACAATCATCACATAGCAACACCTGAAACATGTTTAAAAACAGGTACGTCAGCATAAAAATGCCTGTGAGATACATAGGTTTTATTAATGCATGATTCATGACTTGTAAGTTAAAAAGAATGTTTTTCAAAAAGTAGTCATGAACTTAAAAATGTTTTCTTTATAAATCATGCGAAAATTTATAAGAAATTGATGATATAAAAGAATGATGCATAAATAAATAATTAAGTAAAATGAGTTTGTATAATAATATTTTGATAAAAGGTTTGTAGTATACATAAAAATATACTTTGGTTTTAAGAAAGTCGAATAAGTAATATATCAAAATATATTTCGGTTCCAAAAATAGTTAAACAGATAGTATATTAAATATACTTTAGTCGTCAAAATAACAGTTTTCAGTAGTATATCAAAAGTATACTTTGGTTTTATAAATAACATATCAAACTATGTTTTTAGTAATTAACAAAATATATGTTGTTTTGTAAAATATCACACATGAGAGTATATCATACTATACTTTTGGGAGTATAACAAAATATACAATAAAAATGTGATTTTTGAATTCAAACAAACCTTAGTGCATCAAAATACACCTAGGAGACTATAGAAATACCACGAAGGCAATCCCTATTTGGATAAAATATCGGTTTCTGACGTTCCATAGACAACGGGAATGGGGTGTCAAATCCTATAATGCTATATCATACTACCAATCGGTCTGGTGAACATAAAATAAGTACAATTCCAACAATTAATTTTATAATCTTTGAAAAATTAGTGTTTAAACCATAAATAATCATTCAGTTTTTCAAAAGATAAGTACTAACATGTATAATCAATTATACTTTGAAATCATGAACATAACAATTAGGTACACATGTTTCACCCCAAAACATTGAAAACAGTAGAAGAGGGGACTATGTACTCACTTGAGAATGCTTAGAAGTCTTGAATAACAACCAAGCAATGCTAGATGGATCACGGAATCAAACGGCACCTAATATAGGTAATTATGTAAATAAACCAGACCTAAATTGGAAGATCGGGTAAAACGAGGTTTCGTAAACCAAATGATTATAGGAACTCATGTAATATGGTTTAACAAAGGCTACGTCCTAAATCGAAACCTATCCTAAGTGCTTACGACCCGTTTTGGTAGCTTACGCAACTTTAACGCGTCGTTCGCGTAAAATGCGTTCAGACCGCCTAACTAGTCCTATGACAAGTAATATATTCCTTAACATGTCTAATAATGTTGCCTAATCATTTTAGATGTCAAAATTTATGTTACATATGCTTAAAATGAATTTATGCGTAAAAAGGGCATTTTCGTCATTTACCTAAGGCAAATAAACTACATATCATACAACTACTTAAACGAAGTGACCATAAGGTATAACCTCGGAATGTTATTCTCTATACAACTATGGTCACAAAATATGTTTGGTCGAATCCTACTGATTGACCAAACGGGTCGGGATCGAAAGTCTAAGCGGTTGTTTAGACCGCTTATCTTACGACCCTATATAAGCACTAATCTAAAAGTGATGAGTTAAACATGTTAAAACATGTTTAACGAAGTTTGAAAACAAGTTTGATATCAAGACAAAGGGTCTTGATACCCAAGAATAGTTTGGTTGTAAAATACGCAAGAATACGCATTTTGACCGAAACTATGACTCGTCACTACGCCTAAATAACGTGGTAATCAGTAGGTATAGTCACAAGAGACTATAACCATCATGATTACGCTCACGTTATGAAGTTCAAACGAACTTCGTGTTGACCATAGACTGGTCAAAGCAGAAAGTCAAACATTGTTTGACTTTTACGCTTAAAAACGCATAAAAGAACGAAAGAAGCTTACAAAGGGTCCAAGCTAGGAAGATATGATCTATAAATTCTTAGGTATGAAGCATTTGAGCTTCAACTTAGAGAAAATTAGATTATGTGTGAGGAAAGAATGAAAATGAGGTGGGTATATATAGATTTCGGTAAACCGTTAGGATCGTTCCTCGTAAACCGTGCTTGAATCATGACCTTACACTTGGGCCCAAGGTTTTAGAATACCATGGGAACATGTAAAACCATCAAATACCAGCCCATAGGGTGCAAAACCATGGGTTAAAACCATCAAAACCTAAAAAATGGACCAAGTTCAATGTATCTGCCAGAAATTTCAAAAATGGTCCCTACACTTGTAAAACTTGATTTTTGGCACTTTTAAGCCCCGTTAACCCCATTTCAAGGCTATAAAATAAATTTAAAGTATAGGGAACTTATAATATGCTCAAAAACATCTTGGATGTTGGCTCGTTTGGTCGTATGGTTACGTTGTTCGGTCAATTACGACGGAAGTCGTAACGAACGCAAAAACGATCCAAATTAAGGGACGAATGGAATTTTATCATGCCAATCAATAAAATAAAATATTTTAATGATTATATAAATTTTTGGATGTCCGGATATATATTCAGAACGTAAGATATGCGCGAAAATGCAAACTTATGCACTTTTTGATGCTTTTAGTCCCTGAATAACCAAAAGTTTATTTTAGCATACCGAACACCTTAAAGCCTATTTCTAATCTATGTAAAGGATATTTATGGTATGTTTAACTTATGATCAAGTTCTGGAATGTTCGTTACCACACGAATCGGCATACTTTTGCAGTTTGACATAAATAGTCCCTACGATCGAATAAACTTGATTTCAACACACCAAACCATCCAAAACTTATTTCTAAGTAATGTAAAGGTTATTTAAGGTATGTTAAGCCTATGTCACTGTTCTAGAGTATTTGTTGCATTAAAATGGTTATATTTACGCATAAGTTCGCGTAGAACCTTCCTGTAGGATCGTATTCGGACCCGAACGAGTCAATCAGAAGAGCTTTTCTTGATTTTAATGGCGGAAACAGACAAATCAAGTACAATTCAGCAAGTATATTCTTTAAAATGTCGATTTGTATTGATTGAACAACTTTTACAGTGACTCGACACTTCGGCAGCACTTCGTTGCAAACCGAAAGACTTACTTCTGATTTAGCTCCAAATGACCCTATATATAGGGATTCTGATTTAGCTCGAAATGACAAGGTGTCATTTCGAGCGGAATCAGGATTTTATGTGATTTAGCTCGAAATGACAAGGTGTCATTTCGAGCGGAATCACCCCTAAAAATCACTATCTCGTTTTTCATGCCCTGATCTAACTATTACAGTACAAGACTTGATACAAGACGTAGACGACAGACGGATGCACCAACAAACTCCCCCTCGGATGTTGACGGAGTCTTCAGTGTCGAGTCTTCGCAACTTCAGTCTTTATCAGTCTTTGGGCTTCACTTTGAAGTATTTGACGATGTAAGTATCCTCAATCTCTATCTTCTTTTCTCTTTTCATCACCAACATACTCCTTCCTTTAAGTATCTTTAGACTCCCCCTTTCGATATGCTGGGATCGCAGCCTGGCTTGTTAAACTCACAGAGTTCTCAGGTATCGGAACCTGGCTCTTCCTCAAACCTGTACATTCTCTACCACAAACATAAGTTTTCTAATATTAAACTTTAACACACTCAGACACCACTTGTAAATATCACAAAAATGATCTAACATTTATAGTCTCTGATGAACCACTTGAAGAAATATCATTTTCTTTACTTCTGATGACCACTTGTAACAAGATTCTAAAATCTTTTACATACAATACTCCCAAACCAGTTCATCAAGTTTAGCACTTGGAATTTTGAAAATCAGCTTTTCAACACCAGTTGTCGAAAATCTTTTTGAAATTTTTTAAAAATTTTATGCTAAAACACACCGAAAATCTTTTTGGGATTTTTGAAATTAAACAAAATGCAGTAAAGAAATATTTACAAACAATATTTTTGTGAGTTTGTGTAAGAAGATCATATCAGTTTATGAGACACATCACCAACACCGTTAAGCTTCATTTCATTTTAAGTTCTAAACAATTCACCTAGATTGTCAGTATACTGGTCCACTTAAATTTTCACACAAAGTTCAACTGTTTTGAGATACGATATTATTGTCTTAAGCACTTAAACTCAATCGCATGTCCCACCTCAGAATATACTCCCGTATCCAGATCCCAATATTCAGTCTTACAGGTGAGTATACCACAGATGATATCTGTAAGGGAATAAATTATGAATCAGTACGAAACCGTGAGAGCTCAGGTCAGAACTTTCGTTCAGCAGAGAGATGACGGTTCGACTTTAGGTGGGTCCCCTTTAGAGGATCTTTTGATTACAACAGCAATGACTATCAATTTTATTGTTTCATCAATTTGCTGAGGGCGGCGCTATTTTTCAAGGAAGCGGAAAGTATTCTCCAGTGACTAGGCCATTGCTTCCGCAAAATCAGAAGTCCCGGGATAATACCCCAGATATCACTGAGTATAAAGACCTAGTATCTCAGAAAGAGGGACCTTTCAAACAAGATTTCGGGGGTTACCCATATATCCAATTCTTTAGCATGTTGTGATCGCCCACTGATGTACTATCATTTCCTCTTTTATACAACAAAACTCATTTTTATTTTATCATGTTTTTTACTTTTTCAAATTTTCTAATGTTTTTGGATTTTCTGAAATTTCTACTCCCCCTAAAATGCAAACATATTAAGAAATTTGAAAACAAATATACAAGAAAGTTGACAACTGATATCAAATCGCATCAATTCGCCATTCACTTGGCATAAACCATCAGAACTCCCCCTTACAACAAACTATTTTCTCATTTAGATTTCAAAACACTTAAGTTTGTTTTAATCAAAATGATTTTTCCGGAAAATAAATTTGTTTTTACCACTTGTAGGGATATGGTTCATCATATTGTCTTTCAACCACTTGTATGAAGATTACATCAAGTTCAAATTAATGACCTTGAGTAATCACTATGTCAAAAACAAACCTCTGTATCACTTGTACGATGAACTTATCAAAGTAAATTTCAAGATAAATGCCGATACCTACTCCACACTTACCAACCTGGAAGTTCCGGCATAGTCCATCACCTGTATACATTTAAACACTTTTTTTTTAAAAAAATTCACAAACAACAATTTTTAGGAATGATGCCGATTCCTGATCCACGATTACCAACTTGGGATCTCCGGCAAGTCCAGAGACTTACTGTTCGTAATATGTACCATCCCAGTCACAAACCAGGGATGGTTCAACTTTATCTTTCTTCGTCTTCTTCTCGTAAAACTCTTTAACCCCTTTGACTTTTCGATCAATCATTTTTCCAAAAATATGTTTTACAGTGGGGTTAAAAGCTTTTTCAACATCAAAAACCTTTTTATCATCATAAAATTGGTTTGATATCTCAACTTTACCAAATTTCTTTTTAAAATTTTCAGCCCGAAGTGGTGGAAAATTCTCATCATCCACAGTCGAAACTGATCCTTCACTTTTTGAATCAACCTGTAGCTCCTCTGATTTTGTGGAATCAGACTCATCACCAGAAGATAGCTCCTCTGATTTTGACCTATCAGAATCATCGCTGGAACTATCAACAGACTTCTTAACAACCCATTTCTGGTTGTCAGATTTAGCTCTTTTGTTGTAAAACTTGTTTGAACATTCACCAATTTCAAATTTTGAGTTTTTGAATAATTTGGTTCGGTCAATTGGTGGTTCAAACTCAATCACTTTCTCTTTCTGTTTACGAGAAACTTCCTGTTTTGATGGTATTGCCTTAGAACAATCTCTGGCAATATGTCCAATATTGTTGCATTGGAAATAGCTTCTCGTATCTTTCCTCTGTCCAGCAAACTTCATTTCTTCTTGCTTCTTTGCAAGGAACTCACTGTTTGACTGCTTCTAGAATTCTTTCTTTTCTTCTTCTTCTGATGAAGTACCTGAAACAAATGTCATTTTTGCTTTAAAATCATGAACATATTTTTCATTTTTCTATTTTTCTGTTGGAGTAAAACCAAGACCTTTCTTTTTGAAATTACGGTTAGGGTTTGGTTTCTTGTGAAAACCAGAACCAGAACTGTAACCTTTTTTCTTGTTTAATCTTTGTTGCACTCTTGAGGTGTATTTTTTAGGTTTATCAGTAAGATTTAAATCTTTTATTTCAGAAATGTTAATTTCTGTAAGTTTGAAAACCTTTTTTATCAGCTCAGTTTTTACACCTCTTATTGGAAATTCCTCATCAGAATATAATTTGTCAGAATCATTCAAAGTATATGCAACTTTAAACATTCCGTCATCCAAATTAGATTTTGATAACAGGAATTCTTTGTTGTAAACTCTTTTAACTGAAGATTTTGGACTATCTTTCGAACTCGAACTTTCAGAACCAGACTTTGACTCTGACTCTGATTTTGACTCTGAGTTTGACTCCAACTTTGACTCCTCAGTTTCATCTCTATCCAACACCTGATCAACCACTTTCTTTATTAACTCGGACTCATGATCAGTGTCAGATGATGTAAACGTAACATCAATATTTTCTGGAAAATTGACTGAGGACTCCAACTCCCACTGTAAATTTGTTGCTTTTTTGACTCTTTCCCGATTTGGATTCCTGGGTAAATATCCATTTTCTAGCGGGGGTGGACACTTGTTGTAACCGACATCTTGTTTCTTACCAGAATCCTTCTTGTCAGTCTTTTTCTTTGTGTCACTCTTCTTCTTGTTCTTCTTTTCTGGAGTTCTTTCTTCAGCCATTTTTCCATCATCATTCTTTTCTTCAGTTACTTCATCCTCTTCAAATGCTTTCATGCCTTCAACAGTCGGATAAATCCTGTCAATGACATAAGAAGTACATGAGTAACTTTTCAACAAACGATTAACTCTTTCACTTTCAATTCTTTGTAACTCTAGCTTCTGTTGAAGAGCTGCACACTTCTCGATGTAGTTGTTCACCACTTTTTGCTTGATCTTGAATGCACCCTGAAGTGTCTTCATTGCAGTCGCTTGCTCTTCACTTGTATGATTGTATTGATTCATAGCTTTGTTCAGGACATCATAAGATTCCTTCAAACTGTTCAAGTTATAAATCAATGTGTTGTTCTGCTTCTTTATAGCTTCACAAGTGTCACACTTTACATGAATTTTTTTAGCATCAACTTCTTCATCAACTTTGAACTTTGGAACTTCAACCTTTACTTTCCTTTTGATCACTGGAACTTCTTCATCATCACTGCTGACTGGTGTCTTTACCTTTTTCTTTTTCTTCTTTGCTTTCTCATCTTCACTGTCACTCTCAGCCATCATTTTCAAATAATCTGCCATTTTTCTTGACCAATACTCACGATCATCATCACTATCTTCTTCAACTCGAGCAACAAAGGCTGTGTGAACTGGAACTTGATCTGGAATATAATCATCCCATGTAAAATTTTCCCAGCTAAACCCTTCAGGCATCTTTTCATCATCTTGATCAATCACACAGGCTTTTGCATCAGATGAAATATACTTATCCTAATTGAACCCTGATGATGTATTATTCTCATCTTGATTCACCATACAAGCTCTCTTTGATGAATCTTCAATCACATTCCTTCCATGTGCAGTTTGTGCTTGATGTTGATGTTGTTGAGGTGATTTTTGAGCAACTTGATGGTAGATGGCATTTCGGTAGTAATCATTGTTGTTGTTGAAAGGATTCTGAGCTCCACTTTCTTCACGATTGGTGCACTCCCTTTTGAAGTGTCCTTTCTCCCTGCAACGAAAACAAGTGACTTTAGATTTATCAAAGCCTAAATTAGAAATATTAGCCTCACGAAGATCATTTCTTCCTGTGATCTGTTTGAATTTCTCAATTCTCCTCAACACACTGGCCAAACACCACTTAATATCCATAAGCTCCATCTCCTCAGCATCAATCTAATCGTAATCCTCTTTTGTAAGGATAGGATTCCCAATCTTTCCGGCCACAAAACTACTGTAAGATTCCAACACCATTCCTAACAAAGACATGTGATTTTTAGCAACTTCCTCGGAGTAAGCTTGATCATTCTCAAGATTTAAAACAATGTTGCATTGAAGTTTTCTCCCATTCTTTGTTGCTGAAATGTTCGGATCAAATGATGGAAAGGATGAGTAACTTGTGTTGCTGCTTGATCCTTTTGATGAACTTCCTGATGAACCTTTAGCATTGTAAGCAGTTTCAACTTTCGGTGATAAGTTGGTTATTTTCTCATTCAACTCTGTTTTGTAATACAAACCGATATCATATTCACCATCGAAATCTTTCATCCGAACAATCTTCCTTTGCTCCATCTCTTGAGCTTCCAACTTCTCAATGAACTTAGTCAGAGTGAGTGTATTGAATCCTTTCTTGTTTCTGAGCATCATCAGATATGTACCCCAAGTCTCGTGTGGCAAAGCATCAGCAAGCTTTTCAATCAACTCTTCATTGTCTTTCTCGATGCTCAATCTCTTCATGTTTGCTAGCAGATTGCAGTATCTTTCAATAATTTGCCTTGTACTTTCATTCTTCAAACCACGAAACAGATCGAACTCTTTCTTCAAAAGTGATTTCTTGTTCTTAACCATCTCTTGACTTCCATGAAACTTCGATCTTAATGCTTTCCAAATCGAGTAGGAAGTTACATTATGTTGTAATAACACCAAGATGTCTTCTTTCACAGCTTGTTGCAATAAACTCAGCATCATTTTTTCATCTTTGTATTTCTTTCTAGCATCAGCACTTAGATCTTTAATTAGAACCACCTCTTTATCATCATTCATCGGTCGAATGTATTTCGTCTCGACACATTCCCAAGCATCAAGCATCAAGATAGTTTGCTTGTACCCAGTTCTCAGAACGACCTTCCCAACCCTTATATTCTTCGATGTTCATTAGTTTAGGCGGCTTTTGCATCGTCCCTGTTTCATTTTCCATCATCGTGTTCTGTGCAATACTGATAGGGGTAACCGGGGTAGCAAACGCGTTATAAAATTCTTCGTCCATGATTCGAATTTCAAAAATTTTCAAACAGGCTTTTCAAGCGGAATCTGAATTGATGACAGTTTGGAGCGGAATCAGAAAAATGCAGTTTGGAGCGGAATCAGAAAAATGCAGTTTGGAGCGGAATCAGACAATCTCAAGCTGAATCAGTGTATTTTCGAGCGGAATCAACCGGAAACTTTGGAGCGGAATCAAGATTTGGAGCGGAATCAGGACCAAATTTTCGAGCTGAATCACTGTGACGTCATCATACTCTCGAGTGTTTTCAAGCGAAACCTCAAAAATAACCAGTTTTAGTTCGAATTTTAGTCTGATACTTCTAAGGCTTTGTTAATACATGATTCCGAGTACACTGTGAAAATCTGAGCCAATTCGGACCGTGAAATGATGTTCAGATTGAAAAAGAAAGGTGTAGAAATAGAATTCGCAGCTGAATAGGTAAGAGCTCTTCCTCCTTAGCTCTGATACCACTTGTAGGATCGTATTCGGACTCGAACGAGTCAATCAGAAGAGCTTTTCTTGATTTGAACGGCGGAAACAGACAAATAAAGTACAATTCAGCAAGTATACTCTTTAAAATGTCGATTTGTATTGATTGAACAACTTTTACAGTGACTCGACACTTCGGCAGCACTTCGTTGCAAACCGGAAGACTTACTTTTGATTTAGCTCCAAATGACCCTATATATCGGGATTCTGATTTAGCTCGAAATGACAAGGTATCATTTTGAGCGGAATCAGAAGTTATATGTGATTTAGCTCGAAATGACAATGTGTCATTTCGAGCGGAATCAGGATTTTATGTGATTTAGCTCGAAATGACAAGGTGTCATTTCGAGCGGAATGGCCCCTAAAAATCACTATCTCGTTTTTCATGCCCTGATCTAACTATTACAGTACAAGACTCGATACAAGACGTAGACGACAGACGGATGCACCAACACTTCCAGAAAGCGATTTAAAGCTCGAAATCGAACATATGTGCAAACGATGCACATATTTATACAAATCCCAAGTATGAAATACAATATTTCATTGGTTTGGTATTTGTATGATGGTTGAAGTGACACAGGTGTCACAGTCTCCCCTACTTTAGGAAATTTCGTCTTGAAATTTAATTTTAGAGGAAACTTGTGAAGAAAACTGTGATGGTTTCGTTTTTCAAATGAATCCCTTGAACCCTAAGTAAAACTCTGGGCCATGTTTGGATTCTTAGCGAAATTGTCAACTGTCAAAGTAAAGTCCTTGTAGTAACAAAACATGGAGTTTCGAACTACGGACAGAAGAACTTTCTTATGAAGACTATCATAGGAAACTTGTGTGTGCTCGAAATCAGAGTCGGAGAGTGTAAGATAAAATGACATTGGTCAAGGTCCAGGACTTCTAGTAATTTAAATAACGCTATGTTCACAATGTAACAAGGAACACTTATATATAGGAAGTACCAGCGGCGTATCCACCATGCCCCTTTCTACATTGTTCCCGTTTCGTTATTCTCATCACTACAGGTCTTAACACATGACAAAACTTGTTGTGGTTTCTGTGCACTGAATTCCATAATTATGTATGCATCCGTAGTTACGTAATTCCTTGCACAGTCCGCACAGTTCATTTCAAAATGCGTAGGGGAAAATCAATTGAATAATCATGAAATGACTTGATTAGACCACAAAAGGATCTTTTTAACTAGATCAACGAACGATCTTTTTAACTAGATCAACACATGATCTCCTTAACTAGACCGTCGTACGATTTCCTTAAATAGACCACTTAAGGGATCTTTTCAGTTACATCATCACATGATATTCCTACCTAGATTTTTAAATCAATATGTTTAACTAGACCACTCAAGGGGTCCAATTATAGAATAGTACTTTATAATCTAAGGGACTTAACTATAACGTAGAAGCCCATTTAGGATTTAAGGTAGTACCTTTTGGATATCCTACTATGAATCCCTCATGTGGAGATATGGAAGATTCTACGAGGATTTGGATAATGAACATAAAAACACAAGACATAAAAGAAGTCACATAATCACATAATTGATTAACTTGATCTTGTTATCTTTGGACACGGGTATTTAAAGTATACCAGGAATCCAATCTGTGGATTTCATTTGGCATTTAAACATCTTCAAGAATCTAACTATGGAGATAGAAAGATCTTAATAGGAATTCGACTTTGTCCTTATTGAATCGTAATGTACGTATTAAGGCATACGAATATTTCAATTAAGGGCTCCGATTTGAGTGATATTTATCCACAAGGATATAATTATGAGGATAGAAAGATCCTATTTTGGATTTTGGAATTTGTGTAACGAGAGGTGTTTCGAATCCTTGCACTAAACGTGCTTAAGTCGATACACAAGGTAGAAAGTTCATGAGGTTGAGGTACTAGATATGCCAAGGCGATATATGAAGTAGAATTTGGAGTCTGAGTAGCAGCAGGATTTGCAACAGCTTTGTTTTGGATAGCAAAGCGGCACGTGTTAACCAAGTGTCCCCATCGTCCGCAGTGGGTACAGGGTATTTGATTCGGATAATGACGGTTGCATTGATTGCACCAAGGAGCAGTTCCATTGTATGGCTTCATCCCTGAGGCGTGTCATGGTGATAGCTAAACCAACGGTCCTCTGGAGTACGACGTCTAATTGTTGGGCAATTGTAGCACCTAGTTCGGACATTGTTGTTGTGATGAAGAGGCATCATGAAGATAATGAAAGGCATAAGGGAAATGAAAACAGAATGACAACGCATAGAAATTGCGATCATTTGTTTGTTACCTAAGGCAAACAAATGAGATGGTGACTAATCAAAGTAAGTGTGTCATATTAATGTATTGCGAAGACATGCTCGCCTATAAGTGGACACTCACCCCAAGAGTTCCCAGGTAAGAGTGACCGGTCTGATGCTGCGGATTTGTACGAACACTCTAGCCTTAGACAGAAGACTCTGGGTACAAGCACCCACCCTTCCAGTTTGCACGTGTTCACATTATTTAGACCAAACTCTGACAAGATTTTGAAAACTTTGAAGGTTCAAAACCATATAATAAATCATCCTAGAACAGATGATTGGTTTTCAAAGCGGATTCGAAATTTGTGTTCGTATTGTGGTTGTCACCTAAGGATAAGTGATGGTATTGTTTTAAAACTAAACACAAGATAACTTGTGTTAGGGTCCTAGGAAGGTTATAGTCTAGGTCAAAGCATTACTAATAACCTAATTCCCTATAACCATTGGCTCTAATACCAACTTTTCTGTCACACCCCGACCACGTAAAACAACAAAACGTGGCGAAAACGTCGGGGAGTGTTGTAACAGAATCATTGTTTCACAACCATGGATTAAATAATCTCGTTTTATTGAATTATTGAACTCATTGTTTTATTACAAATCAAATGAATACAAATATTGTGTTTCAATTTTTAAAGTCGCTAAGGCACGAGTCCATCCTATGTATAGCATGTATCAACAATCATCACATAGCAACACCTGAAACATGTGTAAAAATAGGTACGTCAGCATAAAAATGCATGTGAGATACATATGTTTTATTAATGCATGATTCATGACTTGTAAGTTTAAAAGAATGTTTAACAAAAAGTAGTCATGAACTTAAAAATGTTTTCTTTATAAATCATGCGAAAAATTATAAGAAATTGATGATATAAAAGATTGATGCATAAATAAATAATTAAGTAAAATGAGTTTGTATAACAATATTTTGATAAAAGGTTTGTAGTATACATAAAAATGTACTTTGGTTTTAAGAAAGTCGAATAAGTAATATATCAAAATACATTTCGGTTCCAAAAATAGTTAAACAGATAGTATATTAAATATACTTTTGTCGTCAAAATAACAGTTTTCAGTAGTATATAAAAGTATACTTTTGTTTTATAAATAACATATCAAACTATGTTTTTAGTAATTAATAAAATATATGTTGTTTTGTACAATATCACACATGAGAGTATATCAAACTATACTTTTGGGAGTATAACAAAATATACAATAAAAATGTGATTTTTGAATTCAAACACACCTTAGTGCATCAAAATACACCTAGGAGACTATAGAAATACCACGAAGGCAATCCCTATTTGGATAAAATATCGGTTTCTGACGTTCCATAGACAACGGGAATGGGGTGTCAAATCCTATAGCGCTATATCATACTACCAATCGGCCTGGTGAACATAAAATAAGTACAATTCCAACAATTAATTTTATAATCTTTTAAAAATTAGTGTTTAAACCATAAATAATCATTCAGTTTGTCTAAAGATAAGTACTAACATGTATAATCAATTATACTTTGAAATCATGAACATAACAATTAGGTACACATGTTTCACCCCAAAACATTGAAAACAGTAAAAGAGGGGACTATGTACTCACTTGAGAATGCTTAGAAGTCTTGAATAACAACCAAGCAACGCTAGAGGGATCACGGAATCAAACGGCACCTAATATAGGTAACTATGTAAATAAACCGGACCTAAATTGGAAGATCGGGTAGAACGAGGTTTCGTAAACCAAATGAGTATAGGAACTCATGTAATATGGTTTAACAAAGCCTACATCCTAAATCGAAACCTATCCTAAGTGCTTACGACCCATTACGACCCGTTTAGGTAGCTTACGCTACTTTAACACGTCGTTCGCGTAAAACGCGTTTAGACCGTCTAACTAGTCCTATGACAAGTAATATATGCCTTAACATGTCTAATAATGTTGCCTAATCAGTTTAGATGTCAAAATTTATGTTACATATGCTTAAAATGAATTTATGCGTAAAAAAGGGCATTTTGGTGATTTACCTAAGGCATATAAACGACCTATCATACAACTACTTAAACGAAGTGACCATAAGGTATAACCTCGGAAGGTTATTCCCTATACAACTATGGTCACAAAATATGTTTGGTCGAATCCTACTCATTGACCAAACGGGTCGGGTTCGAAAGTCTAAGCGGTTGTTTATACCGCTTATCTTACGACCCTATATAAGCACTAATCTAAAAGTGACGAGTTAAACATGTTAAAACATGTTTAACAAAGTTTGAAAAAAAGTTTGATATCAAGACAAAGGGTCTTGATACCCAAGAATAGTTTGGTTGCAAAATACGCAAGAATACGCATTTTGACCGAAACTATGACTCGTCACTACTCCTAAATAACGTGGTAATCAGTAGGTATAGTCACAAGAGACTATAACCATCGTGATTACGCTCACGTTACGAAGTTCAAACGAACTTACTGTTGACCATAGACTGGTCAAAGCAGAAAGTCAAACACTGTTTGACTTTTACGCTTAAAAAACGCATAAAAGAACGAAAGAAGCTTACAAAGGGTCCAAGCTAGGAAGTTATGATCTATAAATTCTCAGGTATAAAGCATTTGAGCTTCAACTTAGAGAAAATTAGATCATGTGTGAGGAAAGAATGAAAATGAGGTGGGTATATATAGATTTCGGTAAACCGTTAGGATCGTTCCTCGTAAACCGTGCTTGAATCATGACCCTACACTTGGGCCCAAGGTTTTAGACCATGGGAACATGTAAGACCATCAAATACCAGCCCATAGGGTGCAAAACCATGGTTTAAATCCATCAAAACCTAAAAAATGGACCAAGTTTAATGTATCAGCTAGACATTTCAAAAATGGTCCATGCACTTGTAAAACTTGATTGTTGGCACTTTTAAGCCCCGTTAACCCCATTTCAAGGCTCTAAAATAAAGTTAAAGTATAGGGAACTTAAAATATGCTCAAAAACATCTCGGATGTCGGCTCGTTTGGTCGTATGGTTGCGTTGTTCGGTTAATTACGACGGAAGTCGTAATGAACGCAAAAACGATCCAAATTACGCGACGAATGGAATTTTATCATGCAAAAACGATCCAAATTAATGATTATATAAATTTTTTGATGTCTGGATATATATTCAGAACGTAAAATATGTGCGAAAATGCAAACTTATGCACTTTTTGATGCTTTTCGTCCCTTAATGACCAAAAAGATTATTTTAGCAAACCGAACACCTTAAAGCCTATTTCTAAGCTATGTAAAGGATATTTATGGTATGTTTAACTTATGATTAAGTTCTGGAATGTTCGTTACCACACGAATCGACATACTTTCACAGTTTGACACAAATAGTCCCTGGGATCGAATAAACTTGATTTCAACACACCAAACCATCCAAAACTTATTTCTAAGTTATGTAAAGGTTATTTAAGGTATGTTAAGCCTATGTCACTGTTCCGGAGTGTTTGTTGCATTAAACTGGTTATATTTACGGATCACTTCGCGTATAACCTTCCAGAAAGCGATTTAAAGCTCGAAATCGAACATATGTGCAAACGATGCACATATTTATACAAATCCCAAGTATGAAATACAATATTTCGTTGGTTTGGTATTTGTATGATGGTTGAAGTGACAAAGGTGTCACACTAACCGATTCTTCTCCTATATATATATATAGGGAATGGATCATGAGAAAACTAGTTTAAATGAGAAAACCAAAAAACTAACTAAAAAAGACTAAAAAACATACCAATTTTTTTTAAATTTTTATAAAAAAAATAACAGGTTTTTATGCATGAAAAAAAATTTTCAAAAAAAAAATATAAAAAAATTTATTTTGTTGTATTGCACATGTGCACTATTACGGATATAGTGAACATGAGTAGTACACATATAATGCACATGTGCAGTACAACAAATTTTTTTTTGAAAATTTTTTTATATATAAAACTAGCGATTTTTTTATAAAAAATTGTAAAAAAAATATTTTGGAATGTTTTTTAGCCTTTTTTTAGGTTTTTTAGTTAATTTTCTAGTTTTCTCATTTATATGAAGTTTTCTCATGATTCTCTCTCTCTCTCTATATATATAGGGGATGGATCATGAGAAAACTAGTTTAAATGAGAAAACCAAAAAACTAACTAAAAAGCCAAAAAAACATACCAATTTTTCTTTTTTTATAAAAAAATCACAGGTTTTTATGCATGGAAAAAATTTAAAAAAAAGTATAAAAAAGTTTCTTTGTTGTATTGCACATGTGCACTATTACGGATATAGTGCACATGTGTAGTACACATATAATGCACATATAATGCACATGTGCAGTACAACAAAATTTTTTTTTTTTGAAAATTTTTTTATATATAAAAACTAGTGATTTTTTTATAAAAAATTGTAAATTTTTTTTTTTTTTTTTGGTATGTTTTTTAGCTTTTTTTAGGTTTTCTAGTTTTCTCATTTATATATAGTTTTCTAATGATCCTCTCCCTATATATATATATATATATATATATATATATATATATATATATATATATAGACTATGATTGTGTATTTACGATTTCATCTACAGTTGAAAATATGAGTTTATTAAAACATTTCAACATCTTATATTTATATCGTCGTTTAAAACATGACGACGAAATATAACGCGGAAGCTTTAATCTTGAACGTGTTCGGTTCCTTGTTGAGCTTGATCGTTGTCCGGCACGCCGTATAAGTTACCTATAACCAACATCATCAAAATGTTAGTTATGAGAGTGTAAAACATGTTTATATGAGTTCTTATGACCCAAACAATTAAACAGCAACCAAAAAGCCATCTAGGTGACTTGTCGCGTGCCGCGACTGAATCCACCAAACCTGTCGCGTGGCGCAACAGGTGCCGCGACACCGGATTGTCTCCTCCGTCGCGTGACGCGAGGAGGGTATTTCGACAGAAGGTTTTGTTACAAAACCTGCATTTTCCAGCAAATCTTAATTTTGCGAAAACGGACATAACTCTCTAGTTTTTAATCCGTTTTACGATCAGTTTCTTCCTACGTGATCATAAATTAATTCTCCATAATATGGAATTAAAATCCGACATCTAGATTAACAGTTTTCCAAGTTTTTAAGCCATCGACTTTATATTTTTCTTCAAAATTTTTGAACCGTTCATGATTTTATCAAACAACCTATTTGTTGCATTCAAATTGTTGGTCCCCGTTTAGACTTAAAAACTTCTTTTCACATAATATGGCAAGTGATTTCAACAAATATGAAAATAGTGTGCGAAAATAGAAATCAGACTTCCAAGAAACAAGACCTACAGAATTTTCAAGTTTATATCACTTTGGAAACAAAATGGTTTACACGGTGATTGTAAGATTATTATCTATTACAAATGAATACTTGTGAATTCTGAGGTGAAAGGACAATGGAAGTTTTGTTGTATGTGTTGAATGCTTGTCTTAACTCATTGTCCTCTGCTTGATGAGCCTTCTATTTATAGACGGCTTGGATACATGAATAAACATTTGTTTACTCATGTATATGTCCTACAAAAAGTAGCTTCTTGACATATTCATGGAATCCAATAATCAAGTTGCCTTTGTCATCATGATATCCAATAATGTCAAGTTGCTTCGGTTATTGTAGCAGCGTAGAACTGATTTTAGACAAGTGGGGTTGCATCAGAATTTCTGATAACCACTTCATCAGAAATTCTGGTGAACAAATCATCAGAAAGTCTGATGATCAGATTTGCCAGAAACTGATGATATTATCAGAAATATCATCAAATCCATCAGAATGGCCTTTTCTGATAATCTTCTTCAGTTCCTTGATCAGCTAATGATTCTTTGAAGTAGATGTTGTTCTTTTTTGTTGCCCTATCTGGTTGTCTTCTTGTTGATTGATCTTCATGACTTTATCTTCTTCATAGATCAGGCTGAATTTGATTTTCTTCAATACTTCAAATAATGTTTCCTAACACTTTCCCCCTAAGTATTGTAAGAAAATGAACTACCTCATGAACAGAAAATTTCCCAAACAGTGGAAACTTAAAATTTGCAAATCAAACAAGTTACTACTATTCTAAAAAACAAATTACGGGATGAAATAAAATTTAAAACATACATGTTCTTCAAAACAGCTTTGACCTCTTTAGTACATCTCCATCCTTCAATTTTTTTCTTGTAAGAGATGTATTTGTTGCAGATGTCATACATCTCTTTGTACCAGCCTCTTGCTTGAATCCATTCTTCAACCATTTGTTCTATTTCCTGCCTTTGATTCTCTTTGTTCATTCCTGTCTTCTGAAGTTGTTCTTGTCTCTTGTTCATGCATTTCATAATAAACTTCAGAGTCTGATTTGAGTATTTGCAGATATCAACACTTCTGAACAGAGCTTTGTTCTTCTCAAAATATCTGTAGACTACACTGTAGTTATTTCTATTATTTATCATTGGTAGTTTAATGATGTCTCCAGATCCTGCATCTTGTATCAGCTCTGAGGGAATGTTTGTGTCTGGTGCACTGAGATAAACCTTTTTGTTGTGCACATAATCATAGTTGATGCATAAATCAAAGTCAGAAAAAGCTACTCTTTCAAATAGCTTTATTCCAGCATTTGATATGCTCTTCAATGCTCTTCTGATTTCTTTTTTGTTTTTCTTTTCCTTTTTATAATGATCCTTCATGAATAGAATATCCAAAGGATGCAATCTATCAGCAATGTCTCCATCAGTCACTTTTCCTCTTCCCCATTTTCTCTGAGAAGTGTGTATCTGTTCTGCAGATAAGTTCCTCCAACATCATCAGTTCCAATTTTTACTTCATCCACTTTCATAATTCTTATTACTGGATTCACATTGGTGTAGTGAATGCTTCTTGGACCTCTTTCTAACCTCTCTGCCCTTATAGCTAATCTGTAAGGAGTTGGTGGCCTTTTTGGTACATCTTCCTTTGACCAATAGTACTTCACCAGATTGTATTCAGGGAATATCATTATATCCCTGTCAATCTCACTAACCATGATAGATTGAGTTTTAGAGATTTTTCTTTTGACAATCTGTGGTTTTCTTGAATCAGCTTCTTGTTCCCATTCATTCATTGTTTGCAGATTCATCAATTTACTTATGGCAGTGTCATCAGAAGAAGTTGGTTTTAGAACAGTTTGAGAAGTTATAAGTTTCAAATTTGTGATAACTTGTGGTTTAGAAGTTGCTAACCTTTTCAGCATTTCATCTTTTGAAACATTAAGAGATGGACCCATTACAGTGGTTCCAGCTTCAGTGATTGGTGTAGCAGATGATTATTGTTGGGTTGACTTTGGAATTTCTTGGTGAGATTGTTCAACAGGAATTGCCTTCATGATTTCTTTGGGATCAAGCTTAGCCAATCTGGCAATGTTGAAGTGCATTCTCTTCATCAGATGGTACACTTCTCCTACCAGATTTAAGTTACTGGCTATGCTTTTCTAAACTTCTGCAAATTCAGTTTGATTTTTCTCCTGCATGGCATCCCATTCTTTTTATCAACTTTTCAAGTGCATCAGTAATACTGTTGTTGCTTGCCCTTAGAATGGTGACTTCCTCCAAGACCTTGTTTGCACTGCTTGATTGTCTTGACTCCACAGCATTTGTAACTTGTATCTTGATCTTCTCCATTTCTGTGAAAATCTTCTGAATTTCTGATGCACTGATGCTGGTTTCTGGTGCCTTTTCCTTTATCTTCTGCAGAGACTTTAGTGCTTTAGTGTTTTTTTCAGTTTGTGCCTTTATGACATCCACTAATTCTGATAAAGTCTTCATATATGCCATTTGACCTTGTATCTCTAACAGCAACAAATCAAGCTTTTCTTCCACTAGACTCTTTTTGCAGGCTTTGAAAACATTTTCTAGGACAGTTTCCAGATTTTCTTATGTCATGGGTGATTTAGGGATATTTGGAACAACAGATGTTCCTTCTAACATTCCAGCTGTAAACACATTTGCAGCTGTTTTGGAAATTATTGGATCACTTTTGGCTTTACAAGAATCTGGTACAACCTTAAGTGTACCCGAATTATCTCCACCATAGGTGAAAAACAAATTTTCATCCTGGATTTCCTTATGTCCT
The DNA here is from genome assembly GCA_030545235.1 of Helianthus tuberosus. Lineage (NCBI taxonomy): Eukaryota > Viridiplantae > Streptophyta > Magnoliopsida > Asterales > Asteraceae > Helianthus > Helianthus tuberosus. The sequence goes on along the minus strand of CM060423.1, from coordinate 166,052,936 downwards.
TGAATCATATCAGTGAATGATTCTCTATAAGTGGTTGAGGTAAACATATTACCTTTTACCAGACTTCCTTGATCAGTTTCCTGATCTCTATCTGTTGAGATCCCAACCTCTTCCTCATTTTCTGATTCAGAGTTGAAATGAATGGAACTAGTAACCCCCTCATTAACATCAGTGTTTCTATATTCTAATTTGTAAGAAACATTAATTGAATCTTCTGAGTTTGTTCTTTTTAAAGAAGTATCAACTAAAACTGTGTTTAAGAGAGATGTACCAGCAATTTGAGATTCATCAAGATATACAACTTCAGTAGCTTCATTTGTTGTACCAGCAAAGTGAGATTCTTCATAATGTTGATCTTCAGCCTCTTCATGAGTTCCTCCAGCAACATGAGATTCTTCATAATGTTGATGTTCTGTTTCTTGATGAATTTCAAACTCAAAATGAGTTCAAGCTTCAGGAATCTGATGACTTTCAGCATGTTCAGCTTCTATCTTATTTTCTGGTGAGTTAGTTATCATCAGAATTCCTTCTCCTCCTGTTGTGACAACCCTCACCAAACCAGGTATCCGTACGAATTAATTAATATTTAATTACTGCTTAATTACTGTGCTTGCTTACCGCTGTGATTAAACTGCTTACTGATTTCTGATACATACATGCTCATGCATCACATTTTATACTGTCACTCTATTATTTATGCACAAGCACCAGTGACAACCTTGATGCACAAAAAGCACAGTGAGCACACTATACGGGATACCCATTAAACATGCTGACATAACCAGCATCAGGCATACACTGCCTCTAAGGCCAGTATGAGCCGGAATAGATTGCTACACTGGTAGTGAGTGTAGGGAGGTGAGGATTGTAGAACTGCGTCACTAGGTAAAGTTTTTAGTGACCGGATGTGCCTAAAACGTACTTTAAGTACAAAAATTCTGCACTTAATACAAAACTCAGCATTTTAAATTACTAATAAAGGGAAAAAACATTGCAGAACGGTCCCGTATATTTCCCTAAGTACCAGGAATCATTTATGTTACAAAAATATACATAAAGGACCTTTTTCGGCATAATTAAACATTTTAACGGAACAATATTTAATCGTATAACCGGACATTACCCGGGACACAAAATTTTTGACAGACACTTTGTTTTATTATTTATGACCAGTCATGATCCCCGTATGCCATAACACCCGCTAAAAATGAACAAACTATCTTTATATCATCACCTCTCTTACATCTAACTATACTTACATTCTAGTTATAATTTTTCACTAAGCTACCCCCCCCCCCCCAACGATTTAGTCCCCATGGGACCCCACATATCCATCTTGCCATACTTCATATATCTTGCAAGATTTTAGTTGATTTGTTTAATTGATTGTTGCTTGTGCAAGTACTCATAATATATGAATAATCTATAAGAAGTATGGCCACCAAGATTTCTTGATCATTCTCAAAGATTTCACACTCAATTCACTTCTCTCTCTCTCTTATTCGGCTGCCCCAAACCGAACACACCATCACCACCTTTAAACATCATCTTCTTCATTTACATTGTCCATTCAAAGCCTAGTATTCATCCATGGAAGGTGCAACTTGAAAGGGTTTCAAAGGAACATTATTCTTGCTTGGTTTTTCACCATCTTTTCTTCACATTTCTTCATTAGATTCTTCCCTAGCTAGAGGCTAGTAGTAAGTTCCTTACACTTGATCTCATCTTGTTCGAAATTATGACATATAGCATGTTGTGTTGTTGTTTAAATTACTAGATTACAAGAATACTAGAAAATATGAAACAAGAGTTATAAACATAAAAGCTACATAAAAGTTTACTTATGTCCGAATCATGGAGCGGAATCTTGTTGGTTTGAGGGTTGGTTAAATCATACTTGATGTTTAAAAGTTGTTTTCTTGTTAAAACCATTGTTCGGACACTCGTTAATGCGATTTAGTAATGTTTAAACTTTAAAACAACATGCTGATGTATTTTTACAGCCGCCTTCAACAGGCTGTAAACGAACTTTAAAAACTCGAAAAACGGAATTTCAAAAGCCTAAATCGTGTCTTTTCGAAAAACAAAGAAAATGGCGCTGGAATCGTATTTTTCTGAGGTCGGTTACTATTTTAAAAATCTGTTTTCGTGACAGCAGCTAAGGCTGATTTTCACTGCAGTAAATTGGGCTGTGCGTTTTCTATCACAACTTAAAACCTGAACCAAACCAGCCCCTGAAACTTATATCAAAGATGGTCACGGATGTATTTGTGACCCTCGAACTGGAATTTCGATAAACGGACTTACAAGGAATTTTTTACGAATTTTTCCGTAACCTGTGATCAGAATGTAACAAATCTGATCACAGTTCGGTAAACGAATTTCTATAAAATTACTGATAATGAACTAGACCCCGATATTTTTACACAACAATTTGTGGTTCGATTAGGACGTTCCGCAAAAATTTGGGAATTTTTGGAATAAGTTAAGTATTTTATTTACTCGTCCGAAAACAGTCCAGTTTTTCACATATTGAAACTGAAACGACAAGGGAAGTATTTTGCGTATTAAAATGTAAGGGTTGATTGTTGATGATCATGGGTTGATTTCAAAAAGAAAAAGATGTGCGTATTAGCACGGACACTCCCGTTTTTAGGGGAAGTTCTGGCGAATTTTTCTAAAAATACCGAGACGTAGAAAAACTATTTTTCTAACAAGTATGTTTAACTTTATTTCTCGGAATTAAACCTCGCCATGAGTTTTGACATAAAACTTTAAAGTGTTGGATATGAAACTTGTAAATATATTTTGTCAATACTTTAAGTCACCAAATACATAATACATGTACGAATACCCCATCCTTGGGAAGGAATCTATGTATACGATAACCAAGAAATATAAACACGAAATAGTTGTCTAACTATTTCCCAAGAATGTTAAACTTTAAGCCAAGGCACGGCCATTCGTCTAATAGATATTAGCTCGTTGTAGGTTGTCGTGTTGCAAACCGAGTTTGAGTTGCTGTTATCGAGGACGCATTACTGTGAGTTCATGTCCCCATTTTCTCTTAATTGTTTTCAGTTTTCTAAACTGCGGGGGTGAAATACATGTTACTATGATTACGAGTACTTTTATACATGGTATGGTTAGCGTAAGGAGGGTTACTGCGTACAGATCATGTGAGTGGGTAGGTGGTACTTGAGGCCATTAATCCTCGATGTAGGACCGAGGGACATTAGTGATAGATCTATTTGGGTGTAGCGAGCCCCACTCCTGAGCCCGCTTAATGGACCAGGTGGTGACTAAGTGCCCAACGCACAAATCCGCTAGGGTTGAGTCTTCCTGCATCACTTCACAACATATCATTGGCTTTGCAACCCAATGGTGATCTCTTTTTTTTCCTTATTGCTACATACCAGGGACATTTTTACATCGGGACGTACTTAAACCTTTTTACATTGGGACGTACTTTAAAGGTTTTACATACTCACTTTCACATGAACTCGCTCAACATTATGTTGATTTTTCCAACTTACATGTATTTCAGGGAACTAAGGATCTGGCACGGTATGCTACGCTTTCCCGCTGTGTTAGAGTTACGGGATCATCCACGTTTAGGGATTGCGACTTTTACCTGGACGAGTCGCAAGACTTAAACAGTGTTTATGTTATATTTGTGGTTGCGTTTTAAGAACAAAGTTTTTATATTATCAGGTTGTAATTTCCGTTGCTTGCGTCAACGCCTTAAGACAATGTTGTGGTATTTTACTTTTCAAACTTAAATCAATGGATGATCTGCATGTTTTATTTTCATATAGCTTTGTTGTGATTAAGCTATGGTATTAAGAAGTCACACCAAATAAACCCACGCTTCCGCAAAGCCAGAGTGTGACAGCTTGGTATCAGAGCTCTGATCATAGCGAACTAGGATTCCTTCTCGAGTCTAGACTATGATCACTAGGGCTCTCACGAAAACATTTTTTACACTGCATACCACTTAAGTCCAGATCCAAAACTTTTTACAAACAAATGTTGAGCACATTTATTTATTATAGGCTCAGTCTGGGAGGCTGAGGCTCGGTCTGGAAGACCGAGGCTCGGTCTAGGAGACCGAGGTAGTTGGCTAGTGGGACTAGGAAGAGCAGTTTGAGATGATAGGCTAGTGGGACTAGGAAGAGCAGTCTGAGAGGCTGGGAGGCTAGTGGGACTAGGAGAATTATTTGATTTCTTACTTGGTGACTAATGTGCTTATCTGATTATATGATTGATTATTTGTACATATGTGTGTTTGTATTACAAAACGTCATGCCTTCATCAGATACTGGAGAGTCGGACACTACAGGTCCCATGGCCATAGTATCAGGCGACATAGTTTCATCAGAGCACGAGGTGTACATTTCCGATGCTACCAGCACAGACGATGACGACTTTCAGCCCTTTGCGCTGCCTGATGTCGTAGCAGAGCCTGCTGATGGCCATCCTGTTGGGGATTTGCCACTCGTGGTGATCCCTGCTCCTGTGCCCCTTGCCACTTATCCCGTTGTTGATATGCCCCCCGACGTTGTCTCCGACGACGATGTGGAACTATTAGAGGAGGACCCACTTGAGGGCGAGGCCCTATTGCTGCTAGTAATAGCCTACTGCTTGCTGACGCTCCTGCAGAGGAGGCTCATGCCCATTCCCCTGTCCCAGACTCATTTGAGTCTGTGATGTCTGCATCTTCGCATACACAGGGAGTGCAGCACCACTCACACGACGCCGACCCTGATATAGCGTCATCAGCTGCACCAGTTCCCGTACACAGCTTGAGTTTGATCACGATATTGAGGGTGATCCTGTTTTTCCACCTGGTTTTGATCCAGACCATGACATTGAGTTCATACACTTAGACCAGCCCTTGAAGGATCCTATAACCCCTGTGTTTGTTGATCCAGCTGATTTTGAGATGTAGTTTGTTGATCCGGAGCCAGCCGTGGCCCCTGAGCCAGGCGTTACTCCTGACCCCGCATTGGAGCATGACCCTGTTCATGCCGGTGCACCTGCTGTTGCTCCTTGATTGATCATCTGCTTGGACGAGAGAAAATTGGGGTAACTGTGCAAGACAATTTCTTATTACGGGGGCCCACGTAATAACGGCTTGTAGTGCACAGAAATCCTGGTGGACTCTGCGGGTCAAGCTAATGAAAACCAATATAGCAGGAAATAACTAAAACATGAATGACCAAGGCGATGTAGCCTCGAGTTCATTCTATTACGAGCAATGAGCCAAACTGGCAAGCCTATGTGAAGGCTCAGAAGTTATTTCCTCACTCATGCATTGAGTATATTTACGTGTGAAATTGGGTGGTTACATGATGGCTTATGGTGCTATGCATCTCATAGACAATTGAAATGTTGTCTAACCCGCTTCATACCACTTCGACAGAAGAGAATACCACCAAGGCGTGACACAAACACCAGTACGTTGCCAAGAACAGAAGCCGAGCTGCAAGGACGCATCTCACAAGCAATTGCACGACATGAAGCCCTCCACTCTAAGCACAGCGATGGCACTACTGGAAATAACCCTCCAACTGACTGCACCTATAAGTAGTTCCTGAAACTACAAGCCTTTGAACTTTGACGGAACAGGAGGTGCCGTTGCATTTGTTCGTTGGACCGAAAAGACTGACCCCATTCTAAGAATGAGTAACTGTTCGCCCCAAAGAAAGTGTTACCTATATCTCGGGGTTATTCCTAGATGGCACACTCTCATGGTGGAACCTTCAGGTCAGACCCTTGGCACAGATGCTGCTTATGCACTGAGCTGGGACGAGCTCAAAGAAATGATGGAAGAGAAATACTGTTCTAGGGCTGGAATCCAGAAGCTTGAGGTGGAGTTCTGGAATTTGAAAATGGACGGACTAAAGATTCCTGAATACGTCCAGCGATCTCATTATATGTTGGGTTGATTATTGATTGATTATGTTCTATAACATGAGATGTTATGTGGTTGATTTATAACATGAGATGTTATGTGTTGGTATTGTTGTATACATATGTACACTCTACTTACTATACGTGAACCATCTTTTAGAAGATGCCACCAAGACGCGAGACGCGCATGCCTGCCAACGAGGCAAAACTTCAAGGAATCATTGCTGCCATCATAGCGCAGTATGCAGCCTCACAAGGAGGAACGAGCGGGAGCCATTCAAGTAATAACGGCAACAACAACCCACCTCATGGTAATGCCAAGTGACTTGAGACATATTACCGTTACATTTGGATATTTATAGCACGTCCGCTAATACCAATTGTATATCCTAACGTATGTGCAGGGTGCACTTACAAGCAGTTCCTAGACTGCAAGCCCGTAAACTTCGACGGCACCGGAGGTGCTGTTTCTTTTTTTAGATGGGTTGAGAAAACAGACTCTGTTCTCCGAATAAGTAAGTGCGCGCCAGACCTGCAAGTGACTTACATTTCTGGGCTATTTTTGGACGGAGCCCTGTCCTGGTGAAACTTACAAATACAGACTTTGGGAGAAGCTGCTGCTTACGCATTGACATGGCCTGAGTTAAAAGAGTTGATGCGAAGGAAGTATTGTTCTCGTGCTGAGATACAAAGGTTGGAGACTGAGTTCTGGCATTTATGGATGGACGGTCCCAAGATTTCAGAGTACGTTCAAAGATTTCATGATCTATCCCACGTTGTGCCATACATGGTTACACCAGAATTCAAGCGAATCGAGCGCTTTATCTGGGGTTCAGCTCCACAGATCATGAGTATGGTCACTACTTCCAAGCCTGAAACAATCACATAGGCTATCGATCTGAGCGTGTCTCTTACTGAGGAAGCCATCCGCCTGAACAAGTTTTTGGATGTTGAGCCAAAGAAGAAGGAGACTCACGTAGAGTCGTCCAGGGGTAATAAAAGGAAGTTTTCGAACTTCAAACAGGGTACAAGCAGTGTTGGCAAGGAAGGAGAGCCAAGCACACCGGTCCAAGCTGCAACCGGTGTTGGGAAGAAAGGAAAAGGCTATATGGGTACTCATCCCAAGTGTAACTCCTGCCAACGTCATCATTCTGGCCGGTGTGGTTTAAAAGTATGTGAAGCTTGTGGAAAGACTGGTCACTTGAAGGATTCTTGCTGGGCTAGTGCTGGCCGGGGAGGCCAAGAAGGATTTGGGAATAGAAATAATAATCGTGGTGGAATTGGGAATCGCCCACAAGGAAACAATGGAGGAAATGGGAATCGAGGCAACAATGTGAATCAAGCTGGAAATAGTGGAGGAAACGGGCAAAGACCAGGTTGTTTTAACTGTGGTGACATTGGGCACTATAAGAGGAACTGCCCAGACTTGAACCAAGCACGGGGAAGGGTTTTCAATATCGAAGCGAGGGAAGCGCGCCAGGACCCCAATGTTGTTACTGGTACGTTCCCTATAAACCAACGCTTTGCATCCGTTTTATTTGATACTGTTGCCGATTATAGCTTCGTATCGTTAGAATTTAAGAATATGCATGGGATAGCCGCTAGTAAATTAAATATTCCGTACTAAATCGAATGGGCAAATGGAGAGTTAGTAGAAGCTAATGAAGTGGTCAGAGGTTGTGTAATTGAATTGGGAGAGCGTGAGTTTGCTTTGGATCTACTACCAGTCAAGTTGGGAAGCGTCGACGTGATAGTAAGAATGGATTGGTTATCAAGTAACAAGGCTAAAATTGTCTGCCACGAGAAGGTCATTCGTATCCCAACTGAAGATGGAGAAACAATTGTGGTTCATGGGGAGAAGCGGGATACGCCTTTAAGAATTATCAGTTGCCTGAAAGCGCAAAAGTGTTTGCAAAAGGGGTGTGCTGCCTTCCTGGCACACATCGTGGATAAGAAAGCTGCTGAGCCGAAAATAAAAGACATCCCTATCGTGAGGGAATATCCTGAAGTTTTTCCAGAGGACTTGCCAGGATTGCCACCCCAAAGGCAAGTGGAATTTCACATTGACTTAGTTCCAGGAGCCGCGCCTGTAGCTAGGGCACCTTATAGACTTGCACCGTCAGAGATGCAGGAGTTGTCGACACAACTCCAGGAGTTACTTGACAAAGGATTTATCCGACCAAGCTTCTTGCCTTGGGGAGCTCCGGTCCTGTTTGTCAAGAAGAAGGACGGTAGTTTTCGAATGTGCATCGACTACCGGGAGCTGAACAAGCTGACGATCAAGAATAGATATCCTCTGCTAAGAATTGATGATCTGTTTGATCAACTGCAAGGTTCAAGCTTTTACTCAAAGATCGATTTGCGATCTGGATACCACCGGTTAAGGATACAAGAGGAGAGTATCCCGAAGACAGCCTTCAGAACTCGTTATGGACACTACGAGTTCCTTGTTATGCCGTTTGGGTTGACAAACGCACCTGCAGTCTTTATGGATTTGATGAATAGAGTTTGCAAGCCGTACTTGGACAAGTTCGTGATTGTGTTTATCGACGACATCTTGATTTATTCAAGGACAAAGGCTGAGCACGAACAACATCTAAGAGCTATTTTGGAGCTGCTGAAGAAAGAACAGCTGTATGCCAAATTCTCTAAGTGCGAATTTTGGCTACGTGAAGTCCAATTTCTTGGACATATGGTAAATGGAGATGGAATCCATGTGGATCCAACCAAGATTGAAGCGATCAAAAATTGGGAAGCTCCAAAGACGCCAACCGAGATTCACAATTCTTAGGCTTGGCTGGTTACTATCGAAGGTTCATTGAGGATTTTTTTAGAAATCGCTCAATCACTGACACTCCTCACGCAAAAAGGATAAGAAGTTTGACTGGGGAATCAAACAGGAGGAAGCATTTCAGTTGTTGAAGGATAAGCTCTGCAATGCGCCAATTCTAGCACTACCGGAAGGTACTGACGATTTCGTGGTATACTGTGACGCCTCGCGTCAAGGATTGGGTTGCGTGTTGATGCAACGCCAGAAGGTTATTGCTTACGCGTCACGCCAGTTGAAAGTTCCTGAAAGGACTATACCACGCATGATTTGGAGCTAGGCGCAATAATATTTGCATTAAAAGATCTGGAGAAACTACCTATATGGTACGAAATGTACAATCTTCACAGATCATAAGAGCATACAACACATATTCGACCAGAAAGAGCTGAATAGGAGACAAAGACGTTGGGTCGAATTGTTGAACGACTACGACTGCGAGATCAAGTGTCATCCTGGGAAGGCGAATGTGGTCGCCGATGCCCTAAGTCGTAAAGAACGGATCAAGCCCATAAAGGTTAGGGCTTTGGAGATGATTATACAGACAGATCTTTCCCTGCGCATTTGGGCCGCGCCGAAAGAAGCTCTTAAGGAAAGAAACTTTGAAGAAGAATATCTCCGTGGGATGGAGAAGCAATTAGTACCAAACAAGGAAGGAACGTTATGTTTTATGAAAAGGATTTGGGTTCCTCTGTTTGGTGGGTTGAGAAAAGTTATGTTTGATGAGGCACACAAATCACGGTACTCTATTCATCCCGGTGCGGATAAGATGTACCAGGATCTTAAGGATTATTATTGGTGGTCCAGGATAAAGGACGACGTTGCTGTTTATGTTAGCGAATGTTTGACGTGTGCCAAGGTGAAAGCTGAATACCAGAAGCCTTCGGGACTTCTGCAACAACCTGAAATTCCCAAGTGGAAATGGGAACAGATTTCAATGGATTTTATAACGAAACTGCCCAGGACGCCCAGGGGTCATGATACTATTTGGGTGATAGTTGACCGCCTAACAAAGTCCGCGCACTTCTTGCCAATCAAAGAGAAGGACAATACGAGTAAACTTGCGGAAATATACATGAGAGAAATCGTTGCACGTCATGGAGTGCCTCTCTCAATCATCTCTGATAGAGATGGGAGATTTGTATCAAGGATTTGGCAATCCTTCCAAGAAGCTTTTGGCTCACAATTGAAATTGAGCACTGCATTCCATCCGCAAACTGATGGCCAAAGTGAAAGAACTATTCAGACATTGGAGGAGATGCTGAGAGCATGTGTAATGGATCTTGGTGGTAGCTGGGATAAGCATTTACCACTGGCCGAATTCGCATACAACAACAGCTACCACACTAGTATTGGAGCCGCGCCATTTGAAGCTCTTTACGGACGCAAGTGTCGATCACCACTATGCTGGGCTGACGCAGGTGATAGACAGCTTGTTGGTCCCGAAATCGTCCAGGAGACGACAGACAAGATTGCGCAGATTCGAAAACGTATCGAAGCGGCTCGCGAAAGACAGAAAGCCTATGCGAACCCAAACCGGAAACATTTGGAATTCCAAGTTGGAGATATGGTTTTATTGAAAGTTTCACCCTGGAAGGGGGTGGCACGCTTCGGAAAGCGTGGGAAGTTGAATCCGCGTTACATTGGCCCTTTCAGAATTCTGCAAAGGATTGGGCTTGTAGCCTACAAGTTGGACTTACCTGCTGAACTCCATGGTGTTCACGATACATTCCATGTATCCAATTTGAGAAAAAGTCCAACACAAGATACAGTGATCATTCCTTCTGACGAAGTACATATCAACGACACACTCCACTTCACTGAAGAACCTGTTGAGGTCACGGATTGGAAAGTTAATAAAACTCGCAGGAGTAGTGTCAAACTCGTCAAAGTTCGTTGGAATGCTAGGCATGGACCTGAATTCACGTGGGGACGTGAGGATCGAATGAAAACGAAATACCCCCATTTATTTCCTAAGAACCCTGCATCTTGTAGCAGAACTCAAATTTCGGGACGAAATTTATTTAACGGGGGGAGAATGTGACAACCCTCACCAAACCAGGTATCCGTACGAATTAATTAATATTTAATTACTGCTTAATTACTGTGCTTGCTTACCGCTGTGATTAAACTGCTTACTGATTTCTGATACATACACGCTCATGCATCACATTTTATACTGTCACTCTATTATTTATGCACAAGCACCAGTGACAACCTTGATGCACAAAAAGCACAATGAGCACACTATACGGGATACCCATTAAACATGCTGACATAACCAGCATCAGGCATACACTGCCTCTAAGGCCAGTATGAGCCGGGAATAGATTGCTACACTGGTAGTGAGTGTAGGGAGGTGAGGATTGTAGAACTGCGTCACTAGGTAAAGTTTATAGTGACCTGATGTGCCTAAAACGTACTTTAAGTACAAAAATTCTGCACTTAATACAAAACTCAGCATTTTAAATTACTAATAAAGTGCAAAAACATTGCAGAACGGTCCCGTATATTTCCCTAAGTACCAGGAATAATTTATGTTACAAAAATATACATAAAGGACCTTTTTCGGCATAATTAAACATTTTAACGGAACAGTATTTAATCGTATAACCGGACATTACCCGGACACAAAATTTTTGACAGACACTTTGTTTTATTATTTATGACCAGTCATGATCCCCGTATGCCATAACACCCGCTAAAAATGAACAAACTATCTTTATATCATCACCTCTCTTACATCTAACTATACTTACATTCTAGTTATAATTTTTCACTAAGCTACCCCCCCCCCCCAACGATTTAGTCCCCATAGGACCCCACATATCCATCTAGCCATACTTCATATATCTTGCAAGATTTTAGTTGATTTGTTTAATTGATTGTTGCTTGTGCAAGTACTCATAATATATGAATAATCTATAAGAAGTATGGCCACCAAGATTTCTTGATCATTCTCAATGATTTCACACTCAATTCACTTCTCTCTCTCTCTTATTCGGCTGCCCCAAACTGAACACACCATCACCACCTTTAAACATCATCTTCTTCATTTACATTGTCCATTCAAAGCCTAGTTTTCATCCATGGAAGGTGCAACTTGAAAGGGTTTCAAAGGAACATTATTCTTGCTTGGTTTTTCACCATCTTTTCTTCACATTTCTTCATTAGATTCTTCCCTAGCTAGAGGCTAGTAGTAAGTTCCTTACACTTGATCTCATCTTGTTCGAAATTATGACATATAGCATGTTGTGTTGTTGTTTAAATTACTAGATTACAAGAATACTAGAAAATATGAAACAAGAGTTATAAACATAAAAGCTACATAAAAGTTTACTTATGTCCGAATCATGGAGCGGAATCTTGTTGGTTTGAGGGTTGGTTAAATCATACTTGATGTTTAAAAGTTGTTTTCTTGTTAAAACCATTGTTCGGACACTCGTTAATGCGATTTAGTAATGTTTAAACTTTAAAACAACATGCTGATGTATTTTTACAGCCGCCTTCAACAGGCTGTAAACGAACTTTAAAAACTCGAAAAACGGAATTTCAAAAGCCTAAATCGTTTCTTTTCGAAAAACAAAGAAAATGGCGCTGGAATCGTATTTTTCTGAGGTCGGTTACTATTTTAAAAATCTGTTTTCGTGACAGCAGCTAAGGATGATTTTCACTGCAGTAAATTGGGCTGTGCGTTTTCGATCACAACTTAAAACCTGAACCAAACCAGCCCCTGAAACTTATATCAAAGATGGTCACGGATGTATTTGTGACCCTCGAACTGGAATTTCGATAAACGGACTTACAAGGAATTTTTGACGAATTTTTCCGTAAACTGTGATCAGAATGTAACAAATCTGATCACAGTTCGGTAAACGAATTTCTATAAAATTACTGATAATGAACTAGACCCCGATATTTTTACACAATAATTTGTGGTCCGATTAGGACGTTCTGCAAAAATTTGGGAATTTTTGGAATAAGTTAAGTATTTTATTTACTCGTCCGAAAACAGTCCAGTTTTTCACATATTGAAACTGAAACGACAAGGGAAGTATTTTGCGTATTAAAATGTAAGGGTTGATTGTTGATGATCATGGGTTGATTTCAAAACGAAAAAGATGTGCGTATTAGCACGGACACTCCCGTTTTTAGGGGAAGTTCTGGCGAATTTTTCTAAAAATACCGAGACGTAGAAAAACTATTTTTCTAACAAGTATGTTTAACTTTATTTCTCGGAATTAAACCTCGCCATGAGTTTTGACATAAAACTTTAAAGTGTTGGATATGAAACTTGTAAATATATTTTGTCAATACTTTAAGTCACCAAATACATAATACATGTACGAATACCCCATCCTTGGGAAGGAATCTATGTATACGATAACCAAGAAATATAAACACGAAATAGTTGTCTAACTATTTCCCAAGAATGTTAAACTTTAAGCCAAGGCACGGCCATTCGTCTAATAGATATTAGCTCGTTGTAGGTTGTCGTGTTGCAAACCGAGTTTGAGTTGCTGTTATCGAGGACGCATTACTGTGAGTTCATGTCCCCCTTTTCTCTTAACTGTTTTCAGTTTTCTAAACTGCGGGGGTGAAATACATGTTACTATGATTACGAGTACTTTTATACATGGTATGGTTAGCGTAAGGAGGGTTACTGCGTACAGATCATGTGAGTGGGTAGGTGGTACTTGAGGCCATTAATCCTCGATGTAGGACCGAGGGACATTAGTGATAGATCTATTTGGGTGTAGCGAGCCCCACTCCTGAGCCCGCTTAATGGACCAGGTGGTGACTAAGTGCCTAACGCACAAATCCGCTAGGGTTGAGTCTTCCTGCATCACTTCACAACATATCATTGGCTTTGCAACCCAATGGTGATCTCTTTTTTTTCCTTATTGCTACATACCAGGGACATTTTTACATCGGGACGTACTTAAACCTTTTTACATTGGGACGTACTTTAAAGGTTTTACATACTCACTTTCACATGAACTCGCTCAACATTATGTTGATTTTTCCAACTTACATGTATTTCAGGGAACTAAGGATCTGGCACGGTATGCTACGCTTTCCCGCTGTGTTAGAGTTACGGGATCATCCACGTTTAGGGATTGCGACTTTTACCTGGACGAGTCGCAAGACTTAAACAGTATTTATGTTATATTTGTGGTTGCGTTTTAAGAACAAAGTTTTTATATTATCAGGTTGTAATTTCCGTTGCTTGCGTCAACACCTTAAGACAATGTTGTGGTATTTTACTTTTCAAACTTAAATCAATGGATGATCTGCATGTTTTATTTTCATATAGCTTTGTTGTGATTAAGCTATGGTATTAAGAAGTCACACCAAATAAACCCACGCTTCCACAAAGCCAGAGTGTGACACATGTGGGCTCAGTTTCTGATGTCCAGGACTTCTCAACTTCTTCTTCTTCTAGTGAAGAAGAGCAGTTAAAAACTACTCTGCTAGATTCTTCTGTTGGAGTATCTAATTTGGCAAGAAGTTCTTCATGTTGTAGTCTGTATTGAGAGTCTATTGCAATGAGGCACAGCATGCTTTCTGGTAAGTCAGGAACATCTTTATCTGATTCCCATCCATGAGTGGTATTCCAGGCTTTCATGGAGTTTGAACTCCAGACATCTTCCAAAATTGGAATCTCTGTGTTTCTTTCAGCAAAAGTTTCATAAATGAAAATTGAAATGAACCTTGGATATGGCAGATGTGAGGTTACCCTTCCATTTTTGGTAAGAATTGATCTTTTGAGTAGGTTGAAAATTTATGTTCCATAATCAAGTTTGAACCCTGTTATGAGTCCATACATGACTGACATAATAGCTTGACTAACTTGATCAGCTCCTCTTATCTTTGATGTGTGGCACTTGTTCAGTACTTCCATCATCACTTGCCAGAAAGCTGGCATTTCATTTCTTCTGACTGCTCCAGTCTTGTTGATTTTCTTGTTCTTGTAACCAAGCTCAATGATAAAGCTTATCAAATCTTCTCTTTTTGGTGCTTCAATGTAGTTATCAAAAACTGGAAGTTCGAGCCATTCTCTTACCGTTGCAGGGGTTAATGTTACTGAAACATTTCCCCACACATGAGCAGAGACCGGATTTTCTCCATCTTCACTGAAGGTGTGAACAAACTGCTACAATAATTTTTCTGGTACTTCTCTTCCCTTTGTTAATGCATTTGAGATTGGACATCTTATGAGATATTCTATCAAAAGTTGGCATCTTTCATCATATTCCGAATGCTCTGTATTCATCAACAAGTTATTTTCTTTCATAGGCAAGAATTTTGTGTCTTCAACAAAAGGTACATCATGTTGAACAATTGGAATGTTGAGGTTTACTTCTGCCATTGCTTGATTTTGTGAGTTAGGGTTTGAGATTTGGGAATTTTGGATTTTGAGTGAAAACAGGGGATTTCGAAGTTTGAGGTTTTGTGAAGAAGGTGAGTGATTTTGTGAATTTCTGCTAAGGTTTAGTTATATAGTGAGGGCTTTAGCAGAGATTTGTGGGTTTATGGAGTTGAGGGGACATGGAACGTGGCTTGTAATAGCAGTTAAAAGATCAATAATTACCTTTATTATCGTTAGATCGTGTGATGTGAAATGCGGTTTAGAATGTAACCGTTGGATCGTGCGTATCAAGATATTTAATGACGGTTGATTGTGTAATCGTGGTTATGCCTTCTCAACTTGTAGTTTCTTCAATCATTCCAAATTTTTGAAACTGAATTTTGATTGGAGAATACTGCCAGTCACATGACACCTTTTCATTCTTGTGGACCCCATTTTGTTAATGGTCCAATCAGCTTTCTTCATAATATTCCTCCTTTTTTAAAGTCAAAATTCCATTCCGATGATGTCACATAAATTCTGTTAGGAATTTATGTTTTCTTCTGATTTGAATTCTGTTGACCTTTCAAATGTGGTCAACAGAAGTCAACAATTTTCAATAGAATTTCTCAATTGAAATTCCCCCTAAACTTGTGAGCGTTTTCAACAGATTTTTGAAGTTTCTCTTTTGATTGAATAAGAGATATTCTAGTATCCATTTTTTTAGAGATGAGAGGGAATTAGTAAGGTTTTGAAGATTTTACTTACATAGCATTTCTGACCTTCACATCTTTGTTCTAATCTTCAAGGAATGTTGTTGTGCAAAAGATTTTCTTATTTCTTTAACATCACATTTTTGAAGATTGATTTTCCAGAAAATTTTAAATTTTTTTTTGACAGAAACTTTTTATAAATCCCTTTTTCTTACAAGTTCCTTTGAAACTGGTTTAAAGCAATGTTAACTGATATTTCTTGTCATTTTACTTTTGATTTATCAGTAGTCTTTCTGGTTATCTTCAATCCTTTTTTTTAATATTCTGATGTTTTATCAGATTCATCAGATTTCTTTGAACTTCATCAGATTTCTCTTGATTTTATCAGATATGTGTCACACCCTGACCGCATTAAAACAACAAAACGTGGCGGAAACATCGGGGAGTTTCGTAACAGAATCATTGTTTCACAACACATGGATTGAAGTTTCGTTTTATTGAATTAAGTTTATTACATTGTCTCGAATATTAAAAGCAAAATATGAACATATTTTCCTTCATTGTTATTAAGTCACTAAGGCCTCGTCCATCCCTATGTGAGCATGCATCATAATCATCATCAAACTACAGTACCTGAAACATATGTGAAAATACATCAACATAAAAATGCCGGCGAGTACATAGGTTTTGTGAGTGTGTCAGATTCATGGCCTTGAGTTCATATTGCAATACCTCATCCAACTACGAGAGTTGTCGAGTGTGTACCTTAAAAACAAAAGAGTTTGATATTGCAGTATATTTCTATCAACTTTTACAAGTTGATATATGTATAAACCAAAACCATTGTAGCCATGAATCTTAACTGAAAACATTTGTCTTTGTAAACCAAGTAGTAAATCATCGTTGAAAGTAAACATTGTATGGTTTATATCTTTAAGTAAACCTTGTAGTGTAACTTCGTTTTGAAAACATTTGTCCATGTAGGATCGTTTTCAGAACCGAACGAGTCGATCAGAAGAGTTTTTGCTTGATACGAAAGGCGGAAACAGACGTATCAAGTTCAATTCAGCTAGATATACACTTTAAACTGTCTTTATATTGATTTGACAATGTTTTACAGCGAGTCGACACTTCGGCAGCAGTTCGATACTGAAACCGGAATCGTTACAAATGAATAGGCACACAAGGTATTTATAGGCATGTTAATTTCGTTTGAACCTGCCTCAAACGGAATCACTTTCAAGCGAAATCACTGATTTCGTTTGAAATGACTCAATGTGAGTTCAAGCGGAATTAACCAAATGATTTCGTTTGAAATGGCTGTTGACCATTTCAAGCGGAATTACCTATAAACGCATTTTCTTGTTTTCCGTGCCTTGATTTATCTAATACAATACAAGACTCGATACAAGACGAAGTCGACAGACGGATGCACCAACAGACTCCCCCTCGGATGTTGACGAAGTCTTCAGTGTGTCGAGTCTTCGCATCTTCAGTCTTTATCAGTCTTTTCTAACTCTCTTCCGAAGTATCTAACAATGTAAAGCATCCTTCAATCTTTCTCTTCTTTTTATATCAGCACCAACAGATAACCTCTTCTTGGATGTAGATCTAATCTTCAATTCTAGAAACTCAATTTGGCTCTATCTTCTCTTGATCAGATCTATTGATTCCTTAAGTTCATCAGCATCAGCATCTTCAGACTCCCCTTTGCTATCAAACTCCCCCTTGAGTTGTGCTAGGATCGTAATCTGGCTTTTACAAGTTCACAGGATCGAAATCTGGCTCACTTGATTCAGGATCAGAAATCTGGCTTCCAATCTTTTATCTCAAAATTTGTGACTGGCTCTTATCCTGTTTCCTACACAAATCTCTACCCAAAAATAAATTTCACAAATTTATAATTTGATAAATTTATACTCTGCTTACCACTTGTAAATATAATTCTCAAACTGATTTAACATTTAAAATTTCTGATGAACCACTTGCAGGAATTATTCAATCAATGAATGATTTTACAATGTTAAACACTGATGAATCTCTTGAAGAAATACCATTTTTCTTTACAAAAACTTTTCTCATTTCAAATATCTCAAACACATTCACCCAAACCATTTGTTCATCATGTTTAGCACTTGAATTTTGAAAATCAGCTCTCCAACATCAGTTGTCGAAAATCTTTTTGTATTTTACAAAATTTATGCTAAAACACACTGAAACTCTTTTTGGATTTAAGAACTTGAAATGCAATAAGGAAATATTTACAGACAATATTTTTGTGAGTTTGTGTAAGAGGATTATATCAGTTTTTGAGACAAATCACCAACACCGTTAAGCTTTAAACATTTTAAGTTCTAAACGATTCACTTAGATTATCAGTATACTGATCCACTTAAATTCTCACACAAAGTTCAACTGTTTCGAGATACGAGATTAATGTCTTAGAGTCTTAAACTTATTCGCGTGTCCCACCTCAGAATATACTCCTGTATCCAGATCCCAATATTCAGTCTTACAGGTGAGTATACCACAGATGATATCTGCAAGGGGTTAAATGCGAGGGCCGTGAGAGCTCAGGTCAGAACTTCCGTTCAGCAGAGAGATTACGACTTCGACTTTTGGTGTGTCCCCTTTAGAGGTTCTTTTCTTCAACAGCACATGATTAGCATTTTTCAATGTTTCATCATTTTTTATGCTGAGGGCGGGCTATATTTCAAGCAAGCGTAAAGTATTATACAGGGACTAGGCCATTGCTTCCGCAAAATCAGAAGTCCCGGGATAATACCCCAGATATCACTGAGCATAAAGACCTAGTATCTCAGAAAGAGGGACCTTTCAAACAAGATTTCAGGGGTTACCCATATATCCGAGAGATGTTCCCCACGATATAAGTAAGTTTGAAATTTAGGTTTATATCTCGTCACAATCTACTTAATGTGTAAAAACCTACTGGCACATCATCAGTGAGACCGTTTATCACATTAGACTTTCCAATTCTTTAGCATGCTGTGATCGTCTACTGGTGTACTATCATTTCCTCTTTTTCATAACAAAACTCATTTTTGAATTTTATCATGTTTTTGTCTTTTTCAAATTTTCAAATGTTTTTGAATTTTCTGAAATTTCTTACTCCCCCTAAAATGCAAACACATTTAAAGAAATTTGAAAACAAACTATACAAGTAAATTGACAACTGATATCGAATCACTTCAAATCGCCATTCACTTGGCATAAACAATCAGAACTCCTCCTGACAACAAATTCTTTTCCCATTGTGATTTCAAAACACTTAAGTTTGTTTTAATCAAATGGTTTTTCTGGAAAATGAGTTTTGTTGATTTCATAAAACCACTTGTAAGTTAGGGGATTCATCGCCTTGTTCTTTCAATCATTTGAAAAATATAACATTTTTAAGTTCAACAATCAAATATCACTTTGTAGAAAATCAAGTACAACTTAATGTCCCTGATTTACTACTTGTAAGATGAAATCACTTTCGTGAATTTCTCAAGAAAGATGCCGATACCTGCTCCTCGCTTACCAACCTGGGAGCTCCGGCAAGTTAGGTTTTTTCAGATAGAGAAATTCTCCCAAGCCTGACAGACCTTGGGAGTTTCTGAGTTGTCAACACTCGGTTGCTTTGTTTTCTTCTCATAAAATTCTTTAACCCCATCAATCATTTTACCAAAAATGTTTTGCACTGTGGGGTTAAAGCCTTTTCAACATCAAATTCTTTCTTTTCAGGAAAGAATTGGTTTGAAATTTCTACTTTACCAATTTTAGATTTCAAATTTTCCGCCCACAATGGTGGAAAATTTGCATCCTCCAAAGGCGGAACTGACTTCTCTTCTTTCAGAACAACTTTTGGCTTCTCTGATTTTATGGAATCAGATTCATCACCAGAACTATCACTTGATTTCTTAACAACCCATTTTTGATTGTTAAGTTTTTCCTTTCTTTTGGAAACATTTTTCGAACATTCACTAACCTCAAAAGTTGAATTTTCAAAACTTTAAATCTGTTCGTTGGTGGTTCGGTTTTCTCAACAATCTTTTCTTTCAGTTTACCAGAGACTCCCTGTTTTGTCTGAATTATCTTCGGACAATTCTTGGCAATGTGACCAACTGTTTTACATTGAAAAAAGGTTCTCGTCTCAATCTTCTTCTGAGCAACACTTGTCTTCATTTCTTCTTGCTTCTTGGCAAGGAATTCTTTGTTAGATTACTTTCTGAACACTTGCTCTTTTTCTTCTTCTGATGATTTTCCTGAAACAAAGACGGTTTTTGGTTTATAAGTTTTTTCATTTTTATAATTTTTCGGTAGATTAAAACCTAAACAATTCTTTTTGAAATTACCATTATGGTTTGGTTTCTTTCGATAACCTGAACCAGAACTGTAACCCATTTTTTTGTTTAATCTTTGTTGAACTATTGAGGTGTAAGTTTTAGGTTTTCCAGAAAGATTTACATCTTTTATTTCAGAAATATTAATTTATGTTAGTTTAAAAACCTTTTTGATCATTTCAGTTTTAACACCTCTTATTGGAAAAATCTTATCAGAATGTAATTTGTCAGAATCTTTCAAAGTATATGCCACTTTGATAGGTTCGTCATTCAAATTAGATTTTGATAACAGAAATTCTTTATCATAAGCCAGTTTGTCCTTTTTGACTGTTGACTTTGACGGTTTGGATTCAGACTTTGACTCTGGTTTGGACTCTTCTGTTTCATCCTTATCTAACACCTGATCGACCACTTTCTTTATTAACTCGGACTCATGATCAGTGTCGGATGACGTGAATGTGATATCAATATTTTCTGGCAAATTGTCTGAAGACTCAGACTCCCACTGTAAATTTGTTGCCTTTTTTATACTTTCAGAATTTGGATTTCGAGGAGAATATCCATTTTCGACCGAGGGTGGACATTTGTTATAGACAACACTTGGTTTCTTACCGGAAATCTTCACTTCATCATCTTCTTTTGTTTCAGGCTTCTTCTCTTCCGAAGTCTTCTCTTCTTCAAACGTCTTCAATCCTTCCACTATGGGGTAAATCATGTCAACAACAAAAAGTAGAACATGAGTAACTTTTTAATAATCTGTTAACTCTCTCGGTTTCTATTCTTTGAGTTTCCAGTTTCAACTCAAGCTCAGCACACTTTTCAGTGTAATAGTTGACATTGTCAAGCTGTCTCATATACGCTCCTTTGAGTGTGTTCATTGCTGTGGCTTGCTCACTGCTTGTCTCATTGTATCAAATCATGGCTTTGTTCAAAACATCATATGATTCTTTCAGCCTTTTGATGTTGTGTAGCAATTCATTGTTTTGCTTTATCAGAGAATCACAGTTCATGCACTTTTCAGCAACCTTGACTGCATCAGCATCTGTTTTAATTTCAAACGCTGGAACTTCTTTGACTATTCTCACTTGAATTTCTTCTTCAACCTTTTTCTTTTTCTTAGCTTCAGCTTTTCTCATTTGCCTTTCTTCTTCATATTTCTTCTTTTTCTCATCTTCAGCTTGTTCAAGTTTTCTGTATTTTTCTGCCCAATATTCATCAGTATAATCATTACTAACATGAGCAACAAAACTTTTAGCTTTTAAGATCTCTTTTTCTGGACAATAATTGTCCCAGCTGAAACCTTCCCAGCTAAATCCTTCTGGTAATTTTTCATCATCTTGGTTTATCAGACATGCTTTATTATCAGCTGGAATATATTTATCCCAACTGAAATCTTTTGATGAACTTCCATCATTTTGGTTGACCAGACATGCTTTCTTTGAATCTTCAATCACCTTCCTAGCATGTGCAGTTTGTGGCTGTTCTTGTTGATACGGCTGTTGAGCAACTTGATGATAAAACGCCTTTCGATAGTAGTCGTTGTTTCCAAAGGGATTTTGAGCTCCACTGGCTTCACGGTTTATGCACTCTCTCTTGAAATGCCCATTTTCCCTGCAACGAAAACAAGTGACTTTAGATTTATCAAAGCCTAAAGTTGAAACATTTGCATCGCGAAAATCATCTCTGCCTGTAATTTGTTTAAACTTTTCAGCTCGTCTCAACACGCTCGCCAAGCACCATTTTATGTCCATCAATTCCATCTCTTCTGCATCAACTTGATCGTAATCCTCTTTTGTAAGCATTGGATTCCCGATCCTCCCTGCAACCAAACTACCATAAGATTCAAGCATAGTTACCAACAAAGACATATGCCTTTTAGCTACTTCCTCTGAATAGTTTTGATCATTTTCGAGATTTAATGCAATAGTGGATCAAATGTTGGAAATGAAGTAAATCCTGTTTTGCTGCTTGAACCTTGAGATGAACTTTCAGAAGAACCTTTTGTATTAAAAGCAGTTTCAACCTTTGGAGAAAAGTTTGTCTTCTCACTAACACCACTTTTGTAATATAACCCAATGTCTTGTTCTCCATCATAGTTCTTCATTCTAGCAATTTTCCTTTGCTCCATCTCTTGAGCTTCAAGATGTTTAATAAACTCGTTCAGCGTGATCTTATTAAAATCTTTTGTATTCTTCAACATAATCAGATACGTTCCCCAAACATCATGTGGCAACGCATCAGCTAGCTTCTCAATTAACTCATCTTTATCCTTTTTGATACCCAATCTCGTCATGTTTTTCACCAAGTTGCAATATCTTTCAATAATCTGTTTGGTATTCTCTATTCTCAAACCACGGAATAGATCAAATTCTTTCTTCATAAGTGACTTTTTGTTCTTGAGATATCATCACTACCAAGAAACTTTGCTTCTAACTTTGTCCATATCGAATGTGCACTTCCATTATGTTCAAGCAAGATCAAGATGTCTTCTTTAATCGCTTGCTGTAACAAACTAATCATCAATTTCTCATCTTTGTATTTCTTTTTCTCCACATCACTTAATTCTCTAATCGGTATTTTCACTTGATTATTCCCGACTGGTCTAGTATATTGAAATTCAGTATGTTCCCATGCGTCTAAATGATATGCCTCAACCCAGTTACCAATGTGACAACTGTTTTTCTATAATCGATGTACAATGTACAACAATGATGATTACTAATAAAACAATGTGCTTTGGTGTTATTTTATGTGTTTTGGTGTTTCTATGTGTGTATTTGTGTTTGGTGATTTTTCAATTCGATTCGATTCCGATTGCAAGCTTTAAATCGCGTTCTGGAAGGTTATACGCAAACTGGTGCGTAAACGCAGTCAGTATAACGCGAAAAACACTCCGGAATAGTGACATAGGCTTAACATACCTTAAATAACCTCCACATAACTTAGAAATAAGTTTTGAATGGTTTGGTGTGTTGAAATCAACTTTGTTCGATCGCAGGGACTATTTGTGTCAAACTGCAAAACTATGCCCACTTGTATAGTAACGAACAATCCGGAACTTGATCATAAGTTAAACATACCTTAAATAACCTTTACATAGCTTAGAAATAGGCTTTGAGGGGTTCGGTTTGCTAAAATAAACTTTATGGTCATTCAGGGACTAAAAGCGTCAAAAAGTGCATAAGTTTGCATTTTCACGCATAACTTACGTTCTGAATACATCCGGACTTCCAAAAATTTATGTGAGCATTAAAATATTTTATTTTAGTGTTTGGCATAAGAAAATTCCATTCGTCGCGCAATTTGGATCGTTTTTCACGCTTATGCGCATTCCGTCGTAATTAAGCGAACATCGTATCGTACGACCAAACGAACCAACATCCGGCATATTTTTGAAGCTTAAACATCCTTGTGAAGCTTAAAAATGGGCTTGACGGGTGTTAGAAGTGCCAAAACACAACCATACGCGCACAGGGACCAAAATTGCCAAAACTGAAATTGCTGGTCTGCAGGGTCCTTACGGACCGTAAGAGTAGGACCATACGGTCCGTAAGCATGTCCCAGAACATCAGAAACTTCCTTCCATCCTGTTTCCAGTTGTTACATACTCAAAACCCAATTCCACATGTCATTTCCTGATAATGGGGGGCCATTTGATGCACATGGTGTTGTAAACAAGTGTAGGGGTGAGATTGAAGCACGATTTACGATAAACGATCTTAACGGTTCAAGGAAATCTATAAATACCCCTCACCCTCCATTGCAAAACCCACTTGATTTCTGAAATTTTCTCTAAGTTGATGTGTTTGAAACACTTCATACCTGAGAAATACTTGGAAATCAAACTTGCGGGGACCTTCTGTAAGTGTTCTTTCGTTCTTTTCATTCGTTTTAGCATTAAAGTCAAATTGCGTTTGACTTTCTGCATTGACCAGTTTATGGTCAATGTGAAATTCGTTTGAACTTCATAACGTGAGCGTAATCACGATGGTTATAGTCCCTAGTGACTATACCTATTGATTACCACGTTATCTAGGCTCAGTGACGAGTCGTAGTTTCGGCCAAAATACGCATTTACGCGTATTTTGTAACCAAACTACCCTAGGATATCAAAACCGTTTTTTTTATCAAAACCTGTTTTCTAACTTAACTAAACATGTTTTAGCATGTTTAGCTCGTCACTTTTTAGTTTAGTGCTTGTGTAGAGTCGTAAGTCAAGCGGACTAAACACCCGCTTAGACTTTCGAACACGACCCGTTTGGTCGATCATTAGGATCCAACCAAACATGGTTAGTGACAATAGTTGCATAGGGAATAACCTTCCGAGGTTATACCTTATGGTTACCTAGTTTAGGTAGTTGTATGATAAGTAGTTTATATGCCTTAGGTAAATTACCAAAATACCCTTTTCATGTATAATTGGTAATTAGGCTTATGTAACCTAAACTTTTGTCACATAACTGATTATACAACATGATTAAACATGTAATGGCATATAATACTTGTCATAGGACTAGTTAGACGTCTCGAACGCGCTTTGCGCGCACGATGCGTTAAAGTAGCGTAAGCTACCTTAATGGGTCGCGATGGGTTGAAAGCACTTAGGTTAGGTTTCATTTAGGATGTAGGATTTGTTAAACCATATCACATGAGTTCCAACACTCATTTGGTTTACAAGACCTCATTCTGTCCGATCTTCCGATTTAGGTGTCTATTGTTTGACTAGTGATTCGATTACTAGGTGCTACTTGATTTCTTTGGTTTACTCGAGTTTGTTGAAGTACTATTGATTGAAGATACCTTGCACTACATGTGAGTACATAGTTCCCCTATTTTACTGTTTTCAATTGTTTTGGGGTGATTCATATATACAAAATGTTTTCAAGGTTTAAACGATGATTTCAAAAACGAATAGAACGATTTATACTAAACTATTAACGATTTCGATAATGTGAACGAAATTGTTGGTCGTAGTTACATAACGAACGACATTCATTAGCATTGATCAAGCCGACCAGTATTAGGTTATGGTACCATAGGATATGACAAATCCTGTTATTGCACGATACTCATGGTTATGTGTGGGTGTTGTGGGTAACGACTGAATCAGATGATTGTTAACTTACCCTTAGGAGGTTTGTTAATGCATGAACGAGTTGAACGATGAATGAGTCACAAAGGTTTGAATGTTATTAACGAGACGACCATATATAAGTTTTCACAATTAAAACGAGGACGATTTAAACGAATTAAACGATTTAAACGAGTAAACGATTTGGGAACGATATGGGAACGATTTGGAAACGATGTTAAACGATCTGGATAAACGATTAGTTTTTGGCTAGTGTCTAGATAACGGGACGGGTGTAATGTGGTGAAAACATGGTAGATACGCCGCTGGTACTTCTTATATATAAGTGTTTTCAACATATTACATACCGTGGCGTTATTTAGTTCACTTGGGTAAACGATATTGAAATGATGTCACTCAACGATGTTTTCGAAATAATATACGAGTTTTATTAACAAGTTTCTACGAGATGTTTTACAAGACGATTTCTAAAAACAAAAAGCTTTTGGGTTAAGAATCATGGCTACCCAATTTTATAAATTATAACCATCTTAATTTTAGTTGGTTAATCATGTTGCAATATTATACACTTTTTAAAAACAAGGTTTTCGAGGTATTGCAATATATGTAAATGAAGCCATGATTTCTATACTCTTATAAAACCTATGTACTCGCCAACATTTCTTTGCTGACTTTGTTTTTACATATGTTTCAGGTATTATTGCTTGATTGACGTTCTAGGATGCATGCGTCACATAGGATCTGGACGAGGCCTTAGTGACATAATATCTATGATAGACGATATAAAACTTGTTTGTTATGTGTTAAAACAATGTTAATGTTTAATATTATCAATAAAACGAAACACTTTTTGTATCCATGGTTATGAAACGATAATTCTGTTACAACACTCCCCGATGTTTCCGCCACGTTTTGTTGTTTTAACGTGGTCGGGGTGTGACAGAAGAGTTGGTATCAGAGCCAATGGTTATAGGGAATTAGGTTATTAGTAATTCTTTGACCTAGAATATAACTTCTAGGACCCCAACGCAAGTTTACTTGTGTTTAGATTTTCAAAACAATACCGTCACCTACCCTTAGGTGATAACCACAACGAGAAACACAATTTTCGAATCTGCTTTGAAAACTAATCATCTGTTCTAGGATGATTGATTACTAGGTTTTGAACCCTCCATTATAAGGTTTCAAACCCTCTAAGTTTTCAAAATCTCGTCAAGGTTTGGGTCAAAATAATGTGAACACGTGCAACTGGAAGAGTGAATGCCTGTACTCTGAGTTTTCTGTCTAAGGCTAGAGTGTTCGTACAAATCCATATAATCGGACCAGTCACTCTTACCTGGGAACTCTTGGGGTGAGTGTTCACTTATAGGCGAGCATGACTTCGCGATACATTATTTTTGACCTATTTACTTTGATTAGTCACTGCGTTTTATTTTTTTGTTCGAGGTAACGAACAAATGATCGCCTCTCTTAACAATACCTCATTTGATTTTCAACCTCACTCGATTCTCCTGTTTCCTTGTTAGACAATGCCTCCTCGACGCGATCCTCGAACTTTTACTATTGAAGAAATCGCAGCCCTGGTCTCTCAGCAAGTGGTTGCTGTGCTTCCCGACGTTGTGACCCAAGTCCACGAGATATACAACAACAATAATAACAACAACAATAATGCACCGTGTAATTTCAAGAACTTCAATTCTGCGAAGCCGCTTAAATTTTCTGGGTCGCAACGAGCAACTGCGCTCCTGCAGTGGTTTGAGAGTATCGAGAGCACATTCAGACATGTGCAGTGTCCGAATGCGCGTAAGGTTGAATTTTGTCACACCCCGACCACGTATAGCATACAAGACGTGGCGGAAAACGTCGGGGAGTGTTGTAACATAATTAATTGTTTCATAACCATGGCATTCAAAGTTGTATTTTATTTATTAACATAAGAGTTTCATTGTCTTAAACATAAATTAAAGAGTTCAGAACATAATTAAACTAAGTCTTTCTTCATTTTAAATCTCTAAGGCACAGGTCCGCCCTAGTGTCACGATCATCATCCTACGGAAAAGCTCCTGAAAACACATGTGAAAATAGGTACGTCAGCATAAAAATGCCTGTGAGATACATAGGTTTTGTGAAAATAGGATTCATGACTTAAGTTTAAGAAATGTTTAGTCATGAACCTTGTAATTTGATTTTGTTTTGTAAATCGCTTGAAAAACAATAAGTTTAGATGATATGTATAAGTAAAAGAATAAGGTATGGTTAAATGAATAACCATGTAAAATGAGTTGTATAAAATAAACCGTATTGTAAAACAAAGTCTTGTGAAAACATGTTACTTGTAAAAAATGTATAAGTCCAAAATCAATGATTTAAATAACGCTATGATATGTAATATAATACAAACACTTATATATAGGAAGTACCAGCGGCGTATCCACCATGCTTGTATCATATTACTCACATTTCGTTACTTAAGTCACTTAACCAACCAACAATGTATAATGTCTATGTTTAAACCAATTGTCAAAAGTCCTTGTATAAACCATGTCAAATGTTGATAGTCCAAAAGTAGTCAAGTAATGTGTAACAAATGTTATGTCTTGTAAGTAAAGTATTGTCAAATAGTCCAAATGTAGAAATGTACAAAACAAAGTATTTTGAATGTATCAAAAAGTTATGTTTCGCAAAGTAATACATGTTACATTGATACAAACATTTATGTGGTAAGTTAACGCATACATTCAAGCCTTGAGATAGTCGGATAACCCTTTCAGTCAAGGTTATCAAAAGAATTGTATTCGGATTCAGTCATTCCTTACATCCAAACAAACCCGGGATGTCAGGAATGGGATTTGTCAAGTCCTATGGTACCAGTACTTACTACCGAGCGGCGTAGCTAATGTTAATAAACGTAGAAGAGTCTCGTTTGTGCAAACCAAATGTCATAGCAAAAGTGAACATGTTATATAAAAACAATGTACTAAGTATGCTAAGTTAACATACAAAGCAGAAAAGTCATGTAAATCAATGTGCTAGCATGCTATCAGTTAACATACATAGCAGAAATGTAATGTAAAACAATGTACTAAATATGCACACAATGGACATACATAGCATGAAACATAATGAAATCATGTACTAACAAACATAGCAGGTATATGATGTGAAAACAGGAAAGCATGAAAGTAACAAGTAGGCACATGTGTTTCACCCCAAAATGTTTGGAAAACAGTAAAAGAGGGGTCTATGTACTCACTTGAGATTGCTCAGAAGTCCTAAGATAACCACCAAGCAATGCTAGAGATCGCGGAATATCAAACGGCACCTAAAATAGGTAACTACATTAATAAACCGGACCTAAGTCGGAAGATCGGATAGAATGAGGGCTCGTAAACCTAATGAGTATGGGAACTCATGTAGTATGGTTTAACAAAGCCTACATACTAAATGAAACCTAACCTAAGTGCTTGTGACCCATTACGACCCGTTTAGGTAGCTTATGCTACGTTAACGCGTCGTTCGCGTAAAACGCGTTCGGACCGCCTAACTAGTCCTTTGACAAGTAACATATGCCTTAACATGTCTAATATTGTTGTCAAATCAGTTTAGATGACAAAATTTATGTTACATATGTTTAAAACGAATTTTGGCATCAAAGGGGTATTTTGGTAATTTACCTAAGGCATATAAACTACCTATCATACAACTACTTAAACGAAGCGACCATAAGGTATAACCTTGGAAGGTTATTCCCTATATACTATGGTCACCTAATGTGCTTGGTCGGATCCTAATGATCGACTAAACGGGTCGGGTTCGAAAGTATAAGCGATTGTTTAGATCGCTTACCTTACGACCCTATACAAGCACAACTAAAAGTGACGAGCTAAGCATGTTAAAACATGCTTAACTAAGTTTAGAAAACAGGTTTGGTATCAAAACAAACGGTTTTGATACCCATAAGTAGTTTGGTTACAAAATACGCAAGAATACGTATTCTGACCGAAACTACGACTCGTCACTAAGCCTAGATAACGTGGTAATCAGTAGGTATAGTCACTAGGGACTATAACCATCGTGATCACGCTCATGTTATGAAGTTCAAACGAACTTTGCATCGACCATAAACTGGTCAATGCAGAAAGTCAAACAAAGTTTGACTTTCAGACTCGAAAAGCAATAAAAGAACGAAGGAACACTTACGAAGGGTCCCCGAATGCTAATCTTGATCAAAATAACTCAGGTATGAAACAATGGTTTCAACTTAGAGTCTTTTAGATCAGATTCTAGTGAGGAATGAGTGAAAATGGGTTGGGTATTTATAGTAAACCCACAACCGTTAGGATCGTTTCTTGGAAAAGGGGGCACGATCTAGGCCGTACACTTGTCAAAATGTTGTGGTAACTAATTTTTGGCCACCATAGGAGATTAACATGTGGCACTTGACCTTTGGGAAGTGTTAGAGGCTGCTAACTTATGTTTAAAATGGCTTTTTGCTGCATTTTTTTATTTATTTATTTTTTTTTATATTTTTTTTTGCAGTTTTGCAGTTTTGGTTCCTGATCGCGTATCGTCGTGTTTTGGCACTTCTAACACCCGTCAAGCCCATTTTTAAGCTTCACAAGGATGTTAAAGTATAGGGAACATGAAACATGCTCAAAAATATGCCGGATGTCGGTTCGTTTAGCCGTACAATCGCGTTGTTCGGTTAATTACGACGGAATGCGCATAAGCGTGAAAAACGATCCAAATTGCGTGACGAATGGATTTTTCTCATGCCAAACACTAAACTAAAATATTTTAGTGCTTACATAAATTTTTGGATGTCCGGATGTATTCAGACCGTAAGTTATGCGCGAAAATGCAAACTTGTGCATTTTTTTTGACACTTTTAGTCCCTGAATGACCCAAAAGTTTATTTTAGCACACCGAACACCTCAAAGCCTATTTCTAAGCTATGTAAAGGATATTTAAGGTGTGTTTAACTTATGGTCATGTTCCGGAATGTCTGTTACAGTTCAAATTGGCATACTTTCGTAGTTTGTCAAGTTTAGTCCCTGTAAGCGAATTAACTTGTTTTTGCCATACCAAAGCCTTCAAAACTTATTTCTAAGTTATGTAAAGGTTATTTAAGGTATGTTAAGTATATGATGATGTTCCGGAGTATTTGTCGCGTTAAACTGGTTACGTTTACGCACCAGTTTGCGTATAACTCTCCAGAAAGCGATATAGAGTTTGAAATTGAATAAAAGTCAAAACATGAAAAATGTAAAACACAACCAAACAAACATTGGGATCAAATAACATTGTTTTATTGATAATAGAACTGTTCATAATGATTACAAGCACAGATGTTACAAATTTGCTTCGAGCGTGTTTGAGAAGCGAGCGCTTACCTGGTGGAATGGTATTATGCGCGACAGGGGTGCCGAAGTGGCGTTGGCACAAACATGGGAAGAGCTTCGGGCTCTCATGATGAAGGATTTTTGTCCCCGTCACGAAGTTCGGGCTTTAGAGCGAGAGTTTGATGATTTAAAGCAAGATGGGGCTGAACACTGTGTGTACATGAATCGTTTCGAGGAACTCAGTCTATTGTGTCCCACCATGGTTACCCCTCTGGAGAAAGCAATAGATAGATATATCGGTGGCTTACCCGATTCTATTCTGGAGATTGTGACCGGTGTTAATCCTACTACCCTTCGTCAAGCCATCGAGTTGTCTGCTACCCTGACTGAGACTCAAGTCAGGAAGGGTAAACTCACCCGCAAGGGTGATAAAAAGAAGGCGACTGATTCAGGGAAGGACAAGAAAAAGGATAAGGGTAAGGAAGGTGAGTCGTCAAAGAAATCTAGGAAGCGAAAGGGTGCCCATAATTTTGCTGTTACAGCACAGACTGCTCAGAACCCGCAGAACCCACCGGCTACGCCACCTGCAAAGAAAGCGTATGCTGGTACCGCACCTCATTGTGCTCGTTGCAACGGTCATCACGTTGCACAACAAGCTTGCGTGCAAAGTACGACGTGTGGTAAGCTTGGGCATTTAGCAAATATTTGTCGTTTGGGACAGAATCAGGTTGCTCAGGTTCCAGATCCGGGTCTAGGGAATGCTGCAAGATTCCCACCGGGTTCATCTTTTAATTGTGGAGAGTATGGTCACTTCCGCAACAACTGTCAGAGACTGGTGAATGCTAACGCGAACCCGAATGCGAACGTCAATGTTAATGTGAATCCCGCTAGTGGGCGAGCGTACAATTTGAATGCAATCGAAGCGAGGGCTGACAACGAGTTTGTTAATGGTACGTTTCTTGTTAACAATCAACCTGCATCTATTCTTTTTTATTATGGTGCCGATAGAAGTTTTGTTTCTTTGTCTTTTGAGCCTTTGCTTGCGATACATAGAACCAAACTGAGGAAACCCTTATCTGTCGAAGTTGCTACTGGTAAACCTCTTGTTCTCGATTCTATTATTCGTGATTGTCAGTTGAACCTTGATAACCATCTTTTTCCTATTGACCTCACACCGATGCAACTTGGGAGTTTCGATATTATCGTTGGAATGGATTGGTTAACCAAACACCACGCTGAGGTGGTTTGTTTCGATAAGATTGTTCGTATTCCTTTGTCTTCTGGCGATGTTCTAGAGATTCGTGGCGAGAAGCCATCTGGTGGTTTGAAGCTTATGTCGTGTTTGGAAGCCCAAAGGTATTTACGAAAAGGATATGTTGCTTTTCTGGCACATGTCACCGAGGAGAAAAGCAAGAGCAAGAGTATTCAGGATATTCTGATTGTTCGGGATTATCCGGAGGTGTTTCCTGATGAACTGCCTGGTTTGCCTCCAGTTCGTCAAGTCGAGTTTCATATTGACCTTGTACCCAATGCCAACCCGATTACAAAAGAACCTTATCGTCTTACACCGTCGGAGATGCAAGAGTTATCGAAACAGCTTCAAGAGTTATCTGATAAAGGATTCATCCGACCGAGCTTTTCACCTTGGGGAGCTCCTGTCCTCTTCGTGAAAAAGAAAGACGGATCTTTTTGAATGCGTATCGATTATCGTGAGCTTAATAAGCTCACCATCAAGAACCGATATCCCATACCTCGAATTGATGATCTCTTTGACCAGCTGCAGAGTGCTTCATGCTTTTCCAAGATCGATCTGCGTTCTGGGTATCATCAACTTCGTGTTCTCGAAGAAGATATTCCCAAAACTGCTTTCCGCACAAGATATGGGCATTACGAGTTCACTGTCATGCCTTTTGGTTTGACGAATGCTCCAGCTATCTTTATGGACTTAATGAATAGGGTCTGCAAACCTTATTTGGACAAGTTCATTATTGTGTTCATCGACGATATTCTCATTTATTCAAAATCTCGAGCCGAGCACGAGCAACACCTTCGCTTAACATTGGAACTCCTGAAGAAGGAACAACTTTTTGCTAAATTCTCCAAGTGTGAATTCTGGCTTAAAGAAGTTCAATTCTTGGGTCATATTGTCAATGAGCAGGGTATTCATGTGGATCCATCCATGATTGCTGCTATTAAGGACTGGAATACACCGACGACGCCTACAGAGATTCGATCTTTTCTTGGTCTTGCTGGTTATTATCGTCGATTTATTTCAAATTTCTCGAAGATTGCGGTTCCACTCACTGCTTTGACTCAGAAGAATAAGCCTTTTGAGTGGGGTCCCAGGCAAGAAGAAGCGTTCCAAACGCTAAAGCAAAAGTTATGTGATGCTCCTGTTCTATCTCTGCCCGAGGGAAGCGATGATTTCGTTGTCTATTGCGATGCGTCCAACTTAGGTCTTGGTTGCGTCCTTATGCAACGTGGTAAAGTTATAGCATATGCATCTAGACAATTGAAAGTTCACGAGAAGAACTATACGACTCATGATCTCGAGTTAGGAGCTGTGGTTTTCGCGCTTAAAATCTGGAGACACTACCTCTATGGAACGAAGTGTGTGGTTTTCACAGACCACAAAAGTCTCCAGCATATTCTTAATCAGAAAGAGCTGAACATGAGGCAACGATGTTGGGTTAAACTCTTAAACGATTATGACTACGAGATTCGCTACCACCCTAGTAAGGCGAATGTTGTAGCCGATGCGCTTAGTCGAAACGAGCGAGTCAAGCTTCATTCTGTTCGAACTCTATCTGATCTTCAATCTTGTGTCCTTCAAGCTCAACAATTTTATGTTTCACAAAATTTGATGGGTATGGAATTACCACGTTAACTTGAGCTTAAGCTCGAAGCGAAAGACGATGGTTTGCTCCATTTTAATGATCGATTGTGGATTCCGAAACAAGACGATCTTCGCACCATGGTAATGGACGAATCTCATAAGTCTCGATGTTCTATCCATCCTGGTGCTGATAAAATGTACAAGGATCTTCGTACTCAGTGCTGGTGGCCTGGTATGAAGAAGGATGTTGCCTTGTATGTATCAAAATGCCTAACTTGTCTCAAAGTCAAGGCCGAACATCAACGACCTTCTGGCTTGCTTGTACAACCAGAGATACCGGTTTGGAAGTGGGAGAACATTGCGATGGATCTCATCACTAAGTTACCGCGTACGTCTAAAGGTCATGATGCTATCTGGGTTATTGTCGATCGATTAACGAAATCAGCTCATTTCATTCCGATTCGTGAGGATCTATCTGCTGATAAACTTGCAAAGATTTATGTTGATGAGATTGTGACACGACACGGTGTGCCCTTGGATATCATCTCTGATCGTGATGCTCGATTTTTATCTCATTTCTGGAAGGCCATGCAATCTGCTTTGGGAACCCAACTGAATCTAAACACTGCTTATCATCCCCAAACAGATGGCCAATATGAGAGAATGATTCAAACTTTGGAGGATATGCTTAGAGCATGCGTGATAGACTTTGGTGGTAATTGGGATTCTCATCTGCCACTGATCGAGTTCTCTTACAACAATAGTTATCATGCTAGCATTAATATGGCGCCATTCGAAGCTCTCTACGGTCGAAAATGTCATTCACCTGTCTGTTGGAACAAGACCAGTGAAGCTCAGCTTACTGGACCTGAGCTCGTTCGAGAAACAACAGACAAAATCAAGAAAATTCGTGATAATCTTGTGACAGCTCGAAACCGTCAAAAGAGTTATGCGGATATGCGACGCAAGCCCTTAGAATTTCAAATCGGAGACCGTGTCCTACTCAAGGTGTCACCTTGGAAGGGAGTGGTGAGATTTGGAAAGAAAGGAAAACTTGCACCTAGATATGTGGGACCATTTAAGATTGTGGAAATAATTAGAAAGGTTGCCTATCGACTAGAGCTACCTCCAGAGCTTGGAAATATTCATCCGACTTTTCACGTGTCCAATCTGCGAAAGTGTTTAGCTGACGCTGATCTACACATTCCTCTCGACGAGATTCGAATCGATGAAACAATGCACTTTGTCGAGAAACCCGTGGAGATCGTGGATCGTGCTTTCATACAGTTGAAGAACAAACGGATTCGATTGGTCAAAGTTCGCTGGGAATCCAAACGTGGCCCAGAGTTTACTTGGGAACGTGAGGACCAGATGAAGGCGAAATATCCGCATTTGTTTTCACAAGCTTCCTCTAATTAAAATTTCGGGACGAAATTTCCTGAAGTAGGGGAGACTGTGACAACTGTGTTCTATAATCGATGTACAATGTACAACAATGACGATTATTAATAAAACAATGTGCTTTGGTGTTATTTTTTGTATTTTGGTGTTTCTATGTGTGTATTTGTGTTTGGTGATTTTTCAATTCGATTTGATTCCGATTGCAAGCTTTAAATCGCGTTCTGGAAGGTTATACGCAAACTGGTGCGTAAACGCAGTCAGTATAACGCGAAAAATACTTCGGAATAGTGAAATAGGCTTAACATACCTTAAATAACCTCCACATAACTTAGAAATAAGTTTTGAATGGTTTGGTGTGTTGAAATCAACTTTGTTCGATCGCAGGGACTATTTGTGTCAAACTGCGAAACTATGCCGGTTTGTATAGTAACGAACAATCCAGAACTTGATCATAAGTTAAACATACCCTAAATAACCTTTACATAGCTTAGAAATAGGCTTTGAGGGGTTCAGTATGCTAAAATAAACTTTATGGTCATTCAGGGACTAAAAGCGTCAAAAAGTGCATAAGTTTGCATTTTCGCGCATAACTTACGTTCTGAATACATCCGGACATCCAAAAATTTATGTGAGCATTAAAATATTTTATTTTAGTGTTTGGCATAAGAAAATTCCATTCGTCGCCCAATTTGGATCGTTTTTCGCGCTTATGCGCATTCCGTCATAATTAAGCGAACATCGCGATCGTACGACCAAACGAACCAACATCCGGCATATTTTTAAGCATGTTTCATGTTCCCTATGCTTTAACATCCTTGTGAAGCTTAAAAATGGGCTTGACGGGTGTTAGAAGTGCCAAAACACAACCATACGCGCACAGGGACCAAAACTGCCAAAACTGAAATTGCTGGTCTGCAGGGTCCTTACGGACCGTAAGAGGAGGACCATAAGGTCCGTAAGCATGTCCCAGAACATCAGAAACTTCCTTCCAGCCTGTTTCCAGCTGTTACACACTCAAAACCCAATTCCACATGTCATTTCCTGATAATGGGGGGCCATTTGATGCACATGGTGTTGTAAACAAGTGTAGGGGTGAGATTGAAGCACGATTTACGATAAACGATCTTAATGGTTCAAGAATATCTATAAATACCCCTCACCCCCCCATTGCAAAACCCACTTGATTTCTGAAATTTTCTCTAAGTTGATGTGTTTGAAACACTTAATACCTGAGAAATACTTGGAAATCAAACTTGCGGGGACCTTCTGTAAGTGTTCTTTCGTTCTTTTCATTAGTTTTAGCGTTAAAGTCAAACTGCGTTTGACTTTCTGCATTGACTAGTTTATTGTCAATGTGAACTTCGTTTGAACTTCATAACGTGAGCGTAATCACGATGGTTAAAGTCCCTAGTGACTATACCTACTGATTACCACGTTATCTAGGCTCAGTGACGAGTCGTAGTTTCGGCCAAAATACGCATTTACGCATATTTTGTAACCAAACTACTCTAGGATATCAAAACTATTTTTTTGATATCAAAACCTGTTTTCTAACTTAACTAAACATGTTTTAGCATGTTTAGCTCGTCACTTTTTAGTTTAGTGCTTGTGTAGAGTCGTAAGTCAAGCGGACTAAACACCCGCTTAGACTTTTGAACACGACCCGTTTGGTCGATCATTAGGATCCGACCAAACATGGTTAGTGACCATAGTTGCATAGGGAATAACCTTCCGAGGTTATACCTTATGGTCACCTAGTTTAGGTAGTTGTATGATAAGTTGTTTATATGCCTTAGGTAAATTACCAAAATACCCTTTTCATGTATAATTGGTAATTAGGCTTATGTAACCTAAACTTTTGTCACGTAACTGATTATACAACATGATTAAACATGTAATGGCATATAATACTTGTCATAGGACGAGTTAGACGTCTCGAACGCGCTTTGCGCGCACGACGCGTTAAAGTACCGTAAGCTACCTTAATGGGTCGCGATGGGTCGAAAGCACTTAGGTTAGGTTTCATTTAGGATGTAGGCTTTGTTAAACCATATCACATGAGTTCCAACACTCATTTGGTTTACAAGACCTCATTTCGTCCGATATTCCGATTTAGGCGTCTATTGTTTGACTAGTGATTCGATTACTAGGTGCTACTTGATTTCTCTGGTTTACTCGAGTTTGTTGAAGTACTATTGATTGAAGATACCTTGCACTACATGTGAGTACATAGTTCCCCTATTTTACTGTTTTCAATTGTTTTTGGGTGATTCATATGTACAAAATGTTTTCAAGGTTTAAACGATGATTTCAAAAACGAATAGAACGATTTATACTAAATTATTAACGATTTCGATAATGTAAACGAACTTGTTGGTTGTAGTTACATAACAAATGACATTCATTAGCATTGATCAAGCCGACCAGTATTAGGTTATGGTACCATAGGATATGACAAATCCCATTATTACATACCGTGGCGTTATTTAGTTCACTTGGGTAAACGATATTGAAACGATGTCACTCAACGATGTTTTCAAAATAATATACGAGTTTTATTAACAAGTTTCTACGAGATGTTTTACAAGATGGTTTTCTAAAAACAAAAAGCTTTTGGGTTAAGAATCATGGCTACGCAATTTTATAAATTATAACCATCTTGATTTGAGTTGGTTAATCATGTTGCAATATTATATACTTTTTAAAAACAAGGTTTTCGAGGTATTGCAATATATGTAAATGAAGCCATGATTCTGATACTCTTATAAAACCTATGTACTCGCCAGCATTTCTTTGCTGACTTTGTTTTTACATATGTTTAGGTATTATTGCTTGATTGACGTTCTAGGATGCATGCGTCACATAGGATCTGGACGAGGCCTTAGTGACATAATATCTATGATAGACGATATAAAACTTGTTTGTTATGTGTTAAAACAATGTTAATGTTTAATATTATCAATAAAACAAAACACTTTTTGTATCCATGGTTATGAAACGATAATTCTGTTACAACACTCCCCGACGTTTACGCTACGTTTTGTTGTTTTAACGTGGTCGGGGTGTGACAACCAAAACGTTCAGACCATCCACTAAAATTATCAATGTCCATAAGCTTCAGTGGTTTTTGCATTGTTCCTGTTTCATTTTCAAGCATCGTATTTTGAGCTACAGTCATCGGACTAGCAAAGGCGTTATAAAACTCGTTCTCCATGATTTTGTTTGCAAAAGTTCACAATCAGACAGTTTCAAACGAAATCCCTCTTTACACGGAATTAACTTTCAAACGGAATCAATCATCCTTCAAACGGAATCAGCTTTTAAACGGAATATCTAATTTCGTTTGAAATCAACTGCTATTTCAAACGGAATACCTAATTTCATTTGAAATAACCCTTTTTCAAAAGGAATACCAATTTGAAGCGGAATAACTTGTTTCAAACGGAATCACTGAAACGGAATACCGGTTTCAAACGAAATCAACACACTTTTCAAGCGAAATCAGGTACAAAGTGTGATTTCAAACGGAATCACAAGGCAATTTCAAGCGAAATTATATCAATCGTTCAAACGGAATTACACTTTCAAATAGTTTTTTCAAAAATTGATCATGTTTTACTTTGAATTAGAGTCTGATTCTTTCTAGGGTGTGTTAAAACACTGTTTCGTATATAATGTTTAAAAATCAAGCCATTTTAACCGTGAAAAGTTGTTTAAATTTGAAAAGAAGGTGTAAAAATCAGATTTTGCAGCTGAAATGGTAAGAACTCTTCCTCCTGAGCTCTGATACCACTTGTAGAATCATTTTCAGACCTGAACAAGTCGATCAGAAGAGTTTTTGCTTGATACGAAAGGAGAAAACAGACGTATCAAGTTCAATTCAGCTAGATATACACTTTAAACTGTCTTTATATTGATTTGACAACGTTTTACAGCGAGTCGACACTTCGGCAGCAGTTCGATACTGAAACCAGAATTGTTACAAACGAATAGGTACACAAGGTATTTATAGGCATGTTAATTTCGTTTGAACCTGCCTCAAACAGAATCACTTTCAAGCGAAATCACTGATTTCGTTTGAAATGACTCAATGTGAGTTCAAGCGGAATTAACCAAATGATTTCGTTTGAAATGGCTGTTGACCATTTCAAGCGAAATTACCTATAAACGTATTTTCTCGTTTTTCGTGCCCTGATCTATCTAATACAATACAAGACTCGATACAAGACGAAGTCGACAGACGGATGCACCAACAGTCCAAGTGATCTAGATAACGTAACGACATGTAATGTGTTAAAAGCACTTATATATAGGAAGTACCAGCGGCGTATCCACCATGCTTTTATCACATTACACCCACCCCATTACCTAATCACTTACCATAACCCAATCGTTTAATAGTTCAAATAGTTCTGATGGTTCAAATAGTTCAAATAGTTCACATCGTTCAAATAGTTCCAATGGTTCAAATAGTTCACATAGTTCAAATTGTTCCAATGGTTCAAATAGTTCAAATCGTTCACACAGTTCAAATAGTTTCAATGGTTCAAATAGTTCAAATCGTTCACAAAGTTCAAATAGTTCATATGGTTCGTGTTTTAATTGTGAAAACTAACTTTTGGTCGTTTCCTTGAATACATTCAAACCTGTGTGACTTGTCCTAATCGTTCAACTCATATCAACAAACCATCAAAGGTAAGTTAACAATCATTAGGTTCTGTAGTAACCCACATTACCCCATAACCATGGTGAAAGTCCAATAACAGGATTTGTCAGATCCTATGGTATCATAATATCCTATTCCACCATAAGGTACTACTGGTCGGCTTAAAAATAGTTAATGAATGTCATTCAATTGTCTTTCAACAAATGCCCCAACAAGTTTGTTCATATAATTTAAATCGTTGTGTTTATTATAAACCATATGTGACACTTGTGCTGCGTAAACACCACACAATGTACGACAAAATCTTTTATCAAAGAAACAAGTTTGTTCGTCAAAATCTTTTACCAGTTTAATGCAGAAAACACTCTGAAACAGTGACATAGGCTTAACATAACTTAAATAACTTTTATATAACTTAGAAATAAGTTTTGAAGGCTTTTGTGTGTCAAAAACAAGTTTATTTGATCACAGGGACTATTTACGTCAAACTGCGAAAGTCTACGGTTTCGTATAGCAACGAACATTCCAGAACTTGATCACAAGTTAAACATACCTTAAATATCCTTTACATAGCTTAAAAATAGGCTTTGAGGGGTTCGGTATGCGAAAATAAACTTTTTGATCAAACAGGGACTAAAAGCGTCAAAAGGTGCATAAGTTTACATTTTTGCGCATATCACACGTTCTGAACATACCTGGACACCCAAAAATTTTTGTAATCATTAAAATATTTTATTTTAGTGATTGGAATGTAAAAATACCACTCGTCGCGTAATTTGGGTCGATTTCGCGTCCGTTACGACTGCCGTCGTAATTAACAAACAACGCAACCGTATGACCAAACAAACCAACATCCGAGATGTTTTTTTAGCATATTTTAAGTTCCCTATACTTTAACTTTATTATAGAACTTTGAAATGAAGTTAACGAGGCTTAAACATGTCAAAAATGCATCAAAAACCAAGTTTCAGGCCCGCAGGGACTAAAGTTGACAAATCTGCCAAACCTTTCTTAGGAGGGGCGCGTAAAACTTGGTGTAAGTCTACGCGGCCCGCGAGAGACCCTCAGATCTTCAAAAACTGGTTTTTCTCAAACAGCAGCCTTTCCCTGGGTTTTATACTTGGGTTTCTTATACTAGGGACTGGTTTTTAAGTCCCCTAGTATTGTAAATCAGTGGGCACACATGTAAGGTCTAGATTAAAGCATGAATTACGAGAACCAATCCTAACAGTTCTTGAAATCCTATAAATACCCAACTTGATTTCATTCATTCCTCACACCATTTGATCTGAATTTGCTCTAAGTTAAGGTTAATACTTCATACCTGAGTGCTTTAGATCAAATCATTCCTTGCTTGGACCTTTTGTAAGCTTCTTTCATGCTCCTTATTGTTTTTCAAGCTTGAAAGTCAAACAGTGTTTGACTTTCTGCTTTGATCACAAGTTGATCAACACAAAATTCGTTTGAACTTTGTAACGTGAGCATAATCACGATGGTCATAGTCCCTTGTGACTATACCTACTGATTACCACGTTAATTAGGTGTAGTGACGAGTCATAGTTTCGGTCAAAATACGTGCTTATGCATATTTTGCAACGAAACTATCTTCGGGTATCAAAACACTTTGTTTTGATATAAAAACTTGTTTTCTAACTTAGTAAACATGTTTTAACTTGTTTAACTCGTCACTTTTAGTCTATTGCTTGTATAGGGTCGAAAGATAAGTGGTCTTAACAACCGCTTAGACTTTTGAACCCGACCTGTTTGGTCGATCATTAGGATCCGACCACACACATTAGGTGACCATATTTGTATAGGTAATAACCTTCCGAGGTTATACCTTATGGTCACTTCGTTTAGTTAGTTGTATGATAGGTAGTTTATTTGCCTTATGAAAATGACCAAAATGACCTTCTTGCGCATAATATCATTTTAAGCATATGTATCCAATATTTTGACATCTAAACTGATTATATAACATAATTAGATGTGTTAAGGCATATAATACTTGTCATAGGACTAGTTAGGCGTATCGAACGCGCACTCGCGCGAACAACGCATTAAAGTAGTGTAAGCTACCTTAACGGGTCGTAATGGGTCGTAAGCACCTAGGATAGTTTCCGATTTAGAATGTAGGCTTTGTTGAACCATATCACATGAGTTCCAATACTCATTTGGGTTACAAGACCTCATTCTACCTGATCTTGTGATTTAGGTGTCGATTCACTAACATAGTATCCGTTACACTAGGAACCACTTCGACACTTGAACTCTTGATCCTTTGAGCTTTGTTATATCTTTTGGACAAGAACTATACGCAATGACAGGCGAGTACATAGTTCCCCTTCTTTACCATTTTCAAATGTTTTGGGGTGATTCATATGTGTAACCGATTTGTTTTCCAAATGTATGGCATATATGTGTTTACTAAATGATTTTATGTGTATTATTCAGATTAAGCAAATACGATGTTTATTCGAATTCTTAAGTGATCTACCTATCTTCATAGTTAGATTCTTATAGGATATTTGAAGCACAGTCTTAAATTTTCCTATCTTTATAGCAAGGTTTTTAAGAAGTACTTTACGACTCGATGGTTGGTTTTGTAGATTGTTGCTGATTTAGATAACGAAACTAGATAATACAATAAGCACATGGTGGATACGCCACTGGTACTTCCTATATATAAGTGTGCTTATTGTATTACCCATCGTGGCATTATCCCGAATCACCATTAGGATTTAGGATGTTGTGATACAATGATTCGATGTGACGAGAACCTGATCCCTGAAGTATCTATCTATCTTCATAGCTAGACATACTTGTAGGATGTTTAGAGTACTAATATTGAAGTCCATGTTTGGATCCATTATGTACTTTAATGCATGTTTGACTAGACGATATGACGAGAACCTGATCCCTGTAATATCTATCTATCTATCTTCATAGCTAGACATATATGGGATGTTTAGAGTACTAATATTGGAGCCCCTGTTTGGATTCATTGAGTACTTTAATGCGTGTTTACGAGATGGAACAAGATGACGATTATGTGTTTATGTGGTAGTTGTGATTTAGATAACGAAACGGGTGTAATAAAGTAAGAACATGGTGGATACGCCGCTGGTACTTCCTATATATAAGTGTTCTTATTTTATTATTCTTGCAGCGTTATCCAAATCACTTTAGGGTTTTGTGTACAATTGTTTCAATATTCGATTATCGAAATCTTCATAGAATCTCCCATACCTTTATATGTTAGATTCTTAGAAGGATATTTAAAGTATTATCATGAATCATTGATTTGATTTATATAATACTTATACAACTTTTGATTTATTTCAAAACAGTTATTATTAATCCTTGATTGGATTTCTAATAACATATTAACGAGTTTTTACGATGTTTTAAACGAGATTACGATGTAAGGCATAAAAATCACTTAGTAATAATCATACTACCATATACAAAACTATTTGTCACGAGTTTTCACAATCAAAATTATGTATTGCAATACTAAACTTTTGCCATTCTTTGGCTTCAAGATTTATTTTCAATTGACAGCTCTCGTAGCCGTTAAAGTGTTGCAATACCAAATGTTTTGCCAAATAATTGGCTAATAAATCCTATGTATTCGCCGGCATTTTTATGCTGACTATTTTTCACATATGTTTCAGGTTTTCAACTATTCAAGCATGCAACGCATAGGACTGCATTTGGGCCTTAGACTTCTTAATCAAAAGACAATTTCATGTATTCTTTGTTTCTAAAACGATGTTAATAATATTGAAATAATTTACGACCAGTTGTTGTGAGCAATTTGTAACGTGACTCCCCGATATTTCTGCCGCGTGTTGTTGTATTACGCGATTGGGGTGTTACAGATTGGTATCAGAGCACTGGTTATAGGGAAATAGGTTATTAGCATGCCTTAAACCTAGTCTATAACCTTCCTGGGACCCAAACATGAGTAGACTTAGGAACTCCTTCCTAAATCCTTATCCTTATTCGTGCCATAACTACTCTATGAATTACAAATTATCTAGCCCTAGATGATTTATCCTGAACCTTAGGCTTCATGCCTTAGGGTATTCCTCAAAATGTTTTCTCAAAACATTTTCATTGAAATATTTTTCAAAATGTTTTCTTAAATGTTTTTGTCAAAATATTTCACAACATGATTTATCTCAAACGATTTGTATCAAAAGATTTCTTAAATGTTTTTCCTCAAACGTTTTTCATCGAAATCTTGGGTTTTAATAATGTGAACATATGCAATCTAGAAGGGTGGATGCCTGTACCCCGAGTTTTCTGTCTAAGGCTAGAGTGTTCGTACAAATCCATATTATCGGACTAGTCACTCTTACCTGGGAACTCTTAGGGTGAGTGTCCACTTATAGGCTAAAGCATCTCTTCGCGAAGCATTATAAAAACCTGTCCACCTTGACCATGTCGAACGATTTCTAAACGACCTTTGTAACACTGCTCATTCATATTACCCTCGGTAATATGTTTGCTATTCACGACAATCGAAAACAACTTTCCTTTCCCGATACT
Organism: Helianthus tuberosus; assembly: GCA_030545235.1. Lineage (NCBI taxonomy): Eukaryota > Viridiplantae > Streptophyta > Magnoliopsida > Asterales > Asteraceae > Helianthus > Helianthus tuberosus. The sequence continues at coordinate 166,008,891 of CM060423.1, read as the reverse complement.
TTTTCATCATATTACCCATGGTGATATGTTTGATTCAAGACAATTGAAATGAATTTCATTTCATTTCACGACACTACGAGATCCTAATTCAGTTTCAAAACACTACCTACGTCTTTCAAAATTTCAAATTTTTACCATTTGGATGAGAATTTTCAAAAATTCAAACACAAAGTTTCTTTCTTTTAAAAATTTAATTTAAAATATTTTATCTTAAAAACAGTAAATTTTTAAATGATAAAGGAATTTATAACACAAACCATTAACTTGGTTTGTATTCTCTCATCCAAAAATATTACAAAAGTTTATTTTTCAAACAACTCTTGTTTCAAAACAAAATCCACAACACTGTATTTTCTAGATACAAGAACGAGACTTATAAACAAGATTTTTCAAAAGTCAAAATTTACACTATATATTCTAAGTACAAGAACGAGACCTATGAACGAGATTTTACTAGATCAAAGTTTTCACAATACAATAATGTTACAAACTCATAACAATATGGTAAATCTAACTTATTTGGTTTTCTCTATAGCTGTACCTTCAAAATGCCTCCTCGCCGCGACGCCACTTGGAACGCTGAACTGGCAGAAATGATTTCTCGGCAGCTAAATACTTTACTCCCAGGCATTGTGACCCAAGTCTACCAAATCCAAAACAATAACAACAACAATGTATTATCGCCATGTAACTATAAACAATTCAACTCAGCTAAACCACTTAGGTTTAATGGGTCTGAAGGAGCAACTGCGCTCCTACAATGGTTTGAGAGTATAGAAAGCACCTTCCGCCATGTTCAGTGTCCCAATGAGCGCAAGGTAGAGTTCGCCTTGAGTGTTTTTCAAAGGAGAGCACTCACTTGGTGGAACGGTATTATGAGAGACCGAGGTGCCGATATACAATGGCACAGACATGGGAAGAATTTAAATATCTTATGAAGAAAGAATTCTGCCCACGAAGCGAAATAAGGGTACTTGAAAACGAGTTCTATCATCTAAAACAAGATAGTGGGGAAAACCGTGCATAGACTGACCGATTTGAACAGTTAAGCCTACTTTGCCCCACTATGGTCACACCTTTGGATCGGGCCAGTGAGAAATACATCGATGGATTACCTGACCCTGTCCAAGACATTGTCACTGGCAGTCAACCTGCAACGCTTAGGGAGGTTAAGGAATTAGCCGCTATCTTAACCGACTCCCAGGTCAGAAAAGGTAAATTATTTCGAAATGGAGACAAGAAACAAAACACCGAAACTACTAATGAGAATTCAAATCGAACAAAGGCCGAATCTTCCAAAAATTCTAAGAAGCGCAAGGCTTCAAAGAATTTTGCAATTCCTACACCTGTTCCCCTAAACTCAGTACCCTATAAGGGATTTTATCGTGGAAAGCAACCTCGGTGCAATCATTGCAACTATCATCATGCGTCAAATTCTCCTTGTCGCTAGTGTACAATTTGTGGTTTATTTAGACATCTAGCTGCAACCTGTCGTATCCAGAACCGAGCAGCCCCTACTGAGACTCACCCTCGAGCATGTTTCAATTGTGGTGATCTAAATCATTTCAAGGGAAACTGCCCCAAGCTTGCCAACGCTAATGGACGAGTGTTCAACGTCAATGAGGCTCAAGCTAATGATCAAGCACTTATGATCACTTGAACCTCTATATTTTCTGTTTATTTTCGAAGACAATGTACATATTTTAACTGTGTTTGTAATGACAATATGAATTTCAAGAAGTTTATTTTATCTTTGTTAATCGTTTTTCCAATTACAAACTCTAATGTGATTACACTATGTGTGATTACAACTGCATGCTGGCTTTGAGGATTCCGTTCTTTAGGAACTAAATCTTATAATTTAGCATAATACGACTGCACTCTGGTGCATTCGTATGAACTTGGTAACACGATCAATACGAATACTATGAACAAGTTAATACTGTTTTATGATCATAGCATTACTTGCATGATTTGTTTATCTAATATGTATAGTCCATGATTATAATTACAATTTGCTTCATATGTTGATTTAATGTACTTAGTGTGTTAACTTAGCGTTCCTAGCACATGATTTGAAAACATTTCCCTTGATATGCATATATTATGATGACAATGTATGATTTGTATATGTTGCGTTCTACCTGTTTGGTTAAGTATGAAACATATATAAATATTCGTACTAGAATAAAATACCTACTACTAAATTTGTTGTATGGAAACTAAGTAGTGCTATCATTGCTAGTATGAAATACAATTTGATTTGAGAAATGTTATGTAGCGACAATGTTTATTTGATTTAGATGATAGTTCGACCTTATTATTTGTTTACCCTCGCTTAACAAGAGAAGCTATGTGGACCATGTGACGAAACGAGTGATTATGGGTGCACACTTAATTATGAGATTCGACGCATGAGAATCATAGTAAGCCTTGTTAAGTATGGTGGCATAAGATCTAGAATGATTAAGGTAACGGGGGGAGTATGATGCGATAAGAACATGGTGGATACGCCGATGGTACTTCCTATATATAAGTGTTCTTATTGTGTTATTCTTCAGAACGTTGCTAAGATCGCTTGGTGATTTTATGTTATCTTGGACCATTATGTGATTTTGTGCTTATTTGTTATTTGTGTGGTTATTTGCGATGGACGATGGACGAAAACGAGTATATTCATTAACTCAAATCGAGCCGACCGGGAGTATATTATGGTGTTGAAGGTGACGATCTTGATGCCATAGGTATGATGACTCGTCTCCTATGCATGAGATGCTCATGGTGCATTGGATGTACCTTCGTGGGACGTTACAAACCGTGTACGTGTAGGGCTTGAATGTACACCCCTTTGTTTGCTAGGAATTACACTAAGAGCTTAGTATAACATAGTGCCATACTCAAACGATTTTTGAACACTGGCCGACCTTTTCTTTGAAATTCACAAGTTTTAAAAGGTTTAATACCTTGAGATACATTGAATATCCCAAATCACAATTTTAATCCCCTAAAAATTTCCAACACCAAATGATGCTCCGCATCTTTGGGATCTAGCAATTTGCTTATCCATCAGTTGTTTCAATTACACTCTACGGTCTCCTTCGAATAAATTTCGGGATGAAATTACATAAAGTAGGGGAGACTGTGACACTTGTGCTCCATAAACACCACACGATATAGGACAAAATCTTTTATTAAAGAAACAATGTGTTGTGGTCTCAAAATTTGTTTATTTGTGTTTTACAATTTCACGTTTCGATTTTAAGTTCAATTTCAAGCTTTAAATCGCTTTCTGGAAAGTTAAACGCGAACTGATACGTAAACGTAACCAGTTTAATGCGGAAAACACTCCATAACAGTGACATAGGCTTAACATACCTTAAATAACTTTTATATAACTTAGAAATAAGTTTTGAAGGCTTTGGTGTGTCAAAAACAAGTTTATTTGATCACAGGGACTATTTGCGTCAAACTGCGAAAGTCTACTGTTTCGTATAGCAACGAACATTCCGGAACTGGATCATAAGTTAAACATACCTTAAATATCCTTTACATAGCTTAGAAATAGGCATTGAGGGGTTCGGTATGCGAAAATGAACTTTTTGATCAAACAGGGACTAAAAGCGTCATAAAGTGCATAAGTTTGCATTTTCACGCATATCTCACGTTCTGAACATACCCGAACACCCAAAAAATTTTGTAATCATTAAAATATTTTATTTTAGTGATTGTAATGCAAAAATACCACTCGTCGCGTAATTTGGGTCGATTTCGACTCCGTTACAACTTCCGTCGTAATTCACCAAACAACGCAACCGTACGACCAAACGAACCGACATCTGAGATGTTTTTGAGCATATTTTAAGTTCCCTATACTTTAACTTTATTATAGAACCTTGAAATGAAGTTAATGGGGCTTAAATGTGTCAAAAATGCATCAAAAACCAAGTTTCAGTCTGCAGGGACTAAACTTGACAACTCTGCCAAACTTTGCTTAGGAGGGGCGCGTAAGACCCCGCGAGAGAACCCCAGATCTGCAAAAACTAGTTTTTTTCTCAAACAGCAGCCTTTCCCTGGGTTTTATACTTGGTTTTCTTATACTAGGGACTTGTTTTTAAGTCCCCTAGTATTGTAAATCAGTGGGCACACATGTAAGGTCTAGATTAAAGCATTAATTAGGAGAAACGATCCTAATGGTTTTTGAAATCCTATAAATACCCAACTTGATTTCATTCATTCCTCGCACCATTTGATCTGAATATGCTCTAAGTTGAAGTTAATACTTCATACCTGGGTGCTTTAAATCAAATCCTTCCTTGCTTGGACCTTTTGTAGGCTTCTTTCATGCTCGTTATTGTTTTTCAAGCGTGAAAGTCAAACAGTGTTTGACTTTCTGCTTTGACCACGAGTTGGTCAACACAAAGTTCATTTGAACTTTGTAATGTGAGCGTAATCACGATGGTCATAGTCCCTTGTGACTATACCTACTGATTACCACGTTAATTAGGCGTAGTGACGAGTCATAGTTTCGGTCAAAATACATGCTTATGCGTATTTTGCAATGAAACTATCTTTGGGTATCAAAACACTTTGTTTTGATATCAAAACTTGTTTTCTAACTTAGTAAACATATTTTAACATGTTTAACTCGTCACTTTTAGTCTAGTGCTTGTATAGGGTCGTAAGATAAGCGGTCTTAACAACCACTTTGTCTTTCAAACCCGACCCGTTTGGTCGATCATTAGGATCCGACCAAACGCATTAGTTGACCATAGTTGTATAGGAAATAATCTTCCAAGGTTATATCTTATGGTCACTTCATTTAATTAGTTGTATGATAGGTATTTTATATGCCTAAGGAAAATGACCAAAATGCCCTTCTTGCGCATAATTTCATTTTAAGCATATGTAACCAATATTTTGACATCTAAACTGATTATATAACATAATTAGATGTGTTAAGGCATATAATACTTATCATAGGACTAGTTAGGCGTCTCGAACGCGCACTCGCGCGAACACCGCGGTAAAGTGGCGTAAGCTACCTTAACGGGTCGTAATGGGTCGTAAGCACCTAGGATAGTTTCTGATTTAGAATGTAGGCTTTGTTAAACCATATCACATGACTTCCAATACTCATTTGGGTTACAAGACCTCATTCTACCCGATCTTCCGATTTAGGTGGCGATTCACTAACAAAGTATCCGTTATACTAGGAACCGCTTCGACACTTGAACTCTTGATCCTTTGAGATTTGTTATATCTTTTGGACAAGAACTATATGCAATCTCAGGTGAGTACATATTTCCCCTCTTTTATCGTTTTCAAATGTTTTGGGGTGATTCATATATGTAACCGATTTGTTTTCCAAATGTATGGCATATATGTGTTTACTAAGTGATTTTGTGTGTATTATTCCGATTATGCAAATACGATGTTTATTCGAATCCTTAAGTGATCTACCTATCTTCGTAGTTAGATTCTTATAGGATATTTGAAGTACAGTCTTAAATCTTCCTATTTTCATAGCAAGGTTTTTAAGAAGTACTTTACGACTCGAAGGTTGGTTGTGTGTAGATTGTTGGTGATTTAGATAACGAAACTAGATAATACAATAAGCACATGGTGGATCTGTCACCCCCCAAAATCGTCGCAGCGGAATATAAAACGTAGTGATGATGGAAGTTGGTGCCCATTTATACCTTGTCGGACGATGCACCCTTTTGTTGGACATTTTAACATATTTTAAAACATAATTATTAAACATTACATTTTAAAGGTCACGACACAACCACATAAGTTAAGTTGTTTTGATCCTCACGGATCTTATTACAAACGTCCCAGATAGTTTAAAAGATGTCCAACATAATTAAAAGAAACGACATGCATCATCAAACACAAGATACGCCATGATTTCTCGAAGCCGAACTCAAGTACCTGTAGAACACATTAAAATCAAGTGTCAACACAAAGGAAGGTGAGTTCACTTATTCGTTTACGAACAAATTTTATTCCAAGGAAAAATTTCTGATTAGGTGTTTATTTGAAAACATCGAAGTAATTTTAGAAAGTCCATTTTACTTCCTTAATAAAATCCATGGGCCTTCCGTCGGTTCATTACTCCGACAACAGTAATACTGCCCAGGTTTTGTATATTTAATTATTGCGTCAACTTTCAGACTCGTATGTTAGCTAGACGATACGAACTATATATTAACCGTGTAGGGATAATCAAAGCTAGACAATAAACAGAATATTAATTCATCGTTTGACATTGACACGGGGTGACCGGTCACGACGGGGTTGTCAACCCGATAGACCTACCAACAATTCATCGCGTGCAATACTTAACTGATTAAACGACATCATGGGCGCAGGGTTCTCTCTTTGAGAACAATATGATGTCTGCCTCACGTACAATATATATATCCTACTAATATGACAATTTAATACACGATGTTGTACGAATCCCCTGAATCTCCATCATTCGAGACCCAGGCCGGCATCCATCCCCAACCGTACGGTCTTGTATCACTTAAGAAATACCGTACATACAATATTCATTCATCAAAAGCGTTTTACTTCGAAACGTCTAACTTATCAAATCTCATATATTTTCAGTGAAAATATATATATTTTATATTAAAAGGTATGTTTTATTTCGAAAACATTATTAAACCCTTTTAACGACGTGTTCTACCCCCAAAATATATATAAAGTAGTAAAAAGAGGGGTTTAGTGACACTCACCGTTGGGTGCGTATTTTAATATCGCAATCCCAGAGATTGATTTTTATATACGTCCTAATATAGGAACAATTCTAAATCAATATATATATATATATATTTAACACAAAAATCCTAAGTTTCTCCGTTTCTTAGAATTATCACATAACCTTGAGATTTTTCTCGAAAAGTTGTCATTTTTAATTATGTTGGCACATTAATATATATATATATATATATATGAGTCCATATATATATATATATATATATATATATATATATATATATATATATATATATATATATATATTTTATGATTTTTGCGACTTGAACGATTTTATTGGTGACCATTATTGTGTGAATCCATTAACTCTCATGTTTATATGCTATATATCTACGATTCACGCGTCGTAATGTATATACATAAACGTTCACAGAATTTAATACCGAACACGCAAAATATTACTAACTTATCTATTTTGTCATCCTTAAAGCAATTATACATAAAAATCTCATATGTACCAAATTTCATGCTCGACAAACAAGTTACATATTTAACGCAATTTTACCGTCTCTACCGCACAAAACGTACATGCATACATGCATAGTCTAAATTTTCACTATCAAACTAATACTTAACATATTATAGAATTTTCATGTTTAAATCACTTAACACAATTTATCAAATAAGGTTCACTCAAAATTCACCCATACTAGTGTTCATCGAAAAATGCGTATTTTAGCGATTCGGTAACGTTTTCGGGCGTCGGAAGTCACGTATGACCAACCAAACACCAAGTAAAGTTAAAATTAGTTAAAATACTTATTTTTAACTAAAAACATCAGTTTATTTACTGATCTAAATCAGTTTTACAAAAATTCACCCGAAAAGCCGATTTTTGAACGTTTTAACGCATAGTTTTGCGTTAAAACGTTACCATAACCATCCCAACTCAAAACGACTTGATATTTTAAAACAATACATGTTATTTACTGATTAAAATAATAGTTATAATCAGATTAGTTCAGTTTTTGTCTAAGTCACATAAATCATGCGATTTCATGTATTTTACTACTTTTAATGCACCAGGTACCACATGCAAAGCTAGCATACATTATGTCAAAGTTATATATCATTAAACACTTCAAAATAACTTTATTTTAAGGTTTATAATCTGATCAAAACTAATTTTTATCAAATCATGCTCAAATGATCATTTCATGCTTTCATATTAACATGCATGCCCATATATGTGAATCTAATGCACTCATACAACATCATCAACATTATTTATGATCTAATCATGCCCAAATCTTCTCTAACATAATATTCTTAAAAATATTACACATAACACAATAATCCTTCAAATCATTCATGTTCATTCATGCTTAGATCTTTCACCTTTAAGATTGTATAACAATTTTCAATACATGCATACACAAATATATATACACGAAATTTATACACACATATACTTCCAAAATTTCACTTTTCAACATATCACTTTAAAATTTTTAATCACTCTAGAACCTTCTTGCATGATATCTAAAAATCCATTTAATCATCATATATTTCAAGAAAGCAAATAAACAAGAAGTCTTCATAAAAATCAAAATACAACTTATACATATGTATACATACATAATCGGCCATATACACATACATGCATACACTCATTTATTTTATTTTATTCAAGACTCATTTGTTTGAAAGTTTCAAGTTTATGTTTAGATTTCAAGAATCAAGAGAAACTTCTTACTAACTTCATTATCAATATGAATCAAGAACAATGTTTAAAGATAATATTTTATACCTTTAAGAATTTAGTTGGGTTTTTGACAAAGATGATGTTTTAGGGTCTTGTTCTTGCTTGAATCCACTTGAAATCACCTCCAAACCTTCTTATGAGCTTGAAATCACCTTAGAATGGACATGATCTTCAAGGTTTAAGTTTGAAAGTGAAAATGGAAGTGTACAAGAGGGGTGTTCGGCTGAGATGTTCAAAGAAAGAGAGAGACAATGAAATTTGAATGTGGTATTGGAAATGGGGTATGTATGAGTGCATACAACAAGCTTAATCATCATTTTCAATCTCAAGAAAGGACAAGTGTCCATTTGCAAGAAACAAGGGCATTTTGTTAGCCCAAATTGCAGCCACCTATGGCCCCTCTCACAAACTATATACATACATACATATATTATATGCATACTAGTTCAAAAACAGGTATTTTACTGATTACCGGGTATTTTATCTAGCGTTTTAATCCCATTTTAGTGCGTTTTAAATTATTTTTATTGTTCTATAAAAATAATAACTTAAAATTATTACTGAAATAATTACCAGTTGCCTTGACTGGCTGCGTTGACGGTGTTTTGTTTAATTTGCGCAGTATCACACAATACGCGCTCAAACTCGAAAAATAGAGTTTCTCAACGTTTTAAATTATTTTTTCACACGGATATGTTTAAAATTATTATTCTAATCATAACAGACTATTTTTAGGATTTTAACATTGATCGGGTGGTCACCGACGTTCGTTTCACATTTTAAACGTTACACGATAAGCGTTAGTTTTACCGTTGTCAACATAATTTTTATACACATCTAAATTTATCAACACATCAAATATCATATATTAACATCACATTTAGTCACAAACAGTCGTGTTACATATCTACTACACAGATTACTAATGTCCGGTATGGCCTGAGAGGCCGGGTGTCACAGATACGCCGCGGGTACTTCCTATATATAAGTGTGCTTATTGTATTACCCTTCGTGGTGTTATCCCGAATCACCATTAGGATTTAGGATGTTGTGATACAATGATTCGATGTGACGAGAACCTGATCCCTGAAGTATCTATCTATCTTCATAGCTAGACATACTTGTAGGATGTTTAGAGTACTAATATTGAAGTCCATGTTTGGATCCATTATGTACTTTAATGCATGTTTGACTAGATGATGTGACGAGAACCTGATCCCTGTAATATCTATCTATCTTCATAGCTAAACATATATGGGATGTTTAGAGTACTAATATTGGAGCCCCTGTTTGGATTCATTTAGTACTTTAATGCGTGTTTACAAGATGGAACAAGTTGACGATTATGTGTTTATGTGGTAGTTGTGATTTATATAACGAAAGGGTGTAATAAAATTAGAACATGGTGGATACGCCGCTGGTAATTCCTATATATAAGTGTTCTTATTTTATCATTCTTGTAGCGTTATCCGAATCACTTTAGGGTTTTGTGTACAATTGTTTCAATATTCGATTATCGAAATCTTCGTAGAATCTCCCATACCTTTATATGTTAGATTCTTAGAAGGATATTTAAAGTATTATCATGAATCATTGATTTGATTTATATAATACTTATACAAGTTTTGATTTATTTCAAAACAGGTATTATTAATCCTTGATTAGATTTCTAATAACATATTAACGAGTTTTTACGATGTTTTAAATGAGATTACGATGTAAGGCATAAAAATGACTTAGTAATAATCATATTTCCATATACAAAACTATTTGTCATGAGTTTTCACAATCAAAATTATGTATTGCAATACTAAACTTTTGCCATTCTTTGGCTTCAAGATTTATTTTCAATTGACAGCTCTCGTAGCCGTTAAATTATTGCAATACCAAATGTTTTTCCAAATAATTGGCTAATAAATCCTATGTATTCGCCGACATTTTTATGCTGACTATTTTTCACATATGTTTCAGGTTTTCAACTATTCAAGCATGCAACGTGTAGGACCGCATTCGGGCCTTAGACTTCTTAATTAAAAGACAATTTCATGTATTCTTTGTTTGTAAAACGATGTTAATAATATTGAAATAATTTAGTACCTGTAGTTGTGAGCAATTTGTAACGTGACTCCCCGATATTTCCGCCGCGTGTTGTTGTATTACGCGATTGGGGTGTTACACCATAACATTCGTTTTAGAAAACTCGAAATCGTTTAGCACATATGAATCACCCCAAAACATTCGAAAACGGTAAAAGAGGGGAACTATGTACTCACATTGAATTGCAAGGTATCCTTGATTAAATGAACTTAACAAAGCTCGGGCAAACCAAGGAAATCAAGTGGTACCTAGTAATCGGATCGCTATGTTAATAAATCGACACCTAAATCGGGAGATTGGGAAGAATGAGGTCTCGTAAACCAAATGAGTATTAGAACTCATGTGATATGGTTTAACAAAGTCTACATCCTAAATCGGAACCTACCCTAACTGGTTACGACCCGTTATGACCCGTTAAGGTAGTCTACGCTGCTTTAACGCGTCGTTCGCGCTAATGTATGTTCGAGACGCCTAACTAGTCCTATGACAAGCGTTATATGCCCTAACATGTTTAAATATGTTGCATAATCAGTTTAAGTGTCAAAAATTAAGTTACATATGCTTAAATTCAAATTATGCATGAAAATGGCATTTTGGTCATTTTCCTAAGGCATATAAACGACCTATCATACAACTAATTAAACTAAGTGACCATAAGGTATAACCTCGGAAGGTTATTCCCTATACAACTATGGTCACAAAATATGCTTGGTCGGATCCTAACGATCGACCAAACGGGTCGAGTTCGAAAGTCTAAGCGGTTATCAAGACCGCTTGACTTACGACCCTAAACAAGCACTAGACTAAAAGTGACGAGTTAAAGATGTTGAAACATGTTTAACTAAGTTAGAAAACAAGTTTGATATCAAAACAAAGTGTTTTGATACCCGAAAATAGCTTCGTCGCAAATGCGCATAATCGGCATTTTGACTGAAACTTTGACTCGTCACTTCGACTAATCGACGTGGTAATCAGTAGGTATAGTTACATGGGACTATAACCATCGTGATTACGCTCACGTTGCAAAGTTCGATTTAACTTTAACTTGACCAAATCATGGTCAAAGCAGAAAGTCAAACACTATTTGACTTTCATGCTTGAAAAGCATAAACTAGCATGAAAGAAGCTTACGAAAGGTCCAAGCTAGGAAGAATTGAACTAAAAATACTCAGGTATGAATCCTTCAACAAGTGAGAGCTTCAACTTAGAGTAATTCAGATCAAATGAGCAAGGAACAATGGCAAACTTGATGGGTATTTATAGGAATTCATGAATCTCTAGGATCATTACATGTGTTTTTGCAAGGATCAAAGCATGATCTTGGCCATACACATGTGTCCCATAGTTTCTGATAAAAGGGGAGCTAAAAAACAAGTCCATAGTATGCTAAAACCATGGTTAAAATCAGTGAAAACTGGTTGTTTGAACAGATTCAATGTTTCTGCCAGCACCAGTCCTCACGGACAGCGAAGACAGAGACATAAGTCCTCGCCCTAGGCGAGGACTTGCAGATCAGAAGTTTACAAGTTTGGCAGAACAGGCCCCTAAAGCCCAAAACTCAGTTTTTGATGCTTTTAAGCCCCGTTAACCCCATTTCAAGGCTCTATAATGATGTTAATCGATAGGGAACATGAAATATGCTTGAAAACATCTTGGATGTCGGTTCGTTTGGTCGTACGGTGACGTTATTCAGTTAATTACGCCGAAAACTCGAACGGACGCGAAAACAATCCAAATTACGCGACGAATGGTATTTTTGCATTCCAATCACTAAAATAAAATATTTTAATGATTACAAAAATTTTTGGATGTCCGGATGTATTCAGAACGTAAGATATGCGCGTAAATGCAAACTTATGCACTTTTTGACGGTTTTAGTCCCTTTTGATCAAATAAGCACTTTTTCGCATACCTAACCTCACAAATCCTATTTCTAAGCTATGTAAAGGATATTTAGGGTATGTTTAGCTTATGATCATGTTCCATAATGTTCGTTACTATACGAATCGGTATACTTTCGCAGTTTGTCACAAATAGTCCCTACGATCGAATAAACTTGTTTTTGGCACACCAAACCCTCCAAACTTATTTCTAAGTTATGTAAAGGTTATTTAAGGTATGTTAAGCCTATGTCACTGCTCCAGAGTGTTTGTTGCGTTAAACTGATTACGTTTGCGCATCAGTTTGCGTATAACTTTCCAGAAAGCGATTTAAAGCTTGAAATCGAATAAGAATTGACATGTGCAAATGTCTCATGTATTTATACAAATCCCAAGTATGAAACACAAGATTTTATTGGTTTTGTATTTGTATGATGGTCGTAGAGGCACAGATGTCACAGTCTCCCCTAGTTTAGGAAATTTCGTCCCGAAATTTATTCAAAGGAGTCTGTCTGTATAGTTGTGTTAAACAATCGTCTCGCAGGGAATCTAGGGCGTTATCTATTTGCATAGAGTAACCCATCAAGGATTTCCATGTAAGGCATAACTTTATCGTTCCCTAGTGGGTGCTTCCTTAGATAAAGTAGGAAGTGGGAGCAAGAGATTTGATTAATGATAAAGATCGAACTAACCAGTAGTTCTGTGAGTATCCCTTAAGAATCTAACTATTAAGACAGAAAGATCTTGTAAGGATTTGAATTTCATTTCTCTAGTGGATATTTTTCAGAAGCGAAAATGAATGGATGATTCATTTTCTCTAATGGATTCTTCGTCAGATATGGAAATAAAAGACAAATAGGTTATTTATTTCCATTGGATATTTCTTCAATAGCGGAAATGAATGGATAATTCATTTTCTCCAATGGATACTTTTATCAGAAACGGAAATGAAGGTATGTATAAGCTATTCATTTCTCAATGGTTATTCTTTCAGAAGCGAAAATGAATGGATAATTCATTTTCCTCAATGGATGCTTTGTCAGAAGTAGAAATGAAGAATTGCTGAATAAGTTATTCCCCGATGGATATTTTTTCAGAAGCGAAAATTAATAGATGATTCATTTTCCTCAATGGTTACTTCGTCAGAAGTGGAAATGGAAGAAAGGGAGTATTCATTTCCCCGACGGATATTTCTTCGGAAGCGAAAATGAATGGATGATTCATTTTCCTCAGTGGATACTTCATCAGAAGTGGAAATGAAGGAATCGATACAGGATTATTCATTCCCCAATGGATATTTCTTTAGAAGGGATAATGAATGGATAATTCATTTTCCTCAGTGGATACTTCATCAGAAGTGGAATGAATTTATTCATTTTCCTCAGTGGATATTTCTCTAGAAGCGAAAATGAACGGATAGTTTATTTTCCTCAGTGGATACTTCATTAGAAATGAAAATGACAAAATTAATGCACGATTACTCATTCCCTCTGTGGATATTTCTTTAGAAGTGAAAATGAATGACCAATTCATTTTCCTTAGTGGATATTCGCCAGAAACGAAATGAATTTATACATTTTCCTCGGTGGATATTTCTGCAGAAGCGAAAATGAACGAATAGTTCATTTTCCTCAGCGGATACTTCATCAGAAACGAAAATGAACACGGTTCACGAATAGATTATTCATTTCAAAGTGGATATCTCTTTCAGAAGCGAAAAATGAATAGCTAGTTCATTTTTTCTCAGTGGGTACTTCATCAGAAACGGAAATGAATATAGTTAACTTTTGTTTCTTGTTTAAGTTGATACATGACAAAACTTGTTGTGGTTTCTATGTACTGAATTCCATAATTATGTATGCATCCATAATTACGTAATTCCTTGCACAGTCCGCACATTTTATTTTATAATATGTAGGGGATAGAATCGGTCGAACAACCTTGTGATAACTTTAACTAGATTACCATAGAGTTTCTTTGATTAGGTTAACACATAAACACGTAAGCACATAACAGTCACACATTTGTTCACTTGGTTATCAATTCGTTATTAGCTTGTTATTAAATTGTTATTAACTTGTCATTGATTTGTACGTATGCATTTAAAGTACACCAGGAATCCAATCAATGGACTTCAACTAGTACTTTAAACATCCTCGAAAATCTATCTTATAAAGATAGGACAAATCTTATAAGGATTCGATTTCGTTCACAATGAATCATAACATTCGTATTAAAACACACAAAGAATCCAATTAAGGACTTTGATTTTGCGCTTTAAACATCCATAAGGATCTAACTATGAAGAAGATTCTATAAGGATTTGGAATTCATATAGCGGGAAGTGCTTAGGAACCTTGTAATAGGTATGCTAAGACATCATACAAAGTATAGTGTTTATGAAATCAAGGTGCTAGACATGCTAAGACAACATATGAAGCAAATGGATCCTTGGATTCATTGTGCTAAGCATGCTAAGTCAGCATACGAAGCAGAGTGTTCTTGAAAATCGCGTACTACGTATGTTAAGACAACATACGAGCAAATTTGTTTTTGAAAGTTGTGCATGGAGTCTTTAAAGATATGTTTTTGAAAACCTTATATAATTTTTTGAAACCATGTACTAGGTATCATAGGAAAATATGTTTATAAAATGATTTAAGAATGATTTTGAAATTATGTATGAGGTTCTTGAAAACATGTATAATCTTTTCGAAATCACATGCTGTGTAAAATATCATGAAATTCGGAAGATATGATATGTATATCACGTAAGACCAATTAAGGACTTACGGAAGTACCCTTAGGTATCCAATTAAAGATTTAAAGCGATACTTTGGTTATTCGTGTAGAGTTGTAACTTGTACATTGTACTTTGTTTTGTAGAAGAAACGAGTACTTAGGATTTTCGTTGGAGATAGCAAGCGATCACAAAATGGAAGAATTTCGAGAGTAGTTTGTCCTGCAAGGAACACGGTTCCTTGGTGTCGGTATCGTAGGGGATATGTCGTTCACACATGTAACTACATTTGTACATCGTAATGCAAATAAAGATTTATTTATAAACCAAAATAACTGTTTCATAGTCATGGATAACAAAAGGAAAATAATACATAAAGTTCGATCGTTTCTAAACAGCATCGTCTTCCAGTCAGTCGAATGCTTATCCACGGGCTGGATTTGCATTAACGAGCTTTGGGCAATTGTTTCTGAAATGGCCAATCTCGCCACAATTGTAGCAAGAACCTGGTGGAAAACGAGCTTGAGCAGGGTTGTTGTCAACTTGATTTTGTGCAGCCGCAGCTCGGCAAAACCCTAGCTGTATGACCAACAAGTCCACAATTTAGGCATTTGCGGCATTGCACATTAGCATGATGATGAAGGTTACATTGGTTGCACAAAGGTGCAGTTCCGTTGTATGGCTTCTTAGCAGGGGGTTGAGCTGGTTGGTTAGGGACAACTTGATTGTTTTGAGCAACCACGGCAAAGTTCTAAGAAGCATTACACTTCTTTGACTTCTTGGAGGATTCAGTCTGCTTATCCTTTGGTTTTGTTTCATCGGTTGGTTTCTTATCGCCTTTTCAGAAAAGTTTACCATTCCTGGTCTGAGATTCAGTCAGGGTAGCGGATAGCTCAATGGCCTGTCTAACTGTAGTAGGGTTGCTACCAGTAACAATGTCTTGAACGGAGTCAGGGAGGCCATCAATGTACTTTTCAATTGCCTTATCCAAAGGCGTAACCATGGTTAGACATAACAGACTTAGTTCCACATATCGGTCCGTGTAGGCTTGATGCTCACCACTATCTTGTTTAAGATTGTCGAATTCCCTTTCCAGTGCCCTGATTTCATGACGAGGACATAATTCCTTCATCATTAGAGCTCGAAGCTCTTCCCAGGTTTTTCAAAAACACTAGATGCGAATTCAATCTTTCGCTCATTTGGACACTGAACACGTCTGAATGTGCTTTCTAGACTCTCAAACCATTGTAGGAGTGCAGTTGCTCCTTAAGTCCCAGAAAATTTCAAAGATTTAGCTGAATTGAACATTTTGAAGTCACACTGAGCATTGTTATTGTTGTTATTGTTATTCGCTTGGTTTATCTGGGTAATGAGGTTCGGAATCACAGCAGCCATCTGCTAAACGATTACGGCTGCAAGGGCAGCATTCTCAGTTTGATCGCGTCTAGGAGGCATTTTCTAAAAAGAACAAGAAAACATGAGAAACGAGTGAGATTGACATTTGAATGGACAAAATAGGTATCGAATATATCAACAAAACATAAGGAAGGCGATCATTCGTTCGTTACCTCGAACAAACAAACGACGCACAGTGGCTGAACAAAGTAAATAGATCCTTATAATGTATCGTGAAGACATGTGTTGGTGCATACGTCTGTCGACTTCGTCTTGTATCGAGTGTAGTATTAGAATTGTTAGATCAGGGCGCGTTGTACGAGAGGAAAATAGGATTTTGAGTGAAATGGAGTTAGTTCCGCTTGAAAGTGACGTGGGCTAGTTCAAGCGAAATTAAGATTCTGGAAGCCCATAGACTGATAAAGACTGAAGACTATGAAGACTCGACACTGAAGACTCGTCAACATCCGAGTGGGAGTCTGTTGGTGCATATGTCTGTCGACTTCGTCTTGTATCGAGTCTAGTATTAGAATTGTTAGATCAGGGCGCGTTGTACGAGAGGAAAATAGGATTTTGAGTGAAATGGAGTTAATTCCGCTTGAAAGTGACATGGGCTAGTTCAAGCGAAATTAACATTGTTAATTTCGCTTCAAATGGTCATTGCCACCTTCAAGCGAAATTACCACTCCTATATATACCACTCAAGCGAGATCATTTGTAACTTTCGTCATTCCGGTACCGAACTGTTGCCGACGCGTCGTTTGATATGTAAAGCTGTTATTTTCAATATACAAGACGATTAAGAGTGAAACAAGATGTTTTCCAAGTCTGTTTCTTTGTTTCCACCTCTGAAACAGACAAAGAACTCTTCTGATTGACTCGTTTGGGTCAAGAACCGGTCCTACAACATGCTTTAGCCTATAAGTGGACACTCACCCCAATAGTTCCCAGGTAAGAGTGACTGGTCCGATTATGTGGATTTATACAAACACTCTAGCCTTAGACAGAAAACTCGGGATACAGGCACCTTCCCTTCCAGATTGCACGTGTTCACATTAATAAGACCCAAACTTTTACGAGATTTTGAAAACTTTGAAGGTTCAAAACCTTATAATAAATCATCTAAGAAGAGATGATTGGTTTTTAAATCAGATTTGTAATTCGTGTTCTTGTTGTGGTTGTCACCAAAGGATAGGCAACGATGTTGTTTTAAAACTAAACACAAGATAACTTGTGTTAGGGTCCTAGGAAGGTTATAGTCTAGGTCAAAGCACTACTAATAACCTAATTCCCTATAACCATGAGCTCTGATACCAACTCTTCTGTCACACCCCGACCGCGTTAAAACAACAAACCGCGGCGGAAACGTCGGGGAGTGTCGTAATAGAATCATTGTTTCACAACACATAGATTGAAGTTTTGTTTTATTGAATTAAGTTTATTACATTTTCTCGAATATTAAAAGCAAAATATGAACATATTGTCCTTCATTGTTATTAAGTCACTAAGGCCTCGCCCATCCCTATGTGAGCATGCATCATAATCATCATCAAACTACGGTACCTTAAACATATATGAAAATACGTCAGCATAAAAATGCCGGTGAGTACATAGGTTTTGTGAGTGTGTCAGATTCATTGCCTTGAGTTCTTATTGCAATACCTCATCCAACTACGAGAGTTGTTGAGTGTGTACCGTGAAAACAAAAGAGATTGATATTGCAGTATATTTCTATCAACTTTTACAAGTTGATATATGTATAAACTAAAACCATTATAGCCATGAATATTATCTGAAAACATTTGTCTTTGTAAACCAAGTAGTAAATCATCGTTGAAAGTAAAAATTGTATGGTTTATATCTTTAAGTAAACCTTGTAGTGTAACTTCTTTTTGAAAACATTTGTCCAAGTGATCTATGTCACACCCCGACCGCGTAAAACAACAAATCGCGGCGGAATCGTTGGGGAGTGTTGTAACAGAATCATTTGTCACACCCCGACCACGTAAAACAACAAATCATGGAGGAAACGTCAGGGAGTGTTGTAACAGAATCATTGTTTCATAACAAATGGAAATTGAAAGTTTGTTTTATTGATTTAAAAGAAGTTACAATGTCTTAACAACAAAGAAACATAACATAATTAACTAGTCTTGCATCTTTTAATGTCACTAAGGCCCAAGTCCGCCTAAGTATATCTTGATCGATCCTATGCATCATCTCCTGAAAACACATGTGAAAATAGGTACGTCAGCATAAAAATGTCTGTGAGATACATATATTTTATTGATTTAGGGTTCATGACTTGTAGGTTTAAAGAAAATGTTTGTCAAAAGTAAATCATGAACCTTGTAAACATATTTTCTTTTATAAATCATATAAACAGTGACAAGAAATCAGATGATATAAAAGAAAGATGCACAGATAAACAAATGATCAAGCAAAATGAGTTTGTATAAAATGTGTTGATTGTAAAACAATGTTTCATGAAGATATGTTATAAGTGTAAAATGTATTATGTCAAACTTGAAATGGTTTAAACAACGCTACGATATGTAATACCATAAAAGCACTTATATATAGGAAGTACCAGCGGCGTATCCACCATGCTTTTATCTTATTACACACGCCTCGTTATTTAAATCGCTTACAAAACAAACCACCAAAATGTAATGTTCAAACAAATGTTGAGATGTTATTGTGTAAACATATGTAATGTATAGTGAATAAAAGCATTTATTGATTTAAAAGCATTTACTCAACCCTATAAGAAATGAAATGTACAAAACAATGCATTTGATAAATTATAATCAAAGTTTATGTTTTGCAAAATAATGCATGCTTTACTGATACAAACATCTATGCGGTAATGTTAAACGTCTACATCCAAGCCTTGAGACTGTAGGATAACCTTAGAGTAAAGGTTATCAAAAATGTTTTCGGATTCGGTCATTCCTTCCACCCAAACAAACCTAGGATTTCAGGAACGAGAGTTGTCAAGTCCTATGGTACCACTACCGAGCGGCATGATCGGTGTTAATGAATGTATTAGTTTCGTTAAACAAACCAAATGTTATACCAAATGTAAGCATGTTTTTTGAAAACAATGTACCTAGTATGCTAAGTGAACATACAAGGTAGAAATGTAAAACAATGTGTCCATATGCTACGAGAACATATGCAACAGAAATGCAATGTAAAACAATGTACTAAGTACGTACTAAATGGACATACATAGCATAAAATGTAATGTAAAATAATGTACTAAGTATGCACTAAATGGACATACATAGCATAAAATGTAATGTAAAATAATGTACTAAGTATGCACTAAAAGGACATACATAGCATAAAATGTAATGTAAAATAATGTACTAAATATGCACTAAATAGACATACATAGCATAAAATGTAATGTAAAAGAATGTACTAAGTATGCACTAAATGGACATACATAGCAAAAACATAATGAAATCATGTACTATAAGTGTACTAATGAACATAACAAGCATATGATATGAAAACATGGAAAGCATGAAAGTAACAAGTAGGCACATGTGTTTCACCCCAAAAAATTTGAAAAACTGTAAAAGAGGGGACTATGTACTCACTTGAGGGTGCTTAGAAGTCTTGAATAACAACCAAGCAAAGCTAAAGGGATCACGGAATCAAACGGCACCTAATAAGCGGACCTAAATCGGAAGATTGGATAGAATGAGTTTTCAAAAACCAAATGGGTATAGGAACTCATGTAATATAGTTTAACAAAGCCTACATTCTAAAATGAAACCTATCCTAAGTGCTTACGACCCTTTATGACTTGTTTAGGTAGCTTATGATACTTTAACGCGTCGTTCGTGTAAAACGTGTTCGGGCCGCCTAAATAGTCCTATAACAAGTATTATATGCCTTAACATGCCTAATTATGTTACCTAATCAGTTTAGATGTAAAAAATTAGGTTACATATGCTTAAAATGAATTTATGCGTAAAAAGGGCATTTTGGTCATTTTCCTAAGGCATATAAATTACCAATCATATAACTACTTAAACGAAGTGACCATAAAGTATAACCTTGGGTGGTTATTCCTTATGCAACTATGGTCATGAAATATGTTTGGTCGGATCCTAATGATCGACCAAACGGGTCGGGTTCGAAAGTCTAAGCGGTTGTTTAGACCGCTTTTCTTACGACCCTATATAAGCACTAAACCTAAAGTGACGAGTTAAACATGTTAAAACATGTTTAACGAAGTTAGAAAATAAGTTTGGTATCAAAACAAAGGGTCTTGATAACCAAGGATTGTTTGGTTACAAAATACGCAAGAATGCGCATTTTGACCGAAACTATGACTCGTCACTACGCCTTAATAACGTGATAATCAGTAGGTATAGTCACAAGAGACTAAAACCATCGTGATTACACTCACGTTATGAAGTTCAAACAAACTTCATGTTGACCATAAACTGGTCAATGCATTCGTGCTTAAACGTGCAAAAGAACGAAAGAATACTTACAAAAGGTCCAAGAAATGGAAGTTTGATCTAATTATTCTCAGGTATGGAGTGTTAGAACTCCAACTTAGAGAACAAATCAGATCATGGTGTGGGTTTGAAGCAAATGGGGTTGGGTATTTACAGATTTCGGGTAATTGTTAAGATTGTTTATTGAGAAACGTGCTTCGATCTCAGCCGCACACATCCACCCATGGTTTTGGAATACCATGGGCACCCAAAACAGCCCATAGATTGCTTGAAATACCATTTGCAAGGCCGTAAAACAGTTGGAACAGGCTGTAAATAGCTGGAAATTGATTTTGGCAGGTCTGACATGTTCACACGGGCCGCATAAGGTTCAAGGGGGGTCTTACGCGCCCCTCCTGAGCTGCAGATCAGCAAACATGTTTCAAAATGTGCAGTTTCAGTCCCTGCATGTGTTTAAGGCCTTTTTCGACACGTTTAAGGCCCGTTAAACCATTTTCAAGGCTCTATAATGATGCCTAGACATAGTGGACATGAAACATGCTCAAAAATATCTCGGATGTCTGTTCGTTTGGCCGTACGATCACGTTATTCGGTTAATTACGACGAAACACGAACGGACGTGAAAAATGATCCAAATTACATGACGAATGGAATTTTATCATGCCAATTACTAAAACATAATATTTTAATGATCACATAAATTTTTGGATGTCCGGATGTATTCAGAACGTAAGATATGCGCGAAAATGCAAACTTATGCACTTTTTGACGCTTTTAGTCCCTGAATGACCAAAAAGTTTATTTTAGCACACCGAACCCCTCAAAGCCTATTTCAAAGCTATGCAAAGGATATTTTGGGTATGTTTAGCTTATGATCATGTTTCGGATTGTTCGTTACAGTACGAATCGGCATACTTTCGTAGTTTGTCAAATTTAGTCCCTTTAAGCGAATAAATTTGATTTCGACACACCAAACCTTACAAATCTTATTTCTAAGTTATGTAAAGGTTATTTAAGGTATGTTAAGCCTATGTCACTGTTCCGGAGTGTTTTTTGCATTAAACTGATTACGTTTAAGCATCAGTTCGCGTATAACTTCCCAGAAAGCGATTTAGAGCTCGAAATCGAACAAAATTTGATATGTGCAAATGACTCACATATTTATACAAATCCCAAGTATGAAATACAATATTTCATTGGTTTGGTATTTGTTTGATGGCCGTGGAGGCACAGGTGTCACAGTCTCCCCTACTTTAGGAAATTTCGTCCCGAAATTTATTTAGAGGAAACTTGTGAGAGCTTGAAACATGATGTCAAAAAAGATAAAACAACACTGGTTAGAAGTCTGAACTTCTAGTAACTTTAAATAACGTCATACTTGCAATGTTAGAGGGACACAAATATACAAGTACATGAAGTGCCACTGGTGCATCCACCGTACCTCCATTACATTGTTCACGTTTAGTTATTTTCGCCACTATCGGTTCTTACACATGATAAATCTTACTGTGGTTTCCTTGCACTGAATTTCATAATTATGTATGCATCCATAATTACATAATTCCTTGCATAGTCTACACAATGTATCTTATAATGTGTATGGGAAGAAAATAATGAACGAACCTGTGATGATTGTGACTAGACCATCCTAGGGTCCTTTTTAATTGAATCGATAAATGATATCTTTAAATAGACCACCAAGGAGTCTTTTCAGCTATAGCATCACGTGCCATTCTTAACCAGATCCTGAATCAATCTTTTGACTAGACCACTCAAAGGGTCTCTTTTTGAATCATGGAATGGTACTATATAATCCAAGGGTCTTAACTATTACGTAGAAGCCCAATAAGGATTTATGGTAGTACTTTTGGATATCCTACTATGAATCCCTCATATGAAGATATGGAAGATTCTACGAGGATTTGGATAACAAATATCCAGATTACTCAAAAACACAATGCATAAAAGAAAACACATAAACACATAATCACATAATTGTTTAACTTGATATTCAATTTGTTATCATTTTGTTAAATTGTTTGTTAATTGTGCACATATATTTAAAGCATACCAGGAATCCAATCTGTGGATTTCACTTGGCACTTTAAACATTTTCAAGAATCTATCTATGAAGATAGGGAGATCTTAAAAAGAAAATTCGATTTCGATCACAAGGAATCATAACATTCGAATTAAGGTACACAAGGAATCCAATTAAGGACTCTGATTTGAGTGGTAACCACCCACAAGGATCTAATTGTGAAGGTAATAAGATCCTATATGGATTTTGGAATTTGAAAAGCGGGAGGCATTTCAAAACCTTGCACTAGACGTGCTTAAGTCGATACACGAGGTAGAATGCTCATGAAGTTGAGGTGCTAGATATGCCAAGGAGACATATGAAGCAGAGTTTGAAGGTTAAGTCAATGTATGGGCAAAATGTTTTTGAAAACTATGCATGGGGTTCTTTTAGAAATGTGTTTAATGTTTTTACATAATACTTTTGAAATCATAAAGTAGGTGTATTAGATAAGTATAGTTATAAAAAACAAAATCATGCGAGATGAATTTCGAAATTATGTATAAGGTTTTTGAAAACATTAATGATGCTTTTGAAATCATGCACTTGATATATTAGTAAATATACTATGTTAAAATTGTTTTTAAACTATATGGAATATTTTGAAATCATGAAGGTTGTTTTGAAAACTTATACTATGTATGTTGTTATGAAAACCAGAATGTAATGGGTATGAGATCAAAAAATTACCCTTAGTTATCTAACCAAGGATTTAAAGGCACAGATGTGCAAAAATCACGATTACCCATAATGTCACTTTATTTCCTGTACTTCGTTTCTTAGAATGAAATGAGTACTTTAGACTTTCTGAGGAAATTATGAGCGATCACTTGAATGGGAGAACCACAAGAGTAGTTTGTAAGAACACAGTTCCTTGTTGTAGGTATCATAGGGGAATGCCATACACTCATGTAACTACACTTGTACATCAAAATTTCGAACAACGATTTATTTATAAACAAAACAGATTGTTTCAGGGTTCAACAAAAGATACAAGATCAAAAGATTCAAATTATTCAAAGCAGCAGCATCTAATAATCAGCCAAATGCTTATCCGTGGGTCAGATTTTCATTAGCAAGCTTTGGGCAATTCCTTTGGAAATGGCCCATTTCGCCACAGTTGAAGCAAGACCCCGGTGAAAAACGAGCTTGAGCAGGATTGTTGCCAGATTGATTTGGTGCAGTTGCAGCTGGGCAAACTCTTGCTGTATGACCTATAAGTCCACAAGTTTGGCATTTGTGGCACTTCACACTAGCATGATGATGAAGGCTACATTGGTTACACAAGGGTGCAGTTCCGTTGCAAGGCTTCTTGGCTGGTGGTGCTGCCACTTTGTCACACCTTGACTTTTGCGAAAGCGTGATTATTGGTGTGACTTTCTTAATACCATAGCATTCAATCGTAACAACGCTATATGATAAAACCGTAAGATGTTCATCCATAAATTAAGTTTCAAAATAACACAACATAATTGTTTGAAACATCGACACCAAATTCAAATTACAAACCACAACAAGTTTTAAGGAGTTCACTAAGACTCGACAAAAGATCTTAAACAACCCACGTTTAGAACCATGTATCTCGTCCAGGATTAAGATACATCTCCTAAACCCCGATGACTTGGATAACATCTTTTATTTATGACGCAGCTTGAAAACATGCAAACACCTGCCAGATCCACTTACTTCCCTGAAATACATGTAATTTGAAAAACATCAACAAAAGTTGAGCGAGTTCATGTGTTTGTGTATATATAAACCTTTGTAAACAGTGTATGTATGTATGTTTGTAAATCCCGGTATGAAAGCAAACAAGGAAACAGATCACCACTGGTTTGCAAGGCCACTGGTATGTGTGACGGCGTAGGAAGGCTCAAACCTAGCAAATTTGTACCGGGCTTCCGGCTGGAAGACATAGTCACCCTATGGGCCACCCTGGTCCTCATGGGTGTGGGCTCGCTACACCCAAATAGATCTATCACTCATGCCCCTCGGACCTTATACGAGGATTAATGGTCTCAAGTATGCGCCTACCCATTCACTTGATCTACTGTGCTTTCCTAGGCTAACCATACCAATTGTATTTGTATGTAATCCTTTTGTAACATGTATTTCACCCCCGAAATTAATAAACAAAACACTTTAAAGAGAAGGGGGACATGAACTCACTGTCTTGCGTCTTCAGTACTCGTAACTCAAATCCCTTCAGCAAACACGACTAACTACAATGTACTAACGTCTATTAGACGGACGGGCCGTGCCTTGACTTAGAATTAACGTTTTTGAGTTACGCTTCTTTTATGTCTTCAATATTATTCCAAGTTATAATTACTTTGTTAAAATAATAATTATTTCAATTTAAATTATATTTATAAATTTTGGAATAATTGCTAAACAATATTTTGTAACAATACTTCTCAAGTATTTATACTCATATTTCCTTCCCAAGGATGGGGGTATCTTATACATGTGTATTCGTATTCCGGCGTGTGTTCATACGTACTAGAATACGTATTTTCTTGTAATCGTTAAGTATTTTTATACTAAATTTTGTGTTAAACTTTCCGGAATATTAATAATTAAAAGTCCACTAAAATATATATTTTCCAAAATATATATATTTGAGAATTATTACTTAGAAAAATTATTTATAATTTTTCCTTTTGGCAAAAAAATATTTGTAGTTCCAAAATAATATATTTTCAAGTCTAACTTTTAGAAAATATATATATAAACTTATTTTGTCCAAAAATAATGTATCTCAAGAAAAATATACATTTTTCCCAAAAATCATATATCTTCTAAATATTCCAAGAAAATATATTTTTACTTCCCAAAAATAATATATTTTCTCCTTGTCGAAAGTACGATATAACTTGTGTTTTTCCGGAATATTTTGTAAGTTACATTCTTGTTCGGTTTTTCCAATATTATGTGCGTAACTTGTGTTTTTATTCCATGAGATTTTTTGTAATATTTTGGATTGTGATTTCTTGGTTTTTTGTTAAGTTATATTATTTCAAATCCTAAAATAATATAACTAATACACAAAGTATACAAATAATCACTCACATCATCTCTTTAATGTATATATATATTCTAAATATATATTTACCAATTTTATTTATAAAAACCTGTGACAACCCGCACTAAACCAGGTATCCGTACAACTTAATTAATGATTAATTACTACTTGATTACTGTGCTTGTTTGAACTAGCTGATAAACTGCTACCTGCATATTGATACATGCACTTACTTGCATCATACCTTATTTGCTGTCACTACATTATTTACATACTGGACCCTAGTGACAAACATGATGCACAAAAAGCACAGTAGCACTAAACGGATACACAGTGAACATGCTGATATAACCAGCATCAGGCAAATACTGCCTCTAAGGCCTGTTAAGAGCCTCATAAATTTTGGCTACACTGGTAGTGAGTGTAGGGATATAAGGGTTGTGGTACCGCGTCTCTAGGGATAAGATACACTGATTCGGATGTGCCAAAAACGTACCTTAAGTACCAAACACAGCACTTTAACAATTTAACCAGCTTCTAGCTGACTAGTAAAGTGCCAGAACATGAGAAAATAACACTAGACACTTTCTAAAGTGTTGGAAACAAAATGTGTCACTAAAAATGTTAATAACGACACTTTAAAGCATTACAAAAGACTTTAACGGATTACTATCCAACCGAACAACCGGACTATACCCGGGACATGAAAATATTAATATTTTCACTATTTATATTTTTCTAAGCCAGTTAGGGTCCCTGATTACCCTAACACCCGTCATAACGCGCTTTATATAACTAACGAGGTTAGATACTTAACTTAACCTATTTAACATAACCGTCACCTAACTATCTAGTTAAAACCGAACTAGACCCACCCCCCCCCCCTCTATGTAATCGGCCCCAACCAAGGGGACACACTAGTACAAGGGTTATTATTATATTAGATTATGTTTAAGATTATGGTGACATAAAAACCAATGGTTAAAACCCTTAAATTCCCTATAAATACTAGAGATAATCTTCATCATTTACCACTTAACAAACCAACAAAACTACTCTCTCCCTCTCTTTGTGGCTCACGGCCGAACCCACCACACACACACATCATACTTTCGGTTTTAGTTCTCATCATTCCAACACCATTCAAGCTTCAAGGTTCACGTATTAGGAGTTCTTGTGCACCCGGAACGCGAAGGACCTCTACCGTTAGCTTTTATCCACGCATTTTTCATCAAAGATCTTCCCTAGCCCCGAGCTAGAGGTATAACATTTAAAACTTGTTTTTACACTCATCTAAAGTGGTTAAAAGGAATATTGTTGGTTAAACATCGTAAACATACATTTTGATGCATAAAAGTCTAGTAAAAACTATAAAAGTGGTGGTTAATAACACATGTGTTGTGTAAAAGTTGTAGTATTTGGAATTTGTGTTTATCTAGACCCGATCTATGATGTGGTAGGTCGGATCTCCGTTTAATCCGACTTTGTAAGATCATGTATCTTCACATAAGCTCGTTTTTGGTTACCACAAGGGTTAAAAGGCGAAACTCTACCACACAAGATACATGAACTTGTGTAAAAATATTTTACTTGTGTAAAAGTGATTTAACCGGTAAAATGGTGTTTAAAACTAGCGGATCTACGTATCCGCAAGTGGTATTTTTGAAGAACCACACATTTAAGAAACCATGTATTTTAAAGAAAGGATCTTACACTAATAAACATGATTTTATAAACCACAAGTGTGTAGACACTTGTGAAATGAAAAGATCCGACAAATAACTATTTTTGGGGAAAATGACTAGAAGTTGTAAAGACGGATTTCTCTAGTCACAAGGTTTTTACGAGATCAAAGTTACTTTATATAAAGATCTACATATATAAAGGGGATTTACACTATAGATTCGGAAAAACTGCAAGTTCATGCGATTATGCGATTTACATACTTGTCGACTAGTTTGATGTGTCGGAAATTGTTTGATTGAATAAAGAAGTTGTTGAATTGATTTGTTAAAAGAAAATGATACGCTTGAAAGCGTGGCCACCTCCAGTTACAGAGGAAACTCTGGCGAAATTTTCTAAAAACCTAACACTTAGGCTTATTTACACAACAAATGTTAGAACTATTTTTGGACATATTTTCGAAACATAAATTTCGCCAGCACTATATTTTACTAAATATTCGGAGGTGGGATTTTCACAAAGATTAACGTGATAAATATATTTGTCACAACACTGTTTATGATTATTTTGTGAAAATACATAAATATTATTTTAGAGTAAAAATAATATTTACAAGCGTTAATGATTCCAAAACTGTACGAACGCTTCCACATTAACATATAAGTTACACCGGTAATTACATTACCACAAGATTGATAAAACGTAACTTACGCACATGTACTGTATCCCCCATCCTTGGGAAGAAGTATAACTACCAAGTGTAAACTGAACATAAACACGAAATAGTTGTCTAACTATTTCCCAAAGACATAAACTATAAAGCTAAGGCACGGCCGTCCGTCTAATAGAATTAGCACTTGTAGGTCGTTGCACAGCTTACTGTATTGGAGACACTTGGTAGAGACGCGCATTCACTGTGAGTTCATGTCCCCCTTTTCTCTAACTGTTTTCAGTTTTCTTAACTGCGGGGGTGAAATACATGTTACTTTGTTTACAAGTACTATTATACACGGTATGAATAACGTAAGGAGGTTTAGATCATGTGGATGGGTAGTTAGAACACCGAGGGACTCGAGCGGTAGATCTATCTGGGTGTAGCGAGCCCAGCTCCCGGCCCAACAGAACAGGCCTCTCGGAGGACTAACAGAACGGACCCGGAGTGACTTGGTACCCAACGCAAAATCGGCTAGGGTTGTGTCTACCTACTTGCATTTCACGACATGCTAATGGCCTTGCAAACCATTGGTGATCACAAGTCCTCTTACACTGCTACATACCAGGAAACTTTATACTTACAAGTGTTTTTACTTACTCACTTGCACATGAACTCGCTCAACATTATTGTTGATTTTTCAACTCACATGTATTTCAGGAAATTAAACGGATCTGGCACGGTATGGAATGTTTTCCGCTGCACTTGTCATGAAGTCATCAGGGTTTAGGGGATGTGTCTCTTTCCTGGACAAGACACAGTCCTTAAACCACGTTTATGTTATGTTATAAGTTGTAATGTCTACTGAACAAGGTTATGGTTGTATGTTAAAACAATGGTAATGTGTTTGAATTTCAAAACTTAATGGATGACTTGCATGGTTTTTAATTCATATAGCTTGTTATGGTTAAGCTATGGTATTAAGAAGTCACACCAAAATTAACCACGCTTCCGCAAAGCCAGGGCGTGACAGCTTGGTATCAGAGCTCTGATCATAGCGAACTAGGATTCTTTCTCGAGTCTAGACTATGATCACTAGGGCTTTCACGAAAACATTTTTCTGCATACCACTTAAGTCCAGATCCAAAACTTTTTACAAACAAATGTTGAGCACATTTTATTTATTTATAGGCTCAGCTTGGAGGGCTGAGGATCGATCTGGAGGATCGAGGTGATTAAGGTAGTTGAGCACGTTGGTTTGTTATAGGATCGATCTGGAGGATCGAGGCTCGGTCTAGGTGACCGAGATAGTGGGCTAGCAAGGCTAGGAAGAAAAGGTTCAGCTTGGAGGGCTGAGGATCGATCTGGAGGATCGAGGTTTGGCTTAAGTGAAGGATAGAGCAGTCTTGTAGACTGGATGGTTTTGGCTAGTAAGACTAGGAGGATTATGTGATGCCTTACTTGATGACTTATGTGATTACTTGATTTATGATTGACTACTTGTGCAGATTTTTGTATATGTTACAGACACATGGATTCTGCAGACACTGGTGGTTCAGGCACCACAGGCCCTAGGCCTATCGTTTCAGACGACATTGAGTCATCGGAGCACGAGGTTTATACGTCAGACTTCACCAGCACGGATGATGATGACTTTCAGCCATTCGCCTTACCCGACGGCGTTGATGAGCTCCCAGTTGATCTTCCAGTCGGGGATCTACCACTCGTTGTGATCCCTGCTCCAGTACCCCTTGCATCATACCCTGTTTTACCCATCGACGACGAGGAGGACGACGTCGATATGTTTGAGGAGGAGCCTTTGGAGGATGCTCAGGGCGAGGCCCTACCTGCTGTTGCTCCCTTACTGATCGCAGATGCTCCGGCTGCGGAGTCACCTGCTCATTCCCCAGTCGCGGACTCCTTTGAGTCTGTGGCTTCTGTACCCACACATGCTCATAGTGCGCAGCACTTCTCCCATGGGTCCGATTCTGACCAGGCTTTTTCTGTTGCTCCTATACCCGGATTTGCTTTTGACCATGACGACGAGGGGGATTCAGATCCTGTGTTTCCCCCGGGATTTGATCCTGACCGTGATTTAGAGTTTGTCCCGATTGACGAGTTGATGGAGGATCCAGCAGATCCTATTGACCCTTTTGATCCGATTGATCCCGATGTTGATTTTGACATGGCGTTTGATGATCTTGAGCCTGCCATTGCACCTGAGCAGGCAGCTGCCCTTGACCCTTTACCAGAGCATGACCCTGTGCATGCTGATGTACCTTTTGAGCCCATTGCTGATGATCACCACATAGATGTTCCTGTTGATCCCATTGGTCCTTTACCCATTGTTGCTGTACCTGCTGACCACCCTATAGAGCACCTTGCACCCGTTCACCCTGTTGCTGCTCCCTTATTTGATCCCGTTCCCCTAGAGCCCGGACATGCACTGTTTGCAGCCCGTATGGATCCACCGGATGAGTCTGCACAGCATAGCTGGATACCGGCAGACGAGGACGTTCCCCCATTCCCTCCACAGATTCCTGTTGCCCCACATACTGACTTTTCGTTTCAGGTTCCTATGTTTATACCTCCAGCAGGGCCTGGAGAAGGTTCTTCAGCACACCCTGATGGGCATGTACCGATGCCCATGCCTTTCACGCCTCAGATTCCTTTTGTTCCACCCACTACAGCTCCTTTTGGTGTGGCACCCTTTGATCCCACACGTGAGCCACTGCTGTGGGCACCGTTTTCCCCTATGCCACCCACTGATCCATACCACAGGTTCCATGTGGGCCACACCATTGAGGATATATTGATGTCCTTTGTATACCAGCATGAGTCGCATGAGCAGCGACTACAGGAGTTGGAGAGAGCCCATCTGCAGCCATGTCAGTGCCATGGCCGGGTACCCTCTCCGTTGCAGCCATCACGACCATTACCCCCTGACTATGCTGCTCGTCTTACTACTTTGGAGCAGCAGATTGCTTCCATTATTCGCACACAGCAGGCGATGGAGGCAGACTGGTTACAGTTGCGCCGTTTGTTTTATACCCGTTTTCCTCCTCCTCCACCACCATCTGCTTAGAGCTCATCGGTGCCACTTGGGTAGGCGAGGTGAGAAGGCGGCGATTGCTTTTTGACTGCACAGCATTTTGAGGAGACTACGTTATGACTTGACTTTTGTTATGTACTTGATGTTGTATTGATACTGATGTAGCTTTTGACAGGGGTGATGTAGCCCCTAGTGATTGATGATTGTATGTATACACTTACGATGTGGTCTCATTTATATGGCAATCGCAGTTTTCTCACCATATTTGGATTCGCTTGATTACTTGTTTATATTTTATGACATGGGATGTTGTGTGATTGATATATGTGATGTATTGATGACATGAGATATTACGTGCTATTACTATTACTATATACGTACTTTTCACTATGGCCTGACCAATGTGAACACATCTTTTAGAAGATGCCGCCAAAACGCCCTACGCCAATGCCAATGCCTACTAACGAGGCAGAGCTACAGCAAGTCATTGCAGCTGCCATAGCACAGTACGCAGCATCTCAGCCAGGAGGGAGCGGAAGTGTTAACCAAGGCAATAACAATCCACCTCACGGTAATACCACGCCATTCGAACCTACCATGAAGTAGTTGGAGATTTTAGCGATGATGCTAATGCCAAACACATGTTTTAACATACGTGCAGGATGCACCTACAAGCAGTTCCTAGACTGCAAACCAGTTAACTTCAATGGCACAGGAGGTGCAGTTGCCTTTACCCGCTGGGCTGAGAAAACCGATTCTGTTTTACGCATGAGCAAGTGTGCAGAGGATCAGCAAGTCACATACATTTCAGGGCTGTTTCTAGATGGAGCCCTATCCTGGTGGAACCTACAAGTACAAACACTAGGCGAAGCTGCCGCCTACGCCCTGACTTGGGCCGAATTGAAAGAACTGATGCGCAAAAAGTACTGTTCACGCGCAGAAATTCAAAGGTTGGAGACTGAATTTTGGCACCTAAAGATGGATGGACCAAAGGTTGCAGAATACGTCCAGAGGTTTCACGACTTATCTCAAGTAGTTCCTTACATGGTTACACCTGAATACAAGCGAATCGAGCGCTTCATTTGGGGTTTGGCTCCCCAAATCATAAGTATGGTAACCTCCTCCAAACCAGCGACTATCACTGAAGCCATCGATTTGAGCGTGGCTCTCACCGAGGAGGCCATTCGTCTGAACAAGTTTGGTGATGTTAAGGCAAAGGAGAAAGAGACTCATGTTGAGTCGTCTGGAAGTAACAAAAGAAAGTTTTCGAACTTCAAACAAGTTGTTAGCAGTGATGGTAAGAGAGGAGCACCAAGCACGCCAGCTCAGGGAGCAGCTGGCAGTGGAAGGAGAGGAAGAGGATATATGGGCACTCTGCCCAAGTGTAGTGCCTGCCAGCGTCACCATTCTGGCCAATGTGGGTTAAAAGTGTGTGAAGCATGTGGGAAACGTGGTCACTCGAAGGATACTTGTTGGGTCCCTGCCGGCCGCGGAGGCCATGGAGGATATGGAAACAGAAATGATAACCGTGGTGGAAATGGGAATCGCCCGCAAGGAAATTTTGGAGGTAACAGAAATCAAGGCAACAATGCTAACCAAGCGGGCGCAGTGAATCGTAATCCGGGGAATGATCAAGCTGGTGGAAACGGACAGAGACTCGGATGTTATAACTGCGGGGAAATCGGGCATTTTAAGAAGAATTGCCCAACATTGAATCAAGCCCGTGGTAGAGTGTTCCAACTCGAAGCTAGGGAGGCACGCCAGGACCCAAATGTTGTTACCGGTACGTTCCCTATCAATAAACGCTATGCATCCGTTTTATTTGATACTGGTGCCGATTATAGCTTCGTATCATTAGAATTTAAGAATATGCTTGGGTTAGCCGCAAATAAGTTAGACATTCCCTACTCGATCGAATTAGCTAATGGAAAGTTAGTTGGAGCCGACGAAGTAATCAGAGGTTGTGTGATAGAATTGGGAGAACGCGAGTTTACTCTGGATCTACTACCAGTCCAATTGGGAAGCTTCGACGTGGTGGTAGGAATGGATTGGTTATCCGGAAACAAGGCTGAGATAGTATGTCACGAGAAGGTTGTTCGTATCCCAACTGATGATGGTGAAACAATTGTGGTTCACGGGGAGAAGCGTGACACACCACTAAGGATTATCAGCTGCTTGAAAGCAAGGAAGTGTTTACAAAAAGGATGTGTTGCTTTTCTGGCACACATCGTAGATAAGAAGGCTGCCGAGCCAAGAATCGAAGACATCCCTGTCGTAAGGGAGTATCCAGAAGTCTTCCCGGAAGACTTACCCGGACTGCCACCTCAGAGGCAAGTGGAGTTTCACATCGACATAGTTCCAGGCGCAGCGCCTGTGGCTAAGGCACCTTATAGACTTGCGCCGTCTGAGATGCAGGAATTGTCAACACAACTTCAAGAGTTGTTAGACAAGGGTTTTATCCGACCAAGCTTCTCGCCTTGGGGAGCTCCGGTCCTGTTTGTCAAGAAAAAGGACGGAAGTTTCCGCATGTGTATTGACTACAGAGAATTAAACAAGCTGACGATCAAGAACAGGTATCCTCTGCCGAGAATCGATGATCTGTTCGACCAACTTCAAGGTTCAAGCTGTTACTCTAAGATCGATCTTCGATCTGGATACCATCAACTAAGGATACAGGAGGAAAGTATCCCGAAAACAGCCTTCCGAACTCGTTATGGACACTACGAGTTCCTCGTTATGCCATTTGGTTTGACAAACGCACCTGCAGTGTTTATGGACTTGATGAATAGAGTTTGCAAGCCATACCTAGACAAGTTCGTGATTGTATTCATCGACGACATCCTGATTTACTCAAAGACGAAGGCTGAACACGAACAACATCTTAGAACCATATTGGAGCTGCTAAAGAAAGAACAACTGTACGCCAAATTCTCCAAGTGCGAGTTTTCGCTACGCGAAGTCTAGTTTCTTGGACATGTGGTTAATGGGGATGGAATTCATGTTGATCCCACAAAGATCGAGGCAATCAAGAATTGGGAAACGCCTACAACGCCAACCGAGATTCGACAGTTCTTGGGTTTGGCTGGCTACTACCGAAGGTTCATCGAGGATTTTTCGAAAATCGCTCAACCATTGACGCTCCTGACGTAGAAGGATAAGACGTTTGATTGGGGAATCAAACAGGATGAAGCATTTCAGATATTGAAGGATAAGCTTTGTAACGCGCCAATCTTAGCTCTACCGGAAGGTACCGACGATTTTGTGGTATACTGCGACGCATCGCGTCAGGGATTGGGTTGTGTGTTGATGCAACGCCAAAAGGTCATTGCTTACGCATCACGCCAACTGAAAGTGCACGAAAAGAACTATACCACCCACGATTTAGAGCTTGGCGCAGTGGTTTTCGCTTTAAAGATCTGGAGACACTACCTGTATGGTACGAAGTGCACAATCTTCACAGATCACAAAAGCCTACAGCATATATTCAACCAGAAGGAGTTAAATATGAGGCAAAGACGATGGGTTGAGCTGTTAAACGATTACGACTGCGAGATAAAATATCATCCGGGGAAGGCGAATGTGGTCGCCGATGCCCTAAGTCGAAAGGAAAGGATCAAGCCCATAAGGGTTAGGGCTCTAGAGATGATTATCCGAACCGACCTTTCCCTGCGCATTCGTGCCGCACAAAAGGAAGCTCTCAAGGAGGGAAACCTTGAGGAAGAATATCTCCGTGGAATGGAGAAGCTTTTGGTACCAAACGAGGAAGGAACGTTATGTTTTGAGAAAAGGATTTGGGTTCCTCTGTTTGGTGGATTAAGGGAAGTTATTTTCGATGAAGCGCACAAGTCACGGTACTCTATCCACCCTGGATCGGATAAGATGTACCAAGATCTCAAAAATTATTATTGGTGGCCTAGGATGAAAGGCGATGTTGCTGTTTACGTGAGCAAATGTTTAACGTGCGCTAAGGTCAAGGCAGAATACCAGAAGCCTTCGGGACTTCTGCAACAACCTGAGATTCCCAAGTGGAAATGGGAACAAATCTCAATGGATTTTGTTACGAAACTGCCAAGAACGCCAAGAGGCCATGATATGATTTGGGTGATTGTTGACCGCCTAACAAAATCCGCACACTTTCTGCCAATTAAGGAGAAAGACAGCACTAGTAAACTTGCGGAAATTTACTTGAGAGAGATCGTAGCACGTCATGGAGTACCACTCTCGATCATCTCTGATAGAGACGGAAGGTTTGTGTCAAGAATATGGCAATCTTTCCAAGAATCTTTTGGCTCACAATTGAATCTGAGCACTGCATTCCATCCGCAAACTGATGGCCAGAGCGAGCGAACAATACAAACTTTGGAAGACATGCTGAGGGCATGTGTTATGGATTTAGGCGGTAGCTGGGATAAACACTTACCTTTGGTCGAATTTTCATACAACAACAGCTACCACACCAGTATTGGTGTCGCGCCATTTGAGGCCCTATACGGACGCAAGTGCCGATCACCACTATGTTGGTCTGACGCAGGTGATAGGCAGCTTGCTGGTCCCGAAATCGTCCAAGAGACGACAGACAAGATCGCGCAAATACTTAAACGCATCGAAGCAGCTCGCCACAGACAAAAGGCCTATGCGGATCCAAACCGAAAACATGTGGATTTTCAAGTTGGAGAAATGGTTTTACTGAAGGTATCACCCTGGAAAGGGGTGGCGCGCTTTGGAAAGCGTGGGAAGTTAAATCCACGTTACATTGGTCCCTTTAGAATTCTAGAAAGAATTGGGACGGTAGCATACAAGTTGGACCTACCCGCTGAACTAAATGGCGTTCACGATACATTTCATGTATCCAATCTAAAGAAAAGTCCAACTCAAGTTGACGTTGCCATTCCCATCGACGAGATTCATATTGACGACACGCTCCACTTTGTTGAAGAAACCGTTGAGGTCACAGATTGGAAAGTTAACAAGACCCGCCGGAGCAGTGTCAAACTCGTCAAAGTACGTTGGAATGCCAGACATGGTCCTGAATTTACCTGGGAACGTGAGGACCGGATGAAAGAGAAATACCCCCACCTATTTCCTAAGAACTCTGCTTCTACAAGCAGAACTTAAATTTCGGGACGAAATTTATTTAACGGGGGGAGAATGTGACAACCCGCACTAAACCAGGTATCCGTACAACTTAATTAATGATTAATTACTACTTGATTACTGTGCTTGTTTGAACTAGCTGATAAACTGCTACCTGCATATTGATACATGCACTTACTTGCATCATACCTTATTTGCTGTCACTACATTATTTACATACTGGACCCTAGTGACAAACATGATGCACAAAAAGCACAGTAGCACTAAACGGATACACAGTGAACATGCTGATATAACCAGCATCAGGCAAATACTGCCTCTAAGGCCTGTTAAGAGCCTCATAAATTTTGGCTACACTGGTAGTGAGTGTAGGGATATAAGGGTTGTGGTACCGCGTCTCTAGGGATAAGATACACTGATTCGGATGTGCCAAAAACGTACCTTAAGTACCAAACACAGCACTTTAACAATTTAACCAGCTTCTAGCTGACTAGTAAAGTGCCAGAACATGAGAAAATAACACTAGACACTTTCTAAAGTGTTGGAAACAAAATGTGTCACTAAAAATGTTAATAACGACACTTTAAAGCATTACAAAAGACTTTAACGGATTACTATCCAACCGAACAACCGGACTATACCCGGGACATGAAAATATTAATATTTTCACTATTTATATTTTTCTAAGCCAGTTAGGGTCCCTGATTACCCTAACACCCGTCATAACGCGCTTTATATAACTAACGAGGTTAGATACTTAACTTAACCTATTTAACATAACCGTCACCTAACTATCTAGTTAAAACCGAACTAGACACACCCCCCCTCTATGTAATCGGCCCCAACCAAGGGGACACACTAGTACAAGGGTTATTATTATATTAGATTATGTTTAAGATTATGGTGACATAAAAACCAATGGTTAAAACCCTTAAATTCCCAATAAATACTAGAGATAATCTTCATCATTTACCACTTAACAAACCAACAAAACTACTCTCTCCCTCTCTTTGTGGCTCACGGCCGAACCCACCACACACACACATCATACTTTCGGTTTTAGTTCTCATCATTCCAACACCATTCAAGCTTCAAGGTTCACGTATTAGGAGCTCTTGTGCACTCGGAACGCGAAGGACCTCTACCGTTAGCTTTTATCCACGCATTTTTCATCAAAGATCTTCCCTAGCCCCGAGCTAGAGGTATAACATTTAAAACTTGTTTTTACACTCATCTAAAGTGGTTAAAAGGAATATTGTTGGTTAAACATCGTAAACATACATTTTGATGCATAAAAGTCTAGTAAAAACTATAAAAGTGGTGGTTAATAACACATGTGTTGTGTAAAAGTTGTAGTATTTGGAATTTGTGTTTATCTAGACCCGATCTATGATGTGGTAGCTCGGATCTCCGTTTAACCCGACTTTGTAAGATCATGTATCTTCACATAAGCTCGTTTTTGGTTACCACAAGGGTTAAAAGGCGAAACTCTACCACACAAGATACATGAACTTGTGTAAAAATATTTTACTTGTGTAAAAGTGATTTAACCGGTAAAATGGTGTTTAAAACTAGCGGATCTACGTATCCGCAAGTGGTATTTTTGAAGAACCACACATTTAAGAAACCATGTATTTTAAAGAAAGGATCTTACACTAATAAACATGATTTTATAAACCACAAGTGTGTAGACACTTGTGAAATGAAAAGATCCGACAAATAACTATTTTTGGGAAAAATGACTAGAAGTTGTAAAGACGGATTTCTCTAGTCACAAGGTTTTTACGAGATCAAAGTTACTTTATATAAAGATCTACATATATAAAGGGGATTTACACTATAGATTCGGAAAAACTGCAAGTTCATGCGATTATGCGATTTACATACTTGTCGACTAGTTTGATGTGTCGGAAATTGTTTGATTGAATAAAGAAGTTGTTGAATTGATTTGTTAAAAGAAAATGATACGCTTGAAAGCGTGGCCACCTCCAGTTACAGAGGAAACTCTGGCGAAATTTTCTAAAAACCTAACACTTAGGCTTATTTACACAACAAATGTTAGAACTATTTTTGGACATATTTTCGAAACATAAATTTCGCCAGCACTATATTTTACTAAATATTCGGAGGTGGGATTTTCACAAAGATTAACGTGATAAATATATTTGTCACAACACTGTTTATGATTATTTTGTGAAAATACATAAATATTATTTTAGAGTAAAAATAATATTTACAAGCGTTAATGATTCCAAAACTGTACGAACGCTTCCACATTAACATATAAGTTACACCGGTAATTACATTACCACAAGATTGATAAAACGTAACTTACGCACATGTACTGTATCCCCCATCCTTGGGAAGAAGTATAACTACCAAGTGTAAACTGAACATAAACACGAAATAGTTGTCTAACTATTTCCCAAAGACATAAACTATAAAGCTAAGGCACGGCCGTCCGTCTAATAGAATTAGCACTTGTAGGTCGTTGCACAGCTTACTGTATTGGAGACACTTGGTAGAGACGCGCATTCACTGTGAGTTCATGTCCCCCTTTTCTCTAACTGTTTTCAGTTTTCTTAACTGCGGGGGTGAAATACATGTTACTTTGTTTACAAGTACTATTATACACGGTATGAATAACGTAAGGAGGTTTAGATCATGTGGATGGGAAGTTAGAACACCGAGGGACTCGAGCGGTAGATCTATCTGGGTGTAGCGAGCCCAGCTCCCGGCCCAACAGAACAGGCCTCTCGGAGGACTAACAGAACGGACCCGGAGTGACTTGGTACCCAACGCAAAATCGGCTAGGGTTGTGTCTACCTACTTGCATTTCACGACATGCTAATGGCCTTGCAAACCATTGGTGATCACAAGTCCTCTTACACTGCTACATACCAGGAAACTTTATACTTACAAGTGTTTTTACTTACTCACTTGCACATGAACTCGCTCAACATTATTGTTGATTTTTCAACTCACATGTATTTCAGGAAATTAAACGGATCTGGCACGGTATGAAACGTTTTCCGCTGCACTTGTCATGAAGTCATCAGGGTTTAGGGGATGTGTCTCTTTCCTGGACAAGACACAGTCCTTAAACCACGTTTATGTTATGTTATAAGTTGTAACGTCTACTGAACAAGGTTATGGTTGTATGTTAAAACAATGGTAATGTGTTTGAATTTCAAAACTTAATGGATGACTTGCATGGTTTTTAATTCATATAGCTTGTTATGGTTAAGCTATGGTATTAAGAAGTCACACCAAAATTAACCACGCTTCCGCAAAGCCAGGGTGTGACAAAACCAACCTCTAATATTTGTATTTTTGTAACAAAAGTTATGGCAAGGTTTATATTGAAAACTCATGATCAAAATACACTTGTAAATATTGGTTTGAAAATATCTTTCTAAGTGTTTATATTTTTAGAAAATTTTGCCATCGTTTCCCCTGAAAATGGAGGTGTCCATGCTATCAAAGCATATCATTTTCTTTTTAAAATCATCACAATCAATCATCAATTCATTCAACACTTACCAAGTGCCAAAATCAAGTAATTTACCCATCAACATGAACTTGAACTTTCATAAAAACTTGTAGTAACTTACTAGTGCTTTTAGTAGGTTTAGTTAACCTTTAAAATGTGTTTACTTCTTTAAAAGTTTCATTCTTGAAAGATTTAGGTGTTTACAACTTATAAACATGTTTTACAAAAACGTTTCTTTATGAAATCTTCTTGTTTCTCAAGTGTTTCTACACTTGTTTTATCACCAAAAATAGTGTATGTTTAAGTGAGAACCAAGATCTTCTAAAAATAATATTTTGAACTTGGTTCTTTTGGAAAACCATTCATAAACCTTAGATCCATAAGATTATTAACTCACTTTGATTATTATTTTTCAAGAAGTCACTTTATTCTTCAAGTTCATGCTTAAACATAAGGATGATCATCTTGTTTTATCCCATAATCATCCTCTTACTTGCTAGATCATGTGTTTAATCACAATCTAGAAAGCTCCTTATGATGATCAACATCATAATCTCAAGAAAATAATAATCAAGTATCATACATACACAAAACAACATAGTTTCATCATGATTACCTCATATATCAAGCTTATGTTCATGTTTCTTGATTATGTTCTTTAGTGTTCTTCAAGATTAACAATGTTCATCATCTTTTAACCAACAAAATTAGAAGTAACAAGAGATTATAAGGGCCTTACTACTAGCTCTATGGCTAGGGATGAACACAAGAAGTTGAAGACGCTAAATGTGTTGGATAATAGCAAATGGAAGAGGTCCTTCAACCTCCGAGATCACCAAGCTCCCTAATCTTGCTTCTTACACCTTGAGAGTGCTTGGAAATGGATGATAATTGGATGAAGATGGTGGTGATGTTTTTGCTTGTTCTCGGCCGAGAGGGGGAAGAAGGGAAGGAGAAAGATGGTGTGTGTTAGTGTGTGTGAGATAATGAGCATTAGATCTTCCATATCTTACTTATACACATATTAAGAGTTTAACCAACCGATAATATGTTCTAAATATTACATACAAATCCACTAACCAAATCAAGGTAGATCTGTAGGATCGTTTTACCGACCAAATGAGTCAATCAGAGGCAATACACAACTGTTTGAGAGGCGGAATCAAACAAACAGCTTAGAATCAGTAAGAATTGAGTAGAAAACAGATTGTTGTACTTTAAACTAGCTTCTCATTCAAAATAGACTTGATTACACGGCGGAATTTTGACAGCACTTCGTGACACTTCCAGTAATTCCGTTTGAAAATGAGAAGCAAACAAACCTATTTATAGGGCAGCTAATTTCGTTTGAAATGACACCTTGTCATTTCAAGCGGAATTAACATGTTAATTTCGTTTGAAATGACATAGTGTCATTTCAAGCGAAATTACCACTAAAACACATAAAATTACATTCAGACCACTGTACATCCTACAAACATGACCTAGACTGATAGACGTAGGCTATAGACATAATGTACCAACAAACTCCCCCTTGGATATTGTCGGAGTCTTCAGTCTGGTCTTCAGGTCTTTCTTCACAGCGACTTGAATTTTTCTTCCCTTTACTTAGGCTTCTTCAACAACAGCTTCCTAAGCTTCTCGTTCTCGTCAACTCTTTTCTTTTCTTCAGCAGCCATTCTTTGATTAACTGTATCTCTCAGCATGTTATCTTTGTCTTCACGAGCCTTTCGTTCTTTCTCAGTCTTTAACTTTTGAAAGCAAATGGATACAACTTTATGGAATTGCATCGCTTGTTCTCTATCTTCAGCTTTAAACCACATCTTGTTCACAAACAAACATTCTATGTCTTTCGCAGAACAGTTTACCAGCCATAGAGGATCATACACAAAGATTTCTCTAACTTCATTTTCAGCCTTGTAAGTGATTACAGCTTCAGTCGACAAACATCTGTAAACCCAACATATAAAGCCTTTATAAAACTCTTGTTCCATTTTCGGCACAGGGATTTTCTTGATCACTCTAGGATTCTTCACATGTAAAATTGTCTCTTCAACTCCATACACTGGATCTACCCTTTTAACTTTCTTCGGGTAATGAGGCTTCCAGTGCTTGAAGTTTTTCAACGATTCATACTTTATTAAACCCCACATAGGCACATCATTCTTTCTGATTGGATAGTTCGATGTTCTAACCTTTGACAACTCTTCTACATCCCACCAGGGTAGAGACATAATATCATAAAGACGTTCAAAGTATTGCACACCATATTCTCTTCTAATTGCATAAGCATTAACCTGTGGTAAGAATCCCCAACTGATGATATCACTAAGCGAAACATCTATATCTCTCTTGTAAAACTTCAAAGGACGTTTAAACTTTCTTTCATTACTCTTCCCGAACCACTTCTTGCGTTCTTCGCGATGTGGATCTTTTGTAGTACCATCAAAGTTCTTATCTTTCAAAATTTCTGCAACTTTTCTTCTCAGTTCATCCCTATTTTCTTGACTGAAGAACTCAATCAGAGTTGGAAAATCTGAAGTATCTTCATTCACATTCTCTTCATCAGTACAATCCTCAACCTCAACCCTATCATAGTTATCAGCTTCATCAACATACTTATACTCATAATCAGGTTGTTGGTTGATATCGAACTCATTCAGCTCCTCTTCAAAATCAAATTTAAAATCAGGATCATCAATTTTCGTCAACTCAATAATCTCAGCCATTGTATACGTGTGCCTGATTTCACCTTCCTCTACTTCAGGCTCTAGATGCAAGATTAAATTTTCAACTTTATCAACATTTTGATCATCCACGTGCTTCCCCTCACCTTCATCACCTTCAGCACTTTCATGTTCTTCATTCGCATCATCATGCATATAATCATCAACTTTCTCTTCATTCGACTTTTCAGACACTTTAATACCAGAAGCACCCTGATCGCCATCATCATTATCATCATCACTGTGACTACTAGCAGAATATACATCATCATCTGCATCATCCTTTCTCTTTCATTTCTTCCTCATTTCTCCAGTTCTGATGATTTACTGGATCTGGATCTTGATAATTGTTATCTTTGATGAAACCAAAAAACTCAGCTTTTGTAGTTGGCTCTGGATGATTAGGATGATATCTGACCAATTGCTTAACAGATTCATTATCCATATGAGATAATACCAACAGATCATTGTTTTCATCTCGTTCCATGTCAGGATAGGCATGATCCAACATCAATTGAACAAAACGTGGATACAACCATGTCTTCCTCTTTGAAGTAACTTCATCTATTAAGTGATGAAACACAATATGCGAAAAGTTATACTTCTTGTTCAGAACGAGAGCTATCACCATATTCATTTGATAATCTCTCATAGCATCATATCCTCCCTTTTGGTAACTTAGAGCCTGCAACACTGAGTGGATCAGAAACATGTAAGGCTTTGTAAACTTTGACTTCAAGTAATTAGCACTGTTCAATGCACCATTATAACCCATTCTCAGCATGCAGCCTTTGACCATCATCTCTGGGAATTTTGTTGGAGAATTCTCATCGTCCGAAAAATCTATCACTTCTCGTACAAGTGCCTCCGAAATGATAATCGGATTTTCTTCACCATTCAGCTCAACAACTAAATTGATCACTTTGTTTACTTCGTCATAAGTGGCATTCTCCCAAAAACATTTGATATGAGATCTAAACACCAGATGTTGATTCATCAAGGATTTTTGTATAGGCAATCTCCTCATAAATTCCAAAACACTCCTGAATTCTGACAGCTTTGGAATCTTCTCCTCATCGAAATCACAACAACTGTTGTGTAGTGCATTAAACAACACATTCGAAGGCTGAAAACAACATCAAATAATCAAATCAGACACTTAGAAAATTTTTTAGCAACAAAGCATCATTCAAACGAAATCACTTCAAATAATAATTCACTTCAAGCGGAATTAC
The DNA here is from genome assembly GCA_030545235.1 of Helianthus tuberosus. Classification (NCBI taxonomy): domain Eukaryota; kingdom Viridiplantae; phylum Streptophyta; class Magnoliopsida; order Asterales; family Asteraceae; genus Helianthus; species Helianthus tuberosus. The sequence goes on along the minus strand of CM060423.1, from coordinate 165,964,764 downwards.
AGTTCATGCTGAATCATACTTTGAAACGGAATCAAAGTATGGTTTCAAACGGAATACCCTGTTTTCAAACGGGATTGCATTTTATGTGGAATCACAGATTAAATGAAATGTCATGTTCAAACGGAATGTCATTTGAAGCGAAATTACCATTTGAAATGGAATTACACTTGAAACGGAATAACATGTTTCAAATGGAGTTAACTTCAAACGGAATCAGTTATTTTGTTTGAATGTCACATTCTCAAAAGACGCTCCTTTCAAGCGGAATTAAACCTTGTTATTCTGTTTGAAACTGACAAAATCAACCCAAAAATTTTCATGATCTGATTATGAAATTAATCAACTGGGTTTGTTCTGTAAACGATTCCGAGCATGTGGATATATTTTTTATCCACTTTGTCCAACACACACAACCTAGATCTAAGTTTGAAAAGTCTGTACATCGTCATTCAGATAAGAACATCAGATATGGTTCAATCAAAACCCTAAGACTGTTCTACAATGTATTCCGAACACACAGACACGATAATCGTTCATTTTGGATCAATATCAAACCCTATATCTACGTTTTAGGTCCTGTTTATCACCGACAATCAAAATCAGACAAGATCTGGTTCAAATCAACCAAATTTCTCACCTTCACCATGTTTAAAGTTGAGCAAACCAACTAAAAAAATGAAATCTAACAACAATCGGGCAAAGTTTTGGCTGTAAAACGAGGGTTTTGGGATTTCACTTGGAATCGCCGGAGAAGTGGTTTTGAAACGGAATAAGAATAATGAGCCTTTCAAGTGGAATACCCCTGATATTTATAGATGTTCTAATTCCATTTGAAAGTGGCACAAGTAAGTTCAAGCGGAATCACCACTCAAGCGGAATTACATGTTGAAGCGGAATTAGTGTTTTTCAAGCGAAATTAACTTTTCAAAATTTCAAATTTTTAACTTTTTTCAGATTTTAGCGACACACCCAGTTAACCAAGTCCAAGTTAATGACCTTGGTCAACTGTTCAGCCTGCCAAGTCCAAGTTAATGACCTTGGCTGACCAGTTTATGAAGTATGCTGACTTTTTGAAACATATTAAGTCCAAATTAATGAGCTTTTGAACTTTCAAGCAATTACCAATCACTTTATCACAATCTTCTGCTTACCCAACCCTCATGATCCTGGCATGTTCAGCACATAAGACTTTGATCATCTGATCCCCAACGTTCGTTGTCGAAAATAAGATGAAATGCAAATCTTTTTGGATTTTGAATATGGTAAGCAATAAACTGTACACACAATATTTTTGTGAGCGTGTTAGGGGATCATATCAGCTGCCGACAAGATACAAGTACCGTTAAGCTTTAATTACATTTTCAGTATTAAACAGTTCACATTGATTGCCGATATACTGATCCTCTTAAATTTTCACACAAAGTTCAATCTGTTCAGGATACGGATTAATTATTTTAAGGCTTAACTTTTATATGTGTACCACCTCAGAATATACTCCCGTATCCAGATCCCAATATTCAGTCTTATAGGTGAGTATACCAAGATGATATCTGTAAGGGGGTAGATTGCGAAGGCCGTGAGAGCTCAGGTCAGAACTTCCGTTCAGCAGAGAGATGACGGCTTCGACTTTTGGTGGGTTCCCTTTAGAGAATCTTTTTTACAATAGCACATGATTAGCATTTTTCAATGTTTCATCATTTTTTATGCTGAGGGGGGGGGGGGGGCTTATATTTTAAAGCAGCGTAAAGTATTCTCCGGGGACTAGGCCATTGCTTCCGCAAAATCAGAAGTCCCGGGATAATACCCCAGGTATCACTAAGCATAAAGACCTAGTATCTCAGAAAGAGGGACCTTTCAAACAAGATTTCGGGGGTTACCCATATATCCGAGAGATGTTCCCCACATAAAAGCAAGAAATTTTATGTTTATTTCCCGAACAAACCTACTAAATGTGTAAAAACCTATCGGCATATCATCTGCAACACTGCTTAACACATTTTTACTTTACATTTCTTTAGCGTACTGCACTGTCTAGCTGATGTACTATCATTTCCCCTTTTTACACAAACTCATTTTTACTTTTTCAAATGTTTTTGGATTTTGAAATTTTATCATGTTTTTATATTTTTCTGCAAACTTTCTCCCCCTAAAAACAAAAACATATTTTTGTGTTTTTGGTTTTATCAAAAGCAGAAAATAAACTGTACAAAAACTTGACAACATAACGTGGATCACATCAGATCGCCGTCCTCCTCGGCTTCACACTCAATTACCTTCCCAGAAAAAAAGATTTTTCATCCCGTTTAATTTCAAAAGATAATTAAATCTTTTTCTATCAAAAGGTTTAGTGTAGAAATCAGCCTTCTGTTCATCGGTGTGTATATGTTCTATTCGGATCAACTTCTTCTCGTTGTAATCATGGATGAAGTGATGCCGAATTTCAATATGTTTAGTTTTCGAGTGGTGAACCGGGTTTTTCGTTATGTTAATAGCCGCTTCATTGTCCACAAAAATCGGTGTGTTCAAGAACTGCAAACCAAAGTCTCGTATCTGCTGTTGGATCCAAAGGATCTGAGAGCAACAACTTGAGGCCGAAACGTATTCAGCCTCGCAAGTAGAGAGCGTTACTGAGGTTTGTTTCTTACACTACCAGGTGACCAATCAAGTTCCAAAGAACTGACACCCAGCAGTGGTGGACTTTGCATTTTGTTTGCAACTACCAAAATCCGAATCAGCAAAACCTGAGAAAGAGAAATCGCCAGACTTAGGATACCACAAGCCGGTGCTTGGGCAGCCTTTCAAATACCGTAAAATGCGTTTCACGATCGTCAAGTGTGACTGGCGTGGGCTAGACTGATATCGGGCGCACAAACACGTCGGATACATGATGTCCGGGCTGGAAGCAGTAAGATACATCAAAGATCCAATCCTTGACCGATACAGTGTCTCTTCCACTTTCTCTCCACTCTCGTCTGGGCAAATCCCGTGATTCTGAGCTAAGGGGGTTGATGCTGGACTAGATTGAGCCATGTTGAACTTTTCCAGAACATCGTTCACGTATTTAGTTTGATGAATGAAGATTCCTTCGGGCATTTGCTCCACCTGCAGCCCTAGGAAGAACTTAATCTCCCCCATTGAACTCATCTCAAACTTCTTTTTCATCACATTCTCAAAATCTTTACACAACTCGTCATTTGTCGATCCAAAGATAATATCGTTGACGTAAATCTGCACGATCAAAAGATGCCCTGCAACCTCTTTGATAAACAACGTACTATCAATTGTCCCTCTGCTAAACTCGTTGGCCAGCAAATGTTGGGAGAGCGTCTCATACCAAGCTCTCGGGGCCTGGTGTAGTCCGTAGAGCGCTTTGTCAAGAAGATAGACTTTGTTTTTGTGTACTGGATCTGTAAACCTCGGCGGTTGTCCAACATACACCTCTTCTTTGATTTTGCCGTATAGGAATGCAGACTTGACATCTAGTTGATAGACTTTGAATCCTTTCCATGATGCGAATGCCAGGAAGATTCTTATCGCCTCGAGCCTAGCAACAGGGGCATACACCTCAGTAAAATTGATCCCCTCCTACTGGATGAAACCCTGTACTACCAGTCGTGCTTTATTCCTTACAATCACTCCTCTATCATCTCTTTTGCACTTATAGACCCACTTTGTCTTTATCAGTTTTTGATTTTCAGGAAGGTCTACTAATCTCCAGACTCCCAACTTCTCAAACTGCTGCAACTCTTCTTGCATAGCATTCACCCAGCTGTCTTCAGTCAAAGCTTCTTTATACGTTCTGGGTTCAATCTGCGAGATAAAACATTTAAGTGAGAATTCTTCCTGTAAAGGAGCAACAGATGTATAAAAACAAGTAAGTGCTCTTTTGATCTGATCTCTCGTCTTTACTCCGCTCTGAAGATCACCAATAATCTGCTCTGAAGGATGATAAGACAGAGTTCTTGGCATTGCAGTGTTAGGCACACTCACTTCCGATTGCAAGTTCGTAATATCTAGAACACCGGTGTGATCCTTAGCTTCAGTCGTAGCAACATTTGGTTCCTCGTCAAAAGTCGGACCGGATTCCAATTCTGAGTCATCGGAATTATCAAACGTTGGAGCTGGTTCCTCTGGTGGTTTGTGAGCAGTTCCACTGGGACCGGCATCGTGATCGTTTGTGCCAGTTGTAGGAATGTTTGTTCCCACATGTCACACCCCGACCACGTAAAACCTCAAATCGTGGCGGAAACGTTGGGGAGTGTTGTAACAGAATTAATTGTTTCAATACCATGGTAATTAAAGTTACACTTCAATTATTAAACAAGAGGGGTTACATTGTCTTAAAATAAGAAACTAAGAGTACATAACATAATTAAACTAGTTCTAGCTTCATTCTAAGTTGCTAAGGCACGGGTCCGCCTATCTTTGACTTGATCATCCTATGCAGCAGCCCTTGAAACATATGTGAAAATAGGTACGTCAGCATAAAAATGCATGTGAGATACATAGGTTTTGTGAAAATAGGATTCGTGACTTGCGTTTAAAGAAACTGTTTAATAAAAAGTAGCCATGAATCTTGTTGAGTGTTTCCTTTCATAAATCATTTGAAAAGCGATGAATAAACCAGATGATATATATGTATAAAAGAATAATGTATGGTTAAGTGAATAACCATGTAAAATGAGTTTGTATAAGTTAAGTTATTTGTAAAACGATGTTCATGTGAAGATGTGTTGTAGATGTAATATGTCTAAACTGAAATGGTTTAAATAACGCTACGATATGTAATACCTGTTAGAACCTGAAGGTTTATTCATGAAGGATTGCTTAGTTAAAGGATTGATTTTGTAATTGTTTAGTTTATGTTTTGGGTCGACTTGTATGGGTTGGGCTAGTATGGCCGGTTTCAAGTGGGCCTAGGTTAAAAGTCCATGTGTTTAGTATTTAAACAAACCTCAACCATTTGGTTGAGGTTGATCAGTGGTTGCGACTAGGAAGGCTGGCCGAAAACTCAAAGGTGTCTTGTATCACTCATTGTTCAACTTTGAATGCAAGATATTTCGGTTTGTATTTGATTATTATTATTTCGTTTATCTTTTAGTTCTTGAATCGGTTTGTGATTGTTTTCCGCACTTTCACAAACTAGTGTTTGATATCATTGAAGGATCCTATCGAGTTTTACAATTGGTATCAGAGCCAAGAAACCAATCTTGGTTCGGTTTTGATATCATTCGGATTCAAGAACATCTTATGCTACTGATCTGGTTTTTCAGTGTTTGTTTTGCAGTGATAACATTCAATCTTCAAACTGTCCTTAGAAATTATCGAAAGAAATTACTGATTTTGGTTTGTGTGATTTCAGAAAATTGTTAGCTGATTTCTCAGAGTTTTGGTGATCAAGAAAATTCAAAGATTACGATATCTTTGAATTTTTCAAAAGTGCTGAAAATCAGGGATTACGAGTCAACAGATTTATCTCATATTTGTTTTGCAGGTCTCGACTCGCAATCAACCAGTGGTCTCGACTTGTCTGGTTCTGGTCTCGACTCACAACCATCAGCTGTCTCGACTTGTCTGGTTTTGGTCTCGACTCGCAATCAACCAAGGTCTCGACTTGTCTGGTTTCAGTCTCGACTCGCAATCAACTACGGTCTCGAGCTGTCTGCATTTAGTCTCGACTCGCAACCATCTGTGGTCTCGAGTTGTCTGCATTTAGTCTCGACTCGCAATTATCTGTTGTCTCGAGTTGTCAGTATTTAGTCTCGACTCGCAACCGTGGTCTCGACTCGCAACATCACTTTGCGACGGGATTTGAACTTGGACTTTGAACTGTTGACAAATTTTTGGACTTAAAATAATTAATTGATTAATTAACTATGTCTACAAATAACGTTGATTTGGCTGCCCTTAACAAACAACAAGAACTGGATTCAAAGCTTGGAACCACAACACGCATTCCAAGGTTGACTGATGCAAATGATTTCCCAGAGTGGAAATGGCATTTTGAACAACACTTGAAGGTCAAAGATTATAAACTTTGGCGAAGCATTTTAAGGGGACCAAGGGAGATCATGATGGATAGTTCCACTGAACCAGGTGTTAAAGTAAAGAAACCCAAAAGTCAATATACTGAAGATGATCTACTCATAATTGAAGAAGATGAAAGAGCACTGTCCTACTTAACCATGGGATTGGGTCCAGACATTGCTATTGGTTTTCGCACCTGCAAATCCGCTAAAGAACTGTGGGAATCCTTGATCGACGTCTACGAAGGGAATGAAGATATGAAGGAGAGTCGAAGAAATCTGCTGAGACAAAATTTCAACAACTTCAACCATATTTATGGTGAAACTGTTGATAATCAAATTCAGAGGTTCGTGAAGATAGTCACACAAATGCAAATGGAAGAAATTCATACATCAAATGCATCTACAAATAGACAGCTTCTTAATGCATTGCCAAAAAGCTGGGATCATCATGTTGCTATGATTAACAAAACTAAAGATCTTGCTAGGTGCAGCTTGTCAGAGATGATCTCTCATATTAAAGCCTGTGAATTAGATGATAAACAAAGAGAAACCAACTATAAAAATAGCATGCTAGCCGCAGGATTCTCTGTTGCTCCAACTTCATCAAATGACAATAACACAGCTCTTTTATCTCAAGGAGGTTTTCAAATGTTTAGCAATGCAGCATCTGCTAAGACTGCCCCCACTTCAGCAAATGTCTATTGCTCTGGGTCCTCTAATCAAGTTACTCCTCCACATCCAACAACTGCTTCTGCTTCTGCTTCTGCTGTGAATGCTGTGAATGCCTCCACTACTGCTTCCGCTTCCACTGTGAAAAATGAGATGATTGCTTTCTTTACACAACAGTCAAAAGAAAATTTTGATATCGCAACCTCCGTTATAAATTGTTTGAACGCCTTCGTTGCAGGAAAAATTGACCCTCCTAAATGGTGTGGCGATGACTTATATCAGATTCATCCTGATGATGTTGAAGAAATGGATATCACTTGGCAGATGGCTATGGCTGCATTTAGGGCAACAAGGTTTATGAAAAGAACTGGTAAAAATAAATGGGGTGCTTCATTTATAGGAGCGTCTACAGTGCCTTTTAAACTACGTTGTTACAACTGTCACGAAGAAGGACACTATGCTCGAAACTGCACAAAGCCTCCAATTAATAGAGAACAGACTCCTGCCCAGCCCGTAACACCTAATCGTGAAAGAGCTCTTGTGACCACATCAAGTTTAACTGATAATGCCGCTACTGGAAGTCCTCAACCACAGGGATTAGCACAAGCCTTGGTGGTTCAGCCCAACATCAACTTTGATTGGAATTCAGAAATTGAGCGACTGATCATTTCTGTTCCAGAAAATCAAGCTGCTTCAAATAACATTGCTTTCATGACTTCAAATGATCAAGTTTCTGTATCTGAGAATGAGGCTCCAGCACCTGAGGAGGAGACTACTGCTGAAAACCTAGCTCTTATGACTCAGATTCTTTCAGCTCCAGTTAAAGGTCTCACCAAAGAAGAGGTACTTTCTGTTTTCTGTACTCCTGAGTGTAGGGAAAGGGTTGAAGCTTACAGAATACATAATGCTGATCTAATTCAGGATTATCAAGATATAAAAAATAAAAACTTCACATTATCTAAAAATGAAAAATTTTATAAAGAAAAGATTGAAGCTCAGCGCAAAGACATCATCAAACTCAAAGATGATGTAAGTGTAAAAACAACCCATTTTCTTGAAGCTCAGGAGAAAGTATGTATTTTGACTAAGGAACTGGAAGATATCAGAGATCGATATCATATAAATGAGCTAAACATTAAAAAATTTGATTCTTCTAGTAAGTTGGTCAAAATTTTGTGTGATCAATAGCTCGCATACAAGGAAAAGAAAGGTTGTGGGTTGGGTTTTAATAAGGCTCCTCCTCCTTATAATGACAATTATACTTATTTACCTATGACTGAGGAGGAGATGATAAATGAAAGTCGAATGACTTATGGTCCCAAAAACTATAAGTCATCATTCAATGGCAAAATAGTTGGGAAACAGAAGTCTGATCCAATAAGTTTTGTTTCTAAAGGCGCAATTGATCCTAACATTTCGTCTTCATGTGCAGATAAAGTATCTGAAGTAAAATGTGGAGAAGTTCTTGGGAGTGAACCAGTTGTTCATACTAATATTTCTGAAAATTATTTTGAATAAACTGAATCTGATATTGCTTTTGGTCGGTCTTTATTTGCGTCATTTTCTGCTTATGTTTCGTCTTGTGAGCCTGATGTTTTGGGCAAAACTGATAATGTTTGTGTTGAACCTTTGAACAATATGTCTGATGATGGTTTTTCTTCAGTTAATGATTGTGAATCTGATGTTTCTAACCCTTTGGTTGATGAAAGTGTTACAGGTGAGGTCCCTCAGGACGCATTCAGTGAAACCACTGAAACGACTTCTCAAGAAAATCAAGAGTATCCTGATTCTTCTTCTGAAACTGTCTCAGTGGGTGTCCCTAATGTTGAATCTAGTGGGACCCCATTGGAACTGTAGTTGAAATTGAACCTGAATTAGTTTCACATGATAAATGCGTTGAGGAAATGCATATTGATGAGACTTCTACATGTTCAAATAATGAACCTGAATTAGTTTCACATGATAAATGCGTTGAGGAAATGCATATTGATGAAACTTCTACATGTTCAAATAATGAACCTGAATTTAGAAATGAAGAAAAGGGAATTGAGATAAATGAGGAGTCATTAGATCAACAGTCAACAAAATGCTTAGAACAACCACAAGCAAAACATGTTCAGAAAACTAAAACGCCAAATCATTCAAAACCAAGCAAATCTTGTCAAAATTTTCAAAATACTCACAAAATGAAACGTCAAACATGTTTTAACTGTGGCATCGCGGGCCACATTGCCAGAAATTGTGTTCAACTCCCAAGGGCAACGTATAAGAGGAAGTTTGTGCAAGATCAGAAGGTCAAGTCTAACCGATATCGTTGTTCAGAGTCAATGACGACTGAAAAGACTAAGACAATGAAAAACAACTATCGCAAGACTAAACCTTATGATCAAGATTGGAATGCAGCCAAACGCAAAAATCAAAATCAACAAAATGATTTTCAAAGAAATCAACATAATGCTTTTGGTAACTACAATACTAACTGGTCAAACAAGCATTGGAAACCTAAAGCTAAGGCCACGCAATCCAATCCGTCTCATACATGTTATCGAAATTCTGCCATTAGAAACACTTCGAAGTTTTTATATAAAGACAATTTAGTATGGCAGAGAGTGACTTACATTGATGCACAAGGAAAACCCAGATCCACTATGGGTTGGGTTCCTAAATCTAACTAATCCCGCTAATCGTGCAGGAACAGCTGTGGAGGACTACCGTGCGCCTCGGGTACATGGATAGTGGCTGTTCCAGGCACATAACAGGAGACTTATCCCAACTGGTGAATGTCAAAGAATTTAATGGTGGATATGTCTCATTTGCGGGAGGAGAATCAGGAAGGATCACATTGAAAGGAACCGTAAGAAACGGCGTTTTAAGCTTTGAGAATGCTAACTATGTTCCAGAACTGAAACACAATCTGTTGAGCATTTCTCAGATTTGTGATCGAGGAAATTCAGTTCACTTTACAAAGAAAGGATGTCATGTACTCAAACCTGGTATTGTTATTCCAGAAGATTGGTTCTTAATGTCAGCAGAGAGACGAGGAAACGCTTATGTGATTGATATGAACAAGAAACCATGTGAAGAAGTTACTTGCCTAATCTCGAAGATTTCAGAACATGATGGTCTACTGTGGCATCGTCGCCTTGGGCATGTGAACATGAAGAATCTGAACCGACTGGCTAAAGGTCAACTAGTACGTGATCTTCCAATAAAAGATTTCATGTTGGTTGAAAAATGTGTTGCTTGTGCGAAAGGGAAAGCTCATCGAAAACCTCATAAGGCTAAACCTGCACCCTCAACGAAAGCCGTGCTCGAATTACTTCACATGGATCTCTTTGGTCCAGTGAATGTGTTGAGTATTGGCAAGAAAGCTTATTGTCTTGTAATCGTTGATGATTACTCTCGTTACACCTGGGTGTATTTTCTCAGTCACAAGAATGAAACTGCAGTCTTAGTGAAACAATTCATCACTCTGGCTGAAAATCAAGCGAGTACCAAGGTGAAGGTTATTCGATCTGACAATGGGACAGAATTCAAGAACGTTACTTTGGACTCATTCTGCACTGAAAAGGGAATTGATCGTCAGTATAGTGCACCACGGACTCCTCAACAGAATGGAGTAGCTGAAAGAAGAAATCGTACTCTTATCGAGGCTGCACGAACTATGCTGGCTGACTCGAAGCTTCCTAGTTTCTTTTGGGCCGAAGCTGTTAGCACGGCTTGTTACGTCCAGAATCATGCTTTAGTAAATAAACGTCATATGAAAACTCCTTATGAGATTCTGGAAGGACGTAAACCTTCGGTTTCACACTTTCGTATCTTTGGATGTCCATGTGTATTATTACTTATAGACTCTAATGGAAAGTTTGAGGTCAAAGGGGACGAATGTTTCTTTGTTGGATATGCAAAAGGCTCTGCCTATAGGGTATACAACAAAGTAACTAAAAAGGTCGTCGAGTCGTGCAACATTGAATGGCTTGAAGAAAACGCTACGGATGCTAGAGTTGGACCAGATTGGTTATATGATTATGTTGAATTGTTTAAATCATTTAATATTTTGTCAAGTGATTTTTCAGATGCAGGTGTGTCTATTCCAAAACAACCGTTGTCTTTTGGGGATACTGAAGAAGAAGAACGGACAGAAGGAAGTGTCAGACATCATACCATTGATCCGCCGGGAATGATGTTTACACAGCATCCTCTGCCTCAACAAATGTCTCATCAATCTCCTGAAGGTGCACAATCCAGTGGAATTTCAACTAATGCAGCTGGATCAGAACTGTTTGCTAATCCTATTCCTGAAGAATGTACTGTTACCACTCCTGTGAGTCACAGTACGGTAGCACCTAATGAGGGGGAGCTAAGCAACATACACCCATCTCCAGACGAGACGATACCTGAATTTGCCATTCCAACAAGGGTTCAAAGAAATCATCCTATTGAGAATGTGATAGGCCCTGTGAATGCAGGGGTCCAGACCAGAAGCCAATCAGGAACCATTAATTTGTGCTTATATTCTAGCTACATTTCTCAAATTGAACCTAAAACTATTGATGTAGCGTTGCAGGAACCAGGGTGGGTCGATGCTATGCACGAAGAGCTAAATCAGTTCGAGAAGCTAGGAGTATGGAAACTTGTGGAGTTACCAAAAGGAAAACGTAAGCTTGGAACTCGCTGGGTTTTCAGAAACAAGCAAGATTCTGAAGGAGTTATTGTTCGAAATAAAGCACGATTAGTGGTCCAAGGTTTCAGACAGATAGAGGGACTGGATTATGATGAAGTCTATGCCCCTGTCACTCGACTTGAAGCTATCCGGATTTTCTTAGCATACGCATCCTTCATGGGATTCACTGTTTACCAGATGGATGTCAAAACGGCATTTTTGTATGGAGAAGTGAAGGAAGAAATTTTTGTTGAGCAACCACCGGGTTTTATTCATCCAGATCATCCAGAATATGCATACAAGCTTGACAAGGCATTATATGGGTTGCATCAAGCACCTAGGGCTTGGTATGCTACTCTGACAGAACATCTTCTGGCTCATGGATACACAAGAGGCACAATAGATCAGAATCTGTTTATCAAAAGAGTGGGCAAGGATCAAATCTTGGTTCAAATCTATGTCGATGATATTATCTTTGGGTCTACAAGTGAGGAGCTTTGCAAAGATTTTGAGAGAGTTATGCAAAAGAAGTTCGAGATGAGTGCACTCGGTGAAATGACATTGTTTTTGGGCTTACAAGTTAAGCAAGATTCACGGGTCATTCTAATTCATCAAGGGAAATATGTGGATGATGTGCTGAAGAAATTCAAGTTCACAGACGCTAAACCGGCAGAAACTCCAATGGCAGAAAGACCATTGTTAACTGAAGATGCTGAAGGATCCCCTGTTGATCAGCGACTTTATAGATCTATGATTGGATCATTGATGTATCTGACAGCTAGTCGTCCTGACATCATGTTTGCTGTCTGCAACTGCGCACGATATCAGGCTAATCCTAAAACTTCTCATCTTACTGCTGTTAAACGAATCTTTCGGTACCTTAAAGGCCGACCCAGGTTTGGTCTGTGGTATCCGAGGGATTTGAATTTTGACCTGTTTGCATTTTCTTACAGTAATTTTGGAGGCACTGACAAGGACAAGAAATCCACCTCTGCTGGTTGTCAATTTTTGGGTGACAGACTCATTTCTTGGCAATGCAAGAAGCAACAAACGGTAGCTATTTCCACAGCTGAAGCAGAATATGTTGCAGCTTCGGCGTCTTGCTCTCAAGTGGTGTGGATGCAACATCAATTGCAGGACTACGGTTTGACTTATCTTAAGACTACCATATACTGTGATAATGATGCTGCTATACAGATTGTGAAAAATCCTGTCTTCCACTCAAAAACCAAGCACATTGATATTAAAGTTCATTTTATACGAGACTGCTTTGATAGAGGTCTTATTAAACTGGAGCAAATCGACACAGATGCAAATGCTGCCGATTTGTTCACTAAACCTGTCAGCAGTTCGAAATTTAAAGTGCTTGTGGATTTTCTGAAAATGATCCGTTTTACTGACTGAGCATGTTTTTGTTTTATTTCGTAGGTAAATTTGTTCATAAAGTTTTCTATTCTTAGGTAGTTTTTATTTATGCTCAAATTTAGGGCGAGAATTTAAAAAAAAATTGAAAATTTTGAAAAATACAAAAACATTAAAAAATTGAAAAATACAAAAAGAGGCATTGCATGACTGGGAAATGAAATGAATTTTCACATTATGGTCAAGGGCTGACTCATGTAAGACCAGTATCGAAATAGTTTGACTCTAGTATTGATGTGTTGGTAGGCTCTATCCTTAAGACTGGAAACTTTGGCTATTTCTGTTCAGAACTAAAATAGTACATGACCTCAGGAAAGAAAATCACTTGGAATTAGCTCATGTCTATTTGAATGCCTGTATGTTGTCCCGATACACACAATTTTGGTCTGACTCAGAAATCTTTTCTGAAAAAGTCGTGTATCTCCTCTGCTGCATCCAGATATATGCTGACCTGGAGGTGCTAGGCAACGTCAGCTTCTGCTGCATCCAGATACATGCTGACCTAGCTGTACGTTGTCGCTCTGTAGATCAATTAAACACCCGAAAGAGGCCCTCAAGTGCCCAAAAGAAACCCTAGAAACCTATATCAAATTGAGAAAAACTCATTTGATCTTGTATATTATACCATCTTTGCTTAAGATCTATTCTGTTCTCTTCTCAATCTATTCCCAGTTAAAATTTCAGAGATCTGGATTGGACTTGTGAAATATGTAGTAGGGAAGCTACTTGCATGATAGAGTGTGCTGTATATAACTCCGAGATTTGATTAGTATTTGTTTGGGTGCTCATGGTTAAGAAATCAAAACATGATAAAATTTGTTACAGGCAGTTATATGGAAAAGGTCTAGGGAGATGAGTTTAGGTGGATAAATATACTGGCAATCGTCTAGATCATTCGGTAGTAGATCAGTGTTGATAAGTGATGCCAAGCCCGAAACCTTGTGATTTGATCCCTGAGCAATTTTGTAAATTTCCTATTTTATTTTTGTAAATAATAGTTTCTATTATTTATTTTTGTTTTAGGTTTTGTTTTCGTAAATTATGCTCAGAAGGTTTAGTGGATTATTAAAATTATAACTGATTTATTAAAGGGATTTTTATCATTAATTAATTAATCAAAATAAATCCTTTAAGTCGGTTTAGTTTAAACAGTTGGTTATGGCCCAAAAGTCAAAGGCCCAGGCCCAGTTGACTTAGGTTGGAGTATAAATCACAGGTCTCGAGTCGAGACCTCACTTCTCACTCGAGACCCTCTGATATTCTCTCACAAAGTTCCGGCAAGTTAATAGTGTTTCCGACGTGATTCTCCGATTTCGATTCATCATATTCAGTTTTCTGGTATCGATTCATCGTTTTTTAAAGGTATGATGATGATTTGTTTGAAGTTTTGCAGATGTTATGAAGATGTGATGATGATCTGATGAAGATTTGAAGATGACCAAGAACCCTAGTTTTAATATATTTTGGTCTTCATGAAGGATCTTAGGGTGTTATGGGTTTTTGATCCAAAAAGCTGAGAAGATAAAGTGTTTTTGTGATCTCGACTCAGATAATACATAAGGACTCGAGACCAATAGTTACGAGTCGCAATCTCATGGTCTCGACTCGAGAACTTGAGGTCTCGACTCATGGTCTCGACTCGAGAACTCATAGTCTCGACTCATGGTCTCGACTCATGGTCTCTACTCATGGTCTCGAGTCTACAGTAACTATCTCGAGTCTAGATTTATTGTCTGAGTTATGATGCTGTTGTTTGGTTTTGCCTGCTGATTTAAAGTTTGAGATTTCTAATAAACTTATGTTTTATGCAAAATATGGATTTGAAGTTTATATCAACACACAATCAAGCAGGATACTTAGCACCACCTCCGGAGAAACACAAGAGGGTGTATACTTCATTGATGAAAGGTCTCAACAGCTGTCGTATAGTTCACGCACTACGAGAAAATCCAATTATCTACGAAAATCTTATTCAAGAGTTTTGGAAAAATGCGAAAATTGAAGTTGTTGAAGGAAAGGGAGTTATTGTTTCTGAAGTTCAAAAGAAGGTTGTTACTGTGACAGAACAGATGATTCGAGAAGTTTTACAGTTCAATGATCAAGAAACAGATTCAATTGAACTTCCCGCTGGTACAGTTGAAGCGATATTGCCTAGATTGAGTTATGAAGGGAAGTATCCACCTCTGGTTAAGAAGTTTGTGCATCCATATTGGCGTCTTTTGTTGCATATGTTTGTTTTATGTATGACAGAGAACAGAGGAGGCACAGATCAGTTGAACATTACTCAGTCTGCTGCTCTTGTTTGTGTGATAACAAATGAGCCTTTCAATTATTCAAAGTATATTTTGGAAGCGATGAAGAGGAATGTGTTTGGAGTTAGAAAGGACAAGTTTCTCATGTATCCAAGGTTTTTCCAAATGATTTTTAATGCTCGTTATCCAGAGTTGGAGAGATCTGGTAACACATTGGAGTTGAAGCCCATGGGTCCAGCTTATTTTGGTGCTCTCACTCCAAAGAAGGGTACTGAAAAGAAATTTGAAGGATTAATTCCGTTAGAGAAATTTGGTCAATTTGCAGAGACTGAAGATGTTGTTGCTAATCCAGTAATAGTGCAACCTGTTCCAGTGAATGATTCGCCTGCAAATGCTATAGTTGCTGAAGAACATGACATTCAAAGGAATATTGAAGATGAGCCTGAGACAGAGATTTTAACAATCGACTCTGACGATGAAGGCATTGAGATTATGTGTGAGTCTGGAGAAGATGAAGAACTTCCTCCTGAAGCTGAAGTTGATACTGCTGTTTCTGCTGTTCCACCTGTGATTACTGCTGAAAGTTTGGCTTTGCTATTAAAATCTGTAACTGATAAGATGGGAAATCCTCCTTCTGATCTTTCAGTATCAAGTGAAGAGCCTAGTGAAAACCCAAAGGATTCTGATTCCATGCCATTGAAGCGGAAAAGGAGGGATCCTCGACTCGGAATGTATGTTGAGCAAAACAAAGATCAATCCATGAATATTGCTGAAGATGATGACGGTTTATATGATTTCGATTTTGAGAGAAGTGTTGCTGATACCACCACCACTACTGAAAATATCTTTGAGTTTGATGCTGACACTCAAAGAAATGATGTGGATACCACCACTGCTGATGTTCAAGTTACAACTGTTGATACTGATTCTGTTGTTGATACTATGCCACTTGGTATTTC
This sequence comes from Helianthus tuberosus, assembly GCA_030545235.1. Lineage (NCBI taxonomy): Eukaryota > Viridiplantae > Streptophyta > Magnoliopsida > Asterales > Asteraceae > Helianthus > Helianthus tuberosus. Next base: position 165,948,770 of record CM060423.1, on the reverse strand, counting down.
TGAATTTGCAGGTCCTTCTGGAGTTGTTCATGATATACCTAGCAGTTCAAGTGGTAAGAGACCTGAAGAACAGTTGAGAATGCCATTTGATGATGATTCAAGTGATGATGATGAGTTTATTAGCATGAGAGATATGAAGAAACGAATGGTTGTACTTGAGCAAGATTCAATTCATAAAGATGCGAAGATTATCCAACTTGAAGATACTATAGTGAAGAAAGATCAACAGATTGAGCAGCTTCAAGGAGATGTTAGTTTGTTGTTCAATATGGTTTATGATTTACGTGGGAAATTAGAGAAGAAATTTGGACAAGAGTTCTCTGATCCAACTGATGTTGAAAACAGAAGAAAAGCCTTTGATAAGGATGATGCTGAAAGAAGTGCTGCTATGGAACAATATTCCAAAAGAGTTACTAATCCAGTGGCAGACAAAGAGAAGGCTGAAAGAATTAAAAAGAAAAAGGGAGTTTGTTATTTTAAAGAACAAGAATCTAAATCCAGATGATGATGATGCTCATGCAACTCACCATTTAATGGATGTTGGTGAAACTCTCTATGATAAAGTTGGAAATCGCTCTGGTGTGGTTAGCTGGGGATTTGATCATGATCGCAAAAGATGGTGGATAAAGAGAAAAGTTGGTCCTGTCGAGTGGTACAAACATCCAGGCCAGTTCCAGTCTTTCACTAAGGTGGATTTGACAAACTTGTCTAAAGCACCTTATGTGGATGATAAGCCTGGAGGTGCTGGATATGTGTTTTTCGAGAGATTGCGGAGGGAAGTTCTTCGTAACTTTCCGTCGATGCGTACTGCAGAGTCTTTTTTTAGACCAGCTAAAGGTATTAGAGATCCATACACAAACAAACGGATGAAGATTGTGCACTGGCCTGTAACTGATAAAGAAAAGGTGATTCCATTGGTGAAAAAGATTCCAAAGGGTGCTTTGAAGTCCTTACATTTCTGGGCTTATGATGAGCGTCTAGGGCAGGCAGTATTTGTTTGTGATGATGATGTGAATTATCGATTGGTTGATCAAGTTGATGTGCTGAATCTTGCTCTTGAGGATCTGGAGGTGTTAGCTCAAAATCAAATTAGATCGACTGAAAAATATGAAGAGATTGCAAAAGGATGGACTGCTGCTGTTGTTTCAGCCATTCATATTCGTACAAAAGGTTTTGGTGGGCTCAAAGATCGATTGGGTGGTGATCGTGAAGGTTGAAGTTTCAAGAACCTCCATGCATAAACCTAGGGGGAGATTGTTAGAACCTGAAGGTTTATTCATGAAGGATTGCTTAGTTAAAGGATTGATTTTGTAATTGTTTAGTTTATGTTTTGGGTCGACTTGTATGGGTTGGGCTAGTATGGTCGGTTTCAAGTGGGCCTAGGTTAAAAGTCCATGTGTTTAGTATTTAAACAAACCTCAACCATTTGGTTGAGGTTGATCAGTGGTTGCGACTAGGAAGGCTGGCCGAAAACTCAAAGGTGTCTTGTATCAGTCATTGTTCAATTTTGAATGCATGATATTTCGGTTTGTATTTGATTATTATTATTTCATTTTCTTTTAGTTCTTGAATCGGTTTGTGATTGTTTTCCGCACTTTCACAAACTAGTGTTTGATATCATTGAAGGATCCTATCGGGTTTTACAATACCATAAAAGCACTTATATATAGGAAGTACCAGCGGCGTATCCCCCATGTTTTATCGTATTACACGTCACCTCGTTACTTAACTCACTTACCCAAACAACCACCAAGATGTAATGTTTAACGATTGTAGAAATGTTTATGTATGGTCAAATGTTTATCGTCAAATGTAAATTATGTAATGTGTAAACAATATCATGTATGGTAAGTAAAATGAGACTACTTGAACCATAAGTAAAAATGTACAAAACAAGGTATTCAATACCAAACAGTTACAAATGGTTCATATAAATCAAACAGTTACAAACGGTTCACATAATCAAAGGGTTACAAGCGGTTCACATAATCAAACAGTTACAAACGGTTCTCATAAATTAAACAGTTCCAACGGTTCAAAATGTAAAACAATGTATCCATTTGCTGGATGAGCATATGCAACAAAATGTAATGTAAGCAATGCACTAGGTATGCACCAAATGGACATACATGGTGTGAAATGCGTGAAATCCTGTACTAAATGTGTACTAATTGAACATAACTTGCATATGATATGAAAACATGAGAAAGCACGAAAGTAACAAGTAGGCACATGTGTTTCACCCCAAAACAGTTTGAAAACAGTAAAAGAGGGGTCTATGTACTCACTTGAGATTGCCTAGGAGTCCTTGAGTAACAACCAAACAATGCTAGAGATTACGGAAATCAAACGGCACCTAATATAGGTAACTATGTTAATAAACCGGACCTATATCGGAGGATCGGATAGAATGAGGGCTCGTAAACCAAATGAGTATGGGAACTCATGTAATATGGTTTAAAAAAGCCTACATACCACAATGAAACCTAACCTAAGTGCTTACGACCCATTACGACCCGTTTAGGTAGCCTATGCTACTTTAACGCGTCGTTCGCGTAAAACGCGTTCGGAACGCCTAACTAGTCCTATGATAAGTAAAATATGCCTTAACCTGTCTAATATTGTTGCCAAATTAGTTTAGATATCATAAATTATATTACATATGCTTAAAATGAATTTTGGCATAAAAAGGGCATTTTGGTAATTTGTCTAAGTCATATAAACTACCTATCATACAACTAACTAAACGTCGTGACCATAAGGTATAACCTCGGAAGGTTATTCCCTATACAACTATGGTCACCTAATGTATTTGGTCGGATCCTAAAGATCGACCAAACGGGTCGGGTTCGAAAGTATAAGCGATTGTTTAGATCGCTTACCTTACGACCCTATATAAGCACTAAACTAAAAGTGACGAGCTAAGCATGTTAAAACATGCTTAACTAAGTTAGAAAACAAGTTTGGTATCAAAACAAACGGTTTTGATACCTAAAAATAGTTTGGTTACAAAATACGTAAGAATACGCATTTTGCCCGAAACTTCGACTCGTCACTGAGCCTAGATAACATGGTAATCAGTAGGCATAGTCACAAGGGACTATAGCCATCGTGATTACGCTCACGTTGCAAAGTTCAACCGAACTTCATGTTGACCATAAACTGGTCAATGCAGAAAACGCTAAAAGAATGAAAGAAGACTTACAACGGGTCCAAAAACGGAAGTTTTGATCCGAATATTCTCAGGTATGAAGTGATAAACACATCAACTTAGAGAACAAATTCAGATTCAAAGGTGTGGGTTTTTGCAAATGAGAGTAAGGGGTATTTATAGATTTCTTAGGACCGTTAAGATCGTTCATCGAATAACGTGCTTTGATCTTGTCCGTACATGTGCATCCATGGTTTTACAAAACCATTGGAGCCCCTAGTATTGGCCTATAGTTTCAGAAATACCATGTGCAAGAGATAATTGAGTGTATAACAGCTGTTAACAGCTGTTAAAACTGGTTTAGCATATCCGGGAGGGCCTCGTGGCCCGCGTAAGGCATGATTACACCTTACGCGCCCCGCCTGGGGCTTTGCATAATTGACAGTTTCAGTCCCTGTTGGTGTTTAAAGCCATTTCTGACATGTTTAAGGCCCGTTAAGCCAACTTTAAGGCCCTAAAATGATGCCTAAACATTGTGGACATGAAACATGCTTAAAAATGTTCCGGATGTCGTTTCGTTTGGTCGTACGATCGCGATGTTTGCTTAATTACGACCGAATGCGCATAAGCGCGAAAAACGATCCAAATAGCGCGACGAATGGATTTTTCTTATGCCAAACACTAAAATAAATTATTTTAATGCTTACATAAATTTTTGTATGTCCGGATGTATTCAGAATGTAAGTTATGCGCGAAAATGCAAACTTGTGCACTTTTTGACGCTTTTAGTCCCTAAATGACCCAAAAGTTTATTTTAGCACACCGAACCCCTCAAAACCTATTTCTAAGCTATGTAAAGGATATTTATGGTATGTTTAACTTATGTTCATGTTCTGGAATGTCTGTTCCAGTACGAATCATCATACTTTCCAAGTTTGTCGAATTTAGTCCCTGGAAGCGATTAAACTTGATTTCGGCATACCAAACCATCCAAAACTTATTTCTAAGTTATGTAAAGGTTATTTAAGGTATTTTAAGCCTATGTCACTGTTCCAGAGTGTTTGTTGCATTAAACTGGTTATATTTACGCATTAGATTGCGTATAACCTTCCAGAAAGCGATTTAAAGCCCGAAATCGAGCAAGAATTGATATGTTCAAATGATACACATATTTTTACTAAACCCAAGTATGAAACACAATAATTCATTGGTTTGATATTTGTTTGATGGTTGCAGTGACACAGGTGTCACTGTCTCCCCTACTTTAGTAAATTTCGTCCCGAAATTAATTTATAGGAGTCTGTCTGTGACTTTGTGTTAAATAACCATCAAAGGTAAGGCATAATCCTATCATTTCCCTCAACGGACATTCTTCAGAAACGAAAATGAACTGATGGAGTCATTTTCAATAGATATTCTTCAGAAATGGAAAACGAACGGATAAACAAAAAGGATATTCATTTCCTCGACGAACATTCTTCAGAAACGAAAATGAACGGACGGAGTCATTTTCAACGGTTGCTTCCTTAGAAACGGAGATGAAAAGGATAATCAAACGGATATTCATTTCCTCAACGGACATTCTTCATAAACGAAAATGAACGAACGGAGTCATTTTCAACGGTTGCTTCCTCAGGTACGGAAATAAAGGATTTAACAAACGGATATTCATTTCCTCAACGGATAATCTTCAGGAACGAAAATGAACTAACGGAGTCATTTTCAACGGTTGCTTCCTCAGGTACGGAAATCAAGGATTTAACAAACGCATATTCATTTCCTCAACGGATAATCTTCAGAAACGAAAATGAACTAACGGAGTCATTTTCAACGGTTGCTTCATCAGAGTTGGAAATGAATTGGGTTAACTCTAGATACATGACAAAACTTGCTGTGATTTCTATGCACTAAATTCCATAATTATGTATGCATCCATAATTACGTAATTCTTTGCACAGTCCGCACAGTTTGTTTTGTAATGTTTAGGGGAAGGAAATCAAACCTGTGATGAGGGTGACTAGACTACCATAGGGTCCTTTTAATTAGATTGACAGATGATCTTTTTAAGTAGACCACCAAGGAGTCTTTTCAGCTATATCATCACATGACATTCCTAACCAGATTTGTGGATCAATCTGTTTAACTAGACCACTCAAGGGGTCTAATTATGGAATAGTACTTTATAATCCATGGGACTTAACTATTACGTAGAAGCCCATTAAGGATTTAAGGTAGTACCTTTGGGTATCCTACTATGAATCCCTTATACGAAGATATGGAAGATTCTACGAGGATTTGGATAACAAAATTTGGATCACACAAAAATATAAGAAAATGAACACATAAGCACATAATTGTTTTCTTGGTTATTTATTGTTATTAACTTGTTATCGATTGATCATGGGTATTCAAGGTATACTAGGAACCCAGTCGATGGACTTCAACGTCCTCAAGCATCTATCTGAAAAGATAGGATCATCTTCCAAAAAAATGATTTTTGATTACAAGGAATCCCCACATTCGAATTAAGGTATACAACAATTAAGGACTTACAGAAATACCCTTAGGTACCCTATTAAGGATTGGGTATTCGTCCAGAGTTGTAAGTTGCGCCTTGTACTTCGTTTTCCTTAGAGGAAACGGGTACTTAGGATTTTCGTGGAATACGCAAGAGGTCATAAAGTGGAAGAATTTTGGGGGTAGTCTGTTCTTCAAGGAATACGGTTCCATGATTGTCGGTAATGTAGGGGATATGTTGTTTTATACAGGCAACCACATAAACATATTGCAATGTAAATAAAAGATTTATTTATAAACAACATCAACAACTATTTCTTAGATCTTGACAACAAAAGAGAATAATACATAAAGATTGATTATTTCTAAACATTGTTGTCTTCCAATCGGTCAGATGCTCATCCCAGTGCTGGATTCGCATTAGCAAGCTTTGGGCAATTTCTTCGGAAATGGCCGATCTCGCCACAGTTGAAGCAAGAACCTGGTGGAAAACGACCTTGAGCAGGATTGTTGTTAACCTGATTGGGTGTAGCTGCAGTTGGGCAAACCCTCGCTGTATGACCTATAAGTCCACAAACTTGGCATGTGCGGCACTTCACACCAGCATGATGATGTAGGCTACATTGGTTGCACAGGGGTGCAGTTCCGTTGTAGGGTTTCCTGGCAGGGGGTTGAGCTGGTTGGTTGGGGATGGCTTGATCATTGTGAGCGACCACTGCAATGTTCTGAGAAGCCTTTCGCTTCTTTGACTTCTTAGGGGATCCAGTCTGTTCCTCCTTGGGTTTCGATTCCTTGATCGGTTTCTTGTCACTTTTTCGGAAAAGTTTACCTTTCCTGATCCGAGATTCTGTCAAGGTAGCGGATAGCTCAATGGCCTGCCTAACTGTAGTGGGGGTTACTACTGTCACACCCCGACCACGTGGAACAACCAAACGTGGCGGAAACATCGGGGAGTGTTGTAATAGAATTATTGTTTCATAACCATGGAAATTAAAGATACGTTTTATTTATTAAACATGAGAGTTACATTGTCTTAAACACGAAACAAAGAGTGCATAACATAATTAAACTAAGTCTATCTTCATTTTAAGTCTCTAAGGCACAGGTCCGCCCTAGTGTCACGATCATCATCCTATGTAAAAGCTCCTGAAAACACATGTGAAAATAGGTACGTCAGCATAAAAATGCCTGTGAGATACATAGGATTTGTGAAAATAGGATTCATGACTTACGTTTAAGAAAATGTTTAATAAAATTTAGTCATGAACCTTGTAAATTGTTTTGTTTTGTAAATCATTTAAAAAGCGATAAGATCAGATGATATGTATACATAAAAGAATAATACATGGTTAAATGAATAACCAAGTAAAATGAGTTGTATAAAATAAGTTGTTTGTAAAGCAATGTCTTGTGAAAAATATGTTATTTGTATAAAATGTTATATGTGTAAATTGAAATGATTCAAATAACGCTACGATATGTAATACCATACAAACACTTATATATAGGAAGTACCAGCGGCGTATCCACCATGCTTGTATCATATTACACACGCCTCGTTACTTAAATCACTTAAACAAACCACCAATGTATAAAGTCCATGTTTAAACCAATTTGTCAAAAAGTAATTGTATAAGCCATGTCAAATGTTAAAAAGTCCAAATGTAGTCAAGTAATGTGTAACAAATGTTATGTATTGTAAGTAAAGTATTGTCACATAAACCAAATGTAGAAATGTACAAAACAAAGTATTTTGAATATATCAAAAAGTTATGTTTTGCAAAGTAAATGCATGTTACATTGATACAAACATTTATGTGGTAAGTTAACGCATACATTCAAGCCTTGAGACAGTCGGATAACCCTTAGTCAAGGTTATTAAAAGAAATGTTTTCGGATTCAGTCATTCCTTACATCCAAACAAACCCGGGATGTCAGGAATGGGATTTGTCAAGTCCTATGGTATCACTACTTACTACCGAGCGACGTAGCTAATGTTAATGAACGTATATAAGTCCCGTTTGTGCAAACCAAATGTTATAGCAAATGTAAACATGTTATATGAGAACAATGTACTAAGTATGCTAAGTTAACATACAAAGCAGAAAATTCATGTAAATCAATGTGCTAGCATGCTATCAGTCAACATACATAGCAGAAATGTAAAGTAAAACAATGTACTAAGTATGCACACAATGGACATACATATCATGAAATGTAATGTAAAACGATGTACTAAGTATGCACACAATGGACATACATAGCATGAAATGTAATGTAAAACGATGTACTAAGTATGCACACAATGGACATACATAGCATAAAATGTAACGAAATCATGTACTATAACGTACTAATGAACATAACAAGCATATGATGTGAAAACAGGAAAGCATGAAAGTAACAAGTAGGCACATGTGTTTCACCCCAAAACAGTTTGAAAACAGTAAAAGAGGGGTCTATGTACTCACTTGAGATTGCTCAGAAGTACTAAGATAACCACCAAGCAATGCTAGAGATCACGGAATCAAACGGCACCTAATATAGGTAACTATGTTAATATACAGGACCTAAATCGGAGGATCAGATAGAATGAGGGCTCGTAAACCAAATGAGTATGGGAAATCATGTAGTATGGTTTAACAAACCCAACATACTAAATGAAACCTAACCTAAGTGCTTACGACCCATTACGACCCGTTTAGGTAGCTTATGCTAATTTAACGCGTCGTTCGCGTAAAACGTGTTCGGAACGCCTAACTAGTTGTATGACAAGTAAAATATGCCTTAACATGTCTAATATTGTTACCAAATCAGTTTAGATACTAAAAGTTATGTTACATATGCTTAAAATGAATTTTGGCGTAAAAAGGGCATTTTGGTAATTTACCTAAGGCATATAAACTACCTATCATACAACTACTTAAATGAAGCGACCATAAGGTATAACCTCGGAAGGTTATTACCTATATACTATGGTCACCTAATGTGTTTGGTCGGATCCTAATGATCGACCAAACGGGTCGGGTTCGAAAGTATAAGCGATTGTTTAGATTGCATACCTTACGACCCTATATAAGCACTAAACTAAAAGTGACGAGCTAAGCATGTTAAAACATGCTTACCTACGTTTAGAAAACAGGTTTGGTATCAAAACAAACGGTTTTGATACTTATAAGTAGTTTGGTTACAAAATACGCAAGAATACGTATTTTAGCTGAAACTACGACTCGTCACTGAGTCTTGATAACGTGGTAATCAGTAGGTATAGTTTCTAGGGACTATAACCATCGTGATTACGCTAACCTTATGAACTTCAAACGAACTTCGCATTGACCATAAACTGGTCAACACAGAAAGTCAAACGAAGTTTGACTTTTAACGCTTAAAGAATAAAAGAACGAAGGAACACTTACAAAGGGTCCCCGAAAGCTTTGATTTCCAATTATTTCTCAGGTATGAAGTGATAGAAAACCCCAACTTAGAGAAACAAATCAGAATTCAAGTGGGTTTTGAGTTATGAATCAAGGGGTATTTATAGGATTTGCAAGACCGTTAGGATCGTTTATCGAATAACGTGCTTTGATCTCAACCCTACATTTGTTGAAATTTCTGTGGAACAACACAATTGGCCCCTCATTATCATGAAGAGGCAAGTGCAAAAGGTGGAAAGGCCAAGTTCCAAGTTTCTGCATATTCTGCTGTCTGGGGACCCCTTACAGACCGTAAGGGTATGGCTTACGGTCCGTAAGCCAGCTACTTTGCAGAATTGGCAGATTTGGTCCCTGTTGTTGTTTAAGCTCATTTCCGACATGTTTAAGGCCCGTTAACCCCATTTCAAAGCTCTAAAATGAAGTTAAAGTATAGGGAACTTAAAATGTGCTAAAAAATATGTCGGATGTTGGTTCGTTTGGTCGTACAATCATGATGTTAGGTTAATTACGACGGAATGCGCATAAGCTCGAAAAACGATCCAAATTGTGCGACGAATGGATTTTTCTTATGCCAAACACTAAAATAAAATATTTTAGTGCTTACATAAATTTTTGGATGTCTGGATATATTCAGAACATAAGTTATGCGCGAAAGTGCAAACTTATGCACTTTTTGACACTTTTAGTCCCTGAATGACCCAAAAGTTTATTTTAGCACACCGAACCCCTCAAAGCCTATTTCTAAGCTATGTAAAGGATATTTATGGTATATTTAACTTATGGTCATGTTCCAGAATGTCTTTTCTAGTATGAATCATCATACTTTCGCAGTTTGTCAAATTTAGTCCCTGTAAGCGGATTTACTTGTTTTTGCCATACCAAAGCCTTCAAAACTTATTTCTAAGTTATTTAAAGGTTATCTAAGGTATGTTAAGTATATGTTGATGTTCCAGAGTATTTTTCATATTAAACTGATTATGTTTACGCACCAGTTTGCGTATAACTCTCTAGAAAGTGATATAGAGTTGGAAATTGAATAAAAGTCAAAACATGAAAAATGTCAAACATAAACAAAAAAACATTGGGATCAAATAACATTGTTTTATTGATAATTGAACTGTTCACAATGATTACAAGAACAGATGTTACAGTCTCCCCTACTTGTGGAAATTTCGTCCCGAAATTTATTTAGAGGAAACTCGTGGGAATAGATGAGGATACTTCGCCTTCATTTGATCTTCGCGTTCCCCAGTAAACTCGGGTCCACATTTAGATTCCCAGTGAACTTTGACCAAAGGAATGCGCTTGCGTTTAAGCCACTTGACTTCACGTTCCATGATTTCCACTGGCTTCTCAACAAATTTCAGTGTTTTATCAACACGAATTTCGTCAAGCGGTATGTGGAGGTTCTCATCAGCTAAACACCTCTTGAGATTGGATACATGAAAGGTTGGATGAACATTTCCAAGTTCAGGAGGTAACTCAAGTCTGTAGGCTACCTTACCGATTCTTTCGACGATCTTGAATGGTCCAACGTATCTAGGTGTAAGTTTTCCTTTCTTTCCAAATCTGATCACACCTTTCCAAGGTGAGACCTTAAGTAATACACGATCACCGACTTGAAAATCCAAGGGCTTGCGTTTTAGGTCCGCGTAACTCTTTTGACGGCTTCTAGCTGTCTGAAGGTTATCACGAACTTTCTTAATCTTATCAGTTGTCTCTAAAATGAGGGCAGGTCCAGTAAGCTGAGCCTCGCCAATCTCATTCCAGCAGACTGGTGAACGACATTTTCGACCATAGAGAGCCTCGAAAGGAGCCATGTTGATGCTAGAGTGATAACTATTGTTGTAGGAGAATTCAATCAACGGAAGATGTGAATCCCAACTACCACCAAAATCGATCACACAAGCTCTAAGCATATCCTCCAGAGTCTGGATTGTTCTTTCAGATTGACCATCCGTTTGCGGATGATAAGCTGTGCTCAGATTAAGTTGTGTCCCCATAGCAAATTGCATGGTTCTCCATGTCGAGCTACAATTTCATCCACATAGATTTTAGCAAGTTTGTCAGCAGAAAAATCCTCACGGATTGGCAAGAAATGCGCTGACTTAGTAAGACGATCAACAACTACCCAGATGGCATCATGACCTTTCTTTGTGTGCGGAAGTTTAGTAATGAGATCCATAGTAATGTTTTCCCATTTCCAAACTTGGATCTCTGGTTGCACCAATAAACCAGAAGGACGCTGATGTTCAGCCTTAACCTTAAGACAAGTAAGGCATCTTGATACATACAAGGCAATGTCTTTCTTCATACCAGGCCACCAATACTGAATACGAAGATCCTTATACATCTTATCTGAGCCAGGATGAATAGAATAACGAGACTTATGGGCTTCATCCATAAGCAATGTGCGAAGATTATCTTGGCTTGGCACCCACAAACGGTCCATGAAGTAATACGATCCATTGTCCTTCAGTTCAAGATCAGGTGTTATGTGATAGGGAAATTCCTTATCCATCAAACCTTGTTAAACACAAGATTGTTGAACCTGAGAAATACGGGCTTGGATATCGGATTGAGCTTGAATATCAGATTAAAAACGAACACAATGAAGCTTAGTACGTTCCTTACGACTCAATGCATCGACTACGCCATTCGCCTTACCAGGATAGTAGCGAATTTCGCAGTCATAGTCGTTTAGAAGCTCCACCCAACGTCGTTGCCTCATGTTGAGTTCTTTCTGATTGAAGATATGCTGAAGACTTTTGTGGTCCGTGAAAACCACACATTTTGTACCGTATAAGTAGTGTCTCCAGATCTTAAGAGCGAAGACAACTGCACCCAACTCAAGATCATGAGTGGTGTAGTTCTTCTCATGTATCTTCAATTGCCTTGATAAATATGCTTTGACTTTGTTCCTTTGCATCAGAACACAGCCAAGACCCAATTTAGATGCATCGCAATAAACGACGAAATCATCATTGCCCTCAGGCAAAGTCAGAACAGGCGCGTCGCAAAGTTTTTGTTTCAAAGTTAGAAACGCTTCCTCTTGCTTGAATCCCTAATCAAATGGTTTGTTCTTCTGAGTAAGAGCAGTTAGAGGAACTGCAATCTTTGAGAAGTTTTCAATGAAGCGGTGGTAATAACCCGTAAGTCCAAGAAAAGAACGAACCTCAGTAGGAGTAGAAGGTGTATCCCAATCCTTAATCGCACTGATCTTGGAGGGATCTACATGAATACCTTGTTCGTTGACAATATGTCCTAAAAATTGAACTTCTTTAAGCCATAATTCACACTTGGAGAATTTGGCGAAAAGTTGTTCTTTCTTTAGGAGTTCCAAAGTAAGACGAAGGTGCTGCTCATGATCAGCTCGTGTCTTAGAGTATATCAAGATGTCGTCAATAAAAACAATGAGGAACTGATCTAAATAAGGCTTGCAGACCCTATTCATTATGTCCATGAAAACAGCAGGAGCATTAGTCAAACCGAATGGCATAAGTGTGAACTCATAATGCCCATACCGAGTGTGGAACGCTGTCTTGGGAATATCTTCTTCATGCACACGAAGCGCCCTGTAACTGATCAAAGAGATCATCAATGCGAGGTAGGGGATATCGACTCTTGATGGTAAGCTTATTAAGCTCACGATAATCGATACACATCCTAAAAGATCCATCCTTCTTCTTGACAAAAAGAACGGGAGCACCCCAAGGTGAAAAGCTAGGACGGATAAAACCTTTGTCAGAGAGTTCCTGAAGCTGCTTAGACAACTCTTGCATCTCAGACGGTGCAAGACGATATGGAGCTCTGGCAATGGGATTTGCACCAGGTACGAGATCAATACGGAACTCGGCTTGGCGTGCTGGGGGTAGACCAGGTAAATCTTCAGGGAATACTTCAGAATAATCCCGAACAACAGGAATATCTTGGATAGACTTACCTTTGCCTTTATCTGCTGTGACATGTGCCAAGAAGGCCACATAATTCTTTCGCAGATACTTCCAAGCTTTAAAACAAGACATGAGTTTGAGACCACCAGCAGGTTTCTCACCACGAACCTGTAGGATCTCCCCTGTCGAAAGCGGCACACGAACGATCTTTTCAAAACAAACTACCTCTGCGCGATGCTTGGCTAACCAATCCATACCCACAATAACGTCGAAGCTTCCAAGTTGCATAGGCGTGAGGTCGATAGGAAAAAGATGGTCGTTAAGGTTCAACTGGCAGTTGCGAAGAACAGAATCAAGAACAATGGGTTCCCCACTAGCAACTTCTACTGTCAAGGGTTTTCCTAGTTTCGTTCTAGACACGCGAAGCAATGGCTCAAAAGATAATGACACAAAACTCTTATCGGCACCCGAATAAAAAAGAACAGATGGAGGCTGATTATTAATAAAGAACGTACCGTTCACCACTTCATTGTCTGCTTGTGCCTCTTGTGCATTCATGTTGAAGACTCGACCTCGAGCCTAAGCCTGATTCTGATTTGGATTTGCGTTAGCTAGTCTTGGGCACCGGTTTCTGTAGTGGGTTAAATCCCCACAATTGTAGCACGAACCAGGAGGAAAATGAGGTCGTGCAGCTTGACCTTGTTGTTGAGCAAGAGGCTGAGCAACTTGTTGGGCTTGGTTCTGAACTACCTGATTCTGGTTAGCCGGAATGCGGCAGGTGGCAGCAAGATGACCACTTCTTCCACAGTTGGTGCATTGACGACACTGAAGATGTGGTGAGTGATGGCCGTTACACCTGTTGCACAAAGGTGCATTGCCAAGATAAGGCTTCTTGGCTAGTGGTTGCGCAGGCTGATTTGGTGCTGCTTGGGCCTTTGCAGTAACGGCATAGTTTTGGGAAGCCTTTCGCTTCCTAGACCCCCTTGAGGAACCAGAATCCTTTCCCTTCTTGTTTTGACCTTTCTTGCCATCCTCCTTGTCAGACGCCTGCTTCTTACCCTTGTCACCCTTTTTATGCAGCTTTCCCTTTCGAACATGCGACTCAGTAAATGTCGCTGCTAACTCGATCACCTGACGGAGTGTGGTAGGGTTACTACCAGTAATGATGTCTTGTACTGAGTCGGGTAGACCATCGATGTACCTTTCGATAGCCTTGTCGAGTGGGGTAACCATTGTTGGGCAAAGCAGACTCAACTCCTCAAACCTATCAGTATGCGCCCTGTGTTCGCCACTATCTTGTTTCAAGTCATCAAACTCCTTCTCCAAAGCTCGCTGTTCATGACGAGGACAGAACTCCCTCATCATAAGGGCCCTAAGTTCAGCCCATGTTTGTGCTAGAGCAACTTCTGCACCACGGTCTCTCATTACCCCATTCCACCATATAAGAGCCCTCTTCTGAAACACACTCGAAGAAAACTCGACCTTGCGATTATCAGGACACTGCACGTGACGGAAAGTATTCTCAATGCTCTCGAACCATTGAAGAAGCCCAGTCGCTCCCTCAGAACCACTAAACTTGAGTGGTTTAGCCGAGTTAAAATTCTTGAAATTGCATGGAGCATTGTTTTTGTTGTTGGCTTGGATCCATTGAGCAAAGAGGTTTGGGAATGCAACAGCCATTTGCTGCGTAATGATTTCTGCCAGTTCAGCAGTCGCTATCTGGTTTTCGCGTCGAGGAGGCATTCTAAAAGAGGAAACATGAAACGAAACGAGTGAGATGATTGGATGAAGAGAATGACATGAAACAAAATCAACAAAAGCAAAGATGGTGGTCATTCGTCCGCATCGCAAAGCAAACAAGCGACACACAGTGACTAATCAAAGTAAATGGGTCAAAAATAATGTATCGCGAAGACATGCTCGCCTATAAGTGAACACTCACCCCAAGAGTTCCCAGGTAAGAGTGACTGGTCCGATTATGTGGATTTGTATGAACACTCTAGCCTTAGACAGAAAACCCAGGGTACAGGCATTCACTCTTCCAGTTTGCACGTGTTCACACTATTAAAAACCCAAAACCTTGACGAGATTTTTGAAAATTCAAAGGGGTTCAAAACCTTATAATAGAGGGTTCAGAACCTTGTAATAAATCATTCAAAAACAGAAGATTGTTTTTCAAAAATCGTTTCGGAAAATTGGGTTCTTGCTTTGATAATCACCTAAGGATAGGTGATGTGCATGTTTTAAGATCTAAACACAAGATAACTTGTGTTAGGGTCCTAGAAAGGTTATAGTCTAGGTCAAAGCATTACTAATAACCTAATTCCCTATAACCATTGGCTCTGATACCAACTCTTCTATCACACCCCGACCACGTGGAATAACCAAATGTGGCGGAAACGTCGAGGAGTGTTGTAACAGAATTATTGTTTCACAACCATGGAAATTAAAGATACGTTTTATTTATTAAACATGAGAGTTACATTGTCTTAAACACGAAACAAAGAGTGCATAACATAATTAAACTAAGTCTATCTTCATTTTAAGTCTCTAAGGCACAGGTCCGCCCTAGTGTCACGATCATCATCCTATGCAAAAGCTCCTGAAAACACATGTGAAAATAGGTACGTCAGCATAAAAATGCCTGTGAGATACATAGGTTTTGTGAAAATAGGATTCATGACTTAAGTTTAAGAAAATGTTTAATAAAATTTAGTCATGAACCTTGTAAATTGTTTTGTTTTGTAAATCATTTAAAAAGCGATAAGATCAGATGATATGTATACATAAAAGAATAATACATGGTTAAATGAATAACCAAGTAAAATGAGTTGTATAAAATAAGTTGTTTGTAAAGCATTGTCTTGTGAAAAATATGTTATTTGTATAAAATGTTATATGTCTAAATTGAAATGATTCAAATAACGCTATGATATGTAATACCATACAAACACTTATATATAGGAAAGTACCAGCGGCGTATCCACCATGCTTGTATCATATTACACACGCCTCGTTACTTAAATCACTTAAACAAACCACCAAGGTATAAAGTCCATGTTTAAACCATTTTGTCAAAAAGTCCTTGTATAAGCAATGTTAAATGTTAAAAAGTCCAAATGTAGTCAAGTAATGTGTAACAAATGTTATGTATTGTAAGTAAAGTATTGTCACATAAACCAAATGTAGAAATGTACAAAACAAAGTATTTTGAATATATCAAAAAGTTATGTTTTGCAAAGTAAATGCATGTTACATTGATACAAACATTTATGTGGTAAGTTAACGCATACATTCAAGCCTTGAGACAGTCGGATAACCCTTAGTCAAGGTTATCAAAAGAAATGTTTTCGGATTCAGTCATTCCTTACATCCAAACAAACCCGGGATGTTAGGAATGGGATTTGTCAAGTCCTATGGTACCACTACTTACTACCGAGCGGCGTAGCTAATGTTAATGAACGTATATAAGTCCCGTTTGTGCAAACCAAATGTTATAGCAAATGTAAACATGTTATATGAGAACAATGTACTAAGTATGCTAAGTTAACATACAAAGCAGAAAAGTTATGTAAATCAATGTGCTAGCATGCTATCAGTCAACATACACAGCAGAAATGTAAAGTAAAATAATGTACTAAGTATGCACACAATGGACATACATAGCATGAAATGTAATATAAAACGATGTACTAAGTATGCACACAATGGACATACATAGCATGAAATGTAATGTAAAACGATGTACTAAGTATGCACACAATGGACATACATGGCATAAAATGTAACGAAATCATGTACTATAACGTACTAATGAACATAACAAGCATATGATGTGAAAACAGGAAAGCATGAAAGTAACAAGTAGGCACATGTGTTTCACCCCAAAACAGTTTGAAAACAGTAAAAGAGGGGTCTATGTATTCACTTGAGATTGCTCAGAAGTCCTAAGATAACCACCAAGCAATGCTAGAGATCACGGAATCAAACGGCACCTAATATAGGTAACTATGTTAATATACCGGACCTAAATCGAAGGATCGGATAGAATGAGGGATCGTAAACCAAATGAGTATGGGAACTCTTGTAGTATGGTTTAACAAAGGCTACATACTAAATGAAACCTAACCTAAGTGCTTACGACCCATTACGACCCGTTTAGGTAGCTTATGCTACTTTAACGCGTCGTTCGCGTAAAACGCGTTCGGAACGCCTAAATAGTCCTATGAAAAGTAAAATATGCCTTAACATGTCTAATATTGTTACCAAATCAGTTTAGATACCAAAAGTTATGTTACATATGCTTAAAATGAATTTTGGCGTAAAAAGGGCATTTTGGTAATTTACCTAAGGCATATAAACTACCTATCATACAACTAGTTAAACGAAGCGACCATAAGGTATAACCTCGGAAGGTTATTCCCTATATACTATGGTCACCTAATGTGTTTGGTCGGATCCTAATGATCGACCAAACGGGTCGGGTTCGAAAGTATAAGCGATTGTTTAGATCGTTTACCTTACGACCCTATATAAGCACTAAACTAAAAGTGACGAGCTAAGCATGTTAAAACATGCTTACCTAAGTTAGAAAACAAGTTTGGTATCAAAACAAACGGTTTTGATACCTAAAAGTAGTTTGGTTACAAAATACGCAAGAATACGCATTTTGGCCGAAACTACGACTCGTCACTAAGCCTAGACAACGTGGTAATCAGTAGGCATAGTCACAAGGGACTATAGCCATCGTGATTACGCTCACGTTGCGAAGTTCAACCGAACTTTGTTTTGACCATAAACTGGTCAACGCAAAAAACGCTAAAAGAATGAAAGAGGACTTACAACGGGTCCAAGAACGGAAGTTTTGATCCGAATATTCTCAGGTATGAAGTGATAAACACATCAACTTAGAGAACAAATTCAGATTCAAAGGTGTGGGTTTTTGCAAAAGAGAGCAAGGGGTATTTATAGATTTCTTAGGACCATTAAGATCGTTCATCAAATAACGTGCTTTGATTGTCACACCCCTCAAAAACCCCACCCCGCTTTTGAGGCGTGACATGCCCAGGATCATAGCCACCAATCATATTGAACAAAGCATGTAATTAATTTATATTTATAAAATCCAACACAATACAATTGGTGTCAAAACATAGTTTACAGTGGAAGCACAAAACATAAGTTTAATATTTTCCCACAACGACCACGTCTTCTTGTGCAAGCTCCTTAAGCTAGGGATCTAACGACCTGCAAGGCATGTAACAACGAGTCAACAACAAAGTTGAGTGAATTCACGGCTCTGTTCACTGGCTTACTAGCCCGTAGGATTATCCATCCCAAAGTTTTTGTTTTTGTCGTTCTACACACTGAGAACGTACGTATTCTGCACTCTGGAGAATTTGTAGGTTTTTCAATACTGGCATCCTACCCACGGAGGATGGCCGAGCCTTGTAGAGAATGTGAACTCACCTTGATTTAACAAGCTTCCGGATTCTAACTCTTCTGAGAATTAACATCTATTTTGGTATGAGGTAGAGTTTAGCCCACTAATAAGCCTAATAATCTAATGCACACGAACTAGGTAATTAACTTAATATAGCTTTTACGATAACTCACGAGATCAAACCCTCACAACAAATGACAAAGTGTGATACTTAAACATCCAGCGGATTCACAACGAAGGACAGAGTATAGCCCGATTTCGGACAACACTCAAACATCCCGTCGAAAGCACGACGAATGACAAAGTATAACCCAATTTGAGCAGCACTTAAACATCTATCGGATAGATTGATCGATCGGACAATGAATCGTATCAGCGATCAAATTAATACCCTGTATCGTAGCAGAAATAAGTGATCGTGTGTGCTAATTGTAGTAATCGGACCAAAACTCAACGTACGAGTTGAATTTCTCCGTCGTCTCAACACCAGAAACTAAGTGCCAATGTCCTGTATTTATACCCAAAAATTGTCATCGCTTGCGCACCGTAACACTATTCTCCTTACGGTGCGTAACACATCTTGCGCACCGCAACGCCAATTCTCTTACGGTCCGTAAGGGACACCTAAACACTATAGGTTTGCCACATTTGGGACTAGGCCTGATGAGTCGACAATTTTCTAAAATTCTATTTTGACAACGAGATAAGTGGATAATCGTCCATAAAAAATACCCCCCCTGAGTTTTAGGGGCCCTAATCCTGATTCTGATTGTTCTGAAATTCTTAGGGTTTCTACAGAATCACTTGGGTTTCTCAATTAGGATTTCCTATTAGACTAAATATAATACTAAATAGGACTTTTTAGTGAGAGTTGCTACATTGATCTTGTCCGTACATGTGCATCCATGGTTTTACAAAACCATTGGAGCCCCTAGTAATGGCCCATAGTTTTAGAAATACCATGTGCAAGAGATAATTGAGCGTATAACAGCTGTTAACAGCTGTTAAAACTGATTTAGCATATCTGGGAGGGCCTCACGGCCCATGTAAGGCATGATCAAACCTTACACGCCCCGCCTGGGGGTTCTGATCAGCAAACAACTTTGCATAATTGACAGTTTCAGTCCCTGTTGCTGTTTAAAGCCATTTCCGACATGTTTAAGGCCCGTTAAGCCAACTTTAAGGCCCTAAAATGATGCCTAAACATTGTGGACATGAAACATGCTCAAAAATATTCTGGATGTCATTTCGTTTGGTCGTACGATCCCGATGTTTGCTTAATTATGACGGAATGCACATAAGCGCGAAAAACGATCCAAATAGCGCGACGAATGGATTTTTCTTATGCCAAACACTAAAATAAATTATTTTAATGCTTACATAAATTTTTGGATGTCCGGATGTATTCAGAATGTAGTTATGCGCGAAAATGCAAACTTGTGCACTTTTTGACGCTTTTAGTCCCTGAATGAACCAAAAGTTTATTTTAGCACACCGAACCCCTCAAAGCCTATTTCTAAGCTATGTAAAGGATATTTATGGTATGTTTAACTTATGGTCATGTTCCAAAATGTCTGTTCTAGTACAAATCATCATACTTTCGCAGTTTGTCGAATTTAGTCACAGTAAGCGATTAAACTTGATTTCGGCATACCAAACCATCCAAAACTTATTTCTAAGTTATGTAAAGGTTATTTAAGGTATGTTAAGCCTATGTCACTGTTCCAGAGTGTTTGTTGCATTAAACTGGTTATATTTACGCATTAGATTGCGTATAACCTTCCAGAAAACGATTTAAAGCCCGAAATTGAGCAAGAATTGATATGTGCAAATGATACACATATTTTTACTAAACCCAAGTATGAAACACAATATTTCATTGGTTTGATATTTGTTTGATGGTTGCAGTGACATAGGTGTTACACCACATCAGGCTGAGAAACTACCAACGGTCTTGGCACCTGATCTTGTACCATGGAATGCTGCTGTTGGTATAAGTAAACAAGTTCCTCTTCACTCGGCTCTGTCGGCAATTGGAAAGACTCCCAGAGTTTGTCGTAATCAAACAGGAATCTTTGTCCGGGAAGTTGCGGTGGCGCAGTATGTTTCTGACACTCCACATGCAGAACCTGAATTACCTTCCCAAGGCACGGTACGAACACCCTCTTCAGCGGACTCGCATAACCTACGAAGAAACCATTATTACTTTTAGCACCAAATTTACCATCTGGATCTATGAAGGTACAGGGAGATCCAAAAGGTTCTAAAAACTTTAAATTTGGCTTATAACGGTGAAGAAGTTCAAAACACGGTTTCTTGTATTTCTTCACAGTAAGCACTTGATTCCATGTATAGCACGCTGCTGCAACTGCTTCACTCCAGAAAAATATTGGTAACTTGGAATCAGCGAGCATTGTTCGAGCAGTTTTGATTAAAGTACGATTCTTTCATTCAGCTACACCATTTTGCTATGGAGTGTATGGTGCACTGAATTCATGAAAATTCCTTTCTCGTTACAGAACTCAAGCATTTGATTGTTCTTAAACTCCGTTCCATTGTCACTTCGTATTCTCCTAATCGGCAGCTTATACAGCGTTTCCATCTTCTTGAATAGGATCATCAATGACTCAAACGTTTGATCTTTCCTCTCCATACACACCACCCAAGAAAATCTAGTGAAGTCATCAGTGACTACTAGACAGTATAAGTCTCCACTGATACTTTTCACATTAACCGGCCCAAAAAGATCCATGTGGAGTCTCTAGAGCGGTACTCTTATTGAATTCAGCAACTTCTGTGGATGTGTCTTCTTCGTCTGTTTTCCTTTCTTGCACTCTACACAATCATCATTTAAACGGAAACTTTTAAGATTTACACCTTCAACTAAATCATTGTGTACATAAAAGTTCATTTTACGCACATGAATGTGGCCCATCTTTCGATGCCACATTCTCGACTCTTTTTCTGTTTCTTTTGTTTTTGACACAAAACATTGTTTCTGATGATCAGTTGTTGTTGCGACACTCATATCAAGAATATACAAGTCATCTTCTTGTGGAGCTCGCAACAACACCATGTCTTCAGGAATTTTAAAACCAGGTTTTAAGACAAGACATTCATTTTTAGTGAAATGTACGGTAAAAGACTTATCACAAATCTGTGAGATACTCAGCAGATTGTTTTCAAGTTCTATTATGTAGTTCACTTTTTCAAACGATATAACTCCATTAGTCAGAGTTCCTTGACCAACTATCCTTCCACCCTAATTCCCAGCAAATCCCACATATCCTCCGTTGAGAGATTTGACGTCATAGAGCAATGCCAGCATTCCGGTCATGTGCCTTGAAGCTCCGCTGTCCATGATCCATTTCGAGATAATTGACCTCGGCAGCCCCTATAACCATTAAAGCAATTTATTCAAATAATGACGCCCATGATTTCTTTACATTCGGAATACTTCCAAACACAAAATCACAATCTACTTCAACTTTCGGAATACTAAAAATGACATTTGGAACAACCGGTTTGACTTTTGATTTTAAATCTTCCTTCTTAATCGGTGGAAACTCTTCAAGTAACTTATCAAGTTCAAATTCAAGTTTATCCACATCATTTTCAAAAACTTTTGGTTTAGTTTTCAAAACACTTTCCATCTTTTTCTCTTCAACTGATGATTTTGGTTTCACCACCCAAGATTGATTCTCAAAAACTTTCATCTTTGGATAAATCTTTGAAGTCTTTTGGACTTTTGAAGATTCGCCAACCTCAAAAGTTGATTTCGGCTTTTCCTCGGACTTCAGATATTCACCTCTCTTCAAAATACGAACTGGTGAAATCATTGGTTTTTTAACCTTAACATCGGTTGGAGTTTTAGGTTTTGGTTTTTGCAAAACTGGTTTCTTGAAAATGGGTTTTTTAATCTTTTTGGTGCATTGTTTTGCCATATGACCAATCTCATTGCAGCGGTAACAAATTCTTTTGTCATATTCGACAAAAGTTGATTTGTATGTCTCTTCTCTCAACTTCTTCGCTGCATTGAAATCATCAATGGCTTTTTGACTGAAAAATGTACTCTTTTTCATCAACAAAGTTCATTCCCGCCACAAAAACATCATTCATCTTTTCCTTTGGCTTTACCTCATGTTTAGCCATCTTCTTTTCAAAATCAATACCTTTGTTTTTGAAATTGTTTCCATTTTTCTTGTTAGACCTATTATTACCCACCGACCCTTTCTTTCCAGAGTTATTAGGTTGTTTAGTTACAAAAGACTTTTTAGGTTTTGAAAAGAACTCGTTGTTTACCTCAGAAATGTCAATCTCAACCAATTTAAACACCTTTTCAACATTCTCAATTTTGGCATTTTGGAGTGGATACTCAAAATCAGAGTAAAGTTTGTCAGTTCCAACCATTGTGTAAACCACAATGATCGAATCATCATTCGCGACTTTGTCTGATTTTGGTATAAATCCGTCTAAGAAGTTACCATCTTCTTCAGAATCAGAAATGGAATTCTCAAAATGAGTTTTCACAGTCTCAAACTCCGAGTTGTCACTCTCTTCGTCTAACACTTGGTCAACAACGGTTTTGATCAGCTGTCACTCATTATCAGTCTCAGACGGAGAGAATGTAGCATCAATACTCTCAGGCAACTCATTCTCAATGGTTCTCAGTTTGAGGTTCAAAGCAACTTCCACCCCATCTAGATACTTCTGAGTGTAATGATTCCACATTGGGGGTGGAACACTGTTAAAGACAGGTGTTGCATCTGGGTGTTTCGGGATAATTTGCTCCATCACATATGAAGATGCAACATAACTCATCAACTTCTTATCAATTCTTTCATTCTCAATTTTTGTTAACTCTAATTCCTTTTTCAATGAAGCAATCGTGTCCAAATGAAAGTTGATTTCCTTTTGTTTATCAAAAACTGTTGATTTTAATAATCTTGTGGCTTTATCATTTTCAAGACTCTCTTTTTGAATAATTTTGATAGATCTAGCCAACGTGTCATAATCTTCTTTTGTTTCACTTAGATCAAATTTAATCGCATCAGTGTATTGTTTCAATTCCTGAAACTTTTTGTCTTTTTCAAGACATTCCATGCATGGTTTTGAACAGTTTTTGCATGAAGTTTCAGAAATTGAATCAATCTTTTCAACAGTCTTTTCATCTTGATCAATTTTAATGTCACACCCCGACCACGTAAAACAACAAAGCGTGGCGGAAACGTCGGGGAGTGTTGTTTACAAAATTATCGTTTCATAACCGTGGATACAAAAGTGTTTCGTTTTATTGATAATATTAAACATTAACATTGTCTTAACATAGAACAAACAAGTTTTATATCGACTATCATTGTTTTATGTCACTAAGGCCTCGTCCAGATCCTATGTGACGCATGCATCCTAGAACGTCAATCAAGCAACAATACCTGAAACATATGTAAAAAACAAAGTCAGCAAAAAATGTTGGCGAGTACATTGGTGTTTTAAGAGTATCGGGATCATGGCTTCGTTTTACATGTTGCAGTACTTTATTAGACTACAAGAGTCTAAATACAAACCTCGTTTTGAAAAGAGTATTGCAACATAATTAACCAACTCAAACCAAATGGGTTATAGTTTATAAAATCTCGTAGCCGTGATTCTTAACCCAAAAACATTTTGTTTTAGAAAACCTTTTTGAAAAACATCTCGTAAAAACTCGTTAATAAAACTCGTATATTATTTTGAAAACATCGTTGTGTGACATCGTTTCAATATCGTTTACCCAAGTGAACTAAATAACGCCACGGTATGTAATATGTTGAAAACACTTATATATAAGAAGTACCAGCGGCGTATCTACCATGCCTTCACCATATTACACCCGTCCCGTTATCTAAACACTAACAAAAAAAACCAATCATTTACCCAAATCGTTTAACATTGTTTCCAAGTCGTTTCTAAATCGTTTCCAAATAGTTTCCAAATTGTTTAAATCGTTTAGATCATCCTCGTTTTAATTGTGAAAACTTATATATGGTCGTCTCGCTAATAACATTCAAACCTTCGTGACTCGACTACCTCGTTCCTCGCTTCTCGTATTAACAAACCACCAAAGGGTAAGTTAATTAACATCAAATTCAGTCGTTACCCACAACCCCCACACATAACCATGGGTGCAGTGCAATAACGGGATTTGTCAGATCCTATGGTACCATAACCTAATATGTGACATCTACGCTTGTAATCATTGTAAACAGTTCAGTTATCAATGAAATAAAGTTATTTGATCCCAATGTTTGTTTGTTTATGTTTGATGTTTTTCATGTTTTGATTTCTACTCAATTTCAAACTCTATATCGCTTTCTGGAGAGTTATACGCAAACTGATGCGTAAACGTAGTCAGTTTAACACGAAAAATACTCCAGAACATCAACATATTCTTAACATACCGTAAAATAACCTTTACATAACTTAGAAATAAGCTTTGAGGGCTTTGGTATGGCAAAATCAAGTCTATTCGCTTATAGGGACTAAAATTGACAAACTATGAAAGTATGCCAATTTCAGCTGTAACGAACATTCCGGAACATGGCCATAAGTTAAAAACACCCTAAATATTCTTTACATAGCTTAGAAATAGGCTTTGAGGGGTTCGGTGTGCAAAAAAATAAACTTTATGCTCATTCAGGGGCCAAAAGCGTCAAAAAGTGCACAAGTTTGCATTTTCATGCATAACTTACGATCTGAATACACCCGGAGATCCAAAAATTTATGTAAGCATTAAAATATTTTATTTTAGTGTTTGGCATAAGAAAAATCCATTTATCGCGAAATTTGGAACGTTTTTGCGTCCGTTACGACTTCCGTCGTAATTAACCAAACAACGCAACCGTACGGCCAAACGAACCGACATCTGACATATTTTTGAGCATATTTTAAGTTCCCTATACTTTAACTTCATAATTGAGCCTTTAAGTGAGGTTAACGGGGCTTAAACGTGTTAAAACGCATCAAAAATCAAGTTCGGAGACTTAGGGGCCTGTTCTGCCATTTTACAAAGTATCAGACCTGCAAGGTCTTTACGGACCATATGGTTCTGGGTCTTATAGTCCGTAAACTGTCCACAGATCAGCAAAATGTTGTTTCCAGCCATTTCCAGCCTGTTGCAGCTGTTATGCACTCTTGCAGGTGGTATTTTCGAGACTATGGACTCCCATGGGTTTGTAAATCAGTGGGTATGTGTTGTATGGCTGAGATTACGGCACGGTTTTCAAGGAACCATCCTAACGGTTCTACAAAAACTATATATACCCCTCCATCCCATTTTTTGCAACCCACATTTTGATCTGAGTTTTTCTCTAAGTGGTTGTGTTTATACACTTCCTACCTGAGATTACTTGGAATCAAATACTTGCGGGGACCCTTTGTAAGTGTTCCTTCGTTCTTTTTATGCGTTTTTATGCTTGAAAGTCAAACTGCGTTTGACTTTCTGCATTGACCAGTTTATGGTCAATGCGAAGTTCGTTTGAACTTCATAACGTGAGCGTAATCACGATGGTCATAGTCCCTAGTGACTATACACTGATTACCACGTTATCTAGGCTCAGTGACGAGTCGTAGTTTCGGGCAAAATGCGTGTTCTTACGTATTTTGTAACCAAACTACTCTAGGGTATCAAAACCGTTTGTTTTGATATCCAAACCTATTTTCTAACTTGACTAAACATGTTCTAGCATGTTTAGCTCGTCACTTTTAGATTTGTGCTTGTTTAGGGTCATAAGGGTAAGCGATCTAATCAATCGCTTATGCTTTCGAACCCGACCCATTTGGTCAATCATTAGGATCCGACCAAACATTTTAGGTGACCATAGTTGTATAGGGAATAACCTTCCGAGGTTATACCTTATGGTCACGTCGTTTAAGTAGTTGTATGATAGGTAGTATATATGCCTTAGATAAATTACCAAAATGCCCTTTTTACGTTAAAATTCATTTTAAGCCTATGTAACATAACTTTTGCCATCTAAACTGAATTAACAACAATATTAAACATGTTAAGGCATATCTTACTTGTCATAGGGCTAGTTAGGCGGTCCAAACGCGTTTTACGCGAACGACGCGTTAAAGTAGTATAAGCTACCTAAACGGGTCGTAACGGGTCAAAAGCACTTAGGCTAGGTTTCGTTTTAGTATGGAGGCTTTGTTAAACCATATTACATGAGTTCCTACACTCATAGGGTTTATGAACCCTCGTACTACCCGATCCTCCGAATAGGTCCGTTTATTAATGTAGTTACCTATATTAGGTGCCGTTTGATTCCGTAATCTTCTAGCTTTGCTTGGTGGATATCCAAAGTCTATTGAGCAATCTCAAGTGAGTACATAGACCCCTCTTTTACTGTTTTCCAAACATTTTGGGGTGAAACACATGTGCCTACTTGTTATTTTCATGCTTTCCATGTTTTCATATCATATACTTATTATGTTCATTAAGTACACTATTAATACAAAATTTCATTTTCTTTTGCTATATATGTTTACTTAGCATATTTAGCACAATAATTTACAATACATCTTTTTCTACTTTGTATGTTAACTAAGCATATTTAGCACATTGATTTACATGACTTTTTCTGCTTTGTATGTTAACTTAGCATACTTAGTACATTACTTTCATCACATGTTTACAATTTGATATGACATTTGGTTTGTTCAACGGGTCTAAACTACATTCATTAACATTAGCTACGCCGCTCGGTAGTAAGTAATGGTACCATAGGACTTGACAAATCCTGTTCCTGACATCCTAGGTTTGTTTGGGTGTAAGGAATGACTGAATCCGAAAACATTTTCTTTGATAATCTTTACTCTAAGGTTATCCTGCTATCTCAAGGCTTGAATGTATGCGTTAACTTACCACATAAGTGTTTGTATCAGTAAAACATGTATTTATCTTACAAAACATAACTTTTGATTTATTCAAAATACTTTGTTTTGTACATTTTTTTTTACTTATGGTTTAAGTAGTCTCATTTTACTTACCATACATAACTTTTGTTTACACATTACATGACTTATATTCAACTTGGATTATACTATGACATTTGACTATTAGACTAAAACATGGACATTTTACAATGTCGGTTGGTTTGAGTGACTTAAATAACGAGGCGTGTGTGATATGATACAAACATGGTGGATACGTCGCTGGTACTTCCTATATATAAGTGTTTGTATGATATTACATATCGTAGCGTCATTTAAATCACTTCAGTTTGAACATATTACATTTTACAACACCTTTTCACTTAAACATTGTTTTACAAATAACTTGGTTTATTCAAACTCTTTTTACTTGGTTATTCTTATAACCATACACTATCCTTTTATATATATATACATATCATCTGATTTTGCTATCGTTTTTCAAATGATTTATAAAACATAACATTTAACAGGGTTCATGACTGATTTTCATTAAACATTTCTCTAATCTCAAGTAATGAATCCTATTTTCATAAAACCTATGTATCTCACAGGCATTTTTATGCTGACGTACCTATTTTCACATGTGCGTTCAGGAGCTGCTGCTTAGGTTGTTCGTGACACACTAGGGTGGACCTGTGCCTTAGAGACTTAAAATAAAGATAGAACTAGTTTAATTATGTGATGTACTCTTTGTTTTAGTTATCTTAAGACAATGCAACTCTTTGTTGAATGAATAAAACATAACTTTTAAATGCCATGGTTGTGAAACAATAATTCTGTTACAACACTTCCCGACGTTTCCGCCACGATTTGATGTTTTACGTGGTCGGGGTGTGACAGAAGAGTTGGTATCAGAGCCAATGGTTATAGGGAATTAGGTTATTAGTGATGCTTTGACCTAGACTATAACCTTTCTAGGACCCCAACACAAGTTATCTTGTGTTTAGATCTTAAAACATGCACTTCACCTATCCTTAGGTGATCACCAAAACAAGAACCCAATCTTTCTAAAACGATTTTTGAAAAACAATCTTTTGTTTTTAAATGATTTATTATATGGTTTTGAACCCTTCCAGTTTGATTTTTGGCCTTGTGCCTTCCAAGTTTTCAAAATCTCGTCAAAGTTTTGGGTTCTAAATAGTGTGAACACATGCAAACTGGAAGAATGAATGCCTGTACCCTGGGTTTTCTGTCTAAGGCTAGAGTGTTCGTACAAATCCACATAATCGGACCAGTCACTCTTACCTGGGAACTCTTGGGGTGAGTGTTCACTTATAGGCTAGCATGTCTTCGCTAAGCATTATTTTTGAACCCATTTACTTTGATTAGTCACTGTGTGTTGTTTGTTTGCTTTGTGATACGGACGAATGACCACCATCTTTGCCTTTGTTGATTTTATTTCATCTCATCCTTTTCATCTAATCATCTCACTCGTTTCCACTCATGTTTCCTCTTTTAGAATGCCTCCTCGACGCGAAAATCCGATGCCTAATCCCGAACTGGCAGAAATCATCGCGCAGCAAATGGCTACTGCGTTCCCAAATCTTATTGCTCAATGGAACCAAGCTAACAACAACAATAATGCTCCATGCAACTTCAAGAGTTTTAACTCGGCTAAACCGTTCAAGTTCAGTGGTTCTGAGGGAGCAACTGGGCTTCTTCAGTGGTTCGAGAGCATTGAGAATACTTTCCGTCACGTCCAGTGTCCTGATAATCGCAAAGTCGAGTTTGCCTCTAGTGTGTTTCAGAAGAGGGCGCTTACATGGTGGAACGGGGTTATGAGAGACCGTGGTGCTGAGGTTGCTTTAGCACAAACATGGGCTGAACTTAGGACTCTTTTGATGAGGGAGTTTTTTCCTCGTCATGAACTGTGAGCTTTGGAAAGGGAGTTTGATGATCTGAAACAGGATAGTGGCGAGCACCGGGCGTATACTGATAGATTTGAGGAGCTGAGTTTGTTATGCCCAACAATGGTTACCCCACTCGAGAAGGCTATCGAGAGGTATGTCGATGGTCTGCCTGACTCCATACAAGACACCGTTACTGGTAGTAACCCTACCACAATCCGTCAGGAAATCGAGCTATATGCGACATTGACCGAGTCACAGATTCGAAGGGGTAAGCTGCATAGAAAGGGGGACAAGGGTAAGAAGCAGGCGTCTGATCAGAGTGAGAGCAAGAAGGGTAAGAACAAGAAGGGTAAGGATTCTGGTTCCTCGAAGGGTTTAAGGAAGCGTAAGGCTTCCCAAAACTACGCCGTTACTGCACAGGCAAATCAAGCTGTTCCAAATCAGCCTGCGCAACCGCCTGCTAAGAAACCTTATCTTGGCAATGCACCTTTGTGCAACAGATGTAACGGTCATCATCAACCACACCTCCGGTGTCGTCAGTGCACCAACTGCGGAAGATCTGGTCATCTTGCTGACACCTGCCGCATCCCTGCCAATCCGAATCGGGTAGTTCAGAACCCGGCTCAACAAGTTGCTCAGCCTCTTGCTCAGCAACAAGGTCAAGCTGCACGACCTCACTACCCACTAGGTTCTTGTTATAACTGTGGGGATCTGACCCACTACCGTAATCAATGCCCAAGATTGGTGAATGCGAATCCAGCTCAGGCTCAGGCTCGAGGTCGAGTCTTCAACATGAATGCACAAGAGGCGCAAGCAGACAATGAAGTGGTTAACGGTATGTTCTTTGTTAATAATTAATCCGCATCTGTTCTTTTTTATTCTGGTGCCGATAAGAGTTTTGTGTCGTTATCTTTTGAGCCATTGCTTCGCGTGTCTAGAACGAAACTAGGTAAACCCTTGACAGTAGAGGTTGCCAGTGGTGAACCCATTGTTCTTGATTCTGTTCTTCGCAATTGCCAATTGAACCTTAATAACCATCTTTTCCCCATCGACCTCACGCCAATGAAACCGGGAAGCTTCGACATTATAGTGGGTATGGATTGGTTAGCCAAGCATCACGCAGAGGTAGTTTGTTTTGAGAAGATCGTTCGTGTGCCGCTTTCGTCAGGTGAGATCCTACAGGTTCGTGGTGAGAAACCTGCTTGTAGCCTCAATCTCATGTCTTGTACTCAAGCTCGGAAGTATCTGCGAAAGAACTATGTGGCCTTCTTGGCACATGTAATAGCAGATAAGGGTAAAGGTAAATCTATTCAAGATATTCATGTTGTTCGGGACTATCCGGAGCTATTTCCTGAAGAGTTACCTGGATTACCCCTAGCACGCCAAGTCGAGTTCCGTATTGATCTCGTACCTGGTGCAAATCCTATTGCTAGAGCTCCATATCATCTTGCACCGTCTGAGATGCAAGAACTGTCTAAACAGCTTCAAGAGCTTTCTGACAAAGGTTTTATCCGTCCTAGCTTTTCACCCTGGGGTGCTCCCGTTCTTTTTGTCAAGAAGAAGGATGGATCTTTTAGGATGTGCATCGATTACCGTGAGCTTAACAAGGTTACCATCAAGAATCGATATCCCCTACCTCGCATTGATGATCTCTTTGATCAGTTACAGGGCGCTTCTTACTTTTCAAAGATTGATCTACGTTCTGGGTATCATCAACTTCGTGTACATGAAGAAGATATTCCCAAGACAGCTTTCCGCACTCGTTATGGGCATTATGAGTTCATAGTTATGCCATTCGGTTTGACTAAAGCTCCTGCTGTTTTCATGGATTTAATGAATAGGGTCTGCAAGCCTTATCTAGACAAGTTCATCTTCGTTTTCATTGATGACATCTTGATTTATTCTAAGACGCAAGCTGATCACGAGCAACATCTTCGTCTTACTCTGGAACTCCTAAAGAAAGAGCAACTTTTTTCCAAATTCTCCAAGTGCGAATTCTGGCTTAAAGAAGTTATATTTTTAGGACACATTGTCAACGAACAAGGTATTCACGTAGATCCCTCCAAGATCAGTGCGATTAAGGATTGGGATACGCCTACTACTCCTACCGAGGTTCGTTCTTTTCTTGGTCTTGCGGGTTATTACCGCCGCTTCATAGAAAATTTCTCAAAGATTGCAGTTCCTTTAACTGCTCTAACTCAGAAGAATAAACCCTTTGAATGGGGTTCTAAACAAGAAGAAGCCTTTCAGACCTTGAAGCAGAAGCTTTGTGATGCGCCTATCCTATCCTTGCCCGAAGGCAATGATGATTTCGTCGTTTATTGTGATGCATCGAAATTGGGTCTTGGCTGTGTTCTGATGCAAAGGAACAAAGTCATAGCCTACGCATCAAGGAAATTGAAGGAGCATGAGAAAAACTACACCACTCATGATCTTGAGTTGGGTGCAGTTGTGTTCGCTCTCAAAATCTGGAGACACTATTTGTATGGTACAAAATACGTGGTTTTCACTGACCACAGAAGTCTTCAGCATATCTTTAATCAGAAAGAACTCAATATGAGGCAACGACATTAGGTTGAGCGTCTAAATGACTATGACTGCGAAATTCGCTACCATCCTGGTAAGGCGAATGTCATAGCCGACGCTTTGAGTTGTAAAGAACATATCAAGCTTCATTGTGTTCGTGTTCAATATGATATTCAGGCTCGAGCTGATATTCAAGCCCGCATTTCTCAGGCTCAACATGCTTGTGTTTCACAAGACTTGATGGGTAAGGAATTACCCTATCACATTAAGCCTGATCTTGTTTTGAAAGACAATGGATCATACTATTTCATGGACCGTTTGTGGGTCCCAGCCAAGATGGTCTTCGCACTCTGCTTATGGATGAAGCTCATAAGTCTCGTTATTCTGTCCATCCTGGCTCAGACAAAATGTATAAGGATCTTCGTACTCAGTATTGGTGGCCTGGTATGAAGAAGGATATTGCCTTGTACGTTTCAAAATGCCTTACTTGTCTTAAGGTCAAGGTTGAACACCAACATCCTTCTGGTCTTTTGGAGCAACCAGAGATCCCAGTTTGGAAATGGGAAAACATCGCTATGGATCTCATTACCAAACTTCCGCGCACTAAGAAAGGTCATGATGCCATCTGGGTAGTTGTTGATCGTCTTACAAAGTCAGCGCATTTCTTGCCAATCCGTGAGGATTTTTCTGCTGAAATCTAAGTGGATGAAATCGTATCACGACATGGTGTTCCTTTGAACATTATTTCTGACAAAGATGCTCGCTTTTCTTCTCATTTTTGGAGAACCATGCAATCTGCTATGGGGACCCAACTTAATCTGAGCACGGCATATCATCCACAAACAGATGGCCAAACTGAAAGAACAATCCAGACTTTGGAGGATATGCTAAGAGCTTGTGTGATCGATTTTGGTGGTAGTTGGGATTCACATCTTCCATTGATTGAATTCTCCTACAACAACAGTTATCACTCCAGCATCAACATGGCTCCTTTCGAGGCTCTCTATGGTCGAAAATGTCGTTCACCAGTCTGTCACACCCCGACCACGTAAAACAACAAAGCGTGGCGGAAACGTCGGGGAGTGTTGTAACAGAATTATCGTTTCATAACCATGGATACAAAAAGTGTTTCGTTTTATTGATAATATTAAACATTAACATTGTCTTAACATAGAATAAACAAGTTTCATAACGACTATCATTGTTTTAAAGTCACTAAGGCTTCATCCTGATCCTATGTGACTCATGCATCCTAGTATTCATCATCAAGCATCAACACCTGAAACATATGTGAAAATAAAGTCAACAAATAAATGCTGGCGAGTACATAGGTTTTGTAGGAGTGTCGGATTCATGGCTAGTTTAATTGTTGCAATACTGTATTAAAACCTTGTTTTGAAAAGAGTATAATATTGCCACTTAATTAACCAACTCAAATCAAGCGGGTTATAGTTTATAAAACCTCGTAGCCATGATTCCTAACCCAAAAACATTTGTTTTAGTAGAGCAAATTGTAAAGCATCTCGTATTAACTTGTTTAATAAATCTCGTGTGTTACTTCAAAAACATCGTTGTGTGACATCGTTTCAATATCGTTTACCCAAGTGAACTAAATAACGCTACGGTATGTAATATGTTGAAAACACTTATATATAAGAAGTACCAGCGGCGTATCTACCATGTTTTCACCACATTACACCCGTCCCGTTATCTAAACACTAACCAAAAACCAATCATTTACTCAAATCGTTTAACATCGTTTCCAAATTGTTCCCAAATCATTTACTCGTTTAAATCGTCCAAATCATCCTCGTTTTAATTGTGAAAACTTATATATGGTCGTCTCATTAATAATATTCAAACCTTTGTGACTCGTTCATCGTCCCAATCGTTCTCGTATTAACAAACCTCCAAAGGGTAAGTTAACAATCATCAGATTCAGTCGTTACCCACAACACCCACACATAACCATGGGTGTAGTAAAATAACGGGATTTGTCGGATCCTATGGTACCATAACCTAATACTGGTTGGTTCGGCCAAATTAATGAATATCATTTGTTATGTAACTACAACCAACAAGTTTGTTCACATTATTGAAATCGTTATTAGTTTAGTATCAATCGTTCTATTCGTTTTTGAAATCATCGTTTAAACCTTGAAAACAGTTTGTATATATGAATCACCCCAAAACAATTGAAAACAGTAAAATAGGGGAACTATGTACTCACATGTAGTGCAAGGAATCCTCAATCAATAGAACTTCGACAACTCGAGCAAATCAGAGAAGTCAAACAGCACCTAGTAATCGAACCCCTAGTCAAACAATAGACGCCTAAATTGGAAGGTCGGACAGAATGAGGTCTTGTAAACCAAATGAGTGTTGGAACTCATGTGATACGGTTTAACAAAGCCTAC
Organism: Helianthus tuberosus; assembly: GCA_030545235.1. Lineage (NCBI taxonomy): Eukaryota > Viridiplantae > Streptophyta > Magnoliopsida > Asterales > Asteraceae > Helianthus > Helianthus tuberosus. The sequence goes on along the minus strand of CM060423.1, from coordinate 165,914,563 downwards.
ATCCTAAATCGGAACCTAACCTAAGTGCTTTCGACCCATCGCGACCCATTAAGGTAGCTTATGCTACTTTAACGCGTCGTGCGCGCAAAGCGCGTTCGAGACGTCTAACTAGTCCTATGACAAGTATTATATGCCTATACATGTTTTATCATGTTGTATAATCAGTTATGTACAAAAGTTAAGGTTACATAAGCTTAATTACCAATTATACATGAAAAGGGTATTTTGGTAATGTACCTAAGGCATATAAACTACTTATCATACAACTACCTAAACTAGGTGACCATAAGGTATAACCTCTGAAGGTTATTCCCCATGCTACTATGGTCACTAAATATGTTCGGTCGGATCCTAATGATCGACCAAACGGGTCGTGTTCGAAAGTCTAAGCGGGTGTTAAGTCCGTTTGACTCACGACTCTACACAAGCACCAAACTAAAGAGTGACGAGCTAAACATGCTAGAACATGTTTAGAAAATAGGTTTTGATATCAAAACAAACGGTTTTGATATCCTAGAGTAGTTTGGTTAGAAAATACGCGTAAATGCGCATTTTGGCCGAAACTACGACTCGTCACTAAGCCTAGATAACGTGGTAATCAGTAGATATAGCCACTAGGGACTATAACCATCGTGATTACGCTCACGTTATGAAGTTCAAACGAACTTCGTGTTGACCATAAACTGGTCAACGCAGAAAGTCGAACATAGTTTGACTTTCGGACTCGAAAAGCGATAAAAGAACGAAGGAACACTTACAAAGGGTCCCCGCTAGTAAATCTTGATCGAATAGCTCGGGTATGAAGCAATGGCTTCAACTTAGAGCTTTTAGATCAGATTTGTGGGTTTTTGGAGTTGGGATGGATGGGTATTTATAGGATTAGGACCACCATTAGGATCGTTTCTTCAAAACCGTGATCGAATCTCATCCGTACGTGTGTTGGAATGTTATGGATGCTTCAATTGGCCCCCCATTATCAGTAATCAACATGTGGAATTGGGTTGGGAGTGGGTAACAGCTGTTAACAGCTGGTTTAGAAGTTTCTGATGTTCTGGCAACAGCTTACGGACCGTAAGCTATGGTCCTTACGGTCCGTAAGGACCTACTTTCACAGATTTGCAGTTTTAGTCCCTGCAGCCCCAAAACTTGGTTTTCGATGCATTTTTGACACGTTTAAGCCCCGTTAACACTATTTCAAATCTCTAAAATGAAGTTAAAGTATAGGGAACTTAAAATGTGCTCAAAAATATCTCGTATGTCGGTTCGTTTGGCCATACAGTTGCGTTGTTCGGTTAATTACGACGGAAGTCGTAACGGATGCAAAAACGATCCAAATTAAGCGACGAATGGAATTTTTCTTGTGCCAAACACTAAAATAAAATATTTTATTGCTTACATAAATTTTTTGATGTCCGGATGTATTCAGAATGTAAGTTATGCGCGAAAGTGCAAACTTATGCACTTTTTGACGCTTTTAGTCCCTGAATGACCATAAAGTTTATTTTAGCATACCGAACCCCTCAAAGCCTATTCCTGTCACACCCCCAAAATCCACATGCGGAATACTACCGCTTGGAGGCGTGACTGACCAGGATCCAGCCACCAATTATACTGAGCAATGTTTAATAGTAAGAATATTCACCAACCACAATGGTAAGTAAAATATCATAGTTTAAAGTTCGATAGTTAGGTTCAAGTATCAGTTTAGGTAAATAGCGGAAGCATAGGCAAAACAGTTTAAACAAAGTTCATAGTTCAGGTTATTTAGAACCCAACACGCGGGTTTTGACGACCACTACACTTCCCAAGCTGCAAGCTCCTGAGTCACTGAGTACCTGCAAAGCATGCAGTAGGGTATCAACAAAAAATGTTGGCGAGTTCACGTGTTGTCCAGTTTTAATTACCAAAAACTTGTTTCACTAGTTAATTTATCCGTTTATACATGCGATGGGGAGCTACCCCATAGGTAAGCGACTAAACTGTTTAACAATACCGAATACTTACTTAACCGTACGTTTCCGCAGTGCCCCGTTTGTCAATGTTCTATCGTCATTGACGGTTTGCCAGAGTACATTAGTTCACTCCCGTTCCCAATAACAAGGGTCGGTGTGAGGCTGGTTACACCTAAATAGCGCTATCAACTAATAACCCGTTCGCCAGGCCCCGGCGATTAATCGGTATCATGTAGTGAGGACTTAAGCGATAGAGTTTCGTTTAGTGTTGCTTGTTGCATTACCGTATAAACAATAATTAACTAAGAGTTCCCGTTTAAGGGAGAAAAGTAGGTTTGTATCCCTTACGAGGGGATAGCGTTGTTTAAGTTTCTGTTTCCCAAACCACCGGGAAGCATGCTTTGATAGTTGTGAACTCACCTTGGGTTGCTCGGTAGATTATTTTACCCGGTCAAGTATGTTGGTCACCACGTCCTAGCATGGTTACCAAGTATGGGTCAAGTTGGGTACAAATAAACACATAGCGAACACGTACGGCAAACACATATATCAAACACGTATAACATGCGTAACAACAAACAGTTGGTCAGCCCATACAATCAGCAGCAACAACACGTAGCCCAGTCAACAGAAAACCCAACAGTCAAAGTCCAATAACGCCAAAATAGCCCAGTCGAGACAAGGGTGGTTGCGACTCGCAACCGAGGTTATGACTCGCAACCGAGGTCTCGGTTTATCACGTTTTGGTTACGAGTCGCAACCAGAGGTTCCGACTCGCAACCGGCGGTTCCGACTTGACAGCGGTGATTACGACTCGCAACCGGATTCGACTCGTGTTGATTGCGACTCGCAACGCGGAGATCTCGACAAAACTCGCTGTGGTCTCGAGTCGCTACCAAAGGTTGCGACTCGCAACCGTGATTACGTGCACTGAAGATCTTCTAGAACCTGACATGTACTAACCAATGATATTGCATTTTCATGAAACATAGTACTATCCACACTAAACATGTCTGTTTGTCTATTTTGTGTCTAAATCGGATCAAACAAGGCATATTCAAAATATTTAAGTGACATTCATGCTGTTCATCATCATATTCATATAACATTCAAGCAATTATTTATGAACATTCAAACCTCATTTATCAACAATCCAACCCAAAAATCCTGTTCAAACCTTCTATATACTTCTCGGACAATATCAAGGCACACGAATAAGATTCATCTTATAAACCCAAACATTTATGCCTAAAACCTCCTAACCAACCCTTACTACAACCGAATAGCAAACCTTTAAACACAAAACCGGATCATTTTCATTAAGACACAAAAATCATTTCAAGCAACCACTTTTATCATCAAACAAGCATTTTATAGCAACAAACATCAACAATCAAGCACTATCAAGCATTTTAGTAACAAGACAAACAAGCAAAACAACTATGAAGATATTCATGCTAACCGGTTGGAAGTAGGGGTACAAGGAATCAATGAACCAAGCTCCAAATGATGATCTCGAGCTAGAATCCGAGAGTGATCTTGTTACCGGTTGACCCGAGAGAGGGAGAGGAGAGGAGGTGAGTTTGATGTTAGAACCTTAGGGTTTTAGGGTTTTTAGAGAGAGAGAGGGAGAGTGTGAGTGAGAGGATGCAAGAGAGTGATGTTGCAAAAATGGTGAAGTTGTGAGGGTTGGTCATATATATATCGAGTGGGTTAGGGGGTTTCCGGGTGGGCTAAGGTTACGGCCCAACTAGCCCAAGTGTTTACGGTTCACTCGAGACCGAAGGTGGTCTCGAGTCGGGTCCATGGTGTTCTCGGTTCACTTATATAACACACATACATATATAATATACACATATTCATCACATTTAGCACAAGGATCACATAAAATCATCGAGATAACACGCACTAACATTTAATAACGTATATACACATAATGCTAATACAAGATTTTTGCTCGGGAAAACCTAGAGTTGTCACATTATCCCCAAGTTTTAAGAACTTTCGTCCCGAAAGTTAAAGCAGCCACTGACAAGCTAGTAAAAGTGAGAGCGTTTTAACAGGGTGTCACATCATCCCCCCGTTAGTTCGGAATTTCGTCCCGAAATTCAGTTGTAGCTTCAGTGCTGGGGGTTTCATTTGGGAACAGTTGGGGGTACTTGCGCTTCATCTGGTCTTCCCGCTCCCAGGTAAACTCTGGGCCACGGCGTGAGTTCCAACGAACTCGTACGAGGGGTATCTGGCTACGTTTGAGGGTTTTGATCTCACGATCCGTGATCTCAACCGGTTCCTCAGTAAAGCGTAGCTGTTCGTCAATAGTAAGTTCCTTGTAAGGAATGACGAGTGTTTCATCTGACAGGCACTTCTTCAGATTAGACACGTGGAAGACGTTGTGCACAGCACTCAGTTCTTCAGGCAGATTCAATCTGTAGGCGGCCGTGCCGATCTTTTCGGTAACTTCAAAGGGTCCGACATATCTTGGGTTAAGCTTGCCTCGTTTTCCAAAACGAACCACACCCTTCCAGGGTGAGACCTTAAGTAGAGCCCGTTCACCAACCTGGAACTCTAGCGGTTTCCTATCCTTATCAGCGTTGCTCTTCTGACGGTCACGGGCTGCCGCCATGTGTTGCCTAATCTGGGCAATCTTTTCTGTAGTGCCTACCACAAGTTCCGAACCTGTGATCTGGCTCTGATACCAATCTGTCACACCCCCAAAATCCACATGCGGAATACTACCGCTTGGAGGCGTGACTGACCAGGATCCAGCCACCAATTATACTGAGCAATGTTTAATAGTAAGAATATTCACCAACCACAATGGTAAGTAAAATATCATAGTTTAAAGTTCGATAGTTAGGTTCAAGTATCAGTTTAGGTAAATAGCGGAAGCATAGGCAAAACAGTTTAAACAAAGTTCATAGTTCAGGTTATTTAGAACCCAACACGCGGGTTTTGACGACCACTACACTTCCCAAGCTGCAAGCTCCTGAGTCACTGAGTACCTGCAAAGCATGCAGTAGGGTATCAACAAAAAATGTTGGCGAGTTCACGTGTTGTCCAGTTTTAATTACCAAAAACTTGTTTCACTAGTTAATTTATCCGTTTATACATGCGATGGGGAGCTACCCCATAGGTAAGCGACTAAACTGTTTAACAATACCGAATACTTACTTAACCGTACGTTTCCGCAGTGCCCCGTTTGTCAATGTTCTATCGTCATTGACGGTTTGCCAGAGTACATTAGTTCACTCCCGTTCCCAATAACAAGGGTCGGTGTGAGGCTGGTTACACCTAAATAGCGCTATCAACTAATAACCCGTTCGCCAGGCCCCGGCGATTAATCGGTATCATGTAGTGAGGACTTAAGCGATAGAGTTTCGTTTAGTGTTGCTTGTTGCATTACCGTATAAACAATAATTAACTAAGAGTTCCCGTTTAAGGGAGAAAAGTAGGTTTGTATCCCTTACGAGGGGATAGCGTTGTTTAAGTTTCTGTTTCCCAAACCACCGGGAAGCATGCTTTGATAGTTGTGAACTCACCTTGGGTTGCTCGGTAGATTATTTTACCCGGTCAAGTATGTTGGTCACCACGTCCTAGCATGGTTACCAAGTATGGGTCAAGTTGGGTACAAATAAACACATAGCGAACACGTACGGCAAACACATATATCAAACACGTATAACATGCGTAACAACAAACAGTTGGTCAGCCCATACAATCAGCAGCAACAACACGTAGCCCAGTCAACAGAAAACCCAACAGTCAAAGTCCAATAACGCCAAAATAGCCCAGTCGAGACAAGGGTGGTTGCGACTCGCAACCGAGGTTATGACTCGCAACCGAGGTCTCGGTTTATCACGTTTTGGTTACGAGTCGCAACCAGAGGTTCCGACTCGCAACCGGCGGTTCCGACTTGACAGCGGTGATTACGACTCGCAACCGGATTCGACTCGTGTTGATTGCGACTCGCAACGCGGAGATCTCGACAAAACTCGCTGTGGTCTCGAGTCGCTACCAAAGGTTGCGACTCGCAACCGTGATTACGTGCACTGAAGATCTTCTAGAACCTGACATGTACTAACCAATGATATTGCATTTTCATGAAACATAGTACTATCCACACTAAACATGTCTGTTTGTCTATTTTGTGTCTAAATCGGATCAAACAAGGCATATTCAAAATATTTAAGTGACATTCATGCTGTTCATCATCATATTCATATAACATTCAAGCAATTATTTATGAACATTCAAACCTCATTTATCAACAATCCAACCCAAAAATCCTGTTCAAACCTTCTATATACTTCTCGGACAATATCAAGGCACACGAATAAGATTCATCTTATAAACCCAAACATTTATGCCTAAAACCTCCTAACCAACCCTTACTACAACCGAATAGCAAACCTTTAAACACAAAACCGGATCATTTTCATTAAGACACAAAAATCATTTCAAGCAACCACTTTTATCATCAAACAAGCATTTTATAGCAACAAACATCAACAATCAAGCACTATCAAGCATTTTAGTAACAAGACAAACAAGCAAAACAACTATGAAGATATTCATGCTAACCGGTTGGAAGTAGGGGTACAAGGAATCAATGAACCAAGCTCCAAATGATGATCTCGAGCTAGAATCCGAGAGTGATCTTGTTACCGGTTGACCCGAGAGAGGGAGAGGAGAGGAGGTGAGTTTGATGTTAGAACCTTAGGGTTTTAGGGTTTTTAGAGAGAGAGAGGGAGAGTGTGAGTGAGAGGATGCAAGAGAGTGATGTTGCAAAAATGGTGAAGTTGTGAGGGTTGGTCATATATATATCGAGTGGGTTAGGGGGTTTCCGGGTGGGCTAAGGTTACGGCCCAACTAGCCCAAGTGTTTACGGTTCACTCGAGACCGAAGGTGGTCTCGAGTCGGGTCCATGGTGTTCTCGGTTCACTTATATAACACACATACATATATAATATACACATATTCATCACATTTAGCACAAGGATCACATAAAATCATCGAGATAACACGCACTAACATTTAATAACGTATATACACATAATGCTAATACAAGATTTTTGCTCGGGAAAACCTAGAGTTGTCACATTATCCCCAAGTTTTAAGAACTTTCGTCCCGAAAGTTAAAGCAGCCACTGACAAGCTAGTAAAAGTGAGAGCGTTTTAACAGGGTGTCACATCATCCCCCCGTTAGTTCGGAATTTCGTCCCGAAATTCAGTTGTAGCTTCAGTGCTGGGGGTTTCATTTGGGAACAGTTGGGGGTACTTGCGCTTCATCTGGTCTTCCCGCTCCCAGGTAAACTCTGGGCCACGGCGTGAGTTCCAACGAACTCGTACGAGGGGTATCTGGCTACGTTTGAGGGTTTTGATCTCACGATCCGTGATCTCAACCGGTTCCTCAGTAAAGCGTAGCTGTTCGTCAATAGTAAGTTCCTTGTAAGGAATGACGAGTGTTTCATCTGACAGGCACTTCTTCAGATTAGACACGTGGAAGACGTTGTGCACAGCACTCAGTTCTTCAGGCAGATTCAATCTGTAGGCGGCCGTGCCGATCTTTTCGGTAACTTCAAAGGGTCCGACATATCTTGGGTTAAGCTTGCCTCGTTTTCCAAAACGAACCACACCCTTCCAGGGTGAGACCTTAAGTAGAGCCCGTTCACCAACCTGGAACTCTAGCGGTTTCCTATCCTTATCAGCGTTGCTCTTCTGACGGTCACGGGCTGCCGCCATGTGTTGCCTAATCTGGGCAATCTTTTCTGTAGTGCCTACCACAAGTTCCGAACCTGTGATCTGGCTCTGATACCAATCTGTCACACCCCCAAAATCCACATGCGGAATACTACCGCTTGGAGGCGTGACTGACCAGGATCCAGCCACCAATTATACTGAGCAATGTTTAATAGTAAGAATATTCACCAACCACAATGGTAAGTAAAATATCATAGTTTAAAGTTCGATAGTTAGGTTCAAGTATCTGTTTAGGTAAATAGCGGAAGCATAGGCAAAACAGTTTAAACAAAGTTCATAGTTCAGGTTATTTAGAACCCAACACGCGGGTTTTGACGACCACTACACTTCCCAAGCTGCAAGCTCCTGAGTCACTGAGTACCTGCAAAGCATGCAGTAGGGTATCAACAAAAAATGTTGGCGAGTTCACGTGTTGTCCAGTTTTAATTACCAAAAACTTGTTTCACTAGTTAATTTATCCGTTTATACATGCGATGGGGAGCTACCCCATAGGTAAGCGACTAAACTGTTTAACAATACCGAATACTTACTTAACCGTACGTTTCCGCAGTGCCCCGTTTGTCAATGTTCTATCGTCATTGACGGTTTGCCAGAGTACATTAGTTCACTCCCGTTCCCAATAACAAGGGTCGGTGTGAGGCTGGTTACACCTAAATAGCGCTATCAACTAATAACCCGTTCGCCAGGCCCCGGCGATTAATCGGTATCATGTAGTGAGGACTTAAGCGATAGAGTTTCGTTTAGTGTTGCTTGTTGCATTACCGTATAAACAATAATTAACTAAGAGTTCCCGTTTAAGGGAGAAAAGTAGGTTTGTATCCCTTACGAGGGGATAGCGTTGTTTAAGTTTCTGTTTCCCAAACCACCGGGAAGCATGCTTTGATAGTTGTGAACTCACCTTGGGTTGCTCGGTAGATTATTTTACCCGGTCAAGTATGTTGGTCACCACGTCCTAGCATGGTTACCAAGTATGGGTCAAGTTGGGTACAAATAAACACATAGCGAACACGTACGGCAAACACATATATCAAACACGTATAACATGCGTAACAACAAACAGTTGGTCAGCCCATACAATCAGCAGCAACAACACGTAGCCCAGTCAACAGAAAACCCAACAGTCAAAGTCCAATAACGCCAAAATAGCCCAGTCGAGACAAGGGTGGTTGCGACTCGCAACCGAGGTTATGACTCGCAACCGAGGTCTCGGTTTATCACGTTTTGGTTACGAGTCGCAACCAGAGGTTCCGACTCGCAACCGGCGGTTCCGACTTGACAGCGGTGATTACGACTCGCAACCGGATTCGACTCGTGTTGATTGCGACTCGCAACGCGGAGATCTCGACAAAACTCGCTGTGGTCTCGAGTCGCTACCAAAGGTTGCGACTCGCAACCGTGATTACGTGCACTGAAGATCTTCTAGAACCTGACATGTACTAACCAATGATATTGCATTTTCATGAAACATAGTACTATCCACACTAAACATGTCTGTTTGTCTATTTTGTGTCTAAATCGGATCAAACAAGGCATATTCAAAATATTTAAGTGACATTCATGCTGTTCATCATCATATTCATATAACATTCAAGCAATTATTTATGAACATTCAAACCTCATTTATCAACAATCCAACCCAAAAATCCTGTTCAAACCTTCTATATACTTCTCGGACAATATCAAGGCACACGAATAAGATTCATCTTATAAACCCAAACATTTATGCCTAAAACCTCCTAACCAACCCTTACTACAACCGAATAGCAAACCTTTAAACACAAAACCGGATCATTTTCATTAAGACACAAAAATCATTTCAAGCAACCACTTTTATCATCAAACAAGCATTTTATAGCAACAAACATCAACAATCAAGCACTATCAAGCATTTTAGTAACAAGACAAACAAGCAAAACAACTATGAAGATATTCATGCTAACCGGTTGGAAGTAGGGGTACAAGGAATCAATGAACCAAGCTCCAAATGATGATCTCGAGCTAGAATCCGAGAGTGATCTTGTTACCGGTTGACCCGAGAGAGGGAGAGGAGAGGAGGTGAGTTTGATGTTAGAACCTTAGGGTTTTAGGGTTTTTAGAGAGAGAGAGGGAGAGTGTGAGTGAGAGGATGCAAGAGAGTGATGTTGCAAAAATGGTGAAGTTGTGAGGGTTGGTCATATATATATCGAGTGGGTTAGGGGGTTTCCGGGTGGGCTAAGGTTACGGCCCAACTAGCCCAAGTGTTTACGGTTCACTCGAGACCGAAGGTGGTCTCGAGTCGGGTCCATGGTGTTCTCGGTTCACTTATATAACACACATACATATATAATATACACATATTCATCACATTTAGCACAAGGATCACATAAAATCATCGAGATAACACGCACTAACATTTAATAACGTATATACACATAATGCTAATACAAGATTTTTGCTCGGGAAAACCTAGAGTTGTCACATTATCCCCAAGCTATGTAAAGGTTATTTAGGGTATGTTTAACTTATGATCAAGTTCCGAAATGTTCATTACTATACAAATCGGCATAGTTTCGTAGTTTGACACAAATAGTCCCTGCGATCGAACAAAGTTGATTTCAACACACCAAACCATTCAAAACTTATTTCTAAGTTATGTGGAGGTTATTTAAGGTATTTTAAGCCTATGTCACTATTCCAAAGTGTTTTTCTCATTATACTGACTGCGTTTACGCACCAGTTTGCGTATAACCTTCCAGAACGCGATTTAAAGTTTGCAATCGGAGTCGAATCGAATTGAAAAATCACCAAACACAATTACACACATAGAAACACTAAAACACATATAATAACACCAAAGTACATTGTTTTATTAATAATCATCATTGTTTTACATCCTACATCGATTACAGAACACAGTTGTCACAGTCTCCCCTACTTCAGGAAATTTCGTCCCGAAATTTTAACTAGAGGAAGCTTGTGAAAACAAATGCGGATATTTCATCTTCATCTGGTCCTCACGTTCCCAAGTAAACTCTGGGCCTGGTTTGGATTCCAAGCGAACTTTGACCAATAGAATCTGTTTGTTCTTCAACTGTTTGAATGCACTGTCCACGATCTCCACGGGTTTCTCGACAAAGTGCATTGTTTCATCGATTCAAATCTCATCGAGAGGAATGTGTAGATCAGCCTCAGCTAAAAACTTTCGCAGATTGGACACGTGAAAAGTCGGATGAATATTTCCAAGCTCTGGAGGTAGCTCTAGACGATAGGCAACATTTCCAATTCTTTCCACAATCTTAAATGGTCCCACATATCGAGGTGCAAGTTTTCCTTTCTTTCCAAATCTCACAACTCCCTTCCAAGGTGAAACCTTGAGTAGGACACGATCTCCGACTTGAAATTCTAAGGGCTTGTGTCGCATATCCGCATAACTCTTTTGACGGTTTCGAGCTGTCACAAGATTATCACGGATTTTCTTGATTTTGTCTGTTGTTTCCAGAACGAGCTCAGGTCCAGTAAGCTGAGCTTCACCGGTCTCGTTCCAACAGACAGGTGAATGACATTTTCGACCATAGAGAGCTTCGAATGGTGCCATATTAATACTAGTATGATGACTATTGTTGTAAGAGAACTCGATCAATGGCAGATGAGAATCCCAATTACCACCAAAGTCTATCACGCATGCTCTAAGCATATCCTCTAAAGTTTGAATCGTTCTCTCAGATTGACCATCTGTTTGGGGATGATAAGCAGTGCTCAGATTCAGTTGGGTTCCCAAAGCAGATTGCATGGCCTTCCAGAAATGAGATGAAAATCGAGCATCACGATCAGAGATGATATCCAAGGGCACACCATGTCGTGTCACAATCTCATCAACATATATCTTTGCAAGTTTATCAGCAGATAGATCCTCGCGAATCGGAATGAAATGAGCTGATTTCGTTAATCGGTCGATAATAACCCAAATAGCATCATGACCTTTAGACGTACGCGGTAACTTAGTGATGAGATCCATCGTAATGTTCTCCCACTTCCAAACCGGTATCTCTGGTTGTATAAGCAAGCCAGAAGGTCGTTGATGTTCGGCCTTGATTTGAGACAAGTTAGGCATTTCGATACATACAAGGCAACATCCTTCTTCATACCAGGCCACCAACACTGAGTACGAAGATCCTTATACATTTTATCAGCAACAGGATGGATAGAATATCGAGACTTATGAGATTCGTCCATTACCAAGGTGCGAAGATCGTCTTGTTTTCGAATCCACAAACGATCCATGAAATAGAGCATACCATCGTCTTTCGCTTCGAGTTTAAGCTCAAGCTGATGTGGTAATTCCGTACCTATCAAGTTTTGTGAGACACAAAACTACTGAGCTTGTAGAACACAGGATTGAAGATCAGATAGAGTTCGAATAGAATGAAGCTTGACTTGTTCTTTTCGACTAAGCGCATCGGCTATGACATTCGCCTTACCAGGATGGTAGCGAATCTCGCAATCGTAATCGTTCAAGAGTTCAACCCAACGTCGTTGCCTCATATTCAGCTCTTTCTGATTAAGAATATGCTGGAGACTTTTGTGGTCTATGAAAACCACACACTTCGTTCCATAGAGGTAGTGTCTCCAGATTTTAAGCGCGATAACCACAGCTCCTAACTCAAGATCATGAGTCGTATAGTTCTTCTCGTGAACTTTCAATTGTCTAGATGCATATGCTATAACTTTACCTAGTTGCATAAGGACGCAACCAAGGCCTAAGTTGGACGCATCGCAATAGACAACGAAATCATCGTTTCCCTCGGGCAGAGATAGAACAGGAGCATTACATAACTTCTGCTTCAACGTTTGGAACGCTTCTTCTTGCTTGGGTCCCCACTCGAAAGGCTTATTCTTCTGAGTCAAAGCAGTGAGCGGAACCGCAATCTTTGAGAAATTTGAAATGAATCGACGATAATAACCAGCAAGACCAAGAAAAGATCGAATCTCTGTAGGCATCGTTGGTGTATTCCATGTCACACCCCGAAATTTATCAGAGCTGGCGTGACTGGACTGGTATCTTCATTGCACAGCGGAAGAAAATAAGCTAAGTCTTTCTAGAAATTGAATGCCACTAAGTACTCGTATCTCCAATGGTTCTCCTATTCCAACCGTGCCCTGTCTTAGAACTGTAACCTGAGAAAGAAACATGCGAAAAATCAACATAAAGTTGAGCGAGTTCATAGTTTGTTTGTAAAAGATTGGAAATAAATCTTTTGAGTTGTGAAAGATTTGAAATAAATCTTTGGAGTAACCGGTTTTTGAAATAGTATTGAGAAAACGAATCAAAAGTCATTTTCTTGCCAAGTTATATGGAAACGTTGTGTTTGTAACATAGTATGTTCATAAAAACCATGTATTTGTAAAGTCTTGTATTTGTAATGTTCGTATAACCGTCACTGCCCACCCTGACTTTGACTCCATACCCGCATATTCCTATGCTTTGAATTTTGTATAAGACATGGTATTTAATTTGTATGAACAAGTATTTTCCGTAAGTATAAAATCCCTGGTATGTAGCAAATAAGGAAATAAAGAGATCACCAATGGTTTGCAAGGCCATTGATATGTGTGAAGTGCAAGTAGGAAGACTCAAACCTAGCGGATTTTGCGTTGGGCACAAAGTCACCCCGAGGTCCGTTCTGCTGGGCCTGGGGCTGGGGTTGGGCTCGCTACACCCAGATAGATCTACCGCTTACATCCCTCGGTCCTACAATGAGGATTAATGGCCTCCAGTTCCCGCCTACCCACTCACATGATCTAAGTAGTAACCCTCCTTAAGCTAACCATACCATGTGTAAAAATGTCTGTAAGAATTGTAACATGTATTTTACCCCAGCCTAGAAGGCTGAACTTCCCCAGCCTCTAAGGCCCATTTCCTCATTCTCTATATATTATCACCAGACGATCCATCCTTATTCATGAAAATCATTCACGTTCGATAATACGAATTTGTTTTGTAAAAACCGGTATGTTTAGTATAAACCTTTCGCAAATCATTTGAGTTCCTCGAAATCCTTTCGTAATATGATTTAGAAATAAGAGTTTTGCGTTTGTTCTAAACTTTGTATGTTTTTGCAAGACGTGCATGTCTTTCCACCCCGAAAACATTTATAAAAATGTAGAGCCGTAAAAAGTGGGGTTATGAACTCACCTGAATATTCTTGTGCAAAGCGAGCTAATTACGACCTCGTGATGTCGTTTCCAAGATGAGACTCGCTAGCGTGCATTCTACAATATTCCTAACACGGAATATCTAATAAGTTTCTAAATAAATGTAGTAACTAACTACGTGTCACCGAGCTCTACCGAATCGTTAATCGAACGATTCAACGGTAAGTTGTTAACTTAATGGAAAAGATTAAGTTATATGTGTTAAGTCTCGTTTAATGTCAGTAGCAATTTAATAAGTCTTGAAAAAGACTTAGTTTCCGAGAGACTTAAAATGAATAAATATTTATATAAAAATATATAAATATATCGTTGTAAGTGTGTTAGCCGTCTCGAGTAGTCATACGTGTATGTATCGAGTATTCGTATGAAAATAATATATATAATAACTTGTATTATATATATCACGTCTTGTGTATATTTGTCAAGAATATACGTATATGCTGTTTAGGCGTATAAAATAAATATGAAGAGTTATATTTATTTTATAGAGGAAACGTTGAGTTGTTATGTTTGAAAATAAATATATAAACCATATTTATTTTTGTAAAAGAATTCGCGTTGTACGACATATATAAGTATATTTATTTTAGTAACACAATTGTCGTGTCGTTTGATATTCGAAATAAACATATATACCATATTTATTTATAAAAGAATTCGAGTTTTAGGTGTTTGAAATAAATAGAATAATCATATTTATTCTATAAAAGTTTCCGTATTCTTGATGTTTAAACCAAACCTCGTAGTCGTTTATGAAAAATATCTTCCTTTGGATGTTCGAAATAAGTATATAAACTATACTTGTTTTTATAAAAGAATTGTCTTTTTCGTATGTTGTAAAGTGTCGACATTTTGCATTTGTTTTACTAAAAGATTATTCGAATTCCGACGTTTTGTTTTATAATAAAAATGCTTCGTCTTTACGGATTTTCTCGAAAAACGGGCAGAGTTTCCTCTGTTTTTGGACGCCCCTGACAACACAGGTTGTCGTTATTTCATCAAAATTCAACAATATTCGACCAAGATTCAACTAAGCTATATGTAATATATATCAGGTGTAAATTATATAATCAGTCGGTTCGAGCTCGTTTCTCACGTATAATAAAACAATCGTTAAATATAATTATCAAAATTATAAATGTGTCGTATCTTTACCAAATCTTTCGTGTCGAGATGTTTGACTGAGTTGACCGAGTCAAATGGGTTGACCGAGTTGACTCAGTGAGTTGACCAGATTTGACTAAGACGATCCGAATCGTGAACCGTGAACCGTTGACTTGTCTTGACCGAGCCCGAACCCGAACCGAAGTTGCTGACCAGATGACCGAGTCTTCACTGTGTTGACCTCATGTTGACTTATGTTGACCGCTTCTTGACCCGAACACTGAGTCGAGCATAACCCGAATCTGGAACGAGTGCCACCATCATTACTGATGTTGTCACCGGCTGCCACAGTCGGCCACCTCCGACTCCGTCATCAACAACAGAATTTTAACATCATAAATCTTCAGAAAAGAAAAGAGAACAAGATGAATGAGAACAGGGTCTTTACCGGAGGTTTGTAGGAAACAATCCGCCACCGTCGCCGGCCACTGCCACCGTCGACCCGAGCCGAGACCAACACAGAACCCGCCAACCCGATATAGCTCTGATTTGGACTGAAACATCATCGGCATCAACAAAATCACCATCACATTGATGAAACCCGTCGGATAATAACAAGGACCGCCGGTCCTTGACGCCGATCGCCGGTCAATGGCGCCGCCCGAAGGTTCTTTCTCTCTCGCTGCGATTATCTCTCTCCTCCGCCTCTGTCTTCAGCCGTCGCTCACCACCACCCGAAAACGGTGGTGGTCAGTCCGTCGAGGGAAAAAGAAAGGGGGGTTGCTCGAGGTGTCGGACCGGAAGGGGGGGTGGCCGGAGCCACCGGCTCCACTCCATGTGGTTGGATTGCAGGAGAACCGAGAAGAGGTAGGGGTGGTCGGCTGGGTTGGGTTTTGATTTGGAGAAGATGAACTTTGGTTGTGTGTATATTCTGATTGTATATGTATAGATCAAGAGATGAGAGGGAAACAAGAAAGTGTTTGGATAGTGTTAATAAATGAGAGAGAGGGATAAGTTATTCTCTGTGTTTGTTGTGTGTATATTGCCTGCATATGGACCACCTTATATAGAGATTTTGAGATGTGGATCTAAATAAATCTTTTGTAGAGATTTATTAGGATTTTGTGAATCTAGCATGGATTTTGGACATATTTTGTGAAGATTTGCATAGATTTTTAGATCTAATATAGATCTTGTTGAGATTTCCAAATCTTTAATAGATTTTGTAGGATTTTTATAATATCCTGGTAAGATCTCTAAGGAAAAGGGTCTAATATATTTTGGACAGGTTTAGGCTTGCGGGTTTTGAGCTTGGGCCCAGGGCCCACAAGCCCATCTCGTGTGTAAGTGGCCCGTAATTCCTACGAGATTCGTTGTCAAATCCTGAACTTCGTTTAACGTCAAAAATTAAAATACAAAAATATGGTCGGTAGTCGTTGTTTGCACGCTCGTTCGTCGATTACGGTAATAATCGCGAAAAATTGTATTGTTGTCGTCTTTAATCCGTTTTTCGATCCGGTTTCGACTGTAGTCACAAAATTTAATTACGAAGCTAAAATATAGCGTAAAAATTTAATATTTGTCAGCGTTGTCAGTATTCTGTTCGGTTTCAATCCGTTGCCGTTTAACGTTTCACCGGTTTCTCTGTAAACCACCATTCGCGCACTGTAAGGTCGGATAGACATTCCTAGGCACTCCAAAGTCCTAATTAAGTTAATCCGTGCTGTACACACTATTTATTGTCGCGTTAATCGCCTATTAATTACGTAATTAAGAGCCGTAAATCACGGGTTGTCACATTCTCCCCCTGTTACAGAAATTTCGTCCTCGAAATTTAGACTACGCTAACCCCTAAGAGTTACGTTATGTGTAGGTAATTACGAATAGTATCAAAGTGTATGACCATAAAATCGGATCAAGACTTATTCAAATCATGTGAATTCAAGGGCATTCCTTCACAATAGGAATCCCAACGGGTTAAAAGAAATGTGTCTCAGTAATTTATTTCAAAGGAAACGAGACGTAATGATGCAGTCACCAGTGCGACTAAGGATCCAACAATGAACAGGAACTTCGACCAATCGAATTCCATATAAACGTTTACAACATGTAAATGAGTTCTAGAAGCAATAACATCTTAGAATCAACAATCTCAAATGTAATAGTTTGCATGAAATGCTCGATCGTGATCAGCTCAAGCTGCAAGTTATACCGACGCCACAAGGTGTCGTAGAGAATGAAACAATTTCAATATAGAGGTGATCGAACAAGTATCACCAGTGTATTGCATTAAACGCTCAATCATGATTAGCCCAAGCTACAAGTTTGTACTGACACCACAAGGTGTCGTAGTGACTTAAATAATTCAATAATAGCGGTGATCAAACAAATCCACCGTGTTTGAAGTCAAATGAAAGCGCCATGAAGTAAATATAAATGTTTGTTCCAACAAACATCGAAAGATTTTCAATTGAAAATGGAACATTAAAGAAATAATGTTTTCGATCGAAGATGAAGAAGCAATGAATATCGCAAAACTTTCGATCGATGTTGAAAGAACCGTTAAGAGGTACACCAAAATATGCAATGAATTTGTGTACCATTGTCATAACACACAATTGTGTTAAGACCGCTTAACTATGAGAAATCGAAACGGATTTAAAGCAATTTAATAAATAAATAATTAAATCCGTGCATGAGATGCGTAAACGAGTTTAGCGCAAGCTTCAAATTAATGAAAATCACCATCACATGGTGTCGAAATCAACAGACAATTTAATGGAGTCGAATACCAAACAAGTTTACCTCGACTCGGAACAAATGAAGTGCTTGTAAAAATTGATTTGAATATGATGCTTCCAATGCATCATATGGCGTTTTGGATCGAATATGTGTAATGAACAGGTTCAAACAATTGAATTTGGTTTTAACGCAATCCGACAATAAATATATGTATCGACAAGAAAATTTTCGGCATGGTCACAACGAACAACCATGTATGTGACTTGTAAAGAAATGATCGTGATACAATGACCCTTAAGAGGAGTAGAGGTACGAAAATCTACTCAGTAAATTGCGAAATGTGAAATTCAAAATTTCAATAAAAGAAATTTGAGGACTTTACCTGGGGTTGCGTGTGATGACCGGTTGTTAGGTGACATTACCATGGAATGTCGAACATATCATTTTTGTCATTAATTAGGTAGGGGGGGAATGCGGAGACATTCGTCTTCTCCCTGGCGTGATTCGTGTCATTGCAGGATCGCTTGAGAAGTTGTCGTTTCCTGATCGTTAGCTCTCCTGCTGACAGGAATCTAGCGTCGTTGTTGAATTGCGCCATCGTGTCTTTTCAAAGGCCTCGCCTCGATAGTCGTACGTGTCGTATTTCAACCTCCGTTGATGTATAGCTTATGTTTCACGTATACCTGTGCACTAGCGTTACGTTCTGCGTAGAATGTGATGTACTCCGACATCCGTTGACATAAAATTTGAGTTTCATGTATTCTCGTGCACTAGCGTTTCGTTATGCGTAGGCTGCCTGCTCGGGAAGTTAAAATATTATAGGCAATATGGATAATAGCGTGTGCCCGAGTTAATATTCACGGTTCCTACGTGATGACCTTTAATAAACACACACATGCACAAATAATCAGTCATATAATCAAATGAACATGTTAGTCACCAATAAGCAATCAAGTAATTTCCCCTAGTCCCACTAGTCTATCCTCCCAGCCTCTCAGACTGAACTTCCTAGTCCCACTAGACTATCCTCCTAGCTGAACTCCCTTTTCCGATGGTCTTAAATGCATGTTTCCTAAACTCTCAGAGTTTTGTGTACTGTATGTAATCGTTTCTTGTACCGTGTGTAAAACAGAACTTTAGCGTATGGTTGAAAACAAAATTTTTGACTGTTTGTTTTTTTCGGCAACGGTTGGAGACCATATTCGAGTACTAGGCGTTCTGTATGTATTCAAGTTTTAATATTCTAAGTTCCCAGAGAAAAGTGAGGTTAGAGCCTAGGTATCTCTACAGAAACCCTATTCGCTGTAACCTATAGCTCTTATACCAATCTGTCACACCCCGAAATTTATCATAGCTGGCGTGACTGGACTGGTATCTTCATTGCACAGCGGAAGCAAATAAGCTAAGTCTTTCTAGAAATTGAACGCCACTAAATACTCGTATCTCCAATGGTTCTCCTATTCCAACCGTGCCCTGTCTTAGAACTGTAACCTGAGAAAGAAACATGCGAAAAATCAACATAAAGTTGAGTGAGTTCATAGTTTGTTGGTAAAAGATTGGAAATAAATCTTTTGAGTTGTGAAAGATTTGAAATAAATCTTTGGAGTAACCGGTTTTTGAAATAGTATTGAGAAAACGAATCAAAAGTCATTTTCTTGCCAAGTTATATGGAAACGTTGTGTTTGTAACACAGTATGTTCATAAAAACCATGTATTTGTAAAGTCTTGTATTTGTAATGTTCGTATAACCGTCACTGCCCACCCTGACTTTGACTCCATACCCGCATATTCCTATGCTTTGAATTTTGTATAAGACATGGTATTTAATTTGTATGAACAAGTATTTTCTGTAAGTATAAAATCCCTGGTATGTAGCAAATAAGGAAATAAAGAGATCACCAATGGTTTGCAAGGCCATTGATATGTGTGAAGTGCAAGTAGGAAGACTCAAACCTAACGGATTTTGCGTTGGGCACAAAGTCACCCCGAGGTCCGTTCTGCTGGGCCTGGGGCTGGGGTTGGGCTCGCTACACCCAGATAGATCTACCGCTTACATCCCTCGGTCCTACAATGAGGATTAATGGCCTCCAGTTCCTGCCTACCCACTCACATGATCTAAGTAGTAACCCTCCTTAAGCTAACCATACCATGTGTAAAAATGTCTGTAATAATTGTAACATGTATTTTACCCCAGCCTAGAAGGCTGAACTTCCCCAGCCTCTAAGGCCCATTTCCTCATTCTCTATATATTATCACCAGACGATCCATCCTTATTCATGAAAATCATTCACGTTCGATAATACGAATTTGTTTTGTAAAAACCGGTATGTTTAGTATAAACCTTTCGCAAATCATTTGAGTTCCTCGAAATCCTTTCGTAATATGATTTAGAAATAAGAGTTTTGCGTTTGTTCTAAACTTTGTATGTTTTTGCAAGACGTGCATGTCTTTCCACCCCGAAAACATTTATAAAAATGTAGAGCCGTAAAAAGTGGGGTTATGAACTCACCTGAATATTCTTGTGCAAAGCGAGCTAATTACGACCTCATGATGTCGTTTCCAAGACGAGACTCGCTAGCGTGCATTCTACAATATTCCTAACACGGAATATCTAATAAGTTTCTAAATAAACGTAGTAACTAACTACGTGTCACCGATCTCTACCGAATCGTTAATCGAACGATTCAACGGTAAGTTGTTAACTTAATGGAAAAGATTAAGTTATACGTGTTGAGTCTCGTTTAATGTCAGTAGCAATTTAATAAGTCTGGAAAAAGACTTAGTTTCCGAGAGACTTAAAATAAATAAATATTTATATAAAAATATATAAATATATCGTTGTAAGTGTGTTAGCCGTCTCGAGTAGTCATACGTGTATGTATCGAGTATTCGTATGAAAATAATATATATAATAACTTGTATTATATATATCACGTCTTGTATATATTTGTCAAGAATATACGTATATGCCGTTTAGGCGTATAAAATAAATATGAAGAGTTATATTTATTTTATAGAGGAAACGTTGAGTTGTATACGTTTTGTTTTATAATAAAAATGCTTCGTCTTTATGGATTTTCTCGAAAAACGGACAGAGTTTCCTCTGTTTTTGGACGCCCCCGACAACACAGGTTGTCGTTATTTCATCAAAATTCAACAATATTCGACCAAGATTCAACTAAGCTATATGTAATATATATTAGGTGTAAATTATATAATCAGTCGGTTCGAGCTCGTTTCTCATGTATAATAAAACAATCGTTAAATATAATTATCAAAATTATAAATGCGTCGTATCTTTACCAAATCTTTGGTGTCGAGACGTTTGACTGAGTTGACCGAGTCAAATGGGTTGACCGAGTTGACTCAGTGAGTTGACCAGATTTGACTAAGACGATCCGAATCGTGAACCGTGAACCGTTGACTTGTCTTGACCGAGCCCGAACCCGAACCGAAGTTGCTGACCAGATGACCGAGTCTTGACTGTGTTGACCTCACGTTGACTTATGTTGACCGCTTCTTGACCCGAACACTGAGTCGAGCATAACCCGAATCTGGAACGAGTGCCACCATCATCACGGATGTTGTCGCCGGCTGCCACAGTCGGCCACCTCCGACTCCGTCATCAATAACAGAATTTTAACATCATAAATCTTCAGAAAAGAAAAGAGAACAAGATGAATGAGAACAGGGGTTTTACCGGAGGTTTGTAGGAAACAATCCGCCACCGTCGCCGGCCACTGCCGCCGTCGACCCGAGCCGAGACCAACACAGAACCCGCCAACCCGATATAGCTTTGATTTGGACTGAAACATCATCGGCATCAACAAAATCACCATCACATTGATGAAACCCGTCGGATAATAACAAGGACCGCCGGTCCTAGACGCCGACCGCCGGTCAATGGCGCCGCCCGAAGGTTCTTTCTCTCTCGCTGCGATTCTCTCTCTCCTCCGCCTCTATCTTCAGCCGTCGCTCACCACCACCCGAAAACGGTGGTGGTGGTGGTCAGTCCGTCGAGGAAAAAAGAAAGGGGGGGTTGCTCGAGGTGTCGGACCGGAAGGGGGGTGGCCGGAGCCACCGGCTCCACTCCATGTGGTTGGATTGCAGGAGAACCGAGAAGCGGTAGGGGTGGTCGGCTGGGTTGGGTTTTGATTTGGAGAAGATGAACTTTGGTTGTGTGTGTATTCTGATTGTATATGTATAGATCAAGAGATGAGAGAGAAACAAGAAAGTGTTTGGCTAGTGTTAATAAACGAGAGAGAGGGATAAGTTGTTCTCTGTGTTTGTTGTGTGTATATTGCCTGCATATGGACCTCCTTATATAGAGATTTTGAGATGTGGATCTAAATAAATCTTTTGTAGAGATTTATTAGGATTTTGTGAATCTAGCATGGATTTTGGACATATTTTGTGAAGATTTGCATAGATTTTTAGATCTAATATAGATCTTGTTGAGATTTTCAAATCTTTAATAGATTTTGTAGGATTTTTATAATATCCTGGTAAGATCTCTAAGGAAAAGGGTCTAATATATTATGGACATGTTTAGGCTTGCGGGTTTTGAGCTTGGGCCCAGGGCCCACAAGCCCATCTCGTGTGTAAGTGGCCCGTAATTCCTACGAGATTCGTTGTCAAATCCTGAACTCCGTTTAACGTCAAAAATTAAAATACAAAAATATGGTCGGTAGTCGTTGTTTGCACGCTCGTTCGTCAATTACGGTAATAATCGCGAAAAATTGTATTGTTGTCGTCTTTAATCCGTTTTTCGATCCGGTTTCGACTGTAGTCACAAAATTTAATTACGAAGCTAAAATATAGCGTAAAAATTTAATATTTGTCGGCGTTGTAAGTATTCTGTTCGGTTTCAATCCGTTGCCGTTTAACGTTTCACCGGTTTCTCTGTAAACCACCATTCGCGCACTGTAAGGTCGGATAGACGTTCCCAGGCACTCCAAAGGCCTAATTAAGTTAATCCGTGCTGTACATACTATTTATTGTCGCGTTAATCGCCTGTTAATTACGTAATTAAGAGCCGTAAATCACGGGTTATCACATTCCAGTCCTTAATAGCAGCAATCTTGGATTGATCCACATGAATACCCTGCTCATTGACTATATGACCCAAGAATTGAACTTCTTTAAGCCAGAATTCACACTTGGAGAATTTAGCAAAAAGTTCTTCCTTCTTCAGGAGTTCCAATGTTAAGCGAAGGTGTTGTTCGTGCTCGGCTTGAGACTTTGAATAAATCAAGATGTCATCAATAAAAACAATGACGAATTGATCCAAATAAGGCTTGCAGACCCTATTCATTAAGTCCACAAAGATAGCTGGAGCATTCGTCAAACCAAAAGGCATAACAGTAAACTCGTAATGCACATATCTTGTGCGAAAAGCAGTTTTGGGAATATCTTCTTCGAGAACACGAAGTTGATGATACCCAGAACGCAAATCGATCATGGAAAAGCATGACGCACCCTGCAGCTGGTCGAAGAGGTCATCAATTCGAGGTAGGGGATATCGATTCTTGATGGTGAGCTTATTAAGCTCACGATAATCGATACACATTTGAAAAGACCCATCTTTCTTTTTCACGAAGAGGACAGGAGCTCCCCAAGGTGAAAAGCTCGGTCGAATGAATCCTTTATCAGATAACTCTTGAAGCTGCTTCGATAATTCTTGCATCTCAGACGGTGCAAGTCGATAAAGCGCTTTTGCAATTGGGTTGGCATTGGGTACAAGGTCAATATGAAACTCGACTTGACGTACTGGAGGCAAACCAGTCAGTTCATCAGGAAACACCTCTGGATAATCCCGAACAATCGGAATATCTTGAATACTTTTGTTCTTGTCTTTCTCCTCGGTGACATGTGCCAGAAAAGCAACATATCCTTTTCGCAAATAACTTTGGGCCTTTGTACACGACATAAGCTTCAGTCTACCTGAAGGTTTCTCGCCACGAACTTCTAGAACATCGCCAGAAGACAAAGGAATACGAACAATCTTATCGAAACAAACCACCTCAGCGTGGTGTTTGGTTAACCAATCCATTCCAACGATAATATCGAAACTCCCAAGTTGCATCGGTGTGAGGTCAATAGGAAAAAGATGGTTATCAAGGTTTAATTGACAACCATGAATAACAGAATCGAGAACAAGAGGTTTACCAGTAGCAACCTCGACAGATAAGGGTTTCCTCAGTTTAGTTCTAGGTATCGCAAGCAAAGGCTCAAAAGACAAAGAAACAAAACTTCTATCGGCACCAGAATCAAAAAGAATAGACGCAGGTCGATTGTTAACAAGAAACGTACCGTTAACCACTTCGTTGTCGACCCTCGCTTCGTTTGCATTCAAATTGTACGCTCGACCACGAGCGGGATTCACATTGACGTTGACGTTCGCATTCGGGTTCGCGTTAGCATTCGCGTTTGCATTCACCAGTCTCGGACAGTTGTTGCGGAAGTGACCATACTCTCCACAATTAAAACATGAACCCGGTGGGAATCTCACAACGTTCCCCTGACCCTGAGCTGGAACCTGAGCAACCTGATTTTGACCAAAATGACAAATATTGGCCAAATGTCCAAGTCTACCACACGTCGTGCACTGCCTGTAAGCTTGTTGTGCAACGTGATGACCGTTGCACCGAGCACAGTGAGGTGCGGTACCAGCATACGCTTTCTTTGCAGGTGGCTGAGCCGGTGGGTTCTGCGGGTTCTGAGCAGTCTGTGCTGTAACAGCAAAATTCTGGGCACCCTTTCGCTTCCTCGACTTCTTCGACGTCTCTCCTTCCTTACCCTTACCCTTTTTCTTGTCCTTCTCTGAATCAGTCGCCTTCTTTTTATCACCCTTGCGGGTGAGTTTACCCTTCCTGACTTGAGTCTCAGTTAGGGTAGCAGATAACTCGATCGCTTGGCGAAGGATAGGAGGATTAACACCGGTAACATTCTCCAGAATAGAATCGGGTAGACCATCGATATATCTCTCGATTGCTTTCTCCAGAGGGGTAACCATGGTGGGACACAATAGACTGAGCTCCTCAAAACGATTCGTGTACGCATGGTGTTCAGCCCCATCTTGCTTTAAATCGTCAAATTCTCATTTCAAAGCTCGAATTTCGTGACGGGGACAAAACTCCTTCATCATGAGAGCCCGAAGCTCTTCCCATGTTTGTGCTAACGCCACTTCGGCACCCCTGTCACGCATAATACCATTCCACCAGGTAAGCGCTCGCTTCTCAAACACGCTTGAAGCAAATTCAACCTTACGCGCATTCGGACACTGCACATGTCTGAATGTAACAACTCTCACTAAAAAGTCCTATTTAGTATTATATTTAGTCCAATAGGAAACCCTAATTAAGAAACCCAAGTGATTCTGCATAAACCCTGAAATTTCCAGAACAATCAGAATCAGGATCAGGGCCCCTAAAACTCAGGGGGGATATTTTCTATTGACGATTATCCACTTAATTCGTTGTCAGAATAGAATTTTAAGAAACTACTGACTCAGTAAGCCTACACCCACACGTGGCCACCCTATAGTGATTAGGTGTCCCTTACGGACCGTAAGGGATAAGGCTTACGGTCCGTAAGCTTTTCAAAATTTGTGTATAAATAGCGCTTGAACGACGTAAAAAGTCGAAATATACACTGAGTTATGCTCTGTTTACTATCAAAATACACACGAATCACAAATCGTCGCCGCGATACTGGGTATTAATTCGATCGCTGATACGATTCAATGTCCGATCGATTGAAACTATCCGATAGATGTTTAAGTGCTGCTCAAATTTGGGTTTATACTTTGTCATTCGTCGTTAAATCGATGGATGTTTAAGTATCGCACTTTGTCATTTGTTGTGAGGGTTTGATCTCGTGAGTTATCGTAAAAGCTGTATTAATTACTTACCTAGTTCGTGTGCAAATTAGGTTATTAAGCTTATCAGTAGGCTAAACTCTACCTCATACCAAAATAAATGTTAATTCTCAGAAGAGTTAGAATCCGGAAGCTTGTTAAAACAAGGTGAGTTCACAGATTTTCTACAAGGCACGGCCATCCTTCGTAGATAGGATGCCAGTATTAAAACCTGCATATTCTTTTTGGGTAGGATATATACGGCCATCCTCCAGAGGCAGGATGCCACTATAAATCATATGAATTCTCCAGAGTGCAGAATAACGTACGTTCGTCCTCCCTGGATTGGGTAGGGACAACAAAACAAATATTCGGGATAATCCTACGGGCTAGTAAGCCAGTGAACAGAAACTATGAATTCACTCAACTTTGTTGTTGACTCGTTGTTACATGCCTTGCAGGTCGTTAGATCCCTAGCTTAAGGAGCTTGCACAAGGAGACGTGGTCGTTGTGGGAAAATATTAAACTTATGTTTTTGGTTTTATGCTTCCGCTGTAAACTATGTTTTGACACCAATTGTATTGTGTTGGATTTTATAAATATTAATTAATTACATGTTTTGTTCAATATGATTGGTGGCTATGATCCTGGGCATGTCACGCCTCCAAGGCGGGGTGGGGTTTTTGGAGGGTGTGACAGAGTGGTATCAGAGCCATTGGTTATAGTGAACTTGGTTTTAATAAGGGAAAAAGTTTTTGATGAAAACCAAACGATAACCGGTAAAGTGTTCAATGATCCACAATGATGCTTCATTCCAAAGTCCAAGACTCAATACTTTACTGAGTTCTATAATATTGATTTTAAGTGCTACGGGTTAAGGTTAAGCCATCCCTAAGTATTTCATTCAACTTTAAGAAATGTCTATCTGACAAATTTCTGGTAGTATCTCTTTAAGACATAGAGATAAATGAAAAGTTTAAAGATTTGTGACTTTAGATAGAAGACAGAAAGGTTAAGTTTCTTGAGCATAAAAGATTAGTACTAGTATCCTTACTTATTCGAGTAAATCTCGAGGACGAGATTTTTATAAGGAGGGGAGAATGTAACAATTC
Organism: Helianthus tuberosus; assembly: GCA_030545235.1. Taxonomy (NCBI): domain Eukaryota; kingdom Viridiplantae; phylum Streptophyta; class Magnoliopsida; order Asterales; family Asteraceae; genus Helianthus; species Helianthus tuberosus. The sequence continues at coordinate 165,887,843 of CM060423.1, read as the reverse complement.
TCACTAAAAAGTCCTATTTAGTATTATATTTAGTCCAATAGGAAACCCTAATTAAGAAACCCAAGTGATTCTGTATAAACCCTGAAATTTCCAAAACAACCAGAATCGGGATCAGGGCCCCTAAAACTCAGGGGGGGTATTTTCTATTGACGATTATCCACTTAATTCGTTGTCAGAATAGAATTTTAAGAAACTACTGACTCAGCAAGCCTACACCCACACGTGGCCACCCTATAGTGATTAGGTGTCCCTTACGGACCGTAAGGGATAAGGCTTACGGTCCGTAAGCTTGTCAAAATTTGTGTATAAATAGCAGAGTTTGGGACTTGAAATTGGGTGCTTGAACGACGTAAAAAGTCGAAATATACACTGAGTTATGCTCTGTTTACTATCAAAACACACACGAATCACAAATCGTTGCCGCGATACAGGGTATTAATTCGATCGCTGATACGATTCAATGTCCGATCGATTGAAACTATCCGATAGATGTTTAAGTGCTGCTCAAATTTGGGTTTATACTTTGTCATTCGTCGTTAAATCGATGGATGTTTAAGTATCGCACTTTGTCATTTGTTGTGAGGGTTTGATCTCGTGAGTTATCGTAAAAGCTGTATTAATTACTTACCTAGTTCGTGTGCAAATTAGGTTATTAAGCTTATCAGTAGGCTAAACTCTACCTCATACCAAAATAGATGTTAATTCTCAGAAGAGTTAGAATCCGGAAGCTTGTTAAAACAAGGTGAGTTCACAGATTTTCTACAAGGCACGGCCATCCTCCGTAGATAGGATGCCAGTATTAAAACCTGCATATTCTTTTTGGGTAGGATATGTACGGCCATCCTCCAGAGGCAGGATGCCACTATAAATCATACGAATTCTCCAGAGTGTAGAATAACGTACGTTCGTCCTCCCTGGATTGGGTAGGGACAACAAAACAAATATTCGGGATAATCCTACGGGCTAGTAAGCCAGTGAACAGAAACCGTGAATTCACTCAACTTTGTTGTTGACTCGTTGTTACATGTCTTGCAGGTCGTTAGATCCCTAGCTTAAGGAGCTTGCACAAGGAGACGTGGTCGTTGTGGGAAAATATTAAACTTATGTTTTTGGTTTTATGCTTCCGCTGTAAACTATGTGTTGACACCAATTGTATTGTGTTGGATTTTATAAATGTTAATTAATTACATGTTTTGTTCAATATGATTGGTGGCTATAATCCTGGGCATGTCACGCCTCCAAGGCGGGGTGGGGTTTTTGGAGTGTGTGACACTGAATGTGCTCTCGATGCTCTCAAACCACTGTAGGAGTGAAGTTGCTCCTTGCGACCCAGAAAACTTAAGCGGCTTCGCAGAATTGAAGTTCTTGAAATTACACGGTGCATTGTTGTTGTTATTAATGATGTTGTTGAATATCTCGTGGACTTGGGTTACAACACCGGGAAGCACAGCAGCCATTTGCGGAGAGACCAGGGCTGCGATTTCTTCAATAGTAAAAGTTCGAGGATCGCGTCGAGGAGGCATTGTCTAACAAGGAAACAGGAGAATCGAGTGAGGTTGAAATTTAGGAAAAAAAACAAAAGAGGTATCGACAAAACATAAGAGAGGCGATCATTCGTTTGTTACCTCGAACAAACAAATGACACGTAGTGACTAATCAAACTAAATAGGTCAAAATAATGTATCGCGAAGACATGCTCGCCTATAAGTGAACACTCACCCCAAGAGTTCCCAGGTAAGAGTGACTGGTCCGATTATGTGGATTTGTACGAACACTCTAGCCTTAGACAGAAAACCCAGGGTACAGGCATTCACTCTTCCAGTTTGCACGTGTTCACATTATTTAGACCCAAACTTTGACGAGATTTTTGAAAACTTGAAGGGTTCAAAACCATATAATAGAGGGTTCAAAACCTAGTAATTAATCATCCGAGAATAGATGATTAGTTTTCAAAGCGGGTTCGGAAATTGTGTTCTAGTTGTGGTTATCACCTAAGGATAGGTGACGATTTTGTTTTAAAAATCTAAACGCAAATAAACTTGCGTTGGGGTCCTAGAAGTTATAGTCTAGGTCAAAGCATCACTAATAACCTAATTCCCTATAACCATTGGCTCTGATACCAACTCTTCTGTCACACCCCGACCACGTAAAACAACAAAGCGTGGCGAAAACGTCGGGGAGTGTTGTAACAGAATTATCGTTTCATAACCATGGATACAAAAAGTGTTTCGTTTTATTGATAATATTAAACATTAACATCGTCTTAACATAGAATAAACAAGTTTCATAATGACTATCATTGTTTTAAAGTCACTAAGGCTTCGTCCTGATCCTATGTGACTCATGCATCCTAGTATTCATCATCAAGCATTAACACCTGAAACATATGTGAAAATAAAGTCAGCAAAGAAATGCTGGCGAGTACATAGGTTTTGTAGGAGTGTCGGATTCATGGCTAGTTTAAATGTTGCAATACTGTATTAAAACCTTGTTTTGAAAAGAGTATAATATTGCCACTTAATTAACCAACTCAAATCAAGAGGGTTATAGTTTATAAAACCTCGTAGCCATGATTCCTAACCCAAAAACATTTGTTTTAGTAGAGCAAATTGTAAAGCATCTCGTATTAACTCGTTTAATAAATCTCGTGTGTTACTTCGAAAACATCGTTGTGTGACATCGTTTCAATATCGTTTACCCAAGTGAACTAAATAACGCTACGGTATGTAATATGTTGAAAACACTTATATATAAGAAGTACCAGCGGCGTATCTACCATGTTTTCACCACATTACACCCGTCCCGTTATCTAAACACTAACCACAAACCAATCGTTTACTCAAATCGTTTACTCGTTTAAATCATCCAAATCATCCTCGTTTTAATTGTGAAAACTTATATATGGTCGTCTCGTTAATAAGAGTTAACTGCCATTTTCGTCACTGTGGTTTGGTCATTTGGCCATTTCAGTCCATTTCTCAAAAATGCGCCATTTTCGTCCCCCACGTTCTGGAAAGGTGCCATTTCAGTCCAAAAATCATAACCCAGTTAAGTCAGTTAGTAAACAAGGACTGATTGTGTAAATTTGTAACATAAAGGACTGATTGTGTAAATTTGTAACACCACCACCACTAGCCCTGCCACCACCACCACTCCGCTGCCACCACCACCGCCACCACCGCCACCACAGCCACCACCGCCACCACAGCCACACCGCCACCACAATGGTGACCGGAGTTGCAGGTCCGGCTAACTTTTCAGAATGGTGACCGGAGAATGGTGCAACTTCTGTCCGATGTGATCATCTCCGGGTTATGAGAAGGGTGATGAGAATGGTGACCGGAGAATGGTGCAACGTTTTGCACCACCGGAGATGAGAAGGGTGGTCGGAGTTGCAGCCACACCGCCACCACAATGGTGACCGGAGAATGGTGCAACTTCTGTCCGATGTGATCACCGGAACCTGCAACTTCTGTCGGGTTTCGAACAGAAGTTGCAGGAGATGAACGTTAAAGATGATCTTGTTTCGGAAGCTTTCGAATGGTGGTGATGAACGGAGCCGAGCTGTGATCACCGGAACCTGCAACTTCACCGGAACCTGCCACCACCACCACTCCGCTGCCACCACCACCGCCACCGCCACCGCCACCACAGCCACCACCGCCACCACCTGCAACTTTGATTTCGGTCACCGTATCTCTCACAACCTGCAACACCAGGTCTTGTACTTCGGTGACCAACGACATCAACCTTCATCTTCTCCGACACCGTAAACCTGCAACATCGACCGCTGCCACCTTCGTCTCTGTTATCGCTCAACGACCACCACAGCCTGTCCATTATCTCCGTCTTTCATTCATCTTCTCCGGAACCCTTCACCGGAACCTGCAACTCTCCTCCGGTGATGGCCCACTTACTGTCATCGTTCTCATTGGACAGAAGACAAAACAATGCAACAGCACATTCCTGCTGCTGCTCTGATGAAAGCCCAAGAAGAGAAATTAACATCTGAACACCTTCACGACCCTGAAGAGCATGCCATAAATTCCCCTCATTATTGCATAAAATTAGTAGGGATTTTATCAACTCGTCTTGAACTTCATGGACTGCCATTGCGATCAAACCAACCAGTAAATGTTTTGCATCAGAATTAGCAAGTTTGCTCGCAAAAATCGGATTTGCATACAAACTGGAAAGAGCTTCTATGGTACGTTCTTGGACAAAAACGGTAAACGAGGCTTAAACTGTTTAATTAACGTCATTTCAATATCTATTGGGCGGCGGCAGGTGTGGTGGTGGTGGTGGTGTGTTAGTGGTGAACGAGGTGGAGATGGTGGTATGAGATGTTGGTGGCAGATCGGAGTGGTGGTGGTGGCAGTGGCTGTGGTGGCGTGGTGGTAGCGGAGTGGTGGTGGTGGTGGCGGTGGTGGCGGTGGTGGTGGCAGTGGCTGTGGTGGCGGTGGTGGCGGTGGTGGTGGTGGTGGCAGTGGCTGTGGTGGCGGTGGTGGGAACTGGTGTGGCGGTGTGCCATTTCAGTCCATTTTTCAAATATACATTTTACTTAAATGGTCCCTTATGTTACAAATTTACACAATCAGTCCTTGTTTACTAACTGACTTAACTGGGTTATGATTTTTGGACTGAAATGGCACCTTTCCAGAACGTGGGGGACGAAAATGGCGCATTTTTGAGAAATGGACTGAAATGGCCAAAGTGACCAAACCACAGGGACGAAAATGGCAGTTAACTCCGTTAATAATATTCAAACCTTTGTGACTCGTTCATCGTCTCAATCATTCTCGTATTAACAAACCTCCAAAGGGTAAGTTAACAATCATCAGATTCAGTCGTTACCCACAACACCCACACATAACCATGGGTGTAGTAAAATAACGGGATTTGTCGGATCCTATGGTACCATAACCTAATACTGGTCGGTTTGGCCAAATTAATGAATATCATTTGTTATGTAACTACAACCAACAAGTTTGTTCACATTATTGAAATCGTTATTAGTTTAGTATCAATCGTTCTATTCGTTTTTGAAATCATCGTTTAAACCTTGAAAACAGTTTGTACATATGAATCACCACAAAATAATTGAAAACAGTAAAATAGGGGAACTATGTACTCACATGTAGTGCAAAGTATCCTCAATCAATAGAACTTCAACAACTCGAGCAAATCAGAGAAGTCAAACAGCACCTAGTAATCGAACCACTAGTCAAACAATAGACGCCTAAATCGGAAGATCGGACAGAATGAGGTCTTGTAAACCAAATGAGTGTTGGAACTCATGTGATATGGTTTAACAAAGCCTACATCCTAAATCGGAACCTAACCTAAGTGCTTTCGACCCATCGCTACCCATTAAGGTAGCTTATGCTACTTTAACGCGTCATGCGCGCAAAGCGCGTTCGAGACGTCTAACTAGTCCTATGACAAGTATTATATGCCTATACATGTTTTATCATGTTGTATAATCAGTTATGTACAAAAGTTAAGGTTACATAAGCTTAATTACCAATTATACATGAAAAGGGTATTTTGGTAATTTACCTAAGGCAAATAAACTACTTATCATACAACTACCTAAACTAGGTGACCATAAGGTATAACCTCTGAAGGTTATTCCCCATGCTACTATGGTCACTAAACATGTTCGGTCGGATCCTAATGATCAACCAAACGGGTCATGTTCGAAAGTCTAAGCGGGTGTTAAGTCCGCTTGACTCACGACTCTACACAAGCACCAAACTAAAGATTGACGAGCTAAACATGCTAGAACATGTTTAGAAAATAGGTTTTGATATCAAAACAAACGGTTTTGATATCCTAGAGTAGTTTGGTTACAAAATACGCGTAAATGCGCATTTTGGCCGATACTACGACTCGTCACTAAGCCTAGATAATGTGGTAATCAGTAGGTATAGCCACTAGGGACTATAACCATCGTGATTACGCTCACGTTATGAAGTTCAAACGAACTTCGTGTTGACCATAAACTGGTCAACGCAGAAAGTCAAACATAGTTTGACTTTCAGACTCGAAAAGCGATAAAAGAACGAAGGAACACTTACAAAGGGTCCCCGCTAGTAAATCTTGATCGAATAGCTCGGGTATGAAGCAATGGCTTCAACTTAGAGCTTTTAGATCAGATTTGTGGGTTTTTAGAGTTGGGATGGATGGGTATTTATAGGATTAGGACCACCGTTAGGATCGTTTCTTGAAAACTGTGATCGAATCTCATCCGTACATGTGTTGGAATGTTATGGATGCTTCAATTGGCCCCCCATTATCAGTAATCAACATGTGGAATTGGGTTGGAGGTGGGTAACAGCTGTTAACAGCTGGTTTAGAAGTTTCTGATGTTTTGGAAATAGCTTACGGACCGTAAGCTTTGGTCCTTACGGTCCGTAAGGACCTACTTTCACAGATTTGCAGTTTTAGTCCCTGCAGCCCCAAAACTTGGTTTTCGATGCATTTTTGACACGTTTAAGCCCCGCTAACCCCATTTCAAAGCTCTAAAATGAAGTTAAAGTATAGGGAACTTAAAATGTGCTAAAAAATATCTCGGATGTCGGTTCGTTTGGCCGTACAGTTGCGTTGTTCGGTTAATTACGACGGAAGTCGTAACGGATGCAAAAACGATCCAAATTAAGCGACGAATGGAATTTTTCTTGTGCCAAACACTAAAATAAAATATTTTAATGCTTACATAAATTTATGGATGTCCGGATGTATTCAGAATGTAAGTTATGCGCGAAAGTGCAAACTTATGCACTTTTTGATGCTTTTAGTCCCTGAATGACCATAAAGTTTATTTTAGCATACCGAACCCCTCAAAGCCTATTCCTAAGCTATGTAAAGGTTATTTAGGGTATTTTTAACTTATGATCAAGTTCCAGAATGTTCGTTACTATACAAATTGGCATAGTTTCGCAGTTTGACACAAATAGTCCCTGCGATCGAAGAAAGTTGATTTCAACACACCAAACCATTCAAAACTTATTTCTAAGTTATGTGGAGGTTATTTAAGGTATGTTAAGCCTATTTCACTATTCCGGAGTGTTTGTCGCATTATACTGACTGCTTTTACGCACCAGTTTGCGTATAACCTTCCAGAACGCGATTTAAAGTTTGCAATCGGAATCGAATCGAATCGAATTAAAAAATCACCAAACATAATTACACACATAGAAACACTAAAACACATATAATAACACCAAAGCACATTGTTTTATTAATAATCATCATTGTTTTACATCGTACATCGATTACAGAACACAGTTGTCACACAGTCTGCTGGAATAAAATAGGTGAGGCTCAGCTTACTGGTCCTAAACTCATTCTAGAGACAACAGATAAGATTAAGAAAGTTCGTGATAACCTTCATACAGCTAGAAGCTGTCAAAAGAGTTACGCGGACCAAGGACGCAAGCCCATGGAATTTCAAGTCGGTGATCGAGTATTACTTAAGGTCTCACCTTGGAAAGGTGTGATCAGATTTGGAAAGACAGGAAAACTTGCACCTAGATATGTTGGACCATTCATGATCGTCGAAAGAATTGGTAAGGTAGCCTACAGACTTGAGTTACCTCCTGAACTTGGAAATGTTCATCCAACCTTCCACGTGTCCAATCTCAAAAAGTGTCTAGCTGATGAGAACCTCCACATACCCCTTGATGAAATTCGTGTTGTTAAAACACTACATTTTGTTGAGAAGCCAGTGGAAATCATGGACCGTATGGTCAAATGGCTTAAACGTAAGCGTATTCCTTTGGTTAAAGTTCGCTGGGAATCTAAACGTGGACCTGAGTTTACTTGGGAACATGAAGATCAAATGAAGGCGAGGTATCCACATCTTTTCCCACGAGTTTCCTCTAAACAAATTTCGGGACGAAATTTCCACAAGTAGGGGAGACTGTGACATATGCGCTTGTAATCATTGTAGATAGTTCAGTTATTAATGAAATAAAGTTATTTGATCCCAATTTTTGTTTGTTTATGTTTTATGTTTTTCATGTTTTGATTTCTATTCAATTTCAAACTCTATATCGCTTTATGGAGAGTTACACGCAAACTGATGCGTAAACGTAGTCAGTTTAACGTGACAAATACTCCGGAACATCAACATATGCTTAACATACCTTAAAATAACCTTTACATAACTTAGAAATAAGTTTTGAGGGCTTTGGTATGGCAAAATCAAGTCTATTCGCTTACAGGGACTAAAATTGACAAACTGCGAAAGTATGCCAATTTAAGCTGTAACGAACATTAAGGAACATGGACATAAGTTAAACACACCCTAAATATCCTTTACATAGCTTAGAAATAGGCTTTGAGGGGTTCGGTGTGCAAAAAATAAACTTTATGCTCATTTAGGGGCTAAAAGCGTCAAAAAGTGCACAAGTTTGCATTTTCGCGCATAACTTACGATCTGAATACACCCGAACATCCAAAAATTTATGTAAGCATTAAAATATTTTATTTTAGTGTTTGGCATAAGAAAAATCAATTCGTCGCGCAATTTGGACCGTTTTTGCGTCCGTTACGACTTCCGTCGTAATTAACCGAACAACGCAACCGTACGGCCAAACGAACCGACATCCGACATATTTTTAAGCATATTTTAAGTTCCCTATACTTTAACTTCATAATTGAGCCTTTAAGTGAGGTTAACGGGGCTTAAACGTGTCAAAACGCATCAAAAATCAAGTTCGGAGACTTAGGGGCCTGTTCTGCCATTTTACAAAGTATCAGACCTGCAAGGTCCTTATGGACCATATGGTTCTGGGTCTTATGGTCCGTAAGCTGTCCCCAGATCAGCAGAATGTTGTTTCCAGCCATTTCCAGCCTGTTGCAGCTGTTATGCACTCTTGAAGGTGGTATTTTCGAAACTATGGACTCCCATGGGTTTGTAAATCAGTGGGTATGTGTTGTATGGCTGAGATTACGGCACGGTTTTCAAGAAACGATCCTAACGGTTCTATGAAAACTATATATACCCCTCCATCCCATTTGTTGCAACCCACATTTTGATCTGAGTTTTTTTCTAAGTGGTTGTGTTTATACACTTCCTACCTGAGATTACTTGGAATCAAATACTTGCGGGGACCCTTTGTAAGTGTTCCTTTGTTCTTTTTATGTGTTTTTATGCTTGAAAGTCAAACTGCATTTGACTTTCTGCATTGACCAGTTTATGGTCAATGCGAAGTTCGTTTGAACTTCATAACGTGAGCGTAATCACGATGGTCATAGTCCCTAGTGACTATACCTACTGATTACCACGTTATCTAGGCTCAGTGACGAGTCGTAGTTTCGAGCAAAATGCGTGTTCTTGCGTTTTTGTAACCAAACTACTCTAGGGTATCAAAACCGTTTGTTTTGATATCAAAACCTGTTTTCTAACTTGACTAAACATGTTCTAGCATGTTTAGCTCGTCACTTTTAGATTTGTGCTTGTTTAGGGTCGTAAGGGTAAGCGATCTAATCAATCGCTTATGCTTTCGAACCCGACCCATTTGGTCGATCATTAGGATCCGACCAAACATTTTAGGTGACCATAGTTGTATAGGGAATAACCTTCCGAGGTTATACCTTATGGTCACGTCGTTTAAGTAGTTGTATGATAGGTAGTATATATGCCTTAGATAAATTACCAAAATGCCCTTTTTACGTTAAAATTCATTTAATGCCTATGTAACATAACTTTTGCCATCTAAACTGAATTAACAACAATATTAAACATGTTAAGGCGTATCTTATTTGTCATAAGGCTAGTTAGGCGGTCCAAACGCGTTTTACGCGAATGACGCGTTAAAGTAGCATAAGCCACCTAAACGGGTCGTAACGGGTCAAAAGCACTTAGGCTAGGTTTCGTTTTGTATGGAGGCTTTGTTAAACCATATTACATGAGTTCCTACAGTCATATGGTTTACGAACCCTCGTACTACCCGATCCTCCGAATAGGTCCGTTTATTAATGTAGTTACCTATATTAGGTGTCGTTTGATTCCGTAATCTTCTAGCTTTGCTTGGTGGATATCCAAAGTCTATTGAGCAATCTCAAGTGAGTACATAGACCCCTCTTTTACTGTTTTCCAAACATTTTAGGGTGAAACACATGTGCCTACTTGTTATTTTCATGCTTTCCATGTTTTCATATCTTATATTTATTATGTTCATTAAGTACACTATTAGTACAAAATTTCATTTTCTTTTGCTATATATGTTTACTTAGCATATTTAGCACAATAATTTACAATACATCTTTTTCTGCTTTGTATGTTAACTAAGCATATTTAGCACATTGATTTACATGACTTTTCTGCTTTGTATGTTAACTTAGCATACTTAGTACATTACTTTCATCACATGTTTACAATTTGATATGACATTTGGTTTGTTCAACGGGTCTAAACTACATTCATTAACATTAGCTATGCCGCTCGGTAGTAAGTAATGGTACCATAGGACTTGACAAATCCCGTTCCTGACATCCTAGGTTTGTTTGGGTGTAAGGAATGACTGAATCCGAAAACATTTTCTTTGATAATCTTTACTCTAAGGTTATCATGCTGTCTCAAGGCTTGAATGTATGCGTTAACTTACCACATAAGTGTTTGTATCAGTAAAACATGTATTTATCTTACAAAACATAACTTTCGATTTATTCAAAATACTTTGTTTTGTACATTTTTTTTACTTGTGGTTTAAGTAGTCTCATTTTACTTACCATACATAACTTTTGTTTACACATTACATGACTTATATTCAACTTGGATTATACTATGACATTTGACTATTAGTCTAAAACATGGACATTTTACAATGTCGGTTGGTTTAAGTGACTTAAATAACGAGGCGTGTGTGATATGATACAAACATGGTGGATACGCCGCTGGTACTTCCTATATATAAGTGTTTGTATGATATTACATATCGTAGCGTCATTTAAATCACTTCAGTTTAAACATATTACATTTTACAACACCTTTTCACTTAAACATTGTTTTACAAATAACTTGGTTTATTCAAACTCTTTTTACTTTGTTATTCTTATAACCATACACTATCCTTTTATATATATATACATATCATCTGATTTTGCTATCGTCTTTCAAATGATTTATAAAACATAACATTTAACAGGGTTCATGACTGATTTTCATTAAACATTTCTCTAAACTCAAGTCATGAATCCTATTTTCATAAAACCTATGTATCTCACAGGAATTTTTATACTGACGTACCTATTTTCACATGTGCTTTCAGGAGCTGCTGCTTAGGATGTTCGTGACACACTAGGGCGGACCTGTGCCTTAGAGACTTAAAATAAAGATAGAACTAGTTTAATTATGTGATGTACTCTTTGTTTCAGTTATCTTAAGACAATGCAACTCTTTGTTGAATGAATAAAACATAACTTTTAAATGCCATGGTTGTGAAACAATAATTCTGTTACAACACTCCCCGACGTTTCCGCCATGATTTGATGTTTTACGTGGTCGGGGTGTGACATAATACTGGTTGGTTCGGCCAAAATTAATGAATGTCATTTTTTATGTAACTACAACCAATAAGTTCGTTCACATTATCAAAATCGTTATTAGTTTAGTATAAATCGTTCTAATCGTTTTTGAAATCATCGTTTAAACCTTGAAAACATTTTGTACATATGAATCACCCCAAAACAATTGAAAATAGTAAAATAGGGGAACTATGTACTCACATGTAGTGCAAGGTATCCTCAATCAATAGTACTTCAACAAACTCGAGTAAACCAGAGAAATCAAGCAGCACCTAGTAATCGAATCACTAGTCAAACAATAGACGCCTAAATTGGAAGATCAGACAGAATGAGGTCCTGTAAACCAAATGAGTGTTGGAACTCATGTGATATGGTTTAACAAAGCCTATATCCTAAATGAAACCTAACCTAAGTGCTTTCGACCCATCGCGACTCATTAAGGTAGCTTACGCTTACTTTAACGCGTCGTGCGCGCAAAGCACGTTCGAGACGTCTAACTAGTCCTATGACAGGTATTATATGCCAAAACATGTTTAAATATGTTACATACTCAGTTACGTGACAAAAGTTTATGTTACATATGCTTAATTACCAATTATGTACGAAAAGGGCATTTTGGTCATTTACCTAAGGCATATAAACTACTTATCATACAACTACCTAAACTAGGTGACCATAAGGTATAACCTCGAAAGGTTATTCCCTGTGCTATTATGGTCACTAAACACGTTTGGTCGGGTCCTAATGATCGACCAAACGGGTCGTGCTCGAATGTCTAAGCGGGTGTTTAGTCCGCTTGACTTACGACTCTACACAAGCACTAAACTAAAAAGTGACGAGCTAAACATGCTAAAACATGTTTAGTTAAGTTAGAAAACAGGTTTTGATATCAGAACAGATGGTTTTGATATCCTAGAGTAGTTTGGTTACAAAATACGCGTAAATGCACATTTTGGCCGAAACTACGACTCGTCACTGAGCCTAGATAACGTGGTAATCAGTAGGTATAATCACTAGGGACTATAACCATCGTGATTACGCTCACGTTATGAATTTCAAACGAACTTTGTGTTGAACATAAACTGGTCAAAGCAGAAAGTCAAACGCAGTTTGACTTTAACGATGAAAAGAACGAAAGAATACTTACACAAGGTCCCCGCAAGATTTGATCCGATTTTCTCTCAGGTAGGAAGCATATACTTCCACTTAGAGAGCATAAATCAGATTTCAAATTGTGGGTTTTGAGCAAGACATGGGGGGTATTTATAGATATGGTAGAGCCGTTAAGATCGTTCCTCGTTAACCGAGATTCAATCCTAGCCGTACACATCGAGCCCACTGTTTTTAGAAAACCAGGGGAGCCCCGAGAAATGCCCCAAAACCATGTGCGAAGGTGGGTAACAGCTGGAACAAGCTGTTTTCAACTTTCTGATGTTCTGGCACCTGCTTACGGACCGTAAGCACATCCCCATACGGTCCGTAAGGACCTTGCAGGTCAGCAAGTTTAAAAAATGGCAGAACAGGCCCCTGCAACCCCAAACTTCGTTTTCGATGCATTTTTGACAAGTTTAAGCCCCGTTAACCCCATTTCAAAGCTCTAAAATGAAGTTAAAGTGCAGGGAACTTAAAATATACTCAAAAATATCTCGGATGTCGGCTCGTTTGGTCATACGGTTGCGTTGTTCGGTTAATTACGACGGAAGTCGCAACGAATGCAAAAACGAACCAAATTAAGCGACGAATGGAATTTTCTTATGCCAAACACTAAAATAAAATATTTTAATGCTTACATAAATTTTTGGACGTCCGGATATATTCAGAACGAAAGATATGCGCGAAAATGCAAACTTGTGCACTTTTTGACGCTTTTAGTCCCTATTGATCAATAAAGTTTATTTTAGCATACCGAACTCCTCAAAGCCTATTTATAAGCTATGTAAAGGTTATTTAGGGTATGTTTAACTTATGATCAAGTTCCGGAGTGTTCGTTGCTATATAAATTGGTATAGTTTCGCAGTTTGACACAATTAGTCCCTGTTATTGAGTAAACTTGATTTCAACACACCAAACCATCCAAAACTTATCTCTAAGTTATGTGGAGGTTATTTTAAGCTATTTTAAGCCTATTTCACTATTCTGGAGTGTTTGTTGCATTAAACTGGTTATATTTACGCATCAGTGTGCGTATAACCTTCCAGAAATCGATTTAAAGCTTGCAATCGGAATCGAATCGAATTGAAAAATCACCAAACACAAATACACACATAAAAACACCAAAACACATATACTAACACCAAAGCACATTGTTTTATTAATAATCATCATTGTTTTACATCGTACATCGATTACAGAGTACAGTTGTCACATTTAACATCCTGTTTACCGACACCATCAGACTCTGACTCAGACACTCCTTCTGATTTGATCTCCTCCTTTTTGGATTTCTCGTCAGACTCCTTTTGACCTAACTCTATTTTGACCGACACGTTTTCAACTGACTCAGTAACAACAGACTCTGGTTTTACAGATTCTGTGTCTACCTCTTTCAATTTTGCCATTAATGCTTTGTCAGCAATCTCTTTCAGTGTCTCTTCAGTCATTTCTTTGGAGACATCAATAATTTCTTCAACCGGAGCTTTCTCAACATCATACTATGGGCAAAATCCTGTTGTTGGCTCACTGAAGAAACCTGTAAAAGAATCAAACACATTAGGAGGCATAATAGATTTTAAAGAACTAGCTAAATCCTCCTGTTCGGATTGATAATAGTAGACTTCTGCAACAACTTCTTCAATATCAACCAAACTTTCTTCTGACACATCTTCACTAACAACCTCTGTTTCAACAACACTCTCAGACACCTCCATAATCTCAGCCATCATTGCTCTACCCTCACTGCCAGGGATATACTTATCCCAGCTGAAACCTTCAGCTACCTTTTCATCATCTTGATTGACTATGAGAGCTTTTTCTGGCTTGTTTTCGATCTGAGGTCTTTAAACGACAGGTTGTTGATTTGTCTTGTGATAGATCGCCTATCTGTAGTAATCATTGGTAAATGGATTTTGGTGGTTGTTGACCTCTCTATTCGGACACTCCCGCTTAAAATGCCCCTTCTCTTTACATCTGAAACAAGTCACTTTGGACTTATCAAAACCAAGCTTTTGATCCGGTCCTGACAAACTGTTTCGACCCGTAATTTCCATAAACCTTTGGGCTCTTCTTACCAAACTAGCCATTCCCCATTTTATGTCAATCAGCTCTAGCTCCTCTGGATCGATTTAGTCGTAATCCTCCTTTGTCATATCTGGATTACCAATCCTCCCAGCTACCAAACTCTCATATGACTCAAGAACGGAAGCTAACAGTGTGATGTGTTGCTTTGCAACTGCTTCTGTAAATTCTTGTCCATTTTTTACGTTTACAGCAATGTTACACTGTATCCCAGAAACATAACCCTGATTGTTGGAGCTTGATGAGCTTTGTGGAGACATTTGTTCTGAAATCTTGGGATTCGGCTCATAACTTGCAAACGGTGAAGGCTTGTTGTTGCTTGAAGTACTAGACGAAGCACCGGATGTTGAATCTGCGTTGAACGCTGTTTGAATCTTCGGGCTTAGATTCGTTGTTGCTAGAGAACTGCCTTTGTAATATAGTGAAACATCCTGTTGAACATCTGCAGAATTCATATTTCTGATCTTCATCAGTTCAAGCTCATGTGCTTCGATCTTTTCAATGAATGAACTGAGGTTAAATCCAACATACTCTGAGTTGTTTTTCAACACCAAAAGATAAGTTCCCCATTCATCATATGGCAAGGCATCTGCCAGTTTATCAATCCACTCTTCGTCAGTTTTCTCAATACCCAAACGCTTCATTTCAACAACTAGGTGACAATATCTCTCGATCAATTGTCTTGTTGTTTCACCTTTAATTCCACTGAAGATGTCAAATTCTTTCTTCATCAAAGCCTTTTTGCTTTTGATCATGGACACACTCCCGAGAAACTTTACTTTCAATGATTGCCAAATGGATTGTGAATTATCATCATGCTGCAACAATACCAAGATATCTTCTTTAATGGCCTGTTGTAGAATACTCATCATCTTCTTTTCTGCCTTAAAATCTTCTTGTTCAGTTTGTGTCAAACTCCCAATCGACTTCTCAAGACCCAAACCATCTTTCGGAGGAACATATTTCGATTCAATCTTCATCCAGCACTCGAAGTGGTTTGCTTGAACCCATGTCTTAAACCTTCCAGACCAACCCGCATACTCGTCAATATTCATCAACTTAGGAGGTTTCTGCATCGTCCCAAGTTCATTCTCCATATTCACGTTTTGTACAATACTGCCCAGGTTTTGTGCTGCCGTCATTCCCCCACCGGCAAAGAAGTTATAAAACTCTTGATTGTCAATTTTATGAAAACAGTTTACGGAAAAAAATTTCAAGTTTTGAAAACAGGTTTTACATGAAATCAGACTTTCAAACGGAATCACGAACAAGATGGACTTTCAAACGGAATCAGCTTCAAGCGAGATTAACTTTCAAACGAGATTAGATTTTCAAGCGGAATAGCAACTTCAAGCGGAATCAGGTGCCATCTCAAACGTAATTAACCAAAGACCTATTTTCAAGCAGAATTAGCCAAGTTTTTCAAATGGAATTACCTTTTCAAACGGAATAAGTAATTTCATTTGAAATTACATCAATTTTTCAAGCGAAATCAGTTATTTCAAGCGAAATAAAATCAGTTTTCAAACGGAATCACTTGGCTCATTCAAACGGAATTAGGTTTTTGGTCCATTTTTGTCACTTTTAGCTTGAATTTTGATCTGATTCTCTCAAGGGTTTGTTAAAACAGTGTTTTACACACAATATTAGAAATTTAGTCCATTTTGTCCGTTAAATTGTCCAAAAGTCCAAGAAAGTGTAGAAAAAGGCACTGATTCAAGTGTATTGACTCATAACTGGCTCTGATACCAATTGTAGGATTGTTTTACCGACCAAATGAGTCAATCAGAGGCAATACACAACTGTTTGAGAGGGGGAATCAAACAAACAGCTTAGAATCAGTAAGAATTGAGTAGAAAACAGATTGTTGTACTTTAAACTAGCTTCTCATTCAAAATAGACTTGATTACACGACGGAATTTTGACAGCACTTCGTGACACTTCCAGTAATTCCGTTTGAAAATGAGAAGCAAACACACCTACTTATAGGGCAGCTAATTTCGTTTGAAATGACACCTTGTCATTTCAAGCGGAATTAACATGTTAATTTCGTTTGAAATGACATAGTGTCATTTCAAGCGAAATTACCACTAAAACACATAAAATTACATTCAGACCCCTGTACAACCTACAAACATGACCTAGACTAATAGACGTAGGCTATAGACATAATGTACCAACAAGATCAAATGAGATCAAGGGTGGGCCACACCCTTGATGCCGTGAACATGAGGGGGGGGGGGGGGGTCTTGGTTGGGGTTTAATGGATAGTTAGGTCATTTAGCTAGATTCTAAGTGTGATGATTAGTGTTTAAGTGTATTATGTGTTATATAGTGTGTTAGGGTGTTCGGGGCCCATAACTAGCTTAGAATTGTTAAAACAATGCTTCTAGTATAATTTTGATGTTTCGGGTAGTGTCCGGTTGTTCGGTTAGATACCGGTTCGTTTAAGTGCTAAACTATACCGTTTAGTGATCTTTATGTACTCTTTTGTGACACTTTTAGTTCCCAACACTTGGGAAAGCATTCAGGACCATTTAGTCATATTTTTGTATGAAACTAGCTTGCTAAAATGCTGATTTTTGCTGATTTATGCTGAATTCAGCCCTTTATGTGGGTTTTAGGCACTCTCCGGCACTTAAACTATCTCTTAGGAATGCAGTTTTGTGGTCCTTACTTCCCTACACACCATACTAGTGTGATACTTAGTCTCTGGCTCATACTGGGCCTCAGAACACTGTCTGTCTATGTACTGAACTTTGTCAACATTTTTCTGAGTTATCCGCTAACAGTGCTAGATGTGCTTTGTGCATCATTTATGTCAATATGGTTTGTATGTAAATGTGATGTGGCATTATGCAATATGTGATGCACATGCAAGTATGATGCAGTAATCGGAAAGCAGTTATTTGTAATTCAGCACAGTCATTAAGCACTAATCATAGTTAATTAAGTTGTACGGATACCTGGATTTTTTACAGTTGTCACATTCTCCCCCTGTCAAGATAATTTTGTCCTGAAATTTTAGTTCTGCTACTAGCTGCAGGGGTCTTAGGGAATAAGTGCGGATACTTTGCTTTCATGCGATCCTCACGCTCCCAGGTAAACTCTGGGCCGTGTCGCGCGTTCCAACGAACCTTGACGAGTTTAACATTACTCTTGCATGTCTTGTTAACCTTCCAATCAGTAACCTTAACATGTTCTTTGGTAAAGTGGAGTGTGTCGTCAATGTGAACTTCATCGGCAGGAATGACAAATGTTTCTTGAGTTGGACTCTTTTTCAGATTAGATACATGAAATGTATCATGAACTCCATTCAGTTCTGCGGGTAGATCCAACTTGTAAGCTACAAGGCCAATCCTTTCCAGGATTTTGAACGGTCCAATATATCGTGGGTTTAACTTCCCACGCTTCCCAAAGCGTGCTACACCCTTCCAAGGTGAGACCTTTAATAAAACCATATCTCCCACTTGAAACTCCAAAGGTTTCCTCCTTTGGTCCGCATAGCTCTTTTGTCGATCACGAGCCGCCTTGATGCGCTCTCGGATCTGTATAATCTTATTTGTCATCTCTTGAAGCAATTCGGGACCAACAAGTTGTCTATCACCGGGTGTGTTTGCCCAGCATAACGGTGATCGACACTTGCGTCCGTAGAGAGCTTCAAACGGAGCAGCTTGAATGCTCGCATGGTAACTGTTGTTATATGAGAATTCTACCAAGGGTAAGTGAGTGTCCCAACTGCCACCCAAGTCTACCCAGCATGTGTTATAACGTTTGAATTGTTCGTTCGCTCTGACCATCTGTCTGCGGGTGGAATGCCGTACTCAGATTTAACTGAGAACCAAAGGCTTCTTGGAAGGATTGCTAAATCCTTGACACAAATCTTCCGTCTCTATCAGAGATAATCGAGGGAGGCACTCCATGTCGTGCAACTATCTCTCTGAGGTACAGCTCAGCAAGCTTACTAGTGTTATCCTTTTCCTTGATCGCCAAAAAGTATGCAGATTTGGTCAGACGGTCTACCATTACCCAAATCGTATCATGACCTCTGGGTGTCTTTGGTAACTTCATTATGAAATCTATTGAAATCTGCTCCCATTTCCACATGGGTATTTCAGGTTGTTGCAGAAGACCTGAAGGCTTCTGATATTCGGCCTTTACCTTGGCACAAGTCAAACATTTGCCAACATATATTGCAACATCGCCTTTTAATCTCAGCCACCAGTAAAAATCCTTTAAATCTTGGTACATCTTATCCGCTCCAGGATGGATCGAGTACCTTGATTTGTGAGCTTCATCGAAAATTACTTCTCTAAGACCACCAAAGAGGGGAACCCAAATTCTTCCCATAAAACACAATGTTCCTTCCTCATTGGGTACTGATAGTTTCTCCATCCCACGGAGATATTCATCTTCAAGATTCTTTTCCTTAAGAGCTTCTCTCTGCGCGGCACGAATACGCAACGAGAGGTCTGTCTGAATGATTATTTCCAAAGCCCTAACCCTTATGGGCTTAATTCTTTCTTTTTGACTTAAGGCGTCTGCTACCACATTCTCCTTCCCTGGGTGGTACTTGATTTCACAATCATAATCGTTTAACAACTCAACCCATCGTCGCTGCCTCATGTTAAGCTCCTTCTGATCGAATATATGTTGTAAGCTCTTGTTATCTGTAAAGATGGTGCATCGGGTGCCATATGAATAATGTTGCCAGATCTTTAATGCAAACACCACTGCGCCCAATTCCAAATCATGCGTGGTGTAATTTTTCTCGTGAACCTTCAACTGGCGTGAAGCATAAGCTATAACCTTCTGTCGCTGCATCAATACACATCCTAATCCTTGACGCGAGGCGTTGCAATACACCATGAAGTCATCAGTGCCTTCAGGTAGGGATAAGATGGGTGCATCGCAAAGCTTGTTCTTCAGCAACTGAAAAGCTTCTTCTTGTTTATCTCCCCATTCGTACTTCTTATCATTCTGAGTAAGGGAGGTCAAAGTTGAGCGATTTTTGAAAAATCCTCAATGAATCTGTGATAATAACCAGCTAAGCCTAGGAACTGACGGATTTCGGTTGGCGTCTTCGGAGTCTCCCAATTCTTGATCACCTCGATCTTTGTGGGATCCACATGAATTCCATCTTCGTTTACCACGTGACCAAGGAACTGAACCTCACGCAACCAGAATTCGCACTTTGAGTACTTTGCATACAATTTCTCTTCCTTGAGCAGCTCTAAGATAGCTCTTAGATGTTGCTCATGTTCTTCCTTCATCTTTGAATAAATCAAAATATCGTCGATAAACAAAATCACAAATTTATCGAGATATGGCTTGCAGACTCTATTCATCAAATCCATAAACACTGCTGGCGCATTTATCAAACCAAACGGCATAACCAGGAACTCGTAGTGTCCATATCGAGTCCTAAAGGCCGTTTTTGGAATAATCTCCTCTTGAATTCTCAACTGGTGATAACCTGATCGAAGATCGATCTTGGAGTAGTAACTCAAACCTTGTAGTTGATCAAACAGGTCATCAATCCTTGGAAAAGGATACCAATTCTTAATGGTTAACTTGTTCAGCTCGCGGTAGTCAATGCACATGCGAAAACTACCGTCCATCTTATTGACAAACAAAACTGGAGCTCCCCAACGCGAGAAGCTTGGTCTGATAAATCCCTTGTCCAAAAGTTTCTGAAGTTGCGCTAACAGCTCTTGCATTTCGGAAGGCGCAAGTCGATAAGGTGCCTTAGCTACAGGCGCAGCACCTGGAACTAAGTCAATGTGGAATTCGACTTGTCGTGGCGGCGACAATCCTGGCAAGTCTTCAGGGAAGACCTCAGGATATTACTTTACAAGTGGGATATCTTCCAGCTTCGGCTCAACGGCTTCTTTATCCACAATGTGTGCCAAGAAAGCAACACAACCTTTCTGCAAACATCTATGGGCTTTCAAACAACTGATGATCCTTAGGGGCGTATTATGCTTCTCTCCATGCACCACAATTGTTTCTCCATTCGCCATCGGGACGCGAATGATCTTCTCGTGACATACGATCTCTACTCAGTAGCTTGACAACCAATCCATTCCAACTACCACGTCAAAGCTTCCAAACTCGACTGGCAGAAGATCAAGCGTAAACTCATGCTCTCCCAGTTCTGTCACGCAACCTCTAATGATTTCATTCGCTTCAACTAGCTTTCCATTAGCTAGCTCTATCGAGTACGGAATATCTAGCTTACTAGCTACCAACCCAAGTGTATTCTTAAATTCTAGGGATACAAACCTATAATCGGCACCAGTATCAAACAGTACATATGCAAAGCGTTGGTTGATAGGGAACGTACCAGTGACTACGTTCGGATCTTGGCGAGCTTCCCTAGCTCCTATGTTGAAAACCCTTCCCTGGGCTTGGTTAATTTTCGGGCATTCACGCTTGAAGTGCCCAACATCTCCACAGTTAAAGCAACCTGGTCCCCGACCATTACCATTTCCATTACCACCCTGGTTGTTGTTTGCTCAACGGTTTCCACTACCAGCTTGATTCCCAAAACCACCAAGATTTTCGTTACCGCCATTTCCTCCTTGATTGCGGTTTCCATACCCATTACCACCGCGGTTACCGTTTCCATTCCCGTTGCCATTACCTCTCAGACCACCATTACCACGACCAGCACCATACCAGCATGTTTCTTTGGCATGGCCAACTTTTCGGCACGTCTCACACTTTCCAGCTCGGCATCGTCCATTGTGATGCAGCTGATACGCATCGCATTTGGGCAAGGTGCCCATGTACCCCTTTCCTTTGTTTTCAACACCAGTCTTGACCTCGGCTGGTGGGTTCACATATTTCTTCTTGTTAGCACTACTGGTACCCTTCTTGAAATTTGAGAACTTCCTTTTGTTCTCACCTGATGACTCAACGTGAGTCTCCTTCTTCTTTTGGTCAAAGATCGAGAACTTGTTCAACCTGATTGCCACTTCAGTTAGTGCTACACTTAGATCAATAGCCTCAGTGATCGTGGTAGGCTTTGACGTTGTCACCATGCTCATGATTTGGGGTGCCAATCCCTAAATAAAACGCTCGATGCGCTTGAATTCCGGATCAACCATGTAAGGAACGACGCGAGATAAGTCGTGAAATCTCTGCACGTATTCAACAATCTTTGGACCATCCATCTTGAGGTTCCAGAATTCAATTTCTAAATTTTGAATCTCAGCCCTTGAACAATACTTCTTTCACATGAGTTCCTTCATTTCATCCCATGGCATGGCATATGCAGCCTCTTCTCCCAAGGTCTGAACTTGGAGATTCCACCATGATAGAGCTCCGTCTAAAAACAATCCAGAGATGTAGGTGACCTGGTGCTCTGGCGCACATTTGCTCATTCTTAGCACATAATCAGTTTTCTCCGTCCATCTGACAAGAGCTACAGCACCCCCGGTGCCATCGAAATTCAGAGGCTTACAGTCTAGGAATTGCTTGTAGGTGCAGCCTGTACAAGCAACATCATTCACAGAAAGCATTAGCGATCGCACATAGAATATCCAAATGTAACGTAATGTGTCTTTAGTGACTTAAACATTACCCTGAGGCGGGTTGTTTCCCGAGGTACCCCCACAATGTTCAGAGCGCATGGCCTCGTGCTGTGATATCGCTTGTGAAATCCATTCTTGTAGTTCAGCCTCTGTCCTGGGCAATCGAGTTTCTCTTCGTGGAGGCATCTTCTATAAGAAGATTGTATTGGTCAGGTCATAATAAGTATAGTAAGTACACGACATGCGTACGTAATAGCATTTGTCAACGTAAGTAAGCACATACCATCTCAATCATAATCACAAACAAGTAATTCAACAATGCATATAATGAGAATATTGCGATTGAGCTTTCATATATCATCGACCACAAATACAGTTTTACATGTTCTACAATGTACCATACATCAAAAGGGACTATAGGGTCACACTACCCTTGTCCAAAATATCCATCAAACTATAACAATCATAAAATCAAAAAGTGGTCTTCAAAAGGCTGTGCAAGCTGGGCTTAATAGTGACACTCTCATCAAAAGTATGCTACCTGCATAAAACCAAAAACCTGCTATGCTGATGGTGGAGGAGGAGGAGGTGGAGGAACGAATAGAAAACTGCGCACTTGCGCTAACTCCTCCTCTAGAGCATGAACGCGACGCAACAGATAACTAATCTGCTGCTCCATAGTAAGAAAACGAACAACAAAATCTGGGTATGGCAGAAGAGGAGCAAGTGGAGTCGTGAAAGGTGACTGACATGTACAAGGTGGAGGATAGGAATCCTCTCTAGCTCCATGACTCTGCGACACAGAATCTCCTGCTGAAGCTGCAAGGACAGGAGTAGCTCATCGCTCGTGTAACCAATGTAGTGGAAGGGATGGTATGGATCAGAGACTGGCATAGTGTTTGGCGGAAACAATATGAGTGGCTCGCCTGACGGTGCAGAGGTGTAGTGAGTAGCAGGTGTAAACTGTGGCATGAAAGGGAAAGCTGCTGACACGGGTGGAACATGGCCAGACGACTGGCTAGACGGTCCTTCCCCTGGACGGGGTGGAGGGATATCCTGTAAGAATGTGATCGGTAGTGTCACACCCTGACTTTTGCGGAAGCGTGGTTTATTTTGGTGTGACTTCTTAATACCATAGCAACAATCAAAACAATGCTATATGATAAAAAAAATACAAGACGTTCATCCATTCATTAAGTTTAAAAATACCACAACATCAGTGTCTAGAAATGTCGACACTTAAAATAAGTTACAAATCATACTTGTTTAATACGTGTTCATAAGACACAACAAAAGACTTTTAATAAAACGAGGTTTAAGACATGTAACACGTCCAGGTAAGGGTTACACCTCCTAAGCCTATTACCCTGGATGACATCTTATTCAACACAGCTTGACTTATGCATACTTCGCCAGATCCGCTAATTCCCTGAAATACATGTAGTTTGAAAAATCAACATAAAGTTGAGCGAGTTCATGTGTAAGTGAGTATGTATAAACCTTTATAATGTGTCTGTATGTATGAAAATCCCTGGTATGTAGCAATTAAGGAAAAAGAGATCACCATTGGGTTGCAAAGCCAATGATATGTGTGAAGTGATGCAGTAAGACTCAAACCTAGCAGATTTTTGCGTCAGGATCATAGTCACCTCATGGTCCACTCAGCGGACTCAGGAGTGGGGCTCGCTACACCCGAATAGATCTATCACTCATGTCCCTCGGTCCTACAACGAGGATTAATGGCCTTAAGTTCCACCTACCCACTCACATGATCTAAGTAGTATACCCTCCTTAAGCTAATCATACCATGTATAAAAGTGTCTGTAATTATTGTAACATGTATTCCACCCCCGAAGTATAAAACTGAAAACAGTTAAGAGAAAAGGGGGGACATGAACTCACTGTATTGCGTCTTCGTACTTGTAACCCGAATCTCCTCGGCAAACACTACTTCCTACAATGGTCTAATGTCTATTAGACGAACGGGTCATGCCTTGTCTTAGTATTTATGTTTTTGAGTTACGATTTCCTGACATTATTCCAAGTTATAATCACTAGTTAATGTTTGGATTAATTGCTAAACAATATTTCATATTCCTACTTCTCAAGTATTTTAACTTGGTATTTTCCTTCCCAAGGATGGGGGTATCTCATACATGTCTTTTCGTATTTTGTAGTTGTATATCTTGCCAAGTAATGGCGTCGTATTTCGGTGTATTGTTCCAAATAAAAATATGTTAATATATTACCAATATATATTTCCAAAACCATATATTTCAAGTCTCACATAAATATATATAAACTTATTTTGTTCAATCATGTATTGTCTCAGAATATATATATTTTTCTCAAAAATTATATATCTTCTAAATATACTAGGAAAATATATTTTTATCTCCCAAAAATAATATATTTTCTCGTTGTCAATAATATGATATACTTGGTAATATTTACGAAATAATATTTTCACTTCTTTCATTCCCAAAATAATATTTACCAAAAATATAGTGTAATGGTATCTTCCGGATTATTTCATAAGTTACGTTTTCTTGTTTGGTTTCACAATATTACGTGTGTAACTCAAATATTTTATTACTTGCCATGTTTGGTATTATTTTGGAGTTGTAATTTCCATGGTATTTTGTAAGTTATATTATTTTACCCTAAAATAATATAACTAGTTCACAAAATATACAAATAATCACACAAGTGTCTCAGTATAAAATATATATTCTAAATATATATTTACTCATTTCATTTACGAAAATCAACCTCCGATATTTTGTATTTTTGTAATAAAAATTTTGGCGAAGTTTATTTTGAAAACAAAGTTAAAAATATATTTGTAAACACCCGTTAGGAAAAAAATTCCTAAGTATTGGATTTTTAGAAAAATTTCGCCAGAGTTTCCTTTGTAACTGAAGGTGTCCATGCTTACTAGCATATCATTTTCTTTCCAAAAATTCATTCAAACAATTCTCAATCAACAATAAATTATTAAACAACATTACACTAACCAAGTGCAAAAACAATGCACTTTACATAATAATATGAACTTGGTTTTTCGTAAAAATGCGTAGTAACTTAGTGGGGTGTTTAGTGGGTTTAGTTACCCTCCAAAGTGTGTTTATTTTTGTTAAAATCTTACTCTCGGGGTTTTTAGGTGTTCACAACTTGTGAACTTATTTCACAAAAATATTTGCTTCCAACATTTTCTTGTTTTACTACACTTATCTTGTTAATAAAATGGTGTAGGTTTATCAAAAATCATAACCTTCCAAAAATCACCTTCTATTCTTGGTTTATTTAGGAAAACCGTTTGTAACCCTTGGATCCATATGATCGCCAACTTACTTTGTTTACAAATTTTTCAAGAAAACATATTGTTATCAAGTTCATGCTTAAACATGGAGGTGATTCTTTTGTGGAAATCACTAATCCCCTCCTAACTTGTTAATTTAAGCTTTTAATCTTACTTTAACAAGTTCAACCATGATGTTTAACATCATATCTCTAGTGATCATCAAACAAGCAACAAGAAATCATCAACAACCCAAGACAACATCATTCATAACATTACTTCTTCATTTTAACAATATTTCATCATTAAGTTAGTTTTATGTTCAAGTCTTTTGCATTTGATCTTTTAGTGTTCTTAAGTTTTCGTCATAATCTAACTATTAACCATCATAAATATGAAGCAAATGAAGATCAAAGGAGCTTACTACTAGCTTTTATGCTAGGGAAGATCAAGACGGAAAATGAGTGGATAATAGCACTTGCAAGAGGTCCTTCAACTTCCGAGAACACCAAGCTTCGTTGTACGCCTTGTAGCACCTTGTGAAGACCTTGGATTGCTTGAATCAAAATCAAAAATGGTGGTGGTGACAAGAGGGGTGTTCGGCCGAAGCTTGTAGAGGGAGAGAGGAATTGTTGTGTTGTTATGAAGATGATGATAGTCTTGTTTTTTAAACTTCAAGTTCTACTATCCTTTGGGTTAAGTGTTACACAAAGTACCAACATGATCAAGGCAAATCCCAATGCAATATTTAGTGAAGATATGGAAGATTTAAAAATCTTGGGGTGGGCCATGCTTTGGTCTGAAAATCAGCCAAGGGGGGGGGGGGGGTTTAGATGTAATATTATTTGGTAAGTAGGCTAATTAGTTAGGGGTTAAGTGGTAAAAGTTTAGTGTTTAAGTGTTTAATGTATTATGAAATGTGTTAGTGTGCTCGGGACCCATAACTAGCTCAGAAAAAGTGTAACAATGTTTCTGATAACATTTTAGTGTTCCGGGTAATGTCCCGTTGTTCGGTTTGATACCGTTCCGTTAAAGTGCTAAGTTACATCGTAAAGTGTCCCTTATGTATCTTTTAGTGAACCTTTTAATTCCCGACACTTAGGAAAGCATACAGGACCATTTTGCCATGTTTTTACACATTACTAGCATATTAGAATGCTGAATTTCGTTAATAGATGCAGAATTCTGCACTTAGAGAGGGTTTTAGGCACTTTCCGGCACTTAAACTATCGCCTAGTGACGCAGTTTTATGGTCCTCACTTCCCTACACTCCCTACTAGTGTAGTACCCTGTCTCTGGCTCATACTGGACTCAAAAACATTGTCTGTCTAGGTGCTAGCATTGTCAGCATGTTTTCTGGGTTATCCGCTCAGTGTGCTAACTATGCTTTGTGCACCAAGTTTGTCACTAAAGTTTGTGTGTAATAAATGGAGTGACAGTATGAAATGTGATGCATATGTATGTATGTAAAAGAAATCAGAAAGCAGTTTAATCACAGTTGTAATCAAGCACAGTCATTAAGCATTAATTAATTGTACGGATGCATGCAAATTTGACAGTTATCACATTCTCCCCCCGTTAAGAAAATTTCATCCTCGAAATTTGTACTACCCTAACTCCTTATGGTTACATCACACGTGTATGTATATGAATATTACCGAGGTAGATAATCACCAAACTGAATCAAACCTTACTCGCATCAGGTGAGTCCAAGACTATATAACAACCCGAATCCTATGGTTAAAAGGTGTGTGCTTTTAGCATTTGATGTCAAAGGTACAGTATGTATTTGACGTATCGTCTAGTGTAATCCAGCTAGCAGGGTTCCACAAAAAGAGGAGATTTGACTAATAAGATTCTTAAGCGATCGGTTGCAATATGCAGACGAGTTTTCTCAAACCATAGCATCCGTTATATGAACTAAAAATTAACAACTTTCGAATAATTAAATGGCAAGGGTTTGTGCTGGCATTCTTGGATTGCGAAAATACACCAAATGAATTACAAGCGAATCTGGTGTATCACTGTCTTAATTTGTAGTTGCATCAGGAATGTTTAAGTAACAAGTCAAACAAAACTATATGTAGTTTTGTGTGAAACGGTTGTCCATGATTAGCACAAGCTACAAATTGTAACGACATAATTCAAATATAGTGGTGACTGAACAAGTTCACCATGTTTGAAGTCAAATGAAAATGTACCAAAACAAGCCTGAAGTTTTGATTTACACAATGTCATAGAGTTTTCAATTGAATACGGAACATCAAGGTATTACTGTCTCTGATTGAAGATGGAAAACGATGAATACTGCAAGGTATTTATTTCGTAGCAAAAGAATCGTTAGGAGGTACATCGTGCCATGAAATGAATCTATGTATCATTGCCTTAACACATAATTGTGTTGAGGCTACTTCGATTGTGATAAACAAAACGGATTTAGGGCAAGTTGATGAATAAACAATTAAATCCGTGTAGGAGGTGCGTAGCCAAATTAGCGCAAGGTTTGATTTCGTGAGGGTTTCACCGCAAGGTGTTGAATTCAATCAAACGATTTAGTGGGATCGTAGACGACTCGAATAAAGGAATCTTTGCCAATTATTTGAATATGATGCTCTCAATACATCATATGGCGTCTTAAACTGAATATGCGAAATGATTAAGTTCAAGCAGTTGAACCCGGTTCTGGCGCAATCCGATAATAAACGTATGTGTCAACAAAGAAATTTCGGCATGGTCACAAAGATAAACTATGAATGTAATTTGAAATAAATGTAGTTTCAAGAAAATGTGTTGACTTGATAGCAAAAGCGTCAATAGTCACAATAATGTAGGTCATTTGAACCACAATTCAGTAATTAGGTTTAGCAAAGTAATATTTTGAATTTCAATGAAGTGTTTGTTCAAAACGAAACCACATGCGTAGCAAATGATGCATGTGTGTCATGAAAGCTTCCGAATACTGAAACAAGGAGTACTTGCTAAAATGAAGAAATGACCAAATGTCGAAGCAAATGTGTGTTCGCTCTCAGCGAAGAAAATTAACGTGATGCAACTACCATTAGGAGGAGTAGAGATACAAACATCCACTTGTGAGAAGTAAAAGAAATTCAAGTACTTTCTGTTTGGTCAATGGAACTGGCATATTTGTCAGGTTAATGGCGTCTGCTTGAGTTAACAGATGTGGTTCCTAAGTAACAACCTTTGTGAATTTGGACCTGGGTTCCCAATGGTCCTAGGTATATGTTTCCTAGGTTCTCAAAGTTTCGTATTCTGCGTAAACGGTTTTGTGCATTGTGTAGGGAATACAATTTTTGTGTACGTTTAAAAACAAGTTATTATCCCACAGTTTCCCCAGTATACTTTCTTCCTGAATCCACAGCTAATAACGCTCGATCATCGATCGGTCGGGAGGTACTGGTTGGATCCTCGCAGTTAATCAAATAAGTAAGTCGTCAGTTCTTAACAAGAGTCGCTGGCTCTTGTTGGCTAGCTCGTTCGGCTCCTGGTAGTTTGATGTTCATTTGAAAATCATCGTCCTTTTTCTTGATGAGCAGAACTGGGGTTACCCAAAACAGAAATTTTTGGCCTGTTATCTTCCTTCTCTATCCACTACCAAAATTACACTGATGATCCTTGCGTTTCCAAGTTGTAATACGTTAGGGTACGTTGGTTGCAGGCGCGACGCCTGGAATCAAATCGATGCAAAAATTCGACTTGTCGTTGGGGAGATAATTCTTGCAAGTCTTCGAGGAAGACTTCAGGATATTCACTGATCACGGGGGTGTCTTCGAGTTTTAATTCCTCGGCTCCCTTGTCCTCGACATGAGTCAAGAAAACAACACATCCTATTAGCAAACAATACTCGTGCCTTCAGTAATTTGTGATCTGTAGGGGCGTCTCATGCTTCGTGGGTCACGATCGTACCTTCATTCGTCATCGGGGTGCGGATTCAATCTCCGCTCGATCGCTCGGCAACTAATCCATCCTAATTAAGTCGTCGAAGCTTCCCAGCTCAATTGGCAGTAGATCTAGCGTAAACTTACGCTCCCAGGGTTCTATCTTGCCGATTCCAATTACTTCGTTGGCTTCCACTATCTTCCCGTTAGCTAGTACTGTCGTGTGCGAATTATCTAACTTACTTGTTACTAAACCAAGTATACTCTCAAACTCTAGAGATGCGAAGCTAAAATTTGCAACAGTTTTAGCAGCACAGATGCCTAACATTGGGTAATATGGGACGTACCGATATCCACGCTTGAATTCCTGGTGTGTCTCCCTAGTTCCGATGTTGAGCTTTCATTCTTGTGCCTGAGCATTTTTAGGGCAATATTTTCTGAAATGCTTTTTGCTTCCATAGTTAAAACAACCTCGAGCACGTTTCTGTTTGTCACTCGTTCTGCCTTGATAATTATCATTGTCGTTGTTTCCTCCGTGATTCTCACTACCATCTTGGCCTCCATTACTATGTTTAGTATCTTGCCTACAACTTCCTTTAGGATGCCCCCTCTTACCACAGTTATCACATTTTCTATATTTACATCGCTCGACATGATAACGTAAACAATTGTCGCACTTAGGTAGGATACCCATGTAGTCTTTTCCCTTTTTGGCCTTCTCCTTGCTACTCCCCCGAGTAACCACCTTGAAATTTGCGAGCTTTCTTTTGTTATCCCCAGATAACTCTACAGGAGTCTCCTTTTTCTCCTTCGCAGTGGAAAATTCTCCTCGTCTAACTGCTTCTTCCGTGAGCGCCACGCTTATGTCGATTGTCTCGGTGATCGTTGAAGGTTTAGATGTTGTTACCAGGCTTAGAATCTGAGGTGCCAGTCCCCCATTGAAATGTTCAATCTTCCTAGATTCTGGTTCCACCAAACGCGAAGCAACTTGTGATAATTCGCCAAATCTCTGCACATATTCAGCTATCTTTGGACCTTCCATTTTCAAGTTCCATAGTCCAGTTTCCAATTTCTGGACTTCTGCCCTAGAGCAATATCTCTTACGCATCATTTCCTTTAGTTCGTCCCACATCAAAGCATACGAAGTGGTCTCGCCCATTGCCTGAACCTGAAGGTTCCACCATGACAGAGCCCCATCTACAAATAGCCCAGCTACGTACGTGACCTGTTGTTCTGGGGCACATTTGCTCAACTGTAAGACATAATTCGTCTTCTCCACCCAATGCACAAAAGCTAAGGCACCCCCAGTGCCGTCGAATTCTCGAGGTTGGTGGTTCAAGAACTGCTCGTAAGTGCAGCCACTGGGTGGGTTATTTCCTGAGGTACCTCCGCCGTGTTCGGAGCGAAAGACCTCAAGTTGTGCGATGGCTTGCGAGATGCGCTCTTGTAGTCGTGCCGTCGATGTTGGCGGAGGGTCGTTGGCATTG
The DNA here is from genome assembly GCA_030545235.1 of Helianthus tuberosus. NCBI lineage: Eukaryota > Viridiplantae > Streptophyta > Magnoliopsida > Asterales > Asteraceae > Helianthus > Helianthus tuberosus. Next base: position 165,856,852 of record CM060423.1, on the reverse strand, counting down.
GCATTCCCTTGTGTCGACATCTTCTGAGAAGAAGATTGGTTAGGTCTGGTCTTATTAGCTCAGTGAGTGCATTTAGTTGTTTAGTGGTCATATGCACATACACATAATAGGTCATTATACCAACCAATCAAGCAATAGCATAATCATAGCATAACCAAGCAATTTGGTAATTATGTTTAATGAGAGCATAACAAGTAAGCACGTAGCATTATAATTATAGCACACACATATAGATCAATAACGTGCTTAATGAAGACATAGCGACTGAGCTTTCGTTGGTCATTGGCCATATAGTTTTTGTCGCATGTTTAATGATCATTGGGTTCTCATTATTCCCTGACCACAATTGTATAGTCTTCCAAAATGTATCACATCAACAGGGACACGGGGTCACCCTACCCTTGCACATTAAATATATTAGTGTATCAAAATTACGTAGTCAGATGTGGTCTTCAAAAGTCTCCACCATCCCGGCTTATCATTAGTGTCTTTACCCAATTTCAATCCGCATAATCCAGAAACCAACTATACTGGTGACTGAGGTACAGGAGGAAAGAAAGTAGACTGCTAGCATGCGTAAAATCCTCCTCGATTTTGTATATACGTCGAAGTCATTAACTGTTCTACCGCTCGACAATAAAGAAACGAGCATCAAAACCTGGGAGAGGTGTAATAGCAGCAGGTGAGAGCGTCAAAAGGAATCTTGATGAATGTGGGGGATCAAAGTATACTGACAATAGACAGTGTGGAGAATGTGGTGTCAGCTCAAGCTCTAAAACTCAGCGACTTATATTCTTAAACTGTAGCTGATGTTACAGGAGCACTCATCCTGTGTGTAGCCTCCATAATGTAAGGGATGGCAAGGGTCTAAAATCAGTATAGTGTATTATAGGAACCATCGAAATGGCTCGTCCGACGTTTGTAGAGGTGAATGTAGTAAACGGTGCGACCTGTGAAGTCGGGAAAACGCTGCTGTAGCAAATGAATCGTTATGCGGGTGCTGACCTGGAGTACCTTTCCGGGGTGCAGGTATGTTTTGAAAGAAAGCGATAGGCACGTTGGTGCAATGGACGTCGGTCTTCATAGGGGAAAGGAGCAATGTCAGCGGTTGTGGGTGCAATATCAAATGTCTCAACTGATAGGAAGATCATTAGATGTGGGTGCTGGGTCGGGTATAGGGATGCATTGTCTGGTAAATCAAAAGAAATAGGGTCATGATCAAGTAAAGGTGCAGGTTCAGCAGGTGCAACATCAAGCGGACCCAAAAGGTGCAGAAGCTAGCTCAGGAGCAGGCTCTGGGTCGTGTAACGGTGTGGTGCCTTGAGCAGGTGATAGTGCGGCAGTCATGTCATCGTTGTCTGCGTCAGTAGTAGAAAGCTGTAATCCGGCTATCTGTAAGGCTACAGATGTCACAGACTCGAAGGAGTCTGAAATCGAATGTATGCTAGAATCAAAGGGTAGCTTGACAACAGGGGTCTCACAAGTGAAATTTGTAACGACGTTCTCGTCTAACTTTCCATCATCATGGGCGTTATCGGAAGGACCATCAATATCATGTCAATATTGTTATCAGTTGTTCATCGAGTAACCAACCTTCGGAAGGAATGTCCACAAGAGGCGCATTTGTCAAGGATCGGAGCTATGGTGTGCTTACCAACGGGATGACCAGTAATGAAATGGTCATGGGCCGAAACATGAAGGACAGAGGGATCTACGTCAAGGAAGCCATCAACAAGGGTAATTCATCGCCAAAGTCTGGCAGCGCGGACGGTTGGAAGTCGTCCTCGTCCTTGGTCAGCATGTCAGGGTCACTTTCAGTGTCTGACGTAAACATCTCTGGCACAGGTACAGTCTCATCTTCTGTGGCGGTGGCCGTAGGGTCGTTATCATCTGACAATTTGTTCCCTAAGGTAGGTGACGTGTGTGCCGATATATAGTAGTCATAGCATGAATATTTACAGTAATCTTTAACACTTTGTGTATTGAAAATAAAGACAATTCATAATGTAATCATGTATCCACATATTCGTCCTAGTCTTCCCAGACTATCCCACCCAGTCTCTCAGACTAACTCCCTAGTCTCTCAGACTAACTCCCTGGTCTCTAAGACCAACTCCCTGGTCTCTAAGACCAACTTTCCCAGCCTCTAAGACTAAACCCCTGGTCTCTAAGACCAACCTCCCAGTCTCTAAGACTAAATCCCTGGTCTCTAAGACCAACCTCCCAGTCTCTAAGACTAAATCCCTGGTCTCTAAGACCAACCTCCCAGTCTCTAAGACTTATCCTCCCTCAAGCTCTAAGCCCGATCCTCCCTCAGCCTCTAAGACTGATCCTCCCTCAGTCTCTGAGACTAAATTATAAACATATTCTTGTGAAACGTGTATTTGTGCCTTTTATTTGTAAAAATATTTGTTCCCTGGATCTGGACGTTTAGTGTATGCAATGTAAAAATGTTTGAAAATGTTTTCGTGAGAGCCCTGATGATCATTGTCTAGACTCGAGAAAGAATCCTAGTTCGCTAAGATCGAGGCTCCGATACCAAGCTGTCACACCCTGACTTTTGCGGAACCGTGGTTAATTTTGGTGTGACTTCTTAATACCATAGCAACAATCATAACAATGCTATATGATAAAAAAAATACAAGACGTTCATCCATTCATTAAGTTTTAAAATACCACAACATCAGTGTTTAGAAATGTCGACACTTAAAATAAGTTACAAATCATACTTGTTTAATACGTGTTCATAAGACACAACAAAAGACTTTTAATAAAACGAGGTTTAAGACATGTAACCCGTCCAGGTAAGGGTTACACCTCCTAAGCCTATTACCCTGGATGACATCTTATTCAACGCAGCTTGACTTATGCATACTTCGCCAGATCCGCTAATTCCCTGAAATAAATGTAGTTTGAAAAATCAACATAAAGTTGAGCGAGTTTATGTGTAAGTGAGTATGTATAAACCTTTGTAATGTGTCTGTATGTATGAAAATCCCTGGTATGTAGCAATTAAGGAAAAAGAGATCACAATTGGGTTGCAAAGCCAATGATATGTGTGAAGTGATGCAGGAAGACTCAAACCTAGCAGATTTTTGCGTCAGGATCATAGTCACCTCATGGTCCAGTCAGCGGACTCAGGAGTGGGGCTCGCTACATGCGAATAGATCTATCACTCATGTCCCTCGGTCCTACAACGAGGATTAATGGCCTTAAGTTCCACCTACCCACTCACATGATCTAAGTAGTATACCCTCCTTAAGCTAATCATACCATGTATAAAAGTGTCTGTAATTATTGTAACATGTATTCCACCCCCGAAGTACAAAACTGAAAACAATTAAGAGAAAAGGGGGACATGAACTCACTGTATTGCGTCTTCGTACTTGTAACCCGAATCTCCTCGGCAAACACGACTTCCTACAATGGTCTAATGTCTATTAGACGAACGGGTCGTCCCTTGTCTTAGTATTTATGTTTTTGAGTTACGATTTCTTGACATTATTCCAAGTTATAATCACTAGTTAATGTTTGGATTAATTGCTAAACAATATTTCATATTCCTACTTCTCAAGTATTTTAACTTCGTATTTTCCTTCCCAAGGATGGGGGTATCTCATACATGTATTTTCGTATTTTGTAGTTGTATATCTTGCCAAGTAATGGCGTCGTATTTCGGTGTATTGTTCCAAATAAAAATATGTTAATATATTCCCAATATATATTTCCAAAACCATATATTTCAAGTCTCACTTAAATATATATAAACTTATTTTGTTCAATCATGTATTATCTCATAATATATATATATTTCTCAAAAATTATATATCTTCTAAATATACTAGGAAAATATATTTTTATCTCTCAAAAATAATATATTTTCTCGTTGTAAAAAATATGATATACTTGGTAATATTTACGAAATCATATTTTCACTTCTTTCATTCCCAAAATAATATTTACCAAAAATATAGTGTAATGTTATCTTCCGGATTATTTCATAAGTTACGTTTTCTTGTTTGGTTTCACAATATTACGTGTGTAACTCAAATATTTTATTCCTTGCCATGTTTGGTATTATTTTGGAGTTGTAATTTCCATGGTATTTTGTAAGTTATATTATTTTACCCTAAAATAATATAACTAGTTCACAAAATATACAAATAATCACACAAGTATCTTAGTATAAAATATATATTCTAAATATATATTTACTCATTTCATTTACGAAAATCCACCTCCGATATTTGGTATTTTTGTAATAAAAATTTTGGCGAAGTTTATTTTGAAAACAAAGTTAAAATTATATTTGTAAACACCCGTTAGGAAAATATTTCCTAAGTGTTGCATTTTTAGAAAAATTTCGCCAGAGTTTCCTTTGTAACTGAAGGTGTCCATGCTTACTAGCATATCATTTTCTTTTCAAAAATTCATTCAAACAATTCTTAATCAACAATAAATTATTAAACAACATTACACTAACCAAGTTCAAAAACAATGCACTTTACATAATAACATGAACTTGGTTTTTCGTAAAAACGCGTAGTAACTTAGTGGGGTGTTTATTGGGTTTAGTTACCCTCCAAAGTGTGTTTATTTTTGTTAAAATCTTACTCTCGGGGTTTTTAGGTGTGCACAACTTGTGAACTTATTTCACAAAAATATTTGCTTCCAACATTTTCTTGTTTTACTACACTTATCTTGTTAATAAAATGGTGTAGGTTAATCAAAAATCATAACCTTCCAAAAATCACATTCTATTCTTGGTTTATTTAGGAAAACCATTTGTTACCCTTGGATCCATATGATCGCCAACTTACTTTGTTTACAAATTTTTCAAGAAAACATATTGTTATCAAGTTCATGCTTAAACATGGAGGTGATTCTTTTGTGGAAATCACTAATCACCTCCTAACTTGTTAATTTAAGCTTTTAATCTTACTTTAACAAGTTCAACCATGATGTTTAACATAATATCTCTAGTGATCATCATACAAGCAACAAGAAATCATCAGCAACCCAAAACAACATCATTCATAACATTACTTCTTCATTTTAACAATATTTCATCATTAAGTTAGCTTTATGTTCAAGTCTTTTGCATATGATCTTTTAGTGTTCTTAAGTTTTCATCATAATCTAACTATTAACCATCATAAATATGAAGCAAATGAAGATCAAAGGAGCTTACTACTAGCTTTTATGCTAGGGAAGATCAAGACGGAAAATGAGTGGATAATAGCACTTGCAAGAGGTCCTTCAACTTCCGAGAACACCAAGCTTCGTTGTACGCCTTGTAGCACCTTGTGAAAACCTTGGATTGCTTGAATCAAAATCGAAAATGGTGGTGGTGACAAGAGGGGTGTTCAGCCGAAGCTTGTAGAGGGAGAGAGAGGAATTGTTGTGTTGTTATGAGGATGATGATAGTCTTGTTTTTATAAACTTCAAGTTCTATTATCCTTTGGGTTAAGTGTTACACAAAGTACCAACATGATCAAGGCAAATCCCAATGCAATATTTAGTGAAGATATGGAAGATTTAAAAATCTTGGGGTGGGCCATGCTTTGGTCCGAAAATCAGCCAGGGGGGGGGGGGTTAGATGTAATATTATTTGGTAAGTAGGCTAATTAGTTAGGGGTTAAGTGGTAAAAGTTTAGTGTTTAATGTATTATGCAATGTGTTAGTGTGCTCGGGACCCATAACTAGCTCAGAAAAATGTAACAATGTTTCTGATAACATTTTAGTGTTCCGGGTAATGTCCGGTTGTTCGGTTTGATACCGTTCCGTTAAAGTGCTAAGTTACATCGTAAAGTGTCCCTTATGTATCTTTTAGTGACCCTTTTAATTCCCGACACTTAAGAAAGCATACAGGACCATTTTGCCATGTTTTTACACATTACTAGCATATTAGAATGCTGAATTTCGTTAATAGATGCAGAATTCTGCACTTAGAGTGGGTTTTAGGCACTTTCCGGCACTTAAACTATTGCCTAGTGACGCAGTTTTATGGTCCTCACTTCCCTACACTCCCTACTAGTGTAGTATCCTGTCTCTAGCTCATACTGGACTCAAAAACATTGTCTGTCTAGGAGCTGGCATTGTCAGCATGTTTTCTAGGTTATCCGCTCAGTGTGCTAACTGTGCTTTGTGCACCAAGTTTGTCACTAAAGTTTGTGTGTAATAAATGGAGTGACAGTATGAAATGTGATGCATATGTATGTATGTAAAAGAAATCAGAAAGCAGTTTAATCACAGTTGTAATCAAGCACAGTCATTAAGCATTAATTAATTGTACGGATGCTTGCAAATTTAACAGTTGTCACAGGTAGGTCCGTGCAGTGTATATCAGACACGTGAGGGTGAAACGGGGTAACGTCAACAGGTGCATGTGTAGGTTGTCACACCCCGACCACGTAGAACATACAAAACGTGGCGGAAACATCGGGGAGTGTTGTAACAGAATTAATGTTTCACAACCATGGAAATTAAAGTTTCGCTTTATTGATTATAAGTGTTACAATGTCTTAACAAACAAAGAAATACAACATAATTAACTAGTCTTGCATCTTTTATTGTCACTAAGGCCCATGTCCGCCTAAGTGTAACTTGATCAATCCTATGCTTCATTTCCTGAAAAACACATGTGAAAATATGGTACGTCAGCATAAAAATGCCGGTGAGATACATAGGTTTTGTGAAAATAGGTTTCATGACTTATGCTTGAGAAAATGTTTAGTCATGAACCTTGTTATTTGCTTTGTTTTGTAAATCATTTGAAAAACGATAAGATCAGATGATATGTATAAATAAATGTAAGGTTAAATGAATAACCATGTAAAATGAGTTTGTATAAGATAAGTTGTTTGTAAACCAATGTCTTGTGAAAAGTATGTTATTTGTATAAAATGTTATATATCTCAAATTGAAATGATTCAAATAACGCTACGATATGTAATACCATACAAACACTTATATATAGGAAGTACCAGCGGCGTATCCACCATGCTTGTATCATATTACACCCGCAACGTTACTTAATCACTTAATCAAACCAAACCAATCAATGTAAGATGTCTATGTTTAACCAATTGCCAAATGTATTGAATAATATGTCAAAATGCATGATCAATGTAAATCATGTAATGTGTAACCTAAATGATATGTATGGCTAGTGAAAACGCATCAACTAAACCATAGGTGAAATGCACAAAAACAAAGTATTGAAGTAAAACTTGGTTTAAATCAACGTTATGTTTTGTGTAAATGCATGATTAATGTAAATCATGTAATGTGTAAATGCATGATCAATGTCAATCATGTTAAAATGTCTATGTCAAATGTCTATGTCAAAATGTCTATATCAAAATGTCATGTATGGCTAGTGAAATGTCTCAACTAAACCATATGCACAAAAGCAAAGTATTGAAGTAAAACTGTGTTTAAATCAATATTATGTCTTGTGTAAATGCATGCTATACTGAATATGAACATTTATGTGGTGTTGTTATAATGCATACATCCAAGCCTTGCGACTGAGGTGATAAACCCTTAAACAAATTAAAGGTCTATCTGAGTAAATATCATCGAATTCGGTCATTCCTTTCTGTCCCCTTTCCCTGGGATGTCCGGAACGGGAGTTGTCAATTCCTATGGTACCACTACCTACTAACGAACGGCGTAGCTAATGTTAATGAATGTATTGTCCCATGTAAACAAACCAAATGTCATACCAAAATGTAAGCATGTGATGAAATGAATATGTACTAAGTATGCAACAAATGAACATACATAGCATGTGATGTGATGTGATGTGATGTAAAACAATGTACTAAGTAGGCACACCATGGCATACATAGCATAAAATGTGATGTAAAACGATGTACTAAGTAATGCACACAATGGGCACACCTAGCATGAACACAATGAAATCATGTACTATAATGTACTAACGAATATAGCATGTATATGATGTGAAAACAGGAAAGATTGAAAGTAACAAGTAGGCACATGTGTTCCACCCCAAAACAGTTTGGAAAACAGTAAAAAGGGGTCTATGTACTCACTTGAGATTGCTCAGTTGTCTAAAGATGACCACCAAGTAATGCTATAGATCACGGAATCAAACGGCACCTAATATAGGTAACTATGTTAATAAACCGGACCTAAATCGGAAGACTGGGTAGCATTAGGGTTTGTAAACCAAATGAGTGTAGGAACTCATATGATATGGTTTAACAAAGCCTACATACTAAATGAAACTTAACCTAAGTCTTATCGACCCATTACGACCCGTTTAGGTAGATTATGCTACTTTAACGCGTCGTGCGCGTGAAACGCGTTCGGACCGCCTAACTAGCCCTATGACAAGTGTTATATGCCTAAACATGTTACATAATCAGTTATGTGAAAAAAGTTTAGGTTACATATGCTTAATTACCAATTATACATGAAAAGGGTATTCTGGTAATTTACCTAAGGCATATAAACTACCTCTCATACAACTACTTAAACGATGTGACCATAGGGTATAACCTCGGAAGGTTATTCCCTACCTACTATGGTCACCTAATGTATTTGGTCGGATCCTAATGATCGACCAAATGGGTCGAGTTCGAAGGTATAGGCGATTTATTAGATCGCCTACCCTACGACTCTAGACAACGTGGTAATCAGTGGGCATAGTCCCAAGGGACTATGACCAACGTGATTACACTCACGTTGCGAAGTTCAAACGAACTTCGCATTGACCATTACTGGTCAACGCTGAAAGTCAAACAAAGTTTGACTTTCTGACTCGAAAAGCAGTAAAATAAGGAAAAGAACAAAAGAATACTTACGAAGGGTCCCCGAATGCTAAACTCGATTCGAAAATCTCAGGTATGAAACAAATGTTTCAACTTAGAGTTTCTCAATTCAAGTTTCTAGTGATTTTAAAAATGGGGGTGTTGGGGTATTTATAGTTTTTCCCGAACCGTTAGGATCGTTTCTTGGAAAAGGGGAAATGATCTTGCCCGAACACTTGTCGGAAGGTTGTGGTGCCTAAATTCCATCCTTATCCGCTGACTAAGCAAGTTAGAATGTGTGGTTGTGAATTAAACAACGGCTAATACATCGAATCTGGTCCCGAAAATGCAAAAACTGAGTTTCTGCATGTTTTCTGTCCAGAATAGGCAGTCGCGTAGCGCGACTGGTAAGGGCTTATGCAGTGGCGCTACGCCACTGCCCCCCAGTTTCAGCAAACTTTCAAAATTGGCAGAAATGGTCCCTGCAGCCCTTTTAAGCGATTTTCGATGCGTTTGAACCCCGTTAACCTCATTTCAAGGCTCTAAAATGAAGTTAAAGTATAGGGAACTCAAAACATGCTCAAAAATATCTAGGATGTCGGTTCGTTTGGCCGTACGAACGCGATGTTCGCTTAATTACGACGGAATGCGCACAAGCGCGAAAAACGATCCAAATGACGCGACGAATGAATTTTTCTTAAGGCGAACACTAAAATAAAATATTTTAGTGCTTACATAAATTTTTGGAAGTCCAGATGTATTCAGAACGTAAGTTATGCGTAAAAATGCAAACTTGTGCACTTTTTGACACTTTTAGTCCCTGAATGAGCCAAAAGTTTATTTTAGCACACCAAACCCCTCAAAGCCTATTTCTAAGCTATGTAAAGGATATATATGGTATGTTTAACTTATGGTCATGTTTCGGAATGTCTGTTACAGTTCAAATTGGCATACTTTCGCAGTTTGTCAACTTTAGTCCCTGTAAGCGATTTAACTTGATTTTGCCATACCAAAGCCTTCAAAACTTATTTCTAAGTTATGTAAAGGTTATTTAAGGTATGTTAAGCCTATGTCACTATTCCGGAGTGTTTGTTGCATTAAACTGGTTATATTTACGCATCGGTGCGCGTATAACCTTCCAGAAAGCGATTTAGAGTTTGAAATTGAACAAGAATTGATATGTGCAAATGATACACATATTTTTTACAAATCCCAAGTATGAAATATAATATTTCATTGGTTTAGTATTTGTTTGATGGCCGTGGAGGCACAGGTGTTACATAGGTGCAGGTGGGGGAGTAACAGGCTCAACAAAAGGGGGTAAGTCATCATCATCCTCTATCCACCCATTGCGGGTGAATGCGTAACGGGGATCTAGCTGGTCAGCAAAAGGAGCATGGTCAGCGGCTGCAGGGATCGGATCAGGTACGAGTGGTGCAACAACATGTATGCCAACAGATACAGGATCATGCTCAGGCAGAGGATCAGGAGCAGGTATAGGCTCGGGTGCAAGCATAGGCTCAGGGTCGGCTGGTTCTAACTCAAGATCTGCGGGTACATCAAAAAGCTGATCGTCGGGAACAAAGTCAATCTCATGCTCAGGCTCATCATTAAACTCAATGTCCTGTGGAGGAACAGGTGCGGCAGACATAGCCATGTCAGAATCAAAATCGGTGGGATAACGCTGCAATCCTAGTGCGTGCAAAGTAGTGGATGATACTGACTCGAAAGAATCAAGGCCAGAATGCTCAGATGAAATCTCAATGATAGGCATCTCAATAAGTGGAACAACAACAACATCACCGACTGGAGCACCATCACCCTGGCATCCTCAGGGGGACCCTCAATAAAAAGATCGACATCATCATCAGACAAAGCATCAAAAGGCAAATCCTCGAGAGGAAATGCAGCAAGGGGTAAATGAGCGAGGATCGTAACAAGAAATGGATCCTCGTCAGGTAACCCATCAGCTAGCGGTATATCATCGCCAAAATCCGGCAAAGCAAAAGGCTGAAAGTCATCATCATCGTCGCTCTCAGTGTCAGAGGTGAAAATCTCAGGGTCTGGGACAATCTCATCGTCTGAAACTATGGCCATAGGGTCAACTGTATCTGACAGTCCACTCTCAGATGAGGACATGGCGTCTGTAATCAAAACAATCACAACATATGCACATACATCAACAATCATCAAATAAGCGTGTAAGTAGTAACAATGTAAGCATGTATTCATCCTAGTCTTCCCAGACTATCCCACCCAGCCTCTCAGACTGAACTACCTAGCCTCTCAGGCTAAACTCCCCAGTTTCTCAAACTGAACTACCTAGCCTCTCAGACTGGCTCAACTAGTCTCTCACACTAACTTCCAAGTTTCTCAAACTTAATTATGAACATAAATCTTGAAATGTGTTTCGTGTATTTTGTTTGTAAAAATGTTTGTTCCCTGGATCTGGACGTTTTGTGTATGCAATGAAAATATGTTATGAAAACGTTTTCGTGAGAGCCCTAATGATCATAGTCTAGACTCTAGAAAGAATCCTAGTTCGCTACGATCGAAGCTCTAATACCAAGTTGTCACACCCTGACTTTTGCGGAAGCGTGATTATTGGTGTGACTTTCTTAATACCATAGCATTCAATCATAACAACGCTATATGATAAAACCGTAAGATGTTCATCCATAAATTATGTTTCAAAATAACACAACATAATTGTTTGAAACATTGACACCAAATTCAAATTACAAACCACAACAAGTTTTAAGGAGTTCACTAAGACTCGACAAAAGATCTTAAACAACCCGAGTTTAGAACCATGTATCGTCCAGGATTAAGATACATCTCCTAAACCCCGAGGACTTGGATGACATCTTTTATTTATGACGCAGCTTGAAAACATGCAAACACTTGCTAGATCCACTTAGCTCCCTGAAATACATGTAATTTGAAAAACATCAACAAAAGTTGAGCGAGTTCATGTGTTTGTGTATATATAAACCTTTGTAAACAGTGTATGTATGTATGTTTATAAATCCCGGTATAAAAGCAAACAAGGAAACAGATCACTACAGGTATGTGTGACGGCGTAGGAAGGCTCAAACCTAGCAAATTTGTACCGGGCTTCCGGCTGGAAGACATAGTCACCCTATGGGCCACCCTGCTCCTCATGGGTGTGGGCTCGCTACACCCAAATAGATCTATCACTCATGCCCCTCGGTCCTTATACGAGGATTAATGGTTTCAAGTATGCGCCTACCCATTCACATGATCTACTGTGCTTTCCTAGGCTAACCATACCAATTGTATTTGTATGTAATCCTTTTGTAACATGTATTTCACCCCCGAAATTAATAAACAAAACAGTTTAAAGAAAAGGGGGACATGAACTCACTGTCTTGCATCTTCAGTACTCGCAACTCAAATCCCTTCAGCAAACACGACTACCTACAATGTACTAACGTCTATTAGACGGACGGGCCGTGCCTTGACTTAGAATTAACGTTTTTGAGTTACGCTTCTTTTATGTTTTCAATATTATTCCAAGTTATAATTACTTTGTTAAAATAATAATTATTTCATCTGAAATTATATTTATAAATTTTGGAATAATTGTTAAACAATATTTTGTAACAATACTTCTCAAGTATTTATACTCATATTTCCTTCCCAATGATGGGGGTATCTTATACATGTGTATTCGTATTCCGGCGTGTGTTCATACGTACTACAGTACGTATTTTCTTGTAATCGTTAAGTATTTTTATACTAAATTTTGTGTTAAACTTTCCAGAATATTAATAATTAAAAGTCGACTAATATATCTATTTTCCAAAATATATATATTTGAGAATTATTACTTAGAAAAATTATTTTTAATTTTTCCTTTTGGCAAAAAAATAGTTGTAGTTCCAAAATAATATATTTTCAAGTCTAACTTTTAGAAAATATATATATAAACTTATTTTGTCCAAAAATAATGTATCTCAAGAAAAAAAATATATTTTTCCCAAAAATCATATATCTTCTAAATATTCCAAGAAAATATATTTTTACTTCCCAAAAATAATATATTTTCTCCTTGTCGAAAGTACGATATAACTTTGTGATATTTACAAAAATCATATTTTCGTTTCTTGAGTCCAAAATATTATTTACCAAAAATATATTCATAAAGGTATTTTTCCATAATATTTTGTAAGTTACATTCTTGTTCGGTTTTTCCAATATTATGTGCGTAACTTGTGTTTTTATTCCATGAGATTTTTGGTAATATTTTGGATTGTGATTTCTTGGTTTTTTGTTAAGTTATATTATTTCAAATCCTAAAATAATATAACTAATACACAAAGTATACAAATAATCACTCACATCATCTCTTTAATGTATATATATATTCTAAATATATATTTACCCATTTTATTTATAAAAACCAACCTCCAATATTTGTATTTTTGTAATAAAAGTTATGGCAAGGTTTATATTGAAAACTCATGATCAAAATACACTTGTAAATATTGGTTTGAAAATATCTTTCTAAGTGTTCATATTTTTAGAAAATTTTGCCATAGTTTCCCCTGAAAATGGAGGTGTCCATGCTATCAAAGCATATCATTTTTTTTAAATCATCACAATCAATCATCAATTCATTCAACACTTACCAAGTGCCAAAATCAAGTAATTTACCCATCAACATGAACTTGAACTTTCATAAAAACTTGTAGTAACTTACTAGTGCTTTTAGTAGGTTTAGTTAACCTTTAAAACGTGTTTACTTCTTTAAAAGTTTCAATGTTGAAAGATTTAGGTGTTTACAACTTATAAACATGTTTAAAAAAAAGTTTCTTTATGAAATCTTCTTGTTTCTCAAGTGTTTCTACACTTGTTTTATCACCAAAAATAGTGTATGTTTAAGCGAGAACCAAGATCTTCTAAAAATCATATTTTGAACTTGGTTCTTTTGGAAAACCATTCATAAACCTTAGATCCATAAGATTATTAACTCACTTTGATTATTATTTTTCAAGAAGTCACTTTATTCTTCAAGTTCATGCTTACACATAAGGATGATCATCTTGTTTTATCCCATAATCATCCTCTTACTTGCTAGATCATGTGTTTAATCACAATCTAGCAAGCTTCTTATGATGATCAACATCATAATCTCAAGAAAATAACAATCAAGTATCATACATACACTAAACAACATAGTTTCATCATGATTACTTCATATATCAAGCTTATGTTCATGTTTCTTGATTATGTTCTTTAGTGTTCTTCAAGATTAACAATGTTCATCATCTTTTAACCAACAAAATTAGAAGTAACAAGAGATTATAAGGGCCTTACCACTAGCTCTATGGCTAGGGATGAACACAAGAAGTTGAAGATGCTAAATATGTTGGATAATAGCAAATGGAAGAGGTCCTTCAATCTCCGAGATCACCAAGCTCCCTAATCTTGCTTCTTACACCTTGAGAGTGCTTGGAAATGGATGATAATTGGATGAAGATGGTGGTGATGTTGTTGCTTGTTCTCGACCGAGAGGGGGAAGAAGGGAAGGAGAAAGATGGTGTGTGTTAGTGTGTGTGAGATAATGAGCATTAGATCTTCCATATCTTACTTATACACATATTAAGAGTTTAATCAATGGATAATATGTTCTTAATAGTACATACAAATCCACTAACCAAATCCAAGGAGATCAAATGAGATCAAGGATGGGCCACACCCTTGATGCCGTGAACATGAGGGGGGGGGGGGGTCTTGGTTGGGGTTTAATGGATAGTTAGGTCATTTAGTTAGATTCTAAGTGTGATGATTAGTGTTTAAGTGTATTATGTGTTCTAAAGTGTGTTAGGGTGTTCGGGGCCCATAACTAGCTTAGAATTGTTAAAACAATGCTTCTAGTATAATTTTGATGTTTCGGGTAGTGTCCGGTTGTTCGGTTAGATGCCAGTTCGTTTAAGTACTAAACTATACCGTTTAGTGATCTTTATGTACCCTTTTGTGACACTTTTAGTTCCCGACACTTGGGAAAGCATTCAGGACCATTTAGTCATATTTTTGTATGAAACTAACTTGCTAAAATGCTGAATTTTGCTGATTTATGCTGAATTCGGCACTTTATGTGGGTTTTAGGCACTCTCCGGCACTTAAACTATCTCTTAGGAATGCAGTTTTGTGGTCCTTCCCTACACACCATACTAGTGTGATACTTAGTCTCTGGCTCATACTGGGCCTCAGAACACTGTCTGTCTATGTACTGAACTTTGTCAACATTTTTCTGAGTTATCCGCTAACTGCGCTAGCTGTGCTTTGTGCATCATTTATGTCAATATGGTTTGTATGTAAATGTGATATGACATTATGCAATATGTGATGCACAAGTATGATGCGGTAATCAAAAAGTAGTTATTTGTAATTCAGCACAGTCATTAACCACTAATCATAGTTAATTAAGTTGTACGGATACCTGGATTTTTGACAGTTGTCACACACTTGACTAGGTCCTGCCTGTTTTGGTGCAACGACTGGAGGATTCTTTGAAGCTTTACGTTTCTTTGGTTTTGGTGAAGGCTTGGCTTTTGTTTCCTTCGGTGGCTCTTGAGTGGCTTCCTCCTGGAGACGATACATGGCAGTAGCTAATTCAACAGTCTTCAGGACTACTTCGCCTATTCGCTGGGCAAATTTGGCAGTCTGCTCGGACATCTGAGCGTTGCTGCGATGAAGAGACATTTCTTGAAGAAATGAAAGACATAGAAAGAAATAAGTGAAATGTTATTGGATAATCAAAACAGAATGACAACGCATAAAAATTGCGATCATTTGTTTGTTACCTAAGGCAAACAAATGAGATGGTGACTAATCAAAGTAATCGGGTCCTCATAATGTATCCCGAAGACATGCTTTAGCCTATAAGTGGACACTCACCCCAAGAGTTCCCAGGTAAGAGTGACTGGTCCGATTATGTGGATTTGTATGAACACTCTAGCCTTAGACAGAAAACTCAGAGTACAGGCATCCACCCTTCCAGATTGCACATGTTCACATTATAAGACCCAATTTTGACGAGATTTTGAAAACTTAGAGGGTTCAAAACCTTATAATAAACCATCATAGAATAGATGATTGGTTTTTGAAACGGATTCAAGATTTGTGTTCTGGTTGTGGTTGTCACCTAAGGATAAGTGACGGGTTGTCACCTAAGGATAAGTGACGGTATTGTTTTAAGATCTAAACACAAGGATCTTGTGTTAGGGTCCTAGGAAGGTTATAGACTAGGTCAAAGCATTACTAATAACCTAATTCCCTATAACCATGAGCTCTGATACCAACTCTTCTGTCACACCCCGACCACGTAAAACAACAAATCGTGGCGAAAACGTCGGGGAGTGTTGTAACAGAATCATTGTTTCATAACACATGGAAATTGAAAGTTTGTTTTATTGATTTAAAAGAAGTTACAATGTCTTAACAACAAAGAAACATAACAAAATTAACTAGTCTTGCATCTTTTAATGTCACTAAGGCCCAAGTCCGCCTAAGTGTATCTTGATCGATCCTATGCATCATCTCCTGAAAACATATGTGAAAATAGGTACGTCAGCATAAAAATGCCTATGAGATACATAGGTTTTATTGATTTAGGGTTCATGACTTGTAAGTTTAAAGAAATTTTTTGTCAAAAGTAAATCATGAACCTTATAAAAATGTTTTCTTTTATAAATCATATAAACAGTGACAAGAAATCAGATGATATAAAAGAAAGATGCACAAATAAACAAATGAACAAGCAAAATGAGTTTGTATAAAATGTGTTGATTGTAAAACAATGTTTCATGAAGATATGTTATAAGTGTAAAATGTATTATGTCAAAATTGAAATGGTTTAAACAACGCTACGATATGTAATACCATAAAAGCACTTATATATAGGATGTATCAGCGGCGTATCCACCATGCTTTTATCTTATTACACACGCCTCGTTATTTATATCACTTACCAAACAAACACCAAAATGTAATGTTCAAACAAATGTTGAGATGTTATTGTGTAAACATATGTAATGTATAGTGAATAAAATCATTTATTGATTTAAAAGCATTTATTCAACCCTATAAGAAATGAAATGTACAAAACAATGCATTTGATAAATTATAATCAAAAGTTATGTTTTGATAAATAATGCATGCTTTACTGATACAAACATCTATGCGGTAATGTTAAACGTCTACATCCAACCCTTGAGACTCTACGATAAACTTAGAGTAAAGGTTATCAAAAATGTTTTCGGATTCGTTCATTCCTTCCACCCAAACAAACCTAGGATTTTAGGAACGGGAGTTATCAAGTCCTATGGTACCACTACCTACTACCGAGCGGCATGATCGGTGTTAATGAATGTATTAGTTTCGTTAAACAAACTAAATGTTATACCAAATGTAAGCATGTTTTATGAAAACAATGTACCTAGTATGCTAAGTGAACATACAAGGTAGAAATGTAAAACAATGTGTCCATATGCTACGAGAACATATGCAACAGAAATGCAATGTAAAACAATGTACTAAGTATGCACTAAATGGATATACATAGCATAAAATGTAATGTCAAATAATGTACTAAGTATGCACTAAATGGACATACATAGCATAAAATGTAATGTAAAATCATGTACTAAGTATGCACTAAATGGACATACATAGCATAAAATGTAATGTAAAATCATGTACTAAATATGCACTAAATGGACATACATAGCATAAAATGTAATGTAAAATAATGTACTAAGTATGCACTAAATGGACATACATAGCAAAAACATAATGAAATCATGTACTATAAGTGTACTAATGAACATAACATGCATATGATATGAAAACATGGAAAGCACGAAAGTAACAAGTAGGCACATGTGTTTCACCCCAAAACGTTTGTAAAAATAGTAAAAGAGGGGACTATGTACTCACTTGAGGGTTCTTAGAAGTCTTGAATAACAACCAAGCAAAGCTAAAGGGATCACGGAATCAAACAACACCTAATATAGGTAACTATGTTAATAAGCGGACCTAAATCGGAAGATTGGATAGAATGAGGTTTCGTAAACCAAATGGGTATAGGAACTCATGTAATATGGTTTAACAAAGCTTACATTCTAAAACGAAACCTATCCTAAGTGCTTACGACCCTTTATGACTTGTTTAGGTAGCTTATGCTACTTTAACGCGTCCTTCGCGTAAAATGCGTTCGGACCGCCTAACTAGTCCTATGACAAGTATTATATGCCTTAACATGTCTAATAATGTTACCTAATCAGTTTAGATGTAAAATTTTAGGTTACATATGCTTAAAATGAATTTATGCGTAAAAAGGGCATTTTGATCATTTTCCTTAGGCATATAAATTACCTATCATATAACTACTTAAACGAAGTGACCATAAAGTATAACCTTGGAAGGTTATTCCTTATGCAACTATGGTCATGAAATGTGTTTGGTCGGATCCTAATGATCGACCAAACGGGTCGGGTTCGAAAGTCTAAGCGGTTATTTAGACCGTTTATCTTACGACCCTATATAAGCACTAAACCTAAAGTGACGAGTTAAACATGTTAAAACATGTTTAACGAAGTTAGAAAACAAGTTTGGTATTAAAACAAAGGGTCTTGATACCCAAGGATAGTTTGGTTACAAAATACGCAAGAATGCGCATTTTGACCGAAACTATGACTTGTCACTACGCCTTAATAACGTGGTAATCAGTAGGTATAGTCACAAGAGACTAAAACCATCATGATTACGCTCACGTTATGAAGTTCAAACAAACTTCATGTTGACCATAAACTGGTTAATGCAGAAAGTCAAACAAAGTTTAACTTTCGTGCTTAAACGTGCAAAAGAACGAAAGAATACTTACAAAAGGTCCAAGAAATGGAAGTTTGATCTAATTATTCTCATGTATGGAGTGTTAGAACTCCAACTTAGAGAACAAATCAGATCAAGGTGTGGGTTTGAAGCAAATGGGGTTGGGTATTTATAGATTTTGGGTAACCGTTAAGATCATTTATCGAGAAACGTGCTTCGATCTCAGCCGTACACATGCACCCATGGTTTTGGAATACCATGGGCACCCAAAATAGCCCATAGATTGCTTGAAATACCATTTGCAAGGCCCTAAAACAGCTGGAACAGGCTGTAAATAGCTGGAAATTGATTTTGCAGGTCTGACATGTTCACACGGGCCGTAAGGTTCAAGGGGGTCTTACGCGCCCCTCCTGAGCTGCAGATCAACAAACATGTTTCAAAATGTGCACCTTCAGTCCCTGCATGTGTTTAAGGCCTTTTTTGACACGTTTAAGGCCCATTAAACCATTTTCAAGGCTCTACAACGATGCCTAAACATAGTGTACATGAAACATGCTAAAAAATATCTTGGATGTCACTTCGTTTGGTCGTATGATCACGTTATTCCGTTAATTACGACGAAACACGAATGGACGTGAAAAACGATCCAAATTACGTGACGAATGGAATTTTATCATGCCAATTACTAAAACATAATATTTTAATGATTACATAAATTTTTGGATGTCCGGATGTATTCAGAACGTAAGATATGCGCGTAAATGCAAAGTTATGCACTTTTTGACGTTTTTAGTCCCTGAATGACAAAAAGTTTATTTTAGCACACCGAACCCCTCAAAACCTATTTCTAAGCTATGTAAAGGATATTTAGGGTATTTTTAGCTTATGATCATGTTCCGGATTGTTCGTTACGGCACGAATCGGCATACTTTCGCAGTTTGTCGAATTTAGTCCCTGTAAGCGAATAAACTTGATTTCGACACACCAAACATTCCAAATCTTATTTTTAAGTTATGTAAAGGTTATTTAAGGTATGTTAATCCTATGTCACTGTTCTGGAGTGTTTGTTGTGTTAAACTGATTACGTTTACGCATCAGTTCGCGTATAACTTCCTTGAAAGCGATTTAGAGCTCTAAATCGAACAAAATTTAATATGTGCAAATGACTCACATATTTATACAAATCCCAATTATGAAATACAATATTTCATTGGTTTGGTATTTGTTTGATGGCAGTGGAGGCACAGGTGTCACATCATTGTTTCATAACACATGGAAATTTAAGTTTTGTTTTATTAAATTGAAAGAGATTACAATGTCTTAAAATCAAAGCAACATAACATAATTAACTAGTCTTGCATCTTTTATTGTCACTAAGGCCCAAGAACACCTAAATGTATCTTGATCAATCCTATGCATCATCTCCTGAAACCACATGTGAAAATAGGTACGTCAGCATAAAAATGCCTGTGAGATACATAGGTTTTATTGATTTAGGATTCATGACTTGTAAGTTTAAAGAAAATGTTTTTCAAAAGTTAGTCATGAACCTTGTAAAATGTTTTCTTTTATAAATCATACAAATAATGATAAGAAATCAGATGATGCAAAAGAAAGATGCACAGATAAATAAATGACCAAGTAAAATGAGTTTGTATAAAATATGTTGATTGTAAAACAATGTTTCATGAAGATATGATATAAGTATAAAATGTATTATGTCTAACTTGAAATGGTTTAAGTAACGATACGATATGTAATACCATAAAAGCACTTATATATAGGAAGTACCAGCGGCGTATCCACCATGCTTTTATCATATTACACACGCCTCGTTGCTTAAATCACTTACCAAAACAAACCACCAAAAATGTCTTGTTTTAACCAATTGTCAAATGTTTATGTAAAAATTTATGTTTTGTAAAACAAATGCATGCCTTACTGATACAAACATCTATGCGGTATTGTTTTAATGCATACACTCAAGCCTTGCGACTGTGGCGACAAACCCTTAATCGAAATTAAAGGTTTATCTAAACAACGTATATCGAATTCGGTCATTCCTTCCATCCAAACAAACCTAGGATTTCAGAAACGGGAGTTGTCAATTCCTATGGTACCTCTACCTACTAACGAACGGCGTGATCAATGTTAATAATGTATTTTTGTCCCATTTAAACAAACCAAATGTCATACCAAAATGTAAGCATGTTTTATGAAAATAATGTACTAAGTATGCAACAAATGAACATACATAGCATGAAATGTAATGTAAAACAATGTACTAAGTATGCACGAAATAAACATACATAGCATAAAATGTACTGTAAAACAATGTACTAAGTATGCACTAAATGGACATACATAGCATAAAATTTAATGTAAAACAACATACTAAGTACGCATGAAATGAACATACATAGCATAAAATGTAATTTAAAACAATGTACTAAGTATGCACTAAATGGACATACATAGCATAAAATGTAATGTAAAACAATGTACTAAGTATGCACTAAATGGACATACATAGCAAAAACATAATGAAATCATGTACTTTAAGTGTACTAATTAACATAATAAGCATATGATTTGAAAACATGAAAAGCATGAAAGTAACAAGTAGGCACATGTGTTTCACCCCAAAATGTTTGAAAACAGTAAAAGAGGGGAACTATGTACTCACTTGAGGGTGCTTAGAAGTCTTGAATAACAACCAAGCAAAGCTAGAGGGATCACGGAATCAAACGGCACCTAATATAGATAACTACTTTAATAACCGGACCTAAAGCGGAAGATCGGATAGGTTGAGGTTTCGTAAACCAAATGAGTATTGGAACTCATATGATATGGTTTAACAAAGCCTACATACTAAATCGAAACCTAACCTAAGTGCTTACGACCCGTTTTGGTAGCTTATGCTACTTTAACGCGTCGTTTGTGTAAAACGAGTTCAGACCGCCTAACTAGTCCTATGACAGGTATTATATGCCTTAACATGCCTAATAATGATGCCTAATCAGTTTAGATGTAAAAATTTAGGTTACATATGCTTAAAATGAATTTATTGCGTAAAAAGGGCATTTTGGTCATTTTCCTAAAGCATATAAATTACCTATCATATAACTACTTAAACGAAGTGACCATAAGGTATAACCTCAGAAGGTTATTCCCTAATGATTGACCAAACGGGTTAGGTGCGAAAGTCTAAGCGGTTGTTTAGACTGCTTATCTTATGACCCTATATAAGCACTAAACCTAAAGTGACGAGTTAAACATGTTATTAATGTTTAACGAAGTTAGAAAACAAGTTTGATATCAAAACAAAGGTTCTTGATACCTAAAAATAGTTTGGTTGTAAGGTACGCAAGAATACGCATTTTGTCCGAAACTATGACTCGTCACTACGCCTAAATAACGTGGTAATCAGTAGGTATAGTCACAAAGGACTATGATCATCATGATTACGCTCACGTTGCGAAGTTCAAATGAACTTCGTGTTGACCATGGATTGGTCAAAGCAGAAAGTCAAACACTGTTTGATTATACGCTTAAAAATGCATAAAAGAACGAAAGAAGCTTACAAGGGGTCCAAGCGATGAAGATTTGATCTTAAAATTCTCAGGTATGAAGTGTATAAACTCCAACTTAGAGAATTTGATCAGATCAAGGTGAGTTACAAATGAAAAACTTGGGGTATTTATAGATTTCGTGTAACCTTTAAGATCGTTCATCGAAAACCGAGCTTCGATCTTGGCCTTACATGTGTGCCCACGGTTTTAGAATACCATGGGTGCCCCAAAATAGCCCATAGATTGTTTAAAAACCATGTGCAAACCCAAAAACCCAGCTGCTGATTGAAATCAACTTGTTTTGCTGATCTGGGGAGTTTACGTGGGCCACGTAGACTTAGGCCAAGTCTTACGCCCCACTCCTAAGCCAACTTTGACAGAAATGTCAAGTTTAGTCCCTGCAGGTGTAAAACTTGGTTTTTGATGCATTTATGACATGTTTAAGCCCCGTTAACCTCATTTCAAGGCTCTATAATGAAGTTAAAGTATAGGGGGCATGAAACATGCTCAAAAATATCTCAGATGTCGGTTCATTTGGCCGTACGATTGCGTTGTTCGGTTAATTACGACGAAACACGAACGGACCCGAAAAACGATCCAAATTACGCGATGAATAGGATTTTAACATGCCAATCACTAAAATAAAATATTTTAATGATTACATAAATTTTTGGATGTCCGGATGTATTCAGAACGAAGATATGCGCGAAAATGCAAACTTATGCACTTTTTGACGCTTTTAGTCCCTGAATGACCTAAAAGTTTATTTTAGCACACCGAACCGCTCAAAGCCAATTTCTAAGATATGTAAAGGATATTTATGGTGTGTTTAACTTACGATCATGTTCTGGATTGTTCGTTACAGCACGAATTGGCATACTTTTGCAGTTTGTCAAAATTAGTCCCTGTAAGCGAATAAACTTGATTTCAACACACCAAACCCTCTAAAACTTATTTATAAGTTATGTAAAGGTTATTTAAGGTATATTAAGCCCATGTCACTATTATGGAGTGTTTGTTGCATTAAATTTATTACGTTTACACATCAGTTCACGTATAACTTCCCAGAAAGCGATTTAGAGCTTGAAATCGAACGAGAATTGATACGTGCAATTGATACACATATTTATACAAATCCCAAGTATGAAATACAGTATTTAATTGATTTGGTACTTGTTTGATGGCCGTGGAGGCACATGTGTCATAGTCTCCCCTACTTTAGGAAATTTTCTCTCGAAATTTTATTTAGAGGAAACTTGTGAGAGCTTGAAACATGAAGTCGAAAAGATAAAACAACACTGGTTAGGGTTCTAAACTTCTAGTAACTTTAATAACATCATGCTTTTAATTTGTAAGAGGGACACTTATATACAAGTGTATGAAGCGCCATTGGTGCGTCCACCGTACCTCCATTACATTGTTTACATTTCGTTATTTTTGCCACTATAGGTTCTTACACATGATAAATCTTACTGTGGTTTCCGTGCACTGAATTTCATAATTATGTATGCATCCATAATTACGTAATTCCTTGCATAGTCCACACAGTGCATTTTATAGTGTGTAGGGGAAGAAAACAATGAACGGACCTGTGATGATTGTGACTAGACCACCATAGGGTCCTTTTAATTAAATCAATAAATGATCTCTTTAAATAGACTACCAAGGAGTCTGTTCAGCTATATCATCACATGCCATTCTTAACCAGATTCAGAATCAATCTTTTTGACTAGACCACTCAAGGGGTCTTTTTGAATTATGGAATGGTACTATATAATCCAAGGGTCTTAACTATTACGTAGAAGCCCTTTAAGGATTTAAGGAAGTACCTTTGGATATCCTACTGTAAATCATTCATATGAAGACATGGAGGATTTTACGAGGATTTGGATAACGAAATTAAAAACATAAAAGAAAACACATAACACATAATCACATAACCACAAAATTGTTTAACTTGATCTTCAATTTGTTATCATTTTGTTAATTTGTTTGTTAATTGTGCACTTGAATTCAAAGCACACTAGGAATCCAATCCGTGGATTTCATTTGGCACTTTAAACATTTTCAAGAATCTAACTATGAAGATAGGAAGATTTTAAAAAGAAAATTCGATTTCGATTACGAGGAATCGTAATATTCGAATTAAGGTATACAAGGAATCCAATTAAGGACTCCGATTTGAAAAAAAATAAACATCCACAAGGATCTAATTGTGAAGATAAGAAGATCCCATATGGATTTTGGGATTTTAATGGCGGGAGGCATTTCAAAACCTTGCACTAGATGTGCTTAAGTCGATATGCGAGGTAGAATGCTCATGAAGTTGAGGAGCAAGATATGCCAAGGTGACATATGTAGCAGACTTTGAAGGTCAAGTCAATGTATGAGAAAATGCTTTTGAAAACCATGCATGGGGTTCTTTTTTAAATGTGTTTAATGTTTTTGAAACCCTACATAATACTTTTGAAATTATAAAGTAGGTGTATTAAATAAGTGTATTTATAAAATGTTTTAAAATCATTCGAGATGAATTTTGAAATTATGTATAAGGTTTTTGAAAACATGAATGATGCTTTTGAAATCATGCACTTGATATGTTAAGTAAATATACTATGTTAAAAAATGTTTTCAAACTATATGGAATATTTTGAAATCATGAAGGTTGTTTTGAAAACTTATACTATGCATGTTGTTATGAAAACCAGGATGTAATGGGTATGAGATCGAAAAATTACCCTTAGTTATCTAACCAAGGATTTAAAGATACAGATGTGCAAAAAGCACGATTACTCATAATGCCACTTTATTTCCTGCACTTTGTTTCTTAGAATGAAATGAGTATTTAGAATTTTCGAGAAAATATTGAGCAAACATAAGAAAGGGAGAATCACAAGAGTAGTTTGTAAAGAACATAGTTCCTTGATGTAGGTATTATAGGGAAATGCCATACACACATGTAACTACACTTGTACATCAGAATTGCGAACAACGATTTATTTATAAACTAAACACATTGTTCCAGAGTTCAAGAAAAACAAAAGAAACAAAAAGCAACATATACAAACTATTCAAAGTAACAACATCTTCTAATCAGCCAACTGCTCATCCGTGGGTCAGATTTGCAACAACTTTGTTTTGGATAGCAAAGCGGCATATGTTAAACAAATGTCCCCATCGTCCACAGTAGGTACATTTGAAACAGGGTATGTGATTCAGATGATGACGGTTGCATCGCTTACACCATGGAGCAGTTCCCTTGTACAGCTTCTTGGCTGTTGGTGCTGTTGCCTGGCTAGGTTCTGCTTGATTTGGTGTAACCGCTGCAGGATCCTTTGAAGCCTTACGCTTCTTTGATTTTTGTGAAGGCTTGGCTTCTGCTTCCTTTGGTGTCTCTTGAGTGGCTTCATCTGTGAGACGAGACATGGCAGCAGCTAATTCAATAGTCTTCAGGACTACTTCGCCTATTCGCTGAGCAAATTTGGCAGCCTGCTCGGACATTTGAGCGTCGTTGCGATGAAGAGACATTCTAGAGGAAATGGAAGATATAGGAGGAAACAAGTAAAATGTTATCGGATAATCAAAATAGAATGACAACGCATAAAAATTGCGATCATTTGTTTATTACCTAAGGCAAACAAATGAGATGGTGACTAATCAAAGTAATCGGGTCAAATTAATGTATCGCGAAGATATGCTTTAGCCTATAAGTGGACACTCACCCTAAGAGTTCCCAGGTAAGAGTGACTGGTCCGATTATGTGGATTTCTATGAACACTCTAGCCTTAGACAGAAAACTCAAAGTACAGGCATCCACCCTTCCAGATTGCATGTGTTCACATTATAAGACCTAACTTTACGAGATTTTGAAAACTTAGAGAGTTCAAAACCTAGTAATCAATCATCCTAGAACAAATGATTAGTTTTTTAAGCGGATTCGAAATTTGTGTTCTGGTTATGGTTGTCACCTAAGGATAAGTGACGGTATTGTTTTAAGATCTAAACACAAGGATCTTATGTTAGGGTCCTAGGAAAGGTTATAGACTAGGTCAAAGAATTACTAATAACCTAATTCCCTATATCCATGAGCTCTGATACCAACTTTCCTGTCACACCCCGACCGCGTAAAACAACAAATTGCTGCGGAATCGTCGGGGAGTGTTGTAACAGAATCATTGTTTCATAACACAGGGAAATTTAAGTTTTGTTTTATTGAATTAAAAGAGATTACAATGTCTTAAAATCAAAGCAACATAACATAATTAACTAGTCTTGCATCTTTTATTGTCACTAAGGCCCAAGTCCGCCTAAATGTATCTTGATCAATCCTATGCATCATCTCCTGAAAACACATGTGAAAATAGGTACGTCAGCATAAAAATGCCTGTGAGATACATAGGTTTTATTGATTTAGGATTCATGAACCTTGTAAAATGTTTTCTTTTATAAATCATACAAATAATGATAGGAAATCAGATGATGCAAAAGAAAGATGCACAGATAAATAAATGACCAAGTAAAACGAGTTTGTATAAAATATGTTGATTGTAAAACAATGTTTCATGAAGATATGATATAAATGTAAAATGTAAAATGTAAAATGTATTATGTCTAACTTGAAATAGTTTAAGTAACGCTACGATATGTAATACCATAAAAACACTTATATATAGGAAGTACCAGCGGCGTATCCACCATGCTTTTATCATATTACACACGCTTCGTTACTTAAATCACTTACCAAAATAAACCACCAAAAGGTCTTGTTTTAACCAATTGTCAAATGTTTATGTAAAAATCATGTCTATTGTCAAATGTAAATCGTATAATGTGTAAACAAATGTCATGTACGGCAAGTAAAAAGTGACTACTTAAACCATATGTAAAAATGCACAAAACAATGCAATTGAATAAATCAAAAGTTATGTTTTGTAAAACAAATGCATGCCTTACTGATACAAACATCTATGCGGTATTGTTTTAATGCATACACTCAAGCCTTGCGACTGTGGTGACAAACCCTTAATCGAAATTAAAGGTTTATCTAAACAATGTATATCGAATTCGGTCATTCCTTCCATCCAAACAAACCAAGGATATCAGGAACGGGAGTTGTCAATTCCTATGGTACCACTACCTACTAACGAACGGCGTGATCAATGTTAATGAATGTATTTTTGTCCCTTTTAAACAAACCAAATGTAATACCAAAATCTAAGCATGTTTTATGAAAATAATGTACTAAGTATGCAACAAATGAACATACATAGCATGAAATGTAATGTAAAACAATGTACTAAGTATGCACGAAATGAACATACATAGCATAAAATGTAATGTAAAACATTGTACTAAGTATGCACTAAATGGACATACATAGCAGAAAATGTAATGTAAAACAATGTACTAAGTATGCACGAAATGAACATACATAGCATAAAATGTAATGTAAAACAATGTACTAAGTATGCACTAAATGGACATATATAGCATAAAATGTAACGTAAAACAATGTACTAAGTATGCACTAAATGGACATACATAGCATTAAATGTAGTGTAAAACAATGTACTAAGTATGCACTAAGTGGACATACATAGCAAAAACAAAATGAAATCATGTACTATAATTGTATTAATGAACATAACAAGCATATGATATGAAAACATGAAAAGCACGAAAGTTACAAGTAGGCACATGTGTTTCACTCCAAAATCTTTGAAAAAAAGTAAAAGAGGGGAACTATGTACTCACTTGAGGGTGCTTAGAAGTCTTGATTAACAACCAAGCAAAGCTAGAGGGATCACAGAATCAAAAGGCACCTAATATAGATAACAACATTAATAACCGGACCTAAATCGAAAGATCGGATAGGATGAGGTTTCGTAAACCAAATTAGTATTGTAACTCATATGATATGGTTTAACAAAGCCTACATACTAAATCGAAACCTAACCTAAGTGCTTACGACCCATTACGACTCGTTTAGGTAGCTTATGCTACTTTAACGTGTCGTTCGCGTAAAACGCATTCGGACCGCCTATGACAGGTATTATATGCCTTAACATGCCTAATAATGTTGCCTAATCAGTTTAGATGCAAAAATTTAGGTTACATATGTGACAACCCTCACAATTACAGGTATCGTACAATTAATTAATCTTAATTACGTGTTTAATGACTGTGCTTGATTTCAACTGACAACTTAAACTGCTTCATGATTTTTGTATCATACATACATATGCATTATACCTCATACTGTCAACTCCATTTATTACATACAAACTTTAGTGACATACTTGTTGCACAAAGCACAGTTAGCACAGTTAGCGGATAACTCAGAAATATACTGACAGTGCTAGTAAATAGACAGACAATGTTTTGAGGCCCAGTATGGGCCAGGGACAAGGTACTACACTAGTATGATGTGTAGGGAAGTGATGACCATAAAACTGCGTCACTAGGTGATAGTTTGAGTGCCGGGAAGTGTCTAAAACTCACTTTAAGTGTAGAATTCTGCATTTTCAGCAAAATTTAGCATTTTAAAATGCTAGTAATATGCAGAACATTCACTAAATGGTCCTGAATGCTTTCCTAAGTGTTGGGAATAAATTGTGTTACAAAAAGATACATAAAAGACACTATTTGGGATAACTTGACACTTTAACGGAACGGTATCTAACCGAATAACCGGACATTACCCGGGACACCTAAATTTTGCCAAATACATTGTTTAAATATTTCTTGGCTAGTCATGATCCCCGTACCCCATACTACCCCCTAAAATATCTAGTAAACTAACATATGTAACCAAATACTTGGATATGAACTAATATTTACCAACTACCATGAAATGTTACAATTAACCCCCCCCCCCTATGTGTTTACGGTCCAAAGAGGACCCACCAAATCACCACCTTACCTCCACACCATACTTCCTAGATTATATCTTATATTTTATTAGATGTTGCTTGATTATGTGAACAAGATATTAGAGAAATCCTATATGTATGGTTTCATAGATCATCAACATCATTCCATATCTTCACTCCCCATCCCTCACATCTCTCTCTCTCCCTATCAGCCTCACCATAACCACAACCACCATCACCATATCACCACCACATTCATCCATTTTTAAGCTTCATTCAAGTGCTAGAAGGAGGATTAAAGGAGCTTGAAGTTGTAGATCATCAAGGAGCTTCATCACTTGCTTTCACACACCATCTTCACCATCTTTTTCACTTGAGTTCTTCCCTAGCCTTTGAGCTAGTAGTAAGTCCTTGTTTAACCTTTGTTCACTTCTATTTTGAGTAGTTAAAAGGTGTAGTATGATGAATATCACAAGAACACTAAAAGGTTTAAACAAGAAATATGAACATAAAGCTTTACATAGAAATGAAACATAATGAAATATTGTTAGTAGGATGTTGTTGTGATTATGTTGTTAATTTGTTAGTGATTTCTTGGTTATGTGATGTTAATCACCATATGGAACTTGTTAAATGATGTTTAGAAACATGATTTAACAAGATAAGAAAGTGATTTTGTGTTACTTGAGATAATCACCTTCTAGTATAAACATGAACTTGAAGGAAAATGATTTTCTTGAAATATAAGTAAACAAAGTAGGTTGATGATCATGTAAATCCGAGGTTTACAAGAGACTTTTCTAAACAAACCAAGTTCAAGAGTCGGTTTTAAAAAGATTGAGACTTCTACTTGCATTTACACCACTTTTGGTGATAAAATAAGTGTAAGAACCTTTTATTTACAAGAAGAGTTCAAAAGATTAATTTTTGTAAAAATTGTTTACAAGTTGTAAACACTTAACTCTTTTAAGAAAATGATTTTTAAAGAAGTGAATACAATTTGGAAGGTAACTAAGACCACTAAACGCCTTACCAAGTTACTACACGTTTTTATGATATATCAAGTTCATGATTTATATGTAACGCATATAGTTTTTGCCCTTGGTGATGTAAAATTGTTCAAGGATTGATTGTTGATTGATTTTGGAAAGAAAATGATATGCTTAATAGTATGGACACCTCTGTTTTTAGGGGAAACTATGGCGAAATTTTCTAAAAATATAAACACTTGGAAATTATTTTCTAACAAGTGCTTACAAATATGTTTTAAACATTGTCTTTCAAAATAAACTTCGCCATAAGTTTTGTTACAAAATTTCAAAGTGTCGGAGGTGGGTTTTCATAAGTAAAAGTGGACAAATATATATTTAGAATATATATATTCTATACTAAAACGCTTGTGTGAATATTTGCATGATTTGTGAACTAGTTATATTACTTAGAGAAAAATAATATAACTCAACAAAATACCATCACAAGTATATCCTTGATGGATAACGAAAAATATGATTTTATCACGAAGTATAACATATTTTTGGACAAGTATAAAATATATTATTTTGAGAAGATATAAAATATTTTCCTAGTATATTTGGAGAATATATAAATTTTGGGACAAATGTTTATTTTTCTTGGAAACACATTATTTTTGACAACTAAGTTATCATATACTTTTCTAAAGTGGGACTTAAGAGCAAATAATATCAAGACTTTGAATCAAAAAAATACATGTATAAAATACCCCCATCCTTGGGAAGGAAATACGCATATAAAATAAGTGAGAAGTATGAATACGAAATAATTGTCTAACTATTTATTTCAAAACCTAAAAATATAATGTAAGTTAAAATAATTATTATTATTTTAACAAGAAGTTATAACTTGGAAAATTCCGAAGAAACGTAACTCAAAAACATTAATACTAAACTAAGGCACGGCCCGTTCGTCTAATAGACATTAGTACGTTGTAGGTCATCGTATTGCTGACAAAGTCTGAGTTACGAGCAGGAGACGCACTACAGTGAGTTCATGTCCCCCTTTTCTTTTAAATGTTTTCAGTTTTATACTTCGGGGGTGAAATACATGTTACAATTATTACAGACATTTTTATACATGGTTGGTTAGCGTAAGGAGGGCATACTACTTAGATCATGTGAGTGGTGGGCACAACACTTAAGGCCATTAATCCTCGTCGTAGGACCGAGGAACATGAGTGATAGATCTATTTGGGTGTAGCGAGCCCACACCCATGAGGCCGGGGCGGCCCATAGTGGTGACTGTGTCTTACAGCCGGAAGCCGGTGCAACTCCGCTAGGTTTGAGTTTTCCGCATCACTTCACACATACCAGTGGCTTTGCAACCCATTGGTGATCTCTTTTTCCTTATTGCTACATACCAGGGGCATTTATACATACAGACTTATTTCAAGGGTTTACACATACACATGAACTCACTCAACTTTTTGTTGATTTTTCAAACTACATGTATTTCAGGGAATTGATCGGATCTGGCAAGTGATGCACGTTAAGCTACGTACTAAATAAAGATGTCATCCAAGGTTGTAGGGTTTAGGAGGTGTAACCCTTTCCAGGATGGGTCACATGTCTCCAAACCTCGTTTTAGTTTCAGTCTTTGTGGAGTCTTATGAACTCGGTTAAACATTTTCCTGGTTTGTAATTTATTTTGGTAACAATGTTTTCAAGACAAGCATGTTATGGTATTTTCTAAACTATATTAATGGATGAACATCTTCTGTTTTTATCATATAGCATTGTTATGATTGTTGCTATGGTATTAAGAAGTCACACCAAATAAACCCACGCTTCCGCAAAAGTCAGGGTGTGACAGCTTGGTATCAGAGCCTCGATCATAGCGAACTAGGATTCTTTCTCGAGTCTAGACTATGATCACTAGGGCTCTCACGAAAATGTTTTCAAACATTTTTACATTGCATACACAAAGCGTCCAGATCCGGGGTACAAACGTTTTTACAAACAAAAGGCACACATACACATTTCAAATTTATTCAATCTTAAAGACTGAGGGAGGTTCAGCCCTAGAGGCTGGGGAGGTTCAGCCCTAGAGGCTGGGGAGGTTCAGTCTTAGAGACTGAGGGAGGTTCAGCCTTAGAGGCTGGGGAGGTTCAGTCTTAAAGACTGGGAGGTTTGGTCTTAGAGACCAGGGGAGGAGTCTTAGAGACTGGGGGTTGGTCTTAGAGACCAGGGAGTAATCTTAGAGACTGGGAATTGGTCTTAGAGGTCGGGGAGTTAGTCTTAGAGACTAGGGAGTTCAGTCTAAGAGACTGGGTGGGATAGTCTGGGGAAGACTATGATGATTACTTGCTTGCATGGTTGTGATTTACATGCTTTTTTGATAATTGTTGATATATGTGCATTTGTCATGGTTGTTTTGATACAGACATCATGTCTTCTTCGAGTGGAGTTTCTGGCACACTAGACCCCATAGCAGTAGATCAAGATGATCCGATGCCCACAGATCCCGAGATTTATACATCTGATACTGACAGCAGTGATGATAACGATTTCCAGCCTTTTGCTTTTCCGGATTTCGGGGACGATGTTCAGCTCGCTGATGGTATTCTTGATGGGGATCTACCCATCGTGCAGATCCCTGCACCTATCCCCCTCGCTACGTTTCTCGTGGAGGATTTGCCTCTCGATTATGTGTCGGATGACGATCTACCACCTGCTGATATCCCAGTTGATGACCCTATTGTCCCTGTCGATGAGCTTCCCGACATGGAGGTTCATTCTGAATCGTCTGTTTCAGACTCTTTTGAGTCAGTGTCTTCCTCTACTCTCCATGCGTTGGGGTTACAGCGATACCCCACCGACTCCGACTCCGATACGGCCATGTCTGAGGCACCCATTCCATAGCTGGGATTCGGTTTCATCCCTGACTTTGACGATGATCAGGATGTCGAGTTTGAGGACGAGTTTGACCCCATTTTCCCACTCGATCACGAGCTAGACCAGGAGGACGAGTTTATTCCCGAGGAGCAGCCTGTTAAGGCTCCTGCTCTTCCTGATGATCAGCTTCTTGACATGCCCGCTGATCATCAGCCTGCTCCCGCCGATCCAGAGCCCGATATAGTACTAGAGCCTGTTCTTGCTCTCGACCCTATTCATGCTGATGCTCCCGTTATTGCACCACCAATTATCGATGCTCCCGTTATTGCACCACCAGTTATTGATGCTCCCGCCATTGCACCGGCAGTTGTTGATATCCTCATTTCTGCACCTATATCTGACCCTATGCCGGTGTTTGATGACCTTGCACCTTTTTCCACTCACATCGATCCTAGATATGCTGACGCCCGTAATGGGTGGATCGAGGATGACGATGACTATCCACCGTTTGTTCTACAAGTCACTCCCCCTGCTGCACCAGTTTTCGCACCCGTTGATGTTCCACTGTTCCACCCACACATATCTGATGTCCACCGCACGGATTTACCCATCACTTTCCTCCAGGACATTCCTCCTCCCCGTCCAGGGGAAGGACCTTCTACACAGCCACACGATCACATGCCACCTATGATAGCAGCTTTTCCATTTATGCCCTCTTTTACACCAGCTGCACACACTGCTTTCTCTACAGCGCCCTTGGGTTAGCCGTTTATGTGGTCCTTGCCCCACGTCATGCCTTTGACAGATCCATATCCTCCTTTTTCATGTTGCGTATACGACGGATGATATACTTATCTCCCTGCAGTTACAGCAGGAGCCGTTGAGCCGAAGAGTTCAGGAGCTGGAGAGGATCCCACGTCCTCCCCCTTGTCATTGTCAGTCTCCATTTGCTACACCACCAGCTCCTCTTCCACTACACCCGGATTCTGATGTCCGCTTCCCCACTCCGGAGCAGCAGATTGCTTGCCTGCTGCGCGGTGTCCACGCACTCGAGGAGGATTGGGTGCATATGCGCCGTTTGCTTTTCTCTCCTCCACCTCCTCCTCCCCCATCAGCGTGAGGATTTTTGGTTTGTTGCAGGTATCACATTTTTGGTGAGAAGACAGCTATTGAGCCATGATTATGAAGACTTTTGAAGACCACACTTTTGATATTTGACTTTTGATGTTTGACTTTTGGTTGTTGTATATTGTAGATGATTCAGACAAGGGTGCTGTGACCCTTAGTCTCTGTTGGGTGTACGATACATTTGTAAAACTTGTAAACAGTATTTGTGGTCTGGATTATATGATAGCTCAATCGCAGTATTCTCACTACATGCGTTATTGGATTATTTGCTTTATGGGATGTTATGTGTTATTGTGTTGATGGATGTTATTACATACGCATATTACTTACTTACTATACTTATTATAACCTAACCAATACGATCTTCTTTTAGAAGATGCCTCCACGACGAGACCCACGTTTACCTACCACTGAGGCAGAATTACAGGAACGTATTTCAAAGGCAATAGCAGATTATGAGGCCTCCCGCGTGGAGACCAGCGGGAATACCTCCAGAAACAACAACCCACCCAATGGTAATGTCCAAGTGGCTTGAGACACATTACGTTACATTGGATATTTCTTACACATCCACTAATGCTTACTGTAAATGATATTGCCTGTACAGGCTGTACCTACAAACAATTTCTGGATTGTAAGCCATTAAATTACGATGGCACTGGAGGTGCTGTTGCTTTCGTTAGATGGACGGAAAAGACGGATTCGGTAATAAGGATGAGCAAGTGTGCTCCTGAAAACCAAGTTACTTACGTCTCTGGACTCTTTCTTGATGGTGCTTTATCCTGGTGGAACCTACAAGTTCAGACACTGGGAGAGACGGCGGCGTATGCATTAACATGGGCTGAGCTGAAGGAGCTCATGACAAAGAAATAATGTTCACGGGCAGAGATACAGAAGCTAGAGACTGAATTTTGGAATCTCAAAATGGACGGGCCAAAAATTGTTGAATATGTCCAAAGATTCCACGACTTGTCACGCGTTGTGCCGTATATGGTTGATCCTGAATTTAAACGCATTGAGCGTTTCATCTGGGGATTGGCTCCCCAGATCATGAGTATGGTAACCACGTCCAAGCCTCTAACGATTACCGAAGCCATTGATCTCAGCGTAGCAATTACAGAGGAGGCCATCAGATTGAACGTGTTTTCAATTTCTGAACCGAAAAAGAAAGAAACTCATGTTGAATCGTCAGGGGAGAACAAGAGGAAATTCTCCAACTTTAAAAAGAGTGCCGGCAGTACCAACAAGAGGAAGGATGTGAACCCACCAGCTGAAGCTAGGTGTGGTGTTGAAGTCAAGGGGAAAGGATACATGGGCGCTCTGCCCAAATGTGAATTATGCCAGTATCATCATGCTGGCCGGTGCAGAGTTAATAAATGTGAATCATGTGGGAAGATTGGTCACTTAAAAGACACTTGTTGGGTTGGTACCGGCTGTGGTCGCCAAAGGGGATGTGGTAACAACAACCATGGAGGTAACGGGAATGGGAACCGCAACGCGGTAACTTCAGGAATCAAGCAGGAAATGGTAACCGCAATCAAAACAACAATCAAGGTGGTAATGGAGATGGTAACGATTGAGGACCGGGATGTTTTAACTACGGAGACATCGGGCACTTCAAGCGTGAATGCCCAAAACTCAATCAAGCTCGTGGAAGGGTATTCAACATTGGAGCAAGGGAAGCACGCTAGGACCCGAATGTTGTCACTGGTACGTTCCCTATAAATCAACGCTTTGCATCTGTACTATTTGACGCTGGTGCCGACTATAGTTTTGTATCGCTAGAATTTAAGAAAATGCTTGGGTTAACTGCTAGTAAGTTAGATATTCCTTACTCAATTGAACTGGCTAATGGGAAGCAAGTTGAAACGAATGAAGTCATCAGGGGATACGTAATAGAGCTAGGAGAGCGCGAGTTTACACTGGATCTACTACCTGTCGAGTTGGGAAGCTTCGACGTGGTAGTAGGGATGGACTGGTTGTCAAGCAACAGAGCCGAAATTGTATGTCATGAGAAGACCATTCGCATCCCAATGGCGAATGGAGAAACAATTGTGGTACACTGAGAGAAGCGTGATACGCCCTTAAGGATCATTAGCTGTCTAAAAGCTAGAAAATGTTTGAAGAAGGGATGTGTTGCCTTCTTGGCACACATCGTGGATAAGGAGGCCGCTGGGCCAAAGATAGAAGATATTCCAGTCATAAAGGAATTTCCTGAAGTCTTCCCAGAAGACTTGCCAGGATTGCCACCACAAAGACAAGTCGAGTTTCATATTGACTAAATTCTAGGCGCCGCGCCTGTGGCTAAGGCACCTTATAGACTTGCACCTTCGGAAATGCAGGAGTTGTCGACGCAACTTCAGGAGTTGTTAGACAAGGGATTTATCAGACCGAGCTTCTCGCCTTGGGGAGCTCCAGTCCTGTTCGTTAAAAAGAAAGATGGTAGTTTTCGCATGTGTATCGACTACCGGGAGCTGAATAAGTTGACAATCAAGAATAGATATCCTTTACCAAGGATCGACGACCTGTTTGATCAATTACAAGGTTCGAGTTTTTACTCAAAGATCGACCTTTGATCGGGTTATCACCAGTTGAGGATCCAAGAAGAAAGTATTCCAAAGACGGCCTTTAGGACTCATTTTGGACATTACGAGTTCCTGGTTATGCCATTTGGTTTGACAAACGCGCCAGCCGTGTTCATGGATCTGATGAACAGAGTTTGTAAACCGTACCTGGATAAGTTTGTGATTGTGTTCATTGACAATATTTTGATCTACTCAAAGACAAAGGAGGAACATGAGCAACACCTAAGATCTATCTTAGAACTACTCAATAAAGAGAAGTTATACGCAAAGTTCTCAAAGTGCGAGTTCTGGTTACGCGAAGTCCAGTTTCTTGGTCATGTGGTTAATGGAAATGGAATCCATGTGGATCCTACAAAGATTGAAGCAATCAAGAATTGGGAGACTCCAAAGACGCCAACCGAGATTCGACAGTTCCTAGGTTTGGCGGGCTATTAGCGCAGATTTATAGAGGATTTCTCGAAAATCACTCAACCTCTGACTTCTCTCACACAAAAAGACAAGAAGTTTGATTGGGGAGACAAACAAGAAGAAGCATTCCAATTGTTCAAGAACAAACTTTGTGACGCACCGATCTTATCTCTACCCAAAGGCACTGATGACTTCGTGGTATATTACGACGCCTCGCGTCAAGGTTTAGGCTGCGTGCTGATGCAGCGACAAAAAGTTATAGCTTACGCTTCACGCCAGCTGAAGGTTCATGAGAAAAACTACACCACGCATGACTTGGAGTTAGGCGCGGTGGTGTTTGCATTGAAGATTTGGCGACATTACTTGTATGGCACGCGATGCACAATCTTTACTGATCACAAGAGCCTGCAGCATATATTCGACCAAAAAGAGCTTAACATGAGACAAAGACGCTGGGTAGAACTATTAAATGACTATGATTGTGAAATCAAGTACCACCCGGGGAAGGCGAATGTAGTCGCCGATGCCTTAAGTCGGAAAGAAAGGATTAAGCCCATAAGGGTTAGGGCTTTGGAAATGATTGTTCAGACAGACCTCTCGTTGCGCATTTGTGTCGCGCAGAGAGAAGCTCTTAAAAGGGAGAATCTCGAGAATGAATATCTCCGTGGGATGGAGAAGCAATTGGTACAAAGGAGGATGGAATGTTATGTTTCTTGGGAAGAATTTGGGTTTCTTTCTTTGGTGGTCTGAGAGACGTTATTTTTTATGAGGCTCACAATTCACGGTACTCGATCCATCCAGGATCGGACAAAATGTACCAAGACCTAAAGGATTTTTATTGGTGGCCAAGGATGAAAGGCGACGTTGCGATATATGTTGGCAAATGTTTGACTTGCGCCAAGGTAAAGGCCGAATACCAGAAACCTTCAGGCCTCTTGTAACAACCTGAAATATCCCAGTGGAAGTGGGAACAGATTTCAATGGATTTTATAACGAAATTTCCAAGGACACCCAGAGGTCACGATACAATTTGGGTAATCGTGGAATGTCTGACCAAGTCTGCACACTTTTTGCCGATCAAAGAAAAAGGCAACACAAGCAAACTTGCTGAGATGTACCTGAGAGAGATTGTTACACATCACGGAGTGCCTCTCTCAATTATCTCCGATAGAGATGGAAGATTCGTATCAAGGATTTGGCAATCCTTTCAAGAAGCTTTTGGTTCTCAGTTGAATCTGAGTACTGCTTTTCATCCACAGACAGACGGACAGAGCGAACGGATGATTCAAACGTTAGAAGACATGTTGCGAGCTTGCGTAATGGACTTAGGTGGAAGTTGGGATACTCACCTACCGTTGGTCGAATTTTCATACAATAATAGCTATCATGCAAGCATTCAAGCTGCACCGTTCGAGGCTCTCTATGGACGCAAGTGTCGATCACCGCTGTGCTGGGCAGACGCGGGTAATAGACAAATTGTCGTTCCGGAATTGGTCCAGGAAACGACAGATAAGATTATGCAGATCCGAGAGCGCATCAAAGCGGCTCGGGATCGACAAAAGTGTTATGCGGACCGCAGAAGAAAACCTCTGGAATTTGAGGTGGGAGATATGGTAATGCTGAAGGTTTCACCCTGGAAGGGTGTGGCACGCTTTGGGAAGCGTGGGAAGTTAAACCCCAGATACATCGGTCCATTTAGAATCCTGGAACGGATTGGTCTCGTAGCATACAAGTTGGATTTACCTGCAGAGCTGAATGGCGTTCATGATACATTCAATGTATCAAATTTGAAAAAGAGTCCAACTCAAGAAACAATGGTCATTCCTGCCGACGAAGTTCATGTTGACGACACACTCCACTTTAATGAAGAACCAGTTGAGGTTACGGACTGGAAGGTTAACAAAACACGCAGGAGTAGTGTCAAACTCGTCAAGGTTCAGTGGAATGCACGACATGGCCCAGAATTCACATGGGAACGTGAGGATCGAATGAAGGAAAAGTACCCACATTTATTCCCCAAGACCCTTGCAACTAGAAGCAAAACCTAAAAATTTCGGGACGAAATTTTCTTAACGGGGGGAGAATGTGACAACCCTCACAATTACAGGTACCGTACAATTAATTAATTTTAATTACGTGTTTAATGACTGTGCTTGATTTCAACTGACAACTTAAACTGCTTCATGATTTTTGTATCATACATACATATGCATCATACCTCATACTGTCACTCCATTTATTACATACAAACTTTAGTGACATACTTGATGCACAAAGCACAGTTAGCACAGTTAGCGGATAACTCAGAAATATACTGAAAGTTCCAGTAAATAGACAGACAATGTTTTGAGGCCCAGTATGGGCCAGGGACAATGTACTACACCAGTATGATGTGTAGGGAAGTGAGGACCATAAAACTGCGTCACTAGGTGATAGTTTGAGTGCCGGGAAATGCCTAAAACTCACTTTAAGTGCAGAATTCTGCATTTTCAGCAAAATTCAGCATTTTAAAATCCTAGTAATATGCAGAACATTGACTAAATGGTCCTGAATGCTTTCCTAAGTGTTGGGAATAAATTGTGTTACAAAAAGATACATAAAAGACACTATTTGGGACAACTTGACACTTTAACGGAACGGTATCTAACCGAATAACCGGACATTACCCGGGACACCTAAATTTTACCAAATACATTGTTTAAATATTTCTTGGCTAGTCATGATCCCGGTACCCATACCACCCCCTAAAATATCTAGTAAACTAACATATGTAACCAAATACTTGGATATGAACTAATATTTACCAACTACCATGAAATGTTACAATTACCCCCCCCCCCCCCTATGTGTTTACGGTCCAAAGAGGACCCACCAAATCACCACCTTACCTCCACACCATACTTCCTAGATTATATCTTATATTTTAATAGATGTTGCTTGATTATGTGAAGAAGATATTAGAGAAATCCTATATGTATGGCTTCATAGATCATCAACATTATTCCATATCTTCACTCCCCATCCCTCACATCTCTCTCTCCCTCTCGGCCTCACCATAACCGCCACCACCATCACCATATCACCACCACATTCATCCATTTTTAAGCTTCATTCAAGTGCTAGAAGGAGGATTAAAGGAGCTTGAAGTTGTGGATCATCAAGGAGCTTCATCACTTGCTTTCTCACACCATCTTCACCTTCTTTTTCACTTGAGTTCTTCCCTAGCCTTTGAGCTACTAGTAAGTCCATGTTTAACCTTTTTTCACTTGTATTTTGAGTAGTTAAAAGTTGTAGTATGATGAATATCACAAGAACACTAAAAGGTTTAAACAAGAAATATGAACATAAAGCTTTACATAGAAATGAAACATAATGAAATATTGTTAGTAGGATGTTGTTGTGATTATATTGTTAATTTGTTAGTGATTTCTTGGTTATGTGATGTTAATCACCATATGGAACTTGTTAAATGATGTTTAGAAACATGATTTAACAAGATTAGAAAGTGATTATGTGTTACTTGAGATAATCACCTTCTAGTATAAAAATGAACTTGAAGGAAAATGATTTTCTTGAAATATAAGTAAAAAAAGTAGGTTGATGATCATGTAAATCCAAGGTTTACAAGAGACTTTTCTAAACAAACCAAGTTCAAGAGTCGGTTTTAAAAAGATTGAGACTTCTACTTGCATTTACAACACTTTTGGTGATAAAATAAGTGTAAGAACCTTTTATTTACAAGAAGAGTTCAAAAGATTAATTTTTGTAA
Organism: Helianthus tuberosus; assembly: GCA_030545235.1. Taxonomy (NCBI): domain Eukaryota; kingdom Viridiplantae; phylum Streptophyta; class Magnoliopsida; order Asterales; family Asteraceae; genus Helianthus; species Helianthus tuberosus. The sequence goes on along the minus strand of CM060423.1, from coordinate 165,816,005 downwards.
AAAAATTTTACAAGTTGTAAACACTTAACTCTTTTAAGAAAATGATTTTTAAAGAAGTGAATATAATTTGGAAAGTAACTAAGACCACTAAACGCCTTACCAAGTTACTACACGTTTTTATGATATATCAAGTTCATGATTTATATGTAACGCATATAGTTTTTGCCCTTGGTGATGTAAAATTGTTCAAGGATTGATAGTTGATTGATTTTGGAAAGAAAATGATATGCTTAATAGCATGGACACCTCCGTTTATAGGGGAAACTATGGCGAAATTTTCTAAAAATATAAACACTTGGAAATTATTTTCTAACAAGTGCTTACAAATATGTTTTAAACATTGTCTTTCAAAATAAACTTCGCCATAAGTTTTGTTACAAAATTTCAAAGTGTCGGAGGTGGGTTTTCATAAGTAAAAGTGGGCAAATATATATTTAGAATATATATTCTATACTAAAACGCTTGTGTGAATATTTGCATGATTTGTGAACTAGTTATATTACTTAGAGAAAAATAATATAACTCAACAAAATACCGTCACAAGTATATCCTTGATGGATAACGAAAAATATGATTTTATCACGAAGTATAACATATTTTTGGACAAGTATAAAATATATTATTTTGAGAAGATATAAAATATTTTCCTAGTATATTTGGAGAATATATAAATTTTGGGACAAATGTTTATTTTTCTTGGAAAAACATTATTTTTGACAACTAAGTTATCATATACTTTTCTAAAGTGGGACTTAAGAGCACATAATATCAAGACTTTGAATCACAAAAATACATGTATAAAATACCCCCATCCCTGGGAAGGAAATACGCATATAAAATACTTGAGAAGTATGAATACGAAATAGTTGTCTAACTATTTATTTCAAAACCTAAAAATATAATGTAAGTTCAAATAATTATTATTATTTTAACAAGAAGTTATAACTTGGAAAATTCCAAAGAAACGTAACTCAAAACATTAATACTAAACTAAAGCACGGCCCGTTCGTCTAATAGACATTAGTACGTTGTAGGTCGTTGTATTGCTGACAAAGTCTGAGTTACGAGCAGGAGACGCACTACAGTGAGTTCATGTCCCCCTTTTCTTTTAACTGTTTTCAGTTTTATACTTCGGGGGTGAAATACATGTTACAATTATTACAGACATTTTTATACATGGTATGGTTAGCGTAAGGAGGGCATACTACTTAGATCATGTGAGTGGTGGGCACAACACTTAAGGCCATTAATCCTCGTCGTAGGACCGAAGGACATGAGTGATAGATCTATTTGGGTGTAGCGAGCCCACACCCATGAGGCCGGGGTGGCCCATAGTAGTGACTGTGTCTTACAGCCGGAAGCTCGGTGCAACTCCGCTAGGTTTGAGTTTTCCGCATCACTTCACACATACCAGTGGCTTTGCAACCCATTGGTGATCTCTTTTTCCTTATTGCTACATACCAGGGACATTTATACATACAGACTTATTTCAAGGGTTTACACATACTCACATACACATGAACTCGCTCAACTTTTTGTTGATTTTTCAAACTACATGTATTTCAGGGAATTGGTCGGATCTGGCAAGTGATGCACGTTAAGCTGCGTACTAAATAAAGATGTCATCCAAGGTTGTAGGGTTAGGGAGGTGTAACCCTTTCCTGGACGGGTCACATGTCTCCAAACCCCGTTTTTGTTTCAGTCTTTGTGGAGTCTTATGAACTCGGTTAAACATTTTCATGGTTTGTAATTTATTTTGGTAACAATGTTTTCAAGACAAGCATGTTATGGTATTTTCTAAACTATATTAATGGATTAACATCTTCAGTTTTATCATATAGCATTGTTATGATTGTTGCTATAGTATTAAGAAGTCACACCAAATAAACCCACGCTTCCGCAAAAGCCAGGGTGTGACAACATATGCTTAAAATGAATTTATGCGTAAAAAGGGCATTTTGGTCATTTTCCTAAGGCATATAAATTACCTATCATATAACTACTTAAATGAAGTGACCATAACGTATAACCTCGGAAGGTTATTCCCTATACAACTATGGTCACAATACATGTTTGGTCAGAACCTAATGATTGATCAAACAGGTCGGGTTCGAAAGTTTAAGCGGTTGTTTAGACCGCTTATCTTACGACCCTATATAAGCACTAAACCTAAAGTGACGAGTTAAACATGTTAAAACATGTTTAACGAAGTTAGAAAACAAGTTTGATATCAAAACAAAGGGTCTTGATACCTAAAAATAGTTTGGTTCCAAGGTACGCAAGAATACGCATTTTGACCGAAACTATGACTCGTCACTACGCCTAAATAACGTGGTAATCAGTAGGTATAGTCACAAAGGACTATGATCATCGTGATTACGCTCACGTTGCGAAGTTCAAATGAACATCGTGTTGACCATTGACTGGTCAAAGCAGAAAGTCAAACACTGTTTGACTTTTACGCCTAAAACGCATAAAAGAACGAAAGAAGCTTACAAGAGGTCCAAGCGATGAAGATTTGATCTTAAAATTCTCAGGTATGAAGTGTATAAACTCCAACTTAGAGAACTTGATCATATCAAGGTTAGTTGCAAATGAAAAACTTGGGGTATTTATAGATTTCGGGTAACCGTTAAGAACATTCATCGAAAACCGAGCTTCGATCTTGGCCTTACATGTGTGCCCACGGTTTTAGAATACCATGGGTGCCCCAAAATAGCCCACAGATTGTTTAAAAACCATGTACAAACCCGAAAACCCAGCTGCTGATTGAAATCAGCTTGTTTTGCTGATCTGGGGAGTTTACGCGGGCCGCGTAGACTTAGGCCACGTCTTACGCCCCACTCCTAAGCCAACTTTGACAGAAATGTCAAGTTTAGTCCCTGCAGGTGTAAAACTTGGTTTTTGATGCATTTTTCACACGTTTAAGCCCCGTTAACCTCATTTCCAGGCTCTATAATGAATTTAAAGTATAGGGAACATGAAACATGCTCAAAAATATCTCGGATGTCGGTTCGTTTGGCCGTACGATTGCGTTGTTTGGTTAATTACGACGAAACACGAACGGACGCAAAAAACGATCCAAATTACGCAATGAATGGGATTTTAACATGCCAATCACTAAAATAAAATATTTTAATGATTACATAAATTTTTGGATGTCCGGATGTATTCAGAAAGAAAGATATGTGCGAAAATGCAAACTTATGCACTTTTTGACGCTTTTAGTCCCTGAATGATCTAAAAGTTTATATTAGCACACCGAACCCCTCAAAACCTATTTCTAAGCTATGTAAAGGATATTTAGGGTGTGTTTAACTTATGATCATGTTCCAGATTGTTCGTTACAGTACAAATCAACATACTTTCGTAGTTTGTCGAAATTAGTCCCTGTAAGCGAATAAACTTGATTTCGACACACCAAACCCTCTAAAACTTATTTCTAAGTTATGTAAAAGTTATTTAAGGTATGTTAAGCATATGTCACTATTCAGGAGTGTTTGTTGTGTTAAACTGATTACGTTTATGCATCAGTTCGTGTATAACTTCCTAGAAAGCGATTTAGAGCTCGAAATCGAACGAGAATTGATATGTGCAATTGATACACATATTTATACAAATCCCATGTATGAAATACAATATTTCATTGATTTGGTACTTGTTTGATGGTCGTGGAGGCACAGGTGTCACATTCTAGATAACGCAGCGACATGTAATATGTTAAAAGCACTTATATATAGGAAGTACCAGCGGCGTATCCACCATGCTTTTATCACATTACACCCGCCCCGTTACCTAAACACTTACCATAACCTAATCGTTCAATAGTTCAAATAGTTCCAATGGTTCAAATAGTTCAAATAGTTCACATAGTTCAAATAGTTCCAACGGTTCAAATAGTTCAAATCGTTCACATAGTTCAAATAGTTCCGATGGTTAAAATAGTTCAAATCATTCACATAGTTCAATTAGTTCCAATGGTTCGTGTTTTAATTGTGAAAACTAACTTTTGGTCGTTTCCTTGAATACATTTAAACCTGTGTGACTCGTCCTAATTGTTCAACTCGTATCAACAAACCATCAAAGGTAAGTTAACAATCATCAGGTTCTGTCGTTACCCACATTACCCCAAATAACCATGGTGAAAGTCCGATAAAGGGATTTGTCAGATCCTATGGTATCATAATATCCTATGGTACCATAATGTACTACTGGTCGGCTTAAAATAGTTAATGAATGTCATTCAGTTGTCTTTCGACCAACGCCCCAACAAGTTTGTTCATATAATTTAAATCGTTGTGTTTATTATAAACCATAACATTCGTTTTAGAAAACTCGAAATCATTTAGCACATATGAATCGCCCCAAAACATTCGAAAACGGTAAAAGAGGGGAACTATGTACTCACATTGAATTGCAAGGTATCCTCGATTAAATGAACTTAACAATGCTCGGGCAAACCAACGAAATCAAGTGGTACCTAGTAATTGGATCGCTATGTTAAGAAATCGACACCTAAATCGGGAGATTGGGTAGAATTGTAGGATCGTTCTGTGACCCAAACGAGTCGATCAGAAGAGTTCTTATCAATTCAAAAGGCGGAAACAGATGAATTGACTTGGAAAACAGCTGGATTCACTCTTAAACGTCTTGTATATTGATTATAACAAGTTTACAGATCAGTAGACGCGTTGGCAGCACTTCGGTACTGGAAACATGAACTGTTGCAAATGATCTCGTTTGAACCCTATATATAGAGTTGGTAATTTCGTTTGAAATTTCGAACGGAATTAACCTTGTTAATTTCGCTTGAAACCGCACATGTCACTTTCAAGCGGAATTAACCCAAACACACCAAAATCCTATTTCTCTTACTATGTGCCCTGATCTAACAATTCTAGTACAAGACTCGATACAAGACGAAGTCGACAGACGTATGCACCAACAGACTCCCCCTTGGATGTTGACGAGTCTTCAGTGTCGAGTCTTCAACGTCTTCAGCTTTTATCAGTCTTTGTGCTCTTTCTAAATATCTGACAGAGTAAGCATCCTCAATCTTTATCTTCTTCTTTCTCTCTTTTCATCAGGATTCGATTCTGGCTCTTGCATCTACAGACTCTTCTCCTCCTCCTCAGATGTTGACCTCCTAGCAGACTCCCCTTTGAATTGTGCTGGGATCGTAGCCTGACTTTCACAAGTTTCAAGATCGTGACCTTACTCACATCCTTATCAGGTATTTACAGATTCAAGAATCACAACCTGGCTCTCTCATAGCCATAACCTGCACACATCTCTACCTAACAATAAATATCACAAATATAAAATTTGACAAATTTAAACTCTCTGCTTACCACTTGTATACACAAACTGAACACATCATTTTCAAGTATCGTACAAAATGAATTAACATGTTAATCTCTAATGAACCACTTGAATGTATATCATTTTTCGAATCACACACTCCCAAACCTGTTCGTCATGTTCAGCATTCGGAATTTTGAAAATCAGCTTTTCAAAATCAGTAGTCTAAAATCTTTTTGAATTTTTCAAAAATTTATGCTAAAACACTCTGAAAATCTTTTTGGAATTTTTGATAATGAACTGAAATGTAGTAAAGAAATATATACAAACAATATTTTTTGTGAGGTTGCGTAAGAGGATCATATCAGTTTTTGAGACAAATCACCAACACCGTTAAGCTTTAAACATTTTAAGTTCTAAACGATTCACTTAGAATGTTAGTATACTGATCCACTTAAATTTTCACACAAATTTCAACTGTTTCGAGATACGAGATTAATGTTTTAAGAGACTTAAACTTATTCGCGTTTCCCACCTCAGAATATACTCCCGTATCCAGATCCCAATATTCAGTCTTACAGGTGAGTATACCTAGATGATATCTGTAAGGGGTTAAATTGCGAGGGTCGTGAGAGCTCAGGTCAGAACTTCCGTTTAGCAGAGAGATGACGACTTCGACTTTTGGTGTGTCCCCTTTAGAGGATATTTTCTTCAACAACACATGATTAGCATTTTTCAATGTTTCATCATTTTTTTATGCTGAGGGAGGGCTATATTTCAAGTAAACGTAAAGTATTATACGGGGACTAGGCCATTGTATCCGCAAAATCAGAAGTCCCGGGATAATACCCCAGATATCACTAAGCATAAAGACCTAGTATCTCAGAAAGAGGGGTCTTTCAAAAGAGATTTCGGGGGTTACCCATATATCCGAGAGATGCTACCCACGAATTAAGCAAGTTTGAAATTTAGGTTTATATCTCGACACAATCTACTAAATGTGCAAAAACCTACTGATACATCATCAATGAGACCGTTTATCACATTTTTACTTTTCAATTCTTCAGCATGCTGTGATCGTCCACTGATGTACTATCATTTCCTCTTTATTACAACAAAACCGTTTTGAATTTATCATGTTTTTGGCTTTTTCAAATTTTCTAATGTTTTTGGATTTTCTGAAAAATTCTTACTCCCCTAAAATGCAAAATCATTTAAAGGAAATTTGAAAACAAACTGTACAAACAAAATGACAACTGATATCGAATCACTTCAGATCGCCATCCACTTGGCATAAACAATCAGAACTCCCCCTTTCAACAAACTATTTTCCCATTATGATTTCAAAACACTTAAGTTTGTTTTAATCAAATGGTTTTTCCGGAAAATAAGTTTCGTTGATTTTACCACTTGTAAATTAGGGGTTCATCACATTATTTCAATCATTTGTAGGAAAAACAAGTACAATTTAATGTCCTTGATTTACCACTTTGTAAGTGAAAACCTTCTTCAACCACTTTCAGTTTCACTTATCAACCATACCTTTTGTAAATCAAAATATAACAATATAAAGATATCACCTGTAAATTTACCAACCAAACAATTCAAGAATGATGCCGATTCCTGCCCCATTCTTACCAACCTGGGAGCTCCGGCAAGTCAGGATTTCAGTTAGGAAGTACTTTCCCCCAAGCCTGAACAGCCTTGGGAGATTCTGGTACACATCTATCCCACCAACATTTTGATTTGTAAAATTCTTTTGCACCTTTAACCTTTCCATCAACCATCTTCCCGAAAATATGTTTAACTTTTCCATTAAATGCTTTTTCAGCATCAAATTCTTTCTTATCAACAAAGAATTGACCTGAAATTTCAGTTTTACCCACTTTCAACTTCAAATTTTCCTTTGACAATTTAGGAAAATTTTCATCGTTCACCTCTGGAACGGAATTCTCATTCTTCTTCTCAACAGACAGCTCCTCTGATTTTATGGAATCAGATTCATCATTAGAACTTCTTTTAGATTTTACAACCCATCTTTGTTTGTTTTCATCGACTTTTCTTTTGTAAAATCATTTTTTAAGTTTCACCAACTTCCAAAGTTGATTTATCAAACATTTTGAATTTTTCTTTTGATTGTTCCGATTTACCAACACATTTCCTTCTCATTTCAGAATTAGATGAAACTTCCTGTTTTGAATAAATGGACTCTTGGCAGTTCCAAGCAATATGTCCAGCCTTTTGACACTTGAAACAGGTTCTTCTATCAACTCTCGGAGCAAATTTCCTCACATTTTTCTTTATTTCAGCAAGAAACTCTTGATTTGACTGTTTCCGGAATGGTTTCTTCTGCTCATCTTTAGAACTTCCTCCTGCAACAAATTTTGTTTTTGATTTATAACTTTTCTCATTTTTATAATTTTCTGAAGAATTAAAACCCAAACCTTTCTTTTTGAAATTACTGTTATGGTTTGGTTTCTTTTGAAAACCATAACTAGAACCGTAACCCATTTTCTTGTTCAATCTTTGTTGAACTCTTGAAGTGTACTTTTTAGGTTTTTCATGAAGATTTAAATCTTTTATTTCAGAAAAATTAATTTCTGTTAAATTGAAAACCTGTTTGATCATTTCAGATTTGACACTTCTTATTGGAAATTCCTCATCAGAATATAATTTGTCTGAATTATTCAAAGTATATGCTACTTTGATTGATCCATCATTCAAATTAGATTTTGATAACAAGAACTCTTTATTGTAAACCCTTTTGACCGGTGAACTCGGACTAATTTCTGACGAACTCGGACTTTCAGATTTAGACTCCGAATTTGACTCTTCATCCTTATCCAACACCTGATCGACCACTCTTTTTAACAATTCAGACTCATGATCAGTGTCAGACGCTGTGAATGTAACATCAATATTATCTGGTAACTCATCAATGGTTTAAGACTTTAACTTATTGTTGAGAGCCTTATTTAAACGTTCCTCATTTGGCTTTCTCGGAGCATAACTTTCATAGATTGGAGGCGGACACTTGTTATACTTGACACTTTGTTTCTTACCAGTGTCCTCTTCCTTATCTTTATCTTTGAAAGCTTCAAGACCTATAACAGTAGGATAAACTCGATCAATCAAATAATCACATGTTGTATAACTCAACAACAATCATTTGATTCTTTCACTTTCAATCTTTTCGAGTTTCAACTCCTACTTCAGTTTTGCACAATCTTCAATATACTCATTGTAACATCTGTGCTTGTGATCATTGTGAACAGTTCAAGTATCAATAAAATAATTTTATTTAATCCCAATGTTTGTTTGTTTATGTTTGACATTTTTCATGTTTTGACTTTTGTTCAATTTCAAACTTTACATCGCTTTCTAGAGAGTTATACGCAAACTGGTGCGTAAACGTAACCAGTTTAACACGAAAAATACTCCGGAACATCTACATATACTTAACATACCTTAAATAACCTTTTCATAACTTAGAAATAAGTTTTGAAGGCTTTGGTATGGCAAAAACAAGTTAATTCGCCTACAGGGACTAAATTTGACAAACTGCGAAAGTATGCCAATTTGGAGTATAACAGACATTCCGGAACATGACCATAAGTTAAACATACCATAAATATCCTTTACATAGCTTAGAAATAGGCTTTGAGGGGTTCGGTGTGCTAAAATAAACTTTTGGGTCATTCAGGGACTCAAAGCATCAAAAAGTGCACAAGTTTGCATTTTCGCGCATAACTTACCTTCTGAATACATCCGGACATCCAAAAATTTATGTAAGCACTAAAATATTTTATCTTAGTGTTTGGCATGAGAAAAATCCATTCGTCACGCAATTTGGATCGTTTTTCGCGCTTATGCGCATTCCGTCGTAATTAAGCGAACATCGCGATCGTACGACCAAACGAATCAACATCCGACATATTTTTGAGCATGTTTCATGTCCAAAATGTTTAGTCATCATTTTAGGGCCTTAACGTTTTCTTAACGGGCCATAAACGTGTCGGAAATGAGCTTAAACATCAACAGGGACCAAAACTGACAATTCTACAAAGTTATTGGCTTACGGACCGTAAGCCACCACCCTTACGGTCCGTAAGGTATCCCCAGATCAGTAGAATCAGTTTAAACAACTGTTACCCTCTCCTAATCCCTTTTGCACTTGCCTCTTCATGATAATGAGGGGCCATTTTGGTGTTCCATGGAAATTTCAACAAATGTAGGGTTGAGATCAAAGCACGATATTCGATAAACGATCCTAATGGTTCTACCACATCCATAAATACCCACCAACATCACAACTCAAAACCCACTTGAATTCTTGAGAGTTCTCTAAGTTGAAGTGAAACCACTTCATACCTGAGAATACTTGAGAAATCAAAGCTTTCGGGGACCCGTTGTAAGTGTTCCTTCGTTCTTTTTATTTCTTTTAGCGTTAAAAGTCAAGCCTTGTTTGACTTTCTGCGTTGACCAGTTTATGGTCAATGCGAAGTTCATTTGAACTTCATAACGTGAGCGTAATCACGATGGTTATAGTCCCTAGTGACTATACCTACTGATTACCACGTTATCTAGGCTCAGTGACGAGTCGTAGTTTCGGCCAAAATGCTCATTCTTGCGTATTTTGTGACCAAACTACTCTTAGGTATCAAAACCGTTTGTTTTGATACCAAACCTGTTTTCTAAACTTAGTTAAGCATGTTTTAACATGCTTAGCTCGTCACTCTTGGTTTAGTACTTATATAGGGTCGTAAGGTAAGCGATCTAAACAATCGCTTATACTTCCGAACCCGACCCGTTTGGTCGATCATTAGGATCCAACCAAACACATTAGGTGACCATAGTATATAGGGAATAACCTTCCGAGGTTATACCTTATGGTCACGACGTTTAGTTAGTTGTCTGATAGGTAGTTTATATGCCTTAGGTAAATTACCAAAATACCCCTTTGACGCCAAAATTCATTTTAAGCATATGTAACATAACTTTTGACATCTAAACTGATTTGGCAACAATATTAGACATGTTAAGGCATATTTTACTTATCATAGGACTAGTTAGGCATTCCGAACGCGTTTCACGCGAACGCCGCGTTAAAGTAGCATAAGCTACCTAAACGGGTCGTATTGGGTCGTAAGCACTTAGGTTGGGTTTCATTTTAGTATGTAGGCTTTGTTAAACCATATTACACGAGTCTCCATACTCGTTTGGTTTACGAACCCTCATTCTATCCAATCCTCCGATTTAGGTCCGTTTATTAATGTTGATACCTATATAGGTGCCGTTTGATATCCGTGATCTCTAGCATTGTTTGGTTGTTACTCAAGGACTACTAAGCAATCTCAAGTGAGTACATAGACCCCTCTTTTACCGTTTTCAAACTGTTTTGGGGTGAAACACATGTGCCTACTTGTTACTTTCATGCTTTCCATGTTTTCACATCATATACTTGCTATGTTCATTAGTACATTTATAGTACATCGTTTTACACTACATTTCACGCTATGTATGTCCATTGTGTGCATACTTAGTACATTGTTTTACATTACATTTCACGCTATGTATGTTCATTTGATTGCATACTTACTTAGTACATTGTTTTACATTACATTTCACGCTATGTATGTTCATTTGATTTCAGACTTAGTACATTGTTTTCACATGCTTACATTTTGGTATGACATTTGGTTTGTTTAAATGGGACAAAAATACATTCATTAACATTAGGTACGCCATTCTTTAGTAGGTAGTGGTACCATAGGAATTGACAACTCCCGTTCCTGACATCCTAGGTATGTTTGGATGGAAGGAATGACCGAATTCGATAAACATAATACAGATGAATCTTTAATTAGTTTAAAGGTCTATCACCACAGTCACAAGGCTTGAATGTATGCATTATAACAATACCGCATAGATGTTTGTATCAGTATAGCATGCATTTGTTCCACAAAACATAACTTTGATTTAAACTATGTTTAATTCAATACCCTGTTTTTGTGCATTATTACCTATGGTTTAGTTGATATATTTCACTTGCCATACATGACATTTTTGGATACACATTTCATGATTTACATTAAACATAAACATTTTGACATTGATATACACATTTAGTGATTTACTTTAGACATAGACATTTTGATATGGTTTACACAATAACACTTGACAATTGATTTATACATGAACAACTTACAATGGTGGTTGGTTTGGGTAAGTGATTTGAGTAACGAGGCGTGTGAAATATGATACAAGCATGGTGGATACGCCGCTGGTACTTCCTATATATAAATGCTTGTATAATATTACATATCGTAGCGTTATTTAAATCATTTCAGTGTAGACATATTACATTTTACACAAATAACATATTTTTTCACAAGACATTGTTTTATAAGACAGTTTATTTTATACAACTCATTTTACTTGGTTATTTCATTAACCATACACCTTTCTTTTATATAATCGGATTTCTTATCGAGTTTTCATATGATCTATAAAAGAAAACACTTAACAAGATTCATGACTAATTTTTATTAAACCTTTCTTCTAAAACCCAAGTCATGAATCCTATTTTCACAAAACCTATGTATCTCACAGGCATTTTTATGCTGACGTACCTATTTTCACATGTGTTTTCAGGAGCTGTCGCTTAGGATGATGATCGTGACACTAGGGCGGACCTGTGCCTTAGAGACTAAAAATAAAGATAGAACTAGTTTAATTATGTCCTGAACTCCTTATTTCCTGTTTTGAGACAATGTAACTCGCTTGTTTGATAAATAAAATATAACTTTGTATGCCATGGTTGTGAAACAATAATTCTATTACAACACTCCCTGACGTTTCCGCCATGATTTGATGTTCTACGTGGTCGGGGTGTGACAGAAGAGTTGGTATCAGAGCCAATGGTTATAGGGAATTAGGTTATTAGTAATGCTTTGACCTAGAATATAACCTTTCTAGGACCCTAACACAAGTTATCCTGTGTTTAGATCTTAAAACATGCACATCACCTATCCTTAGGTGATTATCAAAACAAGAACCCAATTTTCTGAAACGATTTTTGAAAAACAATCTTCTGTTTTTGAATGATTTATTACAAGGTTTTGAACCCTCTGTTATAAGGTTTTGAACCCCTTTGAATTTTCAAAATATCATCAAAGTTTTGGGTCCTAAATAGTGTGAACACGTGCAAACTGGAAGGGTGAATGCCTGTACCCTGCGTTTTCTGTCTAAGGCTAGAGTGTTCGCACAAATCCACATAATCGGACCAGTCACTCTTACCTGGGAACTCTTGGGGTGAGTGTTCACTTATAGGCGAGCATGTCTTCGCGATACATTATTTTTCACCCATTTACTTTGATTAGTCACTGTGTGTCGCTTGTTTTCTTTGTGATGCGGACAAATGACCACCATCTTTGCTTTTGTTGATTTTGTTTCATCTCATCCTTTTCATTCAATCATCTCACTCGTTTCCTTTCATGTTTCCTCTTTTAAAATGCCTCCTCGATGCGAGAATCAGATAGCTAATGCCGAACTGGCAGAAATTATCGCACAGCAAATGGCTGCTGCGTTCCCAAACCTCATTGCTCAATGGAACCAAGCCAACAACAACAACAATGCTCCATGCAATTTCAAGAGTTTTAACTCGGCTAAACCACTCAAGTTTAGTGGTTCTGAGGGAGCAACTGGGCTTCTTAAATGGTTCGAGAACACTAAGAATACTTTCCGTCACGTTCAGTGTCCTGATAATCGCAAGGTCGAGTTTTCTTCGAGTGTGTTTCAGAAGAGGGCTCTTACATGGTGGAACGGGGTAATGAGAGACCGTGGTGCAGAAGTTGCTCTAGCACAAACATGGGCCGAACTTAGGGCCCTTATGATGAGGGAGTTCTGTCCTCGTCATGAACTGCGAGCTTTGGAAAGGGAATTTGATGATTTGAAGCAAGATAGTGGTGAGCATCGGGCTTACACTGATAGGTATGAAGAATTGAGCCTGCTTTGCTCAACCATGGTTACCCCACTCGATAAGGCTATCGAAAGGTACATCGATGGTCTACCTGACTCAGTACAAGACATCATTACTGGTAGTAACCCTACCACACTCTGTCAGGCGATCGAGTTAGCAGCGACATTTACTGAGTCACAGGTTCGAAAGGGAAAGCTGCATAAAAAGGGTGACAAAGGTAAGAAGCAGGCGTTTGACAAAGAGGATGGCAAGAATAGCAAGAACAAGAAGGGTAAGGAATCTGGTTCTTCGAAAGGGTCAAGGAAGCGTAAGGCTTCCTAAAATTTTGCTGTCACTGCCCAAGTTAACCAGGCAGCTCCCAACCAACCCGCACAGCCTCCAGCGAAGAAGCGTTATGCAGGGAATGCACCTTTGTGCAATAGATGCAACAGTCACCATCAGCCACAACTTCCGTGCCATTTCTGTACTAACTGTGGGAAGTCAGGTCATCTTGCTGATGTTTGTCGTTTTGCTCAAAATCAGGCAGTTCAGAACCAGGCTCGATAAGTTGCTCAGCCTCCTGCTCAGCAACAGGGTCAAGCTGCACGACCACACTACCCGCCAGGTTCTTGTTACAACTGTGGGGATCTGACCCACTACCGTAATCAATGTCCAAGATTGGTGAATGCAAATCCAGCTCAGGCTCAGGCTCGAGGTCGAGTCTTCAACATGAATGCACAAGAAGCACAAGCAGACAATGAAGTGGTGAACGGTACGTTCTTTATTAATAATCAGCCTGCATCTATTCTTTTTAATTCAGGTGCCGATAAGAGTTTTGTGTCATTATCTTTTGAGCCATTGCTTCACGTGTCTAGAACGAAACTAGGTAAGCCTTTGATAGTAGAAGTTGCTAGTGGTGAACCCATTGTTCTTGATTCTGTTCTTCGCAACTGCCAGTTGAACCTTAACGACCATCTTTTCCCAATCGACCTCACGTCAATGCAACTTGGAAGCTTCGACGTTATAGTGGGTATGGATTGGTTAGCCAAGCATCGCGCATAGGTATTTTGTTTTGAGAAGATTGTTCGTGTGCCACTTTCGACAGGCGAGATCCTACAGGTTCGTGGTGAGAAACCTGCTGGTGGTCTCAAACTCATGTCTTGTTTTATAGCTCAGAAATATCTGCAAAACAACTATGTGGCCTTTTTGGCACATGTTGTAGCAGATAAGGGCAAAGGTAAGTCTATTCAAGATATCCCTGTTGTTCGGGATTATCCTAAAGTGTTTCCTGAAGAGTTACCTGGTCTACCCCTAGCGCGCCAAGTCGAGTTCCGTATTGATCTCGTGCCTGGTGCAAATCCCATTGCCAGAGCACCATATCGTCTTGCACCGTCTGAGATGCAAGAGTTGTCTAAGTAGCTCCAAGAGCTCTCTGACAAAGGTTTTATCCGTCCTAGCTTTTCACCTTGGGGTGCTCCCGTTCTTTTTGTCAAGAAGAAGGATGGATCTTTTAGGATGTGTATCGATTATCGTGAGCTTAACAAGCTTACCATCAAGAATCGATATCCCCTACCTCGCATCGATGATCTCTTTGATCAGTTACAAGGTGCTTCTTATTTTTTGAAGATTGATCTGCGTTCTGGGTATCATCAACTTCGTGTGCATGAAGAAGACATTCCCAAGACAGCGTTCTGCACTCGTTATGGGCATTATGAGTTCACAGTCATGCCATTCGGTTTGACTAATGCTCCTGCTATTTTCATGGACTTAATGAATAGGGTCTACAAGCCTTATTTGGATCAGTTCGTCATTGTTTTTATTGATGACATCTTGATATACTCTAAGACGCGAGCTGATCACGAGCAACATCTTCGTCTTACTCTGGAACTCCTAAAGAAGGAGCAACTTTTGGCCAAATTCTCCAAGTGTGAATTCTGGCTTAAAGAAGTTCAGTTCTTAGGACATATTGTCAACGAACAAGGTATTCATGTAGATCCATCCAAGATCAGTGCGATTAAGGATTGGGATACACCTTCTACCCCTACTGAAGTTCGTTATTTTCTTGGTCTAGCGGGTTATTATCGCCGCTTCATTGAAAACTTCTCGAAGATTGCAGTTCCTCTAACTGCTCTAACTTAGAAGAACAAGCCCTTTGATTGGGGATTCAAACAAGAGGAAGCTTTTCAAAACTTGAAGCAGAAGCTTTGTGACGCGCCTGTTCTGACTTTGCCTGAGGGCAATGATGATTTGGTCGTTTATTGTGATTCATCTAAATTGGGTCTTGGCTGTGTTCTGATGGAAAGGAACAAAGTCATAGCATATGCATCGAGGCAGTTGAAGATACATGAGAAAAACTACACCACTCATGATCTTGAGTTAGGTGCAGTTGTCTTCGCTCTTAAGATCTGGAGACACTATTTGTACGGTACAAAATGTGTGGTTTTCACGGACCACAAAAGTCTTCAACATATCTTCAATCAGAAAGAACTCAACATGAGGCAACGACGTTGGGTCGAGCTTCTAAACGACTATGACTGCGAAATTCGCTACCATCCTGGTAAGGCGAATGTCGTAGCCGATGCATTGAGTCGTAAGGAACGTACTAAGCTTCATTGCGTTCGTGTTCAATCTGATATTCGAGCTCGATACGATATCCAAGCCCGCATTTCTCAGGCTCAACACACTTGTGTTTCACAAGGTTTGATGGATAAGGAATTTCCCTATCACATAACACCTGATCTTGAACTGAAGGACAATGGATCGTATTACTTCATGGACCGTTTGTGGGTCCCAAGCCAAGATGATCTTCGCACCTTTCTTATGGATGAAGCCCATAAGTCTCGTTATTCTATTCATCCTGTCTCAGATAAGATGTATAAGGATCTTCGTATTCAGTATTGGTGGCCTGGTATGAAGAAAGACATTGCCTTATATGTATCAAAATGCCTTACTTGTCTTAAGGTTAAGGCTGAACATCAGCGTCCTTCTGGTTTATTGGTGCAACCAGAGATCCCAGTTTGGAAATGGGAAAACATTACTATGGATCTTATTACCAAACTTCCACGCACAAAGAAAGGTCATGATGCCATCTGGGTAGTTGTTGATCGTCTTACTAAGTCAGCGCATTTCTTGCCAATCCATAAGGATTTTTCTGCTGACAAACTTGCTAAGATCTATGTGGATGAAATTGTATCTCGACATGGTGTTCCTGTGAACATCATTTCTGACAGAGATGCTCGCTTCACTTCTCATTTTTGGAGAACCATGCAATCTGCTATGGGGACCCAACTTAATCTAAGCACAGCTTATCATCCGCAAACGGATGGTCAATCTGAAAGAACAATCCAGACTCTGGAGGATATGCTTAGAGCTTGTGTGATCGATTTTTGGTGGTAGTTGGAATTCACATCTTCCGTTGATTGAATTCTCCTACAACAACAGTTATCACTCCAGCATCAACATGGCTCCTTTCGAGGCTCTCTATGGTCGAAAATGTCGTTCACCAATCTGCTGGAATGAGATCGGTGAGGCTCATCTTACTGGACCTGCCCTCATTTTAGAGACAACTGATAAGGTTAAGAAAGTTCGTGATAACCTTCAGGCAGCTAGATGCCGTCAAAAGTGTTACGCAGACCTAAAACGCAAGCCCTTGGATTTTCAAGTCGGTGATCGTGTATTACTTAAGGTCTCACCTGGGAAAGGTGTGATCAGATTTGGAAAGAAAGGAAAACTTGCACCTAGATACGTTGGACCATTCAAGATCGTCGAAAGAATCGGTAAGGTAGCCTACAGACTTGAGTTACCTCCGGAACTTGGAAATGTTCGTCCAACCTTTCATGTGTCCAATCTCAAGAGGTGTTTAGCTGATGAGAACCTCCACATACCGCTTGACGAAATTCGTGTTATTAAAACACTGAAATTTGTTGAGAAGCCAGTGGAAATCATGGAACGTGAATATCAAATGAAGGCGAAGTATCCGCATCTATTCTCACGAGTTTCCTCTAAATAAATTTCGGGACGAAATTTCCACAAGTAGGGGAGACTGTAATATCTGTGCTTGTGATCATTGTGAACAGTTCAAGTATCAATAAAACAATGTTATTTGATCCCAATGTTTGTTTGTTTATGTTTGACATTTTTCATGTTTTGAGTTTTGTTCAATTTCAAACTTTACATCGCTTTCTGGAGAGTTATACGCAAACTGGTGCGTAAACGTAACCAGTTTAACATGACAAATACTCTGGAACATCGACATATACTTAACATACCTTAAATAACCTTTACATAACTTAGAAATAAGTTTTGAAGGATGTGGTATGGCAAAAACAAGTTAATTCGCCTACAGGGACTAAATTTGACAAACTGCGAAAGTATGCCAATTTGGACTGTAACAGACATTCTGGAACATGACCATAAGTTAAAAATACCATAAATTTCCTTTACATAGCTTAGAAATAGGCTTTGAGGGGTTCGGTGTGCTAAAATAAACTTTTGGGTCATTCATAGACTAAAAGCGTCAAAAAGTGCACAAGTTTGCATTTTCGCGCATAACTTACCTTCTGAATACATACAGACATCCAAAAATTTATGTAAGCACTAAAATATTTTATTTTAGTTTTTGGCAAGAGAAAAATCAATTCGTCGCGCAATTTGGATCATTTTTCGCGCTTATGCGCATTCCGTCGTAATTAAGCGAACATCACGATCGTACGACCAAACGAACCAACAACTGACATATTTTTGAGCAAGTTTCATGTCCACAATGTTTAGGCATCATTTTAGGGCCTTAACATTTGCTTAACGGGCCATAAACATGTCGGAAATGTGCTTAAACATCAATAGGGACCAAAACTGGCAATTCTGCAAAGTTGCTGGCTTACGGACCGTAAGCCACCACCCTTACTGTCCGTAAGGTATCCCCAGATCAGCAGAATCAGTTTAAACAGCTGTTAACAGCTGTTACCCTCTCCTAATCCCTTTTACACTTGCCTCTTCATGATAATGAGGGGCCATTTTGGTGTTCCATGGAAATTTCAACAAATGTAGGGTTCAGATCAAAGCACGATATTCGATAAACGATCCTAACGGTTCTACCACATCTATAAATACCCACCAATATCACAACTTAAAACCCACTTGAATTCTTGAGAGTTCTCTAAGTTGAAGTGAAACCACTTCATACCTGAGAATACTTGAGAAATCAAAGCTTTCGGGGACCCGTTGTAAGTGTTCCTTCGTTCTTTTTATTCTTTTAGCGTTAAAAGTCAAGCCTTGTTTGTCTTTCTGCGTTGACCAGTTTATGGTCAATGCGAAGTTCATTTGAACTTCATAACATGAGCGTAATCACGATGGTTATAGTCCCTAGTGACTATACCTACTGATTACCACGTTATCTAGGCTCAGTGACGAGTCGTAGTTTCGGCCAAAATGCGCATTCTTGCGTATTTTGTGACCAAACTACTCTTAGGTATCAAAACCATTTGTTTTGATACCAAACCTATTTTCTAAACTTAGGTAAGCATGTTTTAACATGCTTAGCTCGTCACTCTTGGTTTAGTGCTTATATAGGGTCGTAAGGTAAGCGATCTAAACAATCGCTTATACTTCCGAATCCGACCCGTTTGGTCAATCATTAGGATCCGAACAAACACATTAGGTGACCATAGTATATAGGGAATAACCTTTTGAGGTTATACCTTATGGTCACGACGTTTAGTCAGTTGTATGATAGGTAGTTTATATGCCTTAGGTAAATTACCAAAATACCCCTATGACGCCAAAATTCATTTTAAGCATATGTAACATAACTTTTGACATCTAAACTGATTTGGAAACAATATTAGACATGTTAAGGCATATTTTGTTTATCATAGGACTAGTTAGGCATTCTGAACGCGTTTCACGCGAACGACGCGTTAAAGTAGCATAAGCTACCTAAACGGGTCGTAATGGGTCGTAAGCACTTAGGTTGGGTTTCATTTTAGTATGTAGGCTTTGTTAAACCATATTACACAAGTCTCCATACTCGTTTGGTTTACGAACCCACATTCTATCCAATCCTCCGATTTAGGTCCGTTTATTAATGTAGATACCTATATAGGTGTCGTTTGATATCCGTGATCTGTAGCATTGTTTGGTTGTTACTCAAGGACTGCTAAGCAATCTCAAGTGAGTACATAGACCCTCTTTTACCGTTTATAAACTGTTTTGGGGTGAAACACATGTTCCTACTTGTTACTTTCATGCTTTCCATGTTTTCACATCATATACTTGCTATGTTCATTAGCACATTTATAGTACATCGTTTTACACTACATTTCATGCTATGTATGTCCATTGTGTGCATACTTAGTACATTGTTTTACATTATATTTCACGCTATGTATGTTCATTTGATTGCATACTTAGTACATTGTTTTACATTACATTTCACGCTATGTATGTTCATTTGATTTCATACTTAGTACAATGTTTTAACATGCTTACATTTTGGTATGACATTTGGTTTGTTTAAATGGGACAAAAATACATTCATTAACATTAGCTACGCCATCCGTTAGTAGGAAGTGGTACCATAGGAATTGACAACTCCCGTTCCTGACATCCTAGGTATGTTTGGATGGAAGGAATGGCCGAATTCGATAAACATAATACAGATGAATCTTTAATTTGTTTAAAGGTCTATCACCACAGTCACAAGGCTTGAATGTATGCATTATAACAATACCGCATAGATGTTTGTATCAGTATAGCATGCATTTGTTCCACAAAACATAACTTTGATTTAAACTATGTTTAATTCAATACCCTGTTTTTGTGCATTATTACCTATGGTTTAGTTGATATATTTCACTTGCCATACATGACATTTTTGGATACACATTTCATGATTTACATTAAACATAAACATTTTGACATTGATATACACATTTAGTGATTTACTTTAGACATAGACATTTTGATATGGTTTACACAATAATACTTGACAATTGATTTATACATGAACAACTTACAATGGTGGTTGGTTTGGGTAAGTGATTTGAGTAACGAGGCGTGTGAAATATGATACAAGCATGGTGGATACGCCGCTGGTACTTCCTATATATAAATGCTTGTATAATATTACATATCGTAGCGTTATTTAAATAATTTCAGTATAGACATATTACATTTTACACAAATAACATATTTTTTCACAAGACATTGTTTTATAAGACAGTTTATTTTATACAACTCATTTTACTTGGTTATTTCATTAACCATACACCTTTCTTTTATATAATCGGATTTCTTATCGAGTTTTCATATGATCTATAAAAGAAAACACTTAACAAGATTCATGACTAATTTTTATTAAACCTTTCTTCTAAAACCCAAGTCATGAATCCTATTTTCACAAAACCTATGTATACCTATGTATCTCACAAAACCTATGTATCTCACAGGCATTTTTATGCTGACGTACCTATTTTCACATGTGTTTTTAGGAGCTGTCGCTTAGGATGATGATCGTGACACTAGGGCGGACCTGTGCCTTAGAGACTAAAAAATAAAGACAGAACTAGTTTAATTATGTTCTGAACTCCTTATTTCCTGTTTTGAGACAATGTAACTCGCTTGTTTGATAAATAAAATATAACTTTGTATGTCATGGTTGTGAAACAAAAATTCTGTTACAACACTCCCCGACGTTTCCGCCACGATTTGATGTTCTACGTGGTCGGGGTGTGACACTCATTGATGACCTTTTGCTTTGTCATTAAAGTTGAATTCATCTTCATCTGAGCAGTTTCAACTTCTAAATTTATCTTTTTAAGACCATCAACTGATATGTTCAGAACATCATACGACTCCTTCACATACTTCACATCAGACAACAAATTCTCTTTCAGCTCTTCCAGTTCAAGAATCTTCTTGTCTTTTTCCTCATAATGTTTGCAAGACTCCAGACATTTCAGACAAGGTTTAATGACTTCAACTATCTTTTCAACCTCGACAATCTTTTCAACTTCAACAATCTTTTCTACCTTAACAATTTTCTCAACTTCAATGAGTTTTTCAACTTCGACTATTTTTTCGACTTCAACAAATTTTTTCTACTACTTTCTCCACTTCAACGATGTTTTCTATCACCTTTTCAGTCACTGGTTCAACATTTACTTCTTCAGCTTCCATCTTTTCCTTTTCACCAGCTAATTTTCTTATTGCTTCCAGTTCTCTCTTCAATCTGGCAATCTTCTTCTGATTCAGCATCTCAACTTTATCTGCAAAAAACAAATTAAAACTATCAAGATCGATACATTTTCTGGTTTTATTAATATATTCTTCTTCATCATCATCAATATCCATATCGCTTCCAAGATCTGGAAAAATCGGTATTATTTTCGAACTCGATTTGACTTCATCTAGCGACAAGACCTGAACCAGGTGGAATGTATTTTATCCCAGCTAAATACCTCTACAACAAATTCATCATCTTGATCAATTATCCCAAAACAAGCTCTTTTCTCTTCAATGGTACGTGCATGAGCAGTTTGTGGTTGTTGAGCAATTTGTGGTTGTTGAGCAATCTGATGAAAAATTGACTTTTGATAATAATCCTTATTTCCATCTTGTCTTCCTGTTGCTTCTTTGTTTTTGCATTAACGTTTAAAATGTCCCTTTTCTTTGCAACGAAAACAGGTGACCTTTGATTTGTCAAACCCTATCGGAGATTTTCTTATTCCCCGAAAATCATCTCTACCAGTGATTTGTGTAAATTTTTCTGCTCTTCGAACAGCACTGGCTAAACACTACTTTACATCCATCAGCTCAAGTTCCTCAGTGTCAATCTGGTCATAATCCTCTTTGGTAAGCATTGGATTCCCAATTCTACCTGCAACCAAGCTTTCATATGATTCCAACATAGAAACGAGTGATGCCATGTGTTGCTTTGCTATTTCCGGAGACAGATTTTGACCATTTTGAATGTTCAAAGTAACATTGCACTGTAGATTTGTAGAATTCTCTTGTTGAGGACTTGATGTTGTAAAGTTTGGATCAAAGCTTGAATACAAGGACGAAGATCCACCACTTTGAGTCACATTACTTCCCTTAGTTACAGAAGAACTATCAGCACTGAATCCAGTTTGGATCTTTGGACTTGGAGTAGCTTTAAATTTGTTTCCTCTATAGTATAAACTGACATCTTGTTGAGCATTTGGATTCTTCATGATTGCCGTTTTCTGGATATCCAATTCGTGCTCTTCAATCTTCTGAATAAACTGTGCCAGATTCATATTTTCAGATTTTCTCATGTGTTTAAGGACCAACAAATAAGTTCCCCATTTCTGCTGTGGTAATGCATCAGCAAGTTTATCAACCCATTCATCATCGTCTTTCTTAATGTCCAATCTCCCCATTTCCAAAACCAGATGACAATATCTATCAATGGTCATTTTTGTTGTTTCATGGTCAAAGGCTACAAACATATCAAATGATTTCTTAAGTAATGCCTTTTTGTTCTTGAACATATCTGCACTTCCTTTAAACTTTTGAATCAAAGCATTCCAAATCGACCTAGCAGTACCCTCATGTTGGAGCAAAACAAAGATATCTTCTTTAATCGCTTGTTGAAGAATACTGATAATCATTTTCTCACTTGTATATTTCAATTTATCAATCTCCGAAAAGTCACTAAAACCCTTTTCAAGCCCACGTTCATTTTTCGGTTTCTCGTAATCTTTTTCTAATGAACACCATGCGTCAAACTTATAAGCTTGCACCCAGTTATCAAATCGATTCTGCCATCCTTTAAAATCTTCAATATACATAAGCTTTGGCGGTTTTTGATGAGTTCCCGTCTCATTCTCACTGTACAATGTGTCAGCAGCTGTAACTGGTGTGACTGGTGTAGCAAACGCATTATAGAATTCCTCTTCCATGTTTCGGAAAATTGTTTCACAAAAACACAAGTCTCAAACGGAATACAGATTCAAATGGAATCAACACTCAAATGAAATCACTTTCTCAAACGGAATCCCTAATTTCGTTTGAAACCATACAATTTCAAATAGAATACCTTTTTGAAACGAAATCACTAATTTCGTTTGAACCTTCTCAAACGGAATTACACCCAGAAACAAAATCAGGTAATTTCAAGCGGAATTAGGTATTCTTCTCAAGCGGAATAGCATGTTCAAGCGGAATCAAGTGCTAATCTCGTTTGAAATGCTGCTGACGTCATCAAATTCGATCTGATATTCAAACGAAATTACAATTTTTACCGGTTTTAGATCGAATTAAGGTCCAATTCTTTCAAGGATTCGTTAAAATACTGTTTCGCTTATAATGTGTGAAATTCAGACCATTTTAACCGTGAAAATTTGTGAATTTTGAAAAAGAAGGTGTAGAAGTCAGAAATTATGGCTGTTTTGGCAAGAACTCTTTTTCATGAGCTCTGATACCACTTGTAGGATCATTCTGTGACCCAAACGAGTCGATCAGAAGAGTTCTTATCAATTTAAAAGGCGGAAACAGATGAATTAACTTGGAAAACAGCTTGATTCACTCTTAAACGTCTTGTATATTAATTATAACAAGTTTACAGATCAGTAGACGCGTTGGCAGCACTTCGGTACCGGAAACATGAACTGTTGCAAATGATCTCGTTTGAACCATATATATAGAGTTGGTAATTTCGTTTAAAAGTGGCAGTTGCCATTTCAAACGGAATTAACCTTGTTAATTTCGCTTGAAACCGCATATGTCACTTCCAAGCAGAATTAACCCAAACACACCAAAATCCTATTTCTAGTACTACGTACCCTGATCTAACAATTCTAGTACAAGACTTGATACAAGACGAAGTCGACAGACGTATGCACCAACAAGAATGAGGTCTCGTAAACCAAATGAGTATTGGAACTCATGTGATATGGTTTAACAAAGCCTACATCCTAAATCAAAACCTACCCTAAGTGCTTACGACCCGTTAAGGTAGTCTACACTACTTTAACGCGTCGTTCGCGTGAATGCGCATTCGAGACGCCTAACTAGTCCTATGACAAACATTATATGCCCTAATATGTTTAAATATGTTGCATAATCAGTTTAAGTGTCAAAAATTAATTTACATATGCTTAAATTCAAATTATGCATGAAAAGGGCATTTTGGTCATTTTCCTAAGGCATATAAACTACCTATCATACAACTAATTAACTAAGTGACCATAAGGTATAACCTCGGAAGGTTATTCCCTATATAACTATGGTCACAAAATATGCTTGGTCGGATCCTAACGATTGACCAAACTGGTCGGGTTCGAAAGTCTAAGCGGTTGTCAAGACCGCTTGAGTTACGACCCTAAACAAGCACTAGACTAAAAGTGACGAGTTAAACATGTTGAAACATGTTTAACTAAGTTAGAAAACAGGTTTGATATCAAAACAAAGTGTTTTGATACCCGAAAATAACTTCGTTCCAAAATGCGCGTAATCGGCATTTTGACTGAAACTTTGACTCATCACTTCGACTAATCGACGTGGTAATCAGTAGGTATAGTCACATGGGACTATAACCATCGTGATTACGCTCACGTTGCAAAGTTTGATTGAACTTTGACTTGACCAAATCATGGTCAAAGTAGAAAGTCAAACACTGTTTGACTTTCATGCTTGTAAAGCATAAACAAGCATGAAAGAAGCTTACAAAAGGTCCAAGCTAGGAAGAATTGAACTAAAAATACTCAGGTATGAAGCCTTCAACTAGTGAGAGCTTCAACTTAGAGTAATTCAGATCAAATGAGCAAGGAACAATGGCAAACTTGATGGGTATTTATAGGAATTCATGAATCTCTAGGATCATTACATGTGTTTTTGCAAGGATCAAAGCATGATCTTGGCCATACACATGTGGCCCATAGTTTCTATACAAGGGGAGCTAAAAAACAAGTCCATAGTATGCTAAAACCATGGTTAAAATCAGTGAAAAGAGGCTGTTTGAACAGATTCAATGTTTCTGCCAGCACCAGTCCTCGCGGGCCACGAAGACAGAGACATAAGTCTTCGCCCCAGGCGAGGACTTGCAGATCAAAATTTTACAAGTTTGGCAGAACAGGCCCCTGAAGCTCAAAACTCGGTTTTTGATGCTTTTAAGCCCCGTTAACCCCATTTCAAGTCTCTATAATGATGTTAAAGCATAGGGAACTTGAAATATGCTTGAAAACATCTCGGATGTCGGTTCGTTTGGTCGTACGGTCACGTTATTTGGTTAATTACAACGAAAACTCGAACAGACGCGAAAACGATACAAATTACGCGACGAATGGTATTTTAGCATTCCAATCACTAAAATAAAATATTTTAATGATTTCAAATATTTTTGGATGTCCGGACATGTTCAGAACGTAAGATATGCGCGTAAATGCAAACTTATGCACTTTTTGACGCTTTTAGTTCCTATTGATCAAATAAGCACTTTTTCGCATACCGAACCCCTCAAAGCCTATTTCTAAGCGATGTAAAGAATATTTAGGGTATGTTTAGCTTATTATCATGTTTCAGAATGTTCGTTACTATACGAATCGGTATACTTTCACAGTTTGTCGCAAATAGTCCCTGCGATTGAATAAACTTGTTTTTGGCACACCAAACCCTCCAAAACTTATTTCTAAGTTATGTAAAGGTTATTTAAGGTATGTTAAGCCTATGTCACTACTCCGGAGTGTTTTTCGCGTTAAACCGATTACGTTTACGCATCAGTTTGCGTATAACTTTCCAAAAAGCGATTTAAAGCTTGAAATCGAACAAGAATTGACATGTGCAAACGTCTCATGTATTTATACAAATCCCAAGTATGAAACACAAGATTTCATTGCTTTTGTATTTGTATGATGGTCGTAGAGGCACATATGTCACAATATGTCCTTTAATTCCCCCTAGATCTGTTGTTTTGTTTTGTGTGTTTTTTTAAGGAAAAACATAAAGGAAAATATATATACATATATATATATATATTCCAAACAAAAAAAATTCCAACAAAACAAACAAAGAAAAAAAACTACTCATTAAAGATCCCCTTGACATACAACCAAAGGTAGGTTTGTTGACCACTGTGATTTGGTGTTGGAACTAGGGAGGGAACATACATGTTCTCTTATAAAGCCATCTGGGCCCTTGAGTACCAGCTGCCTGGTTATCACCTTGGTCA
The DNA here is from genome assembly GCA_030545235.1 of Helianthus tuberosus. NCBI lineage: Eukaryota > Viridiplantae > Streptophyta > Magnoliopsida > Asterales > Asteraceae > Helianthus > Helianthus tuberosus. The sequence goes on along the minus strand of CM060423.1, from coordinate 165,789,555 downwards.
CAAAGCGAGGGTAGATCAGAAAAGGTTGACAGGTGTGCATGTTGGAATCCAAGTCTCTCATGAGAAACTTGGAAAAGTTGTACGGTTTCTCTTTTACAACTGCATGAACCACCACCATCATCCTGTAAGACAGCTCATTAAAGTGCCCTATCTTCTTTAAGAAGCAGACACTAAGCTATGTTACCAAGTACTAGAATGGTGGTATGAAACTAGACTTGCTGATCTGCCTTGAAACATTGGGTGTTTTGTAACCCATGTTTCTCAGGGTTTCATCAATAATTTCCGTCCTGAAGGAGGTGCTGCTTGGATGATCAGCCAGCTGGAGAACATCCCTGAGAGTTTCCTCCTTTAAGATGATTCTGAACCCCATCACATCACTTTCTATCCACAAGTTGGTGCCACTGAAGATGGTTTCAGCATTCCACCAGAACTCTTGAAGGAGATCTGGGTAGACAGTGACATATGTAGATACAGCATAGCCCAAAGGACTTTGCTTTATCATGTTGTACGCATATTTGCAATCTTCCCATGCAGGACCTTCCAGATTAGACCTAAGTCTAAGATTGTGATGTTTGTGAAGAGGGAGAGCAAAACAATCAGACCTCATTTCTTTTGCCTGGGCCATTTTTTTAAATGAAATTTCTAATAAAGTCCTTTTGAAGAGAAGATTGTTTGAGATGAAGAAAGTTGTACAAAAGTTGTTAATATTTATAGATGAAAGTGATAGTTATGCCATAAATGGTATTAACAACCAAAGATTTTCTTTTCCATTTCAATCTCTTCATTTAAGACGATATCTGGTGCAGAAGGTATGTTGTAGAGTTCGGAGCCCCTATTTGTGAGTAGCATTTAATGACTAGGCGGCTAGTTTCATAGCTCCTAATCATTTTTATGCCTCCGTGTCTCTCTATTCTCTTATGAAGTATGACGTTGCATGCATTGGAAGTATAAGAAAAATTCAATTTTTTTGCAAAAAATTTTCTAGTGACGGTTGATTAACCTTGCTGTAGCTTTGAATTTATCTTAATGCAAGTTACTTTCCCCCTTTTTGATTTTTTTTTAATATAAACAAAGAAGAAGAAAAATTCAAAAAGAAATTATCTACAGTAGTGTCTTTATACAAATATGAGATATGAATACGGATGGTGATTTATGAAGTTTTCTGATTTTCTAAGGTGAGACAAATATTTTAATAGATTTTCTAATGTTTTATCAGAATTTCTAATGTTTCATCAGATTCTCTGATAAATCATCAAATTTTTGGATAATTCATCTGATTATCTAATAAATTATCAGATTATTGATTATTTATCAGATTTTCTGATATTCCATCAGATTGATGAATTTCTTTGTCAGAAATCTGTTGTATGTGACAACCCTCACCAAACCAGGTATCCGTACGACTTAACTAATGATTAATTACTACTTAATTACTGTGCTTGTTTGAACTAGCTAATGAACTGCTACTTGATATCTGATACATGTACTTACTTGCATCATACTTTACTTATCGTCACTACATTATTTACATGCTGAACCCTAGTGACAACCATGATGCACAAAAAGCACAGTAGCACTATAACGGATAACCTATTGAACATGCTGATAAAGCCAGCATCAGGCAGACACTGCCTCTAAGGCCTGTAAGAGCCTGAAATATTTTGCTACACTAAGTGGTGAGTGTAGGGATATAAGGGTTGTGGAACTGCGTCTCTAGGAATAAGTCACAGTGACTGGATGTGCCTAAAACGTACGCTAAGTACAAAACTCAGCACTTTACACAATAACCCAGCTTCTAGCTAACTAGTAAAGTGCCAAAACATGGGGAAAATATTACTAGACACTTTCCAAAGCGTCGGAATTAAGTTGTGTCACTAAAAATGTTAATAACGACACTTTAAAGCCTTGTTAACGCTTTAACGGATTACTATCCAACCGAACAACCGGACTATACCCGGAACATGAAAATATTGTTATTTTCACTATTTATATTTTTCTGAGCCAGTTAGGGTCCCTGATTACCCTAACACTCGCTAAAATGCACTACACATTAGTAACGGGGTTAAACACTTAACTTAACTTAGTTTAACCTAACTAATACTTGGAGATTAGTTACAAACTAACCAAACCACCCCCCCCCCCCCTTGTTAACCGGCCCCAAACCATGGGGAACACAATGGTACACTACTTGATTATTTTAATCCTCTTGTCCCATATCTAAACAACACATAATCCATTGGATTAAAACCTTTAAACTTGTCTATAAGTTCTTAGCTAAACACTAGAGATCATTCACTTCACAACATCCCAACCTCAAACTCTCTCCCTCTCTTTATCACTTTCGGCCGAGACCCCCACCCACATCCATCATACTTTCGAGTTTGGTTCTTGCCATTCCAACATCATACATACATCAAAGGCCGAGTATTAGGAGGCTTGGAGCAAACGGAACGCGAAGGACCTCTCCACTTTGCTTTTATCCACGCCATTTTCGTCAAGAATCTTCCCTAGCCTTGAGCTAGAGGTATAACACTTAAAACTCGTTTTTGAACTATACTAAAGTGGTTAAAAGGATTTTTATCGGATAAATCTCGTTAAAATGCAAGATGATGCACTAAAGTCTACTAAAAACATGAAAAATGGTGGTTAATAGCATATAAGTTGTGTAAATGTTGTAGTATTTGAAATATGTGGTTATTTAGACCCGATCTACGATGTGGTAGCTCGGATCATCGTTTAACCCGGTTTGGTAAGATCACGGATCTTAACATAAGCTTGTCTTGAATGATACAAGGGTTAAAAGGTGAAACTCTACCACACGCGAAACATGAACTTGTGTAAAAGTGTTTTAACTTGTACAATAGTGTTGAAAACTAGCGGATCTACGTATCTACAACCGGTATTTTCAAAGGACCACGCGTCAAGGAAATCATGTTTCTAAAAGAAGGATCTTACAATAACAAGAATGATTTTATGAACACACAAGAATATTAGAAAATTTTGAAACATAAGTTATGAACATAAAATCCACATAAAAGTTTACTTGTGTATGATTTATGAAGTGGAATCTTGTCGGTTTAAGGGTTGGATAAAACATACTTGATATTTAAAAGTTGTTTTCTTGTTTAACCCGCTAATCGGACACTTATAACACGATTTAATAACATCTAAACCACAAAACAGCAAGCTGAGTCACTGTTTCAGCCGCCTTCATCAGGCTGTAAACGGACTTTAAAAACTCGAAAAACGGAATTTCAAAAGCTTAAATCGTGTCATTTCGAAAAACGAAGAAAATGGCGCTGGAATCGTATTTTTATGATGTCGGTTACTATTTTAAAAACCTGTTTTCGTGACAGCAGCTAAGGCTGTTTGTTACTGCAGTAAATTGGGGTGTGTGTTTTCGATCACAACTTAAAACCCGAACCAAACCAGCCCCTGAAACTTTTATCTAAGATGGTCACGGATGTATTTGTGACCCTCAAACTGGAATTTCGATAAACGAACATACGAGGAATTTTTGACGAATTTTTCCGTAAACTGTGATCAGAATGTGACGAATCTGATCACAGTTGGTAAACGACTTTCTATAAATTATTGATAAGAAACTGGACCCCGATATTTTTATACAATCATTTTTGGGTCGATTAGGACGACCCGTAAAAATTAGGGAATTTTTGGAAAGGGTTAAGTATTTTATTTAGTCGTCCGAAAACAGTCCAGTTTCCACATATTGAAACTGTAACGACAAGGGTAACGTTTCGCGTATTAAAACGTAAGGGTTGATTGTTGATGATCATGGGTTGTTTTCAAAAAAGAAAATGATGTGCGCATTGGCACGGACACTCCCGTTTTTAGGGGATACTCTGGCGAATTTTTCTAAAAATACCAAGACTTAGAAAAATTATTATTTTTCTAACAAGTATATTTAACCTCATTTCTCGGAATTAAACCTCGCCATGAGTTTTGACATAAATCTTTAAAGTGTTGGTTATGAGACTTGAAAATGTATCTTGTCAATACTTAAAGTCACCACATACATAATACTTGTACAAATCCCCCATCCTTGGGAAGGAGAATAACTACCAAGTATATACAGAATGTAAACACGAAATAGTTGTCTAACTATTTCCCAAAGACTTAAACTATAAAGCTAAGGCACGGCCGTCCGTCTAATAGAATTAGCACTTGTAGGTCGTCGCACAGCTTTCTGATTTGGAGATACTTGGTAGAGACGCTTCACTGTGAGTTCATGTCCCCCTTTTCTCTAACTGTTTTCAGTTTTCTTAACTGCGGGGGTGAAATACATGTTACTTTGTTTACAAGTACTATTATACACGGTATGTTAACGTAAGGAGGTTTACTACTTAGATCATGTGAATGGGTAGGCAGAACACCGAGGGACGTAAGCGGTAGATCTATCTGGGTGTAGCGAGCCCAACTCTTGGCCCAACAGAACGGACCTCTAAGAGGACCAACAGAACGGACCTTGAGTGACTTTGTACCCGACGCAAAAATCTGCTAGGTTGAGTCTTCCTACTTGCATTTCACACATGCTAATGGCCTTGCAAACCATTGGTGATCTCTTTTCCTTACACTGCTACATACCAGGGAACTTTTATACTTACAAGTGTTTTACTTACTCACTTGCACATGAACTCGCTCAACATTATTGTTGATTTTTCAACTTACATGTATTTCAGGAAATTAACGAGATCTGGCACGGTATGGCATGTTTTCCGCTGCACTAGTTTCCGAGATCATCCGGGGTTTAGGGGATGTGTCTCTTTCCTGGACAAGACACAATCCTTAAACCATGTTTATATTATGTTAAAGTTTGTAATGTCTGTTGAACAAGGTTGTGGTTGTTAGGGTATGTTCCCGTTAAAACAATGGTACTGTATTTGGTTTTCAAAACTTAATGGATGATCTTGCATGTTTTTAACTCATATAGCTTGGTTATGATTAAGCTATGGTATTAAGAAGTCACACCAAACTAACCACGCTTCCGCAAAGCCAGGGTGTGACAGCTTGGTATCAGAGCTCTGATCATAGCGAACTAGGATTCCTTCTCGAGTCTAGACTATGATCACTAGGGCTCTCACGAAAACATTTTTCTGCATACCACTTAAGTCCAGATCCAAAACTTTTTACAAACAAATGTTGAGCACATTTTATTATTATAGGCTCAGCCTGGAGGGCTGAGGCTCGGTCTGGAGGATCGAGGCTCGGTCTAGGTGACCGAGGTAGTTGAGCACGTTGACTTATTATAGGCTCAGCCTGGAGGGCTGAGGCTCGGTCTGGAGGATCGAGGCTCGGTCTAGGTGACCGAGGTAGTTGAGCACGTTGATTTATTATAGGCTCAGCCTGGAGGGCTGAGGCTCGGTCTGGAGGATCGAGGCTCGGTCTAGGTGACCGAGGTAGTGGGCTAGCAAGGCTAGGAAGAGTAGGCTCAGTCATGAAGGCTGAGGCTCGGTCAAGGGGACCGAGGCTCGATCTAAGAGGTCGAGGTGAAGGATAGAGCAGTCTTAGAGACTGGGAGGAATTTGGCTAGGAAAATTATGTGATACCTTACTTGGTGACTTATGTGATTATATGATTATATGATTGATTATTATACGTATATGCGTTTGTGTTACGAACATTATACTTTCATCATATACTAGAAAGATGGACACTACGAATCCCATGGCCATAGTGTCAGACGACATAGTTTCATCGAAGCACGAGGTGTACATTTCCGATACTGCCGGCACAGACAATGACGACTTTCAGCCCTTTTGCGCTGCCTGAAGTCGTAGTAGAGCCTACTGATGGCCATCTTGTTGGGAATTTGCCGCTCGCGGTGATCCCTGCTCCTGTGCCCCTTGCCGCTTATCCCGTTGTTGATATGCCCCCCCAACGTGGCCTCTAACGACGATAACGACCTACTAGAGGAGGACCCATTCGAGGGCAGGACCCTATTGCTGCTGGTATTAGACTACTGCATGCGGACGCTTCTGCAGGGGAAACTCATGCCAATTCCCCTATCCCAGACTCATTTGAGTTTCTGACATCCGCATCTTCGCATATACAGGGAGTGCAGCACCACTCACACGACGCCGACCCTGATATGGCGTCATCAGCTGCCCCAGTTCTCGCACACAGACTTGAGTTTGATCGCGATATTGAGGACGATTCTGTTTTTCCACCTGGTTTTGATCCAGACCATGACATTGAGTTCATGCACTTAGACCAGCCTTTGGAGGATCCTGTAACCCCTGTGTTTGATGATCCAGCTGATCTTGAGATGGAGTTTTTGATCCGGAGCCAGCCGTGGCCCCTGAGCCAGGCGCTGCTCCTGACCCCACATTGGATCATGACCCTGTTCATGCCGATGCACCTACTGCTGCTCCTTGATTGATCATCTGCTTGGACGAGAGAAAATTTGGGGTAACTGTGCAAGACAATTTATTATTACGGGGGCCCACGTAATAACGATTTGTAGTGCACAGGAATCCTGGTGGACTCTGCGGGTCAAGCTAATGATAACCAACGTAGCAGGAAATAACTTAAACACGAATGACCAAGGCGATGTAGTCTCGAGTTCATTCTATTACGAGCAACAAGCCAAATTGGCAAGCCTATGTGAAGGCTCAGAAATTTACTTCCCCACTCATACAGTGAGTATATTTGCGTGTGAAATTGGGTGATTACATGATGGCTTATGTTGCTATATACACCTCATAGACAATTGAAACGTTGTCTAACCCGCTTCACACCACTTCGACAAAAGGGAATGTCACCCAGACGTGACACAAACACCAGTACGTTGCCAAGGACAGAAGCCGAGCTGCAAGAACGCATCTCACGGATAAATGCACGACATGAAGCCCTCCGCTCTAAGTACAACGATGGCATTACTGGAAATAACCCTCCAACTGGCTGCACCTATAAACAGTTCCTGAACTGCAAGCCTTTGAACTTTGATGGAATAGGAGGCACCGTTGCATTTGATCGTTGGTCCGAAAAGACCGACTCCATTCTAAGAATGAGTAACTGTTCGCCCCAACAGAGTGTTACCTATATCTCGGGGATATTTCTAGATGGCACACTCTCTTAATGGAACCTCCAGGTTCAGACCCTTGGCACAGATACTGCTTATGTACGGAGCTGGGACGAGCTCAAGGAAATGATGAAGAAGAAATACTGTTCTAAGGCTGGAATCCAGAAGCTTGAGGTGAAATTCTAGGATTTAAAGATGGACAAACCAAGGATTCCTGAATAAGTCCAGCAATCTCACGGCTTGTCTAGGGACGTCCCCTACTAAGTCATTGAGGTTGTATGATACAGTTGTGTACTTGTAAGCTTTACATTGTGGTCCCAAATTGTGGCAATGCAATCGCAGTATTCTCATCACTTGTGATGTTCAATCTATTGTTTATGCCCTGTGACATAAGATGTTATGTGATTGATTTATTGATAGCATGAGATGTTATGTGTTGGTATTGATGAATGCATACGTACACTTCACTTGCTATGACCTAACCTACGTGAAACATCTTTTAGAAGATGCCGCCAAGACGCGAAATGCGCATGCCCACCTCTGAGGCAGAACTTCAAGAGATAATTGCTTCAGCTATAGCACAGCACGAGGCCCTACGCTCCGAACCCAGCAGAGGCACCCCCAAACGGAAACCCAGAAGTGGGGAGATGAATTTCGGAGCCTGATGATGGAAGGTCCGAAGGTGTTGGAGTACGTGCAAAGACTTCATGATTTGTCACGAGTTGTTCCGTACCTGGTGAAACCAGAATTAAAGAAATTGGAACAATTCATTTGGGAACTGGCACCTCAAGTCTTGAGCTTGATGACAACGTCAACGCCACCAACAACTGATGTAGCAAGTAAGATGGGTCTGGCACTCGTTACGGAAGCAATTAGACTAGAAAAACTTGCAAATCCTGACAAGGAAACTCAGGTAGAGTCGTCTGGAAAGAACAAAAGGAAGCTTACCAAAGATACCCAAACGAATAACGATGAACAAAGATCTATTCGAGGTTGTTTTGATTGCGGGGACAAAGGGCATTTCAAGAAAGATTGCCCTAACAACAAACAGGCCAATGATAAGATTTACTTAGAAACTGAACCAAGACGTGCTGAGTGCAAGTGTCACAATAATTATGGATGTCGGAAGCCTAGGTACGGAAGGAAAGGACACAACAAGGAAGGTTGTGGGATGACGAGTCCCATACAAGGAGAAAACAGTAACAACGCTCAAGGTGGAAATGGGAAAGGAAATGGCCGAGTGCTAGGATGCTTCCATTGTGGGGACGTTGGACATTTTAAGAGGGAATGCCCGAGGTTGAAACAAGACCGTGAAAGAACATCCAACATCGGAGCTTGTGAGGCATGCCAGGATCCAGGTGTGATTTCTGGTACGTTCTCTAACAACCAAAACTTTTGCATCTATTTTGTTTGATGCTGGTACCGATTATAGCTTCGTATCGTTAGAATTTAATAATATGCTTGGTTTAGCCGCTAATAAGTTAAATATTCCCTACTCGATCGAATTAGCTAATGGAAAGTTAGTAGAAGCCAATGAAGTTATCAGAGGTTGTGTGATCGAATTAGGAGAACGTGAGTTTGCTCTGGATCTGCTACCAGTCCAGTTAGGAAGCTTCGACGTGGTAGTAGGAATGGATTGGTTATCAGGCAACAAGGCTGAGATAGTATGTCACGAAAAGGTTGTTCGTATCCCAACCGATGGTGGTGAGACCATTGTTGTTCATGGAGAGAAGCGTGAGACGCCGTTGAGGATTATCAGCTGCTTGAAAGCAAGGAAGTGTTGCAGAAAGGATGTGTTGCTTTTCTGGCACACATTGTGGATAAAAAGGCTGCTGAGCCAAAGATCGAAGACATCCCTGTCGTAAGGGAGTATCCAGAAGTCTTCCCGGAAGACTTACCTGGATTACCGCCGCTGAGGCAAGTAGAGTTCCACATCGACTTAGTTCCAGGCGCTGCGCCTGTGGCTAAGGCACCTTATAGACTTGCTCCGTCTGAGATGCAAGAACTGTCAACACAACTTCAAGAGTTGTTAGACAAGGGTTTTATCCGACCAAGCTTCTCACCTTGGGGAGCTCCGGTCCTGTTTGTCAAGAAGAAGGACGGTAGTTTTCGTATGTGCATAGACTATCGGGAGTTAAACAAGCTGACGATCAAGAATAGATATCCTCTGCCAAGAATTGATGATCTGTTTGACCAACTGCAAGGTTCAAGCTTTTATTCGAAGATTGATCTTCGATCTGGATACCATCAGCTAAGGATACAAGAGGAAAGTATCCCGAAGACAGCCTTCAGAACTCGTTATGGACACTACGAGTTCCTCGTTATGCCATTTGGTTTGACAAACGCACCTGCGGTATTCATGGATCTAATGAATAGAGTTTGCAAGCCGTACCTGGATAAGTTCGTGATTGTATTCATCGACGACATCTTGATTTATTCAAAAAACGAAGGCTGAACACGAGCAGCATCTTAGAGCCATTCTAGAGCTGCTGAAGGAAGAACAGCTGTATGCCAAATTCTCTAAGTGCGAATTTTGGCTACGTGAAGTCCAATTCCTTGGGCACGTGGTAAATGGAGATGGAATCCACGTAGATCCAACAAAGATCGAGGCGATCAAGAATTGGGAAACGCCAAAGACGCCAACCGAGATTCGACAATTCCTGGGTTTGGCTGGCTACTATCGAAGGTTCATTGAGGATTTTTCAAAAATCGCTCAACCTTTGACGCTCCTCACACAGAAGGATAAGAAGTTTGATTGGGAAATCAAACAGGAGGAAGCCTTTCAGATATTGAAGGATAAGCTCTGCAATGCGCCTATCTTAGCTCTACCAGAAGGTACAGATGATTTTGTGGTATACTGCGACGCGTCGCGCCAAGGATTGGGTTGCGTGTTGATGCAACGCCAAAAGGTTATTGCTTACGCATCGCGTCAACTGAAAGTGCACGAAAAGAACTATACCACACAGATTTGGAGCTCGGCGCAGTGGTTTTTGCTTTAAAGATCTAGAGACACTACCTTTATGGTACAAAGTGTACAATCTTCACAGATCACAAGAGCCTACAGCACATATTCAACCAGAAGGAGCTGAATATGAGACAAAGACGATGGGTTGAGTTGCTAAACGACTACGACTGCGAGATAAAGTATCATCCAGGGAAGGCGAATGTAGTCGCCGATGCCCTAAGTCGTAAAGAGAGAATCAAGCCCATAAGGGTTAGGGCTTTGGAAATGATTATACGAACCGATCTTTCCTTGCGCATTCGTGCCGCGCAGAAAGAAGCTCTCAAGGAAGGGAACCTTGAAGAGGAATATCTCCGTGGGATGGAGAAGCTTTTGGTACCAAACGAGGAAGGGACGTTTTGTTTTGAGAAAAGGATTTGGGTTCCTCTGTTTGGTGATTTAAGGGAGGTTATTTTTGACGAAGCTCACAAGTCGCGGTACTCTATCCATCCAGGAGTGGATAAGATGTACCAGGATCTCAAAGATTATTATTGGTGGCCTAGGATGAAAGGCGATGTTGCTGTTTACGTGAGCAAATGTTTAACGTGCGCTAAGGTTAAAGCGGAATACCAGAAGCCTTCAGGACTTCTGCAACAACCGGAGATTCCCAAGTGGAAATGGGAACAAATCTCCATGGATTTTATTACGAAATTGCCAAGAACGCCAAGAGGCCATGATATGATTTGGGTGATAGTTGACCGCCTAACAAAGTCCGCACACTTTCTGCCAATCAGAGAGAAAGACAGTACTAGTAAACTTGCGGAAATATACATGAGAGAGATTGTCGCACGCCATGGAGTACCTCTCTCAATCATCTCTGATAGAGACGGAAGGTTTGTATCAAGGATATGGCAATCCTTCCAGGAAGCCTTTGGCTCACAATTGAATCTGAGCACTGCGTTTCATCCGCAAACTGACGGTCAGAGCGAGCGAACGATACAGACATTGGAAGACATGCTGAGAGCGTGTGTTATGGATTTGGGCGGTAGCTGGGACAAGTATTTGCCATTGGTCGAATTTTCATACAACAACAGCTACCGCACCAGTATTGGTGTCGCGCCATTAGAAGCCCTTTACGGACGCAAGTGTCGATCACCTCTATGTTGGGCTGACGCAGGTGATAGGCAGCTTGCTGGTCCCGAAATCGTCCAAGAGACGACAGACAAGATTGCACAGATTCTTAAACGCATCGAAGCAGCTCGCCACAGACAAAAGGCCTATGCGGATCCAAACCGGAAACATGTGGATTTCCAAGTTGGAGAAATGGTGTTATTGAAAGTATCACCCTGGAAGGGGGTGGCACGCTTTGGGAAGCGTGGGAAGTTAAACCCGCGCTACATTGGTCCTTTCAGAATTCTGGAAAGAATAGGACTAGTAGCATACAAGCTGGACTTACCTGCTGAACTAAATGGTGTTCACGATACATTTCATGTATCCAACCTAAAGAAAAGTCCAACTCAAGTTACCATTGCTATTCCCACCGACGAGATTCACGTTGACGACACGCTCCACTTCGTTGAAGAACCTGTTGAGGTCACGGATTGGAAAGTTAACAAGACCCGCCGGAGCAGTGTCAAACTCGTCAAAGTTCGTTGGAATGCCAGACATGGTCCTGAGTTCACCTGGGAACGTGAGGACCGGATGAAAGAGAAATACCCCCACCTATTTCCTAAGAACCCTGCATCTAGTAGCAGAACTTAAATTTCGGGACGAAATTTATTTAACGGGGGGAGAATGTGACAACCCTCACCAAACCAGGTATCCGTACGACTTAACTAATGATTAATTACTACTTAATTACTGTGCTTGTTTGAACTAGCTAATGAACTGCTACTTGATATCTGATACATGTACTTACTTGCATCATACTTTACTTATCGTCACTACATTATTTACATGCTGAACCCTAGTGACAACCATGATGCACAAAAAGCACAGTAGCACTATAACGGATAACCTATTGAACATGCTGATAAAGCCAGCATCAGGCAGACACTGCCTCTAAGGCCTGTAAGAGCCTGAAATATTTTGCTACACTAAGTGGTGAGTGTAGGGATATAAGGGTTGTGGAACTGCGTCTCTAGGAATAAGTCACAGTGACTGGATGTACCTAAAACGTACGCTAAGTACAAAACTCAGCACTTTACACAATAACCCAGCTTCTAGCTAACTAGTAAAGTGCCAAAACATGGGGAAAATATTACTAGACACTTTCCAAAGCGTCGGAATTAAGTTGTGTCACTAAAAATGTTAATAACGACACTTTAAAGCCTTGTTAACGCTTTAACGGATTACTATCCAACCGAACAACCGGACTATACCCGGAACAAGAAAATATTGTTATTTTCACTATTTATATTTTTCTGAGCCAGTTAGGGTCCCTGATTACCCTAACACTCGCTAAAATGCACTACACATTAGTAACGGGGTTAAACACTTAACTTAACTTAGTTTAACCTAACTAATACTTGGAGATTAGTTACAAACTAACCAAACCACCCCCCCCCCCCCTTGTTAACCGGCCCCAAACCATGGGGAACACAATGGCACACTACTTGATTATTTTAATCCTCTTGTCCCATATCTAAACAACACATAATCCATTGGATTAAAACCTTTAAACTTGTCTATAAGTTCTTAGCTAAACACTAGAGATCATTCACTTCACAACATCCCAACCTCAAACTCTATCCCTCTCTTTATCACTTTCGGCCGAGACCCCCACCCACATCCATCATACTTTCGAGTTTGGTTCTTGCCATTCCAACATCATACATACATCAAAGGCCGAGTATTAGGAGGCTTGGAGCAAACGGAACGCGAAGGACCTCTCCACTTTGCTTTTATCCACGCCATTTTCGTCAAGAATCTTCCCTAGCCTTGAGCTAGAGGTATAACACTTAAAACTCGTTTTTGAACTATACTAAAGTGGTTAAAAGGATTTTTATCGGATAAATCTCGTTAAAATGCAAGATGATGCACTAAAGTCTACTAAAAACATGAAAAATGGTGGTTAATAGCATATAAGTTGTGTAAATGTTGTAGTATTTGAAATATGTGGTTATTTAGACCCGATCTACGATGTGGTAGCTCGGATCATCGTTTAACCCGGTTTGGTAAGATCACGGATCTTAACATAAGCTTGTCTTGAATGATACAAGGGTTAAAAGGTGAAACTCTACCACACGCGAAACATGAACTTGTGTAAAAGTGTTTTAACTTGTACAATAGTGTTGAAAACTAGCGGATCTACGTATCTACAACCGGTATTTTCAAAGGACCACGCATCAAGGAAATCATGTTTCTAAAAGAAGGATCTTACAATAACAAGAATGATTTTATGAACACACAAGAATATTAGAAAATTTTGAAACATAAGTTATGAACATAAAATCCACATAAAAGTTTACTTGTGTATGATTTATGAAGTGGAATCTTGTCGGTTTAAGGGTTGGATAAAACATACTTGATATTTAAAAGTTGTTTTCTTGTTTAACCCGCTAATCGGACACTTATAACACGATTTAATAACATCTAAACCACAAAACAGCAAGCTGAGTCACTGTTTCAGCCGCCTTCATCAGGCTGTAAACGGACTTTAAAAACTCGAAAAACGGAATTTCAAGAGCTTAAATCGTGTCATTTCGAAAAACGAAGAAAATGGCGCTGGAATCGTATTTTTCTGATGTCGGTTACTATTTTAAAAACCTGTTTTCGTGACAGCAGCTAAGGCTGTTTGTTACTGCAGTAAATTGGGCTGTGCGTTTTCGATCACAGCTTAAAACCCGAACCAAACCAGCCCCTGAAACTTTTATCTAAGATGGTCACGGATGTATTTGTGACCCTCAAACTGGAATTTTGATAAACGAACATACGAGGAATTTTTGACGAATTTTTCCGTAAACTGTGATCAGAATGTGACGAATCTGATCACAGTTCGGTAAACGACTTTCTATAAATTATTGATAAGAAACTGGACCCCGATATTTTTATACAATCATTTTTGGGTCGATTAGGACGACCCGTAAAAATTAGGGAATTTTTGGAAAGGGTTAAGTATTTTATTTAGTCGTCCGAAAACAGTCCAGTTTCCACATATTGAAACTGTAACGACAAGGGTAACGTTTCGCGTATTAAAACGTAAGGGTTGATTGTTGATGATCATGGGTTGTTTTCAAAAAAGAAAATGATGTGCGCATTGGCACGGACACTCCCGTTTTTAGGGGATACTCTGGCGAATTTTTCTAAAAATACCAAGACTTAGAAAAATTATTATTTTTCTAACAAGTATATTTAACCTCATTTCTCGGAATTAAACCTCGCCATGAGTTTTGACATAAATCTTTAAAGTGTTGGTTATGAGACTTGAAAATGTATCTTGTCAATACTTAAAGTCACCACATACATAATACTTGTACAAATCCCCCATCCTTGGGAAGGAGAATAACTACCAAGTATATACAGAATGTGAACACGAAATAGTTGTCTAACTATTTCCCAAAGACTTAAACTATAAAGCTAAGGCACGGCCGTCCGTCTAATAGAATTAGCACTTGTAGGTCGTCGCACAGCTTTCTGATTTGGAGATACTTGGTAGAGACGCTTCACTGTGAGTTCATGTCCCCCTTTTCTCTAACTGTTTTCAGTTTTCTTAACTGCGGGGGTGAAATACATGTTACTTTGTTTACAAGTACTATTATACACGGTATGTTAACGTAAGGAGGTTTACTACTTAGATCATGTGAATGGGTAGGCAGAACACCGAGGGACGTAAGCGGTAGATCTATCTGGGTGTAGCGAGCCCAACTCTTGGCCCAACAGAACGGACCTCTAAGAGGACCAACAGAACGGACCTTGAGTGACTTTGTACCCGACGCAAAAATCTGCTAGGTTGAGTCTTCCTACTTGCATTTCACACATGCTAATGGCCTTGCAAACCATTGGTGATCTCTTTTCCTTACACTGCTACATACCAGGGAACTTTTATACTTACAAGTGTTTTACTTACTCACTTGCACATGAACTCGCTCAACATTATTGTTGATTTTTCAACTTACATGTATTTCAGGAAATTAACGAGATCTGGCACGGTATGGCATGTTTTCCGCTGCACTAGTTTCCGAGATCATCCGGGGTTTAGGGGATGTGTCTCTTTCCTGGACAAGACACAATCCTTAAACCATGTTTATATTATGTTAAAGTTTGTAATGTCTGTTGAACAAGGTTGTGGTTGTTAGGGTATGTTCCCGTTAAAACAATGGTACTGTATTTGGTTTTCAAAACTTAATGGATGATCTTGCATGTTTTTAACTCATATAGCTTGGTTATGATTAAGCTATGGTATTAAGAAGTCACACCAAACTAACCACGCTTCCGCAAAGCCAGGGTGTGACAGTTGTTTCAATCTTTGATTATCAGAATGTGCACCTTGATTATTATCAGTTTGCTTTTCAGATTGTGACATTTTATTTTCTGAAACATCTTCATCTTTTATGTTAACCATGCCAAGTTTGCTGATCAAAAAATTGTGTCTCTTTTCATCAAGAGGTTTTGTAAAAATGTCGGCAATTTGGTTTTCTGTTGAAACAAAGTACATTTCTATGTTACCTTTTTCAACGTGATCCTTTATGAAGTGATATCTGACATCTATGTGCTTGGTTCTGGTGTGATGAACTGGATTTTCTGTAATTGCAATTGCACTCTTTGAGTCACATAGAATGGGTATTTTGTCAGATTTACTCCATAATCCTTCAGCTGAGTTTGCATCCACAACACTTGTGAACAGCAACTTGCTGCTGCTACATATTCCGATTCAGCTGTTGATGTTGCAACACAGTTTTGTTTCTTACTTGCCCAACATACCAACTTTTCTCCCAAGATTTGACATGCACCAGATGTGCTCTTTTTGTCAATCTTGCACCCTGCATAATCTGCATCTGTGTATGCAATTAGTTCAAGACTTGTATACTTAGGATACCAAAGACCAAGTTCTGATGTGCCTTTTAGATATTTAAACACCCTTTTTACTGCTTTTAGGTGAGATTCTTTAGGATTGCATTGATATCTGGCCAGAAAGCATGTAGCAAACATAATGTCTGGTCTACTTGCAGTTAAGTATAACAATGATCCTATCATCCCCCTATAGGTTTTAATATCTACACATGTTCCATCTTTATCAGAATCAAGTTTGTTCCCTATTGCCATGGGAGTTTTTGAAATTGAGCAATTTTCAAGTGAGTATTTGTGTAAAATTGTTTTCACATACTTAGATTGACTCAAACATTCCATCAATTCTTTGTTTTACTTGTAAACCTAAGAAAAAGGTTAACTCACCCATCATGCTCATTTCAAAATGGTTGGTCATTAACTTTTGAAACTTTTTACAGAACTTTTTATTTGTTGATCCAAATATAATGTCATCAACATATATTTAGACTAACAAAGTGTGACCCTTGTGTGTTTTAAGAAAAAGTGTTGTATCAATAATACCTTTTGTGAAGCCAGAATTGATTAAGAAGTTTGAAATTGTTTCATACCAGTCTCCAGGAGCTTGCTTCAAACCATACAAGGCTTTGTTTAATTTGTAAACATGATTTTGAAATTTTGGATCAACAAAGCCTTTAGGTTGATGCACATAAACTTCTTCCTCAATCTTACCATTCAGGAATGCAGATTTCACATCCATTTGATAAACTTTGAAGCCTTTGAGGTTTCATCATAATCAATCTCTTCTTGTTGACAATAACCTTTGACTACTAATCTTGCCTTATTCCTGGTTATTATGCCGTTTTCATCTGATTTGTTTCTAAAAACCCATTTTGAGCGTATGACAGATTTGTTATTTGGCTTAGGCACCAGATCCCATACCTTACTCTTTTCAAACAGATCAAGCTCTTCTTGTATAGCCTGAATCCAGTCTGAGTCATTCAGAGCTTCTTTGACAGACTTGGGTTCTATCTTGCTTAAGAACACAACAAATGCACACTCATGTGCTGTTGCAGATCTTGTTCTTACACCATCTTCTGGATTTCCAATGATGTCAGAATGAACATGTCCTTTTATCCATCTTAACTTGTTGTGAAAAGTTGTCGGTTCTAATGGATTTGAAGTTTCCCCGTGAACAGTTTCCTCAGTTGTATGGAATGTATCCGAATTTTGATTGTCAGAAATATTTTCATTGTTTTGATTCAAGGTTTCTGATACATTTTCCATTTGTTTTGCAGGGTTAGTACATGAATTATCTAAAGATTTGTTTGTGATAGATTGATCATGTTCTAGGAAATCTTTTATTATCATCTCAAAAAGATGTTCATGTAGGATCGAGGATTCGTCCAAAACGAGTCAATCAGAGTCAGATCTAGTTTCTAGAAAGGCGGAATCAGACTAGAAACCGTCAATCAGTGTTAGAACAAGAGTATAAGAGTAGAAAGTTACTTTAAACATGTTCTTCATTGATATAATACGTTTTGGTACAGAGAGAATCCGACAGCAGTTCGGTACACAATTCTCTAGAAAGTTACAAATGAAGAACACTACTAGCCTATTTATAGGCCTGTCCAGATCGCATGGGATAAACAACCCAGACCGCACGAGTTGGACACTTCCACTTCGTGCGACCTGACCTTATCAGGTAGTGCGACGTGGCCCAAAATACATAAACTTTAACATTTTTAACCTATTACATATACATGACACCACATAGACTGATGACGCAGGCGATAGACATTATGCATCAACAAACCCCCCCTTGGATATTGTCGCAGTCTTCAGTCAGCCTGTCTTCAAAACATTCTTCACAAAGACTTGAAAAATTCTTCTCTTTGCTTCGGCTTTTTCAATAACGCTTTCCTGAGCTGTTCTTTCTCTTTAGCATCTCTCTTTTCTTCCTCAGCTAGCCTTTGCACACATGTAGCTCTAGTAATCCTGTCTTTTTCTTCACGCTCTTCTCTCTCCTTCTCAGCTTTCAGAAACTCTTCTCTTTCAATCTCTCTCCATCTTAAAAACCACGTATTTTCAGAATTTATACCTTTCTGAAAACACACTGTAGCTACCTTTTGAAATTGCAGAGCTTGTTCTCTATCTTCTGCCTTGAATCCGATCTTGTTCACAAACAGACATTCAATATCCTTTGCAGAGCAATTCACTATCCACATCGAATCGTACAAATGAATATATCTGCTTTCATTCCCAACTGTGTACACAATTACTACTTCGGCCGTCATGAAACTATAAACCCAGCATACAAACCCTTCATGAAAATTATGTTCCATCTTTGGCAATGGAATATTCTTCATAACCCTGGGCTTATTGATCTTTAGAATTGTTTCTTCAATACCTGTAACAGGATCCTTTCTCTTGACTTTCTTAGGATAATGTGGCTTCCAGTGACAAAATTCTTTAAAAGCTTCAAATTTCATCAAGCCCCATGTTGGCATATCATGAACTCTGACTGGATAAGATAACGTCCTTACTTTGGGCAACTCTTCAACATCCCACCAAGGAAGAGACATTATATCTTGAATATACTGGAAATACTGAACACCAAATTCTCTTCTAATAGCATAAGCGTTGACTTGTGGCAAGTAACCCCAGCTTATGATATCACCCAGAGAAACATCTCTATCTCTTCGGTAATACTACAGTGGTCTTTTGCATTTTCCGGTTCTTCATTTGCATCATCTTGAAGATACTCATCAATATTCTCTTCTTGTGACACTTCAGTTACTTTTATACCAGAATTACCTTGATCAGCATCATCATTTCCATCATCATCATCATCGCTATGAACAGAATATACTTCATCTGCATCATCTTTCAGATTATCATCTTCATCTTCTTCATCATCTGCATCATTGTTGTTAATCTCCCCAGATACTGAAGTTATTGGACAAGGATCTAGGATAGACGATTCTGGAACTTTTGTCAGCTCAGTCAGAACAATTTCCCTTTCAGTCACTTAAACATCCTCTTCAACTGGAACACTTTTACCCTTATCTTTCATTCCAGCTTCCATTTCAGCATCACGTCTTGCTCTAACTTCCACAAGTTCTATCTCTTCAAACTTTTGTTCAATCGGCTTTCCAATCAAATCTTCCAACACTTTCTTTAACATATATTCTTCATGTTCTTTTTTAGCATTCTTGGCTTCTAACTCTTTATTTTTCAACTTGAAGTACTCATTTTGCTCATCCCTTCGAGACTTTTCTTCTTCCAATTCAGTTATTCGAACTTTCAGAATATCTATGTCGGCTTGATCAGCTTCAATCTTTTTCAACAAAGATGAATTCTCAGATTCAAAAGACTTGACACATTCTTCTAACTTCTTTTTCTCACTTAACACCTCATTCACCTTCTTTTCCAACTTCTTCACAAGATCACCATTCACAAAGCTAAAATCATCAAGTTGTTCAAGAACTGTACTCTCTAGAATATGTGGAAAATTTTCAAAACCAGATTATCCAGGAGTAGTATGAACTGGTGGTTGTGTGGTTGGTGGTGTTTGTAGGACGTGTGGTGATGTTATTGGTGGTTGTTCATGAATAAGTGATGAAATATGATGTTGTGGTGGTGATTGCGGTAATTGTAAAGGTTTTGGTGATGGTTGTTGTGGTGGTGGTGATGGTTGTTGTGTTGGTGGTGATTTTGATTGATTTTGTAATGGTGATGGTGGTTTAGATTGTGATTCTGGTGTAGACTGGATTTGTGGATCTTGGATAGATTTTAATTTCAGCTTGAATTTTAACTTTCGCGCTGCTGGAGTTTCGACACGTTTTCTTGATGTTGATTTCTTTCTACCTCCTGAAGATGGTGTCTTTTCAATCTGAACATCCTCTGGTGGAACATATGTTTCATCATCATCATCCGAACTCCTCTTTCTCTTCTTTTGTTTCTCCCTATCTTTTGGATCATAGTTTTCTTTGATCCAACGATCAACTTCAGCATCCAAATCACCTTCTGCACCAGATGAACTATTTTCTTCATCATCAACTACTTTTTACCAGCTGCTTTCTCAACTTCTAAAGTATCATCAATATCTTTCAACAACTGTTCAGGTTCAGGAGTTAATGGATCTTGATCTTTTTCAACATCAGCTTCTGTCTCATCAACTTCTGGTTCATCAACTAGCATTGTTTCAACTGCTTTCTTTTTATGTTTCTTCTGTGGTTGAGAAGATTATCCTTCTTCAGCTTGAACTTCCGGTGTAGGAGTTCTCTTTCCACCTCTTTTCTTCTCTTTTTCTACCTTTGTATACCAATCATTTCTGCATCATTCCTCCACTTTAAATGATTTACTGGATCTGGATCCTCATACTTTTCATCTTTGATGAATCCGAAAAACTCTGTCTTCTTCGGTTCAGGCCAATTCTTTGTATACTTGGATAATCGGATTAACGTTTCATTATCCATGTGATGCAACAACATTAGATCATTTTGTTCATCTTTCTTCAGATTCGGCTATGAATGATCCAACATCATCTGCACAAACCTTGGATGCACCCAACTTCGACTACCAGAAGTAATATTATCTTTCATGTAATGAAAAACAATTCTAGAAAAGTTGTATTTCTTGTTTAGCACCAACGCCGTCACCATACACATTTGATAATCTTTCATAACATAGTATCCACCGTTCCTGTGACTTAGCGCATGAATCACTGAGTGAATAAAGAATTTGTACGGCTTCATGAAACAAGCTTTCAAATAATTTGCTTTATTCAACGGACCATTGTAACCCATTCTAAGCATACATCCTTTGACCATTCTTTCCGGAAACCCTGTTGGCGAATTATCATCATCAGGAAACTCTAACACTTCTCGTATAAGCTGTTCTGCGATTATGATTTCTTTATCTTCATCGTCTATATGAACAATTGAATTAATAACATCATTCACGTTATCATAGCTAGCTTTCTTCCAAAATCGATCAACGTGAGATTTGAATACTTTGTGCTGATCTGTTAAAGCTTTTTGAATTCGTAAACACCTCATGAATGGTAAAATCTCATTAAACACACTCATCTTTGGTAGAGTTTCATCGTAAACATAGCAAGTATTGTGCGATGATTCAAATACCACGTTCGATGCCTGAAACACAAACAGAAACAAACAAGTTAAACACTTTGCACAATTTTCAAAAATTATCATTCACACGATCTGGCCTTGTGCGATGTGGCCAGTTCATGCAACCTCGTGCCAAAATGATCAGGCTTTTTAAACGATCTGGTATTCAAACAATCTGACCAATATATATTGTCTGGTCAACTCAAACGACTTGGATTCAAACGAGTTGAACAATTTCAAACGATGTGAATCCCAAGCGAGTACGATCTGGCCATCTCGTGCGGTCTGAGTCATCACTTCGTTTAAATAACCATACATGAACAGTAAATTTGCAGGTTATTAAAACGTGTTTCTATGATGAAATTGATACCCTAGATATGTTCTACATCAAAATCCGATCACATTGATATGATTTTTGTTCGATTAAATTCACTTTACAAGCCTAGATCTAAGTTCAAAGATTCTGTTCGTCCGAGTTCATACGAGTTCATGAAGTTTGGTTCAATTAAGCATCAATCGGTACCTTTCCCATGATATAAGTTATGCAAACCAACTTATACAAGTATTCCGAACACAATGATCACAAGATTAAAGGCTTAAACACAAAGAAATCGATCAAATCGCTCAGATCGTTCGAACAGATGTGTGTGTGATGCGGTGTGGGAACTAAAATGGTTTCATGTGATCTGGGTCCTCCTTTATATAGAGGATGCCAGGTCTTGCGAGATGAATGTTTGAAACGTTTTGAGGAGTTCGTGCGGTCTGGCCTTGTTTGAAACGGTTTTGCCAGTTCGCACGAGTTGGTACCCCCTTTTTTTATTGTTTTTTCAAAATTTTCAAATTTTTAACTTTTTACCAACACACTCAGTTAACCAAGTCCGAGTTAATGACCCTGGTCAACTGTTTAGCTTGTCAAGTCCAAGTTAATGACCTTGGCTGACCAAATTCTGATCTCGCTGACATTTTGAAACAAATTTAAGTTCAAATTAATGAACTTTGATACATTTCGAGCAATTACCAATATTTTGAGACTTATCACCAACACCATTGATCTTGATTATAACCTTTAAATCTTAAACAAATTCACTTCTGATTGGCAGTATTGTTGTCCACTTAATCTTCTACACAAGTTTCAATTAATTCAAGATACGGATTAGTGTTTTAAAGACTTAAACTTATTCGCGTGTCCCACCTCAGAATATACTCCTGTATCCAAATTCCCTAGATTCTGTCTTACAGGTGAGTATACCAATCTGATATCTGTATTCGGGTTAGTGCGAGACCTTAAGAGCTCAGGTATGAACTTCCGTTCAGTCAAAGAGATGAAGGCTCGACTTTAGGTGTGTTCCCTTTAGGGAATCTTTTCTTCAACTGCAATTGATTCATATCTTTTGATATTTTTCAATTTTTATGCAGAGGGTAAGCTTTTAAGGCGCATTAAGTATTATACTAGGTCT
The DNA here is from genome assembly GCA_030545235.1 of Helianthus tuberosus. Taxonomy (NCBI): domain Eukaryota; kingdom Viridiplantae; phylum Streptophyta; class Magnoliopsida; order Asterales; family Asteraceae; genus Helianthus; species Helianthus tuberosus. Next base: position 165,766,995 of record CM060423.1, on the reverse strand, counting down.
AGGCCATTGCTTCTGCAATATCAGAAGACCAGGTATAATACCCCAGATATCAAACAGTATAAAGACCTAGTATCTCAGAATCTGTTAGTGCACTATGTGTGTGGCCATAGATAGAAATCTAACTTTACATGTAAAGTCTAGTGTCTTGAGTCTGTAAAATACCCGGACAGAGATTTCACTAGGTGTCGTTAGGCAATGTCAGGTCAGTATACGGTAGGGCACGATGTGAAGAAACTGAGCAAGATCCAAAGTGATGTCGTTATTATGCAATGATGACATCATATACAATATCATATGCAAGGAATGATGTCATCACATTTGATTTTGTACGAAATGACATGCACGCATGGAATTTGATTTCGCACGAACAAGGAGAGATACATTCATACGAAATGCATTCAACTATAAATATCTGAACTCATTTCGCACGGAGCTTGAATCAGGAGAACAATATCAGAACTTCACACAATTCATAACCGTTCATAACTTTCAAGCACAAGTTCATCAGATCGTCATCTAACACTCTCAATTTCGTTATGTTTCTTAGATTTCGAGTGTTCGTTGTATAGATCGAGTCGAAACTCTGTCCAGTTTTCGTCGTTACGTAATAAAACGATAGTTATTTACGTTTTCGCGCACGATTACGGTTCGATTTAACGGATTTCGCACGTTAAATCGAATTCATCACAGATCTAGTGATCGTTTACGATCTGATCCTGAACTTACAAGTGGTATCAGAGCTCAGGATGAGTCAAATCGGCTGAATCAGTGCTTTTAATTGTTTAGAACACTCTACTTCTACTCATTCTTGGATTTTTGAACCATTCCACAGACAAAATGGACTGATCTTTGAATATAACGTGTAAAACATCATTTTAATCAATCCTTGAAAGTTTCAGACCTTAATTCGGACTAAAACTGATCAAAATGGGCCAAAAACTTCATTTGGCGTGAACGAGTACTCATTTCGTGTGAAAATTGTCTTCATTTCGTACGAAATGAACCATTTCGTTTGAAACCATATCATTTCACTTGAAAATCTCATTTCGCACGAAATCAAACTTGGTTTACTCATGTCGCACGAAATGATATTTGATTTCGCCTGAAAGTGTGTATTCGCTTGAAAGTTGATTTCGCTTGAAACCTGACTTCGCTTGAAAGTCCATTTCGTTTGTGTGTTCATTCCGTTCGAAAGTTCATTTCGCGTGGAAGTGTTTTCGCTTGAAAAGTGATTATTTCAAAAACTTGGAAAATTTTTTCAGAGTGTAAAAATGGATAACCGAGAATTTTATAACATGTTTTCCGGAGGGGGAATGACAGCAGTTCAAACTCCAGCAAGTATTCTTCAGAACGCAAACATGGAAAACGAGCTCGGTACAATGCAAAAGCCACCAATGTTAACGAACATTGATCAGTATTCAGGGTGGTCAGAGAGGTTTAAAACCTAGGTCCAGGCAAATCATTTTGAGTGCTGGATGAAAATTGAATTAGGGTATGAACCTCCGAAGACTGGAGCGGGTATTGAGAAAGCACTTCATCAGTTTACTCCACTTGAACAAGATAGCTTTAAAGCTGAAAAGAAAATGATGAGTATCTTGCAGCAAGCGATCAAAGAAGATATTTTAGTTTTGTTACATCATCAAGGTGACTCGCAGTCTGTCTGGAATGCACTAAAAGTAAAGTTTCTTGGAAGTGTTTCGATGATAAAGAGCAAAACGACATTAATGAAAAAGGAATTTGATATCTTTACGGGTATGAAGGGTGAGTCTACAAAACAGTTGATAGAGAGATATTGTCTTCTGGTTGTAGAAATGAAACGTTTGAGCATTGAAAAAACAAATGAAGAGTGGGTTGACAAGCTGGCAGATGCATTACCGTATGATGAATGGGGCACATATTTGTTGGTTTTGAAAAATAAAAAGGAATATGTTGGGATGAATCTTAGCACGTTTATCGAGAAAATTGAATCGTATGAGCTTGAACTTACAAAGATAAGAAAAATGAAATCTTTTAATGTACAACAAGATGTTCAGTTGTACTTCAAAGGAAGCTCTTCTGCAACATCTAATCTAAGTCCAAAAATTCAGACAGCATTCAGTGCTGAGCCTACATCTGGAGTTTCTCAAAGCACACCAAACAACAACTATTCACCATTCACAAGTTATGAACCAAATCCGAAGGTTCAAGAATAAGGGTCTCCTCAAAGTTCATCAAGTTCGAATAATCAGAGTTGCGTTTCTGGGATATAGTGCAATATTGCTGTAAACATAAAAAATGGTCAAGAGTTTACAGAAGCAGCTGCAAAGCAACATATCGCACTATTAGCTTCCGTTCTTGAATCATATGAGAGTCTAGTTGCGGGAAGGATCGGTAATCCTGACATGACGAAAGAAGACTACGATCAGATTGATCAAGAGGAGCTGGAACTCATAGATATCAAATGGGGCATGGCGAGCTTAGTGAGGAGAGCACAAAGATTTATGGAAATAACCGAATGAAACAATCTCTTAGGACCTGATCAAAAGCTTGGATTTGATAAAGCGAAAGTTACGTGTTTCAAATGCAAAGAAAAAGGGCATTTCAAACACGAGTGTCCAAATAGGGAAGTAAACAATCATCAGAATCCATTCACAAATGACTACTACTGACAAGCAATTTATCACAAAACTAGTCAGCAACCATTCAACCAAAGACCTCAAATTGAAAACAAACCTGAAAAGGCTCTTTTGGTCAATCAGGATGATGAGAAAGTTGCGGAAGGGTTTAGTTGGGATAAATATATTCCTGGTGAGGGTTTGGCTATGATGGCAGAGATTATTGAAGAGCCAGAATGTGTTGTTGAAACTGAGGAAGTCGGTGAAGTGATGAGTGAAGAGAGTCTGGCAGAGATTGAAGAGGCAGCTGCAGTAGTTTATTACTATCAATCCGAACATGAGACTATTGCAAGTTCTTTCAAATCAATAATGCCTCCTAACATGTTTGAGTCTTTTGCAGGTTTCTTTAGTGAGCCAACTACCGGTTTCTGTCCACAATATGACGAAGAAAAAGCTCCAGTTGAAGAAATCATAGATGTTTCTAAAGAGATAAATGAAGAAACTCTGAAGGAGATAGTTGACAAGGCGCTGATGGTCAAGCTGAAAGAGGTAGACAAAACTCAAGAGTCAGTGTCTGTTGAAAATGAGTCTGTGGAAACGGAGTCTGTCAAAACGGAGTGTGTCAAAACGGAGTCTGTCGAAACAGAGTCAATCGAAAAGGAGTCAGTCGAATCGGAGTCCGAGTTCAAATCAGAAAATCTGGATATCAAATCAGGAGAAAAAATAGATTCTGAGTCTGATGGGTTTTTGAAAAGATTGATCCAATTCTTGAAACACCATGCGAAAATTGTTTAAAATCCTGCATGGATTGTCTTGAAAAAGACAAACAGTATCAAGAATTGGAAAAATTTACTGACGAAGTAAAATATGATCTTAATGATGTGAAAGAAGGTTATGACACATTAGCACGTTCAATCAAAATGATTCGAAAAGAAAGTATTGAAAATGGTAAAGCTACTAATTTGTTCAAAGAAACTATTATGGAAAAACATATAGAAATTAACATTCATCTGGACACAATCGCATCTTTGAAACCGGAACTTGAATTGATGCGTATTGAAAAGGAAAGAGTTGAAAAGAAATTGATCAGTTATATTGCTTCATCTTATGTGATTGATCAAATTGTTCTGAAATTACCTGATGATAAACCTGTTTTCAAAAATGTTCCACCCCCAATATGGAATCATTATACACAGAAATATCCAGATGGGGTGGAAGCAGCTTTGAATCTCAAGATGAGAACTGTAGAGAATGAGTTACCGGAAAAAATTGATGTTACATTCTCTCCATCTGACACTGACAACAAGTCACAAGTGATTAAAACTATTGTTGACCAAGTGTTGGATGAAGAAAGTGATAACTCAGATTTCGGTACAGCTAAAACTCATTTGGAAAATTCCAATTCTGATTCTGAAGATGATGGAAATTTTTTGGACAAATTCATCCCAACATCAGATAAAGTTGTGGATGATGATTCAATCATTGTGGTTTACACAATGACCGGAACTGACAAACTCTATACTGATGCTGAGTATCCAATTCAGAATGCAAAATTGGAAAATGTTGAAAAGGTTTATAAGCTTGTGGAAATTGACATTTCAGAGGTTAACAACAATGTGTTTCTATCAAAACCGAGAAAATATTTTGTGAAACAACAACCAAACAACCCGGGAAAGAAAGAATGGGTGGGTAACAATGGTCAGAACAAAAGGCATTGTAACAATTTCAAAAGGAAAGGTGTCGGTTTTGAGAAGAAAATGGCTAAAAAGGAGGTTAAGATAAAAGAAAATTTGTGTGATGTGTTTGTGGTGGGTAAGAATACTGTAGATGAAAAAGATTATATCTTCAGTCAGAAAGCAATTGACGATTTCAATGCAGCCCAAAAGTTGAAAAATGTGACCAACAGATCCACTTTTGTCGAATATGACAAAAGAATCTGTTATCGCTGCAATGAAATTGGTCACATGGCCAAACAGTGTGTTAAGAGGATTGAAAACCAGTTTTCCAAAAACCAAAGCCAAAAATTTCAAAGGATGTTAAAGGAAAAACACCGATGGTTTCCCCCGTGCGTATTCTAAAACACGGTGAATCTTTGAAGTCCGAAGACAAGCCAAAATCAACCTTTGAGATTGGTGAATCTTCAAAATCTCCAAAGACTTCAAAATTTTATCCCAAAATGAAGATTTTACAAAATCAATCATGGGTGGAAAAACCTAAACAATCATTTGAGGAAAAGAAAATGGAAAAGATTTTGAAATCAGAACAAACAGTTGCTGTCACTAACAATGAAAAACTTGAGTTTGAATTGGACAAAACTGATTGAGGAATTCCCACCAATCAAGGAGGGAGATCTAAAATTAAAACATGTACCTGTTGTTCCAAACGTTATCTTCAATATTCCAAAAGTTGATGTAGCTTGTGATCTTGTATTTGGTAGTGTTCCAAATGTGAAGAAATCTTGGGCATCATTGTTTGAGTAAATATCTTTGATGTGTGCAGGGGCTTCCGAGATCGATCATCTCCAAGTGGATAATGGACAGCGGTGCCTTGAGACATATGACTGGGATGTTAGCTCTTCTCTATGATGTCAAATCAATAAATGGAGGATATGTTGGATTTGCAGGAAATCAGGGAGGAAGAATCATTGGTGAATTGACTCTTACCAATGGAGTTGTATCATTTGATAAAGTGAACTACATCATTGAACTTGAAAACAATCTGTTGAGCATATCACATATTTGTGACAAGTCGTTCACAGTTCATTTCACAAAAAATGAGTGTTTGATCATTAAACCTGGTTTTAAAATTCCAGAAGAGTTGGTGTTGATGCGAGCTCCACGTGAGAACGATTTATATGTCCTAGACATGAGCGTCGCAACAACATCAGACAAAAAGAAACAATGTTTTGTAACTAAATCAAAAGCAACTGAAAAGGAATCGAGAATGTGGCATCGTAAGATGGGTCACATTCATGTGAGAAAAATGAATTTCTTAGTTCACAATGATCTTGTTGAAGGCGTTAATTTGAAAATTTTCCATCTTAATGATGATTGTGTAGAATGAAAAATGGGAAAGCAAACGAAGAAGTCACACCCAAAGAAGCTCTTGAACTCCATCAGAGTACCGCTAGAAAGACTCCACATGGATCTTTTTGGACCGGTAAATGTGAAGAACGTAAGTGGAGATTTGTATTGTCTTGTGGTCACTAACGACTTTACAAGATTTTCATGGGTGATGTGTATTGAAAGAAAAGATCAAACGTTTGATTCGTTGATGATTTTGTTCAAAAAGTTGGAGACACTTTACAAACTGCCTATCAGAAGAATTCGAAGCGACAACGGAACAGAGTTCAAAAACAATCGTATGGAAGAATTCTGCAATGACAAAGGCATTCTTCATGAATTCAGCGCACCATATACTCCACAGCAAAATGGCGTCGCGGAACGAAAGAATCGCACGCTGATCGAAACAGCACGTACAATGCTGGCAGATTCCAAATTGCCTATATATTTTTGGAGTGAAGCAGTTGCAACAGCTTGCTATACACTGAATCGTGTTCTCACAGTGAAGAAGTACAAGAAAACCTGCTTCGAATTGCTTCATCGCTATAAACCAAATCTGAAATTCTTAGAACCTTTTGGATCACCTTGCACATTTATTGATCCAGATGGTAAATTTGGTGCGAAAGTTAACGAAGGTATTTTTATAGGTTATGCGAGTCCACTGAAGAGAGTATTTGTTCCATGGTTGGGGAAGATTATTCAAGTTCAGCATGTTGATTGTCAGAAGTTTACTGCTCCAGAACAACTTCCCGGAAAAAGATTGATGTTTGACTACGACAAACTCTGGGAGTCATTCCAATTGCCGACTGAACCAAGTGAGGAGGAACTAGCACTATTATACCAATATCAACAATCTATGTCACAAGAACAAGTGCCAAGACCGCTGGTAGTTTCTCAGCCCACCGTGGGTACAAATGATCACGAGGCCGGTCCAAGTGGAACTGAAAACGAACCCCCAGAAGAACCAGCTCCAACATTTGATCAATCTGACGACTCAGAATCGGAATCCGATCTGATTTTTGACGAGGAACCAAATGTTGCAACTCAGAAGCTGTGGATCACACGGGTGATCAGGATATCACAAACTTGCAATCGGAAGTGAACGTACCTGACATAGTCATGCCGAGAACTTTGTCTTATCATCCTTCAGAGCAAATAATTGGAGATCTTCACAGTGGAGTGAAAATGCGAGACCAAATCAACAAAGCCCTTACATGTTTTTTGTTCTTCTATAGCTCCTTTACAGGAAGAATTCTTATTGAAATGTTTCATCTCGCAGGTGGAGCCAAAAACATATAAAAAAGCTTTAACTGAAGATAGCTGGGTGAATGCGATGCAGGAAGAGCTGCAGCAGTTTGAGAAGCTGGGAGTATGGAGATTGGTGGATCTACCTGAAAACCAGAAGCTGATAAAGACCAAATGGGGTTTTAAGTGTAAGCGTGATGACAGAGGTGTGATTGTGAGAAATAAAGCACGGTTGGTAGTTCAGGGGTTCAGTCAGCAAGAAGGGATCGATTTTACCGATGTGTATGCCCCTGTTGCTAGACTCGAGGCGATTAGAATCTTCCTGGCGTTCGCGTCGTGGAAAGGATTCAAAGTTTATCAACTAGATGTCAAGTCTGCATTCTTATATGGAAAGATTGAAAAAGAAGTGTACGTCGAACAACCACCGGGTTTCACCGATCCAGTGCACAAAGACAAGGTCTATCTTCTCGACAAAGCGCTTTACGGATTACACCAGGCCCCGAGAGCCTAGTACGAGACGCTTTCCCAACATCTGCTGGCCAACGGGTTCAAAAGAGGGACGGTTGATAGTACTTTGTTTACAAAAGAGGTTACAGGGCATCTACTCATCGTGCGGATTTACGTTGACGACATAATCTTTGGATCGATGAATGATGATTTATGCAAATATTTCGAGAAAGTTATGAAGAAAAAGTTTGAAATGAGTTCGATGGGGGAGATGAAGTTCTTCCTAGGGCTACAGGTTGAGCAAATGCCCGAAGGAATCTTCATTCATCGGACAAAATATGTGAATGATGTGCTGTATAAATTCAACATGTCTGAATCATCTCCAATTTCAACCCCCTTGGCTCAAAATCATGGGATATGTTCGGATGAAAGCGGAGAAAAGGTGGATGAGACGCACTATTGGTCGATCATTGGATCCTTAATGTATCTGACTGCGTCCATACCGGACATCATGTATCCAACTTGTCTATGCGCCAGATATCAGTTAAGCCCGAGACAGTCACACCTGACAATTGTGAAGAGAATTTTACGGTAACTTAAAGGCTTCCCAAGCACTGGCTTGTGGTATCCTAAATCTGGTGACTTTTCTCTTATTGGCTTTGCTGATTCTGACTTTGGGAGCTGTAAGAAAAATGCAAAGTCCATAACGGCTGGCTGTGAGTTCTTCGGAACTCGACTTGTTACTTGGCAATGCAAGAAACAAACCACAGTCGCTCTCTTAACCTGTGAGGCTGAATACGTTTCGGCTTCCAGCTGTTGCTCTCAGATCCTCTGGATCCAGCAGCAGATGAGGGACTATGGTTTGCAGTTCTTGGATACACCAATCTTTGTGGACAATGAGGCAGCTATTAACATTACTAAAAATCCGGTTCATCACTCTAAAACGAAACATATTGAAATTAGACATCATTTCATCCGTGATTGCTACGAGAAGAAATTGATTCGAATTGATCATATACACACCGATGATCAGAGAGCTAATTTTTACACAAAACCTTTTAATAAAAAGAGATTTAACTATCTTTTGAAATTAAACGGGTTGAAAATTTTGTTTTCTGGGAGGGTTGTTGAGTGTGAAGCCGAGGAGGACGGCGATCAGAAGTGATCCACGTCTTGTTGTCAAGTTTCTGTATAGTTTATTTTCTGCTTTTGATAAAACCAAAAACACAAAAATATGTTTTTGCTTTTAGGGGGAGAAAATTTACAGAAAATCCAAAAACATGATAAAATTTCAAATCCCAAAAACAGTGAAAAAGTCAAAAAGAGTTTGTGTAAAAAGGGGAAATGATAGTACATCAGCTAGACAGTTGCAGTACGCTAAAGAAATGTATAGTTTAAAAGTGTTAAGCAGTCTTTCAGATGATATGCCGATTGGTTTTTACACATTTAGTAGGTTTGTACGGGATATAAACCTAAATCATTTCTTGCTTATACGTGGGGAACATCTCTCGGATATATAGGTAACCCCTGAAATCTTGTTTGAAAGATCCCTCTTTCTGAGATACTAGGTCTTTATACTTAGTGATATCTGGGGTATTATCCCGGGACTTCTGATTTTGCGGAAGCAATGGCCTAGTCCCCGGAGAATACTTTACGCTGCTTGAAATAAAAGCCCCCTCAGCATAAAAATGATGAAACATTGAAAAATGCTAATCATGTGCTGTTGTAAAAGAAGATCCCCAAGGGGGATCCACCAAAAGTCGAACCATCATCTCTCTGATTTTGCGGAAGCAATAGCCTGAGCTCTCATGGTCTCGCATTTAACCCCTTACAGATATCATCTAGGTATATTCTCCTGTAAGACTGAATATTGGGATCTAGATACGGGAGTATATTCTGAGGTGGTACACGCGTATGAGTTAAGCCTTAAAACATCTAATTCGTATCCTGAACAGATTGAAATTTGTGTGAAAATTTAAAGTGGACCAGTATATCGGCAATCACTATGAATTGTTTAATGCTTAGTATGAAATCAAAGCTTAACGGTACTTGTAGCTTGTCGGCAGCTGATATGATCCTCTAACACGCTCACCAAAAATTTGTGTGTACAGTTTACTGTTTCTTTAAATTCCAAAGCATTTCCAGTTAGTTTCGCAATATTTTAAAATCCAAAAAGATTTGATTTTCATCTTATTTTAGACAACGGACGTTGGGGATCTGTCGATCAAAGTTTCAAAGTGCTAAACAAGTTGGAGCATGTGGGTTGGATAAGCAAAAGTGTGAAAAAGTGTTTGAAAATTGCTCAAAATGTTTAAAAGTTCATTAATTTGGACTTAAATCTGTTTCAAAAATTCAGCAACTTCATAAATTGGTCAGCCAGGGTAATTAATTTGGACTTGGCAGGCTAAACAGTTGACCAGGGTCATTAACTTGGACTTGGTTAACTGGGTGTGATGGTAAAAAGTTCAAAAAGTTAAAAAATTTGAAAAATTAAAAAAAAATGGAAATTTCATACGAAATGACCATTTCGCATGAAATGGCCATTTCGTTTCAAAATTCATTTCGCTTGAATCTGCCTCAATGCCCATTTCGCCCGAAATGAACCTGTCTATAAAAAGGTCTTCATTTCGCTTGAAACGACATTTCTATCATTTCGTTTCAAAACCACTGTCAAAGCGATTTCAAATGAAACGCTGATTTCGTGTGATTCAAGTCAAAGTCATGCTTGTTTGTTGCTCGTAATCCATATTTAAGTTGGTTAACACAACTTAGATCATGGGAAAGGTGAGATTTGTGTTGTTTTAACCCAGATCTGTTGATTTCGTATGAACGATGATGTACAGGGACTTTAATCTTAGATCTAGGGTTTAATAATGGACCAAATCGAATGAAAATCACATCTGTGTGTTAGGAATATGTTGTAGATTAGATCTAGGGTTCCAATTTGTAACAAAATGTCTTGAATCGTTTGAACCCAGATGAACAGATCTTCGAACTTAGATCTAGGGTTTGTTTGTGGTCTAAAATGAAATTAAAACACACCCTTGTACTCGGAATCTGTAATAGAACAAACCTAGGGTTTCAATTTCATCATCAGATTATGTTGTAATCTTCTGCAAAATCACTGTTCATCATTGAAGTTTCAAACGAAATGACAAGCCATTTCGTACGAAATGACAAGCCATTTCGTACGAAATGGCATATTCTTAAATGTTTCAAACTCAAACGAAATGGCCATTTCGTTTGAAGTTGATTTCGTTTGAAAACTGGCCATTCCGCTTGTAAAGTCATTTCACATGAACCAGTCATTCTGTTTGAACATCATTCCGCATGAAAGATTCATTTCATTTGAACAGTCATTTCGTTTGGATGATGTGTTGGTTTGAAAATTATTCAAAATGTTTAACATTGTGTTTTTGTTGAATGTTTCAGGCTTCGAATGTTCAGTTTGATTCATTACACAACATTTGTTGTGTATATGATGAAAAGTTACCAAAGATGGCTGCATTTAAAGAAATTATGGAATTTATGAAGCGGTTACCAATCCAGAAGGCATTAACGGATTAACATCTTGTTTTCAGATCCCATATTGAACGTTTCTGGGAAAATGCCAAGTACGATGAAGAAAGCAAAGCGATTACTTCGATTGTTAGCTTGAACGAAGAAGAAAAACCGATTATTATCATAGAACACCTGGTTCGTGAAGTTTTAAACTTTCCTGATGATGAAGATTCTCCGACAAAGTTTCCTGAAAAGATGGTTAAGGGTTGCATGTTAAGGATGGGGTATAATGGAGAGTTGAACAGTGCAAACTATCTGAAATCGAAATTTTCAAAGCCTTACAAGTTCTTCATTCATTCAGTAGTTCATGCTCTCAGTCAGAAAGGGTGGTTATGATGCGATAAGAGATTATCATATGAACATGGTGACTACACTTTTGTTGAACAAGATGTATAATTTTACGAAAATTGTTTTCCATTACATGAAGGAGAACATTATTTCTAAAAGCAAAACCTGGATTTATCCAAGATTTGTACAGATGATACTTGATCATGCATATCCTGATCTTGTGAAGGATGAAAACAAAGATTTATTGCCGTTGTATCATATGGATAATGAGACTTTGAAAGTGTTATCCAGATATCACAAAAAAATCCAGAACCAACAACGAAAGCAGAATTCTCTGGGTTCATAAAAAGTGAAAATTATGTAGATCCTGATCTAGTAAATCATCAGAAGTGGAGAAACGATGAAGAAATGAAAGAGAAAAGTGCAGCAGAGGAATTGAAAAAGTTAGAAAAATTCAAAAAAACTCAAAATGAGTGGTTCTTGAAAGAAGAAAAGAAGAAGAGGAGTAGAAAGACAACTCCTAAAGCTCAAGCTGGTGAAGGTTCTTCCTCTCAACCGCAGAAAAAGCGAAAGAAGAAAGTTGTTGAGATAATGCTGGTCGATGAACCAGATGAAGATGAACCAGTAGCTGATACTGAAGTTGATGAACGTTTAACATTTGAAACAGAACAGTTGTTAAAGACTCTTGATGATACTGAAGAAACTGAAAATGCAGCTAGTGAAAAAGATGGTGATGATGAAGAGAAAAGTTCATCTAGTTCTGAAGAGGAAGTTGATGAAACTGAACGTTTGAAAAGAATCAAGGCTGATATAGAAAAAGAAAAACAGTTAAAGAGAAAAAGGAGAGAGGAAAAAGATGATGATTTGTATATTCAATCTCCAGAAAATGTTCAAGATGTTCAAACACCACCATCATCAGGTGGTAGGAAGAAATCAAATGCAAGAAAACGTGTTGATCGCACTGCAACTAAAAATTGAGATTCAAGATTCCAGTGAAACCACAACAACCACCATCACCACCACTACCACCACCACAACAACCACCATCACCACCACCACAACAACCACCACAATCACCACCACATCAATCACCTATCCTTGAACAACCTGTTATCACCTCACCACATATTCTTCAAACACCACCAACCTCACAACCACAAGTTCAAACTACTCCTGGATCATCTGGATTTAGGGATTTTCCACACATCCCAGAAAGTTCAATTCTTGAAGGTCTTCAGGATTTCAGTTTTGTGAATGATGATCTTGTCAAGAAGCTGCAAAAGAAGGTTGATGATGTGTTAAAAGAGAAAAAGAAGTTAGAAAAACGTGTGAAGACAGTTGAAGCTGAAAATTCCTCACTGTTGAAAAAGATTGAAGCTGATCAAGCTGAGATTGATGTTATGAAAGTTCAAATTGCAGAGTTGCAAGAAGAAAAGTCGCGAAGAGATGAACAGAACAAGTATTTTGAGTTGAAAAACAAAGAGTTGGAAGCAAATAATGCGAGAAGAGAACATGAAGATTATGCTGAGAAAAGTGATTGAATATATGCTTGGCAAGCCAGTTGAACAAAGATTTGAGGAGATACAGCTTGAAGAAGTTAGAGCAAAATGAAAAGCTGATATCGAAGCTCAAATGAAAGATAAGGGCAAAGGTGTTGAAGGTGAGAAAGCTGTTGAAGTTACAGAAGGGGAAATGGTTGTGTCTGAGCCAACAAAAGATCCAATATCATCTGTTCTACCAATTTCTTCAGTCTCTGTTGTATTTGATGCTGATGTAGAAATTGATGACATAGTAAATGATGATGAAGAGGATGATGATGAAGAAGATGATGATAACACTATGAATGATGATGCAGACGATGTTTTTTCTGCAAGTAGTCATGATGACGATGATGGAAATGATGATGATCAAAGTACTTCAGGAATCAAAGTTACTGAAGCATCTTAAGAAGAAAATGTTGATGATTATAATCGAGATGATGCAAATGAAGAGCCTGAGAATGCAAGTGGTGAGGGGGAGCATCTTGATGATAAGAATGTTGATGAAAGTGAAAAATTGATTCTGCCTCTTGAACCTGATGTAGAAGAAGGTGAAATCAGGCATACTTATACTCTGGATGATATCATTAAGATGACGCATGTCAAAGATGTTAATTTCAAGTTTGACTTTGAAGAGGAGCTGAATCAGTTTGATATCAATCACCAACCCGATTATCAGTATAAGTACGTTGAAGAAGCTGATAATTACGACAGGGTTGAAGTTGAAGATTGCAGTGATGAAGAGTCTGAGAACGTTGATACTACGAACTTTCCAACGCTTGTTGAATTCTTCAGTCAGGCAAACATAGATGAGTTAAGAAGGAAAGTTGAAGAATGTTTAAAGAATAAGAATTTTGATGGAACATCGAAAGATGATCGTTGCGAAGAAAGAAAGAAATGGTTCAGGAAAAGTTCTTAAAGGAAATTTAAAAGACCGCTGAAATACTACCAAAGAGATAGAGGTGTTTCGCTTGGCGATATTATCAGTTGGGGATATTTACCACAGGTGAATGCGTATGCTATCCGAAGAGAGTTCGGTGTACAATACTTCGAGTATATTCAGGATATCATGTCTTTGCCATGGTGGGATGTCGAAGAGCTTCCCAAAGTCCGAACATTAACTTATCCAGTAAGAAAGCATGATATGCCCACATGGGGATTGATGAAGTTCGAAGCGTTTAGAGATTTCAAACACTGGAAGCTACACCAACCGAAGAAAGTGAAGAGAGTGAATCCCGTGACAGTCTCAGAAGAGACAATCTTACAGATAAAGAAGCCTAGAGTGTTAAAGAACATTCCACTGCCAAAGATGGAGCAAGATTTCCATAAAGGATTTGTGTGTTGGGTATACAGCTGATTGTCTACTGAAGCTGTGATCACATACCAAGTGGATAATGAAGTTAGACACATCTATGTGTATGATCCATTGTGGTTAGTGAATTGCTCAGCGAAAGATATAGAGTGCTTATTTGTGAACAAGATTTGTTACAGAGCTGAAGACAAAGAGCAGGCAATGCAGTTTCAGAAAGTTATATCTATCTGCTTTCGGAAGGGAATTAACTCTGAGAATTCATGGTCGACTAAATGGAGAAAGATTGAGAAGGAAGAAGCGCTGAAAGCTGAGAGAGAAAGGAAAGCACGTGAAGAAAAAGACAAGATGTTACTACATACTGTTGTGCAAAGGATGGTTGAAGAGGAAAAGCGAGCGGTTGAAGAGGAAAAGCGAGCGGTCGAAGAGAATGAAAAGCTTAGGAAGCTGTTACTGAAGAAACCTAAGCCGAGGGAAGAAAAGTTTAAGTCCCTGTGAAGAAAGTGCTAAAGACAACCTGATTGAAGACTCCGGCAATATCTAAGGGGGAGTTTGTTGGTACACCATGCCTATCGCCTACGTCAACAGTCTAGGTCATGTTTATAGCTTGTAATAGGGGTGCAAAATGTAAAAAGTTAATGTTATCTGTGTTTAGTGTCATTTCGCACGAAATGACTTTGGTAGTTGATTTCGCACGAAATGGACTTTGACCATTTCGTGCGGAATGGAACTAGTGGTTTCGTGCGACATGAAACTCCTATATATAGGAGTGTAGTGTTTTCCATTTGGTACGGTTCGGTGAAGTCTGTAACGAAGTGCTGCCAAATTTTCTCCGTGTATTCAAGTCTAATATCAATGGAAAACATGTTTAAAGTGAATTTCTCTGTTTCTACACACATTCTTACACTGATTCTCAGTTACTAGTTTGTTTTCGCCATTCTAGTGATCTTGATTTGACTCTGACCGACTCATTCAGGTAGTATATCGATCCTACAAGTGGTATCAGAGAACAAAATTTTAAAAGAAAATGAAAAAGAATTTCAAAATAAAATATCGTTTTTAGAAAATGAAAAATGAAAAATTGAAAAAGATTTTAAAAATCAAATAAAAATTTTAGAAAATGAAAAATCTGTTTATTGTAAAAATAATATTGAAAAACAAAAGGAAATAAATTCTTATCTTGAGAAAATCATTAAACATGATAAAGTAGTTGAATGTGATAAAAATAAAATTGATGTTTTAGAAAAGAAATTGAACGGTTTTGTGACCTCGTCGTTAATACCAGATTACATATGTCCAAAACTGGTCAATGAAAATAAAGAGGAAACTCCAATAAGTGACAATGTCACAAATTATGACGATGTCATAATTGAAGATTCTGATGATAAATTTGATGATGAAGATGATAAAAAGAAAATATTTTTGAAATTAAAAGAAAAATTTAAAGAAATTGTTTTTGTCACACCCCGACCACGTAAAACAACAAAACGTGGCGGAAACATTGGGGAGTGTTGTAACAGAATCATTGTTTCATAACACATGGAAATTGAAATATTGTTTTATTGATTAAAAGTGTTACAATGTCTTAACAAACAAAGAAGTACAACATAATTAACCAGTCTTGCATCTTTTAATGTCACTAAAGTCCAAGTCTGCCTATGTGTATCTTGATCATCTTATGCAACAGTTCCTGAAAAACACATGTGAAAATAGGTACGTCAGCATAAAAATGCCTGTGAGATACATAGGTTTTGTGAAAATAGGTTTTATGACTTATTGTTTAAGAAAATGTTTAGTCATGAACCTTGTAAGTTGATTTGTTTTGTAAATCATTTGAAAAACGATAATATCAGATGATATGTGTAAATAAGAGAATAATGTATGGTTAAATGAATAACCATGTAAAATGAGTTTGTATAAGATAAGTTGTTTGTAAAACAATGTCTTGTGAAAAGTATGTTATTTGTATAAAATGTTATATGTCTCAAATTGAAATGATTCAAATAACGCTACGATATGTAATACCATACAAACACTTATATATAGGAAGTACCAGCGGCGTATCCACCATGTTTGTATCATATTACACACGCTTCGTTACTTAAACCACTTACTCAAACCAAACCATCAAGATGTAATGTTTAACAATTGTAGAATGTTTATGTATAGTCAAATGTCTATTGTCAAATGTAAATCATGTCAACGGATACAAACGGTTCACACGGTTCAACGGATACAAACGGTTCACACGGTTCAACGGATACAACCGGTTCACACGGTTCAATGGATACAAATGGTTCACACGGTTTAACGGATACAAACGGTTCACAGGGTTTAACGGATACAAACGGTTCACAGAGTAATATAATGTGTTCATATGCTGGATGAGCACACCCAACATGATGTAATGTAAAACATGGTGCTAGCATAAAATGTATTTTAAAGTAATGTACTAAGTATGCACTAAACGGACATACATAGCATTAAATGTATTGAAATCATGTACTATAAATGTACTAATGAACATAGCCAGTATATGATGTAAAAACAGGAAAGCATGAAAGTAACAAGTAGGCACATGTGTTTCACCCCAAAACAGTTTGAAAATAGTAAAAGAGGGGTCTATGTACTCACTTGAGATTGCTTAGAAGTCCTAGGATAACCACCAAGCAAAGCTAGAAGATCACGGAATCAAACGGTACCTAATATAGGTAACTACATTAATAACCGGACCTATATCGGAGGATCGGATAGAATGAGGGCTCGTAAACCAAATGAGTATGGGAACTCAGGTAATATGGTTTAACAAAGCCTACATACTAAAACGGAAACTATCCTAAGTGCTTACGACCCATTATGACCCGTTTAGGTAGCTTATGCTACTTTAACGCGTCGTTCGCGTAAAACGCGTTCGGACCGCCTAACTAGTCCTATGACAAGTAGAATATGCCTTAACATGTCTAATATTATTGATAAATCTGTTTAGAGGTCATAGGTTATGTTACATATGTTTAAAATGAATTTTGGCATCAAAGGGGTAGTTTGGTAATTTACCTAAGGCATATAAACTACCTGTCATACAACTACTTAAACGTCGTGACCATAAGGTATAACCTCGGAAGGTTATTCCCTACCTACTATGGTCACCTAAAGTATTTGGTCGGATCCTAATGATCGACCAAATGGGTCGGGTTCGAAGGTATAAGCGATTTATTAGATCGCTTACCCTTACGACCCTAGACAACGTGGTAATCAGTAGGCATAGTCACAAGGGACTATAACCATCGTGATTACAATCACGTTGCGAAGTTCAAACAAACTTCGCATTGACCATAAACTGGTCAATGCAGAAAGTCAAACAAAGTGTTGAGGTGCGCAAGGACCTGCAGACCAGAAAGTTTGAAAAATGGCAGAACAGGCCCCTGAAGCTCCAAACTTGCTATTTGATGTACTTTTGACACGTTTAAGCCCCGTTAACCCCATTTCAAAGCTCTAAAATGAATTTAAAGTATAGGGAACTTAAAATGTGCTAAAAAATATCTCGGATGTCGGTTCGTTTGGCCGTACGATCGCGATGTTCGGTTAATTACGACGGAATGTGCATAAGCGCGAAAAACGATCCAAATGGCGTGAAGAATGGATTTTTCTTATGCCAAACACTAAAATAAAATATTTTAGTGATTACATAAATTTTTGGATGTCCGGATGTATTCAGAACGTAAGTTATGCGCGAAAGTGCAAACTTGTGCACTTTTTGACACTTTTAGTCCCTGAATGACCCAAAAGTTTATTTTAGCACACCGAATACCTCAAAGCCTATTTCTAAGCTATGTAAAGGATATATATGGTATGTTTAACTTATGGTCATGTTCCGGAATGTCTGTTACAGTTCAAATTGGTATACTTTCGCAGTTTGTCAAATTTAGTCCCTGTAAGCGAATTAACTTATTATCGGCATACCAAACCTTCCAAAACTTATTTCTAAGTTATGTAA
Organism: Helianthus tuberosus; assembly: GCA_030545235.1. Lineage (NCBI taxonomy): Eukaryota > Viridiplantae > Streptophyta > Magnoliopsida > Asterales > Asteraceae > Helianthus > Helianthus tuberosus. Next base: position 165,748,957 of record CM060423.1, on the reverse strand, counting down.
AGGTTATTTAAGGTATGTTAAGCCTATGTCACTATTCCGGAGTGTTTGTTGCATTAAACTGGTTATATTTACGCATCAGTGCGCGTATAACCTTCCAGAAAGCGATTTAAAGTTTGAAATCGAACAAGAATTGATATGTGCAGAAGATACACATATTTATACAAGATCCCAAGTATGAAATACAATATTTCATTGGCTTGGTATTTGTTTGATGGTCTCGATGACACAGGTGTCACAGTCTCCCCTACTTTAGGAAATTTCGTCCCGAAATTTATTCGTAGGAGTCTATTTGTGACTTTGCCAAATAACCACCAGCGATATGCAAGGCATATTCCTGTCATTTCCGTAACGGTCATTCATCAGAAATGAAAATGAACAGACGGAGTCATTTTCCTCAACGAGTATTCTTCAGAAATGGAAATGACGGAATAAGCAAACGGATGTTCATTTCCTCAACGGACAAATCTTCAGAAACGAAAAATGAACTAATGGAGTCATTTTCAACGGTTGCTTCCTCAGAGTTGGAAATGAAGGATTACACAATGGATATTCATTTCCTCAATGGATAAATCTTCAGAAACGAAAATGAACTAACGAAGTCATTTTCAACGGTTGCTTCCTCAGATTTGGAAATGAAGGAATACACAACGGATATTCATTTCCTCAATGGATAAATCTTCAGAAACGAAACTGAACTAACGGAGTCATTTTCAACGGTTGCTTCCTCAGAGTTGGAAATGAAGGAATAAGCAAACGGATGTTCATTTCCTCAGCGGATAAATCTTTAGAAACGAAAATGAACTAACGGAGTCATTTTCAACGATTGCTTCATCAGAGTTAGAAATGAAGGAATAAGCAAACGGAAGTTCATTTCCTCAACGGACAAATCTTCAGAAACGAAAAATGAACTAACGGAGTCATTTTCAACGGTTGCTTCCTCAGAGTTGGAAATGAAGGATTACACAACGGATATTCATTTCCTCAACGGATAAATCTTCAGAAACGAAAATGAACTAATGGAGTCATTTTCAACGGTTGCTTCATCAGAGTTGGAAATGAAGGATTACACAACGGATATTCATTTCCTCAACGGATAAATCTTCAGAAACGAAAATGAACTAACGGAGTCATTTTCAACGGTTGCTTCATCAGAGTTGGAAATGAAGGATTACACAACGGATATTCATTTCCTCAACGGATAAATCTTCAGAAACCAAAATGAACTAACGGAGTCATTTTCAACGGTTGCTTCATCAGAGTTGGAAATGAAGGATTACACAATGGATATTCATTTCCTCAACGGATAAATCTTCAGAAACGAAAATGAACTAACCGAGTCATTTTCAACGGTTGCTTCCTCAGAGTTGGAAATGAAGGATTACACAACGGATATTCATTTCCTCAACGGATAAATCTTCAGAAACGAAAATGAACTAACGGAGTCATTTTCAACGATTGCTTCCTCAGAGTTGGAAATGAATAGGGTTAACTCTAGACACATGACAGAACTTGCTGTGATTTCTGTGCACTAAATTCCATAATTATGTATGCATCCATAATTACGTAATTCCTTGCACAGTCCGCACAGTTTGTTTTGTAATGTTTTGGGGAAGGATATCAAACCTGTGATGAGGGTGACTAGACTATCATAGGGTCCTTTTAATTAGATCGACAGAGGATCTTCTTAGTTAGGCCACTAAGGAGTCCTTTCAGCTATATCATCACATGATATTCCTAACCATATTTTTGGATCAATCTGTTTAACTAGACCACGCAAGGGGTCTAATTATGAAGTAGTACTTTATAATCCAAGGGACTTTAACTACAGCGTAGAAGTCCATTTAGGATTTTAAGTAGTACCTTTAGGTATCCTACTATGAATCTTTTGTACAAGGATATGTAAGATTCTACGAGGATTTGGATAACATAATTTGGATCACACAACAACACAAAAGGGAACACATAAATACTTAATCACATAATTGTTTAACTTGATTATAAATTTGTTATTAACTTGTTATCGATTGAAAATGGATATGGAAACCAGTCGATGGACTTCAATGTCCACTGGGATCTATCTGAGAAGATAGGAAGATCTCCCAAAAAATTCGATTTTTGATTTCAAGGAATCGCCACATTCGAATTAAGGTATACAACAATTAAGGACTTACGAAAAAATCCTTAGGTACCCCATTAAGGAGTGGGTATTTGTCCAAAGTTGTAACTTGCGCCTTGTACTTTGTTTTCCTTGGAGGAAACGGGTACTCAGGATTTTCGTGGAAAACGCAAGATATCATAAAATAGAAAAATTTAGGGGGGTAGTTTGCTTTTCAAGGAATACGATTCCTTGATTGTCGGTATTGTAAGGGATATGTTGTTTATACATACAACCACCTGAATACATTGCAATGTAAATAAAAGATTTATTTATAAACAATGATAACAACTGTTTCATGGACCTTGACAACAAAAGAAAATAATACATAAGACGCGATTATTTCTAAACGATGTTGTCTTCTAGTCGGTCAGATGCTCATCCCTGTGCTGGATTCGCATTAGCAAGCTTTGGGCAGTTTCTTCGGAAATGACCCATCTCGCCACAGTTGAAGCATGAACCCGGTGGAATACGACCTTGAGCAGAATTGTTGCCAGTTTAGTTTGGTGCAACTGCAGCTGGGCAGACTCTTGCTGTATGGCCTATAAGTCCACAAGTTTGGCATTTGCGGCACTTTACATTGGCATGATGATGGAGGCTACATTGGTTGCATAAGGGTGCAGTTCCATTGTATGGCTTCCTAGCAGGGGGTTGAGCTGGTTGGTTGGGGACGGCTTGACCATTGTGAGCGACCACGGCGAAGTTCTGATAAGCCTTTCGCTTCTTTGTCTTCTTAGGGGATCCAGTCTGTTCATCCATGGTCTTTGATTCCTCGATTGGTTTCGATTCCTCTACCGGTTTCTTGTCACCTTTTCGGAAAAGTTTACCTTTCCTGATCTTTGATTCAGTCAAGGTTGCAGATAGCTCAATGTCCTGTCTAACTGTAGTGGGGTTGCTACCAGTCACAATGTCTTGTACTGAGTCAGGGAGGCCATCGATGTATTTTTCGATCGCCTTATCCAAAGGTGTAACCATGGTAGGACATAACAGACTCAGCTCCTCATAATGGTCCGTGTAGGCTCGATGCTCACCGCTATCTTGCTTAAGGTCGTCAAATTCCCTTTCCAAGGCCCTGATCTCGTGACGAGGACAGAATTCCTTCATCATCAAAGATCGAAGCTCTACCCATGTTTGAGCCAGTGCCACATCGGCACCCCTATCTCTCATCACACCATTCCACCATGTCAAAGCTCATTTCTCAAAGACACTAGATGCGAACTCTACTTTCCGCTCATTTGGGCATTGAACATGCCTGAAGGTGCTCTCTAGACTCTCGAACCATTGTAAAAGTGCAGTCGCTCCTTGAGACCCAGAAAACTTTGATGGCTTAGCCGAGTTGAACGTCTTGAAGTTGCAGGGGGCATTATTGTTGTTGTTGGCTTGGTTCCATTGAGCAATAAGATTTGGGAAGGCAGCAGCCATTTGCTGCGCTATAATTTCTGCTAGTTCGGCATTCGCCATCTGATTGTCGCGTCGGGGAGGCATTCTAAAAAGGAGAAACAAGAGAGAAAACAAATGAAATGGCATTGGGTAAGAATAGGATGTTATAATTACCGACCAAAAATCATGGGTGATGGTCATTTGTTTGAACCACGAAGCAAACAAACGACACAAAGGCTGAATCAAAGCAAATAGATCCTCATAATGTATCACGAAGACATGCTCGCCTATAAGTGGACACTCACCCCAAGAGTTCCCAGCTAAGAGTGACTGGTCCGATTATGTGGATTTGTACGAACACTCTAGCCTTAGACAGAAAACTCAGGGTACAGGCACCCACCCTTCCAGTTTGCACGTGTTCACATTAATGAGACCCAAATTTAGACGAGATTTTGAAAACTTTGAAGGTTCAAAACCTTACAATCAATCATCCTAGAACAAATGATTAGTTTTCAAAGCGGTTTTGAAATTTATGTTCTTGTTGTGGTCGTCGCCTAAGGATAGGTGACGGTATTGTTTTATGACTAAACGCAAGTAAACTCGCGTTAGGGTCCTAAGAAGGTTATAGACTAGGTCAAAGTATTACTAATAACCTAATTCCCTATAACCATGGGCTCTGATACCAACTTTTCTGTCACACCCCGACCACGTAAAACAACAAAACGTGGCGGAAACATCGGGGAGTGTTGTAACAGAATCATTGTTTCATAACACATGGAAATTGAAATATTGTTTTATTGATTAAAAGTGTTACAATGTCTTAACAAACAAAGAAGTACAACATAATTAACTAGTCTTGCATCTTTTAATGTAACTAAAGTCCAAGTCTGCCTATGTGTATCTTGATCATCTTATGCAACAGTTCCTGAAAAACACATGTGAAAATAGGTACGTCAGCATAAAAATGCCTGTGAGATACATAGGTTTTGTGAAAATAGGTTTCATGACTTATTGTTTAAGAAAATGTTTAGTCATGAACCTTGTAAGTTGATTTGTTTTGTAAATCATTTGAAAAACGATAATATCAGATGATATGTGTAAATAAGAGAATAATGTATGGTTAAATGAATAACCATGTAAAATGAGTTTGTATAAGATAAGTTGTTTGTAAAACAATGTCTTGTAAAAAGTATGTTATTTGTATAAAATGTTATATGTCTCAAATTGAAATGATTCAAATAACGCTACGATATGTAATACCATACAAACACTTATATATAGGAAGTACCAGCGGCGTATCCACCATGTTTGTATCATATTACACACGCTTCGTTACTTAAACGACTTACTCAAACCAAACCATCAAGATGTAATGTTTAACAATTGTAGAATGTTTATGTATAGTCAAATGTCTATTGTCAAATGTAAATCATGTCAACGGATACAAACGGTTCACACGGTTCAACGGATACAACCGGTTCACACGGTTCAACGGATACAAATGGTTCACACGGTTTAACGGATACAAACGGTTCACACGGTTTAACGGATACAAACGTTTCACAGATTAATATAATGTGTTCATATGCTGGATGAGTACACGCAACATGATGTAATGTAAAACATGGTGCTAGCATAAAATGTATTTTAAAGTAATGTACTAAGTATGCACTAAACGGACATACATAGCATTAAATGTATTGAAATCATGTACTATAAATGTACTAATGAACATAGCCAGTATATGATGTGAAAACAGGAAAGCATGAAAGTAACTAGTAGGCACATGTGTTTCACCCCAAAACAGTTTGAAAACAGAAAAAGAGGGGTCTATGTACTCACTTGAGATTGCTTAGAAGTCCTAGGATAACCACCAAGCAAAGCTAGAAGATCACAGAATTAAACGGTACCTAATATAGGTAACTACATTAATAACCGGACCTATATCGGAGGATCAGATAGAATGAGGGCTCGTAAACCAAATGAGTATGGGAACTCAGGTAATATGGTTTAACAAAGCCTACATACTAAAACGGAAACTATCCTAAGTGCTTACGACCCATTATGACCCGTTTAGGTAGCTTATGCTACTTTAACGCGTCGTTCGCGTAAAACGCGTTCGGACCGCCTAACTAGTCCTATGACAAGTAGAATATGCCTTAACATGTCTAATATTATTGATAAATCAGTTTAGAGGTCATAGGTTATGTTACATATGTTTAAAATGAATTTTGGCATCAAAGGGGTATTTTGGTAATTTACCTAAGGCATATAAACTACCTATCATACAACTACTTAAACGCCGTGACCATAAGGTATAACCTCGGAAGGTTATTCCCTACCTACTATGGTCACCTAAAGTATTTGGTCGGATCCTAATGATCGACCAAATGGGTCGGGTTCGAAGGTATAAGCGATTTATTAGATCGCTTACCCTTACGACCCTAGACAACGTGGTAATCAGTAGGCATAGTCACAAGGGACTATAACCATCGTGATTACAATCACGTTGCGAAGTTCAAACAAACTTCGCATTGACCATAAACTGGTCAATGTAGAAAGTCAAACAAAGTTTGACTTTCAGACTCGAAAAGCAATAAAAGAACGAAGGAACACTTACAAAGGGTCCCCGAAAGCTAATCTCGATCCAAGTAGCTCAGGTATGAAACAATGGTTTCAACTTAGAGCTTCTAAGATCAGATTTGTGAGGAATGAGTGAAGTTGAGGTGGGTATTTATAGTAAATGGACAACCGTTAGGATCGTTTATCGAATAACGTGATCGAATCTCATCCGTACAAGTGTTGGCAAGTTGTGGTAACTAAATTGGCCACTCACCAGAAGGTATCAACACTTGGCATTGGCCTTTGGAGGGGTAAAAAGGCTGGAACAGCAGAAAAAAAACGAGTTGCTGCATCTGGGGACTGCTTGCGCACCATAACACAAAAAGTGTTGAGGTGCGCAAGGACCTGCAGAACAGAAAGTTTGAAAAATGGCAGAACAGGCCCCTGAAGCTCCAAACTTGCTATTTGATGTACTTTTGACACGTTTAAGCCCCGTTAACCCCATTTCAAAGCTCTAAAATGAAGTTAAAGTATAGGGAACTTAAAATGTGCTCAAAAATATCTCGGATGTCGGTTCGTTTGGCCGTACGATCGCGATGTTCGGTTAATTACGACGGAATGTGCATAAGCGCGAAAAACGATCCAAATGGCGTGACGAATGGATTTTTCTTATGCCAAACACTAAAATAAAATATTTTAGTGCTTACATAAATTTTTGGATGTCCGGATGTATTCAGAACGTAAGTTATGCGCGAAAGTGCAAACTTGTGCACTTTTTGACACTTTTAGTCCCTGAATGACCCAAAAGTTTATTTTAGCACACCGAACACCTCAAAGCCTATTTCTAAGCTATGTAAAGGATATATATGGTATGTTTAACTTATGGTCGTGTTCCGGAATGTCTGTTACAGTTCAAATTGGCATACTTTCGCAGTTTGTCAAATTTAGTCCCTGTAAGCGAATTAACTTATTATCGGCATACCAAACCTTCCAAAACTTATTTCTAAGTTATGTAAAGGTTATTTAAGGTATGTTAAGCCTATGTCACTATTCCGGAGTGTTTGTTGCATTAAACTGGTTATATTTACGCATCAGTGCGAGTAACCTTCCAGAAAGCGATTTAAAGTTTGAAATCTAACAAGAATTGATATGTGCAGAAGATACACATATTTATACAAGATCCCAAGTATGAAATACAATATTTCATTGGCTTGGTATTTGTTTGATGGTCGCGGTGACACAGGTGTCACAGTTTTACAATCTACTGAAAGAGGTGAATGCTCAAAGCAAAAACCTTTTAAGAAGAATGTAGAACAAAAACAAAATGTTAAAAATTCGAAAAATTTTCAAAACAACAATAAAAGATCATCAATTAAATCATCCAATCATTATAAAAAACCACAAAAAGTTGAAAATCAAAATTCACAAAAGGTTGGTAATAAGTGGTGCAGGTTTGACCACGGTGCTCAAAAGTCAAATCAAGCTTACAGGAGAAGATGGGATGAAGATTCTTCAAAGCCAAATCATTACAATGATAGAAAATAGAGAAATGATGAGTACTACAAATCAAATCATTGTTATGATTTGAGTGTTTGGTTTAAAAGTGGAGAATGGTACGATAACAAAGTGTGTTACAAATGTGGTTTTGAAGGACACATTGCTGTTAACTGCCAGAGTCAGAGAATGGAGACAAGAAGATGCTATGAATGTCAAATTAGAGGTCATATCGCCAGAGATTGCCCAATGAGATCAAAGAATAGATCGACGGCTGAATCTCAGAAAATGGTGAAGAAAACAGTCAAAGTTGAAGAAAAGTCCAAAGAACAGAAAGTGAGAGAACAGAAAGTGAAATTGTCACAAGGGCAGAAAGATAGACTGAGAAAGAAAAGAAAGAAAGCAAGAGAGTATCTTGAAAAGATTTTGTCCTCGGGTACAACTGGTGATTCAGATAATAGTTCTGATGAATCGATTTGCTCAACAAAAAATGGTCAGTCAAGCAAAACGAATTCATCAGATACAAATCTGAGGACAAAAGAGGGAATAAAGAAAGAAAAAGTGGTCAATCAAATAGTTCAAAAATCAAAGAAAGTTAAATTTTCAGATAAAATTTTTATAAAGGTTTTTGAATATAAAAGAAATTATGAAAAATATTTTATGACAAATGTTGATGAATTTGGAAAACCTAAATCAAGTGTGGATTGGGTTCCAATAAAGGTCGGCGATGAATTTGTTTCTTCGGAAACAAAAGAGCCACGTTCTTGCGATGAATCTGACTCATCAAAGTCAGAAGAGCCACGTTCGGGCAATGAATCTGATTCGTCAAAATTAGAGGAGCCACAAGTTGAGCTAAAAAGAGAAAATTCGGTTCTGCCAATGGATGACGCAAACTTTCCACCATTGCGGTCTGAAAATTTTAAACAGAAGGTTGGAAAAGTTGAAATTTCGAATCAATTCTATGCAGAAAACAAAGAATTTGATTTCGAAAAGGCTTTCAATGGGAAAGTAGAACATATCTTTGGTAAGATGGTCGATGGTAAGGCAAAAGGGGTAAAGGAATTCTATGAATCCAAGAGGAAAACTTACACACCGAGTGAAAATAACTCGGATACACCCAAGGCTGGTCAAGCTTGGGTGTCACCATTCTTTGTCTGAAAACCTGACTTGCCGGAGCTCCCAAGTTGGTAATCGTGGAGCATGAATCAGCATCATTCTTGAAAAATGTTTTTGTAAAAAATTACAAGTGTTAAATTTTTAAAAGTGGTTGAAAGACAATGTGATGAAACCCCACAAACTAATTTTCCGGAAAAAACCATTTGATTAAAACAAACTTAAGTGTTTTGAAATTATAATGGGAAAATAGTTTGTTGTCAGGGGGAGTTCTGATTGTTTAAGCCAAGTGGATGGCAATTTGAAGCAATTCACATTAGTTTGTCACTTTACTTTGTACAGTTTATTGCTTTTACGTTTCAAATTTTCCTAGAAAATCAAAATTGAAACATATTTTGATTTTAGGGGGAGTAAAAAATTAGAAATTTTGAAAATTTGAAAAATTCAAAAACATGATAAAATCTAAAAGGCCAAAAATATTGAAAAAACAAAAATGAGTTTTGTTGTGAAAAAAGAGGAAATGATAGTACATCAGTTAGACTGTCACAGTACGCTAAAGAAATGGAAAGTTAAAATGTGATAAACGGTCTCGCTAAAGATGTGATGATAGGCTCAGCTAGACTAGTAGATTTGCGATAACGATACAAACTTAAATGAAAAAGTCTAGTTCTAGTGGGAAACGCGGTTGAAAGCATAGTACTTAGTTTTATCCTTCGTGACTGTGTACCTACTCAGTAATCGCTAAATGCTAAAAGAGCATAAAAACCGGTCAGTTTGTGAACTTTCACAACTTGCTGAAAAAGTCACTGTGATTGTGCATTTCATTTTGCAAAAATTTAAACTTGTTTGATTTCTTTATTTTGTTTAAGCATTGGACATCCTCTGCGTATACGTGAGTATCGAACTGGATGTTAGTGCCTGAACGTTCTGCTTTATTTTTCTTGGTGTTTCGTTTAAATCTTAGATCACCTCTGCGTATATGTGAATATCGATCTGGTGCTTAAGATCTAAACATATTCAACTTGTTTTTATTTCTTATTTTCTTTAAACATTGGACTTTCTCTGCGTATCGAAAGATCGACCTGATTGCTAATGTTTAAACATTTTGCGTTGTTTTCGCACATATCACAGTTGATGAAAGTTTAAAGGCATTACTTGAGTCAGTGTATTGCATGATGAGTGGATATGCTGAGATCGTGGGGTCCATAAGAATTTAGTGAAAAATTAATATATCTTAACGTATCGGTAAGCATTTCGAAAGTTTTTAGATTGAGTTTAAGAGGACAACAATATCGTCAATCTATGTGAATCGTTTAGAACTTAAAGTGTTAAAGCTCAACTGTGCTAGTGATTTGTCATAAACTGATATGATCCTCTTATACAATCTCACAAAAATATTGTCTGTAAATATTTCTTTATTGCTTTTTAACTCTGAAAATCTGAAAAACCCAAAAAGATTTTGTTTTAGCTTAAAATTTTGAAAAATCAAAAAGATTTTATTTCTTTTTATTTTCGGCAACTGATGTTGGAAAGCTGATTTTCAAAAATTCTAAGTGCTAAACATGATGAACGATAATGGGTTTGGAGAGTTTCTTTGTGATGAGAAATGATTTTGAAACTTGAATTTCAAAATGAAAATTAAAAAAATCGATAAGTTGGATAATCAAGGTCATTAATTTGAACTTGATCATTTGTGAGGGTTACTGATTTTGATCATGCTTAAAAGTCAAATATGATAATAGACCTTTATATGTTTAGAAAACTTTCAACAGTCAAATCTAAACGTTTGAATAATGATAAGATTTAACAGGAAGCTAAATGAAAAGGGGAGCAAGATTAAACGTCAAATCTTAGAAATTCGGGGCATCATTCAAGGGGAGACTGTGGTTTCACTTGATGATGTTATCCAAGGCAGTTCAAGACTAAACATTACAGATTTCTAGCTATGTCCAAGGGGGAGACTGTTAAAGCACTATGTGCGTGGCCATAGATAGAAATCTAACTGTATATGTAAAGTCTAGTGTCTTAAGTCTGTAAAATACTGGACAGAGATTTCACTAGGTGTCGTTAGGCAATGTCAGGTCAGTATACGGTAGGGCACGATTGATATTTAGGTTTATATCTCAAATTCAATCTACTAGTCGTGTGAAGTCTACTGGCACATCATCAGTGAGACTTGTTTAAAATCATTTTGACTTTCCATTTCTTTAGCATGTTGTGATAGTCCACTGATGTACTATCATTTCCTCTTTTTCACAACAAAACTCATTTTGTCTTTTTCAATGTTTTTGTATTTATGAAATTTTATCATGTTTTTGTATTTTCTATAAACTTTCTCCACCTAAAATTAAAAACATGTTTTTATGTTTTTGGTTTTATCAAAAGCAGTAAAGAAACTGTACATAAAACATGACAACTAGACGCTGATCACTTCTGATCACTGTCCTCCTCGGCCACACACTCTACCACCCTCCCAGAAAACAAATTCTTTAACCCGTTCAATTTAAAAGATAATTAAATCTTGTTTTATCAAAGGGTTTAGTGTAAAAATCAGCTCTCTGATCATCGGTGTGAATATAATCAATTCGAATCAATTTTTTTTCGTAGCAATCACGAATAAAATGATGTCGAATCTCAATATGTTTTGTTTTAGAGTGTTGTACCAGATTTTTAGTGATATTAATGGCTGCCTCGTTGTCCACAAAAATTGGCGTGTCTAAGAATTGCAGACCATAGTCCCTCATTTGCTGTTGAATCTAGAGAATCTGAGAACAACAACTGGAAGCCGAAACATATTCGGCCTCACAAGTCGAGAGAGCGACTGTGGTTTTTTTCTTACACTGCCAAGTGATTAGCCGAGTTCCAAAGAACTGGCAACCAGCAGTTGTGGACTTAGCGTTTAACTTACGGCACCCGAAGTCAGAGTCAGAATATCCAGATAGAGAGAAGTCACCGGATCGTGGATACCATAAGCCGGTGCTTGGGCAACCACTGAGATACCGTAAGATCCTCTTCACTATTATCATGTGTGATGCTCTGGGACTTGACTGGTACCGGGCGCAGAGGCAAGTTGGATACACGATGTCTGGTCATGATGCTGTAAGATACATTAGCGATCCTATGATTGACCGATATTGCGTTTCATCCACTTTCTCACCACTTTCATCCGGACATGTGCCATGATTCGTAGTCAGGGGGTTGATATGGGAGATGATTCGGACATATTGAATTTGTCCAATACATCATTCACATACTTGGTCTGGTGTATGAAGATTCCATCGGGCAGTTGCTCAACTTGAAGCCCTAGGAAGAACTTCATCTCCCCCATTGAACTCATTTCAAACTTCTTTTTCATGACCTTCTCAAATTCCGTACACAACTCATCATTCGTTGATCCGAAAATTATATCATCCACATATATCTGCACGATAAGTAGATGTCCTGCAACCTCTTTAGTGAATAGGGTACTATCGACAGTCCCTCTGGTGAACCCGTTGGTCAGCAGATGCTGGGAAAGCGTCTCGTACCAGGCTCTCGGGGCCTGGTGTAATCAGTATAATGCCTTGTCGAGTAGATACACCTGTCTTTGTGTACAGGATCGGTAAAACCCGGTGGTTGACCGAAAAACACTTCTTCTTTAATCTTGCCATAGAGGAATGTAGATTTGACATCCAGTTGGTAGACCTTGAATCCCTTCCATGACGTGAATGCCAAGAAGATTCTGATTACCTCAAGTCGAGCAACGGGAGCATATACTTCAATAAAGTCAATCCCTTCTTGCTGACTAAATCCTTGAACTACCAACCTTGCTTTGTTCCTTACTATAACCCCTCTATCATCTCTCTTACATTTGAAGACCCACTTGGTCTTGATCAATTTCTGATCTTCCGGGAGATCAACCAACCTCCACACTCCAAGCTTTTCAAACTGCTGTAACTCCTCTTGCATTGCATTTACCCAACTCTCTTCAGCCAATGCTTCTTTATATGTTTTCGGCTCTACCTGCGAGATAAAACATTTTAATGAGAAGTCTACTTGTAAAGGTGCTACAGAGGAGTAAACATGTAAGCCCTTTGTTTATTTGTTCGCGGGTTTTCATGCCGCTTTGAAGATCACCAATGATTTGTTCTGACGGATGGTAAGATAACGTTCTTGACATGACCGTATTCGGTACGCTCACTTCCGATTACAAATTTGTTATATTCTGATCACCCGTGTGATCAATAGCATTTGAAGTCGCAATATTTGGTTCCACGTCATAAATCGGATCGGTTTCCGATTCTGAGACGTCAGATTGGTCAAATATTGGAGTTGTTTCTTCTGGGAGTATATGTGCAGTTCCACTAGGACCAGCCTCATGATCATTTGAACCCACGGTGGGCGAAGAAACCACCAACGGTCTCGGCACTTGTTCTTGTGAAAGAGAGTGCTGTTGTTGGTATAAGAACGCCAGTTCCTCTTCATTCGGCTTTGTTGGTAAATGGAATGACTCCCAGAGATTGTCGTAATCAAATAGCAACCTGTTTTTGGGAAGTTGATTCGGAGCAGTAAACAATTGATAGTCAACGTGTTGAACTTGTATGATCTTCACCAAACTCGGAACAAAAACTCTCTTCAACGGACTAGCATATCCTACAAAAAACCTTCATTAGCTTTCACACCAAATTTACCATCTGGATCAATGAATGTGCATGGTGATCCGAATGGTTCTAAGTATTTCAGATTCGGTTTCTAAAGATGAAGTAATTCAAAACAATTTTTCTTGTACTTCTTCACCATAAGAACCCTATTGAGCGTGTAACTGTAGGATCGTTTTCAGACCCGAACGAGTCGATCAGAAGAGTTTTTCTCAATACGAAAGGCGGAAACAGATGTATCGAGTTCAATTCAGCTGAAAATACACTTTAAACTATCTTTAGATTGATTTGACAAAGTATTACAGCGAGTAGACACTTCGGCAACAGTTCGGTACTGAAACCGGAATCGTTACAATTGATTTCGTTTGTACGGTATATATAATGTTCTAATTCCGCTTGAAGCTGTTCCAAGAGAAATTACAAATATCTTGAACTACGTGTCCTGATCTAACATTCTTAGTACAAGACTCGATACAAGACGAAGTCGACAGACGGATGCACCAACAGACTCCCCCTCGGATGTTGACGAGTCTCAAGTGTCGAGTCTTCAACGTCTTTAGTCTTTATCAGTCTTCGGTCTTCTCTTTTGAAGTATCTGACATTGTAAAGCATCCTCAAATCTCTCTCTTCTCTTTCAGCTAATCTCCCCCTCGAATGTTGATCTAATCTTCAATTCCAGAATCACAATCTGGCTCTTGAATCTTCTAATTCTCTTGATCAGATCTCTTGATTCCTTAAGTTCATCAGCATCAGCAGTTCAAAGATCGTAACCTGGCTCAATTCTTGCTCAGGATCGAAATCTGGCTTACTTGCACAATCTCTACCCAAAAATAAATTTCACAAATTTATAATTTGACAAATTTATACTCTGCTTACCTCTTGTAAAAACAATTCTCAAAATGATTTAACATTTATAACGTTTCTGATGTAACATCTGTGTCTGAAATCATTGAAACAATTCAGTTATCAATAAAACAATGTTATTTGATCCCAATGTTTGTTTGGTTATGTTTTACATTTTTCATGTTTTGACTTTTGTCCAATTTCAAACTCTACATCACTTTCGGGAGAGTTATACACAAACTGGTGTGTAAACGTAATCAGTATAATGCGACAAATACTCCGGAACATCAACATATACTTAACATACCTTAAATAACCCTTACATAACTTAGAAATAAGTTTTGAAGGCTTTGGTATGGCAAAAACAAGTTAATTCGCTTACAGGGATTAAACTTGACAAACTGCGAAAGTATGCCAATTTGAACTGTAACAAACATTCCAGAACATGACCATAAGTTAAACACACCTTAAATATCCTTTATATAGCTTAGAAATAGGCTTTGAGGGGTTCGGTGTGCTAAAATAAACTTTTGGGTCATTCAGGGACTAAAAGCGTCAAAAAGTGCATAAGTTTGCACTTTCGCGCATAACTTACGTTCTGAATACATCCGGACATCCAAAAATTTATGTAAGCACTATAATATTTTATTTTAGTGTTTGGCATAAGAAAAATCCATTCGTCACGCAATTTGGATCGTTGTTCGCGCTTATGCGCATTCCGTCATAATTAAGCGAACATCGCGATCGTACGACCAAATGAACCAACATCCGACATATTTTTGAGCATGTTTTATGTCCACAATGTTTAGACATCATTTTAGGGCCTTAAATATGGCTTAACGGGCCTTAAACATGTCGGAAATGGCCTTAAACCACAACAGGGACCTAAACTGTCATTTCTGAAAGTTGTTTTCTGATCAGGACACCCAGGCGGCCCGCGTAAGCCCAGGGTGATCCATTACGCGGCCCGCGTCAGCCTTTTAGATCAGGAAAGGTCATTTTAACAGCTGTTAACAGCCTTTCAACCCCCCAAAGGCCAATGCCATGTGTCAAACTCTTGTGGTGGGGGCAAAATGAGTTACCATAACATTCCGACAAGTGTACGAGTGAGATCAAGGCACGTTATCCAAGAAACGATCCTAACGATGAACCGAAATCTATAAATACCCACATCCCCCAACTTCAAAACCCACTTGATTTCTTGAAATTTCTCTAAGTTGAAACCATTGTTTCATACCTGAGAATACTTGAGAAATCCAAGCTTTCGGGGACCCATTGTAAGTATTCCTTCGTTCTTTTATTTCTTTTCGAGTCCGAAAGTCAAACTTTGTTTGACTTTCTGCATTGACCTGTTTATGGTCAATGCGAAGTTCGTTTGAACTTTGCAACGTGATTGTAATCATGATGGTTATAGTCCCTTGTGACTATGCCTACTGATTACCACGTTGTCTAGGGTCGTAAGGGTAAGCGATCTAATAAATCTCTTATACCTTCGAACCCGACCCATTTGGTCAATCATTAGGATCCGACCAAACACATTAGGTGACCATAGTATATAGGGAATAACCTTTCGAGGTTATACCTTATGGTCGCTTCGTTTAAGTAGTTGTATGATAGGTAGTTTATATGCCTTAGGTAAATTACCAAAATACCCCTTTGATGCCAAAATTCATTTTTAAGCATATGTAACATAACTTTTGGTATCTAAACTGATTTGGTAACAATATTAGACATGTTAAGGCATATTTTACTTATCATAGGACTAGTTAGGCGTTCTGAACGCGTTTTACGCGAACGACGCGTTAAAGTAGCATAAGCTACCTAAACGGGTCGTAATGGGTCGTAAGCACTTAGGTTAGGTTTCATTTAGAATGTAGGCTTTGTTGAACCATACTACATGAGTTTTCATACTCATTTGGTTTACGAACCCTCATTCTATCCGATCCTCCGATTTAGGTCCGGTTTATTAACATAGTTACCTATATTAGGTGCCGTTTGATTCCGTGATCTCTAGCATTGCTTGGGGATTATCTTAGAACTTCTGAGCAATCTCAAGTGAGTACATAGACCCCTCTTTTACTGTTTTCCAAACATTTTGGGGTGAAACACATGTGCTTACTTGTTACTTTCATGCTTCCTGTTTCCACATCATATACTTGCTATGTTCATTAGTACATTTATAGTACACGATTTCATTGTGTTCATGCTATGTATGTCCATTGTGTGCATACTTAGTACATTGTTTTACATTACATTTCATGCTATGTATGCCCATTGTGTGCATACCTAGTACATTGTTTCACATTACATTTCATGCTATGTATGCCCATTGTGTGCATACTTAGTACATTGTTTTACATTACATTTCATGCTATGTATGCCCATTGTGTGCATACCTAGTACATTGTTTCACATTACATTTCTTGCTATGTATGACCATTGTGTGCATACTTAGTACAGTTGTTTCACGTCACATGCTATGTATGTCCATTTGTTGCATACTTAGTACAGTTGTTTTCATCACATGTTTACATTTTGGTATGACATTTGGTTTGTTTAAAATGGAACAATACATTCATTAACATTAGCTACGCCGTTCGTTAATAGGTAGTGGTACCATATGAATTGACAACTCCCATTCCTGAAATCCTGGGTTTGTTTGGATTGGAAGGAATGACCGAATTCGATACACATAACTTAGACAAACCTTTAATTTGTTTAAAGGTTTATCGCCACAGTCTCAAGGCTTGGATGTATGCATTTTCAGAATACCGCATATATGTTTGTATCAGTATAGCATGCATTTGTTCCACAAAACATAACTTTGATTTAAACTATGTTTAATTCAATACCCTGTTTTTGTGCATTTTACCTATGGTTTAGCTGATATATTTCACTTGCCATACATGATATTTTTGGTTACACATTTCATGGTTCAGATTACACACAAACATTTTGACATTTGATTATACATAAACAATTTACATTGATGGTTGGTTTGAGTAAGTGATTTGAGTAACGAGGCGTGTGTAATATGATACAAGCATGGTGGATACGCCGCTGGTACTTCCTATATATAAGTGTTTGTATAATATTACATATCGTAGCATTATTGGAATCATTTCAATTTAAAGATACATGACATTTTATACAAATAACATACTTTTCACAAGACATTGTTTTACAAACAACTTATCTTATACAAACTCATTTTTACTTGGTTATTCATTTAACCTTACATTATTCTCTTATTTATACATATCATCGCTTTTTGAATGATTTACAAAACAAAACAATTTACAAGGTTCATGACTGACTTTGTTAAACAACTTTTTCTAAACTTATAAGTCATGAATCCTATTTTCACAAACCTATGTATCTCACAGGCATTTTTATGCTGACGTACCTATTTTCACATGTGTTTTCAGGAGCTTTTGCGTAGGATGATGATCGTGACACTAGGGCGGACCTGTGCCTTAGAGACTAAAAATGAAGATAGGATAGTTTAATTATGTTATGAACTCTTTCTTTCCTGGTTAAGAAAATGTAACACTCTTGTTTAATAAATAAAATATAACTTTGTATGCCATGGTTGTGAAACAATTAATTCTGTTACAGCACTCCCCGACGTTTCCGCCACGTTTTGTATGTTCCACGTGGTCAGGGTGTGACAGAAGAGTTGGTATCAGAGCCAATGGTTATAGGGAATTAGGTTATTAGTAATTCTTTGACCTAGACTATAACCTTTCTAGGACCCTAACACAAGTTATCTTGTGTTTAGATCTTAAAACATGCACATCACCTATCCTTAGGTGATTATCAAAACAAGAACCCAATTTTCCGAAATGATTTTTGAAAATCAATCATCTATTTTTAAATGATTTATTACAAGGTTTTGAAACCTCTATTGTAAGGTTTTGAACCCTCTGTTTTACGGTTTTGAACCCCTTTGAATTTTCAAAAATCTCGTCAAAGTTTTGGGTTTTAAATAGTGTGAACACGTGCAAACTGAAAGAGTGAATGCCTGTACCCTGGGTTTTCTGTCTAAGGCTAGAGTGTTCGTACAAATCCACATAATCGGACCAGTCACTCTTACCTGGGAACTCTTGGGGTGAGTGTTCACTTATAGGTGAGCATGTCTTCGCGATACATTAGTTTTGACCCATTTACTTTGATTAGTCACTGTGTGTCATTTGTTTGCTTAGTGATGCAGACAAATGACCACCATCATTGCTTTTGTTGATTTTGTTTCATCTCATTCTCTTCATCCAATCATCTCACTCGTTTCCTTTCATGTTTTCCTCTTTTAGAATGCCTCCTCGACGCGAAAACCAGATAGCGACTGCCGAACTAGCAGAAATCATTGCGCAGCAAATGGCTGCTCAATTCCCAAACCTCTTTGCTCAATGGAACCAAGCCAACAACAACAACAATGCTCCATGCAAATTCAAGGACTTTAACTCGGCTAAACCACTCAAGTTTAGTGGTTCTGATGGAGCGACTGGGCTTCTTCAATGGTTCGAGAGCATTGAGAATACCTTCCGCCACGTGCAGTGTCCTGACAATCGCAAGGTCGAGTTTTCTTCGAGTGTGTTTCAGAAGAGGGCTCTCACATGGTGGAACGGGGTTATGAGAGATCGAGGTGCAGAAGTTGCTCTAGCACAGACATGGGCTGAACTTAGGGCTCTTATGATGAGGGAGTTCTGTCCTCTTCATGAACTGCGAGCGTTGGAGAGAGAGTTTGATGATTTAAAGCAAGATAGTGGTGAGCATCGAGCGTATACTGATAGGTTTGAGGAGCTGAGTTTGCTATGCCCAACAATGGTTACCCCACTCGACAAGGCTATCGAAAGGTACATCGACGGCCTACCTGACTCGGTACAAGACATCCTTACTGGTAGTAGCCCTACCACACTCCGTCCGGCTATCGAGTTAGCAGCGACATTGACTGAGTCGCAGATTCGGAAGAATAAGTTACACAGGAAGGGTGACAAGGGCAAGAAACAGTCGTCTGACAAGGGTGAGAGCAAGAAAGGTGAAGACAAGAAGGGTAAGGATTCTGGTTCATCAAAAGGTCAAGGAAGCGTAAGGCTTCCCAAAATTTTGCTGTCACTGCCCAAGTTAACCAGGCAGCTCCTAACCAACCCGCACAGCCTCCAGCAAAGAAGCCCTATTCAGGGAATGCACCTTTGTGCAATAGATGCAACAGTCACCATCAGCCGCAACATCCGTGCCGTTTCTGTAATAACTGTGGGAAGTCAGGTCATCTTGCCAATATTTGTCGATTTGCTTAGAATCGGGCAGTTTAGAACCCGGCTCAACAAGTTGCTCAGCCTCCTGCTCAGCAACAGGTTCAAGCTGCACGACCACACTACCCACCAGGTGCTTGTTATAACTGTGGGGATCTGACCCACTACCGTAATCAATGTCCAAGATTGGTGAATGCAAACCAGAATTAGGCTCAGGCTCGAGGTCGAGTCTTCAACATGAATGTCCAAGAGGCGCAGGCGGACGATAATGTGGTGAACGGTACTTTCTTTATTAATAATCAGCCTGCATCTGTTCTTTTTTATTCGGGTGCCGATAAGAGTTTTGTGTCATTGTCTTTTGAGCCAATGCTTCACGTGTCTAGAACAAAACTAGGTAAGCCTTTGATAGTAGAAGTTGCTAATGGTGAACCCATTGTTCTTGATTCTGTTCTTCGCAACTGCCAGTTGAACCTTAACGACCATCTTTTTCCTATTGACCTCTCGCCTATGCGACTTGGAAGCTTCGACGTTATAGTGGGTATGGATTGGTTATCCAAGCATCACGCAGAGGTAGTTTGTTTCGAGAAGATTGTTCATGTGCCGCTTTCGACAGGCAAGATCCTACAAGTTCATGGTGAGAAACTTTCTGGTGGTCTCAAACTCATGTCTTGTTTTAAAGCTCGGAAGTATCTGCGAAAGAACTATGTGGCCTTCTTGGCACATGTTACAGCAGATAAAGGCAAAGGTAAGTCTATTTCAGATATTCCTGGTGTTCGGGATTATTCTGAAGTATTTCCTGAAGATTTACCTGGTCTACCCCCAGCACGCCAAGTCGAGTTCCGTATTGATCTCGTACCTGGTGCAAATCCCATTGCCAGAGCTCCATATCGTCTTGCACCATTCGAGATGCAAGAGTTGTCCAAGCAGCTTTAGGAGCTCTCTGACAAAGGTTTTATCCGTCCTAGCTTTTCACCTTGGGGTGCTCCCGTTCTTTTTGTCAAGAAGAAGGATGGATCTTTTAGGATGTGTATCGATTATCGTGAGCTTAACAAGCTTACCATCAAGAATCGATATCCCCTACCTCGTATTGATGATCTCTTTGATCAGTTACAGGGCGCTTCTTATTTTTCAAAGATTGATCTGCGTTCCGGGTATCACCAACTTCGTGTGCATGAAGAAGACATTCCCAAGACAGCGTTCCGCACTCGTTATGGGCATTATGAGTTCACAGTCATGCCATTCGGTTTCACTAATGCTCCTGCTGTTTTCATGGACTTAATGAATAGGGTCTGCAAGCCTTATTTGGATCAGTTCGTCATTGTTTTTATTGATGATATTTTGATATACTCTAAGACGCGAGCTGACCATGAGCAACATCTTCGTCTTACTCTGGAACTCCTAAAGAAAGAGCAACTTTTCGCCAAATTCTCAAAGTGTGAATTCTGGCTTAAAGAGGTTCAATTCTTAGGACATATTGTCAACGAACAAGGTATTCATGTAGATCCCTCCAAGATCAGTGCGATTAAGGATTGGGATACGCCTACTACTCCTACTGAAGTTCGTTCTTTTCTTGGTCTAGCGGGTTATTACCGCCGCTTCATTGAAAATTTCTCAAAGATTGCAGTTCCTCTAACTGCTCTAACTCAGAAGAACAAACCCTTTGATTGGGGATTCAAGCAAGAGGAAGCGTTTCTGACTTTGAAACAGAAACTTTGCGACGCGCCTGTTCTGACTTTGCCTGAGGGCAATGATGATTTCGTCGTTTATTGCGATGCATCTAAATTGGGTCATGGCTGTGTTCTGATGCAAAGGAACAAAGTCATAGCCTACGCATCAAGACAATTGAAGATACATGAGAAGAACTACACCACTCATGATCTTGAGTTAGGTGTAGTTGTCTTCGCTCTTAAGATCTGGAGACACTATTTGTACGGAACAAAATGTGTGGTTTTCACGGACCACAAAAGTCTTCATCATATTTTCAACCAGAAAGAACTCAACATGAGGCAACGACGTTGGGTCGAGCTTCTGAACGACTATGACTGCGAAATTCGCTACCATCCTGGTAAGGCGAATGTCATAGCCGATGCATTGAGTCGTAAGGAACGTACTAAGCTTCATTGTGTTCGTGTCCAATCTGTTATTCAAGCTCGATCTGATATCCAAGCCCGCATTTCTCAATCTCAACAATCTTGTGTTTCACAAGGTTTGATGGATAAGGAATTTCCCTATCACATAACCCCTGATCTGGAACTGAAGGACAATGGATCGTATTACTTCATGGACCGTTTGTGGGTCCCAAGTTAAGATAACCTTCGCACCTTGCTTATGGATGAAGCCCATAAGTCTCATTATTCTGTTCATCCTGGCTCAGATAAAATGTATAAGGATCTTCGTATTCAGTATTGGTGGCCTGGTATGAAGAAAGACATTGCCTTACATGTATCAAAATGCCTTACTTGTCTTAAGGTTAAAGCTGAACATCAGCGTCCTTCTGGTTTATTGGTGCAACCAGAGATCCCAGTTTGGAAATGGGAAAACATTACTATGGATCTCATTACTAAACTTCCACGCACAAAGAAAGGTCATGATGCCATCTGGGTAGTTGTTGATCGTCTTACTAAGTCAGCGCATTTCTTGCCAATCCGTGAGGATTTTTCTGCTGACAAACTTGCTAAAATCTATGTGGATGAAATTGTAGCTCGACATGGTGTTCCTTTGAACATCATTTCTGACAGAGATGCTCGTTTTACTTCCCATTTTTGGAGAACAATGCAATCTGCTATGGGGACCCAACTTAATCTGAGCACAGCTTATCATCCGCAAATGGATGGTCAATCTGAGAGAACAATCCAGACTCTGGAGGATATGCTTAAAGCTTGTGTGATCGATTTTGGTGGTAGTTGGGATTCACATCTTTCGTTGATTGAATTCTCCTACAACAACAGTTATCACTCCAGCATCAACATGGCTCCTTTCGAGGCTCTCTATGGTCGAAAATGTCGTTCACCAGTCTGCTGGAATGAGATCGGTGAGGCTCAGCTTACTGGACCTGCCCTCATTTTAGAGACAACTGACAATATTAAGAAAGTTCGTGATAACCTTCAGACAGCTAGAAGCCGTCAAAAGAGTTACGCGGACCCAAAACGCAAGCCCTTGGAATTTCAAGTCAGTGATCGAGTATTACTTAAGGTCTCACCTTGGAAAGGTGTGATCAGATTTGGAAAGAAAGGAAAACTTGCACCTAGATACGTTGGACCATTCAAGATCGTCGAAAGAATCTGTAAGGTAGCCTACAGACTTGAGTTACCTCCTGAACTTGGAAATGTTCATCCAACCTTTCACGTGTCCAATCTCAAGAGGTGTTTAGCTGATGAGAACCTCCACATACCGCTTGACGAAATTCGTGTTGACAAAACACTGAAATTTGTTGAGAAGCCAGTGGAAATCATGGAACTTGAAGTCAAGTGGCTTAAACGCAAGCGCATTCCTTTGGTCAAAATTTGCTGGGAAGCTAAACATGGACCTAAGTTTACTTGGGAACGCGAAGATCAAATGAAGGCGAAGTATCCGCATCTTTTCCCACGAGTTTCCTCTAAATAAATTTCGGGACGAAATTTCCACAAGTAGGGGAGACTGTAACATCTGTGTTTGAAATCATTGTAAACAATTGAGTTATCAATAAAAAATTTTTATTTGATCCCAATGTTTGTTTGGTTATGTTTTACATTTTTCATGTTTTGACTTTTGTCCAATTTCAAACTCTACATCACTTTCTAGAGAGTTATACGCAAACTGGTGCGTAAACGTAATCAGTATAATGCGAAAAATACTCCGGAACATCAACATATACTTAACATACCTTAAATAACCCTTACATAACTTAGAAATAAGTTTTGAAGGCTTTGGTATGGCAAAAACAAGTTAATTCGCTTACAGGGATTAAACTTGACAAACTGTGAAAGTATGCCAATTTGAACTGTAACAAACATTTCGGAACATGACCATAAGTTAAACACACCTTAAATATCCTTTATAAAGCTTAGAAATAGGCTTTGAGGGGTTCGGTGTGCTAAAATAAACTTTTGGGTCGTTCAGGGACTAAAAGCGTCAAAAAGTGCATAAGTTTGCACTTTCGCGCATAACTTACGTTCTGAATACATCCGGACATCCAAAAATTTATGTAAGCACTAAAATATTTTATTTTAGTGTTTGGCATAAGAAAAATTCATTCGTCACGCAATTTGGATCGTTTTTCGCGCTTATGCGCATTCCGTCGTAATTAAGCGAACATCGCGATCGTACGACCAAACGAACCAACATCTGACATATTTTTGAGCATTTTTTATGTCCACAATGTTTAGAAATCATTTTAGGGCCTTAAAGATGGCTTAACGGGCCTTAAACATGTCGGAAATGTCCTTAAACCACAACAGGGACCTAAACTGTCATTTCTGAAAGTTGTTTTCTAATCAGGACACCCAGGCGGCCCGCGAAGCCCAGGGTGATCCATTACGTGGCCCGCGTCAGCCTTTTAGATCAGGAAAGGTCATTTTAACAGCTGTTAACAGCCTTTCAACCCCCCAAAGGCCAATGCCATGTGTCAAACTCTTGTGGTGGGGGCAAAATGAGTTACCATAACATTCCGACAAGTGTACGAGTGAGATCAAGGGACGTTATCCAAGAAACGATCCTAACGATGAACCGAAATCTATAAATACCCACATCCCCCAACTTCAAAACCCACTTGATTTCTTGAAATTTCTCTAAGTTGAAACCATTGTTTCATACCTGAGAATACTTGAGAAATCAAAGCTTTCGGGGACCCTTTGTAAGTATTCCTTCGTTCTTTTATTGCTTTTCGAGTCCAAAAGTCAAACTTTGTTTGACTTTCTGCATTAACCAGTTTATGGTCAATGCAATGTTCGTTTGAACTCGCAACGTGATTGTAATCACGATGGTTATAGTCCCTTGTGACTATGCCTACTGATTACCACGTTATCTAGGGTCGTAAGGGTAAGCGATCTAATAAATCGCTTATACCTTCAAACCCGACCCATTTGGTCGATCATTAGGATCCGACCAAACACATTAGGTGACCATAGTATTTTGGGAATAACCTTCCGAGGTTATACCTTATGGTCGCTTCGTTTAAGTAGTTGTATGATAGGTAGTTTATATGCCTTAGGTAAATTACCAAAATACCCCTTTGATGCCAAAATTCATTTTTAAGCATATGTAACATAACTTTTGGTATCTAAACTGATTTGGTAACAATATTAGACATGTTAAGGCATATTTTACTTATCATAGGACTAGTTAGGCGTTCCGAACGCGTTTTACGCGAACGACGTGTTAAAGTAGCATAAGCTACCTAAACGGGTCGTAATGGGTCGTAAGCACTTAGGTTAGGTTTCATTTAGAATCTAGGCTTTGTTGAACCATACTACATGAGTTTTCATACTCATTTGGTTTACGAACCCTCATTCTATCCGATCCTCCGATTTAGGTCCGGTTTATTAACATAGTTACCTATATTAGGTGCCATTTGATTCCGTGATCTCTAGCATTGCTTGGTGGTTATCTTAGGACTTCTGAGCAATCTCAAGTGAGTACATAGACCCCTCTTTTACTGTTTTCCAAACATTTTGGGGTGAAACACATGTGCTTACTTGTTAGTTTCATGCTTTCCTGTTTCCACATCATATACTTGCTATGTTCATTAGTACATTTATAGTACATGATTTCATTGTGTTCATGCTATGTATGTCCATTGTGTGCATACTTAGTACATTGTTTTACATTATATTTCATGCTATGTATGCCCATTGTGTGCATACCTAGTACATTGTTTCACATTACATTTCATGCTATGTATGCCCATTGTGTGCATACTTAGTACATTGTTTTACAGTACATTTCGTGCTATGTATGCCCATTGCGTGCATACCTAGTACATTGTTTCACATTACATTTCATGCTATGTATGACCATTGTGTGCATACTTAGTACAGTTGTTTCACGTCACATGCTATGTATGTCCATTTGTTGCATACTTAGTACAGTTGTTTTCATCACATGTTTACATTTTGGTATGACATTTGGTTTGTTTAAAATGGAACAATACATTCATTAACATTAGCTACGCAGTTCGTTAGTAGGTAGTGGTACCATAGGAATTGACAACTCCCATTCCTGAAATCCTGGGTTTGTTTGGATTGGAAGGAATGACCGAATTCGATACACATAACTTAGACAAACCTTTAATTTGTTTAAAGGTTTATCGCCACAGTCTCAAGGCTTGGATGTATGCATTTTCACAATACTGCATAGATGTTTGTATCAGTATAGCATGCATTTGTTCCACAAAACATAACTTTGATTTAAACTATGTTTAATTCAATACCCTGTTTTTGTGCATTTTACCTATGGTTTAGCTGATATATTTCACTTGCCATACATGATATTTTTGGTTACACATTTCATGGTTCAGATTACACACAAACATTTTGACATTTGATTATACATAAACATTTTACATTGATGGTTGGTTTGAGTAAGTGATTTGAGTAACGAGGCGTGTGTAATATGATACAAGCATGGTGGATACGCCGCTGGTACTTCCTATATATAAGTGTTTGTATAATATTACATATCGTAGCATTATTTGAATTATTTCAATTTAAAGATACATGACATTTTATACAAATAACATACTTTTCACAAGACATTGTTTTACAAACAACTTATCTTATACAAACTCATTTTTACTTGGTTATTCATTTAACCTTACATTATTCTCTTATTTATACATATCATCGCTTTTTGAATGATTTACAAAACAAAACAATTTACAAGGTTCATGACTGACTTTGTTAAACAACTTTTTCTAAACTTATAAGTCATGAATCCTATTTTCACAAACCTATGTATCTCACAAGCATTTTTATGCTGACGTACCTATTTTCACATGTGTTTTCAGGAGCTTTTGCGTAGGATGATGATCATGACACTAGGGCGGACCTGTGCCTTAGAGACTAAAAATGAAGATAGACTAGTTTAATTATGTTATGAACTCTTTGTTTCCTGGTTAAGACAATGTAACACTCTTGTTTAATAAATAAAATATAACTTTGTATGCCATGGTTGTGAAACAATTAATTCTGTTACAGCACTCCCCGACGTTTCCGCCACGTTTTGTATGTTCCACGTGGTCGGGGTGTGAGATCTGATGACCACTTGCAGGAATTATTCAATCAAAGAATGATTTTACAATGTTAAATTTTGATGAACCACTTGAAGAAATTGTGACAACCCTCAAAATTTCAGGTACTGTACAAATTAATTAATTTCGATTATATGCTTAATGACTGTGCTTGATTACAACTGATGATTTAAACTGCTCTATGATTCTATATCATATATACATGCATCATATTTTATACAGTCACTCCATTCATTACACACCTACATTAGTGACATACTTGATGCACTCAACACAGTTGACATACTGAACGGTTGATTCAGAAATAATGCTGACAATACCAGCACATAGACAGACAATATTATTATGGCCAGTATGAGCCAGGGATAGAGTACTACACTGGTTTGTAGTGTAGGGAAGTGAGGACCGTAAGACTGCGTCATTAGGTGATAGATATAGTGCCGGGAAGTGCCTAAAACACGCGTTAAATACAGAATTCTGCTTTCTTTTATAAAATTCAGCATTTTATTATGCCAGTAGCGTACACAAATATAGCAGAGTGGTCCTGTATACTTTCCTAAGTGCCAGGAATGATTTCGTTACAAAAAGATGCATAAAAGACACTTTACGGTACAATTTAACACTTTAACGAAACAATACGTAACCGAACAACCGGACAGTACCCGGGACACCAAAATTTTGTCAGAAATATTATTTTATCTTTCTTAATTAGTTACGGTCACAAAAATCCCCATACACCATGAAAACATGACATACACCCACTATACTTGGAAATACCCTTAACCTCCTAACTTAATACCTATTAGTTAACAAAAACTTTCACTTTACCCCCCCAACCGAAAATCTGCCATAATCATCAAAAATATTTTGTTTAGATTTTTGTAAAGGGAATCTTAAACCTTATTGGCCAAGAGTTAGGCTATGATGACAATAGGGTTGGAGGGTGCATGCTTCCAAGATATGCCCATCATTTTCTCTAAACCCACACTCAACCCTCCTCCCTCCTCCCTCTTATTTTCGGCTCACACCCCTCTCCTCTCTCTCCATAACCGATTTCATCACCACCACCTCTCACATCCTCCATTTTCTTCACTACAAGCTCTCCATTCAAGCATTGAAGGTGGTTCATGAAGGTAGCAAGTTGAAGGAACTCCAAGAGAGCTTGTTCTAGTCACTTCACCATACTTTTTCTCACCATCATCTTCACTAGATTTCTACCCTAGCCTTGTGCTAGTAGTAAGTCTCTACACCTTGTTCCATCTTATTTTAGTCAAAATATGAAGCCTGACGTTTGTTTGTTCAAATCACAAGAAGATGAACACTAAAAAGTTGAACTTAAGATTCTGCATAAAAACCCCACATAAAAAGTTTGTTTGAGGTTAAAATCAGGTTGGTTTGAGGTTGGATAATACATGCACCATGTTTGATCATCAAGTTATTAACAAATCAAGGTTAGGACACTCGTTAATATGTTTTTAGAATCATTAAACCTGAAAACAGCATGCTGATTGGATTTTCCAGCCAAATTCAACAGGCTGTAACAGGGACATTTTTAATCGAAAAACTGACTTTCTGGAGTCTAAATTGTGTAATTTTGAACAACCGAACAAACGGCACTGGAATCGTAATTTTTCGAGATCGTTTACTATTTTTAAAGAATTATTTTTAGACAGCAGCTCAAGCTGAAATATTTCTGCTGAAAAAGTGTGTTGTAACGGAGTCAAAACTTAAAACCTGAGCAGAATCAGCTAATGGAATTTTTACTGTAGATGGTCACTGTTGTTTCCGTGACCCTCCAACTGGAAGTTCGTCGATCGGACTTACGATTGATTTTTAATGAATTTTTCCGTAAAACTGCAATCAGAATGTAACAAATCTGATTGCAGTCGGGTAAAAGAATTTTTATATAAAATTGGTAATGAACTGGTCCCCGAAATTTTTACACAATAAATCGTGGATTATATATGACATTCTGTAAAAATTTGAGAATTTTTGGAAAAGGATAACTATTTTATTTTAATACTCGAAAACAGTCCTGTTTGGTTTAATAAAGCTGAAAAGACGTAAATAGGGCATTGCATGTATGATTGTCGGGTTGGTTATGTGGGAACACTCTACGAGATATTTATATAAAATAAAATGATATGCTCTTAAGCATGGACACCTCTATTTACAAAGGAGACTATGGCGAAATTTTCCGAAAATTATAACACTTAGTAAATGTTTGCTTTCTAAGACTAAAATTTGCTAGACCTTTGAACGAACAAATAACTATCACGCGGAACAATATAAGTAACGCAACTCAAAATACTAAACTCTAAGCCAAGGCACGGCCCGTTCGTCTAATAGACATTAGTACGTGTAGGTTGTCGTGTAGCAGACGGAATTTGAGATTCGGTACAAGACGCACTACTGTGAGTTCATGTCCCCCTTTTTCTCTTAACTATTTTCAGTTTTACATTTCAGGGGTGAAATACATGTTACAGACATTTACAGACATTTACAGACATTTACAGACATTTACAGACATTTACAGACTTATACAGACATTTACAGACATTTATTTTGGTATGGTTAGCTTAAGGAGGGTATACTACTTAGATCATGTGAGTGGGTAGGCCGAACTGAAGGCCATTAATCCTCGTTGTAGGACCGAGGGACATTAGTGATAGATCTATTTGGGTGTAGCGAGCCCCACTCCTGAGCCCGCTTGGTGGACCAGGCAGTGACTAAGTGCCCGACGCACAAATCCGCTAGGTTTGAGTTTTCCTGCATCACTTCACACATATCATTGGCTTTGCAACCTAATGGTGATCTCTTTTTCCTTAATTGCTACATACCAGGGATTTTTATACATACAGACATATTACAAAGGTTTATACATACTCACTTACACATGAACTCGCTCAACTTTATGTTGATTTTTCAAACTACATGTATTTCAGGAAACTAATGGATCTGGCACGGTATGCATGTATGTTCAAGCTGCGTTTGAATAAAGAAGTCATCCGGGGATGTAGGGTTTAGAAGGTGTAACCTCTACCTGGACGGGTTACATATCTCTAAGCCTAGTTTTATTTAAGATCTTTTGTTAAGTTTTTATGAATCCATTTAAACAAGTCAAGGTTTGTAACTTATTTTGGAATTGAAGTTTTAAGACACGTGTAATATCGTATTTTTTTTTAAACTTTATTTATGGATGAACATCTCATGTTTTCATCATATAGCATTGTTATGATTGATTGCTATGGTATTAAGAAGTCACACCAATAACCCACGCTTCCGCAAAAGTCAGGGTGTGACAACTTGGTATCAGAGCCTCGATCATAGCGAACTAGGATTCTTTCTCGAGTCTAGACTATGATCAATAGGGCTCTCACGAAAATGTTTTCAAACAATTTTTACATTGCATACACTATACGTCCAGATCCAGGGAACAAACATTTTTACAAACAAAAGGCACAAATACACGTTTCCAAAATTAAATTTATAATTCAGTCTTAGAGACTAAGGGAGGATCAGCCTTAGAGGCTGAGGGAGGAGCAGTCTTAGAAACTGAGGGAGGATCAGCCTTAGAGGCTGAGGGAGGAATTTAGTCTTAGAGACTGGGAGGATGGTCTTAGAGGCCAGGGATTTAGTCTTAGAGACTGGGAGGATGGTCTTAGAGGCCAGGGATTTAGTCTTAGAGACCAGGGAGTTAGTCTGAGAGACTAGGGAATCTAGTCTGAGAGACAGGGTAGGATAGTCTGGGGAGGACTAGGATGACTACTTGCTTACATTGATTGTGACTACATGCCTTCATTATTACTACATACATGCTTAATTGCTAATTATTGATAAACGGGCACATGTGGTGGTTATTGCATACATAAATTGTTAATACTTACTATGGATATACATGCTACTCACCGGCACACATGACACTCTATTTAGAGAACGAGTTATCAGACATTGATAACCCTACGACCACCGCCACAGTTAATGAGACTACATCTACGCCAGAGACATTTACGTCAGACGCTGAGAGTGATCCCGACAGGCTGACTAAGGACGAGGACGACTTCCAACAGTCCGCGCTACCGGATTTTGTTGATACTTTATCTTTGCTAATGGTTTCTCTGACAAAAATTCTTCTGTCACTCTTGTTTCAATCCATGACCACTCTATCACTGGTCATCCCGATGGTGGGCACACCATGGCTCCGATCCTCGATGATGCGCCTCATGTGGACATTTCTACTGAAGGTTGGCTACCCGACAAACAATTTATGACGACGTTGACATATTTATCGATGGCCCTCCTGCCGATGCCCATGATGATGGAAAACGAGACGAGAACACCGTTACTAACTTCACTTCTTAAGACCCCTGTTAACAAGCTACCCTCTGATTCTAGCATGCACTCAGACTCCTTTGAGTCTGTGACATTTACAGCCTTATAGACGGCCGGGTCATATCTTTCTACTACTGACACGGACAACGACGCCATTATGACTGCTGCACTAACACCTGCTCGAGGCACCACACCGTTACACGACCCAGAATCTACCCCTGATGCTAGCTTCTGCCCTTTTGGGACAACTTGATGTTGCACCTACTGAACCTACATCTTTGCTTGACCATGACCTTAATTCGGTTGGACTACCATACATTGCACTCCTTGTACCAGGCCAAGTGCCTGCACCTATTGACCTTCCTTGCATTAAGATATTTACTGCTGCACCTGCACCCGCTGATATTGCTCCTATGGAAACCGACGTCCATTGCGCCAACATGCCTATCGCTTTCATCCAAGACATACCCGCACCACGAGAAGATACTCTAGGCCAGCAACCGCGTAACGATCCCAATGGCTACAGCAGCATTTTCTACAGGCCGCACCAGTTGCTACTTTCACCTCTACAAGCTGGACAAGCCTTCTCGCTGGTTCCTATGCTACACTATGCTGATTTTAGACCCTTGCCACCCCTCACATTATGGAGGCTACACACGGAATGAGTGCTTCCGTTACAACAGCTACAGTTTGATGATATAAGTCGCAAAGTTTTGGAGTTTGAGTTGACACCACAACCTCCACCCTGTTTATTGCCAGTATACTTTAATCCTTCACAATTATCAAGGACTTATTTTACACTCTCATCTGCTGCGATAACGCCTTTCCCAGGTTTTCTTTTGATGCTCGTTCCTTTACTATCGAGCGGCAAAGTAGCGGATTACTTCGACGTATATACAAGTTCGCGGAGGAGCTCACGTACATTAACAACTTGCTTTTCTTTCCACCTCCACCGGTATAATGGTTTCGGGATTATGCGGATTGCACTATGTTTGGGTAAAGACACTAATGATAAGCCGGGATTGTGGAGACTTTTAAAGGCCACTTCAGACTATGTGATTTTGATACACTAATATACTTATTGGACAAGGGTAGGGTGACCCTGTGTCCCTCTTGATGTGATACGTTTTGATAGACGATACAATTGTGGCCGAAAAACAATGGGAGCCAATCATCATTAAACATGCGACAATACTTGTGGCCAATGGCCAATGAAAACATGATCGCTATGCATTCGTTAAACACGTTATTGATCTATATGCGTGTGCTATAATTATAATGCTACGTGCTTACTTGCTATGCTCTCATTAAACATAATTACCCAATTTGCTTGGTTATGCTATGATTATACTATTACTTGATTGGCTGATACAAAATACGTGTAAGTACATACAACCACTAAAATGACTAAATGCACTCACTGAGCAAATAAGACTTGACCTAACCAATCTTCTTCTTAGAAGATGTCGACACAAGGGAACGTCAATACCAACGACCTTCCGCCAACATCGACGACATGACTACAAGAACGCATCTCACGGGCCATTGCACAGCTCGAGGCCCTTCCCTTCGAACACAGCAAGGGCTGCACCTACAAGCAGTTCTTGGACCACAAACCTCGAGAATTCGACGGCACTGGGGGTGCCTTAGCCTTCATGCGCTGGGTTGAGAAGACGGATTATGTTTTACGATTGAGCAAATGTGACCCCGAACATCAGGTCACGTATATAGCTGGACTATTGGTGGATGGGGCTCTGTCATGGTGGAACCTTCAAGTTCAGGCAATGGGCGAGACCGCTGCGTATGTTATAACGTGGGATGAACTAAAAGATCTGATGCGTAAAAGGTATTGCTCGAGGGCAGAAGTCCAAAAGTTGGAAACTGAACTATGGAACTTGAAAATGGAAGGACCAAAGATAGCGGAGTATGTACAGAGATTTAACGATTTATCACAAGTTGCTACGCTGGTGGGACCAGAGTTTAGGAGAATTGAACGTTTCATAGGGGGATTGGCACCTCAGATTCTAAGCCTGGTAACAACATCTAAACCTTCAACGATCACCGAGGCTATCGATATAAGCGTGGCGCTCACTGAAGAAGCGATTAGACAAGGAAAATTTTCCACTTCGGAAGAGAAAAATGAGACTCCTGTAGAGCCATCTGGAGATAACGAGAGAAAGCTTGCGAATTTCAAGAAGGTTACTCGGGCCAATAACAAAAAGAAGGCCAAAAAGGGAAAGGATTACAAGGGTATCCTACCAAGGTGCGACAATTGTTTACGTTTTCATGTCGGGCGATGCAAATATGGAAAATGTGATAACTGTGGCAAGAGGGGGCATCCCAAAGAAACTTGTTGGCAAAATACTGAACATAGTAATGGAGGTCAAGATGGTAGTGAGAATCGCGAAGGAAACAACAGCAATGACAATTACCAAGGCAGAATGAGCGATAAGCAGAAACGTGCTCGAGGATGTTTAAACTGTGGAAGCAAAAAGCATTTCAGAAGATATTGCCCTAAAAAGAATCAGGCACAAGGATGAAAGCTCCCCACCGGAGCTAGGGAGATACGCCAGGGATCCAAGCATGGATATCGGTATGTCCCGAATTACTTAATGTTATGCATCTGTATTACCAAATACTATTGCAAATTTTACGATTCGCACCTCTAGAGTTCGAGAGTATAATTGGTTTAAGTAGCGAGTAAGTAGATATTCCAGTGCCATTAGAACTAGCCTAGGGGGAGCTAGTGGAAGCCAACACCGTAACTGGAATCGGCAAGAGAGAACCCGGGAAGCGTAAGATTATACTTGATCGACTGCCAGTGAATTGGGAGACTTCAACAAGGTAGTTGGAGGAATTGGTTGACAAATGATCAATAGGAGATTGATATCCGCACCATGATGGCGAACAAAGAAGTGATCTTGACTCACAAAGCGGGATAGCCTCTGCAATTACAAATCGCTTGAAGGGACAAAGGATGTTGCGTAAAGAATGTGTTGTTTTCTTGGCTCATGTCAGGGACAAGAGAGCCGAAGAACTAAAGCCCGAAGATACCCCCATGATCAGAGGATATCCTGAAGTCTTCCTCGAAGACTTGCCGGAATCATCTCCTCAGCGATTAGTCGAATCTCGCATCGATTTAATTCCAGGCGCCGCACCTATAGTTGATGCACCATAGTGACTTACATTTTTGGAGATGCAAGGATTGACAGCGTAGCTTCAGTAGTAAATAGAGAAGGAAGATAACAGACCAAAATTCCCTTTTGGGTAACCTCAGTTCCGCTCATCAAGAAAAAGGACGATGACTTTCAAATGATCGGAAGTCGGACGAGCTAGCCAACCAGGGTCGGTGGCTCTTGCTAAGGGTTGACGAATTACTTATTTGACTGACTGTGAGGACCCGACTACCATTACAAGACGGATCGACGATCGAGTGTCATTGGCGGTAAGCTCGGTAAGGAGGTATACCGAGGAAAAATTGTGGGACAATAACTTGTTTTTCTTAAACGTGCACGAAGATGGTGCTTCCTACACCATACCCAAACCAGTCTACGCGGGATACGAAATCTGGAAGATTTAGAAAACATACTTAGGATCCTTGTGAACCCAGGTCCAAACTCGTAAGGGTTTTTTTTATTTAGGAACCATATCTGTCAACTAAATCAACCATCATTAATCTGGCGCATATGCCAGTTCCGTTGACCAAACAGAGAGTACTTGGATTTCTTTTATTTCTAGCGAGTAGACATTTACATCTCTGCTCCCCTAAATGGTAGTTGCATCATGTTGACTTTCTTCGCTGAGAGCGAGCACACATTTGCTTCGATAGCTGGTAATTTCATCACTTTAGCAGATACTTGTTGTTCTTTTTCTAGGAAACTTACCTAACATACATGCATCATGCTACGCATGTGATTTCGTTTTGAATAAACACTCCGTTGGAATTTACGTATCATTTTGCTAAAACTGATTACTAATCCCTGATTCGAGTGACCTACATTATTGTTGTTAGTGGCTCTTTTGTTACCAAGCCAACGCACTTTCTTGAAACCGTTTTCTTTCAAGTTACAGTCATGGTTTATTTTTGCTACCATGCCGAGAATTCCTTTGTTGATTCATACACTTATTGTCGGGTTACGTTGAGACCAAGTTCAATTGCTTGAACTTATCCAGTTCACAGGATTAATTTGAAACACTATATGATGTGTTGGGAGCATCATATTCAACTATTTTTGCAGAGGTTCTTTCATTTCAAGTTGTAGTAGATTTGGTTGGTCTACGACTCCACTAAAACGTTTGATTTGTTTCGATACCTTGCGGTGATATTTTCACAAAATTGAAGCTTGCGCTAATTTGATTTCTCACTTCGTACACGAAATTCAATTCCCTATTTAGTTGTTAACAATCCATTTTGGACCTTCACGATCAAAGCGGTCTCAACACAATTGTGTGTTAAGGCAACGGTACATATATTCATTTCATAAGCACAATGTACCTCCTAACGATCCTTCCATTGTCAATCAAATGCCTTGCGATACTCATTACTTTTCATCTTCGATTGGAAACAGTGGTCCTTTGATGTTCCGTATTAAATTGAAAACTCTATAACATGGTATAAATCAAATCTTCAGATTGTCTCAGTGCACTTTCATTTGAGTTCAAACGCGGTGAACTTGTTCAATCACCACTATTATTGGATAATGCCATTACGACACCTTGTGGTGTCATCATAAACTTGTAGCTTGTGCTAATCATGGTCAACCGTTTTACACGAGGCCACACATACTTTCGTTTGATTTATCATTTAAACAGTTCTGATGCAACTACGAATCAAGACAATGATACACCAAATTCGCTTGTATTTCATTCGGTGTATTTTCACAATTCGAGAATGCCAACACACCAATCCTTATCACTTACTTATTCGCCAGTTGGCAGGTCATTTTCATCTCCAAGTTGTTGATTTTGAGTTCATATAGCGGATGCTATGGTTTGTGTAAATTTGCATAACTATGACTGATCTCTATTGGACAAAACTCCTCTTTTCTTTTGTGGAGCACTGCTAGCTGGATTACACTAGACTATACGTCAAATACGTACAGTACCTTTGACATTAAATGTTATAAGTACATACCTTTTAAGTATTAGAATTGTGATGTTATAGACGCACTTGATGTGAATAAGGTTTGAATTGGTTTGATGATTATCTACCTCGGTACTATTCATATACATACATGCATAACGAAACCCTAAGGAATTACGGTAGTACAAATTTCGAGGACGAAATTTTCTTAACGGGGGGAGAATGTGACAACCCTCAAAATTTCAGGTACTGTACAAATTAATTAATTTCGATTATGTGCTTAATGACTGTGCTTGATTACAACTGATGATTTAAACTGCTCTATGATTATATATCATATATACATGCATCATATTTTATACAGTCACTCCATTCATTACACACCTACATTAGTGACATACTTGATGCACTCAACACAGTTGACATACTGAACGGTTGATTCAGAAATAATGCTGACAATACCAGCACATAGACAGACAATATTATTATGGCCAGTATGAGCCAGGGATAGAGTACTACACTGGTTTGTAGTGTAGGGAAGTGAGGACCGTAAGACTGCGTCATTAGGTGATAGATATAGTGCCGGGAAGTGCCTAAAACACGCGTTAAATACAGAATTCTGCTTTCTTTTATAAAATTCAGCATTTTATTATGCCAGTAACGTACACAAATATAGCAGAGTGGTCCTGTATACTTTCCTAAGTGCCAGGAATGATTTCGTTACAAAAAGAAGCATAAAAGACACTTTACGGTACAATTTAACACTTTAACGAAACAATACGTAACCGAACAACCGGACAGTACCCGG
The DNA here is from genome assembly GCA_030545235.1 of Helianthus tuberosus. Lineage (NCBI taxonomy): Eukaryota > Viridiplantae > Streptophyta > Magnoliopsida > Asterales > Asteraceae > Helianthus > Helianthus tuberosus. The sequence goes on along the minus strand of CM060423.1, from coordinate 165,712,076 downwards.
GACACCAAAATTTTGTCATAAATATTATTTTATCTTTCTTAATTAGTTACGGTCACAAAAATCCCCATACACCATGAAAACATGACATACACCCACTATACTTGGAAATACCCTTAACCTCCTAACTTAATACCTATTAGTTAACAAAAACTTTCAGTTTACCCCCCCCCCCCCCCACAAACCAAAAATCTTCCATAATCATCAAAAATATTTTGTTTAGATTTTTGTAAAGGGAATCTTAACCCTTATTGGCCAAGAGTTAGGCTATGATGACAATAGGGTTGGAGGGTGCATGCTTCCAAGATATGCCCATCATTTTCTCTAAACCCACACTCAACCCTCCTCCCTCCTCCCTCTTATTTTCGGCTCACACCCCTCTCCTCTCTCTCCATAACCGATTTCATCACCACCACCTCTCACATCCTCCATTTTCTTCACTACAAGCTCTCCATTCAAGCATTGAAGGTGGTTCATGAAGGTAGCAAGTTGAAGGAACTCCAAGAGAGCTTGTTCTAGTCACTTCACCATACTTTTTCTCACCATCTTCACTAGGTTTCTACCCTAGCCTTGTGCTAGTAGTAAGTCTCTACACCTTGTTCCATCTTATTTTAGTCAAAATATGAAGCCTGACGTTTGTTTGTTCAAATCACAAGAAGATGAACACTAAAAAGTTGAACTTAAGATTCTGCATAAAAACCCCACATAAAAAGTTTGTTTGAGGTTAAAATCAGGTTGGTTTGAGGTTGGATAATACATGCACCATGTTTGATCATCAAGTTATTAACAAATCAAGGTTAGGACACTCGTTAATATGTTTTTAGAATCATTAAACCTGAAAACAGCATGCTGATTGGATTTTCCAGCCAACTTCAACAGGCTGTAACAGGGACATTTTTAATCGAAAAACTGACTTTCTGGAGTCTAAATTGTGTAATTTTGAACAACCGAACAAACGGCACTGGAATCGTAATTTTTCGAGATCGTTTACTATTTTTAAAGAATTATTTTTAGACAGCAGCTCAAGCTGAAATATTTCTGCTGAAAAAGTGTGTTGTAATCGGAGTCAAAACTTAAAACCTGAGCAGAATCAGCTAATGGAATTTTTAATGTAGATGGTCACTGTTGTTTCCGTGACCCTCCAACAGGAAGTTCGTCGATCGGACTTACGGATGATTTTTAGTGAATTTTTTCGTAAAACTGCAATCAGAATGTAACAAATCTGATTGCAGTCGGGTAAAAGAATTTTTATATAAAATTGGTAATGAACTGGTCCCCGAAATTTTTACACAATAAATCGTGGATTATATATGACATTTTGTAAAAATTTGAGAATTTTTGGAAAAGGATAACTATTTTATTTTAATACTCGAAAACAGTCCTGTTTGGTTTAATAAAGCTGAAAAGACGTAAATAGGGCATTGCATGTATGATTGTCGGGTTGGTTATGTGGGAACACTCTACGAGATATTTATATAAAAGAAAATGATATGCTCTTAAGCATGGACACCTCTATTTACAAAGGAGACTATGGCGAAATTTTCCGAAAATTATAACACTTAGTAAATGTTTGCTTTCTAAGACTAAAATTTGCTAGAACTTTGAACGAACAAATAACTATCACGCGGAACAATATAAGTAACGCAACTCAAAATACTAAACTCTAAGCCAAGGCACGGCACGGCCCGTTCGTCTAATAGACATTAGTACGTGTAGGTTGTCGTGTAGCAGACGGAATTTGAGATTCGGTACAAGACGCACTACTGTGAGTTCATGTCCCCCTTTTTCTCTTAACTATTTTCAGTTTTACATTTCGGGGGTGAAATACATGTTACAGACATTTACAGACATTTACAGACTTATACAGACATTTACAGACATTTATTTTGGTATGGTTAGCTTAAGGAGGGTATACTACTTAGATCATGTGAGTGGGTAGGCCGAACTGAAGGCCATTAATCCTCGTTGTAGGACCGAGGGACATTAGTGATAGATCTATTTGGGTGTAGCGAGCCCCACTCCTGAGCCCGCTTGGTGGACCAGGCAGTGACTAAGTGCCCGACGCACAAATCCGCTAGGTTTGAGTTTTCCTGCATCACTTCACACATATCATTGGCTTTGCAACCTAATGGTGATCTCTTTTTCCTTAATTGCTACATACCAGGGATTTTTATACATACAGACATATTACAAAGGTTTATACATACTCACTTACACATGAACTCGCTCAACTTTATGTTGATTTTTCAAACTACATGTATTTCAGGAAACTAATGGATCTGGCACGGTATGCATGTGTGTTCAAGCTGCGTTTGAATAAAGAAGTCATCCGGTGTTGTAGGGTTTAGAAGGTGTAACCTCTACCTGGACGGGTTACATATCTCTAAGCCTAGTTTTATTTAAGGTCTTTTGCTAAGTTTTTATGAATCCATTTAAACAAGTCAAGGTTTGTAACTTATTTTGGAATTGAAGTTTTAAGACAAGTGTAATATCGTATTTTTTTTAAACTTTATTTATGGATGAACATCTCATGTTTTCATCATATAGCATTGTTATGATTGATTGCTATGGTATTAAGAAGTCACACCAATAACCCACGCTTCCGCAAAAGTCAGGGTGTGACAGAAATATCATTTTTCTTTTCAAACAACACACTTCCCAAACCATTTGTTCATCATGTCTAGCACTTGGAATTTTGAAAATCAACTCTCCAACATCAGTTGTCGAAAATCTTTTTGAATTTTTCAAAAATTTATGCTAAAACACACTGAAAATCTTTTTGGATTTTAGACTTTAAGTGCAATGCAGTAAAGAAATATTTTCATACAATATTTTTGTGAGTTTTTGTAAGAGGATCATATCAGTTTCTGAGACAAATCACTAACACCGTTAAGCTTTAAACATTTTAAGTTCTAAACGACTCACTTAGATTGTCAGTAACTGATCCATTTAAATTCTCACAAAAAGTTCAACTGTTTCGAGATACGAGATTAATGTCTTAAGCACTTAAAGTTATTCGCTTGTCCCACCTCAGAATATAATCTCGTATCCAGATCCCAATATTCAGTCTTACAGGTGAGTATACCACAGATGATATCTGTAAGGGGTTAAATTGCGAGGGTCGTAAGAGCTCAGGTCAGAACTTCCGTTCAGCAGAGAGATGATGGCTCGTCTTTTGGTGTGTCCCCTTTAGAGGATCTTTTCTTCAACGGCACATGATTAGCATTTTTCAATGTTTCATCATTTTTATGCTGAGAGCGGGCTATATTTCAAGAAAGCGTAAAGTATTCTCCGGGGACTAGGCCATTGCTTCCGCAAAATCAGAAGTCCCGGGATAATATCCCAGATATCACTGAGCATAAAGACCTGGTATCTCAGAAAGAGGGACCTTTCAAACAAGATTTCGGGGTTACCCATATATCCGAGAGATGTTTCCCATGATATAAGTAAGTTTGAAATTTAGGTTTATATCTCGTCACAATCTACTAAATGTGCAAAAACCTACTGACACATCATCAGTGAGACCGTTTATCACATTTTAACTTTCCAATTCTTTAGCATGCTGTGATCGTCCACTGATGTACTATCATTTCCTCTTTTATACAACAAAACTCGTTTTGAATTTTATCATGTTTTTGTCTTTTTCAAATTTTCAAATGTTTTTGGATTTTCTGAAATTTCTTACTCCCCCTAAAATTCAAAATCATTTAAGGAAATTTGAAAAGAAACTGTACAAGCAAATTGACAACCGATATCGAATTGCTTCAGATCGCCATCCGCTTGGCATAAACAATCAGAACTCCCCCTTACAACAAACTATTTTCCCATTGTGATTTCAAAACACTTAAGTTTGTTTTAATCAAATGGTTTTTTCCGGAAAATAAGTTTTGTTGATTTTATCACTTGTAAAAACGGGGTATTGTTCATCACTTTGTCTTTCAACTTCAACCTTTTGAAGAATATAACAATTTTAAATTTTCTCAACAATACCACTAGTAGAAAATCAAGTACAACTTAATGTCCCTGATTTACCACTTGTAAGTCAAAATATCACCAGAGTGAATTTCTTAAGAAAGATGCCGATTCCTACTCCACTCTTACCAACCTGGGAGCTCCGGCAAGTCCAGAACTTAATCAGAATAATAGGTTCTATCCCAGTCACAAACCTGGGATGAAAAACCCTTACCTGGTTTCTTCATTTTTTTCTCATAAAACTCCTTCACCCCTTTGACCTTCCCATCAACCATTTTACCAAAAATATGTTGCACTTTGGGGTTAAAAACTTTTTCAACATCAAATTCTTTCTTTTCAGAAAAGAATTGATTTGAAATCTCAACTTTGCCAACTTTTTGTTTAAAATTTTCAGCCCGCAATGGTGGAAAATTGACATCATCCATTGGCGGCACTAATGTTTTCAATTTTAACTCAACTTGTGGCTCCTCTGACTTTTTGGAATCAGATTCATCGCCAGAAGATAGCTCCTCTGATTTTGACGAATCAGAATCATTGCTAGAACTAACGTCAGATTTCTTAACAACCCACTTTTGGTTGTCAAGATTTGCCCTTCTCTTGTAAAACCTGTTCGAACATTCACCAATTTCAAATTTTGAATTTTTGAAAAGTTTAGTTCTCTCAATTAGTGGTTCAAACTCAACCTCTTTATCTTTCAGTTTACGAGAAACTCCCTGTTTTGATTGTATTGCCTTGGAACAATTCTTGGCAATATGACCAACAGTGTTGCATTGGAAATAGGTTCTCGTTTCTTTCATCTGATCAGCAGTCTTCATCTCTTTTTGCTTCTTCGCAAGGAATTCTCTGTTCGACTGATTTCTAAATAGATTTTCTTTCTCTTCTTCAGAAGATGTACCTGGAACAAATAGCATTTTTATTTAAAATCTCGAACATATTTTTCATTTTTATGATTTTCTGGAGGAACAAAACCTAAACCTTTCTTTTTGAAATTACCGTTATGCTTTGGTTTCTTTTGAAAACCTGAACCAGAACTGTATCCCTTTTTCTTGTTTTCTCTTTGTTGAACTCTTGAGGTGTATTTTTTAGGTTTTTCAGAAAGATTTACATCTTTTATTTCAGAAATATTAATTTCTGGTAATTTGAAAAGCTTTTTTTATCAATTCTGGTTTAACACCTTTTATTGGAAATTCTTCATCAGAATATAATTTGTCAGAACCATTTAAAGTATATGCCACTTTAAATGTTTCATCATTCAAATTAGATTTTGATAACAAGAATTCTTTATTATAAACTATTTTCCCCTGTTTGATAGTTTGACTCGGAGTATCGGACTCAGACTTTGACTCTGAAATAGACTCCGACTTTGACTCCTTAGTTTCATCGTTATCTAACACATGATCCACCACTTTCTTCATCAATTGAGATTGTTGATCAGTGTCAGACAATGTCAACGTGACATCAATGTTTTCTGGTAAATCAATTGATGGTTCAGACTCCCACTTTAAGTTGGTTGCCTTTTCGACTCTTTCTGAATTTGACTTTCTTAGCAAATATCCATTTTCAAGCGGGGGTGGACACTTGTTGAAACTGATGTTTTGGTCAAAAATTACCGAAGCAATTTAGTGATCAAATTAGTTAAGTGAGGTAGTGTGCTAAAATTGTGTGTGAAAAATATGTTAACCAAGTTAATTATAAAAACAGTTTCAGGATACGGCTCAAGATATAAAGCTGTATCTATGATCAAACAATGAGCAGAAAAGTAAAGGTTGACACGTGATGTACGAGGAAAGCCCTTGATCAATCTAGATCGCCGGCACAAAACCTCGGGAGCTGACAATCGCAGCTGCCTTGTTCTTCTTATTGCTTCAAATATCAGGATACAGTGCAGGATGTGGTGCGGATCAACTAAGTGTTACAACGTAAATCGAATACAAGTGTTTGTGTATGGTGTTTGCAACGAGCTAGAGAGTAAAAGTGTTTGAGAGTGCGAGTGTAAAAAATTGCGTGCCTTAAACTGATCCGCCCCCATCTGTTTATAGTAAAGATAATGTAACAAAATATCCTAAACTTCCGGGATCCAGCGAATATTCCCACTCGAACGTTGTGGACCAAGTCTTTCGGGTTCAACGTCTTCCTCATAACAAACACGCCCGAGTCTTGGGGAGAAGAAGTCCTGATGACCGTTAGCAACTCACAGCCATTAACCTGCACGTGTTTAATTCACTTAACCTCATGATATCGCCCAGGATGTTAGCAATATCCCCGTCCAGTATCCTGGTCACAAATAAACAATTAAAAGCGGAATATTAGTCAGGATATGTATACTCAGAAAATGACCCATAACAATTGTCCCCAAATATATCTGTTGGTATACCAATCCAACGGATATATTTTAAAAGTTTTATCCCGTAATTCGAGGCGTTTAAAACGAAGCGACGGTCAAGATAACCTCCAACGCGCTTTTAGCTCAATTGAGGTCCACAATGCCCCTATATCTTCTCTCTTCTTGTTTGAAAAGTAGATATCTCCAACAGAGTCTCCAGGTAATTCCCCATTTCTCATTCACTTTCTGTCAATCTTTCTTATCTTATTCGTAATGGCTGCCGAGACCTCCACTCAGCAGAATCTTCTCAAAAATCCTAAAAAGGAGGTCTGCGCTTTCGACAACGCAGACATTGCGGCTTTGAGAGATTCCGATGCTTTCCCTGATAACACAGTCTTTAGATCGTTTGATCGGTCAATTCGATCGGATGTTTCTTCCACAGATTGGGTCTGCTTTCCAGCATACCCTTTTTCACTGGGTCTTCGATACCCTTTTCCTGAATTCATGATGCAATTCTTCCGAACCACCGGCATCTCTTTTGCTCAAACCATGCCCATGGTTTGGAGAGTACTAATCGTACTTAATCAAATCAAAAACCTTCACTGCCCCGACCTCCGCATCGAGGATCTGCCTATAGCTTATCGCCTCCGATCCCACGGCTCTAGTCGGTTTTTGCTTTTCTCGACCTCTTGCAAACCCCTTATTCTTAAAGCCACAAAAAACGAAGATGGATGGCAACGCAAATTTTTCTTTGTCAAACGAGACTCCATTGCTGAGGGTGCCAGCCTTCCGGTGGAGTGGTTAACCACCGGTAGGGTCATAAATGTTCTCACGTACCTTTAGATTTTTATCTTTTACTAATATCCTCCTTATGCACTGAATTTCAAGGAAGTAGCTCCCCCTACCGCTGAATCAGAGGGAAGAATCAAAACTGTTTACCAATTACCTGCAATAGACAGGAGTTTCACCACACACGTCCCGAGTTCCAGTCAATACTCGTCAACTGAAATGTCTGGTTAGGATTACTTTTAAAATAGTTAGTTAGTATAGTATAATAGAATGAAAAGTAATAATAATGCAATACTTTTCCCTTATGCAGCACCGGTCAAGATCCCTGAAGTCTTTGACCTCGATGAGTTGGACAGTTATTCTGATCAAGTTCAGGTCAAGAAAGAACCTAGTCCCAGGGCCACAGCCTCATCCAAACCCAGTGGTTCCAAAGCCATTGTCATCAGCAAACCCTTGACAACTACCAAGCCCCGGAGCTCCAGCTCTCGTAACAGGAAAGAGCCCGATTCCTCCGTCATTTCTGACACTTTTCCCTATGAGAAGCACGGGTTCATTGAAGCTAGCGGGTTTATGACTTCCTTTCTTAACCAGGTTAGTATCCTCAAACCACATCCTGCAGCTTACATCATTTACAAAGATTTATTAATATTAATACCTGTCCTCTTACTTTTGCAGGGTCTTGAGCGTCTGGTTCATCTATATGAAGAATACTGCGGGCTTAACAAGACGCTCGAATCCAAGCTAAAGGAAGCAGAAGTCACAATCTCCGATCAAGGCATAATTGCAGCTGCCAAGTCTCGTCATTACGAGGGGAAGTTCAAATCTATGATTCAAGAACACCAGACTGCTATCAACAAAGCTACTCTTCAAGCCCAAGCCGATCTTGAAGCTGCCCATGTGCAACACGAACGGGATATGGTCACCTACCGGGATAGCCTTAAGAATTACGTCGTCATTTCTCTTCTCCAGGCCAGGCTGAAGATGGCCCATGAAGCCAAAACACTAGGTTTTGAATGCCCTTCTTGGGACGTTGGTGCCTGGGAAACAAAGTTAAAGAACCTCAGCGGTACTTCCACCAAACCAGCTACCGAAGGATCCTCCAAGGCAGCTGAAAATGCCATTGATGCCGAGAAGAATGCCAAAGCAGATTCTGAGACGGATGCTGCTGAAATTACCGTGAACAAAGAAGGCGCTGCCCCCTAAGACCTATTTCCTTTCGTTTGAACAATTTTACGTTTTATGAACAATTTTTGTTTCCGTATCAAAACAATTTGATAACCGAAGCTGGATGGGTCCTGGGTTTCAGGATGAAGCCTTTGGTTATCAACTAGTACCGTTTATTTCCAATAATTTCATCTTTTATTTTTCTTGCTATTACTTTCTGTCTGTCTTATTACAGGTCTTAGTTTTGCAAAAATTTTGTGCAACTGTCTTCCAAAAATATTCTGATCAATATGCTAAGAGATATATTACGAAAACTTTTATTAGAGAGGACTTCTAAAAATTTGTTTAACTTTGTAGAAAGCTTTTAAAAGACAGTCCACTTTTCCAAAACCTGTTTTAATAATACTCGAATGATCAGAGATGTAAACTAGTATCAGTTTCAAAATATTCTAATCAAATATCCTGAGAAGTATTTTGAAAATATATTCTGAGAATATATCCCGAGAATTTATCCTAATCAGGATGTTTGATATTTTGTCAAACATAGTATAACGTTTACAAAGGAAAGATCATACCAGGAATAGGGTATAACCCTATCATCAAACCTCAATCCCTTTGCAACTATTCCAATGAAGATGTCCCCTGTCTGAGACACTTAGTGCATTAGCTCCGAGCCTTATCCTTTGAGTTTCACACCATTGCCTTAGTAGGAATGTCCCCTGTGTACAATGTCTTCAAATACTTAGAAATCTTCTGGATATCAGTTCCCATTGCATAGCCATTTTTCCATGTTACAGGGGTAAAACCCAAGAATGTACTGGAGATAAATCCCTTGAATTCTGGGGGAAATCCCAAATTTTCGTGCGCTACAGGCGGGAGTGTATAAACTCCAAGACTTAGAAAGGTGAAAACCTTTAAACCTTAGAGAGTATGAAAATACCCTTTCGTGAGAGAGGGTGATCAATCCTCATATACCTTTAGGATTCAGGATATAGCCAACAGTAACGAAATTGTCAGTCACTTTTACATGGACTGGTCCCGCCACCTTGAACTATTCCCGAATAACTTGCGCTCCAGGCGGGGTGTTTAAACCCAATTCGGAAGAAAGGTGAATACCTTTAAACCTGTGAAGGGATCAGGATCCCTTATGCGTGAGAGAGGGGGCCAGTCCTCTAATCTTCTGAAGTATCCTGAGTGAGCATTCTGAAGCTATATCCCGGAGAATATACTGCAAAACATCCTTAAACTAAGGTGGGTGTTAGCTTGGCTAACACCCCTCCGATGCTTAAGTCAGTACTAGGTTCAAAATAATAAACAAATATATTTAAAAGAGATAGAATACATACCATTTTGAGATAGAAATTAAATTCTATTCTTACTTGAAGTAGAGCTTTAAGTGTATTGCATTCCAAGATCTCGGTAGCATATCCCCTTCTATATTCTTGAGTCTATATGCTCCTTTTCCTGCTTCTGATTCAATCTCATATGGTCCTTCCCATTTTGGAGCTAACTTTCCGTCAGCAGGATTAGTAGTATTCTGAAAAGCCTTTCTTACCACCCAATCTCCAACCTTAAATCTTCTGGTCCTAATATTCTTGTTATATGCTCTGGATATTCTTTGTTGATATGCTGCCATCCTCAGCCTTGCAACATCTCTTGTCTCATCAATAGTATCCAACTCCTGGGATAGGACTTCAGGATTCTGCTCAGGATCCCAGAGGTTGGATCTTGCTGTGGGTATCACCATTTCTGTCGGGATCACTGCCTCTGCTCCGAATACTAAGGAAAACGGGGTTTGGCCTGTCGCATTCTTTACCGTGGTTCTATCAGCCCACAAAACAAAGGGTAATTCTTCTGCCCATCTTCTTTTTTGGCTCCAAGTCTCTTCTTTAAGTTATTGACAATTATCTTGTTTGAGGATTCTGCTTGTCCATTCGCTTGAGGATGTACCAGAGTAGATGTTATCATTTTGATCCCCCAACTCTTGCAAAAGCCAGTAGTTCTCTTACTTATAAATTGAGAACCATTGTCACAGATTATCTCGGCTGGTATTCCGAATCTGGTTAGGATATTTCTCTTTATGAAGGATACCACTTCTTGATCCCTGACTTGGACAAATGCCTCGGCTTCAACCCATTTGGAGAAATAATCTGCCATTGCCAACATAAAAACCTTCCCTCCTGGAGCCTTTGGAAGCTTTCCTACTATATCCATACCCCACTTCATAAATGGCCAAGGGGACACAATAGGATATAATGGTTCAGCAGGCTGATGCAGTATGTTACTATGTCTCTGGCATGCATCACATCTTCGAACATATTCTGTGGCATCTTTCCTCATTGTCGGCCAATAATATCCTGTCCTCAATACTTTTGAGAATAATGACCTGCCCCCAGTATGGTTACCACAATCCCCTTCATGTATATCCTGAAGTACTTCCTTGGTTTCAGGATCCTCCAAGCACCTCAGATATGGTCCTGCACGAGATTTCTTATACAAAACATCATTTATAATAGTGAATCGTGATACCTTCATCCTAAAGGCTTTAGGATTTTCATTTCCGGGGATGTGTCCTTCCTTGAGATATCTCACGATTGGAGCCGTCCAGGATTTAGGATCCTTTTCAGGATACTCTGCTCCAGGATCCTGAATAGCCGCTACTTCTTTATCTTGAGGATTCGTTGTAGGATATAAGACATGTAATATTGGAATTTGGGTCCCTTCTGGTATTCTGATCGATGATCCCAAATTTGCTAAAGCATCTGCTTCAGCATTATCCTCCCTTGGTACCTGTTCAAGTGTAAAAACATCGAAATATCCTGCTAATTTTTTGATAATATCGAGATATTCGATTAATTTCTCACCCTTAACTGCATAGGATCCATTAAAATGGTTAGTAATTAACAAAGAATCAACGTATACTCGCAAACTCTTGATATTCATATTCTTAGCCAACTCTAATCCTGCAATTAAAGCCTCATATTCTGCCTCATTATTAGTAGCAGGAAATTCACACCTAATAGCCTGGGGTAATATGTCCCCCTGTGGCGATTTTAGTAGTATTCCCAATCCTACTCCTCTAACATTAGATGCACCATCAGTATATAATGTCCAGGATCCTAAGGATTCCCCTAATTGTTGGACTTCTAGGTCTACCTCATCCTGAATGTCACTACTGAAATCAGCCACAAAGTCAGCTAAAGCCTGAGACTTTATGGCATTTCTAGGTTCATATACTAAGTCATAAGCACTTAACTTCACTGACCACTTAGCCATTCTGCCTGACATTTCTGGTTTTCTAAGCACATTTTTGACAGGATAATTTGTTTTAACATAGATCCTATGTGTCTCAAAGTAATGTCTAAGCTTCGTTGATGCCATAACTAATGCTAGTATCAATTTTTCTAAATGAGAATACCTAGTTTCAGCATCTAACAAACTTTTACTAACATAATAAACAGGATATTGCTGACCTTCATGGTCCTTTATAAGAACGGCACTTACAGCATTCCCTGATACAGCGAGGTATAGGGATAGTGGTTCACCATTTTCAGGCTTCATCAATAGAGGTGCAGTTGAGAGATATCGCTTCAAATCCTGCAAGGCTGCTTCATGCTTTGCTCCCCATTCGAACTTCTTATTCTTCTTGAGGATATCATAGAATTCCTTACATTTTTCCGAGGATCTTGAAATAAATCTGTTCAAAGCTGCTACTAGGCCTGTTAACCGTTGTACGTCCTTCATATTCGAGGGTGATTTTATATCTAGGATAGCTTTGATCGGCTCCGGGCTTGCCTCTATCCCCCTTTTCGTCACCATATATCCTAGAAACTTTCCTGCCCCCACTCCAAAGTGGCACTTAGCAGGATTCAACTTCATGTTGTACTGATCCAGGATATCAAACGCTCCCTTGATATCCTGGAGGTGATTCTCAGCCTTTTTAGATTTCACCACCATATCGTCAATATATACCTCCATGGTGTCCCCCAGCTTACCTTTGAACATCATATTCACCAATCTCTGGTATGTTGCACCGGCATTTTTCAAACCGAAAGGCATATCAGTATAGCAATAAATACCTGTTGGTGTCATGAAGGCAGTATCCTCCTGGTCCGAAGGCTCCATTTGAATCTGCTGAAATCCTGAGGATGCGTCCATGAATGTTAACATTTCATGCCCAGCAGTAGCATCTACCATTGCATCGATATGAGGAAGAGGAAACGGGTCTTTAGGACAAGCCTTGTTCAAGTATGCGTAGTCTACACAGACTCTCCATTTCCCGTTCTTCTTCTGTACCACAACTACGTTTGCTAGCCATCTTGGAAACTTGACTTCTCTGTTCATTCTGGACTTCAACAATCTTTCAACTTCCTCTTGGATAATCGTATTCTGCTCAGGAGCAAATTTTCTTCTTTTTTGTTGAACAGGCTTGAATGATTTTTCAATTCCAAGCTTGTGAGTGATAATGTCTTTGGATATGCCTGTCATATCCTCATGCTTCCATGCAAATGTTGACATCCTGCACTTCAAAAAGTTAGTTAATTGTTCTTCAATATCCTGAGGGATATTGGTTCCCACGAGCACCGAGATATCAGGATTATCCTGATCCAGGATAATTCTCTTCACATCCTGCTCCGGATCCTCCACGATATCCTGGGCCCGCATCTTTAATTGCTATGCTGTACTAGGTTTGGTCGAAGATTTCATCGAGGATGTGTAGCATTCCTTTGCCTCCTGCTGATCACTATCAACTTTGACGACCCCCCAAGGGGTTGGAATCTTGATGCATTGGTGATATGTTGATGGCACAGCCTTCATATAGTGAATCCATGGTCTTCCCAGTATGATATTATAGCAGGATAGAGAATCCATCACACAGAAACGCTGTATCGAGTTAACCCCTTCAACATATACTGGTAACTTTATCTCTCCCACCGTATTCCTGGCCTCTCCACTAAACCCAACAAGCACGGTGGACTTCGAAGTGATATCCATTGGAGATACATTCATTCTCTTCAGAGTCTCTAGTTGGATTATGTTGACGGAGCTGCCATTATCTACTAATATCATGCGTACAAAATGGTTAGCCACATATAATGTTATTACCAGAGCATCATGATGAGGATCCTGGACAGTATCCCTGTCATCACCATCGAATGTGATCACTTTGTCGGTTGTGAGGGTAGTCATCCTGACTGGTCTGTCTCCCCTTTCGGCCTTAGCTTCTTTCGCATGTCTCTTGGCCACCGAATACAAAGTTCCATAAATGTCGGATCCTCCTGAAATAAAGTTGATTATCTTGGCATCTGCTGGGGGTGATGCTGCTCGTTCAGGATCCTTCTCGGGATCCTGCCCTTTATTCTTCTTTCTCCCTAAGAGATCCTTCAAATATCCCTTGCTTAGAAGATAGCTTATTTCTTTTCTCAGAGCAATGCAATCCTCAGTTACATGTCCGAAATCTTCATGGAAGGCACACCATTTTGACTTATCCTTCCAATCAGCTTTTTGTTGATTCTTTCTAGGCCACCTAGCCTTGTCTCCTAAACCCTGCATAGCATACATTAACTCAGGTATATTAACAGAAAAGCAGTATTCAGATAAGTCAGGATATTCTTCAGGATCCTCGTCTTCAACAGCATTCACTTTCTTGTTATCATTTCCGCCATATGGCTTGGAGCGATATGGTTTATATGAGGATTCTGATTTCCTGTTGGTTGATTCATAGGTTGAGGTAGAATTCATCCTCTCTTGCATCTTCTTGTCATCTTCCAAACGGATATATCTCAAAGCCCTGTTATGAGCTTCGTCGAGATTCCTGCAGGGATTCATTACAAGATCCTGATAAAACTGAGAATCCTTTTGCAACCCCATCTTAAAAGCTTGCACAGTTGTTGCAACATCAAGATGTGGGATATCCAAGGATTCTCGACTGAATTTTTTCACATAATCCCTCAAGGATTCCTAAGGCCCTTGAGTTATCCTGTAAAGATCACTGGTTAGTTTCTCAAAGCTCCGACTACAAGAAAACTGACTATTAAATAAATTAACCAAATGAGCAAATGAAGTAATCGACTGAGGAGGAACATTCAGGAGCCATTTCAAAGCTGATCCTGTTAAGGTAGAACCAAAACCCTTGCACAAGCATGCTTCCTTGAGCTCCGGAGGGATAGGGTTAATCTCCATTCTTTCCCTATACTGGGCAATATGCTCTTCAGGATCCGTAGTCCCATCATACAGCTTCATGTTGGGGGTCTAAAATCTTTTTGGGATTTCAGCATCACAGATAGGATATGCAAAGCGAGATATCCTGTGGCTATCTTGGGATACTTCCGGAATTGGCTGGACTACTCCAGGTACACTGGATATCATGTCCTTCAATTTCTGAAGCTCCCTAGTAAATGTTGACGTCATACCTGCATCCTGTAAAGATCCATTATTGTTAGTAGCAAGATTATTATTATTTGACACATTACCGGTCTGAGGATTTTGACCATATCCCGAAGCATATCCTGAACCCCTCACAGTCGACATCCTGACAGAGGAGGGTATCTCAGGAGTACGATTCTGAGAATGGCTTGGAATGATATTCCCCCTGTTATCCTCAGTGTAGACTGCGGAACTGAAGTTCAAAGCCCTGGGCTGTATAGGAGTAATAGTTTCTTCAGCGGGTCTACTCGAGCTAGCTTTTAAGAGTTGTATTTCTCTTAACAGCATATGGTTAGTCTCTTGTTGCTGCCTCATTTGTTCCTGCACACTTCCAAATAAAGTTAGAATTTCATCATTAGAGGCTAAAACGGGAGCAGATCCCTGAACACTCCGAGTAGGGATAACATCTTGGTGTTGTGAAGAAACTGGCATCCTTGGAGGAGGTGGTGGAAGCACCGAACCGGTAGTTGCAGAAGTTGCAGCAGACATAGTGGAGGAGCTCATGTTTGATCTTGAGGCCATTGTAAAGAGAGCACCACTTGCCCCACGGTGAGCGCCAAATTGTTTTGGTCAAAAATTACCGAAGCAATTTAGTGATCAAATTAGTTAAGTGAGGTAGTGTGCTAAAATTGTGTGTGAAAAATATGTTAACCAAGTTAATTATAAAAACAGTTTCAGGATACGGCTCAAGATATAAAGCTGTATCTATGATCAAACAATGAGCAGAAAAGTAAAGGTTGACACGTGATGTACGAGGAAAGCCCTTGATCAATCTAGATCGCCGGCACAAAACCTCGGGAGCTGACAATCGCAGCTGCCTTGTTCTTCTTATTGATTCAAATATCAGGATACAGTGCAGGATGTGGTGCGGATCAACTAAGTGTTACAACGTAAATTGAATACAAGTGTTTGTGTATGGTGTTTGCAACGAGCTAGAGAGTAAAAGTGTTTGAGAGTGCGAGTGTAAAAAATTACGTGCCTTAAACTGATCCGCCCCCATCTGTTTATAGTAAAGATAATGTAACAAACTATCCTAAACTTCCGGGATCCAGCGAATATTCCCACTCGAACGTTGTGGACCAAGTCTTTCGGGTTCAACGTCTTCCTCATAACAAACACGCCCGAGTCTTGGGGAGAAGAAGTCCTGATGACCGTTAGCAACTCACAGCCATTAACCTGCACGTGTTTAATTCACTCAACATCAGGATATTGCCCAGGATGTTAGCAATATCCCCGTCCAGTATCCTGGTCACAAATAAACAATTAAAAGCAGGATATTAGTCAGGATATGTATACTTAGAAAATGACCCATAACAATTGTCCCCAAATATATCTGTTGGTATACCAATCCAACGGATATATTTTAAAAGTTTTATCCCGTAATTCGAGGCGTTTAAAACGAAGCGAAGGTCAAGATAACCTCCAACGCGCTTTTAGCTCAATGGAGGTCCACAATGCCCCTATATCTTCTCTCTTCTTGTTTGAAAAGCAGATATCTCCAACAGAGTCTCCTGGTAATTCCCCATTTCTGATTCACTTTCTGTCAATCTTTCTTATCTTATTCGTAATGGCTGCCGAGACCTTCACTCAGCAGAATCTTCTCAAAAATCCTGAAAAGGAGGTCTGCGCTTTCGACAACGCAGACATTGCGGCTTTGAGAGCTTCCGCTGCTTTCCCTGATAACACAGTCTTTAGATCGTTTGATCGGTCAATTCGATCGGATGTTTCTTCCACAGATTGGGTCTGCTTTCCAGCATACCCTTTTTCACTGGGTCTTCGATACCCTTTTCCTGAATTCATGATGCAATTCTTCCGAACCACCGGCATCTCTTTTGCTCAAACCATGCCCATGGTTTGGAGAGTACTAATCGTACTTAATCAAATAAAAAACCTTCACTGCCCCGACCTCCGCATCGAGGATCTGCCTATAGCTTATCGCCTCCGATCCCACGGCTCTAGTCGGTTTTTGCTTTTCTCGACCTCTAGCAAACCCCTTATTCTTAAAGCCACCAAAAACGAAGATGGATGGCAACGCAAATTTTTCTTTGTCAAACGAGACTCCATTGCTGAGGGTGCCAGCCTTCCGGTGGAGTGGTTAACCACCGGTAGGGTCATAAATGTTCTCACGTACCTTTAGATTTTTATCTTTTACTAATATCCTCCTTATGCGGTGAATTTCAAGGAAGTAGCTCCCCCTACCGCTGAATCAGAGGGAAGAATCAAAACTGTTTACCAATTACCTGCAATAGACAGGAGTTTCACCACACACGTCCCGAGTTCTAGTCAATACTCGTCAACTGAAATGTCTGGTTAGGATTACTTTTAAAATAGTTAGTTAGTATAGTATAATAGAATGAAAAGTAATAATAATGCAAAACTTTTCCCTTATGCAGCACCGGTCAAGATCCCTGAAGTCTTTGACCTCGATGAGTTGGACAGTTATTCTGATCAAGTTCAGGTCAAGAATGAACCTAGTCCCAGGGCCACAGCCTCATCCAAACCCAGTGGTTCCAATTCTTTGTGTTTCCAGTTTATGTTCTAGCACAGCACACTTCACGATGTAATTGTTCACAACTTTCTGCTTCGTCATGAAAGCTCCTTGAAGTGTTTTCATTGCTGTTGCTTGTTCTTCACTGGATTCATTGTATTGATTCATGGCTTTGTTCAGAACATCATAAGACTCCTTCAACATGTTCATGTTGTGAATCAAAGTACTGTTCTGTTTCTTTATTGCTTCACAGTTTTCACAAATCACTGGAATCTTTCTTGCATCAGCTTCTTCATCAATTTTGAAAGCTGGAACTTCTTTCACTTTTCTCTTCACCACTGGTACTTCTTCATCATCACTGCTGACTGGTGTTTTGACTTTCTTCTTTTTCCTTTTAGCTTTCTCATCATCACTATCACTTTCTTCCATCATTTTCAAATGCTTTTCCATTCTCCTTGCATAATAATCATTATCATCGTCACTATCTTCTTCAACTCGAGCAATAAAAGCTTTGTGATTTGAAGTTTTGTTTGGATCATATTCATCCCAATTGAAATTTGCCCAGCTAAAGCCTTCTGGAAACTTTTCATCATCTTGATTGATTAGGCATGTTTTGTTGTCGGCTGAAATATATTTATCCCAGCTGAAATTTTCTTGATTCACCAAACATGCTCTTTTTGATGATTCTTCAATCTCCTTCCTCCCATGAGCAGTTTGTAGTTGTTGTTGATGTGGCTGTTGAGCAACTTGATGATAAATTGATTTCCGATAGTAATCATTGTTGTTGAAGGGATTTTGAGCTCCACTTGCTTCTCGATTTGTGCACTCCCTCTTGTAGTGTCCTTTCTCCCTGCAACGAAAACATGTAACTTTAGATTTATCAAAATCTAAAGTAGAAACATTAGCGTCACGGAAGTCATCTCTTCCTGTGATCTGCTTAAATTTCTCAGCTCGTCTCAACACACTTTCCAAACACCACTTTATGTCCATCAATTCCATTTCTTCAGCATCTATTTGACCGTAATCTTCTTTTGTTAACTTTGGATTCCCGATCCGTCCTGCAACTAAACTACCATAGGACTCTAACACAGTTCCCAACAAAGACATATGGCTTTTTGCATCTTCTTTAGAATACTCCTGATCATTTTCAAGATTCAATACAATTTTGCATTGTAGCTTCTTCCCATTCTTTGTTGTTGAAAGGTTTGGATCGAATGATGGATATGATGAAAAACTTGTTTTACTGTTTGATCCCTTGGATGAACCTCCTGATGAACTCTTGGCATTGAATGCAGTTTCAACCTTCGGTGACATGTTGGTGGATCTATCACTGACACCTCCTTTGTAATAAAGACCAATGTCTTGTTCACCATCAAAATCTTTCATTCTTGAAATTTTTCGTTGTTCCATTTCTTGAGCTTCAATTTTCTCAATAAACTTGCTCAGTGTCAGATTACTAAAACCTTTCTTGTTCGTCAACATCATGAGATATGTACCCCAAGTCTCATATGGCAACGCATCAGCTAGCTTTTCAATTAATTCCTCATTATCTTTAGTGATGCTCAATCTCTTCATGTTCATCAACAAATCGCAATATCGTTTAATAATTTGCTTTGTGCTTTCATTTTTCAACCCACGAAACAGGTCAAACTCTTTCTTCAAAAGTGACTTTTTGTTTTTAACCATCTCTTGACTTCCAACAAACTTTGATTTTAAAGCTTTCCAAATCGAATAAGCACTTCCATTATGTTGCAATAACACCAAGATATCTTCTTTCACAGCTTGTTGTAGTAGACTTAACATCATTTTTTCATTTTTGTATTTCTTTTTATCATCAGCACTCATATCTTTAATTGCAATCTCCTGTTCGTCATCATTCGTCGGTCTAACATATTTCGTTTCAACACATTCCCAAGCATCCAAATAATTTGCTTGTACCCAGTTTTCAAAATGTCCTTCCCAACCTTTATACTCCTCAATGTTTATGAGCTTAGGCGGTTTTTGCAAAGTCCCCGTTTCATTTTCCAACATTGTCTACTGAGTAACAGTAATCGGGGTAGCAAACGCGTTATAAAATTCCTCTTCCATGTTTTGGTTTTTCAAAGTTCACAAAACAGTCCTGTTCAAACGAAATTACTTCTTCAAACGGAATTCCTTTCAAGCGGAAATACCCAGTTCAAACGAGATTAACTTTGAAACGAAATTACCCTAATTTCGTTTGAGATAACATACTTTCAAACGAAATTGTAATTCCGTGCGGGATTATCAAACGGAATAAGGACTTTCAAGCGAGATTACTAATACCGCGTGAACCAACTCAAACGGAATTATGACTTTGAAGCGGAATTAGCTAATTCCATGTGAACATTCAAACAGAATTAACTTTTAAAGCGGAATTAACCCCTAGTTCCGTGCGGAAGTACGCTGATGTCATCTTCTCGAAACGAAATTTGTCAAATTGATCAAGTTTTAAGCCGATTTTAGTTCTGAAACTTTCTAGGGTTTGTTAAAACAGTATTGCGCACATGATGTGTGAAAATCAAAGTATTTTGACCATGAAAATCTGTTAATTTTGAAAAAGAAGGTGTAGAAATAAGAATTTGCAGTTGAATTGGTATGAACTCTTCCTCCTGTGCTCTGATAGCACTTGTAGGATTGTATACAGACCCGAACGAGTCGTTCAGAAGAGTTTATGCTCAATACGAAAGGCGGAAATAGACGTATCGAGTTCAATTCAGCTGGAAATACACTTTAAACTGTCTTTAGATTGATTTGACAAAGTATTACAGCGAGTAGACACTTCGGCAGCAGTTCGGTACTGAAACCGGAATCGTTACAACTGATTTCATTTGAAGGGTATATATAATGTTCTAATTCCGCTTGAAGCAGTTCCAAGCGAAATTAGATTCCAAGCGGAATCTAATTCCTCACGGAATTACATGCACACACTTTCAAGCAGAATTACATCCCTCAAGCGAAATTACATATATCTTGAACTACGTGCCCTGATCTAACATTCTTAGTACAAGACTTGATACAAGACGAAGTCGACAGACGGATGCACCAACAGTAACATGCCGTGGCAACCGCTTCACTCCAAAAATATACCAGTAATTTCGAATCTGCTAACATGGTACGACCCGTTTCAATCAATGTACGATTTTTTCGTTCTGCGACACCATTTTATTGAGGAGCTTACGGTGCGCTGAACTCATGAAGAATGCCCTTATCGTTGCAGAATTCGAGCATACGTTTGTTCTTGAATTTCGTGCCATTGTAGCTTCGAATACGTCTGATCGGCAGTTTGTAAACATTCTCCATCTTTTTGAATAGCCTAATCAAAGAATCAAACGTTTCCTCTTTTTTCTCTAGAAACAACACCTAGGAAAATCTTGTAAAGTCGTCAGTAACAACTAAACAATATAGATCTCCACTTATGCTTTTCACATTTACCGGTCCAAAAAGATCCATATGGAGTCTTTCGAGCGCTAATCTGATGGAGTTCAAGAGCTTTTTCGGGTGCGATTTCTTCGTCTGCTTCCCTTTCTTGCATTCAATACAGTCATTTTTAAGATGGAAGATTTTCAAATTAACACCTTTTACAAGATCATTATGAACTAAAAAGTTCATCTTTCGCAAATGAAAATGCCCCATTTTACGATGCCACATGATGGATTCTTTTTCAGTCGCCTTTGTCTTACTCACAAAGCATTGTGCCTTTTTATCTGTCGTTGTTGCAACGCTCATGTCTAGTATATAGAGATCGTTTTCACGAGGAGCGCGCATCAACAACATTTCTTCAGGTATCTTAAACCCCGGTTTAAGAATCAGACATTCATCTTTTGTAAAATGAACAGTAAATGACTTATCACAAATCTGAGAAATGCTTAACAGGTTGTTTTCTAACTCAGCAATGTAGTTCACTTTATCGAAAGATACGACCCCGTTAGTAAGTATTCCTTCTCCAATAATTCTTCCACCTTGAGTTCCAGCAAACCCGATATAACCTCCATTGATTTACTTGACGTCGTATAGCAGTGCTAACATCCCTGTCATGTGTCGTGAGGCGCTGCTATCCATTATCCATTTAGAAATGATAAACCTTGGAAGCCCCTACACACATCAAAAGAAATTTACTTAAACAATGATACCCAAGATTTTTCAACATTTCGTACACTACCAAAGACAATATCATGAGTTACTATGTCAACTTTTGGAATGTTAAAAACAACATTTGGAAGATCAGATTCTGGTTTTGATTTTAGAGCTCCTTCCTTGATAGGTGGGAATTCTTCAATCAACTTATCTAACTCAAACTAAATTTTCTCATCATTGGTTGCAAAGATTTTCGGTTCAGATTTTAAAACTTCTTCCATTTTCTTTTCCTCAAAAGAAAGTTTAGGTTTCTCCACCCATGATTGACTTTGGGAAGTCTTTGTTTTAGAATAAACCTTTGAAGTCTTTTGTGATTTTGAAGATTCACCAATTTCAAAAGTTGATTTTGGTTTGTCCTCTGACTTCAATGATTCGCCGCGTTTAAGAATGCGCACGGGGGATACTATAGGTGATTTTACCTTAACATCCTTTGAAATTTTGGTTTTGGTTTATGGAAAACTGGTTTTATTATCTTTTTGACACATTATTTGGCCATGTGACCGATTTCATTGCATCGATAACAGATTATTTTGTCATATTCAACAAAAGTGGATCTGTTGGCCTTGTCTCTTATCTTTTTGGCCGCAATAAAATCGTCAATTGCTTGCTTACTAAAGAAATAATCCTTTTCGACTTCTGTATTATTACCAGCCACAAATACTTCATTTAATTTTTCTTTTGGTTTGACTTCTTTCTTAGCCATTTTCATCTCAAAACCAACACCTTTCTTTTTGTAATTATTACCATGTCTCTTGTTATTACCATTGTTACCCACCCATTCATTTTTCTTTCCCGGGTTGTTTGTCGGATGTTGTTTAACAAAAGATTTTTTCGGTTTTGATAGAAACGATTTGTTGTTAACTTCTGAGATATCAATTTCCACGAGTTTAAAAACTTTTTCAACCTTTTCCAGGTTCGCATTCTGAATCAGGTACTCAAAATCAGTATACAGTTTGTCAGTTCCGGTCATCGTGTAAACCACAATGATCGAATCATCATCCAAAACTTTATCTGACTTTGGGATAAACTTTTCAAGAAAGTTTCCGTCATCTTCAGAATCTAAACTGGAATTCTCAAAATGAGTTTTAACCATTTCGAATTCAGTGTTATCACTCTCTTCATCCAACATTTGTGTAGGATCGGATTACGACCTAAACGAGTCGTTTGGAAGAGCTCGAATCCATTTCAGAGGCGGAAACAAAGAAACGGACAAGAAAACAGCTTGTTTCACTTAATTCTGTTGATATTATTGATATACAAACCTTTTACAAGCACGGCAACACTTCGGCAGCACTTCGTGGCTCACCGGAAGAAAACACACACAACGCTCTACTTATTTCGCTCCAAGTGACCTATTTATAGGCCAACCTATGACCTCATGAGCGGAATCAGACTTTACACTTATGAGCGAAATCACATGAGCGAAATCAGACTTTATCCATTTCTAAATTGTTTTGTCTCTTGTGAGGTGATGCAATGATGATGTCATATTGATGACGTCATTATTGTATAATATGTCATCATGCTTGAACAAATCCACAACGAACCCGAGAGTCGATGTAAGACGAAGTCGACAGATGCATGCACTAACAGACTCCCCCTCAGATGTTGACGAGTCTTAAGTGTCGAGTCTTTTCAATCTTCAGTCTTTATCAGTCTTTGGGCTTCCTTCAGAATCTCTATCTGGCTCTATCCTATCTCCAATTCTCTTTCAGGATATCTGGCTCCTAGCTCTTGCATCTTCAGACTCTCTTTCTCTAACAGACTCCCCCTCAACTTGTACTGGGATCGTAGTCTGGCTTTCACAGGTTCAGGTATCGTAACCTGACTCACCTGCATATTCTCTACCCAACACATAACTTTCATAAAAGATAAGATATAACAAATTTAGAAACTTTGCTAATCCCTTGAAGACACAACCCTGAAAAGGTCATTTTTAATTATCGAACAAAAAGATTTAGCGTGTAAGTCACTGATGAACCACTTGAATGATTATCATTATCATTTCACACATCTTCAAACAAACTTTCCCAAACCTGTTCGTCATGTTCAGCACTTGGAATTTTGAAAATCAGCTTATCAACATCAGTTGTCTAAAATCTTTTTGAATTTTTCAAAATTTATGCTAAAACACACCGAAAATCTTTTTGGACTTTTTATATAACAGAAATGAAATGTAGAAATGAAATATTTACATACAATATTTTTGTGAGTTTGTGTAAGAGGATCATACCAGTTTTTGAGACAAATCACCAACACCGTTAAGCTTTAAACATTTTAAGTTCTAAACGATTCACGTTGATTGACGATATTGTTGTCCACATAAACTCAATCTAAAAACTTTCAAAATGCTTACCGATACGTTAAGGTATATTAAATTTTGCACTAAATTCTTATGGACCCCACGATCTCAGCATATCCCCTCATCATGCAATACACTGACTCAAGTAATACCTTTAAACTTTTATCAACTGTGAATTGTGCGAAAACAAAGCAGAATGTTTAAACATTAACAATCAGGTCGATACTTCCGTATACGCAGAGAAAGTCCAATGTTTAAACAAAATAAGAAAAATAAAAAAAGTTGAAGTTGTTTAGGCTTTAACCACCAGGTCGATACTCCCATATACGCAGAGGTGATCCAAAGCTTAAACGAAACACCAAAGAAAATAAAGCAGAACGTTTAGGCAATAACATCCAGGTCGATACTCACGTATACGCAGAGGATGTCCAATGCTTAAACAAAATAAAGAAATAAAACAAGTTTAAATCTTTGCAAAATAAAATGCACAATCACATCGACTTTTCAGCAAAGTTGTGAAAGTTCACAGACTTAACCAGTTTTATGTCTTTCGACAATCAGCGATTACTGAGTAGGCACACAATCAAGAAGGACAAAACTGAGTACTATGCTTTTGACCGCGTTTCCCACTAGAACTAGGCTTTTCATTTTAGGTTTGTATCGTTATCTCAAATCTACTAGTCTAGCTTATCGTCACATCTTTAGTGAGACAGTTTATCACATTTTAACTTTCCATATCTTTAGCATGCTGTGACAGTCCAACTGATGTACTATCATTTCCTCTTTTATACAACAAAACTCGTTTTTGATTTTATCATGTTTTTTACTTTTTCAAATTTTCTAATGTTTTTGGATTTTCTGAAAATTTTTACTCCCCCTAAAATGCAAACACATTTTAGGAAATTTGAAAACCAATTGTACAATAAAGTGACAACCGATATCAAATCGCTTCAATTCGCCATCCACTTGGCATAAACAATCAGAACCCCCCTCATAACAAACTATTTTCCCATTGTGATTTCAAAACACTTAAGTTTGTTTTAATCAAATGGTTTTTCCGGAAAATAAGTTTTGTTGATTTTCAAACCACTTGTAGGTTAGGGGATCAATTCATGACATTGTTCTCCAGAATGTCACTTGTAAGTATGGTCCAATCAAGTTCAACTTAATGACCTTGATTAACCACTTGTAAGTGAAAACTTCTTTCAACCACTTGTAGGTTCACTCACCAACTATAATCACTTGCACATCAAAATATAACAATTTAAAGATACCACCTGTACTTTACCAATTTTACCACTTGTAGGATCATTTGCTAAGAAAGATGCCGATTCCTGCTCCACTCTTACCAACCTGGGAGCTCTGGCAAGTCAGGTTTTTACTCAAACATTATATCCACCCAAGCCTGATCAGCCTTGGGTGATTTTGGGACACATCTATCCCACCAACATTTTGATTTGTAAAATTCTTTTGCACCTTTTACCTTTCTATCAACCATCTTACCGAAAATATGTTTGACTTTCCCGTTGAAAGCCTTCTCAACATCAAATTCCCCCTTATCAACGAAGAATTGATTTGAGATCTCTACCTTTCCCACTTTCTTCATCAAATTTTCCTTTGACAATGGAGGAAAATCCTCATCGTTCACCTCTGGAACGGAATTCTCAATCTTTTTCTCAACCAATGACTCCTCTGATTTTATGGAATCAGATTCATTGTCAGAATTACCCTCAGATTTAACCACCCACTTTTGCTTGTTCATATCACCTTTTCTTTTGTAAAACCGTTTTGAACTTTCACCTTTTTCAGAACTAGAATTTTCAAACATTTTATCATTTTTCAAAGATAGTTCTTTCTTATCAACAAATTTTCTTCTCGAATCAAAGTTAGAAGAAACTCCCTGTTCTTTGTAGTTGGACTTGGGACAATTCCAAGCTATGTGTCCAATTTCTTGGCATTTGAAACAGGTTCTTCTATCAACTCTTTGAGCAAACTTTCTCACATTCTTCTTCACTTCAGCAAGAAACTCTTGATTCGATTGTTTCCAGAACGGTTTCTTCTGCTCATCTTCACAACTTCCTCCTGAAACAAATTTTGTTTTTGGTTTATAAGTTTTCTGATTTTTATAATTTTCTGAAGAATTGAAACCAAGACCTTTCTTTTTGAGATTACTGTTATCGTTTGATTTCTTTCGATAACCTGAACCTGAACCATAACAGTAACCCTTTTTCTTATTCAATCTTTGTTGAACTCTTGAAGTGTATTTTTTAGGTTTTTCAGCAAGATTTAAATCTTTTATTTCAGAAATATTAATTTCTGTCAATTTGAAAACTTGTTTGATCATTTCAGTTTTGACACTTCTTATTGGAAATTCTTCATCAAAAAATAATTTGTCCAAATCATGCAAAGTATATGCTACTTTGAATGTTTCATCATTCAAATTATTCTTTGATAGAAGAAATTCTTTGTTGTAAACCCTTTTAACCGGTGAACTCGGACTCTTTTCTGACGAACTCGGACTTTCAGACTTAGACTCCGGTTTTGACTCTTCATCCATATCTAACACCTGATCGACAACTTTCTTTAATAACTCAGACTCATGATCAGTGTCAGACACTGTGAATGTAACATCAATATTGTCTGGTAATTCATCAATGATTTCAGACTTTAACTTGATGTTGACTGCCTTTTTTAGACGCTCATCATTAGGATTCCTTGGAGAATAAGTTTCATGGATCGGGGGTGGACATCTGTTATACTTGACACTTGGTTTCTTACCAGTATCAGTATCTTCAGTCTTTTTATCCATGAATGCTTCAAGACCTGCAACAGTAGGATAAACACGATCAATCAAATAATCACAAGTAGTATAACTCAACAATAATCTTTTAATCCTTTCACTTTCAATCTTTTCGAGTTCCACATCCTGCTTCAGCTTTGCACAATCTTCAATGTAAGCATTAATGACACTCTGCTTAGTCATTAATGTTGCACTCATTTTATCCATTGCTTTTTCGGTTTCTGAATTTGTCTTTTTCAGACGATCAACTGTTTTGTTGAGCACATCATATGACTCCTTCACATACTTCACATCAGACAGTAAATCTTCTTTAATCTTCTCTAATTCAGCAATCTTCTTATCTTTCTCCTCACAATCTTTGCAAGATTCTGAACACTTCATACATGGTTTTTCAACTTCAACCAATTTTTCAACTAACTTCTCAACTTCAATGATCTTTTCAACTTCGACAAGTTTTTCAATTTCAACAATCTTTTCGATCTCGACAATCTTGTCAACAACTTTCTCTACTTCAACAATTTTCTCCACAACTTTCTCAATCACTTGATCAACATTTGCTTCTCCAGCTTCTGTCTTTGTCTTTTCATCAGCTTTCATTTTTGCTGCTTCCAGCTCTTTCCTCAATCTTACCATCTTCTTTTGATACAGCATCTCCATTTTATCTGCAAAAAACAAATTAAAACTAGTAGGATCAATGCCTTTTCTAGTTCTGTTGAGATGTTCTTCCTCATCATCGGTATCTACATCACTTCCAAGATCTGGAAAAATCAGGATTCTTTTCTGATTAGTCTCATCTTCACCATGAATTCTAACAACAAAGCCTGAATTGGTTAGAATGTATTTATCCCAGCTAAATCCTTCAGCAACAAATTCATCATCTTGATCAATGATACCGAAATAATCTTTTCTATTTGCATCTTCGATCATTTTCTTTTTCTCATCAATGATTGGCCGAGCAATGTGCAGTTTGTGGTTCTTTTTGTTGAGTAATCTGATGAAAAATTGATTTCTGATAATAATTGTTCTTTTCTTGATTCCCGGTTGCTTCTTGGTTTTTGCACTCTCGTTTGAAGTGTCCCTTTCCTTTGCAACAGAAACAAGTAACTTTTGACTTATCAAATCCTAACGGAGAAGTAGCCATTCCTTGAAATTCATCTCTACCAGTAATCTCTTGAAACTTTTCAGCTCTTCTCCAAGCACTCGCTAAGCACCATTTTATATCCATCAGCTCAAGTTCTTCAACATCAATTTGGTCATAATCCTCTTTGGTAAGCATCGGATTACCAATCTTCCCACCAATCAAACTTTCGTAAGATTCTAACATAGCAACCAGTGATGCCATGTGTTGCTTGGCAACTTCCGGAGATAGATTCTGACCATTTTGAATGTTTAAGGTAACATTGCACTGAAGGTTTGTTGAGTTTTGTCTTTGAGAACTTGATGTTGTAGTGTTTGGATCAAAACTTGAAAATGAGGATGAAGATCCACCACTTTGTGTCACATTACTACCCTTTGTTCCAGATGAACTGTCAGCACTGAAACCAGTTTGGATCTTTGGGCTCGGGCTGGGAGTAGCCTCAAACTTGTTCCCTCGGTAGCACAGACTGACATGCTGTTTAGCATTTGGATTTGTCATAATAGCTGTCTTTTGGATATCCAACTCGTGCTCTTCAATTTTTTGAATAAACTTTGCTAGATTCATATTCTCAGATTTTCTCATGTGTTTGATAATCAACAAATAAGTTCCCCATTTTTGCTGTGGTAATGCATCAGCAAGTTTATCCACCCATTCTTCATCATCTTTCTGTATATCCAATCTCCTCATTTCCAAAACCAGATGACAATATCTGTCAATGGTCTGCTTCGTTGATTCGTAATCGAAAGCTACAAACATATCAAATGATTTCTTCAACAACGCCTTTCTATTTTTAATCTTATCCGCGCTTCCTTTGAATTTCTGAATCAATGCTTCCCAAATTGACTTAGTTGTATTACCATGTTGGAGCAAAACAAATATATCTTCTTTAATCGCCTGTTGAAGAATACTGATCATCATTTTCTCACTTGTATATTTCAATTTATCACTTTCGGTAAAGTCACTGAAATCCTTTTCAAGCCCACGTTCATTTTTCGGTTTCTCGTAGTCTCCAACGAACACCATGCATCAAATTTGTAAGCTTGCACCCAATTCTCAAATCTATTCTGCCATCCTTTAAAATCTTCAATGTACATCAGTTTCGGTGGTTTCTGATGAGTACCCGTCTCATTTTCAGTGTATAAAGTCTCAGCAGCAGTAACAGGTGCAACTGGTGTCGCGAACGCATTGTAGAATTCTTCTTCCATACTTCAGTAATCAGGAGATATTTCGGGAAACACCTTTTACAAAAACAAAAACAAATGATCAGTTTAAATGGACTGAATACGTAAAAGTGTGTGTTGATGGAATCAATCTAAGACTTATGTCGAAGATTTGTGGACTCGTTTCAATACAAGATGAATAGATGCACACTTCTTTACTCAAATGGGCCTTTAACTTGTAATTAGACACCTTGATTAGACCGTGAAATTAAACTGCTGTGATACACCTTTTGATAGGCTTACAATGATTTGGGCTTAGATATACTCCAATTGGGCCGAAACTTGAATCCCACAACACTATTATAATGGATCAACACAAGTTTGGAACAAAACAAATATCAACTAGCTGACAAATTTGTTTACTTTCAAATGTCTTGAACAACTCAAATTTGACCACCTTGAAAACTTCTTAATTGAACCGACTAACTACTGACAACCTCGTGAAGACTGATCACCTCATGAAAACTGACACAAGACACGATGCACTTTTTCCAAAAACAACCTCTTAATACTTGAATAGATGTCCGACAACTTTAAGTTTGCATGAAATCCGATTGGATCTTTTGAACTTGATCGAGAAACTGTTTAAATGTTTACTTAATACTGATTAGACCAAAAAATTTTATGTTATTATCAAACCACTTTTGCCGACAAACACATGCAACTTTTGCAAAGCCCAACAACCCACTTAAAGATCACATGCACACTATAATGGCTGATATATTTGTTCAAATCTGAATGAACCGATTAATATGTTTTACCGATTCAATTAATTGTGTCGTTCAGTGTTAATCACGTGAACTACTGAAACTAGTTGACATTCATTTTTAAACAGTATGAAGCTGAAACAGAAGTATGGCAGTCTGGAGCGAAATCAGGGGTCTTGATGGTCCTATGAGCGAAATTAGGGTTATGGGTTATCCTATGAGCGAAATCAGGTGTCTGGATGGTCCTATGAGCGAAATCAAGTGGTTTGTATGGTCCTATGAGCGAAATTAGGATTATGATGGTGACCTTATCAGTGAAATCAACAATGGTCCATAAAAGCGAAATCACTTCGCATATCAATTTGGTCCATTTTTACTTCGAATTTCAGTCTCAAACTTTCAAGGGTTTGTCTATGTTCAATTTCAAACAATCTGTGAAAATTTGGTCCAATTCTAACCGTGAAATCTTCCCGAACTGATGAAAGAATGTGTAGAAGATAGAAATAGAGATGAAAACAAGCTGATATATGCAGAACTCCTCCTCCTGAGCTCTGATACCAATTGTAGGATCGGATTACGACCTAAACGAGTCGTTTGGAAGAGCTCGAATCCATTTCAGAGGCGGAAACAAAGAAACGGACAAGAAAACAGCTTGTTTCACTTAATTCTGTTGATATTATTGATATACAAACCTTTTACAAGCACGATAACACTTCGGCAGCACTTCGTGGCTCACCGGAAGAAAACACACACAACACTCTACTTATTTCGCTCCAAGTGACCTATTTATAGGCCAACCTATGACCTCATGAGCGGAATCAGACTTTACACTTATGAGCGAAATCACATGAGCGAAATCAGACTTTATCCATTTCTAAATTGTTTTGTCTCTTGTGAGGTGATGCAATGATGATGTCATATTGATGATGTCGTTATTGTATAATATGACATCATGCTTGAACAAATCCAAAACGAACCCGAGACTCGATGTAAGACGAAGTCGACAGATGCATGCACTAACAATTTGGTCTACAACTATTTTAACCAGTTGTGACTCGTTGTCGGTGTCAGACGGAGAGAATGTAATATCTATGTTTTCCTGTAACTCGTTCTCTTCTGTTCTCAGTTTGAGATTCAATGCCTTCTCCACCCCGTCTGGATATTTTTGAGTATATGTGATTACATATGAAGATGAAAGATAACTGATCAACTTTTTATCAACTCTTTCTGTCTCAATGCGCATCAGTTCAAGTTCCTTCTTTAGAGATGCGATTTTGTCCAGATGAATGTTAATCGACATTTGCTTATCCATGACCGTAGCTTTGAGCAAATTAACAATTTTATCATTTTCTTTACTCTCAGTTTGAATCATTTTAATTGATCGTGACAGAGTGTCATAAGCTTCTTTAACATCATTAAAATCAAATTTTAATTTGTCGTTAAACTTTTTCAACTCTTGAAACTGTTTGTCTTTTTCAAGACAATCCATGCACGGTTTCAAACAGTTTTCACATGGCGTTTCTGTAGGATCGAGATTCGATCGATACGAGTCAATCTGAGTCAAATCTTGGTGTCTAGAAAGGCGAAAACAGACTAGAAACTCTGACACCTGTGTCTGTAATCATTGTAAACAATTCATTTATCAATAAAACAATGTTATTTGATCCCAATATTTGTTTGTTTATGTTTGACATTTTTCATGTTTTGGTTTTTGTTCATTTTCAAACTCTATATCGCTTTCTTGAGAGTTATACGCAAACTGGTGCGTAAACGTAACCAGTTTAACGCGACAAATACTCCGGAACATCAATTTATGCTTAACATACCTTAAATAATCTTTACATAACTTAGAAATAAGTTTTGAAGGCTTTGGTATGGCAAAATCAAGCTTATTCGCTTACAGGGACTAATTTTTACAAACTGCGAAAGTATGCCGATTCGTACTGTAACGGACATTCCAGAACTTGATCATAAGTTAAACATACCCTAAATATCCTTTACATAGCTTAGAAATAGGCTTTGAAGGGTTTGGTGTGCTAAAATAAACTTTTTGGTCATTCAGGGACTAAAAGCGTCAAAAAGTGCATAAGTTTGCATTTTCACGCATATCTTTCATTCTGAATACATCCGGACATCCAAAAATTTATGTAATCATTAAAATATTTTATTTTAGTGATTGACATGAGACATATCCACTCGTCGCGCAATTTGGATCGTTTTTCGCGTTCGTGCGCATTTCGTCGTAATTAAGCAAATAAGGCGTCCGTACGACCAAACGAACCGACATCCGGCATATTTTTGGGCATGTTACATGCCCACTATGTTTAGGCATCATTGTAGGCTCTTAAAGTTGGCTTAACGGGCCTTAGACGTGTCTATATGAGCTTAAATCACTGCAGGGACCATTTCTGCAATTTATGAAATTCAGTTTGCTGATCTAAAGTCCAGGCGGGCCGCGTAGGCCTAACCTGACTCCTACGCGGGCCGCGTACTAGCTGCAGATCTGTACAGATACATTTTACATCCTGTTTACAGCTGTTCCAGCAGTTTTGGGCATGTGCACATGGTATTTTATGAAATTAGGGGCCATTTTTAGGTGCCCATGGTTTTGCAAAACCATGGGTGCACTTGTACGGTTGAGATCGAAGCTCGTTTTACGATGAACAATCTTAACGGTTGTGTAAAAACTATATAAACCCCACCCCCTAGTTTCAAAACCCACATTTGATTCTGAAATTCCTCTAAGTTGAGGTGATAATCACTTCATACCTGAGGATATTTGGGATCAAAACCTCCATTCTTGTAAGTCCTCTTTCGTTCTTTTATGCGTTTTAAGCATGAAAGTCAAACTGTGTTTGACTTTCAGCTTTGACCAGTTTATGGTCAACACGAAGTTCGTTTGAACTTCATAACATGAGCGTAATCACGATGGTTATAGTCCCTAGTGACTATACCTACTGATTACCAAGTTATCTAGGCTTAGTGACAAGTCGTAGTTTCGGCCAAAATGCGTATTCTTGCGTATTTTGTAACCAAACTACTTTTGGGCATCAAGACCCTTTGTCTTGATATCAAACTTGTTTTCAAACCTCGTTAAACATGTTTTAACATGTTTAACTCGTCACTTTTAGATTTGTGCTTATATAGGGTCCTAAGGTAAGCGATCTAAACAATCGCTTATACTTTCGAACCCGACCCATTTGGTCGATCATTAGGATCCGACCAAACACGTTAGGTAACCATAGTTGTATAGGGAATAACCTTCCGAGGTTATACCTTATGGTCACTTCGTTTAAGTAGTTGTATGATAGGTAGTTTATATGCCTTAGGTAAATGTCCAAAATGCCCTTTTTACGCCAAAATTCATTTTAATCATATGTAACATAATTTTTTATATCTAAACTGATTAGGCAACAATATTAGACGTGTTAAGGCATATTTTACTTGTCATAGGACTAGTTAGGCGGTCCGAACGCATTTTACGCGAACGGCTCTTTAAAGTAGCATAAGCTACCTAAACGGGTCGTAATGGGTCGAAAGCACTTAGCATAGGTTCCGTTTTAGTATGTAGGCTTTGTTAAACCATATTGCATGAGTTTCCATACTCATTTGGTTTACGAACCCTCATTCTATCCGATCCTCCGATTTAGGTCCGGTTTATTAACATAGTTACCTATATTAGGTGCCGTTTGATTTCCGTGATCTCTAGCATTGCATGGTTGTTACTCAAGGACTTCTAGGCAATCTCAAGTGAGTACATAGTCCCCTCCTTTACTGTTTTTCAAACATTTTAGGGTGAAACACATGTGCCTACTTGTTACTTTCGTGCTTTCCATGTTTTCATATCATATGCTTGCTATGTTCATTAGTACACATATAGTACATGATTTCATTATGTTTTCATGCTATGTATGTCCGTTTAGTGCATACTTAGTACATCATTTTACATTACATTTTACGCTATGTATGTCCATTTAGTTCATACCTAGTGCATTGTTTTACATTACCTTTTCATGCTATGTATGTTCATTGTTGCATACTTAGTACATTTGTTTTACATCACATGCTATGTATGTCCATTTGTTGCATACTTAGTACATTTACATCACTTCACATGCTTACACTTTGGTATGACATTTGTTTTGTTTAAATGGGACCAAAATACATTCATTAACATTGATCACGCCGTTCGTTAGTAGGTAGTTGTACCATAGGAATTGACAACTCCCATTCCTGACATCCTAGGTATGTTTGGATGGAAGGAATGACTGAATTCGATACATAACTCAGATAAACCTTTAATTTGTTTAAGGGTTTATCGCCATGGTCTCAAGGTTTGAATGTATGCATTTTCACAATGCCGCATAGATGTTTGTATCAGTATAGCATGCATTTCCACAAAACATAACTTTGATTTAAAATAAGTTTTACTTCAATACCTTGTTTTTGTGCATTTTACCTATGGTTTAGTTGATATATTTCACTTTCCATACATGATATTTTGGATACACATTTCATGATTTACATTTGACACATGAACATTTTGACATTGGTTATACATTACATGATTTACATTTTGACATAAACAATGTGATATGGTTTACACAATAACATTTGACAATTGGTTTAAAAATAAACATTTTACATTGGTGGTTTGTTTGGGTAAATGATTTAAGTAACGAGGCGTGTGTAATATAATACAAGCATGGTGGATACGCCGCTGGTACTTCCTATATATAAGTGCTTGTATGATATTACATATCGTAGCGTTATTTAAATCATTTCAATTTAGACATATAACATTTTACACAAATAACATATTTTTCACAAGACCTTGTTTTACAAAACAATTTGTTATATACAACTCATTCTACTTGGTTATTTTAGTAATCATACACCTTTCTTTTATAAAATCTGATTTCTTATTTTCATGTGATTTATAAAAGAAAACACTTAATAAGATTCATGACTAATTTTTATTAAACATTTCTTTAAACCTAAGTCATGAATCCTATTTTCTTAACACCTATGTATCTCACAGGCATTTTTATGCTGACGTACCTATTTTCACATGTGTTTTCAGGAGCTGTTGCATAGGATGTTCGTGACACACTAGGGCGGACCTGTGCCTTAGTGACTTAAAAAAATGAAGCTAGAACTAGTTTGATTATGTTATGTACTTTCGTTTTCTTTCGTTTAAGACAATGTAACTCTCATGTTTGATAAATAAAACATAAATTTAAATGCCATGGTTGTGAAACAATAATTATGTTACAACACTCCCCGACGTTTCAGCCACGATTTGATGTTTTACGTGGTCGGGGTGTGACGGAAGAGTTGGTATCAGAGCCAATGGTTATAGGGAATTAGGTTATTAGTAATGCTTTGACCTAGACTATAACCTTTCTAGGACCCCAACACAAGTTATCTTGTGTTTAGATCTTAAAACATGCACTTCACCTATCCTTAGGTGATTGCCAAAACAAGAACCCAATTTTCCGAAACGATTTTTGAAAATCAATCATCTGTTTTTAAATAATTTATTATATGGTTTTGAACCCTTCAATTTTTCAGAATGATTTTGAAAATTTAATCATCCATTTTTGAATGATTCTTTTGGCCTTGTGCCTTCCAAGTTTTCAAAATCTCGTCAAAGTTTTGGGTTCTAAATAGTGTGAACACGTGCAAAATGGAAAAGTGAATGCCTGTACCCTGGGTTTTCTGTCTAAGGCTAGGGTGTTCGTACAAATCCACATAATCGGACCAGTCACTCTTACCTGGGAACTCTTACGGTGAGTGTTCACTTATAGGCGAGCTTGTCTTCACAATACATTATTTTTGACCCATTTACTTTGATTAGTCACTGGGTGTCGTTTGTTTGCTTTGTGATACGAACGAATGACCACCATCTTTGCTTTTGTCAATTTTGTGTCATTTCATTCTTTTCATCTAATCATCTCACTCATTTCCTCTCATGTTTCCTCTTTTAGAATGCCTCCTCGATGCGAAAATCCGCTATCTAATGCCGAAATGGCAGACATAATGGCGCAGCATATGGCTGCTGTACTCCCAAACATTATTGCTCAAGTGAACCAAGCCAACAATAACCAGAATGCCCCATGCAATTTCAAGAGTTTCAATTCGGCTAAACCACTCAAGTTCAGTGGTTCTGAAGTAGCAACTGGGCTCCTACAGTGGTTCGAGAGCATTGAAAGTACGTTTGGTCACGTACTGTGTCCTGAAAATCGGAAAGTCGAGTTTCCTTCCAGTGTGTTTCAGAAAAAGGGCTCTTACATGGTGGAACGGAGTTATGAGAGACCGTGGTGCTGAGGTTGCGTTAGCACAAACATGGGCTGAACTTAGGGCTCTTATGATGAGGGAGTTTTGTCCTCGTCATGAATTAAGGGCTATAGAAAGGGAGTTTGATGATTTAAAACAGGATAGTGGTGAGCACCGGGCATACACTGACAGGTATGAGGAGTTGAGTTTACTTTGCCCTACCATGGTTACCCCACTCGAGAAAGCTTTCGAGAGGTATATTGATGGCTTGCCTGACTCCGTACAAGACATCGTTACTGGTAGTAACCCTACCACAGTTCGTCAGGCAATTGAGTTAGCAGCGACATTGACTGAGTCGCAAGTTCGAAAGGGTAAACTACATAGGAAGGGCGACAAGGGTAAGAAACAGTCAACTGATAAGGATGAAGGTAAGAAGGGTAAAAACAAGAAGGGCAAGGATTCGGGTTCTTTGAAGGGGTCAAGGAAGCGTAAGGATTCCCAAAATTTTGCTATCACTGCCCAAGCAAATCAGGCAGCTCCCGACAAACCTACACAACCACCAGCAAAGAAGCGATATGCGGGGAATGCACCTTTGTGCAACAGATGCAATAGTCACCATCAGCCGCAACTTCGGTGCCATTTCTGTACTAACTGTGGGAACTCAGGTCATCTTGCTGATGTTTGTCGCTTTGCTCAGAATCAGGCAGCACATAACCCAGCTCAGCATGCTGCCCAACCGCCTGCTCAACAGCAAGCACAAGCTGCACGACCTCATTTTCCTCCTGGTTCGTGCTATAATTGTGGAGACCTGACCCATTATCGAAACCAGTGTCCAAGGCTGGTTAATGCAAACCAGAATCAGGCTCAGGCTTGAGGTCGAGTCTTCAATATGAATGCTATTGAGGTGTGAACAGACAACGAGGTGGTGAACGGTACATTCTTTGTTAACAATCAGTCTGCTTCTGTTCTTTTTTATTCAGGTGCCGATAAGAGTTTTGTGTCATTATCTTTTGAGCCATTGCTTTGCGTGTCTAGAACGAAACTAGGAAAGCCTTTGACAGTAGAAGTTGCTAGTGGTGAACCCGTTGTTCTTGATTATGTTCTTCGAAACTGCCAGTTGAACCTTAACAACCATCTTTTTCCTATCGACCTCACTCCAATGCAACTTGGGAGTTTCGACGTTATAGTGGGTATGGATTGGTTAGCTAAGCATCACGCAGAGGTAGTTTGTTTCGAGAAGATTGTTCGTGTTCCACTCTCGACAGGTAAGATCCTACAGGTTCGTGGTGAGAAACCTGCTAGTAGTCTCAAACTCATGTCTTGTTTTCAAGCTCGGAAGTATCTGCGAAAGAACTATGTGGCCTTCTTGGCAAATGTTGTAGCAGATAAAGGCAAGGGTAAGTCTATTCAAGATATCCCTGTTGTTTGTGATTATCCTGAATTGTTTCCTGAAGAGTTACCTGGTTTACCCCCAGTATGCCAAATCGAGTTCCGTATTGATCTTGTACCTGGTGCAAATTCCATTGCCAGATCTCCATATCGTCTTGCACCGTCTGAGATGCAAGAGTTGTCTAAGCAACTTCAGGAGCTTTCTAACAAAGTTTTTATTCATCCTAGTTTTTCACCTTGGGGTGCTACCGTTCTTTTTGTCAAGAAGAAGGATGGATCTTTCAGGATGTGTATCGATTATCGTGAGTTTAATAAGCTTACCATCAAGAATCGATATCCCCTACCTCGCATTGATGATCTCTTTGATCAGTTACAGGGGGCCACTTGTTTTTCGAAGATTGATCTTCATTCTGGGTATCATCAGCTTCGTGTGCATGAAGAAGATATTCCCAAGACTACTTTCCGCACTTGTTATGGGCATTATGAGTTCACAGTTATGCCATTCGGTTTGACTAATGCTCCTGCTGTTTTCATGGACTTGATGAATAGGGTCTGCAAGCCTTATTTAGATAAGTTCATCATCATTTTTATTGATGACATCTTGATTTATTCTAAGACGCAAGCTGATCACGAGCAACATCTTCATCTTACTCTGGAGCTCCTAAAGAAAGAGCAACTTTTCGCCAAATTCTCCAAGTGTGAATTTTGGCTTAAGGAAGTTCAATTTTTGGGACATATCGTCAACGAACAAGGTATTCATGTAGATCCCTCCAAGATCAGTGCGATTAAGGATTGGGATACACCTACTACTCCTACCGAAGTTCGTTCTTTTCTTGGTCTCGTGGGTTATTACTGCCGCTTCATCGAGAACTTTTCAAAGATTGCAGTTCCTCTAACTGCTCAAACTCAGAAGAACAAACCCTTTGAATGGGGATCCAAGCAAGAGGAAGCGTTTCAGACCTTGAAGCAGAAGCTTTGTGATGCGCCTATTCTGTCTTTGCCTGAGGGCAATGATGATTTCGTCGTGTATTGTGATGCATCAAACTTGGGTCTTGGCTGTGTTCTAATTCAAAGGAACAAAGTCATAGCATATGCATCGAGGCAGCTGAAGGTACACGAGAAGAACTACACCACTCATGATCTTTGTGACACCCCAGGAAAACCAGGAAAACAACGCAACTTAACTAGCTTCCTCAGTAACCAGGTGCTAAATTTCAGGACAAAATTCTCTTAACAGGGGGAGAATGTGACAACCCTCAAATTCCATGTATTCCGTACAATTTATTATTGATAATGAAAGCGCTTGACGACTGTGTGGAATTACTTAACTGCTTTCTAATAATCTGTGTTATATTTACATGCGCCTGTTAACACACTAGTAATGTACAGAAAAGTCATTAAATAGTCCGTTATAATTTCCTAAGTGCTAGAAATTAAAAACGTTACAAAAATATATAAATAAGACGCCTTACGGAACAATTAAACAATTTAACGGAACAGTGTCCGACCGAACAACCGGACATTACCCGGGACACTAAATTTTTGTCAAACACATTATTTAATTATTTTTGGCTAGTCATGGTCCCCGCTTACCATAACACCCCCTAAATATCAACCAACTAATAGATGTAAGCATATACTTGGATTTTTACTTGTGATTACCATCTAGTCACAAAATGTTACAAACCCCCCCCCCCCCCCACATGAAAGAAATCGGCCAAACTTGGCCCCACCATGATCTCCATAAGATCACACTAAATCCCCATGATTCTTGCTTGGATATGGTAAAGATTCATTTAAGATTTTGAGTGTTTGAGTGGACAAAATATGTATGGCAATCTTGTAAAGAATGGTCTTGAAGAATCACCATCATACTTCTCATCTTACACTCTCTCACTCACCCTCCTCTCTCACTTTCGGTTCCCCTCAACCGAACCCACCATCACCTTTAAACATCCTCATCTTCTTCACATCAAGTGCCATTCAAAGCTTAGTGTTCATCCATGGAAGGTGCAACTTGAAGGGGTTTCAAATGAGCATTGTTCTTGCTTACTTTTTCACCTTTTCTCATCACATTTCTTCACTAGAGTTCATCCCTAGCTAGAGGCTAGTAGTAAGTCTCATTTTGCCTTGGTTCACCTTGTTCAAATTTATGATTTGTAGTATGATGTGTTGTTGTTTAAATCACTAAATTACAAGAATACTAGAAAATGTGAAACATGAGTTATGAACATAAAAGTTTACTTATGTATGAATCATGAAGCGGAATCTTGTCGGTTTGAGGGTTGGTTAAATCATACTTGATGGTTGATTGTTGGTTTCTTGTTAAATCCATTGTTCGGACACTCGTTGATGCGATTTAGTAATGCTTAAACCACGAAACAGCATGCTGATGTACTTTTTCAGCCGCCTTCAACAGGCTGTAAACGGACTTTGATAAATCGAAAAACGGAATTTCAAAAGCCTAAATTGTCTATTTTCGAAAAACTAAGAAAATGGCACTGGAATCGTATTTTTCTGATGTCGTTTACTATTTTAAAAGTCTGTTTTCGTGACAGCAGCTAAGGCTGATTTTTACTGCAGTAAAATGGGCTGTACGTTTTCGGTCGTAAATTGAAACCTGAATTGAACCAGCCCCTAAAATTCATACCATAGATAGTCACTGATGTATTTGTGACCCTCGAACTGGAATTTTGTCAAACGGACTTACGAGGAATTTTAGACGAATTATTCCGTAAACTGTGATCAGAATGTGACAAATCTGATCACAGTTCGGTAAACGATTTTCTATAAAAGTTTGGTAATGAACCGAACCCCGATATTTTTACACAATAAAATATGGAACGTTTAAGACATCCTGTAAAAATTTGGGAATTTTTGGAATAATTTAACTATTTTATTTAAATGTCCGAAAACAGCCGGTTTTGAATATTAATGCTGAATTGAAATAAGTTGTGACTTGCGTGTTTAAATGTCGAGTATGCTATCGGTGAATGATCTAACATGTTATATGTGTTACGTGCAATATCGTATGTTGTTTATGAGTGGGGAATGGATGGGAAGTTTATATGGGTATAAATCGTTAAAGTGTGTACCTGTTATGCGGACGAAGTAATGTGCAAATAAACCATACGTAGGATACGTGTTATGCATGAGAAACTGATTGTTATCCGTACCTTATTAGGACGTGATTGACCGACCTTGACTGTTAGCTATATTGAGAATCTAACCGAGCAAACCGAGGTGAGTTCACACACTTTCTACAAGGCATGGGATTCCCGGTGGTTTGGGAATGGGTTAAGAAATTAAAATTGGAATCTACATATCCTCCTTGGGTAGGATATGTACGGCCATCCTCCATAGGTAGGATGCCATTATAAAACCTACGAATTCTCCTGGTGCAGAATACGTACGTTCGTCCTCCTTTGGTAAGACAACAACCTTAAAACTAGCTAGACAAAACTCTATCATTAAGTCCCTCTTCATTATATCGACTTAATCGCCGAGGCCAATGGCGAGCGGGTCATTAGTTAATAGCGCTATTAGGTTTAACAAACCTCACACCGTGCCAGTCGGACGGGCGTGTACTAATGGACTATGGCAGATTGTCAGTGATGATAGACACTGATATAGGGCACAACTTATTTGCGTAGCAGTCGATATCATACCGTCTAGTAGTTCAAACGGGGAAAGCCCCCACTAA
Source organism: Helianthus tuberosus (assembly GCA_030545235.1). Taxonomy (NCBI): domain Eukaryota; kingdom Viridiplantae; phylum Streptophyta; class Magnoliopsida; order Asterales; family Asteraceae; genus Helianthus; species Helianthus tuberosus. The sequence goes on along the minus strand of CM060423.1, from coordinate 165,671,224 downwards.
TTATGGATATGGTTTGGGGTAAAGAAAAGGAACTGGTTAAACATACTTTCAACAACGGGGTAACCCCCACGGCAATTAAGCCAACGAAAGTCAAACCACGTTTTTCAGAAACAACTTAAAACCAAACAACCAAACGTGAACTCACTCAACTTTGTTGTTGACTAGTTGTTACATGCCTTACAGGTCGCTAAATGCTTGGAGCTTGCACGAGGAAGGAGTCGTTGTGGTGTGCGGACGGTTATGTCCAGTGTTTAATGTTTAAAACATTATGAACTTATTAAACCTATGTGTTGGACTTTAAACTTATGAACTGCGAACTTATGTTTTGAACTTTATGTTTATGCTTCCGCTGTCTAAATTAAAAACTTGGTTAACTAGCTTTTGGTCACCAATCGTATTTTGGTTATCTTTATTTACTTAAGTACGTAGTTCAGTATGATTGGTGGCTCGATCCTGGTCATGTCACGCCTCCAAGCGGTCATACCCCGCATGGTGGATTTTGGGGGTGTGACAATCTTGAGTTAGGTGCAGTTGTATTCGCTCTCAAAATCTGGAGACACTATTTGTATGGTACAAAATGTGTGGTTTTCACGGACCACAAAAGTCTTCAGCACATCTTCAATCTGAAAGAACTCAACATGAGGAAACGACGTTAGATTGAACTTCTAAACGACTATGACTGCGAAATTCGCTACCATCCTGGTAAGGCGAATGTAGTGGCTGACGCTTTGAGTCGTAAAGAACATGTCAAGCTTCATTGTGTTCGTGTTCAATCTGATATTCAAGCTCGCTCTGATATCCAAACCCGCATCTCTCAGGCTCAACATACTTGTGTTTCACAAGGTTTGATAGGTAAGGAATTACCCTGTCACATTAAGCCTAATCTTGAACTGAAGGACAATGGATCGTATTATTTCATGGACCGTTTGTGGGTCCCAAGCCAAGATGATCTTCACACCTTGCTTATGGATGAAGCCTATAAGTCTCGTTATTCTATTCATCCTGGTGTAGATAAGATGTATAAGGATCTTCGTACTCAGTATTGGTGGCATGGTATGAAGAAAGATATTGCCTTATACGTTTCAAAATGCCTTACTTGTCATAAGTTTAAGGCTGAATATCAACATCCTTCTGGTTTATTGGAGCAACCAGAGATCCCAGTTTGGAAATGGGAAAACATTGCTATGGATCTTATACCAAACTTCCGCGCACAAAGAAAGGTCATGATGCCATCTAGGTAGTTGTTGATCGTCTTACAAAATCAGCGCATTTCTTGCCGATCCATGAGGATCTATCTGCTGACAAGCTTGCTAAAATCTATGTGGATGAAATTGTGCCTAGACATGGTGTTCCTTTGAACATTATTTCTGACAAAAATGCTCGATTCTCGTCTCGATTTTGGAGAACCATGCAATCTGCTATGGGGACCCAACTTAATCTGAGCACAGCTTATCATCCGCAATCAGATGGCCAAACTGAAAGAACAATCCAGACTTTGGAGGATATGCTTAGAGCTTGTGTGATCGATTTTGGTGGTAGTTGGGATTCGTATCTCCCATTGATTGAATTCTCCTACAACAACAGTTATCACTCCAGCATCAACATGGCTCCTTTCGAGGCTCTCTATGGTCGAAAATGTCATTCCCCAGTCTGCTGGAATGAGATCAGTGAGGCTCAGCTTACTGGACCTGACCTCATACTAGAGACAACAGATAAGGTTAAGAAAGTTCGTGATCATCTTCAGACAGCTCGAAGCCGTCAAAAGAGTTCCGCGGACCGACGACTCAAGCCCTTGGAATTTCAAGTCGGTGATCAAGTATTACCTAAGGTCTCACCTTGGAAAGGTGTGATCAGATTTGAAAAGACAGGAAAACTTGCACCTAGATACGTTGGACCATTCAAGATCATCGAAAGAATCGGTAAGGTAGCCTACAGACTTGAGTTACCTCCTGAACTTGGAAACATTCACCCAACCTTTCACGTGTCCAACCTCAAGAAGTGTTTAGCTGATGAGAATCTCCACATACCACTTGATGAAATTTGTGTTGATAACACGATGCATTTTGTTGAGAAACCTGTGGAAATTATGGATCGTGAAGTCAAGTGGCTTAAATGCAAGCGTATTCCATTGGTCAAAGTTCGCTGGTAATTTAAACATGGACCAGAGTTTACTTGGGAACGTGAAAATCAAACGAACGCGAAATATCCACATCTATTCTCACGAGTTTCCTCTAAACAAATTTCGGGACGAAATTTCCACGAGTAGGGGAGACTGTGACACCTGTGTCTGTAATCATTGTAAACAATTCATTTATCAATAAAACAATGTTATTTGATCCCAATATTTGTTTGTTTATGTTTGACATTTTTCATGTTTTGGTTTTTGTTCAATTTCAAACTCTATATGGCTTTCTGGAGAGTTATACCCAAACTGGTGCGTAAACATAACCAGTTTAACGTGACAAATACTCTAAAACATCAATTTATGCTTAACATAACTTAAATAACCTTTACATAAATTAGAAATAAGTTTTGAAGGCTTTGGTATGGAAAAATCAAGCTTATTCGCTTACAGGGACTAATTTCGACAAACTATGAAAGTATGTCGATTCGTACTGTAACGGACATTCCAGAACTTGATCATAAGTTAAACATACCCTAAATATCCTTTACATAGCTTAGAAACAGGCTTTGAAGGGTTCAGTGTGCTAAAATAAACTTTTTGGTCATTCAGGGACTAAAAGCGTCAAAAAGTGCATAAGTTTGCATTTTCGCGCATATCTTACATTCTGAATACCTCCGGACATCCAAAAATTTATGTAATCATTAAAATATTTTATTTTAGTGATTGAAATGAGAAAAATCCACTCGTCGTGCAATTTGAATCCTTTTTCGCGTTCGTGCGCATTTCGTCGTAATTAAGCAAATAACGCGTCCGTACGACCAAACGAACCAACATCCGGCATATTTTTGGGCATGTTACAAGTCCACTATGTTTAGGCATCATTTTAGGCCCTTAAAGTTGGCTTAACGGGCCTTAGACGTGTCAAAATGAGCTTAAATCACTGCACGGACCATTTCTGCAATTTATGAAACTCAGTTTGCTGATCTGAAGTCCAGGCGGGCCGCGTAGGCCTTACCTGACTCCTACGCGGGCCGCGTACTAGCTGCAGATCTACACAGATTCATTTTACAGCCTGTTTACAGCTGTTCCAGCAGTTTTGGGCATGTGCACCTGGTATTTTATGAAACTAGGGGCCATTTTTAGGTGCCCATTGTTTTGCAAGACCATGGGTGCACTTGTACGGTCGAGATCGAAGCTCGTTTTACGATGAACGATCTTAACGGTTGTGCAAAAACTATATAAACCCCACCCCCTTGCTTCAAAACCCACATTTGATTCTGAAATTCCTCTAAGTTGAGGTGATTATCACTTCATAACCGAGGATATTTGGGATCAAAACCTCCATTCTTGGACCCGTTGTAAGTCCTCTTTCGTTCTTTTATGCGTTTTAAGCACGAAAGTCAAACTGTGTTTGACATTCAGCTTTGACCAGTTTATGGTCAACGCGAAGTTCGTTTGAACTTCATAACGTGAGCGTAATCACGATGGTTTGACATTCAGCTTTGACCAGTTTATGGTCAACCCTGATTACCACGTTATCTAGGCTTAGTGACGAGTCGTAGTTTCGGCCAAAATGCGTATTCTTGCGTATTTTGTAACCAAACTACTTTTGGGTATCAAGACCCTTTGTCTTGATATCAAACTTGTTTTCAAACCTCGTTAAACATGTTTTAACATGTTTAACTCGTCACTTTTAGATTTGTGCTTATATAGGGTCGTAAGGTAAGCGATATAAACAATCGCTTATACTTTCGAACCCGACCCATTTGGTCGATCATTAGGATCCGACCAAACATGTTAGGTGACCATAGTTGTATAGGGATTAACCTTCCGAGGTTATACCTTATGGTCACTTCGTTTAAGTAGTTGTATGATAGGTAGTTTATATGCCTTAGGTAAATGACCAAAATGCCCTTTTTGCGCTAAAATTCATTTTAATCATATGTAACATAATTTTTGATATCTAAACTGATTAGGCAACAATATTAGACGTGTTAAGGCATATTTTACTTGTCATAGGACTAGTTAGGCGGTCCGAACGTATTTTACGTGAACGGCGCGTTAAAGTAGCATAAGCTACCTAAACGGGTCGTAATGGGTCGAAAGCACTTAGGATAGGTTCCGTTTTAGTATGTAGGCTTTGTTAAACCATATTGCATGAGTTTCCATACTCATTTGGTTTACGAACCCTCATTCTATCCGATCCTCCGATTTAGGTCCGGTTTATTAACGTAGTTACCTATATTAGGTGTCGTTTGATTTCCGTGATCTCTAGCATTGCTTGGTTGTTACTCAAGGACTTCTAGGCAATCTCAAGTGAGTACATAGTCCCCTCCTTTACTATTTTTTAAACATTTTGGGGTGAAACACATGTGCCTACTTGTTACTTTCGTGCTTTCCATGTTTTCATATCATATGCCTGCTATGTTCATTGGTACACATATAGTACATGATTTCATTATGTTTTCATGCTATGTATGTCCATTTAGGGCATACTTAGTACATCATTTTACATTACATTTTACGCTATGTATGTCCATTTAGTGCATACCTAGTGCATTGTTTTACATTACATTTTCATGCTATGTATGTTCATTGTTGCATACTTAGTACATTTGTTTTACATCACATGCTATGTATATCCATTTGTTGCATACTTAGTACATTTACATCACTTCACATGCTTACACTTTGGTATGAAATTTGGTTTGTTTAAATGGGACCAAAATACATTCATTAACATTGATCACGCCGTTCGTTAGTAGGTAGTTGTACCATAGGAATTGACAACTCCCGTTCCTGACATCCTAGGTATGTTTGGATGGAAGGAATGACCGAATTTGATACACATAACTCAGATAAACCTTTAATTTGTTTAAGGGTTTATCGCCGTAGTCTCAAGGTTTGAATGTATGCATTTTCACAATACCGCATAGATGTTTGTATCAGTATAGCATGCATTTCCACAAAACATAACTTTGATTTAAACTAAGTTTTACTTCAATACCTTGTTTTTGTGCATTTTACCTATTGTTTAGTTGATACATTTCACTTGCCATACATTATATTTTGGATACACATTTCATGATTTACATTTGACACATGAACATTTTGACATTGGTTATACATTACATGATTTACATTTTGACATAAACAATTTGATATGGTTTACAAAATAACATTTGACGATTGGTTTAAACATAAACATTTTACATTGGTGGTTTGTTTGGGTAAATGATTTAAGTAACGAGGCGTGTGTAATATAATACAAGCATGGTGGATACGCCGCTGGTACTTCCTATATATAAGTGCTTGTATGATATTACATATCATAGCGTTATTTAAATCGTTTCAGTTTAGACATATAACATTTTACACAAATAACATATTTTTCACAAGACCTTGTTTTACAAAACAGTTTGTTATATACAACTCATTCTACTTGGTTATTTTATTAACCATACACCTTTCTTTTATAAAATCTGATTTCTTATTTTCATATGATTTATAAAAGAAAACACTTAACAAGATTCATGACTAATTTTTATTAAACATATCTTTAAACCTAAGTCATGAATCCTATTTTCTTAACACCTATGTATCTCACAGGCATTTTTAAGCTGACTTACCTATTTTCACATGTGTTTTCAGGAGCTGTTGCATAGGTTGTTCGTGACACACTAGGGCGAACCTGTGCCTTAGTGATTTAAAAAAATGAAGCTAGAACTAGTTTGATTATGTTATGTACTTTCGTTTTATTTCGTTTAAGACAATGTAACTCTCATGTTTGATAAATAAAACATAAATTTAAATGCCATGGTTGTGAAACAATAATTCTGTTAAAGCACTCCCCGACGTTTCCGCCACGATTTGATGTTTTACGTGGTCGGGGTGTGACAGAAACCTTGCATCAGTGTTAGAATAGGTGTAGAAGAGTAGAAATACACTTTAAACACCATTTCCATTGATATTAGACGTTTTTGTACAGAGAGAAATGGACAACAGTTCGGTGCACCAAATCTCCTGAAGTTACAAATTAAAACTACACCAGCCTATTTATAGGCAGCCCAGGTCGCACGAGGTTAACATTCCACATCGCACGAACTGGCAACATCCAGTTCGTGCGACCTGACCTTAACACTTGTCAGTTCGTGCGAACTGGCTTCAATACACATAATTTTACATTTTCAACCCTATCTACATATACATGACACGATCTAGACTGGTGACGTAGGCGATAGACATTATGTACCAACAAACTCCCCCTTGGATATTGCCGCTGTCTTCAGTCAGCCTGTCTTCAAAAACATCCTTCACAAAGACTTGAACTTCTCCTCATGACGCTTTGGTTTCTTCAATAACGTCTTCGTTAACTTTTCCTTCTCTTTAGCAGCTCTCTGCTCCTCTTCAGCAAGTCTTTGCACAGAGGTAAATCTAGCAATCCTGTCTTTTTCTTCACGTTCTTTTCTCTCCATCTCAGCTTTCAGAAACTCTTCCTTTTCAATCTTTCTCCACTTTGATAACCACATATTTTCAGAATTTATTCCTTTCTGAAAACAGATTGTAACAACTTTCTGAAATTATAGAGCTTGATCTTTATCTTCAGCCTTGTACCCAATCTTATTTACGAACAAACATTCAATATCCTTCGCAGAACAATTCACAATCCACATTGGATCGTACAGATGAATGTATCTACTTTCATTCCCAACCTTGTACACAATCACTGCTTCCGTCGTCATGCAGCTATACACCCAGCAAACAAAACCTTCGTGAAAATTCTGTTCCATCTTTGGCAATGGAATATTCTTTATAACTCTGGGCTTCTTGATCTGCAAAATTTTTTCTTCAACGCCTGTAACAGGATCCGTCTTCTTGACTTTCTTCGGATAATAAGGCTTCTAGTGACGAAATTCTTTGAACGCTTCAAACTTCATCAAGCCCCATGTAGGCATATCGTGAACCCTGACCGGATAAGATAATGTTCTGACTTTTGGCAATTCTTCAACATCCCACCAAGGAAGAGACATTATATCTTGAATATACTCGAAATATTGAACGCCAAACTCTCTTTTGATTGCATATGCATTCACTTGTGGCAAATAACCCCAGCTTATGATATCACCAAGAGAAACATCTCTATCTCTTTTATAATACTTCAGTGGTCTTTTGAATTTCCTTTCTGTATCTTTCCTGAACCACTTCTTTTTCTCTTCGCGTTGTTCATCTTTCGACATTTCTTGAAAACTTTTATTCTTAACACTTTCTGCAACTTTTCTTCGCCATTCGTCTTCATTTGCTTGACTTAAAAACTCAGCAAGCGTCGAAAAACTAGAAGTATCAACTTAACGTTCTCAGACTGATCTTCATCACTCCAATCTTCTACTTCCACTTTGTCATAATTATCAGCATCTTCAACATATGTGTACTGATATTTAGGTTGCTGATTGATATCAAAGTTGTTCAACTCCTCTTCAAAATCGAAGTTAAACTCATTATCTTCAATATGCGTCATCTTGATGATCTCAGCTCTATTGTAAGTATGCAAGATTTCACCTTCCTCTACATCGTGTTCAAGGCGTAGAATCAACCTTGTAACGTGATCATCATTTTCATCAACATTCTTAGCATCATCATGCTCCCCCTTTCCACTTGCATTCTCAGGTTTTCCATTAGCATCATCATGAAGATATTCATCAATCTTCTCTTCTTGAGACGCTTCGGTTACTTTGATACCCGAAGTACCTTGATCATCATCATTGCCATCATCATCATCACTATGTACAGAATATACATCATCTGCATCATCTTTCAGAATATCATCTTTATCTTCTTCATCATCTTCATCATCGTCGTCAATCTCACCAGAAACTGAACTTATCGGACAAGGATCTAAAACGTTTGTCGGCTCAGATACAACGATTTCCCTTTCCGTCACTTGTACCTCAGCTTCGACTGGAACACCTTTACCTTTATCTTTCATTCCAGCTTCTATTTCTGCTTCACGCTTCGCTCTAACTTCTTCAAGTTCTATCTCTTCAAATCTTTGTTCAATTGGCTTTTCGATCAAATTTTCCAACACTTTCTTCATTATATATGCTTCATGTTCTTTCTTAGAATTATTGGCTTCTAACTCTTTGTTTTTCAACTTAAAGTATTCATTCTGCTCATCCCTTCGAGCCTTTTCTTCTTCCAACTCTGCTATTGGAACTTTCAGTATATCTATATAAGCTTGATCAGCGTCAATCTTTTTCAACAAAGATGTGTTTTTAGATTCAACAGACTTTACACGTTCCTCTAACTTCTTTTTCTCAACTAACACCTCATCCACTTTGTTTTGCAACTTCTTTACAAGATCATCATTCACGAAACTAAAATCATCAAGCTGCTCAAGAACTGTACTTTTTGGAATATGTGGAAAATCTTTAAATCCAGACGATCCAGGAGTAGTCTGAATTGGTGGTTGTGTGGTTGGTGGTGTTAGTAGCATGTGTGGTGAAGTTATAAATGGTTGTTCATGAATAGGTGAAGAAATATGATGTTATGGTGATGATTGTGGTGATTGTAAATGTTGTGGTGATGGTTGATGTGGTGGTGATGGTTGTGGTGGTGATGGTTGTTGTTGTGGTGATTTTGGTTGTGGTTCAGGTGGTGGTGATGGTGGTTGTAGATCTTGGATAAATTTTGAACTCAGCTTGATTTTTAATTTTCGTACTGTAGGAGTTACGACACGTTTCCTTGTGGTTGATTTATTTCTACCTCCTGATGATGGTGTTTGTATAGCCTGAACATTCTCTGGTGTTGGAACATACATTTTATCATCGTCATCCGTACTCCCCTTTCTTTTCTTTTCTTTTCTTTTCTTTTGTTTCTCTCTTTCTCTTGGATCATAGTTTTCTTTGGTCCATTTATCAACTTCAGCATCAACCTCATCTTCAGAACCAGATAAACTCTTTTCTTCATCGCCAACTACCACCTTGCTATCTGATTTCACAGCTTCTAAAGTATCATCAACAGATTTCATCAAACGTTCAGTTTCAGCAGACAAACGATCTTGATCTTCTTCAATGTTAACTTCTATTTCATCTTCTTCTGGTTCATCAACCAACATAGTTTCAACAGCTTTCTTTTTTCGCTTCTTTTGAGGTTGAGAAGACGATCCTTCTTCTGTTTGAGCTTTCGGAGTCCTTTTTCCACCTCTTTTCTTCTTTTCTTCTTTTGTATACCAATCATTCCGTGTTTCAACAAAATATTCTAACTTCGTTAACTCATCAATTGCAGTTTTCTCTTTCATCTCAGCATCATTCCTCCACTTCAAATGATTCACCTCTTCATATTTGTCACTCTTGATGAATCCGAAAAACTCTGTCTTCGTCTTCGGTTCTGGCCAATTCTTGGTATACTTGGATAATCTGATCAACGTCTCGTTATCCATGTGATGCAATATCAATAGATCATTCTGTTCATCTTTCACCACATTCGGATAGGCATGATCAAGCATCATTTGCATAAATCTCGGATACACCCAACTTTTACTATCCGAAGTAATGTTATCTTTCATGTAGTGGAAAGAAATTCTTGAAAAATTGTATTTTTTGTTCAACACCAATGTCGTCACCATACACATCTGATAATCTTTCATCACATCATACCCACCTTTTCTGTGACTAAGTGCTTGAATCACCGAGTGAATAAAGTACTTGTACGGCTTCATAAAACATGCTTTCAGATAATTTTCTTTATTCAACGGCCCATTATATCCCATTCTCAGCATACAACCTTTGACCATTCTCTCTGGAAACCCTGTAGGTGAATTTTCATCATCCGGAAACTCTAACACTTCTCGGACAAGCTGTTTAGTGATTATAATCTCTTTATCTTCACCATCGATACTAACACTTGAATTTATAACATCATTCACGTCATCGTAAACAGCATTCTTCCAGAAATGAGCAATATGAGATTTAAAAACTTTATGTTGATCCGTTAACGCCTTTTGAATCGGTAAACGCTTCATGAACTCTAAAATATCTTTAAACATAACCATCTTCGGTAACATCTCATCGCATACACTGTAAATATTATGCGATGGGTCAAACTGCACATTCGATGCCCGAAACACAAACATAAACAAACAAATTAAACATTTTGCATAAATTTTCAAGACAAACTATCATTTCACACGATCTGGTCTTCATGCGAAGTGACCATCTTGTGCGGTCTGGTGTATTCAAACGAAGTGACCAATTCTTAAACAATTTAGATTTCAAACGAACTAGCCAATTCCACACGATCTGGAATCATCAAACAATATGGCCATCTCGTGTGAACTGAAACATTCACACTATCTGCCATCTCGTGCGGAGTGGATTGTCACTTCGTTTGAATCAGCCTTTGATGAACAGTAAATTTACAGATTTTTAAACATGATTTTATGATGAAATTGAAGCCATAGATCTGTTCTACAATGAATTCCGAGTACACTGATGTGTTTTTTATTCATTTTAATCCAATATATTACCCTGGATCTAAGTTCAAAGTTTCGGTTCATTCTAGTTCAAGCGATTCGGTTTAATTAATCATCAAACAATACCTTCCCATGTTATAAGTTGTGCTAACCAACTTATATGAGGATTACGAACACAGATTCACAAGATTACAGCTTGAAATCGATGCAATCAGACGAATTGCTCAGATCGCTTCAAGGACGTGTGTTTGGTGCGGAGTGAGAATCAAAAATGTGTTCACGCGATCTGGTCTCCCCCTTAAATAGAGGAGCCAGTTCGCACGAGTTGATGTTGAGGCGGTGTGGCCAGCTCGCACGAGTTGGCATATTTGGAGCGATCTGGCCAAGTTAAACATTCTGGCCACTTCGTGCGAGTTGGTCACCTCGTGTGAACCTTTATTTTTCCAAATTTTTCATTTTTTATTTTTTAACTTTTATTTTTAACTATTTACCAACACACTCAGTTTACCAAGTCCAAATTAATGGCCCTGGTCAACTGTTTAGCCTACCAAGTCCATGTTAATGACCTTGGCTGACCAAATTATGATCTCGCTGATATTTTGAAATATTTTAAGTTCAAATTAATGAACTTTTATACATTTTGAGCATTACCAACATTTTTCTCAAACATTTTCTTATCCAACCCTAATGATCCAACATGTTTAGCACTGTGAGACTTTGATCATCAAATCCCCAATGTCTGTTGTCGAAAATAAGATGAAGTATCAAATCTTTTTGGATTTTTAACATTTTACTAAAACAACCAGGAAATCTTTTTGGATTTAGAAACAGGAAACTGTACAAGCATATTTACAGACATCTTTTTGTGAGGTCGTGTAAGAGGATCATATCAGTTTTTGAGACTTATCACTAACACTGTTGATCTTGATTGAACTTTAAATCTTAAACAAATTCACTTCTGATTGTCAGTATTGTTGTCCACTTAAACTTCTAACACAAGTTTCAATTGATTCGAGATACGGATTAGTGTTTTAAAGACTTAAACTTATTCGCGTGTCCCACCTCAGAATATGCTCCTGTTTCAAAATTCCCTAGATCCAATCTTACAGGTGAGTATACCAATCTGATATCTGTATTTGGGTTAGTGCGAGACCTTGAGAGCTCAGGTATGAACTACCGTTCAGTCAAAGAGATGAAGGCTCGACTTTAGGTGTGTTCCCTTTAGGGAATCATTTCTTCAACTGCAATTGATTCGTATCTTTTGATATATTATCAATTTTTATGCAGAGGGTGAGCTCTTAGAGCGCATAAAGTATTATACTAGGTCTAGGCCATTGCTTCCGCAATATCAGAAGACCAGGTATAATACCCCAGATATCAAACAGTATAAAGACCTAGTATCTCAGAATCAGGCAATCTCTCAAACAATATTTCGAGGGTTACCCATATATCCGAGAGATGTTCCCCACGAGATAAGCAAGTATTGATATTTAGGTTTATATCTCGAAAACAATCTACTATTTGTGTGAAGCCTATTGGCACATCATCAGTGAGACTTGTTTAAAATCATTTTGACTTTTCATTTCTTTAGCATGTTGTGATAGTCCACTGATGTACTACCATTTCCTCTTTTTCACAACAAAACTCATTTTTGCCTTTTTTAATGTTTTTGTATTTTAAAATTTTATCATGTTTTTGTATTTTCTATAAACTTTCTCCCCCTAAAATCAAAAACATATTTTTGTGTTTTTGGTTTTATCAAAAGCAGTAAAGAAAACTGTACAGAAACATGACAACAAGACGCAGATCACTTCTGATCGTCGTCCTCCTCGGCCACACACTCAACCACCCTCCAAAAAAACAAATTCTTTAACCCGTTCAATTTCAAAAGATAATTAAATCTTATTTTATCAAAGGGTTTTGTGTAAGAACCAGCTCTCTGATCATCGGTGTGTATATAATCAATTCGAATAATTTTTTTCTCGTAGCAATCACGAATAAAATGATGTCGAATCTCAATATGTTTTGTTTTAGAGTATTGCACCAGATTTTTAGTGATATTAATAGCTGCCTCATTGTCCACATAAATTGGCGTGTCTAAGAATTGCAAACCATAGTCCCTCATTTGCTATTGGATCCAGAGGATCTGAGAGCAAAAGCTGGAAGCCGAAACGTATTCAACCTCACAAGTTGAGAGAGCGACTGTGGTTTGTTTCTTGCACTGCCAGGTGATTAGCCGAGTTCTGAAGAACTGGCAACCTGCAGTTGTGGACTTTGCATTTAACTTACAACACCCGAAGTCAGAGTCAGCATAACCAGTTAAAGAAAAGTCACCGGATCGAGGATACCACAAGACGGTGCTTGGGCAACCTTTAAGATACCTTAAGATTCTCTTCACTATCGTCATGTGTGATTGTCTCGGACTTGACTGATACCGGGCGCAGAGGCAAGTTAGATACATGATGTCCGGTCGTGAGGCTGTTAGATACATTAACGATCCAATGATTGACCGATAGTCGTTTCATCCACTTTCTCACCACTTTCATCCGGACATATGCCATGATTCGTAGCCAGGGGGTTGATGTGGGAGATGATTCGGACATATTGAATTTTTCCAACACATCATTCACATATTTGGTCTGGTGTATGAAGATTCCATTGGGCAGTTGCTCAACTTGAAGCCCTAGGAAGAACTTCATCTTCCCCATTGAACTCATTTCAATCTTATTTTTCATAACCTTCTCAAACTCATTACACAACTCTTCATTCGTTGATCCGAAGATTATATCGTCCACGTATATCTGCATGATGAGTAGATGTCCTGTAACCTCTTTAGTGAATAGGGTGCTATCGACAGTCCCTCTGGTGAACTCGTTGGTCAGCAGATGCTGGGAAAGCGTCTCGTACCAGGCTCTCGGGGCCTGGTTTAGTCCGTATAACGCCTTTTCAAGTAGGTACACTTTGTCTTTGTGTACGGGATCGGTAAAACCCGGTGGTTGTCCGACGTACACTTCTTCTTTGATCTTTCCGTAAAGGAATGCAGATTTGACATCCAGTTGGTAGACCTTGAATCCCTTCCAGGACGTGAACGCCAAGAAGATTCTAATTGCCTTAAGTCGAGCAACGGGTGCATATACTTCAGTAAAGTCGATCCCTTCTTGCTGACTAAATCCTTGGACTACCAAACGTGCTTTGTTTCGTACAATAACTCCTCTATCATCTCTTAATTTGAAGACCCACTTGGTCTTGATCAACTTCTGATCTTCCGGGAGATCAACCAACCACCACACTCCAAGCTTTTCAAATTGTAGTAACTCCTCTTGCATTGCATTTACCCAACTTTCTTCGGTCAATGCTTCTTTATATGTTTTTAGCTCTACCTGCGAGATAAAACATTTTAATGAGAAGTCTACTTGTAAAGGTGCTACAGAAGAGTAAAAACATGTAAGCCCTTTGTTTATTTGTTCGCGGGTTTTCACGCAGCTTTGAAGGTCACCAATGATTTGTTCTGACGGATGGTAAGATAGCGTTCTTGGCATGACTGTATCTGGTACGCTCACTTCTGATTGCAAATTTGTTATATTCTGATCACCCGTGTGATCAACAGCATTTGAAGTCTCAATATTTGGTTCCTCGTCATAAATCGGATCGGGTTCCGATTCTGAGTCGTCAGATTGATCAAATATTGGAGTTGTTTCTTCTGGGGGTTCATGTGCAGTTCCACTTGGACCGACCTCATGATCATTTAAACCCATGATGGGTGGTGAAACTACCAACGGTCTTGGCACTTGTTCTTGTGAAAGAGACTGCTGTTGTTGGTATAAGAATGCCAGTTCCTCCGCATTCGGCTCTGTCGACAAATGGAATGACTCCCAGAGATTGTCATAATCAAATAGCAACCTGCATCTGGGAAGTTGATTCGGAGCAGTAAACTTTTGACAGTCAACGTGTTAAACTTGTATGATCTTCCCCAAACTCGGAACAAAAACTCTCTTCAACGGACTAGCGTAACCTACAAAAAAACCTTCGTTAGCTTTTGCACCAAATTTACCGTCTGGGTCAATGAAGGTGCATGGTGATCCAAATGGTTCTAAGTATTTCAGATTTGGTTTGTAAAGATGTAACAATTCAAAACAAGTTTTCTTGAACTTCTTCACCGTAAGAACACGATTGAGTGTGTAACATGCCGTAGCAACCGCTTCACTCCAAAAATATACCGGTAGTTTTGAATCTGCTAACATGGTGCGAGCTGTTTCGATCAACGTACGATTTTTCATTTTGCGACACCGTTTTGTTGAGGAGTATACGGTGCGCTGAATTCATGAAGAATTCCTTTATCGTTGCAGAATTCAAGCATACGGTTGTTCTTGAATTCTGTGCCATTGTCGCTTCGAATGTGTCTAATCGGCAGTTTGTAAACATTCTCCATCTTCCTGAATAGCCTCATCAAAGAATCAAACATTTCGTCTTTTCTTTCTAAAAACAACACCCAGGAAAATCTTGTAAAGTCGTCAGTGACAACTAAACAATATAGATCTCCACTTATGCTTTTCACATTTACCGGTCCGAAAAGATCCATACGGAGTCTTTCGAGCGGTAATCTGATGGAGTTCAATAGTTTTTTCGGGTGCGACTTCTTCGTCTGCTTCCCTTTCTTGCATTCAATACAGTCATCGTTGAGATGGAAGCTTTTCAAATTAACCCCTTCTACAAGGTCATTATGAACTAAAAAGTTCATTTTTCGCAAATGAATATGCCCCATTTTACGATGCCACATGATGGATTCTTTTTCAGTCGCCTTCGTCTTACTTACAAAACATTGTGCCTTCTTATCTGTCATTGATGCAACGCTCATATCTAGTATATAGAGATCATTTTCTCGAGGAGCGCGCATCAACACCATTTCTTCAGGAATCTTAAACCCCGGTTTAAGAATCAGACATTCATCTTTTGTGAAATAAACAGTGAATGACTTGTCACATATCTGAGAAATTCTTAACAGATTATTTTCTAACTCTTCAATGTAATTCACTTTTTCAAATGATACGACCCTATTTGTAAGTATTCCTTCTCCAACAATTCTTCCACCTTGAGTTCCTGCAAACCTGTAGGATCGTTTTCTGACCCAAATGAGTCGATCAGAAGAGTTTTTGCTCGATACGAAAGGCGGAAACAGACGTATCAAGTCAATTCAGCTAGATATTCACTTTAAACTGTCTTTTGATTGATTTGACAAAGATTTACAGCGAGTAGACACTTCGGCAGCACTTCGGCTCTCAAACCGGAAAGTTATTTCGTGCCAAATGACATGGCACAACCTAGTATTTATAGGCATGGTGATTTCGCGCGGAACACGTTCAAGCGAAATCAGCTCACACGAAATCAGTATTTCATGCGGAATGTAACACCTGGGTCACTGCGACCATCAAACAAATACCAAACCAATGAAATATTGTATTTCATACGTGGGATTTGTATAAATATGTGTATCATTTGCACATATCAATTTTTGTTCAATTCCAAACTCTAAATTGCTTTCTGGAAGGTTATACGCGCACTGATGCGTAAATATAACCAGTTTAATGCAACAAACACTCCGGAATAGTGACATAGGCTTAACATACCTTAAATAACCACTACATAACTTAGAAATAAGTTTTGGAAGGTTTGGTATGCCGAAATCAAGTTATTTCGCTTACAGGGACTAAACTTGACAAACTGCGAAAGTATGCCAATTTGAACTGTAACGAACATTCCGGAACATGACCATAAGTTAAACACACCTTAAATATCCTTTACATAGCTTAGAAATAGGCTTTGAGGGGTTTGGTGTGCTAATATAAACTTTTGGGTCATTCAGGGACTAAAAGTGTCAAAAAGTGCACAAGTTTGCATTTTGCGCATAACTCACGTTCTGAATACATCCGAACATCCAAAAATTTATGTAAGCATGACTATATTTTATTTTAGTGTTTGGCATAAGAAAAATCCATTCGTCGCGTCATTTGGTTCGTTTTTCGCGCTTATGCGCATTCCGTCGTAATTAAGCGAACATCGCGTTCGTACGACCAAACGAACCAACATCCGAGATATTTTTGAGCATGTTTTGAGTTCCCTATACTTTAACTTCATTTTAGAGCCTTGAAATGAGGTTAACAGGGTTCAAACGCATCGAAAATCGCTTAAACGGGCTGCAGGGACCATTTCTGCCATTTTTGAAACAATTCTGAAACAAGGGGGCAGTGGCGTAGCGCCACTGCATAAGGCCTTACCAGTCGCGCTACGCGACTGGCTACTCTGGACAGAAACATCAGTTTTAGGACCAGATTCAGCGTTTTGCAATTCCAAACAACCTTTCAACACCCCAAAGGGCAAGGACACTTGTCAAAACCCTATGGTGAGTGCCAATGAGCCACCACAACTTTCCGACAAGTGTACGGGCGAGATCATTTCCCCTTTTCCAAGAAACGATCCTAACGGTTCGGGAAAAACTATAAATACCCAATCCAACCCATTGCAAAACCCACTTGAATTCTGAGTTTGTTCTCTAAGTTGGGGTGTTTTATCACTTCATACCTGAGAATACTCGGAAGTTCAATCTTGCGGGGACCCTGGGTAAGTATTCTTTCGTTCTTTTATTGCTTTACGAGTCTGAAAGTCAAACTTTGTTTGACTTTCTGCGTTAACCAGTTTATGGTCAATACGAAGTTCGTTTGAACTTCGCAACATGATTGTAATCACGATGGTTATAGTCCCTTGGGACTATGCCTACTGATTACCACGTTGTCTAGGGTCGTAGGGTAAGCGATCTAATAAATCGCTTATACCTTCGAACCCGACCCATTTGGTCGATCATTAGGATCTGACCAAAATACATTAGGTGACCATAGTATAGGGAATAACCTTCCGAGGTTACACCTTATGGTCGCTTCGTTAAGTAGTTGTACGATAGGTAGTTTATATGCCTTAGGTAAATTACCAAAATACCCTTTTCATGTGTAATTGGTAATTAAGCATATGTAACCTAAACTTTTGTCACATAACTGATTATGTAACATGTCTAGGCATATAACACTTGTCATAGGACTAGTTAGACGTTCCGAACGCGTTTCACGCGAACGACGCGTTAAAGTAGCATAAGCTACCTAAACGGGTCGTAATGGGTCGTAAACACTTAGGTTAAGTTTCATTTAGTATGTAGGCTTTGTTAAACCATATCACATGAGTTCCTACACTCATTTGGTTTACAAACCCTCATGCTACCCAATCTTCCGATTTAGGTCCGGTTTATTAACATAGTTACCTATATTAGGTGCCGTTTGATTTCCGTGATCTCTAGCATTGTTTGGTTGTTACTCAAGGACTTCTGAGCAATCTCAAGTGAGTACATAGACCCCTCTTTTACTGTTTTCCAAACATTTTGGGGTGGAACACATGTGCCTACTTGTTACTTTCATGCTTTCCTGTTTTCACATCATATACTTGCTATGTTCATTAGTACATTTATAGTACATGATTTCATTACATTTCTGCTATGTATGTTGACTGATAGCATGCTATCACATTGATTTACATGACTTTTCTGCTTTGTATGTTAACTTAGCATACTTAGTACATTGTTTTACATCACATCACATCACATGCTATGTATGTCCATTTAGTACATGCTTAGTACATTATTTTACATTGCATCTCTGTTGCATATGTTCCAGTAACATATGGACACATTGTTTTACAGCTCTACCTTGTATGTTTACTCTAGCATACTAGGTACATTATCTTCATAAAACATGCTTACATTTTGGTATGACATTTGGTTTGTTTAAACTATACTATACATTCATTAACACCGATCATGCCGCTCGGTAGTAGGTAGTGGTACCATAGGACTTGACAAATCCCATTCCTGAAATCTCGGGTTTTGTTTGGACGTAAGGAATGACCGAATCCGAATACATTTTCATTTTGATAACTCACTTTTACATAGTTATCCGACTGTCGCAAGGCTTGGATGTATGAATTTTCACAATACCGCATAAATGTTCATATTCAGTATAGCATGCATTTCCACAAGACATACTATTGATTTAAACTATGCTTTACTTCAATACTTTGTTTTTGTGCATATGGTTTAGTTGATACATTTCACTAGCCATACATATCATTTTGTTTACACATTACATGATTTACATTGATCATGCATTTCCACAAGACATTGCTTTGATTTAAACTTTGTTTTACTTCAATACTTTGTTTTTGTGCATATGGTTTAGTTGATACATTTCACTAGCCATACATATCATTTTGTTTACACATTACATGATTTACATTGATCATGCATTTCCACAAGACATCGCTTTGATTTAAACTATGTTTTACTTCAATACCTTGTTTTTGTGCATATGGTTTAGTTGATACATTTCACTAGCCATACATATCATTTTGTTTACACATTACATGATTTACATTGATCATGCATTTCCACAAGACATCGCTTTGATTTAAACTATGTTTTACTTCAATACTTTGTTTTTGTGCATATGGTTTAGTTGATACATTTCACTAGCCATACATATCATTTTGTTTACACATTACATGATTTACATTTGACGCATGAACATTATTGACATTGATTATACATTACATGACTCACATCTTGACATAAACATTTTGACATATTATTCAATACATTTGGCAATTGGTTTAAACATAGACATCTTACATTGTTGGTTTGGTTTGAGTAAGTGATTAAGTAACGAGGCGTGTGTAATATGATACAAGCATGGTGGATACGCCGCTGGTACTTCCTATATATATAAGTGTTTGTATGGTATTACATATCGTAGCGTTATTTGAATCATTTTAATTTGAGACATATAACATTTTATACAAACAACATATTTTTCACAAGACATTGATTTACAAACAACTTATCTTATACAAACTCATTTTACATGGTTATTTATTTAACCATGCATTATTCTCTTATCTATACATATCATCTGATTTTATCGTTTTTCAAATGATTTACAAAACAAAGCAAATTACAAGGTTCATGACTAAACAATTTCTCAAACATAAGTCATGAATCCTATTTTCACAAAACCTATGTACTCGCCGGCATTTTTATGCTGACGTACCTATTTTCACATGTGTTTCAGGAAATGAAGCATAGGATTGATCAAGATACACTTAGGCGGACTTGGGCCTTAGTGACAATAAAAGATGGAAGACTAGTTAATTTTGTTATACTTTATTGTTTGTTATGACATTGTAACCATTTTATTAATTAAAACAATATTTAAATTTCCATGTGTTATGAAACAATGATTCTGTTACAACACTCCCCGACGTTTTCCGCCACGTTTTGTTGTTTTACGTGGTCGGGGTGTGACAGAAAAGTTGGTATCAGAGCTCATGGTTATAGGGAATTAGGTTATTAGTAATACTTTGACCTAGTCTATAACCTTCCTAGGACCCTAACGCGAGTTTACTTGCGTTTAGTCATAAAACAATACCGTCACCTATCCTTAGGCGACGATCACAACAAGAACATAAATTTCAAAACCGCTTTGAAAACTAATCATCTGTTCTAGGATGATTAATTACTAGGTTTTGAACCCTCTATTGTAAGGTTTTAAACTCTCTATAATATGGTTTTGAACCCCTTTGAATTTTCAAAACCTCGTCAAGGTTTTGGGTTTTAAATAATGTGAACACGTGCAACTGGAAGGGTGAATGCCTGTATTCTGGGTTTTCTGTCTAGGCAAGCACTTCGTATACATCTCATCAGACGCGAGACCAGTTGTGCTTACCTGGGAATTCTTGGGATGAGTGTTCACTTATAGGCGAGCATGTCTTCGCGATACATTATTTTTGACCCATTTACTTTGATTAGTCACTATCTCATTTGTTTGCCTTTGGTAACAAACAAATGGTCGCAATCTTCATGCGTTGTCATTTTCTCTCGACTATCTTTCCCTTGTTTCTTCCTATGTCTTTCATTTTTGTAGAATGTCTCTTCATCACGATGACGCCCAGATATCCGAGCAGACTGCCAAATTCGCTCAGCGAATAGGCGAAGTAGTCCTGAAGACTGTTGAATTAGCTACTGCCGTGTATCGTCTCCAGGATGAAGCCACTCAAGAGTCACTAAGACAGGCAGGACCTAGTCAGGTGACAGCACCATCAGCCAAGAAACCAATCGGGGGAATCAACGACCATGGATGAACGATCCCCTAAGAAGTCTAAGAAGCGAAAGGCTTCTCAGAACTTCGCCATGGTCGCTCACAATGGTAAAGCATTCCCCAACCAACCAGCTTAACCCCCTGCTAGGAAGCCATACAATGGAACTGCACCCTTGTGCAACCAAAGTACCCTTCATCATCACCCTTGTGTGAAGTGCCGCGAATGCCAAATTTGTGGACGTAAGGGTCATACAGCAAAAGTTTGCGTAACAGCAGCTGTACCAAATCAAGCTGGCGACAATCCTGCTCAAACTCGTTTCTCACGAGGGTCTTGCTACAACTGTGGCGAGATGGGTCATTTCCAAAGGGATTGCCCAAAGCTTGCTAATGCAAATCCAGCCCTTGGATGAGCATTCAGCTGAACAAAGGATGTTGCTGTCTTATGCCTTTGTTTCTTCTGTTTTCGGGTATTGTGAAACAATATGTCTCGTTCATAAATAAAAGTTGTTGTTCGCAATTCTGATGTACAATTGTAGTTACATATGTGTATGTCATTACCTATAATACCTGTATTAAGGAACTATGTTCCTTACAAACTACTCTTGTGATTCTCTCTTTCAAATGATCGCTCATGATTTCCTCGAAAATTTTAAGTACTCGTTTCACTCTAAGAAACATAGTACAGAAAATAAAGTGACATTATGAGTAATCATGTTTCTGCACATCTGTGCTTTTGAATCCTTGGTTAGATAACTAAGGGTATTTTCAAATCTCATACCCATTACGTTTTGATTCTCAACATACACAGTACAAGTATTTCAAAAACAATCTTCATGATCTCAAAACGCTTCATATAGTTTGAAAACAATTTTTATTATGCATTGTCTATGTTATTTCAAAAACATTGGCTATGTTTTCAAAAACAACCTTCATAATTTCAAAATGTTTCATATAGTCTGAAGACAATATTAACACAGTACATTTTCTTATCAAGTGCATGATTTCGAAAAGCATCATTCATGTTTTCAAAAACCTTATACATAATTTCAAAATTCATCTCGCATGATTTTAAAACATTTTTATAAATATACTTACATAGTACACCTACTTTATGGTTTCAAAAGTATTATATATAAGGTTTCAAAAACATTGAACACATTTTTTTAGAACCCCATGCATAGTTTTCCAAAAATATTTTTCTTCATACATTGACTTCACCTTCAAATTTCGCTTCATATGTCACCTTGGCATATCTAGCATCTCAACTTCATAAGCATTTTTACTTCATCCAGTGCAAGGTTTCAAAACATCTTCAACTTCTAAACTCCATATGGGATCTTTTATCTTCACATTTATACCCTTGTGGATGATTATCATTCAAATCAGAATCCTTAATTGGATTCCTTATGCACCTTAATTCGAACATTTTGGTTCCTAAAAATCGAAATCGAATTTTCTTTTTGAATCTTTCTATCTTTTTAGATTAGATTCTTGATAACGTTTAAAGTACCAAATGAAATCCACGAAATGGGTTCCTAGTGTGCTTTAAATGCATGTACGCAATTAACAAGACAAATTAACAAACAATTTTGAAGTTATGTGACTATGTGTTTATTCATCTTATGTTTTCTTTTATGCATTTTGTGTTTTTATACTCTGGATATTCGTTATCCAAATCCTCGCAGGATCCTTCATATCTTCATATGAGGGATTCGTAGCAGGATATTCAAAAGGTACTACCTTAAATCCTTAATGGGCTTCTGTGTAAGAGTTAAGACCCTTGGATTATATAGTACCACTCCATGATTCATAAGAGACCCTTTTAGTGGTCTAGTCAAAAGATTGATTCACAATCTGGTTAAAGAACGACATCTAGTGATGTAGCTGGACAGACTCCTTGATAGTCTATTTAGATCATTTATTGATTTAATTAAAAGGACTCTATGGCGGTCTAGTCACACTCATCACAGGATTGTTCATTTGGTTTTATCCTACACATTATAAAATAGACTGTATGAACTATGCAAGGAATTGTCTAATTATGGACGCGTACATAATTATGAGATTTAGTGCACGGTAACCACAGTAAGATTTATTATGTGTAAGTACCGATAGCGACAACAATAACAAAATGAGAACGATGTAATGGAGGTACGGTGGACGCACCAATGACGCTTCATATACTTGTATATCAGTATCCCTCTTACATTGCAAGCATGATGTTATTAAAGTTACTAGAAGTTCAGAACCCTAACCAATGTTGTTCGATCTTTTCAACTGCATGTTTTAAACTCTCACAAGTTTCCTCTGATTAAATTTCGGGACGAAATTTCCTAAAGTAGGGGAGACTGTAACACCTGGGTCACTGCGACCATCAAACAAATACCAAACCAATGAAATATTGTATTTCATACTTGGGATTTGTATAAATATGTGTATCATTTGCACATATCAATTTTTGTTCAATTCCAAACTCTAAATCGCTTTTTGGAAGGTTATACGCGCACTGATGCGTAAATATAACCAGTTTAATGCAACAAACACTCCGGAATAGTGACATAGGCTTAAAATACCTTAAATAACCTCTACATAACTTAGACATAAGTTTTGGAAGGTTTGGTATGCCGAAATCAAGTTATTTCGCTTACAGGGACTAAACTTGACAAACTGCGAAAGTATGCCAATTTGAACTGTAACGAACATTCCGGAACATGAACATAAGTTAAAAACACCTTAAATATCCTTTACATAGCTTAGAAATAGGCTTTGAGGGGTTCGGTGTGCTAAAATAACCTTTTGGGTCATTTAGGGACTAAAAGTGTCAAAAAGTGCACAAGTTTGCATTTTGCGCATAACTCACGTTATGAATACATCCGGACATCCAAAAATTTATGTAAGCATGAATATATTTTATTTTAGTGTTTGGCATAAGAAAAATCCATTCGTCGCGTCATTTGGTTCGTTTTTCGCGCTTATGCGCATTCCGTCGTAATTAAGCGAACATCGCGTTCGTACGACCAAACGA
This sequence comes from Helianthus tuberosus, assembly GCA_030545235.1. NCBI lineage: Eukaryota > Viridiplantae > Streptophyta > Magnoliopsida > Asterales > Asteraceae > Helianthus > Helianthus tuberosus. The sequence continues at coordinate 165,647,420 of CM060423.1, read as the reverse complement.
ACCAACATCCGAGATATTTTTGAGCATGTTTTGAGTTCCCTATACTTTAACTTCATTTTAGAGCCTTGAAATGAGGTTAACAGGGTTCAAACGCATCGAAAATCGCTTAAACGGGCTGCAGGGACCATTTCTGCCATTTTTGAAACAATTCTGAAACAAGGGGGCAGTGGCGTAGCGCCACTGCATAAGGCCTTACCAGTCGCGCTACGCGACTGGCTACTCTGGACAGAAACATCAGTTTTAGGACCAGATTCAGCGTTTTGCAATTCCAAACAACCTTTCAACACCCCAAAGGGCAAGGACACTTGTCAAAACCCTATGGTGAGTGCCAATGAGCCACCACAACTTTCCGACAAGTTTACGGGCGAGATCATTTCCCCTTTTCCAAGAAACGATCGTAACGGTTCGGGAAAAACTATAAATACCCAACCCAACCCATTGCAAAACCCACTTGAATTCTGAGTTTGTTCTCTAAGTTGGGGTGTTTTATCACTTCATACCTGAGAATACTCGGAAGTTCAATCTTGCAGGGACCCTGGGTAAGTATTCTTTCGTTCTTTTATTGCTTTACGAGTCTGAAAGTCAAACTTTGTTTGACTTTCTGCGTTGACCAGTTTATGGTCAATACGAAGTTCGTTTGAACTTCGCAACATGATTGTAATCACGATGGTTATAGTCCCTTGGGACTATGCCTACTGATTACCACGTTGTCTAGGGTCGTAGGGTAAGCGATCTAATAAATCGCTTATACCTTCGAACCCGACCCATTTGGTCGATCATTAGGATCCGACCAAAATACATTAGGTGACCATAGTATAGGGAATAACCTTCCGAGGTTACACCTTATGGTCGCTTCGTTAAGTAGTTGTATGATAGGTAGTTTATATGCCTTAGGTAAATTACCAAAATACCCTTTTCATGTGTAATCGGTAATTAAGCATATGTAACCTAAACTTTTGTCACATAACTGATTATGTAACATGTCTAGGCATATAACACTTGTCATAGGACTAGTTAGACGTTCCGAACGCGTTTCACGCGAACGACTCGTTAAAGTAGCATAAGCTACCTTAATGGGTCGTAATGGGTCGTAAACACTTAGGTTAAGTTTCATTTAGTATGTAGGCTTTGTTAAACCATATCACATGAGTTCCTACACTCATTTGGTTTACAAACCCTCATGCTACCCAATCTTCCGATTTAGGTCCGGTTTATTAACATAGTTACCTATATTAGGTGCCATTTGATTTCCGTGATCTCTAGCATTGTTTGGTTGTTACTCAAGGACTTCTGAGCAATCTCAAGTGAGTACATAGACCCCTCTTTTACTGTTTTCCAAACGTTTTGGGGTGGAACACATGTGCCTACTTGTTACTTTCCTGCTTTCCTGTTTTCACATCATATACTTGCTATGTTCATTAGTACATTTATAGTACATGATTTCATTACATTTCTGCTATGTATGTTGACTGATAGCATGCTATCACATTGATTTACATGACTTTTCTGCTTTGTATGTTAACTTAGCATACTTAGTACATTGTTTTACATCACATCACATCACATGCTATGTATGTCCATTTAGTACATGCTTAGTACATTATTTTACATTGCATCTCTGTTGCATATGTTCCAGTAACATATGGACACATTGTTTTACAGCTCTACCTTGTATGTTTACTCTAGCATACTAGGTACATTATCTTCATAAAACATGCTTACATTTTGGTATGACATTTGGTTTGTTTAAACTATACTATACATTCATTAACACCGATCATGCCGCTCGGTAGTAGGTAGTGGTACCATAGGACTTGACAAATCCCATTCCTGAAATCTCGGGTTTTGTTTGGACGTAAGGAATGACCGAATCCGAATACATTTTCATTTTGATAACTCACTTTTACATAGTTATCCGACTGTCGCAAGGCTTGGATGTATGAATTTTCACAATACCGCATAAATGTTCATATTCAGTATAGCATGCATTTCCACAAGACATACTATTGATTTAAACTATGCTTTACTTCAATACTTTGTTTTTGTGCATATGGTTTAGTTGATACATTTCACTAGCCATACATATCATTTTGTTTACACATTACATGATTTACATTGATCATGCATTTCCACAAGACATCGCTTTGATTTAAACTTTGTTTTACTTCAATACTTTGTTTTTGTGCATATGGTTTAGTTGATACATTTCACTAGCCATACATATCATTTTGTTTACACATTACATGATTTACATTGATCATGCATTTCCACAAGACATCGCTTTGATTTAAACTATGTTTTACTTCAATACCTTGTTTTTGTGCATATGGTTTAGTTGATACATTTCACTAGCCATACATATCATTTTGTTTACACATTACATGATTTACATTGATCATGCATTTCCACAAGACATCGCTTTGATTTAAACTATGTTTTACTTCAATACTTTGTTTTTGTGCATATGGTTTAGTTGATACATTTCACTAGCCATACATATCATTTTGTTTACACATTACATGATTTACATTTGACGCATGAACATTATTGACATTGATTATACATTACATGACTCACATCTTGACATAAACATTTTGACATATTATTCAATACATTTGGCAATTGGTTTAAACATAGACATCTTACATTGTTGGTTTGGTTTGAGTAAGTGATTAAGTAACGAGGCGTGTGTAATATGATACAAGCATGGTGGATACGCCGCTGGTACTTCCTATATATAAGTGTTTGTATGGTATTACATATCGTAGCGTTATTTGAATCATTTTAATTTGAGACATATAACATTTTATACAAACAACATATTTTTCACAAGACATTGATTTACAAACAACTTATCTTATACAAACTCATTTTACATGGTTATTTATTTAACCATGCATTATTCTCTTATCTATACATATCATCTGATTTTATCGTTTTTCAAATGATTTACAAAACAAAGCAAATTACAAGGTTCATGACTAAACAATTTCTCAAACATAAGTCATGAATCCTATTTTCACAAAACCTATGTACTCGCCGGCATTTTTATGCTGACGTACCTATTTTCACATGTGTTTCAGGAAATGAAGCATAGGATTGATCAAGATACACTTAGGCGGACTTGGGCCTTAGTGACAATAAAAGATGGAAGACTAGTTAATTTTGTTATACTTTATTGTTTGTTATGACATTGTAACCATTTTATTAATTAAAACAATATTTAAATTTCCATGTGTTATGAAACAATGATTCTGTTACAACACTCCCCGACGTTTTCCGCCACGTTTTGTTGTTTTACGTGGTCGGGGTGTGACACGGAATTACCATCTAATTTTTTGCAAAATAACCTATATGTTATTTCGTGGGAAATACCTATAAACACACTTTTCTCGTTTTGCGTGCCCTGATCTATCTAATACAAAGCAAGACTCGATACAAGATGAAGTCGATAGACGGATGCACCAACAGACTCCCCCTCGGATATTGACGAAGTCTTCAGTGTTGAGTCTTCAATCTTCAGTCTTTATCAGTCTTCTCGAACTCTTCCAAAGTATCTAACAATATAAAGCATCCTCAATCTTCTTTCTTCTCTTTTCATCAGCACCAACACATAACCTCCTCCTCGGATGTTGATCTTCAAAGATTCAGAATCGCAACCTGACTCTTCAAGCTTTCTAATTCTCTTGATCAGATCTCTTGATTCCTTAAGTTCATCAGCATCAATCATTCTAAGATCGTAACCTGGCGTTCACAGGTTCACAGGTTCAAGATCGATTCCTGGCTCTATTTGGCATCTATTAAGAATTCGAAACCTGGCTAACCTGCAAAGAACTCTACCCAAAAATAAATTTCACAAATTTATAATTTGACAAATTTAGAAATTACTGGTAGATTTCATTCAAAAACACCACTCTTATTGTGAGGTAGACTTAATTTTAACAATGTTTATCTCTGATGAATCACTTGTAAAAATACCATTGTTCTTTTCAAAACACATTCTCCCAATCCAATTGTCGTCATGTTTAGCACTTAGAATTGTGAAATCAGCTCTCCAACATCAGTTGTCTAAAATCTTTTTGTATTTTTCAAAATTTATGCTAAAACACACTGAAAATCTTTTTGAATTTTGATTAAAATGAAATGCAATAAAGAAATATATACAAACAATATTTTTGTGAGTTTGTGTAAGAGGATCATATCAGTTTTTGAGACAAATCACTAACACCATTAAGCTATAAACATTTAAGTTCTAAACGATTCACTTAGATTGTCAGTATACTGATCCACTTAAATTTTCACACAAAGTTCAATTGTTTTGAGATACAAGATTAATGTTTTAGAGACTTAAACTTATTCGCGTGTCCCACCTCAGAATATACTCCCGTATCCAGATCCCAATATTCAGTCTTACAGGTGAGTATAGCTAGATGATATCTGTAAAGGTTAAATGCGAGGGCCGTGAGAGCTCAGACTATTGCTTCCGCAAAATCAGAGAGATGACGGCTTCGACTTAAGGTGTGTTCCCTTTAGAGAATATTTTCTTCAACAGCACATGATTAGTATTTTGCAATGTGTCATCATTTTTTATGCTGAGGGCGGTGCTATATTTCAAGCAAGCGTAAAGTATTATACGGGGACTAGGCCATTGCTTCCGCAAAATCAGAAGTCCCGGGATAATACCCCAGATATCACTAAGCATAAAGACCTAGTATCTCAGAAAGAGGGGTCTTTCAAACAAGATTTCGGGGGTTACCCATATATCCGAGAGATGTTCCCCACTAAATAAGTAAGTTTGAAATTTAGGTTTATATCTCGACACAATCTACTAAATGTGCAATAACCTACTGGCACATCATCAGAGAGACCGTTTATCACATTTTTCCTTTTAATTCTTTATCATGTTGTGATCGTCTACTGATGTACTATCATTTCCTCTTTTTCTCAACAAAGCTGTTTTTCATTTTATCATGTTTGTTAGTTTTTCAAATTTTTAAATGTTTTTCGATTTTCTGAAATTTCTTACTCCCCCTAAAATGCAAAATCATTTTAAAGAAATTTGAAAACAAACTGTACAAATAAAGTGACAACTAGTGTGAATTGCTTCAATTCACCATCCACTTGGCATAAACAATCAGAACTCCCCCTGACAACAAACTATTTTCCCATTGATTTCAAAACACTTAAGTTTGTTTTAATCGAATGGTTTTTCCGAAAAATTAGTTTTGTTGAAATCATTTGTAGGTTAGGGGATTCATTCATCACTTTGTTCTTTCATCTTCAACTTTTTGAAAAATGTAACAATTTTAAGTTCAATCAACAAATACCACTTGTAGAAAATCAAGTACAACTTAATGTCCCTGATTTACCACTTATAGATCGAAATATCACAAACGTGAATTTCTCAAGAAAGATGCCGATTCCTACTCCACTCTTACCAACCTGGGAGCTCCGGCAAGTCCAGAGTTTTAATCGTAATAATAGGTTCCATCCCAGTCACAAACCTGGGATGACCCATTTTTACCTGGTTTCTTCATTTTCTTCTCGTAAAATTACTTTACCCCTTTGACCTTCCCGTCAACCATTTTTCCAAAAATATTTTGAACTTGGGGGTTAAAAGCTTTTTCAACATCAAATTCTTTCTTTTCAGAGAAGAACTGATTTGAAATCTCAATTTTTCCAACTTTTTGTTTAAAATTTTCAGCCCTCAACGGTGGAAAATTTACGTCATCCATTGGAGGAACTGATTTTTCATCTTTTAAAACAACATGTGGCTCATCTGACTTTGTGAAATCAGATTGATCACAAGAACTATCCTCAGATTTCTTAACAACCCATTTTTGGTTGTCAAGATTTGCTTTTCTTTTGTAAAACCTTTTTGAACTTTCACCAACCTCAAATTTTGAATTTTTGAAAACTATAAATTGTTTGGTTGGCGGTTCATTTTCAACCATCTTTTCTTTCAGTTTAACAAAAACTTCCTGATTTGTTTGGATTGCCTTTGGACAATTCCTGGCAATATGACCAACTGTTTTGCATTGAAAACAGGTTCTTGTCTCTGTCTTTTGAGCAACTTCCTTCTTCATTTCTTCTTGCTTCTTAGCAAGGAATTCTTTGTTTGATTGATTCCTGAACAATTGCTCCTTTTCTTCTTCTGATGATTTTCCTGAAACAAACACAATTTTTGGTTTATAAGTTTTTTCATTTTTATGATTTTTCGGTGGAATAAATCCAAGACCTTTTCTTTTGAAATTACCATTATGGTTTGGTTTCTTTTGAAAACCAGAACCAGAACTGTAACCCTTTTTCTTGTTTAAACATTGTTGAACTCTTGATGTGTAAGGTTTAGATTTTTCAGAAAGATTTACATCTTTTATTTCAGAAATATTAATTTCTGTTAATTTGAAAACCTTTTTAATCATTTCAGTTTTAACACCTCTTATTGGAAATTCTTCATTAGAATATAATTTTTCAGAATCATTCAAAATATAAGCTACTTTGAATGTTTCGTCATTCAAATTAGACTTTGATAACAGAAATTCTTTATTGTAAACCCGTTTGTCCTTTTTGACTGTTGACTTTGACTTGTCAGACTTTGACTCTGAGTTTGACTCCGACTTTGACTCCTCTGTTTCATCTTTATCCAACACCTGATCGACCACTTTCTTTATTAATTCGGACTCGTGATCAGTGTCAGATGATGTAAACGTAACATCAATGTTTTCTGGCAAGTTAACTGAAGGCTCAGACTCCCACTGTAAATTGGTTGCCTTTTTTACTATTTCTGAATCTGGATTTCGTGGAGAATATCCATTTTCAAGTGGGGGTGGACACTTGTTGTAACTGACACTCTGTTTCTTACCAGATATCTTCACTTCAGTATCTGTTCTCTTTTCAGAATTCTTGTCTTCAGATACTTCCTCTTCATCAAATGCCTTCATGCCTTCAACGGTTGGATAAATCCTGTCAATAACATAAGAAGTACATGAGTAACTTTTTAACAAATGCTTTACTCTCTCTGTTTCTATCCTTTGTGTTTCCAGTTTCTGTTCTAGCACAACACACTTCTCAATATAATTGTTGACAACTTTTTGCTTTGTCATGAAAGCTCCTTGAAGTGTTTTCATAGCTGTTGCTTGTTCACTGCTTGATAGATTGTACTGATTCATCACTTTGTTTAGAACATCATATGATTCTTTCAATCTGTTCATGTTATGAATCAAAGTACTATTTTGCTTCTTCACTGCCTCACAATTTTCACATATCACCGGAATCTTTTGTGCATCAGCTTCTGCTTCAAATTTAAAAACTGGAATGTCTTTTATTTTCTTCCTTATCACAGTAACTTCTTCATCATCATCACTGCTGACAAGTTTTTTAACTTTCTTCTTTTTCTTTTTAGCTTTTTCATCATCACTGTCACTTTCTTCCATCAATCTCAAGTGCTCTTCCATTTTTCTTGCATAATAATCATCATCATTATCACTATCTTCAGCAACTCGAGCAACAAAAGCTTTGTGATTTGAAGTTTTGTTAGGATCATAATCATCCCAACTGAAATTTGCCAAGCTAAAGCCTTCTGGTAATTTTTCATCATCTTGGTTTATCAGACATGCTTTACTATCAGCTGAAACATATTTGTCCCAACTGAAACCTTTCGATGATTTCTTATCTTCTTGATTCACCATACATGCTCTCTTTGATGATTCTTCAATCTCCTTCCTAGCATGAGCAGTTTGTGGTTGTTGTTGTTGTTGAGCAACTTGATGATAAATTGCTTTTCGATAATAATCATTATTGTTGAACGGATTTTGAGCTCCACTTGCTTCGCGATTTGTGCACTCTCTCTTGAAGTGTCCTTTTTCCCTGCAACGAAAACAAGTAACTTTAGATTTATCAAAACCTAAAGTAGAAACATTTGCATCACGGAAATCATCTCTTCCCGTAATTTGTTTAAACTTTTCGGCTCTCCTCAACACACTCGCTAAACACCACTTTATATCCATTAATTCCATCTCCTCAGCATCGATTTGATCGTAATCCTCTTTTATTAACATTGGATTCCCGATCTTTCCTGCCACTAAACTCCCATATGACTCCAACACAGTCCCCAACAAAGACATGTGACTTTTTGCAATTTCTTCTGAATAATCTTGATCATTCTCAAGATTTAGTACAATGTTGCATTGTAATCTCTTGCCATTTTTGGTTGCAGAAATGTTTGGATCAAATGATGGATACGAAGAAAAACTTGTTTTACTGTTTGATCCTTTGGATGACCCTCCAGATGAAGTTTTAGCATTGAACGCAGTCTCAACCTTTGGTGACATGTTGGTGGTTTTATCACTGATTCTACCTTTGTAATAAAGACCGATATCTTGTTCACTATCAAAATATTTCATTCTAGATATCTTCTGTTGTTCCATCTCCTGAGCTTCAAGTTTCTCAATGAACTTACTCAGTGTCAAATTCCCAAAATCTTTCTTATTTCTCAACATCATCAAATATGTGCCCCAAGTTTCATGTGGCAACGCATCAGCTAACTTCTCAATCAATTCTTCATTATCTTTTGTGATGCTCACCCTCTTCATGCTAACTAACAAATTGCAGTATCTTTCGTTAATCTGCTTTGTGCTCTCAGTTCTCAATCCACGAAATAGATCAAATTCTTTCTTCAAAAGCGATTTCTTGTTCTTGATCATTTCTTTGCTTCCAACAAACTTTGATTTTAAAGCTTTCCAAATTGAATAAGCAGTTCCATTGTGTTGCAATAACACCAAGATATCTTCCTTTACGGCTTGATGCAATAAACTTGTCATCATTTTCTCATCTTCGTATTTCTTTTTATCTTCAGCACTAAGATCTTTAATTGCAATAATCTCCTCATCATCAGTCATTGGTCTAACATATTTCGTTTCAACACATTCCCAAGCATCCAAATAATTTGCTTGAACCCAATTCTCAAATCGTTCCTCCAATCCTTTATACTCCTCAATGTTCATAAGCTTTGGCGGTTTTTGCATAGTTCCCGTTTCATTTTCCATGTTCAAGTTATTAGTAATAGCAGTCGGAGTAGTCGGGGTAGCAAAGGCATTATAAAATTCCTCTTCCATGTTTCGGTAACAAATTTCCCAAACAGACAGTTTCAAACGAAATTATCTTTCAAACGAAATACCCTCTTCAAGCGGAATTAACTTTTGGTGCGAAATCACCTTTCCAGCGAAATAACCTTGTTCAAGCGAAATAACAATCTGGTGCGAAATAACTAATTTCGTGCGAAATTAACCCCCTTTCAAACGAAATAACAACTTGATGCGAAATTACTAATTTCGTGTGAAACTCTCAAACGAAATTACACTCTGATGCGAAATTAGGCTATTTCATGCGAAAATAGACACTTATTTCGGGCGAAATTATGCTGATGTCATCTTCTCGAGCTGTTTTTGTCAAAATTTATCAAGTTATTGTTCGATTTTAAGTCTGAAACTTTCAAGGGTTTGTTAAAACACTATTGCGCACATAATGTGAAAAATTTAAAGCATTTTGACCGTGAAAACTTGTTAATTGTGAAAAAGAAGGTGTAGAAATCAGAAATTGCAGCTGAAATGGTACGAACTCTTCCTCCTGAGCTCTGATACCACTTGTAGGATCGTTTTCTGACCCAAATGAGTCGATCAGAAGAGTTTTTGCTCGATACGAAAGGCGGAAACAGACGTATCAAGTCAATTCAGCTTGATATTCACTTTAAACTGTCTTTTGATTGATTTGACAAAGATTTACAGCGAGTAGACACTTCGGCAGCACTTCGGCTCTCAAACCGGAAAGTTATTTCGTGCCAAATGACAAGGCACAACCTAGTATTTATAGGCATGGTGATTTCGCACGAAACACGTTCAAGCGAAATCAGCTCACACGAAATAACCTATGTGTTATTTCGTGCGAAATACCTATAAACACACTTTTCTCGTTTTGCGTGCCCTGATCTATCTAATATAAAGCAAGACTTGATACAAGACGAAGTCGACAGATGGATGCACCAACAAAACCCGGCATAACCTTCATTGATTGATTTGACATCGTATAGCAGTGCTAACATCCCTGTCATGTGCCTCGAGGCGCCTCTATCCATTATCCATTTAGAAATGATAGACCTAGGAAGCCCCTGCACACCTCAAAAGACATTTACTTAAACAACGATACCCAAGATTTTTCAACAGTTGGTATACTACCAGACACAATATCATGAGCTACTTTGTCAAGTTTTGGAATATTAAAGACAACGTTTGGAACATCAGGTTCTGGTTTTGATTTTGATTTTAGAGTTCCTTCCTTGATAGGTGGGAATTCTTCAATCAACTTACCTAATTCAAAGTCAATTTTCTCATTGTTGGTTGCAAAGATTTTCGGTTCAGATTTTAAAACCTCTTCCATTTTCTTTTCCTTAAAAGATTGTTTAGGTTTCTCCACCCATGATTGACTTTGGGAAGTCTTTGTTTTAGAATAAACCTTTGAAATCTTTTGTGCTTTTGAAGATTCACCAATTTCAAAAGTTGATTTTGATTTGTCTTCAGACTTCAATGATTCACCGTGTTTCAGAATACGCACGGGGAATACCATAGGTGATTTTCCCTTTACATCTTTTGAAATTTTTGGTTTTGGTTTTTGGAAAAATGGTTTTATGATCTTTTTGACATATTGTTTGGCCATGTGACCAATTTCATTGCAGCGATAACAGATTCTTTTGTCATATTCAACAAAAGTGGATCTGTTGGTCTCATCTCTTATCTTTTTGGCCGCAATAAAATCGTCAATAGCTTGTTTACTAAAGATATAATCCTTTTCGGCCTCTGTATTCTTTCCAGCGACAAACACTTCGCTCAATTTTTCTTTTGGCTTAACTTCGTTCTTAGCCATTTTCTTCTCAAAACCAACACCTTTCTTTTTGAAATTATTACCATGTCTCTTGTTACCGTTGTTACCCACCCATTCATTCTTCTTTCCCGGGTTGTTTGTCTGCTGTTGTTTAGCAAAAGATTTTTTCGGTTTTGAAAGAAACGAATTGTTGTTGACTTCTGAGATATCAATTTCCACAAGTTTAAAAACTTTTTCAACATTTTCCAGATTCGCATTTTGAATTGGGTACTCAAAATCAGTATACAGTTTGTCAGTTCCGGTCATTGTGTAAACCACAATGATCAAATCGTCATCCAAAACTTTATCTGATTTTGGTATAAACTTATCAAGAAAGTTTCCGTCATCTTCAGAATCTGAACTGGAATTCTCAAAATGAGTTTTAACCATTCCGAAATTAGTGTTATCACTCTCTTCATCTAACACTTGGTCTACAACTATTTTAACCAATTGTGATTCGTTGTCGGTGTCAGATGGAGAGAATGTAACATCTATGTTTTCCGGTAACTCATTCTCCACTGTTCTCAATTTGAGATTCAAAGCCTCCTCCACCCCATCTGGATATTTCTTAGTATAATGATTCCACGTTGGGGGTGGAACATTTTTGAAATCAGTTTGTTGAGGAACGATCTGATCAATCACATACGAAGATGAAAGATAAGTGATCAACTTTTTGTCGACTCTTTCTGTCTCAATGCGCATCAGTTCAAGTTCCTTCTTTAGAGATACAATTTTGTCCAAATGGATGTTAATCATCATTTGCTTTTCCATGACCGTAGCTTTGAGCAGATTAACAATTTTATCATTTTCTTTACTCTCATTTTGAATCGCTTTAATTGATCGTGACAGAGTGTCAAAAGCTTCTTTAACGTCATTAAAATTAAATTTTAATTTGTCGTTAAACTTTTTCAACTCTTAAAACTGTTTGTCTTTTTCAAGACAGTCCATGCATGGTTTTAAAAGTTTTTGCATGGCATTTCAGGAATTGGATCAACCTTTTCAAAAGCATTTTCTTGTTTGTCATTTTTTACTATCTGATTTACCAAACTCTCCGGACTCGGACTCAGATTTCTCTCCGAATTTGGACTTCACATTTTCTGATTTGCCATCGGACTCGGACTTCTCTCCTGATTTGTCATCGGACTCAGACTTCACATTTTCAACTGACACTGACTCTTGAGTTGCATCTTTGGTCTCATTGTTATCAGAAGGTGTTTTAGTTTGTTCTACCTCTTGCAGCTTGACCATAAGAGCTTTGTCTGCAATTTCTTTCAAAGTCACTTTATTCATTTCCTTTGAGACATCAATGATCTCTTGAACCGGTGTTTGTTCAACTTCCTACTGTGGGCAGAAACCCGTAGTCGGTTTACTGAAGAAACCTGCAAAAGAATCAAACACATTAGCTGGCATTATAGATTTAAATGCATTAGTAATAACCTCCTGTTCAGACTGATAATAGTAGACCGCTGCTGCTGCCTCTTCTAGTTCTGCAAAACTTTCATCATTCACCACTTCACTGACTTCTTCAACTTCAACAATTTCAGCCATCATTGCAAGACCACCTACTGGAATGTACTTATCCCAACTGAAACCTTCTGGAAGCTTTTCATCATCTTGATTCACCAAAAGAGCTTTTTCTTTGGATGGACTATTCTCGATTTGAGGTCTTGTATTGAATGGTTGTTGACTATTTTTATGATAGATGACATGTCGGTAATAATCGTTGGCGAATGGATTCTGGTGGTTATTGACTTCTTTGTTCGGACATTCACGCTTGAAGTGCCCCTTTTCTTTACACTTGAAGCAAGTCACCTTTGATTTATCGAATCCAAGTTTAGGATCAGGACCTGCGAGACTACTTCTTCTGGTAATTTCCATGAACTTTTGAGCTCTTCTCACAATGCTCGCCATTCCCCATTTGATGTCGATGAGTTCTAGTTCTTTTGGATCAATTTGATCGTAATCTTCTTTTGTCATGTCTGGGTTACCTATTCGTCTGGCTTCTAGACTCTCGTAAGACTCAAGTACAGAAGCTAGAACTGCTATATGCTGCTTTGCGGCTGTCTCGGTAAAATCTTGACCGTTTTTTATGTTAACAGCAATGTTACACAGTATCCCATGAGCATAACTCTGATTGTTCGAACCTGAAGAACTTTGAGAAGAAACTTGTTCTTGAGAACTCTAAACCTTAGGATTCGGTTCGTAATTTGAAAATGGTGAAAAGTTGTTGTTAGATGTAACAACTGTGCTTGTAATCATTGTGAACAGTTCTATTATCAATAAAACAATGTTATTTGATCCCAAGGGTAAGTCTATTTCAGATATTCCTGTCGTTCGGGAATATTCTGAAGTGTTCCCTGAAGATTTACCTGGTCTACCTCCAGCACGCCAAGTCGAGTTCCGCATTGATCTCGTACCTGGTGCAAATCCCATTGCCAGAGCTCCATATCGTCTTGCACCATCTGAGATGCAAGAGTTGTCTAAACAGCTTCAGGAGCTCTCTGACAAAGGCTTTATCCGTCCCAGTTTTTCACCTTGGGGTGCTCCCGTTCTTTTTGTCAAGAAGAAGGATGGATCCTTTAGGATGTGTATCGATTATCGTGAGCTTAACAAGCTTACCATCAAGAATCGATATCCCCTACCTCGCATCGATGATCTCTTTGATCAGTTACAAGGCGCTGCTTATTTTTCGAAGATTGATCTGCGATCTGGATATCATCAACTTCGGGTGCAAGAAGAAGACATTCCGAAGACAGCGTTCCGTACTCGTTATGGACATTATGAATTCACAGTCATGCCATTCGGTTTGACTAATGCTCCTGCTGTTTTCATGGACTTAATGAATAGGGTCTGCAAACCTTATTTGGATCAGTTCGTCATTGTTTTTATTGATGACATCTTGATTTACTCTAAGACGCGAGCTGATCACGAGCAACATCTTCGTCTTACTCTGGAACTCCTAAAGAAAGAACAACTTTTCTCCAAATTCTCCAAGTGTGAATTTTGGCTTAAAGAAGTTCAATTTTTGGGGCATGTTATCAATGAACGGGGTATTCATGTAGATCCCTCCAAGATCAGTGCGATTAAGGATTGGGATACGCCTACTACTCCTACTGAAGTTCGTTCTTTTCTTGGTCTAGCGGGTTATTACCGCCGCTTCATAGAAAACTTCTCGAAGATTGCAGTTCCTCTAACTGCTCTAACTCAGAAGAAAATGCCCTTTTATTGGGGATACAAACAAGAGGAAGCTTTTCAACACCTGAAGCAGAAGCTTTGCGATGCGCCTGTTCTATCATTGCCTGAGGGTGATGATGATTTTGTTGTGTATTGTGATGCATCGAAATTGGGTCTTGGCTGTGTTCTTATGCAAAGGAACAAAGTCATAGCATATGCATCAAGGCAGTTGAAGATACATGAGAAGAACTACACCACTCATGATCTTGAGTTGGGTGCAGTTGTCTTTGCTCTCAAGATCTGGATACACTATTTGTACGGTACAAAATGTGTGGTTTTCACTGACCACAAAATTCTTCAGCATATCTTCAACCAGAAGGAACTCAACATGAGACAGCGACGTTGGGTTGAGCTTTTAAACGACTATGACTGCGAAATTCGCTACCATCCTGGTAAGGCGAATGTCGTAGCTGATGCATTGGTTCTCATTTTTGGAGAACCATGCAATCTACTATGGGGACCCAACTTAATCTGAGCACAGCTTATCATCCGCAAACGGATGGTCAATCTGAGAGAACAATCCAGACTCTGGAGGATATGCTAAGAGCTTGTGTGATCGATTTTGGTGGTAGCTGGGATTCACATCTTAAATTGATTGAATTCTCCTACAACAACAGTTATCACACCAGCATCAAAATGGCTCCTTTCGAGGCTCTCTATGGTCGAAAATGTCGTTCACCAGTCTGCTGGAATGAGATTGGCGAGGCTCAACTTACTGGACCTGCCCTCATTTTAGAGACAACTGACAAGGTCAAGAAAGTTCGTGATAACCTTCAGGCAGCTAGAAGCCGTCAGAAGATTTACGCGGACCCAAAACGCAAAGCCTTGGAATTTCAAGTCGGTGATCGAGTATTACTTAAGGTCTCACCTTGGAAAGGTGTGATCAGATTTGGAAAGAAAGGAAAACTTGCACCTAGATACGTTGGACCATTCAAGATCGTCGAAAGAATCGGAAAGGTAGCCTACAGACTTGAGTTACCTCCTGAACTTGGAAATGTTCATCCAACTTTTCACGTGTCCAATCTCAAGAAGTGTTCAGCTGATGAAAACTTCTCCATACCGCTTGACGAAATTCGGGTTGGCAAAACACTGAAATTTGTTGAGAAACCAGTGGAAATCATGGAACGTGAAGTCAAGTGGCTTAAACGCAAGCGCATTCCTTTGGTCAAAGTTCGCTGGGAAGCTAAGCGTGGACCTGAGTTTACTTGGGAACGCGAAGATCAAATGAAGGCGAAATATCCACATCTTTTTCCACAAGTTTCCTCTAAATAAATTTCGGGACGAAATTTCCACAAGTAGGGGAGACTGTAACAACTGTGCTTGTAATCATTGTGAACAGTTCTATTATCAATAAAACAATGTTATTTGATCCCAATGTTTGTTTGATTGTGTTTTACATTTTTCATGTTTTGACTTTTGTTCAATTCCAAACTCTACATCACTTTCTGGAGAGTTATACGCAAACTAGTGCGTAAACGTACTCAGTTTAATGCGAGAAATACTCTGGAACATCAACATATACTCAACATACCTTAAATAACCTTTACATAACTTAGAAATAAGTTTTGAAGGCTTTGGTATGGCAAAAACAAGTTAATTCGACTACAGGGACTAAATATGACAAACTGCGAAAGTATGCCAATTTGAACTGTAAGAAACATTCCGGAACATAACCATAAGTTAAACACACCTTAAATATCCTTTACATAGCTTAGAAATAGGCTTTGAGGGGTTCGGTGTGCTAAAATAAACTTTTGGGTCATTCAGGGACTAAAAGTGTCAAAAAGTGCACAAGTTTGCATTTTCGTGCATAACTTACGTTCTGAATACATCCGGACATCCAAAAATTTATGTGAGCATGACTATATTATATTTTAGTGTTCGCCATAAGAAAAATTCATTCGTCGCGTCATTTGGATCGTTTTTCGCGCTTATGCGCATTCCGTCGTAATTAAGCGAACATCGCGTTCGTACGGCTAAACGAACCGACATCCGACATATTTTTGAACACATTTTAAGTTTCCTATACTTTAACTTCATTTTAGAGCTTTGAAATGGGGTTAACGGGCCTTAAACGTGTCGAAAATGGGCTGATTGCATTGCAGGGACCAAAGTTGTAATTCTGCCAAAATGTACCTTACGGACCTCAAGCAAAATGACCTTACGGTCCGTAAGGCAACCTGCAGAATAGATCAGACTTAACAGTCAGCATTTCCAGCTGTTGCAACCTCACCCACACTTTTCCCACTTGCCTAATATGTTGATAAACATCATTTTTAGCCACCATGAGTTTCCGACACTTGTACGGCTTGGATTAAGGCACGTTATTCAACAAACGATCTTAACGGTTACCCGAAAACTATAAATACCCCAACACCCCCATTGCTAAAATCACAAGAAATTTGATTTGAGAAACTCTAAGTTGAAACATTTGTTTCATACCTGAGATTTTTGAATCGAGTTTAGCATTCGGGGACCCTTCGTAAGTATTCTTTCGTTCTTTTCCTTATTTTATTGCTTTTCGAGTCAGAAAGTCAAACTTTGTTTGACTTTCAACGTTGACCAGTAATGGTCAATGCGAAGTTCGTTTGAACTTCGCAACGTGAGTGTAATCACGTTGGTCATAGTCCCTTGGGACTATGCCCACTGATTACCACGTTGTCTAGGGTCGTAGGGTAGGCGATCTAATAAATCGCCTATACCTTCGAACCCGACCCAGTTTGGTCGATCATTAGGATCCGACCAAATACATTAGGTGACCATAGTGTAGGGAATAACCTTCCGAGGTTATACCTTATGGTCACATCGTTTAAGTAGTTGTATGATAGGTAGTTTATATGCCTTAGGTAAATTACCAGAATACCCTTTTCATGTATAATTGGTAATTTAGCATATGTAACCTAAATTTTTGTCACATAACTGATTATGTAACATGTTTAGGCATATAACACTTGTCATAGGACTAGTTAGGCGGTCCAAACGCGTTTCACGCGCACGACGCGTTAAAGTAGCATAAGCTTCCTAAACGGGTCGTAATGGGTCGTAAACAATTATGTTAAGTTTCATTTAGTATGTAGGCTTTGTTAAACCAAATGACACGAGTCTCTACACTCGTTTGGTTTACAAACCCTCATTCTATCCAATCATCCGATTTAGGTCCGGTTTATTAACATAGTTACCTATATTAGGTGCCGTTTGATTCCGTGATCTATATCATTGCTTGGTGGTTATCTTTAGACATCTGAGCAATCTCAAGTGAGTACATAGACCCCTCTTTTACTGTTTTCCAAACATTTTGGGGTGAAACACATGTGCCTACTTGTTACTTTCATGCTTTCCTGTTTTCACATCATATACCTGCTATGTTCATTAGTACACTATAGTACATGATTTTATTACATTTCATGCTAGGTGTGCCCATTGTGTGCATTACTTGGTACATTGTTTTACATTACATTTCATGCTAGGTGTGCCCATTGTGTGCATTACTTGGTACATTGTTTTACCTTACATTTCATGCTAGGTGTGCCCATTGTGTGCATTACTTGGTACATTGTTTTACATTACATTTCATACTAGGTGTGCCCATTGTGTGCATTACTTAGTACATTGTTTTACATTACATTTCATGCTAGGTGTGCCCATTGTGTGCATTACTTGGTACATTGTTTTACATTACATTTCATGCTAGGTGTGCCCATTGTGTGCATTACTTAGTACATCGTTTTACATTACATCTTCACGCTACGTATGTTCATTTGATTACATACTTAGTGCATCACATGCTTACATTTTTGGTATGACATTTGGTTTGTTTAACATGGAACAATACATTCATTAACATTGATCATGATACTAGGGCGGACCTGTGCCTTAGAGACTTTAAAAGAAGATAGACTATGTTTAATTATGTTATAAACTCTGTATTTCTGTTTAAAACAATGAAACTCTTGTGTTGATAAATAAAAATACAACTTTGTATGCCATGGTTATGAAACAATTTATTCTGTCGCGATCACTCCCCGGCGTTTCCGCCGCGGTTCGTTGTTATACGCGGTCGGGGTGTGACAGATGAGTTGGTATCAGAGCCAATGGTTATAGGGAATTAGGTTATTAGTAATGCTTTGACCTAGACTATAACTTTTCTAGGACCCTAACACAAGTTATCTTGTGTTTAGATCTTAAAACATGTACATCACCTATCCTTAGGTGATTATCAAAACAAGAACCAAATTTTCCGAAACGATTTTTTTTTTGAAAAACAATCATCTGTTTTTGAATGATTTATTACAAGGTTTTGAACCCTCAATTGTAAGGTTTTGAACCCTCTGTTATATGGTTTTGTACCCTTTTCAGTTTGGTTTTTGGCCTTGTGCCTTCAAATTTTCAAAATCCCGTCAAA
This sequence comes from Helianthus tuberosus, assembly GCA_030545235.1. Lineage (NCBI taxonomy): Eukaryota > Viridiplantae > Streptophyta > Magnoliopsida > Asterales > Asteraceae > Helianthus > Helianthus tuberosus. Next base: position 165,628,873 of record CM060423.1, on the reverse strand, counting down.
CGTTTTGGGTTTTAAATAATGTGAACATGTGCAAACTGGAAGGGTGAATGCCTGTATTCTGGGTTTTCTGTCTAGGCAAGCACTTCGTATACATCTCATCAGACGCGAGACCAGTTGTGCTTACCTGGGAATTCCTGGGATGAGTGTTCACTTATAGGCGAGCATGTCTTCATTATACATTATTTTTGACCCATTTACTTTGATTAGTCACTGTGTGTCGTTTGTTTGCTTTGTGATACGGACGAATGACCACCATCTTTGCTTTCGTTGATTTTGTTTCATCTCATTCTCTTCATCCAATCATCTCACTCGTTTCCTTTCATGTTTTCCTCTTTTAGAATGCCTCCTCGACGCGACAATCTGATAGCAACTGCCGAGCTGGCAGAAATTATTGCGCAGCAGATGGCTGCTCAATTTCCAAATCTCTTTGCTCAATGGAACCAAGCCAACAATAACAACAACAACAATGTTCCATGCAAATACAAGGATTTTAATCAGGCTAAACCACTCAAGTTTAGTGGTTCTGAAGGAGCGACTGGGCTTCTTCAGTGGTTCGAGAGCAGTGAGAATACTTTCCGCCATGTGCAATGTCTGGATAATCGCAAAGTCGAGTTTGCTTCAAGCGTATTTCAGAAGAGGGCTTTGACATGGTGGAACGGGATTATGAGAGACAGGGGTGCAGAAGTTGCTCTTGCACAGACATGGGCTGAACTTAGAGCCCTTATGATGAGGGAATTCTGTCCTCGTCATGAGCAGCGAGCTTTGGAAAAGGAATTTGATGATTTGAAGCAAGATAGTGGTGAGCACAGGGCTTATACTGATCGGTTTGAAGAGTTGAGTCTGCTTTGCCCGACTATGGTTACCCCACTCGACAAGGCTATCGAGAGATACATCGACGGCCTACCTGACTCGGTACAAGATATTCTTACTGGTAGTAACCCTGCCACACTCCGTCAGGCAATCGAGTTATCAGCGACGCTGACTGAGTCGCAGATCAGGAAGAACAAGTTACACAGGAAGGGTGACAAGGGCAAGAAACAGTCGGCTGACAAGGGTGATAGCAAGAAAGGTCAAAACTTGAATGGAAAGAACTCTGGTTCTTCGAAGAGGTCAAGGAAGCGTAAGGCTTCCCAAAATTTTGCTATCACTGCCCAAGCTAACCAGGCAGCTCCCAACCAACCCGCACAGCTTCCAGCAAAGAAACCCTATACAGGGAATGCACCTTTGTGCAATAGATGCAACAGTCACCATCAGCCGCAACATCAGTGCCGTTTCTGTACTAGCTGTGGGAAGTCAGGTCATCTTGCCGATGTTTGTCGGTTTGCTCAGAATCACGCAGTTCAAAACCCGGCTCAACAAGTTGCACAGCCTCCTGCTCCGCAACAGGGTCAAGCTGCACGACCACAATACCCACCAGGTGCTTGTTACAATTGTGGGGATCTGACCCACTATAGGAATCGGTGCCCAAGACTGGCGAACCAGAACCAGAATCAGGCTCCGGCTCGAGGCCGAGTCTTTAACATGAATGCCCAAGAGGCGCAGGCGGATGATAATGTGGTGAACGGTACGTTCTTTATTAATAATCAGCCTGCATCTGTTCTTTTCGATTCTGGTGCCGATAAGAGTTTCGTGTCATTATCTTTTGAGCAAATGCTTCGCGTGTCTAGAACGAAACTAGGAAAACCTTTGACAGTAGAAGTTGCTAGTGGTGAACCCATTGTTCTTAATTCTGTTCTACGCAACTGCCAGTTGAACCTTAACGACCATCTTTTTCCTATTGACCTCGCGCCTATGCAACTTGGAAGCTTCGACGTTATTGTGGGAATGGATTGGTTATCCAAGCATCACGCAGAGATAGTTTGTTCTAAGAAGATTGTTCGTGTGCCGCTTTCGACAGGCGAGATCCTGCAGGTTCAAGGTGAGAAGCCTATCGGTGGTCTCAAACTCATGTCTTGTTTTAAAGCTCGGAAATATCTGCGGAAGAACTATGTGGCTTTCTTAGCACATGTTACAGAAGATAAAGGCAAGGGTAAGTCTATTTTAGATATTCCTGTCGTTCGGGATTATTCTGAAGTGTTCCCTGAAGATTTACCTGGTCTACCTCCAGCACGCCAAGTCGAGTTCCGCATTGATCTCGTACCTGGTGCAAATCCCATTGCCAGAGCTCCATATCGTCTTGCACCATCTGAGATGCAAGAGTTGTCTAAACAGCTTCAGGAGCTCTCTGACAAAGGCTTTATCCGTCCCAGTTTTTCACCTTGGGGTGCTCCCGTTCTTTTTGTCAAGAAGAAGGATGGATCCTTTAGGATGTGTATCGATTATCGTGAGCTTAACAAGCTTACCATCAAGAATCGATATCCCCTACCTCGCATCGATGATCTCTTTGATCAGTTACAAGGCGCTGCTTATTTTTCGAAGATTGATCTGCGATCTGGATATCATCAACTTCGGGTGCAAGAAGAAGACATTCCGAAGACAGCGTTCCGTACTCGTTATGGACATTATGAATTCACAGTCATGCCATTCGGTTTGACTAATGCTCCTGCTGTTTTCATGGACTTAATGAATAGGGTCTGCAAACCTTATTTGGATCAGTTCGTCATTGTTTTTATTGATGACATCTTGATTTACTCTAAGACGCGAGCTGATCACGAGCAACATCTTCGTCTTACTCTGGAACTCCTAAAGAAAGAACAACTTTTCGCCAAATTCTCCAAGTGTGAATTTTGGCTTAAAGAAGTTCAATTTTTGGGGCATGTTATCAACGAACGGGGTATTCATGTAGATCCCTCCAAGATCAGTGCGATTAAGGATTGGGATACGCCTACTACTCCTACTGAAGTTCGTTCTTTTCTTGGTCTAGCGGGTTATTACCGCCGCTTCATAGAAAACTTCTCGAAGATTGCAGTTCCTCTAACTGCTCTAACTCAGAAGAAAATGCCCTTTTATTGGGGATACAAACAAGAGGAAGCTTTTCAACACCTGAAGCAGAAGCTTTGCGATGCGCCTGTTCTATCATTGCCTGAGGGTGATGATGATTTTGTTGTGTATTGTGATGCATCGAAATTGGGTCTTGGCTGTGTTCTTATGCAAAGGAACAAAGTCATAGCATATGCATCAAGGCAGTTGAAGATACATGAGAAGAACTACACCACTCATGATCTTGAGTTGGGTGCAGTTGTCTTTGCTCTCAAGATCTGGAGACACTATTTGTACGGTACAAAATGTGTGGTTTTCACTGACCACAAAAGTCTTCAGCATATCTTCAACCAGAAGGAACTCAACATGAGACAGCGACGTTGGGTTGAGCTTTTAAACGACTATGACTGCGAAATTCGCTACCATCCTGGTAAGGCGAATGTCGTAGCTGATGCATTGAGTCGTAAGGAACGTACTAAGCTTCATTGTGTACGTGTTCAATCTGTTATTCAAGCTCGATCTGATATTCAAGCACGCATTTCTCAAGCTCAACAATTTTGTGTTTCACAAGGTTTAATGGATAAGGAATTTCCCTATCACATAACGCCTGCTTTGGAACTGAAGGACAATGGATCATATTACTTCATGGACCGTTTGTGGGTCCCAAGCCAGGATGATCTTCGTACCTTGCTTATGGATGAAGCCCATAAGTCTCGCTATTTTATTCATCCGGGCTCAGATAAGATGTATAAGGATCTTCGTATTCACTATTGGTGGCCTGGTATGAAGAAAGACATTGCCTTATACGTATCAAAATGCCTTACTTGTCTTAAGGTTAAGGCTGAACATCAGCGTCCTTCGGGTTTATTGGTACAACCAGAGATCCCAGTTTGGAAATGGGAAAACATTACTATGGATCTTGTTACCAAACTTCCACGCACTAAGAAAGGTCATGATGCCATCTGGGTAGTCGTTGATCGTCTTACAAAGTCAGCACATTTCTTGCCAATCCGTGAGGATTTTCCTGCTGACAGACTTGCTCAAATCTATGTAGATGAAATTGTGGCTCGACATGGTGTTCCTTTGAACATCATTTCTGACAGAGATGCTCGTTTCACTTCTCATTTTTGGAGAACCATGCAATCTGCTATGGGGACCCAACTTAATCTGAGCACAGCTTATCATCCGCAAATGGATGGTCAATCTGAGAGAACAATCCAGACTCTGGAGGATATGCTAAGAGCTTGTGTGATCGATTTTGGTGGTAGCTGGGATTCACATCTTAAATTGATTGAATTCTCCTACAACAACAGTTATCACACCAGCATCAAAATGGCTCCTTTCGAGGCTCTCTATGGTCGAAAATGTCGTTCACCAGTCTACTGGAATGAGATTGGCGAGGCTCAACTTACTGGACCTGCCCTCATTTTAGAGACAACTGACAAGGTCAAGAAAGTTCGTGATAACCTTCAGGCAGCTAGAAGCCGTCAGAAGATTTACGCGGACCCAAAACGCAAAGCCTTGGAATTTCAAGTCGGTGATCGAGTATTACTTAAGGTCTCACCTTGGAAAGGTGTGATCAGATTTGGAAAGAAAGGAAAACTTGCACCTAGATACGTTGGACCATTCAAGATCGTCGAAAGAATCGGAAAGGTAGCCTACAGACTTGAGTTACCTCCTGAACTTGGAAATGTTCATCCAACTTTTCACGTGTCCAATCTCAAGAAGTGTTCAGCTGATGAAAACTTCTCCATACCGCTTGACGAAATTCGGGTTGGCAAAACACTGAAATTTGTTGAGAAACCAGTGGAAATCATGGAACGTGAAGTCAAGTGGCTTAAACGCAAGCGCATTCCTTTGGTCAAAGTTCGCTGGGAAGCTAAGCGTGGACCTGAATTTACTTGGGAACGCGAAGATCAAATGAAGGCGAAATATCCACATCTTTTTCCACAAGTTTCCTCTAAATAAATTTCGGGACGAAATTTCCACAAGTAGGGGAGACTGTAACAACTGTGCTTGTAATCATTGTGAACAGGTCTATTATCAATAAAACAATGTTATTTGATCCCAATGTTTGTTTGATTGTGTTTTACATTTTTCATGTTTGGACTTTTGTTCAATTCCAAACTATACATCACTTTCTGGAGAGTTATACGCAAACTAGTGCGTAAACGTACTCAGTTTAATGCGAGAAATACTCCGGAACATCAACATATACTCAACATACCTTAAATAACCTTTACATAACTTAGAAATAAGTTTTGAAGGCTTTGGTATGGCAAAAACAAGTTAATTCGACTACAGGGACTAAATATGACAAACTGCGAAAGTATGCCAATTTGAACTGTAACAAACATTCCGGAACATAACCATAAGTTAAACACACCTTAAATATCCTTTACATAGCTTAGAAATAGGCTTTGAGGGGTTCGGTGTGCTAAAATAAACTTTTGGGTCATTCAGGGACTAAAAGTGTCAAAAAGTGCACAAGTTTGCATTTTCGTGCATAACTTACGTTCTGAATACATCCGGACATCCAAAAATTTATGTGAGCATGACTATATTATATTTTAGTGTTCGCCATAAGAAAAATTCATTCGTCGCGTCATTTGGATCGTTTTTCGCGCTTATGCGCATTCCGTCGTAATTAAGCGAACATCGCGTTCGTACGGCTAAACGAACCGACATCCGACATATTTTTGAACACATTTTAAGTTTTCTATACTTTAACTTCATTTTAGAGCTTTGAAATGGGGTTAACGGGCCTTAAACGTGTCGAAAATGGGCTGATTGCATTGTAGGGACCAAAGTTGTAATTCTGCCAAAATGTACCTTACGGACCTCAAGCAAAATGACCTTACGGTCCATAAGGCAACCTGCAGAACAGATCAGACTTAACAGTCAGCATTTTCCAGCTGTTGCAACCTCACCCACACTTTTCCCACTTGCCTAATCTGTTGATAAACATCATTTTTAGCCACCATGAGTTTCCGACACTTGTACGGCTTGGATTAAGGCACGTTATTCAACAAACGATCTTAACGGTTACCCGAAAACTATAAATACCCCAACACCCCCATTGCTAAAATCACAAGAAATTTGATTTGAGAAACTCTAAGTTGAAACATTTGTTTCATACCTGAGATTTTTGAATCGAGTTTAGCATTCGGGGACCCTTCGTAAGTATTCTTTCGTTCTTTTCCTTATTTTATTGCTTTTCGAGTCAGAAAGTCAAACTTTGTTTGACTTTCAACGTTGACCAGTAATGGTCAATGCGAAGTTCGTTTGAACTTCGCAACGTGAGTGTAATCACGTTGGTCATAGTCCCTTGGGACTATGCCCACTGATTACCACGTTGTCTAGGGTCGTAGGGTAGGCGATCTAATAAATCGCCTATACCTTCGAACCCGACCCAGTTTGGTCGATCATTAGGATCCGACCAAATACATTAGGTGACCATAGTGTAGGGAATAACCTTCCGAGGTTATACCTTATGGTCACATCGTTTAAGTAGTTGTATGATAGGTAGTTTATATGCCTTAGGTAAATTACCAGAATACCCTTTTCATGTATAATTGGTAATTTAGCATATGTAACCTAAATTTTTGTCACATAACTGATTATGTAACATGTTTAGGCATATAACACTTGTCATAGGACTAGTTAGGCGGTCCAAACGCGTTTCACGCGCACGACGCGTTAAAGTAGCATAAGCTTCCTAAACGGGTCGTAATGGGTCGTAAACAATTATGTTAAGTTTCATTTAGTATGTAGGCTTTGTTAAACCAAATGACACGAGTCTCTACACTCGTTTGGTTTACAAACCCTCATTCTATCCAATCATCCGATTTAGGTCCGGTTTATTAACATAGTTACCTATATTAGGTGCCGTTTGATTCCGTGATCTATATCATTGCTTGGTGGTTATCTTTAGACATCTGAGCAATCTCAAGTGAGTACATAGACCCCTCTTTTACTGTTTTCCAAACATTTTGGGGTGAAACACATGTGCCTACTTGTTACTTTCATGCTTTCCTGTTTTCACATCATATACCTGCTATGTTCATTAGTACACTATAGTACATGATTTTATTACATTTCATGCTAGGTGTGCCCATTGTGTGCATTACTTGGTACATTGTTTTACATTACATTTCATGCTAGGTGTGCCCATTGTGTGCATTACTTGGTACATTGTTTTACCTTACATTTCATGCTAGGTGTGCCCATTGTGTGCATTACTTGGTACATTGTTTTACATTACATTTCATACTAGGTGTGCCCATTGTGTGCATTACTTAGTACATTGTTTTACATTACATTTCATGCTAGGTGTGCCCATTGTGTGCATTACTTGGTACATTGTTTTACATTACATTTCATGCTAGGTGTGCCCATTGTGTGCATTACTTAGTACATCGTTTTACATTACATCTTCACGCTACGTATGTTCATTTGATTACATACTTAGTGCATCACATGCTTACATTTTTGGTATGACATTTGGTTTGTTTAACATGGAACAATACATTCATTAACATTGATCATGATACTAGGGCGGACCTGTGCCTTAGAGACTTTAAAAGAAGATAGACTATGTTTAATTATGTTATAAACTCTGTATTTCTGTTTAAAACAATGAAACTCTTGTGTTGATAAATAAAAATACAACTTTGTATGCCATGGTTATGAAACAATTTATTCTGTCGCGATCACTCCCCGGCGTTTCCGCCGCGGTTCGTTGTTATACGCGGTCGGGGTGTGACATTAGACGTGCTTTGAGGTACTCCCGATGAAGAATCTGCACTGAATGCCGTTTGAATCTTTGGACTTGGAGTAGATGTGGCAGATGAGCTTGCTTTATAATAAAGCTAAACATCTTGTTGTACGTTTGCAGATTTCATTTTACTCATCTTCCGCATTTCAAGCTCTTGAGCTTCAATTCTTTCAATAAACGTACTCAAATTGAAACCCACGTATTCCAAGTTATTCTTCAAAACCATTTAGAACATACCCCACAGTTCTTGTGGTAGTGCGTCAGCCAACTTATCAACCAACTCTTCATCTGTTTTATCGATACTTAAACGTTTCATCTCCAGTACCAAGTGACAGTACTTCTCAATCAACTCTTTCGTTGATTCTCCACTGATAGCAGTAAAAATGTCGAATTCTTTTTTCAGTAGTGCCTTTTTGCTTTTGATCATTGCAGCACTCCCAAGAAATTTCAGTTTAAGAGCATTCCAAAGAGCGAATTCTTTTTTCAGTAGTGCCTTTTTGCTTTTGATCATTGCGGCACTCCCAAGAAATTTCAGTTTAAGAGCATTCCAAATAGATTGCGCGTCATTCTGATGCTGTAACAATACCAGAATATGTTCCTTAATTGCCTGTTGCAATATACTGACCATCTTCTTCTCGGTTTTAAAACTTTCTGCTTCAGCGGGAGTTAACGTGTTAAGTATTTTCGGAAGACAACTTCATTCGTAGGAACTACATATTTTGTTTCAAGTTTCAGCCAACATTCGAGATGATTCGCCTGAACCCACGTGCGAAATCTATCTTGCCACCCCGTATATTCTTTTATGTTGAGCAATTTCGGTGGTTTTTGCATGGTTCCTAGTTCGTTCTCCATATTCACATTCTGGGCTATACTCGCTGAAGTTTGAACTGTCATACCTCCTCCGAAAAACGCATTGTAAAAATCTTGATTATCCATTTTATACTTTGAAAAATGTTTCGAAAAAATTTTTAAGTTTTGAAAATTTAAACTTTCAAGCGAACTGGACTTTCACACTTTCTGGACTTTCAAATGAAGTGGTTTCAAACGAACTGAACGGTTTCACGCGAACTGGAAGTTTCAAACGAACTGGACTTCCAACTCGTGCGAAGTGACAAGTTTTTTGATAAAAGAAGTTTCAGTTCGTGCGAAGTGATGAATTCACACGATCTGGAAAATCAAGTCGTGCGAACTGGTTAAACAATGTGAAAATTTCACACGATCTGGTCTATTTCGTGCGAACTGGACAAGATTTTCAAACGATTTGGCAAAAACTCATGTGACTTGGTTCATTTCGTGCGAACTGAGCATCATTTTCACACGAAGTGAAGTTTTTGGCAATTTTGGATCAATTTTAGTGTGATTTATGGTCTGTAACTTTGTAGGATTGTTTAAAATGGTGTTTTACACGTAATATCCAAAATTCAGTCCATTTTGTCCGTGAATTCGTCTAAAAATCCAAGAAAGAGTAGAAGTATAGAGTTCTAAACCATTCAAAACACTGATATCAACTGATTTAACTCATCCTGAGCTCTGATACCACTTGTAAAATCGAGATTCGATCAATACGAGTCAATCTGAGTCAAATCTGGGTGTCTAGAAAGGCGGAAACATACTAGAAACCTTGCATCAGTGTTAGAATAGGAGTAGAAGAGTAGAAATACACTTTAAACACGTTTTCCATTGATATTAGACTTTTTCGTACAGAGAGAAATGGACAGCAGTTCGGTACACCAAATCTCCAGAAGTTACAAATGAGAAACTACACCAGCCTATTTATAGGCAGCCCAGGTCACACGAGGTTAACATTCCACATCGCACGAACTGGCAACATCCAGTTCGTGCGACCTGACCTTAACACTTGTCAGTTCGTGCGAACTGGCTTCAATACACATAATTTTACATTTTGAACCCTATCTACATATACATGACACGATCTAGGCGATAGACATTATGTACCAACAGTTTCAAGAACTTGATCAACTTTTTCAAAAACATTTTCTTGTTTATCATTTTTACTTTCTAATTTAGCAAACTCTCCGGACTCGGACTCAAATTTCTCTCCGGGTTCGGACTTCACATTTTCTGATTTGTCATCGGACTCGGACTTCACATTTTCTAATTTGTCATCGGACTCGGACTTCTCTCCTGACTCATACGTATCACAAGTCTCGATAATTGACTCCTTTCAACTAACACTGACTCTTGAGTTGCATCTTTGGTCTCATTGTTATCAGAAGATGTTTTACTTTGTTCTACCTCTTGCAGCTTGACCATAAGAGCTTTGTCTGCTATTTTTTTAAAGTCTCTTCATTCATTTCCTTTAAGACATCAATGATCTCTTGAACCAGAGTTTGTTCAACTTCGTACTGTGGGCAAAAACTCGTACTCGGTTCACTAAAGAAGCCAGCAAAATAATCAAACACATTAGCTGGCATTATAGATTTAAATGCATTAGTAATAACCTCCTGTTCAGACTGATAATAGTAGACCGCTACTGCCTCCTCTTCTAGATCTGCAAAACTTTCTTCATTCACCACTTCACTGACTTCTTCAACTTCAGGAACACATTCCTCGATTTCTGATTCCGACTCTTCAAAAATCTCAGCCATCATTGCAAGACCACCTCCTAGAATGTACTTATCCCAAACCCTAGAATGTACTTATCCCAACTGAATCCTTCTGGAATCTTTTCGTCATCTTGATTCACCAAAAGAGCTTTTTCTGTTTGTTTGGATGGACTCTTCTTGATTTGAGGTCGGGGATTGAATGGTTGTTGACTGTTTTTATGATAGATGGCATGTTGGTAATAATCGTTGGCGAATGGATTCTAGTGGTTATTAACTTCTCTGTTAGGACATTCGCGCTTGAAGTGCCCCTTCTCTTTATACTTGAAGCAAGTCACCTTCGATTTGTCGAATCCAAGTTTAGGATCAGGACCTGCGACGCTACTTCTTCCGGTAATTTCCATGAACCTCTGAGCTCTTCTCACAATGCTCGCCATACCCCATTTTATGTCGATGAATTCTAGTTCCTCTGGATCAATTTGATCGTAATCTTCTTTAGTCATGTCTGGGTTACCAATTCGTCCGGCTACTAGACTCTCGTAAGACTCAAGTACCGAAGCTAGAAGTGCTATATGCTGCTTTGCGGCTGTCTTGGTAAAATCTTGACCGTTTTTTATATTAATAGCGATACTGCACAGTATCCCATGACTATAACTCTGATTATTCAAACATGAAGAACTTTGAGAAGAAACCTGTTCTTAAAACTTCTGAACCTTAGGATTCGGTTCGTAATTTGAAAATGGTGAAACGTTGTTGTTAGGCATGCTTTGAGATACTCCCGATGAAGAATCTGCACTGAATGCCGTTTGAATCTTTGGACTCAGAGCAGATGTGGCAGTTGAGTTTCCTTTGTAATAAAGCTGAACATCTTGTTGTACGTTTGCAGATTTCATTTTCCTTATTTTCCGAAGTTCAAGCTCCTGAGCTTCAATTCTCTCAATAAACGTACTCAAATTGAAACCTACGTATTCCAAGTTGTTCTTCAAAACCAATAAGAACGTACCCCATTCTTCTTTTGGTAGTGCGTCAGCTAACTTATCAACCCACTCTTCTTCTGTTTTATCTATATTTAAACTTTTCATCTCCACTACCAAGTGGCATTACCTCTCAATTAACTCTTTCGTTGATTCTCCACTGGTAGCAGTAAATATGTCAAATTCTTTTTTCAGTTGCACCTTTTTGCTTTTGATCATTGAAACACTCCCAAGAAATTTGATTTTAAGAGCATTCCAAATAGATTGCGCATCACCCTGATGCTGTAACAGTACCAAAATGTCTTCCTTAATTGCCTGTTGCAATATACTGACCATCTTCTTCTCGGCTTTAAAGTTTTCTTGTTCAGCCAGAGTTAACGTGTTAAGTGTTTTCAGAAGACCAGCATCATTCATAGGAACTACATATTTAGTTTCAACTTTCAGCCAACATTCGAGGTGATTCGCCTGAACCCACGTGCGAAATCTATCCTGCCACCCCGAATAATCTTCAATGTTGAGCAGTTTCGGTGATTTTTGCATCGTTCCTAGCTCGTTCTCCATATTCACATTCTGAGCTATACTTGTTGGAGTTTGAACAGTCATACCTCCTCCAAAAAACGCATTGTAAAACTCTTGGTTGTCCATTTTATACTTTGAAAAATGTTTCGAAAAAATTTCTAAGTTTTGAAAAATTACAGTTTCAAGCGACCTGGACTTTCAAACAATCTGGACTTTCAGACGACCTGGATCTTTCAAACGACCTGGACTGTTTTAAACGACCTGGATGTTTCAAATGACCTGGACTATCCACATCGTGCGAGGTGACAAACACTAGTTAAAAAATTTTCAGTTCGTGCGGTCTGATGAATCCACACGATCTGGACACTCAATTCGTGCGGTCTGGTCACACTATTTGAAAAATTTTCAAGCGATCTGGTTCAATTTGTGTGATCTGGATAAGATTTTCAAACAGTTTGAACAAGATTCAAACGATCTGATCAATTTCACACGATTTGAGCATCATTTTCACACGATTTGAACATTTTGACATTTTTTGATCAATTTTAGTTCGATTTATGGTCTGTAACTTTGTATGATTGATCAAAATGATGTTTTACACATAATATCTAAAATTCCGTCCATTTTATCTGTGAATTCATCTGAAAATCCAAGAAAGAGTAGAAGAATATGGTTCTAAACTGTTTAAAACACAGATATCAACAGATTTGACTCATCATGAGCTCTTATACCACTTGTAGGATCGAGGATTCGTCCAAAACGAGTCAATCAAAGTCAGATCTAGTTTCTAGAAAGGCGGAATCAGACTAGAAACCGTCAGTCAGTGTTAGAACAAGAGTAGAAGAGTAGAAAGTCACTTTAAACATGTTCTTCATTGATATAATACGTTTTGGTACAGAGAGAATCCGACAGCAGTTCGGTACACAATTCTCTATAAAGTTACAAATGAAGAACACTACTAGCCTATTTATAGGCTTGTCTAGATCGCATGGGATAAACAACCCAGACCGCACGAGTTGGACACTTCCACTTCGTGCGACCTGACCTTATCAGGTCGTGTGACCTGACCTTATCAGGTCGTGCGACCTGGCCCAAAATACATAAACTTTAACATTTTTAATCTATTACATATACATGACACGACATAGACTGATGACGCAGGCGATAAACATTATGCATCAACAGTTCATATTTTTCTTCTTTATGAGAAAAGTTTATTTCTTTCATATATTCATCAGAAACTTCTGTTTCTGATGAATCATCAAAAGATACATATAAACTTTCTCTGGTTGTCCTAGTGTTTAGAATAAAAATTCTATAAGCTTTTGAGGACAAAGAAAAACCAAGAAAAATACCCTTTTCTGTCAAATTTCTCAAGGATTTCAAAATCATTGAAAACAAAACATCTACAACCAAATGTGTGTAAAAATTTTACACTTGGAATTCTTCCATTGATAATGTTGTAGGGTGTTTTATTGTGCCTTTTATTGATTATGGACCTGTTTTGGATAAAACAAGCATTTGCTATTGCCTCTGCCCAAAAATGAGTGGGCAGTTTTGCATGAGCAAGCATTGTTCTTGCTGTTTCCACCAAGGTTCTATTCCTCCTTTCTATCACTCCATTCTGTTAAGGTGTTCTGCGAGCAGAAAAGTCATGAGAGATTCCTTTGCTTAAAAGGAAGCTCTCAATTTTTAAATTTTTAAATTCTGTCCCATTGTCTATTCTGATCTTTCTGACTGTTAATTTTAACAGATTTTCAATTTTTCTGATAAAATTAATGATCAGATCAGGAGTTTCACTTTTCTTTCTTAAAAACTCTACCCATGTGTATTTGGAAAAATCATCTACAATTACATGTATATACTTCTTTCCAGAAAAGCTTTCTGTACTTATGGGTCCACAAAGATCCATATGTAAAAGTTCCAAATTTTGTGTTATTGAAGATTCAGAAATTGCTTTGTGTGAACTTCTTTAGATTTGCCCATTTCACAAGCTTCACAAATTTTATCCCTCTTTAAGGATATGAAAGGTAATCCTTTTACCAGGCCTTTGCTTGCTAATTTGCTTAAATTTTTAAAGTTTAAGTGGGCTAATCTCTTGTGCCACAACCAACTACTACCTTTGTTAATTTTTGAAAATAAACATAGTTTTGGATGTTGATTTTCCACTTTGAAATCAAAATAGTAGATTGATTGTCTTATCCTTTTACCACTTAAATAAATTTTATTATCATCCATACCAATTAACAAGCATTTTTCTGGTAAAAAGGTTACCTGAAAACCTTTATCACAGAATTAACCACAACTCAGCAGATTGTACTTTAAGCCTTCTACATAGGCTACTTTTTCTATGGTCAAACATCCATATTTTATGCATCCATACCCTAAAATCCACCCTTTTACTCCATTCCCAAAATTAACCATTTTACCCAGTTTTGAAACAAAGTTACTGAGTAAGCTACTGTCCCCAGTCATGTGCTTGGAGCTTCCTGAATCGCAGTACCAGATCTGCTGCACATGATGGTCCTAAAATGGAAAGATAAGAGGGTTTTTAGTACCTAGACCTACTTGGGTACTTTTTCTGATGAGATTTTAATCAGATTCGTTTCTTTTGATGAAATTTCATCATAATATCTGTTGCATGCTGAGCCATGAATAGATTTTTCACTTTTCATTTGGAGATGGTGTTGAACAAGCCTCAAAATGTCAACACACATACAAGTTTCACTATCAGAATTTTCTAATTTCTCTACTTGTGATGGAATCGTTGGATAGTTTTGAAATCTTGAGTGAATCACTTCTGGAGTTTTTAAACATTTTTGTTTTGATTCACTCCTTTTTGCTTTTAAGTTGAGTTTTGAAATTTTAAAAGAGTTCTCAGAAATTGTTGATCTGCATGATTCAGAATCAGATTCTGATGTAAATTTATCAGAAATCTGATGTGTTGCTTTCACAAAGATGGTGGGTTTATTTTCACTTGTTTTCACATACCCTAAACCTTCACCTCTGTTCTTTGGTATAGATTCAATAAAGTTAATGAATTCCTTAGTTTGTTGAAAACCCTTTACATTGATTTCCTTATCATGAATTTTCTTGTATAGATCTTTTCTTTCCTTTTCATAAAATTCAATTTTAGCCCTGTGATCTAAACTTTCTTCTATCAGTAATTGGTTTTCAAGTATAACTTTATTCATGGTTCTTTGCAACTCATCGATTTTTTACTATCTGATTTCTGTTTATCTTGCAGACTTAGAATGTCTGACATGAGTTTGTTTAACTTGTGTTCAAGGTCAAGATTATCTAAATTTACCTTCTATTCTAATGTTTCAGGTAGTTCATCAGAAAGTGCCATGAGGCAGAAATTAGCCATCTCTTCTTCTTCTTCATCAGAAGAATCATCAAACAGCCATGTATTGCACTCTGAATATGCAACATCCTTCAGTTTCTTTGTTTTGCACTCTGATGCATAGTGACCCTTTTATTTACATTTGTAACACACAACTTCAGCCTTTCCCTTATCCTTAGATCTTCCTTCATCCCTAGATCTTCCATCCATCCTCCCTTTTGTTGGACTCTGTATGCCCAAGACACATATTAAATTGATGTGGCTAGTACGTTATGATCCAGGTCGAGTCATACCCAAATACAAGCTAGACAAACACTGACAATATTTATTTACGATATGATCAAACAAATAAATATTAACACTTAGAATATTTAGAAATTGGTTTTCTAAATAATTGCACTTGACAAACTAATAAATTATATGGATAATTTATTTTGAGAGAATATTTTGTTATTTAATGGGTTAAATAACATAATAAAAGTTGTACAAGTCTTATAACATATGTTGTTATATTTTTATAAAATACATATATATAAGACTTATATTATTTAAAAGAAAAAAAATCGATTTTTTTTTAAATAAAGGTCTAGGCCGCCACCCCCCTCCCCAATGGGGTCTTCCCAAAATGTTTGGTCCAATAAGGTTTCATGCATTTGCATGTGCCTTGATTGGGTGGTCTTCCCAAGCATTTGAAACCCAATAAGAATTCATGCATCTTGCATGTGTAGAGGGATTTTGATTGGGTACAAAGGGAGGCTACATTCTCTCATATTTATATATATTTTGTATGACAAAATAGAAGTGAATAACTTGAAGAAAACTTGAAAAATGCTCTACAATTTTCGGCCAAAGTAGGCTATCCATGAAGAGTTTCAAGTTTGTAAAAATCAAGTGCAAGAACTATTATTACTCCTCTACAATTTTCGGCCATGGTACGGTTAATCAAGAGGGGATTTTAGAGAGTTCTTAAGTGTAGAAATCCTAGCTAAACTAAGGTGTTTGTTGGAAGGCTTGGGGTATACAAGCTTGAGGTCTTCTACACTTGAAGTCAACCATTCATGAAGCATCATCTTCTTCATATCCTTTACTCCTTGGGAGGTAGTATTCTAAACACCCTATGGTTGTGTTTTAATTTTGATAGTATGCATGTTCATATATGGATCCGGGTTTTGGGATTTTGCATATAAATGGTTTTATATCTTTTAAAAGTAACATGTTTTAAACATTATTTCCGCTGCGTTTTTTATTTTATATGGATAAAATACTTTGATAAACATGTGAAAAACCCAACAGTGGTATCAGAGCCAGGTTATATGAGTGCATGCTTCATAGGATATGAAATTTTCGGGTTTCGGGTTTGGGTAAAACCCTATGGCCGAAATTTTCACCATGGTTATCCCTTTGTTTTTCAAGATTATATTATTACATGCATAAATGAATCTTGAAAAATTATTTCATTTAGATGATTATTTTGTTTGGACAAAAACCCACATTTTTTGGTTTTTCAATCTTGACCGAAATATTGTAGGTTGTAAAAGGGAACCATTTTGCTTCTTGAATTTTATATATTTGGATATATATATATATATATATATATATATATATATATATTTGGTGTTCATAACCTAGCCATGACCTTGTGTGAATATGTTGAATGATTGTGTTTGTGATTTGTATTTAATTATTTCAAAAGGTTGTAATAATAATTATTTTGTTCTTCCATGTGTA
This sequence comes from Helianthus tuberosus, assembly GCA_030545235.1. NCBI lineage: Eukaryota > Viridiplantae > Streptophyta > Magnoliopsida > Asterales > Asteraceae > Helianthus > Helianthus tuberosus. The sequence goes on along the minus strand of CM060423.1, from coordinate 165,612,046 downwards.
AAAATATGTAATTTATTTATTTTCAATTGGTATGTAAAATAAATAGATTAGGTGCATTTTATTTTTACTAGAAAAAATGTATTAGGATATTTTTTTTGTAAAAGAAGATGCACACAAAAATGCGGTTTTGGTTTTGGCTAATTTCGGGCCTAAAGGACTTCATAGTTCTTAACAGGATTTTAGCCCGATAACCAAAACACATTTTTGAAGTCCAAAGGAGTTTGGAGCTGAATTAAAGGACATTTTGGAAGCTCAAAGAAAGTGAAGAAATCACAACACAAAAGGAAGACTTGAAGCATTTGGATGCGGGATCAAGTGGGAGTTCAACGACACATTATTTGTGTCAATATTCACCCCTTAGGAAGGACCTTTTGGCACACTTGTTTCGGCTAACAAATGTTGTCAAAAATTAGTTGGCTATGGTTATGCACCTATTGTTATGTATGTTGTGCTTGTGTGGTTGCTTATTTTATTGTTTGGATGATATTTGGATATGCATGCTTAACAAACTAATAATCAACAACACGCTTAAAATTGGTTCCTAAAGATCATTAAAAATGATTAATAAAAGGTTATTAAAAATTAATGATTTTATAATAAAATGGGTTTTATAAAAAGAACCTTGAAAATTTGTTTTCACAAAAGTACCAAGGATTTGAATGCATGCAAATGTATGGTACATAATGTTTTCTAAACTAGAATTTTGAAAACTCAAAATCCCTTTTATAAAACAAGTCAAACACCATCCTTTTATACAACACTCGAATCACTTGGGAACTCTTATTGTGGGATAAAGGTCACCTAACCACATTTGAGGGAACTTGTATATTCGAGGTGGGTTTACCATGTTTGTGGGATAAAGGTCACCTAACCACTTATGTGTATAAACTCACATGTGTGTGTAAGTTGGACGACTTGATTTGGAAACCATGAACTTAGGGTCACCGAAGCATGGCGAACAAAAGGTGTTGATGGGATTAAACATGCCAACTAAACATAAAGATGTTTAACTGATCCCATATGGCTAGAAGTTGCAAAGGGTTGCAATTGTCAAACGTTGACTACCTTGTTAATTTAAATAGAGGGATAAAGGTCACCTAACAAATATTTAAATGTAACGTTGGATTCTAGATTTTAATTATTAATTGTCTATGAGACATAAAAGGGTATTAATGATTAAAATATAATAATATCGAAAATACTAAAATTTGAACCTTGTTAAATTTTGTAGATGGCCGCTAACAATATTACCCAAACCGTCCGTAACCTATCACTAATAATGATCCTTGAAAAGGATCGTCTCAATCATAACATTTCATGGATTAATATCGAAACTTAAGAATCGTTCTCAAGTAAGAAAAGATATCCTATGTGTTGAACGATCCTAATCCCGATGAACATCTTATGGAAGATAAGGATGCCTATAACGATTGGATTAAGTATATCGAGGATACTATGTAAGCCTCTTGCCTCATGTTAGGAACTATGATTCCCGAGATTCAAAAGGTTTTGAACATCATGAGCATACGACATGATTAGCCAATTGTAGGCAATGTTCCTAAGGGTAGAACGCTTCGAAACGGTTCGAGCGCTTCATGCATGTCGAATGGAGGAAACCCAATCGGACTCATCTTATGTCTTTAAGATGAAAAGCCACATTGATCACCTCGAAAGGCTCAATATGGATAATAGGGTTTTATCCATTCTAAAGATCAATGAGGGTGGCAACTAGAAATGGCATCATCCCGACACCAAAGCAAATGTTGAAAATGGAAATGGGTAATTCAAAGGGAAATGATTAGAAAGACTAAAGCGAAACCACCGAAACCAAAAGAGAAGAAGGCAAAGGTTGCCATGAATGATCCATGCTTTGAGTGTGGTGAGATAGGGCATTTAAATAGGAATTGTCCAACCTATCTCAAAGAGTTGAAAAACAAGAGGGATGCTAGGCAAACCTCAGGTACAATCTTAATGATACATATTGACCTTAATGTTATTTCTTCTAACACATGGGTATTAGATACCGGATGTGGAACTCATGTTTGCAATTCGTTGCAAAAGGTTCAAAAGAAATAAACATTACAAGAAAGGAGACTATGTTTTGAAACTTCCAAATGGTTTGGAAATTGTTCTAAAATGTCTTGAATGCTCCTAGTTTGACTAGGAACATTATTCAAGTTTCCCTTATAAGACAATATGGTTTTGACTTAAAGTTTGCAAACATTGACATTTATATCGATGAATGACATGTTTTACTTTAAACCTATGCCTTCAAATGGCATTTATGAATCGGTTCATAATAATACATCATTTGATAGTTTAATGTACCAATCAATCACCAAGAAACTCAAAATGGATTTGAGTAAGACCTATCCTTGGCATTATCTCCTTGGTCATATAAACAGATTTCGAAAGAATTGTCTTTTGGAAACAAATGAAATTGGTTCATTTGATACATGCGAATCTTATTTACAAGGTAAAATGACCAAGTAATCCCTTAGTGGGAAAGGGCAAAAGATTTATTAGGTATCATACATTCGAATGTATGTCATCCTTTTAAGCCAATGACTAGGAATGGTGAAAGATACTTCATTACTTTTACCGACAACTATAGTAGTTATGGTTATGTGTACTTGCTGAGACACAAAGTTGAAGTTTTGAAATAATCAAAGCCTTCAAAAGGTGAAGTACAAAATCAACTCAATCAAAGTTCTTCGTTACAATAGAAGAGGAATCGAACTCTATTTGGATATGGTTCGATCTATGATGGCTAGGATTGCATCATCTCTATCATTTGGGGTTACGCTTTGCTCTCCGTGACCAGTATGGCCCCAACCAGGAAAGTGGATAAGACATCTTTCGAAATATGGAATGGAAAGGCTCCATCATTAATCATATTTGAAGGTATGGGGTTGTGAAGCTTCTGTGAAGCAATACACCCCAAATAAAAGTACGATCCACTAAGTGTATCTTTGTAGGATATCCTAGAGATGGTATAGGATATTATTTCTACGATCCAACAGAGCAAAAGGTATTTGTTGCTCGAAAGGCTGAGTTCTTGGAAGCTAAGTTCCTTATGGAAGGAATTATTAGAACAGTGGAACTTGATAAGGATCAAGAACCACAAGCCGATACACATTTGGTTAAAACTAGCACTCAACAAAAGGTTGTAGAAAAACGATCAAGTGGTTGATCAACACACACAAAGCGTTCGCAGATCTGGTAGAATTAGCAGTCCACTTGAAAGATATTGAATTTTCATAGATGGATGCTACGTGGTAGATTCAGGTGAATCAACCACATACCATGATGCAATGTTAAAATTCGATTGTGACAAATGGCTTGAAGCCATGAACGTAAAGATGCAGTCCATGTATAACAACCAAGTATGGGAATTGGTTGTAGTACCTCTTAACTCCAAAGTAGTTGGAAGTAAGTGGGTTTTCAGGAAGGAAACCGATGTGCATGATAACTTGGATACTTGTAAAGCGAGACTTATAGCAAAAGGTTTCAATCAAACTCAAGGTGTTGATTATAATGAGACCTTCTCGCCTATAGCGATGCTAAAGTCAATAAGGATATTATTTGCCATACCTGCATATTATGAATATGAGATTTGGCAAATGGATGTCAAAACGGCTTTCCTAAATGGATATCTTGAGGAAGATGTCTATATGGTTCAGCCTGAAGGTTTTGTCAATCCAAAACATCCTGATAAAGTATACAAGTTAAAGAATTCAATCTATGGATTGAAACAAGCATCGAGAAGTTGCAATCACCGTTTTGATGAAGAGATTAGAGTATATGGATTCATCAAGAACGTTGATAAAGCTTGTGTTTTAAGAAGGCTAGTGGGAGCATCATCACTTTCTTAATATTGTATGTCGATGACATTCTACTATTTGGAAATGACATTCCAACCATGGAAGGTGTAAAAACCTAGCTTGGAAGTAGTTTTTCCATTAACGATCATGGTGAAGTCACCTATATTTTGGGAATAAAGATCTATAGGGATAGATCAAGGCGCTTGATAGGTTTAAAACAAAGTGCATACATTGACAAAGTCTTGAAAAAGGTTCAAGATAGAGAACTCTATGAAAGGTTTGGTACCCATTCAAGAGAGGACAATATTGAGTGTGTCTCAATGTCCAAGGTCAAAGGATGAGTAAGAAAGAATGAAAGGAATCCCATGTGACACCTGTGTCAGTCCAACCATCAAACAAATGCAAAACCAATGAAATATTGTATTTCATACTTTGGATTTGTAAAAATATGTATATTGTTTGCACATATCAACTCTTGTTCGATTTTAAGCTTTAAATCGCTTTCTGGAGGGTTATACGCGCTCTGATGCGTAAATATAACCAGTTTAATCCAACGAACACTCCGGAATAGTGAAATAGGCTTAACATACCTTAAATAACCTTTACATAACTTAGAAATAAGTTTTAAAGGCTTGGGCATGGCAAAAACAAGTTAATTCGCTTACAGGGACTAAACTTGACAAATTGCGAAAGTATGCCAATTTGAACTGTAACAGACATTCCGGAACATGACCATAAGATAAAAATACCATAAATATCCTCTACATAGCTTAGAAATAGGCTTTGAGGGGTTCGGTATGCTAAAATAAACTTTTGGGTCATTCAGGGACTAAAAGCATCAAAAAGTGCACAAGTTTGCATTTTCGCGCATATCTTACGTTCTGAATACATCCGGACATCCAAAAATTTATGTAAGCACTAAAATATGTTATTTTAGTGTTTGGCATAAGAAAAATCCATTCTTCGCGCATTTTGGATCGTTTTTCGCGCTTATGCGCATTCCGTCGTAATTAGCCGAACAACGCAACCGTACGGCTAAACGAACCGACATCCGAGATATTTTTGAGAACATTTTAAGTTCCCTTTACTTTAATTTCATTTTAGATCTTTGAAATGGGGTTAACGGGCCTTAAACGCGTCGGAAAAGGGCTTATTACACTACAGGGACCAAATCTGCCATTTTTGAAACTTTTTGTGTAGAAACATTGAATCTGGCCTATACCACCTTTGCACATGGTTTTGGGCAATACTAGGGGCTGGTTTGATGTGCACATGGTATTACAATACCATGGGTGCTAGTGTATGGCCAAGATTGAAGCACTTTTTCCAAGAAACGATCCTAACGGTTCGGGAAATCCTATATATACCCCATGCCTTCATTTGTAAAACCCACAAGAATTTTGGTTTGAGAAGCTCTAAGTTGGAACCTTTGTTTCATAACTGAGCTACTTGAATCGAAATTAGCATTCGGGGACCCTTCGTAAGTATTCTTTCGTTCTTTTCTTTCTTTTATTGCTTTTCGAGTCAGAAAGTCAAACTTTGTTTGACTTTCTGCATTGACCAGTTTATGGTCAATGCGAAGTTAAACGAACTTCGCAACGTGATTGTAATCACGATGGTTATAGTCCCTTGGGACTATGCCTACTGATTACCACGTTGTCTAGGGTCGTAGGGTAAGCGATCTGATAAATCGCTTATACCTTCGAACCCGACCCATTTGGTCGATCATTAGGATCCGACCAAATACCTTAGGTGACCATAGTATATAGGGAATAACCTTCCGGGGTTATACCTTATGGTCACTTCGTTTAAGTAGTTGTATGATAGGTAGTTTATATGCCTTAGGTAAATTACCAAAATACCCCTTTGATGCCAAAATTCGTTTTAATCATATGTAACATAACTTCTGACATCTAAACTGATTTGACAACCATATTAGACATGTTAAGGAATATATTACTTGTCATAGGACTAGTTAGGCGGTCCGAACGCGTTTCACGCGAACGACGCGTTAAAGTAGCATAAGCTACCTAAACGGGTCGTAAGCGCTTAGACTAGGTTTCATTTAGTATGTAGGCTTTTGAAAACCATACTACATGAGTTCCAATACTCATCTGGTTTACGAGCCCTCATTCTATCCGATCCTCCGATTTAGGTACCGTTTAATTTCCGGGACTCCTCTAGCTTGCTTGGTAGTTGTACAAGACTCCTAAGCACTCTCAGGTTAGTACATAGTTCCCCTCTTTTACTGTTTTCAAACTGTTTTGGGGTGAAGCATGTGTACCTATCTGTTATTTTCATATTTTCCAAAAGTATAATTGATTATACATGTTAGTACTTATCTGTTGACAAACTGAATGACTATCTATCGTTTAAACACTGATTTTTCAAAGACTATAACATAAATTGTTGAATTCTACTTATTTTGTTCACCAGACCGATTGTTAGTATGATATAGCGCTATAGGATTTGACACCCCATTCCTGTTGTCATGGAATGTCTGAAACCAATTTGTTTCTCCATCCTAATAGGGATTGCCTTTGTGGTATTTCTATAGTCTCAAAGGTGTATTTTGATGCACTAGGTCTGAATGAATTCATAAGTCACACTTTTATTTGTATATTTTGATATACTCCCAAAGGTATATTCTGATATACTCTCATGTGTGGTATTGTACAAAACCAACGTATATTTATCGCATCCAAGGCATATTTTGATATGTTATTTACAAACCAAAAACATAGTTTAATATGTTATTTTATCACATCCAAAGCATATTTTGATATGTTACTTACAAAACCAAAACATAGTTTAATGTGTTATTTATAAATCCAAAGTATACTTGTAATATGCTACCGAAGACAATTATTTTAAACAACTAAAAGTATATTTAATATACTATCTATCAAACGATTGGGTTTTGGTTAGTGTTTAGATAACGGGACGGGTGTAATGTGATGAATACATGGTAGATACGCCGCTGGTACTTCTTATATATAAGTGTTTTCATTGCATTACATACCGTGGCGTTATTTAGTACACTTGGGTTAACAATATTGGAACTGAAATATATTTTAATATATTACTTATTCAACTTTCATAAAACCAAAGTATATTTTTATATATACCATAAACCTTTTATCAAAACATTGTTTTTCAAACAACCTAACTTATACAAACTCATTTTTATATGGTTATTCATTAACCATACATTATTCTCTTAATTATACATATCATCTGATCTTATCGTTTTTCAAACGATTTACAAAACAAACTATAAGGATCATGACTAAACATTTCCTTAAACATAAGTCATGATTCTTATTTTCACAAAACCTATGTATCTCACAGGCATTTTTATGCTGACGTACCTATTTTTACACATGTTTCAGGTACTGCTTTGCAATGATTGTTGAGACATCCTACATTTAGGATGGACTCGTGCCTTAGCAACTTTAAAACTTAGAAGATCATAGTTGTACTTATTTGGTTGTATTAAAACAATGAGTTCATTTATTCAATAAAACAGAATTTATTTATGCCATGGTTATGAAACAATAATTATGTTACAACACTCCCCGACGTTTTCTCCACGTCTAGTTACTTTACGTGGTCGGGGTGTGACAGAAAAGTTGGTTTCAGAGCCAATGGTTATAGGGAATTAGGTTATTAGAAATGCTTTGACCTAGTCTATAACCTTTCTAGGACCCTAACGCGAGTTTACTTGCGTTTAGTCATAAAACAATACCGTCACCTATCCTTAGGCGACGACCTCAACAAGAACATAAATTTCAAAACCGCTTTGAAAACTAATCATCTGTTCTAGGATGATTGATTACTAGGTTTTGAACCCTCTATTGTAAGGTTTTGAACCCCTTTGAGTTTTCAAAATCTCGTCAAGGTTTTGGGTTTTAAATAATGTGAACACGTGCAAACTGGAAGGGTGAATGCCTGTATTCTGTGTTTTCTGTCTAGGCAAGCACTTCGTATATATCTCATCAGACGCGAGACCAGTTGTGCTTACCTAGGAATTCTTGGGATGAGTGTTCACTTATAGGCGAGCATGTCTTCGCGATACATTATTTTTGACCTATTTACTTTGATTAATCACCGGGGTCGTTTGTTGCTTTGTAGTAACAAACAAATGACCACTATCCTTGCTTTCATCAGATTTGTTTCATCTCATTCTCTCACTCGTTTCCTTTCATGTTTCCTCTTTTAGAATGCCTCCTCGACGTGAAAATCAGATAGCAAATGCCGAACTGGCAGAAATCATTGCACAGCAAATGGCTGCTGCATTCCCAAACCTCATTGCTCAATGGAACCAAGCCAATAACAACAATAATGCCCCATGCAATTTCAAGGGTTTCAATTCGGCTAAGCCACTCAAGTTTAGTGGTTCTGAAGGAGCAACTGGGCTCCTACAATGGTTTGAGAGCGTTGAGAGTACATTTCCTCGCGTTCTGTGTCCTGAAAATCGCAAGGTCGAGTTTGCCTCCAGTGTGTTCCAGAAGAGGGCTCTTACATGGTGGAACGGGGTGATGAGAGACCGTGGTGCTGAGGTTGCTTTAGCCCAAACTTGGGTTGAACTTAGGGCTCTTATGATGAAGGAGTTTTGCCCTCGTCATGAACTGCGAGCTTTGGAGAGGGAGTTTGATGATTTGAAGCAAGACAGTGGCGAGCATCGAGCCTATACTGACCGTTATGAAGAATTGAGCCTTTTGTGCCCTGCTATGGTTACTCCTATGGATAAAGCGATCGAGAAATATACTGATGGTCTTCCTGACCTAGTTCAGGATATTGTTACTGGCAGTAACCCTACTACTGTCAGACAAGCCATTGAATTGTCTGCCACCCTAACTGAATACCACATCAGGAAGCGTAAGCTGTTTCGGAAGGGCGACTCAAGACCATCTGACAAGACTGCTCAAGTGGAACCAAAGGAAGAACATGCTGAGGTGTCCAAGAAGAAGAAGCGCAAAGCCTCTCAAAACTACGCTGTAACTGCTCAAGACAAACAGGTTGCACCAAACCAACCAGCACAACCTCGAAAAAGGCAAAACTATGTTGGTACCGCACCTTTGTGCAACAAGTGCAACCGTCATCATCTAGAGCAAGAGCAGTGTCACAAATGTACCCACTGTGGGCGGTTGGGACATTTGATCAATGTTTGTCGTTATACAAATCAAGCTGCTGCAAACCCTGCTGCTGTTCAAGCACGGTTTCCACCGGGGTCATGTTATAACTGTGGTGACCTTACTCACTACCGAAACAATTGCCCAAGACTTGTTAACGCACCTCCAGCGCGAGGACGGGCATTTAACATCAATGAGGCAAACGGGAACAATGATGCAGCAGTGAACAATTAGTGTTTTGTTATTTCATTTGGTTGTTATCTTTTGATGTTTAAAGACAAGTCAGTTGTTATATAAATAAAAATTTGTCGTTTTTATTTTTGCAAAACTGATACGATTATGTGAATGTTTGATGCAACCTTATGATGCCAACCCAAAGACAAACCACTCGTTGGTTCTGTCATTTTTATGATCACTTGTGATCTCCACAAGAACCTTAAACATTCGTTTCTTTTAAGAAACAAAGCCAAACTCTTATTGAGAATCCTTCTATCTTTATAGATGGATCCTTGAAAATGATTAAAGTGTCAAATGAAATCCATGGATTGGATTCCTGGTGTGCTTCAATTATCCATACCTAAAGATAATGAATTAAAGAATCAAGCTAACTAATATTGTGCTTTTGTGTTTTACTTACATGTTTTGTGGTTGTATGTGATCCATCCAAATCCTCATAGAATCTTCCATATCTTATGCGAGGGATTCATAATAGGATATCCAAAGTTACTATCTTAAATCCTTAATGGACTTCTGCGTTGTAGTCAAGTCCCTTGGATTTTAAAGTACTATTCTAAAATTGGACCTCTTGAATGGTCTGGTTAAACAGATTGATTTTGAAAATCTGATTAAAAATATCATGTGATGATATAATTACAAAGATCCCTTTAGTGGTCTATTTAAGGAGATCATACGACGATCTAGTTAAGAAGATCATGTGTTGATCTAGTTAAAAGGCTCGTTCATTGATCTAATTAAAAGGACCCTTTAGTAGTCTAGTCGAGTCGCTTCATGTTTATTCAATTGATTTTTCCTCTACGCATTATGAAATGAACTGTGCGGACTGTGCAAGGGATTACGTAATTATGGAGGCCTACATAATTATGGAATTTAGTGCACAGAAACCACAGGGAGCTTTGTCATATGTTAAGACCTATAGTGACAAGAATAATGATACGGGAGAAGTCTTGGACCTTGACCGATGTCATTTTATCTTACACTCCCCAATTCTGATTTCCAGCACACACAAGTTTCCTATGATAAGTATTCATAAGAAACGTTCTTCTGTCCGTAGTTCAAAATTCCATGTTTTACTACCACAAGGAATTCACTTTGAGGGTTAACAAATTCGCTAAGAGTCCTAACATGGCCTAGAGTTTTACTTAAGGGTTCAATGGATCTATTAGAAGGCGAAACCGTCACAACTGTCTTCACAAGTTTCCTCTAGAATTAAATTTCGGGATGAAATTTCCTAAAGTAGGGGAGACTGTGACACCTGTGTCACTCCAACCATCAAACAAATGCAAAACCAATGAAATATTTTATTTCATACTTGGGATTTGTAAAAATATGTATATTGTTTGCACATATCAACTCTTGTTCGATTTTAAGCTTTAAATCGCTTTTTGGAAGGTTATACGCGCTCTGATGCGTAAATATAACCAATTTAATCCAACGAACACTCTGGAATAGTGAAATAGGCTTAACATACCTTAAATAACCTTTACATACCTTAGAAATAAGCTTTGAGGGGTTCGGTATGCTAAAAAAAACTTTTGGGTCATTCAGGGACTAAAAGCGTTAAAAAGTGCACAAGTTTGCATTTTCGCGCATATCTTACGTTCTGAATACATCCGGACATCCAAAAATTTATGTAAGCACTAAAATATGTTATTTTAGTGTTTGGCATAAGAAAAATCCATTCGTCGCGCATTTTGGATCGTTTTTCGCGCTTATGCGCATTCCGTCGTAATTAGCCGAACAACGCAACCGTACGGCTAAACGAACCGACATCCGAGATATTTTTGAGAACATTTTAAGTTCCCTTTACTTTAATTTCATTTTGGGGCTTTGAAATGGGCTTAACGGGCCTTAAACGCGTCGGAAAAGGGCTTATTACCCTACAGGGACCAAATCTGCCATTTTTGAAACTTTTTGTGTAGAAACATTGAATCTGGCCTATACCACCTTTGCACATGGTTTTGGGAAATACTAGGGGCTGGTTTGATGTGCACATGGTATTACAATACCATGGGTGCTAGTGTATGGCCAAGATTGAAGCACTTTTTCCAAGAAACGATCCTAACGGTTCGGGAAATCCTATATATACCCCATGCCTTCATTTGTAAAACCCACAAGAATTTTGGTTTGAGAAGCTCTAAGTTGGAACCTTTGTTGCATACCTGAGCTACTTGAATCGAAATTAGCATTCGAGGACCCTTCGTAAGTATTCTTTCGTTCTTTTCTTTCTTTTATTGCTTTTCGAGTCAGAAAGTCAAACTTTGTTTGACTTTCTGCATTGACCAGTTTATGGTCAATGCGAAGTTCGTTTGAACTTCGCAACATGATTGTAATCACGATGGTTATAGTCCCTTGGGACTATGCCTACTGATTACCACGTTGTCTAGGGTCGTAGGGTAAGCGATCTGATAAATCGCTTATACCTTCGAACCCGACCCATTTGGCCGATCATTAGGATCCGACCAAATACCTTAGGTGACCATAGTATATAGGGAATAACCTTCCGGGGTTATACCTTATGGTCACTTCGTTTAAGTAGTTGTATGATAGGTAGTTTATATGCCTTAGGTAAATTACCAAAATACCCCTTTGATGCCAAAATTCGTTTTAATCATATGTAACATAACTTCTGACATCTAAACTGATTTGACAACCATATTAGACATGTTAAGGCATATATTACTTGTCATAGGACTAGTTAGGCGGTCCGAACGCGTTTCACGCGAACGACGCGTTAAAGTAGCATAAGCTACCTAAACGGGTCGTAAGCGCTTAGACTAGGTTTCATTTAGTATGTAGGCTTTTGAAAACCATACTACATGAGTTCCAATACTCATCTGGTTTACGAGCCCTCATTCTATCCGATCCTCCGATTTAGGTACCGTTTAATTTCCGGGACTCCTCTAGCTTGCTTGGTAGTTGTGCAAGACTCCTAAGCACTCTCAGGTGAGTACATAGTTCCCCTCTTTTACTGTTTTCAAACTGTTTTGGGGTAAAGCATGTGTACCTATCTGTTATTTTCATATTTTCCAAAAGTATAATTGATTATACATGTTAGTACTTATCTGTTGATAAACTGAATGACTATCTATCGTTTAAACACTGATTTTTCAAAGACTATAACATAAATTGTTGAATTCTACTTATTATAGTCTCAAAGGTGTATTTTGATGCACTAGGTCTGAATGAATTCATAAGTCACACTTTTATTTGTATATTTTGATATACTCCCAAAGGTATATTCTGATATACTCTCATGTGTGGTATTGTACAAAACCAACGTATATTTATCGCATCCAAGGCATATTTTGATATGTTATTTACAAACCAAAAACATAGTTTAATATGTTATTTTATCACATCCAAAGCATATTTTGATATGTTACTTACAAAACCAAAACATAGTTTAATGTGTTATTTATAAATCCAAAGTATACTTGTAATATGCTACCGAAGACAATTATTTTAAACAACTAAAAGTATATTTAATATACTATCTATCAAACGATTGGGTTTTGGTTAGTGTTTAGATAACGGGACGGGTGTAATGTGATGAATACATGGTAGATACGCCGCTGGTACTTCTTATATATAAGTGTTTTCATTGCATTACATACCGTGGCGTTATTTAGTACACTTGGGTTAACAATATTGGAACTGAAATATATTTTAATATATTACTTATTCAACTTTCATAAAACCAAAGTATATTTTTATATATACCATAAACCTTTTATCAAAACATTGTTTTTCAAACAACCTAACTTATACAAACTCATTTTTATATGGTTATTCATTAACCATACATTATTCTCTTAATTATACATATCATCTGATCTTATCATTTTTCAAACGATTTACAAAACAAACTATAAGGATCATGACTAAACATTTCCTTAAACATAAGTCATGATTCTTATTTTCACAAAACCTATGTATCTCACAGGCATTTTTATGCTGACGTACCTATTTTTACACATGTTTCAGGTACTGCTTTGCAATGATTGTTGAGACATGCTACATTTAGGATGGACTCGTGCCTTAGCAACTTTAAAACTTGGAAGATCATAGTTGTACTTATTTGGTTGTATTAAAACAATGAGTTCATTTATTCAATAAAACAGAATTTATTTATGCCATGGTTATGAAACAATAATTCTGTTACAACACTCCCCGACGTTTCCGCCACGTCTAGTTGCTTTACGTGGTCGGGGTGTGACATCCCATATGCATCTACTATAGGATTCATTATGTACGAAATGATATGCACTAGATCGGACATGTCATGCGCATTAAGCATGACGAGAAGATACCAGTGAGTAACGATCATTGGGTGACTGTTAAAAATATATTGAAATACCTTAGAAGGACTAAGGATATATTTCTAATATATAGATCTGGTGAAGAAGAACTCGTTGTAAGGGGTTACAGGGATGCGAGTTTCGGAATTCGTTGTAAAGGGTTACATGGGTACGAGTTTCAAAACTGATCGAGATGGTTCTCGATCACAATTAGGGTAGCGTTCTCCACTACAGAATCAGAATGCATCGCCGCTTCATTGATCAAGATAATTCATATGGATCTACCACTTGAATTATTGCCGATCTAGTGGTAGTCCATACCATTCAGGACCCCTAGAGATCTTTGTGATAACGATAGTGCGATTGCTCAAATCAAGGAACCTCGTGCACATCAAAAGACTAGGCACATTGAGTGGAGTTTCAACTACATAAGGGATGAAGTTGAAAAAGGGAAAGATATATATTCGCAAAGTTCGCACTGATCAAAATATTGCGGATCCACTCACGAAGCTCCTTGAACGGGCAAAGCATGAAAGGGTCATACTTGTGCCTTAGGACTTCGATATTCTAGTGATTGGATTTGATCTATTTTGTATTTGGATATTGGAACAACTGTTAATATAACTCTTTATGGTATTTTGAGTTATGTTCCAATTTTAGCATGTTTAAATCCGTGAATAAGTTAATTATTCTAAATGTCCGTAGTCGATCATACTTGTGGGAACAAATATGAATGTAAGACTATTATGAATTTGGATTGGTGGATATTCATTAGATATGAATATAGAGCAAAGTGTTGCTGCCAAAGTTCATAGATATTTGTGGGAGATAAATATTGGACTGACTCGCTCTCAAATATTACTGCATGGAATCATTTGTGATTGATCATAAGTAAATTTGAGTAAAGGAGAATGTCATAGTATCCTCTGACCTAAGATGCATATTGGGTCTTGATATTCACCAAATATTATACCTTGACTTTGTCTTCGCTGTTAGTAATATGACAGTACATAAGGCTAAGCTCAGGTGTGGTACAAGGTGATTGTGAGAGACGTATGTAGTCAAGACGGGATTTGTTCCTCTTATTCGTTGAGAGTAAGATGTCTAAGGCCTGCTAAAGTTAAATCAACAAAGAGTTATCACTCTATGTCTCTGGATTTAACATGACATCTGTAACGAAAGGATAAATGATAGATTCACCTAAATCATGTTCAAGTAAGGGACTTGAAGGGGATGATGAAATTGAATGGGACATATAGTCATACGTATTAGGGGTAGTAAACCGTAGTTAGGCGTCATTTACTACTTGCATCAATCTTCGATGTATCTTGTGCAAGTGGGAGATTGTTGGACTCTGTATGCCCAAGACACAAATTAAATTGATGTGGCTAGTACGTTATGATCCAAGTCGAGTCATACCCAAATACAAGCAAGACAAACACTGACAATATTTATTTATGATATGATCAATCAAACAAATAAATATTAACACTTAGAATATTTAGAAATTGGTTTTCTAAATAATTGCACTTGACAAACTAATAAATTATATGGATAATTTATTTTGAGATAATATTTTGTTATTTAATGGGTTAAATAACATAATAAAAGTTGTACAAGTCTTATAACATATGTTGTTATATTTTTATAAAATACATATATATAAGACTTATATTATTTAAAAGAAAAAAAATCGATTTTTTTTAAATAAAGGTCTAGGCTGCCACCCCCCCCCCCCAATGGGGTCTTCCCAAAATGTTTGGTCCAATAAGGTTTCATGCATTTGCATGTGCCTTGATTGGGTGGTCTTCCCAAGCATTTGAAACCCTATAAGAATTCATGCATCTTGCATGTGTAGAGGGATTTTGATTGGGTACAAAGGGAGGCAACATTCTCTTATATTTATATATATTTTGTATGACAAAATAGAAGTGAATAACTTGAAGAAAACTTGAAAAATGCTCTACAATTTTCGGCCATAGTAGGCTATCCAAGAAGAGTTTCAAGTTTGTAAAAATCAAGTGCAAGAACTATTATTACTCCTCTACAATTTTCGGCCTTGGTATGGTTAATCAAGAGGGGATTTTAGAGAGTTCTTAACTGTAGAAATCCTAGCTAAACTAAGGTGTTTGTTGGAAGGCTTGGGGTATACAAGCTTGAGGTCTTCTACACTTGAAGTCAACCATTCATGAAGCATCATCTTCTTCATATCCTTTACTCCTTGGGAGGTAGTATTCTAAACACCCTATGGTTGTGTTTTAATTTTGATAGTATGCATGTTCATATATGGATCCGGGTTTTGGGATTTTGCATATAAATGGTTTTATATCTTTTAAAAGTAACATGTTTTAAACATTATTTCCGCTGTGTTTTTTATTTTATATGGATAAAATACTTTGATAAACATGTGAAAAACCCAACACCTTTATCACTTTTCTGGTATCTTTGGCCTCCTCCCTTTTACCTCTGCTCAAAGGTTTTGGTGAGCAGTGCAATAGCTTCAGCAAAAGCTGAAAAATCTGATGAAGTATCAGAATTTTCAAGATTTTGACTGTTTGAGGATTGTGGGTCATTGGTAGGTGTTCTTTGTGAGTTTGAGATTAAAGCAAAAGATCCCCCACTTTGAATAGATTCTTCAAATATTTCATCTTCTCTGGGGACCAGAATGCTATATAAGTCATGAAGACTCATATTACCTAGTTCTAAGGTTGAGGACAAAGTCATGGTTAGACTTCTCCATTCTCTAGGCAAAGCATCCAGAAATTTTATATTCCTTTCATCATTTGATTTTATTATCCCAAATTTCTGTAGGATCGTGTCTCGACCCAAACGAGTCGATCAGAAGAGCTCTTATCTGTTTCAGAGGCGGAAACTAAGAAACAGACTTGTAAAACAGCTTGATATACTCTTTAACGTCTTGTGTATTGATATTAACAAGATTACAGATCAAATGACGCGTCGGCAGCACTTCGACACCGGAATGATGAAAGTTACAAATGATTTCGCATCAAGGGTATTTATAGGGATTGCTATTTCGTTTGAAAGTGGCATGTGTCACTTCAAACGAAATTACACATGTTAATTTCGTTTGAAGGTGTCACATGTCATGTTCAAACGAAATTACATCAAATACTCATAAAACCTACCCTATTTCTCGTATAACGCGCCCTGATCTAACAATTGTAATGTAAGACTCGATACAAGACGAAGTCGACAGACGCATGCACCAACAGACTCCCCCTAGAATGTTGACGAGTCTTAAGTGTCGAGTCTTCAACGTCTTCAGTCTTTATCAGTCTTCGGGCTTCCAGAATTTCTCTTCTAATCCAAGACTCAAACGAAGATGAAGTCAGCAAACAACTGCACCAACAATTTCTTTAGCTCATTCAAAAGTTTTGCAAATCTGTGATATGTTTCATATAATTTTTCATTTGGTAAGCTTTTGAATCTCTCATAAGAGGAAACATAGTTTTTTCTTTTGTTTCTTTTCATCCTTTCCCCTCCTTCACAAAGATTTACCAACTGATCCCATATTTATTTAGCTGATGCACTTGCATCAACTTGAGAAAATATATCATTAAGGAGAGTTATTACTAAAAGTGACTTTGGCCTTTCATCTGCAGCCACCAGGTCCTTGTCTTCTGGGCTCCAAAGTGTTTCACTTTTGGGAGCGCTGGAGGCAGGAATTCCTGGTGATTGATCAGTTGCTGGAATAGCTAGTATTTCAGTTGTTGGTACATGTGGACCCCTTTCAATGTATTGAAACAGAGCTCGGTCATGTCCATTAAGGAAATTGACCATCCCGATTTTCCATTGAGGGTATTCCTCTCTAACCAAGGTCGGAGGTTTAGACATTGAACCAATATTGAAAGCATTATTCCGTGTTTGAAAGTTTGCCAAATTTACAGAAAAATAAGATGAGCAGATGATCTTTTGAAAATGATTTATTCAATCTGCCCCGATACCAATTGTTGGTCCCAGTTTAGACTTAAAAACTTCTTTTCACGTAATATGGCAAGTGATTTCAACAAATATGAAAATAATATGCGGAAATAGAAATCATACTTTCAAGAAACAAGACCTACAGAATTTTCAAGTTTATATCACTTTGGAAACAAAATGGTTTACAAGGTGATTGTAAGATTATTATCTATTACAAATGAATACTTGTGAACTCTGAGGTGAAAGGACAATGGAGTTTTTGTTGTACGTGTTGAATGCTTGGCTTAACTCATTGTCCTCTGCTTGATGAGCCTTCTCTTTATAGACGGCTTAGATACATGAATAAACATTTGTTTATTCATGTATATGTCCTTCAAAAAGTAGCTTCTTGACATATTCATTGAATCCAATAATCAAGTTGCCTTTGTCATCATGATATCCAATAATGTCAAGTTGCTTCGGTTATTGTAGCAGGGTAGAACTGATTTTAGACAAGTGGGGTTGCATCAGAATTTCTGATAACCACTTCATCAGAAATTCTAGTGAACAAATCATCAGAAAGTCTGATGATCAGATTTGCAAGAAACTGATGGTATTTCATCAGAAATATCATCAGATTCATCAGAATGGCCTTTTCTGATAATCTTCTTCAGTTCCTTGACCAGCTTATGTTTCTTTGAAGTAGATGTTGTTCTTTTCTGTTGCCCTATCTGGTTGTCTTCTTGTTGATTGATCTTCATGACTTTATCTTCTTCATAGATCAGACTGAATTTTATTTTCTTCAATACTTCATATAAAATTTCCTAACACAAATGATCATGAACTTCATGTTATTACTGTTTTCTATTATATTAGGTTCAAATCACGGGTTTATATGCATATTTAACTAGTTTTTTCTTATATACTTACTTTGATCCGTTAAGGGTATTTAAGCACTTTTAAACATAAATTTCTCTCATTTTTTATTTATATCATATTTCCACGTTTATGTATCTACTTGTATTCCACCACAACTATAATTGTGGTGGATTTAATGTGGTATACTATTTATTCCGAATTCTATCCCTCGGTTTGTCTTTCTACGACAAAGACGCATTTTAAGGCATTTGACTCACAAGGATCATGCTTTTCGCTTTTATTCTTATCCTAAGGATTTACTTTATTGAAATCCTTATTTCTAAACAACTCACAAGGGCCATTTGCTTGAATTATCGATCAAGGGCATTTTGGTCCACTGTAGCCTCTCATTTACGATGAAGGATTTTTTTAAAGGCACGTTTGACCAAAATCCCACTTTTTAACTATGATATTGTTTAAAAATCATTATGTTTCTAAAAACCCAATTACTATAATTTAAATCATTAGGTTTACCTATTAAGGTAACCAAATGTCCATTTTTTACTTTGTCTAACTCTCATAGAACCTCACGTTCTAAATGATGAGTTAACCTATTGTTGGGATTGAACCCTACCAGAGGAACAGAAAATGTAAAGCCAAAACCGGTTCATCACAGTGGATTCACAATAAGCAGACGTTTACATTAAGCTTTCCCCTTGACAGTGGTTACCTAACAGCTGATGAACCTTAAGTACTACTCAGAAGAACAACTGATGAACCAAACGCTGATGTAATCCTAAAGATTGCTGAAGATAAACACTGTTGCTCTATCTACTGCTATCTCTTAAGTGCTACTGAAGACACAAACACTGCTCATTCAAGGACTGATCACCTTTGAAGAAAGCGCTAATGTTGTTGTTGAGCATCAGTGCTTAGGCTACAACAGTGGAACGTGAAGCAGTAGTTTCCTCATGTTTTGTATTTTAGTATCAAACAGTTGTTAGACATTAGTAGTTTGTATAGAACAGTGTTTACATGTCGTTAGGTTGTTAGATGTCACTTTCATGGTGACGTCAGCTGAGACACATCAGTGGTTTGGTTTGCCTATAAATATAACAGACTCTGTACTGTTATATTTGATTCGTTTTGAGTAAGCTCATCTTCTCAATTCAATCCTTTCATCTTGTGCAACCAGCCTTGAGGTATCTGGCTGAGGGGGAGTTTAGTTTGTAAGCATGCTTGTAATCTTTTGATTGACTTTGTAATCTTTCGACAAATGCAAGTTATGTGTTTATCAAAACTATTTCCTTCTTTGATTGTGTGTACAAAGTTTGTTTTCATAATTCCGCTGCACTTCACATGTTTTCATATTCATTGATTATCCAATTTACACAAACAAGCACTATCATGAGAGCCTCCGATCCTAACAATTGGTATCAGAGCTTGGACAGTCAAATTCGATCTAACAATCAATTTGACGTAACAGTTCAGCTCATAAATTCATTGATACTAAGGTTGGTTGTAATTTGTTGAAAAACAGAGTAACGAGTAATTTACTCAAAAACTCTGTTAAACAATCAAGATGTCATATGACACACAAATCTCACACAACAAGTGATATCATGCACAAGTCACTCATAGTTTTCAGATCTGAAAACAGGTCTGTTAAGCTAGAGAATTATTTCGTCTTTTCAAAATTGATTTCAACTGTTGTTTTGATATTTGTGATGTTTCATCATGATTTACTCTAAAGTATGAACCTCTGATTAACAAAACCTATGTTCTTAAAAGCATTAGTGCTTTGTTAATGCAGAAAGAGGGAAATTAAAACTTTAGTTTGTAGATCTGGTGTATTGAAAAACAGGTTGAGGTTCCTCATAAGGACGAAATCAACTATGTCAAAATACATTCAGAAAATCAGGGGTTAACATAGTCCGTATCATATGTAATGTGAGATTGGTTGAAAACTTGTGCAAACATGACCGATTCTCTCAAAACATTACTGCAAAATGATTTTGGATTAAGGTTTCTCTCAATAAAGATCTCCCAGTAAATAATTCATTACTTATAAATGGGAAGGGTTAAAAGGGAAGAAGAAAATTCACAAAAACTCAATAGTGGGTTTATCTCAAAACTTTTGAAGTCAAAAGAAAAGAGTATAAACCTAAAACACTTGAGAGTCAAAGCTTGGGGTAATAATGGTCATTAAGCAACTATATGCTGTCATTGGGTCAAGAAAAAGTTCAGGTAAAAATAGTTCTCCCAGTGAATATATTTCAAGAGGTTTAGACAAATTTTCAAAGTTAGCACATGGTAACAAAGTCTACTACTGGTCTTTCAAAACCTATGTGTACATGTGTCCTCATGTTTACAATCAATTGACAAGAAAATGGTACCAAACAGTGATCAAAACTTATTCAAAATTTCCTACCACAGCTGTTAAACCACTGACCATTTTCATAAATTTGAGAATGATATGATCAAGCATCTTATTGAAAAATAGACCAGATCCTTTTGATGTTGTTTTCAGAGAATCCTTTAATCATTTTTTATATAAAGGTTTTTCTCAAATAATCAGGATATATTATTCTGTTTTTTTTTTAAGAATAATATATATTGAACTCTTGCATGTTTTTGTTGGCAATAGTTTCAATTCCCTGTCAGGACATGATACATTTTTTTTGGTATTATTGTCCTCATAAAAGGGTCAAAAGGAGATGGTACATATGTCAAGGTCATGTCATACTCGAGTTTGTTTTAAACCATAATAAAAAATTGATTGATAAACAGATATTGAAATTACTTAGGTACTCATGTTTTAATTTATATATTATGACAAAAATGAGTATTCTTAGTAAAAAGTTATGATCGTCTGGGGTACTAAACCACTGTCAAAAATCTATTTTCAAAATTGACACGTGGCAAAACTCTGAATGCAAAGTTCTGAAAAAGCTATCCACTGATTGCTCAAAAAGTTGCTAAGATATTTTTTTTCTTACCACTGTCTTACCCCTAATCATTGCTTTGTTCAAATATCTGCTTTCTAAATTATGTCCACTGCTGAAAGTCAACTACTGCTCTTCCACCTTCATTGTAAGCACTGATATTCAAAATCTGTGTGACAACCACTGATATGCTATCCACTGATAGTAAAAATCACCCACTGTCCTCATTTTGACCGTTGCAACCACTGAAACTTGTTTCATCAGTGGTTTCCTAAAACAACTGTCCTCCATTATTCATCTTCTCATCAGGTGTTGACACGTGGTCAGTTTCTAGCCTTCAGATCATAATAATCGCTGCCACAACAGTGATCACCTTTTCCCTAAATAAAACCCTGATCAAAACCCCCAAACAGGGTTTTACACTGTCGAATTGAATTTCAAAGTTCTCTTCTCAAAGCAGTTTCCAACTTTTCTTCCCAAATCACTCTCCGATTCTTCTTCATCAAAATGACGAAGTCAAAATCAAAATCAAAATCTAAACCAAAATCACCATCATCTTCAAAAGAGGTCGCTCAAACGGCCAAAGAACCCATCGATATACCATACAAACAATCTCACAACTATTTGGGTTTACTCACAAAACTCAAAGACAACCACACTTTCGACTCCATCATTGATACAATGTCTGCATCAAAGTACAAAACTTTGTTGACAGCAAATGCTCCCATCTATCTGCAAACCCAGAGAGAGTTCTGGAAAAAGGCGACGCCATAAACTCCTCGATACAGGGTAAAGCAGTTCAAATAATCCCACAATCAATCTCCGAAGTCTTTAATCTCAACGATCAGGAAGGTAAACTCTCTTTTGATAAAGCCGAGATGAAAACTGATTTCGTAAAAAGGGGATATGCAGAACAATCAAAGGTAGATACCTTACAAAAAGGTTACTTCCCTTCTGCACCAAGGTTTTTATTTCACACACTTTTGATGTGTGTTTCAAATAAAACAACATCATTTAACGAAATACCATTGAAGATTCAATGCCTGGGATATGCCATTTTGAATAATAAAGATTACAACTATTCCCAGGAGATCTTCAATGACTTGGTAAAAAATGTTGATAGCAAATCATTTTTACTTTTTCCAAGATTTCTAAGCTATTATTTCAAACAAAAATTTGAAAAAGAAAATGAAAATTTGCTCAAACAAGGTGCTTTTTGTCAAATAAAAAGTTTAACAAATGAAACATTTTCAAGAATGATGGCACCAATAAAAAGAAAAGCAGAGGTGTCTGAGCAGAATTTAGCGGTTACAACTGCTCCTCAGACATCTGCTGCTGAGCCCACTGCTCCAGGTGATCATAGCAGCACAACCACTACTTTGAAACCCACACCTGACATCTCCAAAAAGACCAAAAAGAAAACATCCCGAAAACCCACCAAACCCAAGAAAAAGGCAACTCTGGAAGATGAGATCCCAGAGCAACTGCCTGTGACAACACAAATGTCACCACAAACCACTGCTGCTACTTCCTCACAGCAGACGGTAGAAAGATCTCCACCATTGCCTAAAACTCCTCCTGCATCCTCACAAAAGGATCAGGTTGTAATCACAGGGACACCAAATTATGAAGCTCTGGATCCACTTGGCTCCATCTTCCACAGTCCTGATCCTAAGGACATGTATCTTTCAACTCCCATCCCCTCACCAATCATAATGCCACAATCCATGCTACCTTTGTTAC
Organism: Helianthus tuberosus; assembly: GCA_030545235.1. NCBI lineage: Eukaryota > Viridiplantae > Streptophyta > Magnoliopsida > Asterales > Asteraceae > Helianthus > Helianthus tuberosus. The sequence goes on along the minus strand of CM060423.1, from coordinate 165,589,082 downwards.
ATGCAGTTGACATAGCTCAGACAAAAACCAGTTCCTCTCTATCACCTATCACTGAGAGCATATTCCCACAAGTGACTGGGTCTGAAGCTACTGCCTCTGTTATCCCAGCAACAATTGAGGAGGTTACACCCCCTGAGTTACAAGTAACTCTCGGTGGTAGTTCAAGTGGAGCAACAACTACAACTGTTGGATCAACAGATCTTCAGTTGGCCAGTTGTTTCATAAATCAGACTCCCTTGAAGGCAATTTCTTAATAGCACCAACGTTAACCACTAGTGAGTTTGTTTTGACCACTGGTAAAATAACAAGGTTATCAAGTGCTGAAGAAAGAAGTCCCCAGTACCGAGAACAAGGGGCATCAATGGATGACTTTTGGGACTCAGCTCCTAAATCACACATTGATACAACCACTGCTGGTGGGGATTCAGATGATCCCAGTAAAATGGGTGATGATTCAAAATATCAGGAATTGACGGCCAGAGTTGACAAACTTGAAGAATCAGTTGCTGAGATAAAGGATATGGTGCAAGAGATTCTAAAAGCTCAGAAAGCACAATCCACTGCACTTCCACCTCAAGCACCTGCTCCACCATAAGCACTTGCTGCAAATGAGCTCTGGAATCTGTTTCAACCCATGCTTGAAAGACAAAAACAAGTGACTGATCAGAAGCATGAAATGTGTCACACCCCGACCACGTGTAACATACAAAACGTGGCGGAAAACGTCGGGGAGTGTTGTAACAGAATTAATTGTTTCATAACCATGGCATACAAAGTTGTATTTTATTTATCAACATAAAAGTTTCATTGTCTTAAACGAAAATACAGAGTTTATAACATAATTAAACAAGTCTATCTCCATTTTTAGTCTCTAAGGCACAGGTCCGCCCTAGAATCATGATCAACATCCTATGGAAAAGCTCCTGAAAACACATGTGAAAATAGGTACGTCAGCATAAAAATGCCTGTGAGATACATAGGTTTTGTGAAAATAGGATTCATGACTTATGTTTAAGAAAATGTTTAGTCATGAACCTTGTAATTTGCTTTGTCTTGAAAATCATTTGAAAAACAATAATTTCAGATGATATGTATAAGTAAATGTAAGGTTAAATGATTTATCATGTAAAATGAGTTTGTATAAAATAAGTTGTTTGTTAACAATGTCTTGTGAAAAGTATGTTGTTTGTATAAGATGTCTAGTGTCTTAAATTGAAATGGTTCAAATAACGCTACGATATGTAATACCATACAAACACTTATATATAGGAAGTACCAGCGGCGTATCCACCATGCTTGTATTATATTACACACGCATCGTTACTTAAATCACTTAATCAAACCAAACCAACAATGTAAGATGTCTATGTCTAAACCAATTGTCAAATGTATTGGATAATATGTCAAAGTGTTTATATCAAGATGTAAATCATGTAGTGTAAAACAAATGTCAAACATATTTATGTGTCAAATGTAAATCATGTCAAAATGTCTATGTCAAATGTCCATGTCAAATGTCTTTGTCAAATGTCTTTGTGTAAAATGTCTATGTAAAAAATGTCATGTATGGCAAGTGGAATGTATCAACTAAACCATATGCACAAAACAAAGTATTGAAGTAAAACATGGTTTAAATCAATATTATGTCTTGTGGAAAATGCATGCTAATACTGAATATGAACATTTATGCGGTGTTGTAAAAATGCATACATCCAAGCCTTGTGACTGTGGTGATAAACCCTTAAACAAATTAAAGGTCTATCTGTATTATATCATCGAATTCGGTCATTCCTTTCATCCCCACCTAACCGGGATGTCCGGAACGGGAGTTGTCAATTCCTATGGTACCACTACCTACTAACGAACGGCGTGATCATTGTTAATGAATGTATTGTCCCATGTAAACAAACCAAATGTCATACCAAAATGTAAGCATGTGAAAACAATGCACTAAGTATGTAATCAAATGAACATACATAGCGTGAAATGTCATGTAAAACAATGTACTAAGTAGGCACACAATGGGCATACATAGCATGAAATGTCATGTAAAACGATGTACTAAGTAGGCGCACAATGGGCATACATAGCATGAAATGTCATGAAATCATGTACTATAATGTACTAACAAACATAGCAGGTATATGATGTGAAAACAGGAAAGCATGAAAATAACAAGTAGGCACATGTGTTCCACCCCAAAATGTTTGGAAAACAGTAAAAGAGGGGTCTATGTACTCACTTTGATATTGCTCAGTAGTCCTTGTGTGACAACCAAACAATGCTAGAGATCACGGATACCAAACGGCACCTAATATAGGTAACTATGTTAATAAACCGGACCTATATCGGAAGACTGGGTAGTATTAGGGTTTGTAAACCAAATGAGTGTAGGAACTCATATGATATGGTTTAACAAAGCCTACATACTAAATGAAACTTAACCTAAGTGCTTACGACCCATTACGACCCGTTTAGGTAGCTTATGCTACTTTAACGCGTCGTTCGCGTGAAACGCGTTCGGACCGCCTAACTAGCCCTGTGACAAGTGTTATATGCCTAAACATGTTACATAATTAGTTATGTGACAAAAGTTTAGGTTACATATGCTAAATTACCAATTATGCATGAAAAGGGTATTCTGGTAATTTACCTAAGGCATATAAACTACCTATCATACAACTACTCAAACGATGTGACCATAAGGTATAACCTCGGAAGGTTATTCCCTATCTACTATGGTCACCTAATGTATTTGGTCGGATCCTAATGATCGACCAAACTGGGTCGGGTTCGAAGGTATAAGCGATTTATTAGATCGCTTACCCTTACGACCCTAAGCACAAAACTAAAAGTGACGAGCTAAGCATGTTAAAACATGCTTAACTAAGTTTAGAAAACAGGTTTGGTATCACAACAAACGGTTTTGATACCTAAGAGTAGTTTGGTTACAAAATACGCAAGAATACGTATTCTGACCGAAACTACGGCTCGTCACTGAGCCTTGATAACGTGGTAATCAGTAGGTATAGTCACTAGGGACTATAACCATCGTGATCACGCTCACGTTATGAAGTTCAAACGAACTTCGCATCGACCATAAACTGGTCAATGCAGAAAGTCAAACAAAGTTTGACTTTCGGACTCGAAAAGCAATAAAAGAACGAAGGAACACTTACGAAGGGTCCCCGAATGCTAATCTAGATCAAAATAGCTCAGGTATGAAACAAAGGTTTCAACTTAGAGCCTTTTCAATCAGATTCTTGTGAGAAATGAAGTGAAATGTGATGGGTATTTATAGATTTCGGGTAACCGTTAAGATCGTTTGTCGAATATCGTGCCTTAATCTTGTGCGTACATTTGTCAAAATGTTATGGTAACTGAAAATGGTCCTTAATGTGCTGAAAGGTCAAGTGTGGACTTGTGGTTGAGGATTAAACAGCTGGAAATCTGCTGACTGTTTAATCTAATCTGATCTGCAGACCCCTTGCGCATCGTAGGGGAAAAACCCCTGCGCATCGTAGGGCAAAAGTTTGGCAGAATTACCATTTTAGTCCCTGTTATGCAATAAGGTCATTTTCGACACGTTTAAGGCCCGTTAACCCCATTTCAAAGCTCTAAAATGAAGTTATAGTATAGGGAACTCAAATCATGCTCAAAAATATGTCTGATGTCAGTTCGTTTGGTCGTACGAACGCGATGTTCGCTTAATTACGACGGAATGCGCATAAGCGCGAAAAACGATCCAAATGACGCGACGAATGGATTTTTCTTATGGCGAACACTAAAATATAATATAGTCATGCTTACATAAATTTTTGGATGTCCAGATGTATTCAGAACGTGAGTTATGCGCGAAAGTGCAAACTTGTGCACTTTTTGACGCTTTTAGTCCCTGAATGACCCAAAAGTTTATTTTAGCATACCGAACCCTTCAAAGCCTATTTCTAAGCTATGTAAAGGATATTTATGGTATGTTTAACTTATGGTCATGTTCCGGAATGTTCGTTACAGTTCAAATTGGCATACTTTCGCAGTTTGTCAAGTTTAGTCCCTGTAGGCGAATTAACTTGTTTTTGCCATACCAAAGCCTTCAAAACTTATTTCTAAGTTATGTAAAGGTTATTTAAGGTATGTTAAGTATATGTTAATGTTCTGGAGTATTTTTCGCATTAAACTGGTTACGTTTACGCACCAGTTTGCGTATAACTCTCCAGAAAGCGATATAGAGTTTGAAATCGAACAAAAGTCAAAACATGAAAAATGTAAAACATAACAAAACAAAAATTGGGATCAAATAACATTGTTTTATTGATAATTGTACTGTTTATAATGATTACAAGCACAGATGTTACAGTCTCCCCTACTTGTGGAAATTTCGTCCCGAAATTTATTTAGAGGAAACTCGTGGGAAAAGATGCGGATATTTTGCCTTCATTTGATCTTCGCGTTCCCAAGTAAACTCAGGTCCACGTTTAGCTTCCCAGCGAACTTTGACCAAAGGAATGCGCTTGCGTTTGAGCCACTTGACTTCACGTTCCATGATTTCCACTGGCTTCTCAACAAATTTCAGTGTTTTGCCAACACGAATTTCGTCAAGCGGTATGTGGAGGTTTTCATCAGCTAAACACCTCTTGATATTGGACACGTGAAAAGTTGGATGAACATTTCCAAGTTCAGGAGGTAACTCAAGTCTGTAGGCTACCTTACCGATTCTTTTGACGATCTTGAATGGTCCAACGTATCTAGGTGCAAGTTTTCCTTTCTTTCCAAATCTGATCACACCTTTCCAAGGTGAGACCTTAAGTAATACTCGATCACCGACTTGAAATTCCAAGGGTTTGCGTTTTGGATCCGCGTAACTCTTTTGACGGCTCATAGCTGTCTGAAGGTTATCGCGAACTTTCTTGACCTTGTCAGTTGTCTCTAAAATGAGGGCAGGTCCAGTAAGTTGAGCCTCACCGATCTCATTCCAGCAGACTGGTGAACGACATTTTCGACCATAGAGAGCCTCGAAAGGAGCCATTTTGATGCTGGTATGATAACTGTTGTTGTAGGAGAATTCAATCAACTTAAGATGTGAATCCCAACTACCACCAAAATCGATCACACAAGCTCTTAGCATATCCTCCAGAGTCTGGATTGTTCTTTCAGATTGACCATCCGTTTGCGGATGATAAGCTGTGCTCAAATTAAGTTGGGTCCCCATAGCAGATTGCATGGTTCTCCAAAAATGAGAAGTGAAACGAGCATCTCTGTCGGAAATGATGTTCAAAGGAACACCATGTCGAGCCACAATTTCATCCACATAGATTTGAGCAAGTCTGTCAGCAGGAAAATCCTCACGGATTGGCAAGAAATGCGCTGACTTTGTAAGACGATCAACAACTACCCAGATGGCATCATGACCTTTCTTTGTACGCGGAAGTTTGGTAACGAGATCCATAGCAATGTTTCCCATTTCCAAACTGGGATCTCTGGTTGCACCAATAAACCAGAAGGACGCTGATGTTCAGCCTTAACCTTAAGACAAGTAAGGCATTTTGATACGTATAAGGCAATGTCTTTCTTCATACCAGGCCACCAATACTGAGTACGAAGATCCTTATACATCTTATCTGAGCCCGGATGAATAGAATAACGTGACTTATGGGCTTCATCCATAAGCAGGGTACGAAGATCATCCTGGCTTGGGACCCATAAACGGTCCATGAAGTAATATGATCCATTGTCCTTCAGTTCTAGATCAGGTGTTATGTGATAGGGAAATTCCTTATCCATCAAACTTTGAGAAACACAAGATTGTTGAGCCTGAGAAATGCGTGCTTGGATATCGGATCGAGCTTGAATAACAGATTGAACACGAACACAATGAAGCTTAGTTCATTCCTTACGACTCAATGCATCGGCCACGACATTCGCCTTACCAGGATGGTAGCGAATTTCGCAGTCATAGTCGTTTAAAAGCTCAACCCATCGTCGTTGCCTCATGTTGAGTTCTTTCTGGTTGAAGATATGCTGAAGACTTTTGTGGTCTGTGAAAACCACACATTTTGTACCGTACAAATAGTGTCTCCGGATTTTGAGAGCGAAGACAACTGCACCCAACTCAAGATCATGAGTGGTGTAGTTCTTCTCATGTATCTTCAACTGCCTCGATGCATATGCTATGACTTTGTTCCTTTGCATAAGAACACAACCAAGGCCTAATTTAGATGCATCGCAATAAACGACGAAATCATCATTGCCCTCAGGCAAAGTCAGAACAGGCGCGTCGCAAAGCTTCTGCTTCAAGTGTTGAAAAGCTTCCTCTTGTTTGAATCCCCAATCAAAGGGCTTGTTCTTCTGAGTTAGAGCAGTTAGAGGAACTGCAATCTTCGAGAAATTCTCAATGAAGCGACGGTAATAACCCGCTAGACCAAGAAAAGAACGAACTTCAGTAGGAGTAGTAGGTGCATCCCAATCCTTGATCGCACTGATCTTGGAGGGATCTACATGAATACCTTGTTCGTTGATAATATGTCCTAAAAATTGAACCTCTTTAAGCCAGAATTCACACTTGGAGAATTTGGCGAAAAGTTGCTCTTTCTTTAGGAGTTCCAGAGTAAGACGAAGATGTTGCTCGTGTTCAGCTCGCGTCTTAGAGTAAATCAAGATGTCATCAATAAAAACAATGACGAACTGATCCAAATAAGGTTTGCAGACCCTATTCATTAAGTCCATGAAAACAGCAGGAACATTAGTCAAACCGAATGGCATGACTGTGAACTCATAATGCCCATATTGTGTACGGAACGCTGTCTTAGGAATATCTTCTTCATGCACCCGAAGTTGATGGTATCCAGATCGCAGATCAATCTTCGAAAAATAAGAAGCACCTTGCAGCTGGTCAAAGAGATCATCAATTCGAGGTAGGGGATATCGGTTCTTGATGGTAAGCTTATTAAGCTCACGATAATCGATACACATCCTAAAGGATCCATCCTTCTTCTTGACAAAAAGAACGGGAGCACCCCAAGGTGAAAAGCTAGGACGGATAAAACCTCTATCTGAAAGCTCCTGAAGCTGCTTAGACAATTCTTGCATCTCAGACGGTGCAAGACGATATGGAGCTCTGGCAATGGGATTTGCACCAGGTACGAGATCAATGCGGAACTCGACTTGGCGTGCTGGAGGTAGACCAGGTAAGTCTTCAGGGAATACTTCAGAATAATCCCGAACGACAGGAATATCTGAAATAGACTTACCCTTGCCTTTATCTTCTGTAACATGTGCTAAGAAAGCCACATAGTTCTTCCGCAGATATTTCCGAGCTTTAAAACAAGACACGAGTTTGAGACCACCGGCAGGCTTCTCACCTTGAACCTGTAGGATCTCACCTGTCGAAAGCGGCACACGAACAATCTTCTCAAAACAAACTATCTCTGCGTGATGCTTAGATAACCAATCCATACCTACTATAACGTCGAAGCTTCCAAGTTGCATAGGTGTAAGATCGATAGAAAAAAGATGATCGTTAAGGTTCAACTGGCAGTTGCGAAGAACAGAATCAAGAACAATGGGTTCACCACTAGCAACTTCTACTGTCAAAGGTTTACCTAGTTTTGTTCTAGACACGCGAAGCATTGGCTCAAAAGACAATGACACAAAACTCTTATCGGCACCCGAATCAAAAAGAATAGATGCAGGCTGATTATTAATAAAGAACGTACCGTTCACCACATTATCATCTGCCTGTGCCTCTTGAGCATTCAAGTTAAAAGCTCGCCCTCGAGCCTGAGCCTGATTCTGATTCTGGTTCTGGTTCTGGTTTGCTAGCCTTGGGCACCGGTTTCTGTAGTGGGTCAGATCCCCACAATTGTAACAAGCACCCGGTGCGTAGTGTGGACGTGCAGCTTGACCCTGTTGCTGACCAAGAGACTGAGCAACTTGTTGAGCCGGGTTTTGAACTGCGTGATTCTGAGCAAACCGACAAACATTGGCAAGATGGCCTGACTTCCCACAGTTAGTACAGAAACGGCACGGAAGTTGCGGCTGATGGTGACTGTTGCATCTATTGCACAAAGGTGCATTCCCTGAATAGGGTTTCTTTGCTGGAGGCTGTGCGGGTTGGTTGGGAGCTGCCTGGTTAGCTTGGGCAGTGAAAGCATAGTTTTGGGAAGCCTTACGCTTCTTTGCCCTCTTCGATGAACCAGAAACCTTTCCATTCCCGTTTTGACCTTTCTTGCTATCCTCCTTGTCAGCCGACTATTTCTTGCCCTTGTCACCCTTCCTGTGTAACTTGTTCTTCCGAATCTGCGACTCAGTCAATGTCGCTGATAACTCGATCGCCTGACGGAGTGTGGCAGGGTTACTACCAGTAAGGATGTCTTGTACCGAGTCAGGTAGGCCGTCGATGTATCTCTCGATAGCCTTGTCGAGTGGGGTAACCATAGTCGGGCAAAGCAGACTCAACTCCTCAAACCTGTCAGTATACGCCCTGTGCTCACCACTATCTTGTTTTAAAATATTAAACTCTTTCTCCAACGCTCGCTGCTCATAACGAGGACAGAATTCCCTCATCATAAGAGCTCTTAGTTCAGCCCAGGTCTGTGCTAGAGCAACTTCAGCACCACGGTCTCTCATTACCCCATTCCACCATGTAAGAGCCCTCTTCTGAAACACGCTCGAAGAAAACTCGACCTTGCGATTATCCGGACACTGCACGTGGCGGAAAGTATTCTCAATGCTCTCGAACCACTGAAGAAGCCCAGTTGCTCCTTCAGAACCACTAAACTTGAGTGGTTTAGCCGAGTTAAAATCTTTGAATTTGCATGGGGTATGATTGTTGTTGTTGGCTTGGTTCATTTGAGCAATGAAAACTGGGAATTGAGAAGCCATCTGCTGCGCAATGATTTCTGCCAGTTCGGCAGTTGCTATCTGATGCTCGCGTCAAGGAGGCATTCTAAAAGAGGAAACATGAAAGGAAACGAGTGAGATGATTGGATGAAGAGAATGAGATGAAACAAAATCAACAAAAGCAAAGATGGTGGTCATTCGTCCGTATCACAAAGCAAACAAACGACACACAGTGACTAATCAAAGTAAATGGGTCAAAAATAATGTATTACGAAGACATGCTCGCCTATAAGTGAACACTCATCCCAAGAATTCCCAGGTAAGCACAACTGGTCTCGCATCTGATGAGATGTATACGAAGTGCTTGCTTAGACAGAAAACCCAGAATACAGGCATTCACTCTTCCAGTTTGCACGTGTTCACATTATTTAAAACCCAAAACCTTGATGAGATTTTGAAAATTTGAAGGCACAAGGCCAAAAATTTTAGTTAAACTGGAAGGGTTCAAAACCTTACAAAAGAGGATTCAAAACCTTGTAATAAATCATTCAAAAACAGAAGATTGTTTTTCAAAAATCGTTTCGAAAAATTTGGTTTCTTGTTTTGATAATCACCTAAGGATAGGTGATGTACATGTTTTAAGATCTAAACACAAGATAACTTGTGTTAGGGTCCTAGAAAGGTTATAGTCTAGGTCAAAGAATTACTAATAACCTAATTCCCTATAAACCATTGGCTCTGATACCAACTCTTCTGTCACACCCCGACCACGTGTAACATACAAAACGTGGCGGAAAACGTCGGGGAGTGTTGTAACAGAATTAATTGTTTCATAACCATGGCATACAAAGTTGTATTTTATTTATCAACATAAAAGTTTCATTGTCTTAAACGGAAATACAGAGTTTATAACATAATTAAACAAGTCTATCTCCAGTTTTAGTCTCTAAGGCACAGGTCCGCCCTAGAATCATGATCAACATCCTACGGAAAAGCTCCTGAAAACACATGTGAAAATAGGTACGTCAGCATAAAAATGCCTGTGAGATACATAGGTTTTGTGAAAATAGGATTCATGACTTATGTTTAAGAAAATGTTTAGTCATGAACCTTGTAATTTGCTTTGTCTTGAAAATCATTTGAAAAACAATAATTTCAGATGATATGTATAAGTAAATGTAAGGTTAAATGATTTATCATGTAAAATGAGTTTGTATAAAATAAGTTGTTTGTTAACAATGTCTTGTGAAAAGTATGTTGTTTGTATAAGATGTCTAGTGTCTTAAATTGAAATGGTTCAAATAATGCTATGATATGTAATACCATACAAACACTTATATATAGGAAGTACCAGCGGCGTATCCACCATGCTTGTATTATATTACACACGCATCGTTACTTAAATCACTTAATCAAACCAAACCAACAATGTAAGATGTCTATGTCTAAACCAATTGTCAAATGTATTGGATAATATGTCAAAGTGTTTATATCAAGATGTAAATCATGTAGTGTAAAACAAATGTCAAACATGTTTATGTGTCAAATGTAAATCATGTCAAAATGTCTATGTCAAATGTCCATGTCAAATGTCTTTGTCAAATGTCTTTGTGTAAAATGTCTATGTAAAAAATGTCATGTATGGCAAGTGGAATGTATCAACTAAACCATATGCACAAAACAAAGTATTGAAGTAAAACATGGTTTAAATCAATATTATGTCTTGTGGAAAATGCATGCTAATACTGAATATGAACATTTATGCGGTGTTGTAAAAATGCATACATCCAAGCCTTGTGACTGTGGTGATAAACCCTTAAACAAATTAAAGGTCTATCTGTATTATATCATCGAATTCGGTCATTCCTTTCATCCCCACCTAACCGGGATGTCCGGAACGGGAGTTGTCAATTCCTATGGTACCACTACCTACTAACGAACGGCATGATCATTGTTAATGAATGTATTGTCCCATGTAAACAAACCAAATGTCATACCAAAATGTAAGCATGTGAAAACAATGCACTAAGCATGTAATCTAATGAACATACATAGCGTGAAATGTCATGTAAAACAATGTACTAAGTAGGCACACAATGGGCATACATAGCATGAAATGTCATGTAAAACGATGTACTAAGTAGGCGCATAATGGGCATACATAGCATGAAATGTCATGAAATCATGTACTATAATGTACTAACAAACATAGCAGGTATATGATGTGAAAACAGGAAAGCATGAAAATAACAAGTAGGCACATGTGTTCCACCCCAAAATGTTTGGAAAACAGTAAAAGAGGGGTCTATGTACTCACTTTGATATTGCTCAGTAGTCCTTGTGTGACAACCAAACAATGCTAGAGATCACGGATACCAAACGGCACCTAATATAGGTAACTATGTTAATAAACCGGACCTATATCGGAAGACTGGGTAGTATTAGGGTTTGTAAACCAAATGAGTGTAGGAACTCATATGATATGGTTTAACAAAGCCTACATACTAAATGAAACTTAACCTAAGTGCTTACGACCCATTACGACCCGTTTAGGTAGCTTATGCTACTTTAACGCGTCGTTCGCATGAAACGCGTTCGGACCGCCTAACTAGCCCTATGACAAGTGTTATATGCCTAAACATGTTACATAATCAGTTATGTGACAAAAGTTTAGGTTACATATGCTAAATTACCAATTATGCATGAAAAGGGTATTCTGGTAATTTACCTAAGGCATATAAACTACCTATCATACAACTACTCAAACGATGTGACCATAAGGTATAACCTCGGAAGGTTATTCCCTATATACTATGGTCACCTAATGTATTTGGTAGGATCCTAATAATCGACCAAACTGGGTCGGGTTCGAAGGTATAAGCGATTTATTAGATCGCTTACCCTTACGACCCTAAGCACAAAACTAAAAGTGACGAGCTAAGCATGTTAAAACATGCTTAACTAAGTTTAGAAAACAGGTTTGGTATCACAACAAACGGTTGTGATACCTAAGAGTAGTTTGGTTACAAAATACGCAAGAATACGTATTCTGACCGAAACTACGGCTCGTCACTGAGCCTTGATAACGTGGTAATCAGTAGGTATAGTCACTAGGGACTATAACCATCGTGATCACGCTCACGTTATGAAGTTCAAACGAACTTCGCATCGACCATAAACTGGTCAATGCAGAAAGTCAAACAAAGTTTGACTTTCGGACTCGAAAAGCAATAAAAGAACGAAGGAACACTTACGAAGGGTCCCCGAATGCTAATCTAGATCAAAATAGCTCAGGTATGAAACAAAGGTTTCAACTTAGAGCCTTTTCAATCAGATTCTTGTGTAAAATGAAGTGAAATGTGATGGGTATTTATAGATTTCGGGTAACCGTTAAGATCGTTTGTCGAATATCGTGCCTTAATCTTGTGCGTACATTTGTCAAAATGTTATGGTAACTGAAAATGGTCCTTAATGTGCTGAAAGGTCAAGTGTGGACTTGTGGTTGAGGATTAAACAGCTGGAAATCTGCTGACTGTTTAATCTAATCTGATCTACAGACCCCTTGCGCATCGTAGGGGAAAAACCCCTGCGCATCGTAGGGCAAAAGTTTGGCAGAATTACCATTTTAGTCCCTGTTATGCAATAAGGTCATTTTCGACACGTTTAAGGCCCGTTAACCCCATTTCAAAGCTCTAAAATGAAGTTAAAGTATAGGGAACTCAAAACATGCTCAAAAATATGTCTGATGTCAGTTCGTTTGGTCGTACGAACGCGATGTTCGCTTAATTACGACGGAATGCGCATAAGCGCGAAAAACGATCCAAATGACGCGACGAATGGATTTTTCTTATGGCGAACACTAAAATATAATATAGTCATGCTTACATAAATTTTTGGATGTCCAGATGTATTCAGAACGTGAGTTATGCGCGAAAGTGCAAACTTGTGCACTTTTTGACGCTTTTAGTCCCTGAATGACCCAAAAGTTTATTTTAGCATACCGAACCCTTCAAAGCCTATTTCTAAGCTATGTAAAGGATATTTATGGTATGTTTAACTTATGGTCATGTTCCAGAATGTTCGTTACAGTTCAAATTGGCATACTTTCGAAGTTTGTCAAGTTTAGTCCCTGTAGGCGAATTAACTTGTTTTTGCCATACCAAAGCCTTCAAAACTTATTTCTAAGTTATGTAAAGGTTATTTAAGGTATGTTAAGTATATGTTGATGTTCCGGAGTATTTTTCGCATTAAACTGGTTACGTTTACGCACCAGTTTGCGTATAACTCTCCAGAAAGCGATATAGAGTTTGAAATCGAACAAAAGTCAAAACATGAAAAATGTAAAACATAAAAAAACAAACATTGGGATCAAATAACATTGTTTTATTGATAATTGTACTGTTTACAATGATTACAAGCACAGATGTTACAAAATGCATGTACAAATGCTGACCAATATGGTGGAATCAAGGTTCAAAGATACACAAGCAGATATCAAGGCTATAAAGGCTAGCATCCGAAGCACAACTGACAAAACACCTTCTACTCTACTATTCTTTGATAACCTCCCTGCAGATAATGCCAAAAAGGGGGAGATAATGAAACCAATGAAGAAGAAGGGAATAGAACATGGCCTGTGTGTTGAACCTGAGCAAGAAAAGCAAACATCTAAACCACCTCCCACAAAACCTCAAACTTCTGGTCAAACAGCTGATACAGCAGTAGTTACAAAAACTGCTGTCAGTAGCCAAACAGCTGTCATCTCGTCAACACACACTACTTCACCACACACCACCAAAACCACTGCCCTACCACCATTACCTCCTGTTATAAAACAGAAGACAGCAGATGTTATAACATCTGTGTAACACCCTAAATAATTTGACGGAATTTAACTAATAATTACATGAAACTTTAATAAAATCAGAGTTTACAAAAAAAATTTTCGTGTTTAAACCATACACACTTGAGATAGTACCAACACATCCCAAGATGATCCATAACAAGTTTAAAAGTTAACCCTTGCTAGTAAACTAACCACTAGTTTAAGGGGTTTAAAACGTGATTAACAAAAGTGTTTACAACATGATTATGTCTAGACAAGATTAAGATTAATGCGGAAGCTTCAAAATGCGTGTTCGGTTCTTGACATTGTACTTGATCACCATCCGGGGAAAACTTCATCATACCTAGGGTCAAACACTAAAATCATTAGTTTTGACAACAATACATTACGTATAAACGAATTATAACGTCGCAAAATAACAAACTAAATTCAAGTTTTCAGGGTTCCACCGTAATTTACGGTGTCACCGTAAATTACGGTGGACCCTGAACCAACCTGGTCTTCCGTAAATCAGGAATAACACACCGTAAAGCTTTTTGATGTCCACCGTAAATTACGGTGGGACCGTAATTTACGGTGGGTTCTGCAGATCTGTCCTTAGTCTATTTTTCAACTTTGGAATGTCATAACTTTTTACTCATTAGTCCGATTTAACCGATTCTTCTTCCTATGAGTCCGTAATAAAATTACGGATTCAACCATGTAAATTTCACAACACGGAAACCGAGATACCGTCAATTAGTTCTCAATTTCCTTATTTCCATTATTCAACCCATTAGTGTAGGTACATAGCACCCCTTTTTCCATTCTTAAAACCTTTTAGACATATTTACCCAATTACCCGGGCTTATGACCTTGAAGTATACGCGCCATACCATGGCTTCGCGTTTTCTCCGAACTAAACATTTGTTTTTCTCAGAATTCAAGCATCCCGTTTCAAACGACACCTTCTATTAACCTCTATTGTTTGACCCGATATACCGGGTTCGTAGACTTAAAATATCATAACTAATTTATTGATGTACTACCATCTATCACCTAGCAAGATATGAGACCTTTAAGTCTCTACTCATGTGATTCGTTTTCAAGCAACATTTTGACCCGTTTGGCTATCTAGTGAATACCATCACTTTGTTATTATGCCAAACCGAACTTCTAAGGTTTATTTTGACCCGTTTGAGGATCTAGTGAACTTCGCCACTTTAACGATACATCAAACGCATCAATTACAATCCAGCATCGTTTATACATTTAAAACTAACGTTATTACATAGACAACGAGACTAAAGTCACGTACCTTTAAAGCACACCTTTTCCGCGAGTATCACTTCCGGCGTGTCCACTTGACGTTCCGGATTCCTTGCCTATAGAGTTCAATTCATAACAAGATTAGAACTCTCTTTCATAAGCTTTAACGCATTCATTCATAACATATGCAAATCTACGTTTTTAGCACTCTTTAACATTTTAACCCTCATTTAGGCGTTTTATCAAACACCTTGCGGGTCAGATTTCTACATGATTTAAACCAAGTTCATGACTTGAATTTATCACTCAAATTAACTACAATTAGACAATATACACATATTTTAACATCAACAATTTCAGAGATTGTCTCAAAATTTCAGTTTTCACTTGAACAAGAGTCTTAATCCTAGTGTTTATCAAGTTCTCCTATCTTACTAATCATCCACTATAGTGATTTTGATCCTTACCACTAACATGCAAGATTTTGACAAGAAATCATCTAGGGTTTGTCCCTAGACTCACATTACTTCTAATTTCATGTTTTACAACACATAATCAAGCTCAACCTTCGATTTCAATCACATGCAAGAATTTGAGTTGTATCAAAACAACCTAATTTGACATACCTTATGACCTCCTTGACGAGGAGATCACGATTCTATGCTCAGATTTCGATTATGACATGATTTGAGCCTTCAATTTGAGATTTTAGTTGAGTTTAGGGTTGTGAAGAAGTGGGTGTCGCCCCCTGTGTTCTTCTGATCGACCAAGACTCCAAATGGAGTGTTTGGTTATTGTTTTACTAATTATTAGTAATAGAAGTTTCAGTTTTGACAACCTAGGCCCCTCCACTTCTTATTTAGTTTATATCTTTAGCTTTTAACTCATTCCTATGTTACTACAAGACTTCTAACTAACTGGGTTATTTATCCTAGTTAGTTTATTCTTGTTTATTATACACTTTATAATCCTAGTATAAAGTTTTGAAATTTCGGGATGTTACAAGTCCACCCCCCTTAAAAAGGGTTTCGTCCCCGAAACCGTAATACGTACCAAATAGTTTAGGGTAGAGCCGTTGCATCTCTTCTTCGGATTCCCACGTGGTATCCACACCCTTCCTGTGCTCCCACTTAACCTTCACCTGGTTAATTACCTTGTTCCTCAGACTCTTCTCTTTTCGATCTAAGATTGCAATTGGCCTTACGGCATAGTTGAGGCTGTTATCCACCTCGATGTCATCATAGTGGATACGGGCAGTTTCATCTGCTAAGCATTTTCGAAGATGTGACACATGGAAGGTGTTATGAATTCCACTCAACTCTTCGGGTAGTTCAAGGCGATATGCTACCTTACCAACCCGTTCAGTGATCCTGAATGGCCCAATGAATCTCGGACTCAACTTCCCCCTTTTTCTGAATCGTATGATTCCTTTCCACGGAGATACCTTCAACATTACCTTATCATCCACTTGAAATTCAATAGGTCTATTCCGTTTATCCGCATACGACTTTTGTCGATCCTAAGCTGCTTTTAGGTGAGCTCGAACCACATCAATTTTCTCATTCGTAGTTCGGATTATGTCAGTATGCGCTAATCCTCGTGGTCCCACTTCTCCCCAACACACCGGGGTTCGACACTTTCTACCATATAACATTTCATACGGGGCCATTTTAATGCTCGACTGATAGCTATTGTTATATGAAAATTCGACCAAGGGTAGATGGACATCCCAACTGCCCCCGAAGTCCATGATGCAAGCCCGCAACATATCTTCCAACGTTTGTATCGTTCTCTCACTTTGCCCATCCGTTTGCGGATGATAAGCAGTGCTAATGTACAGTTTAGTTCCCATTTGCTCTTGAAATTCGCGCCAGAATTTAGAGGTAAATCGAGTATCTCTGTCTGACACAATGGATATCGGCACTCCGTGACGTGCTATGATCTCATTGGTGTATACTTCCGACATCTTCTCGGATGTATAAGTCTCACGAATCGGAATGAAGTGAGCACTTTTTGTCAATCGATCTACGACTACCCATATAGCATCAAATCCGCGATTGGTTTTGGGCAATTTGGTTAACAAATCCATCGTGATTTGTTCCCATTTCCAAACTGGGATATCCAGCGGTTGCAACCTACCATATGGCTTTTGGTGCTCCGCTTTGACTTGTAAACAAGTCATACACTTCTCCACATACTTCACAATATCTCTTTTCATTCCGGGCCACCAATAGTTTTGTTTTACGTCATTATACATTTTGGTCGCCCCCGGATGAATTGAATAATGAGATTTATGGGCCTCGTCAAGAAGACGCGCCTTGGCTCCACACGTATTTGGAACCCAAATTCTCCCAAATCGAGTTTTCAATCCTTGATTACCATCCTCCAGGTCTTTTAGTTGCCCAACTATCCTTTCCTTCTTCACATTTTCTTCCTTGATTGCTTCAATTTGAGATTTTCGGATTTGTTCAAGCAAACCCGATGTCACAATTAATTGCATCGATCGTACTCGAATAGGAGTATAATCCGTCTTTCGGCTCAACGCGTCTGCCACTACGTTAGCCTTCCCGGGGTGGTAATGTATTTCACAATCAAAGTCTTTGACAGTTTCTAACCACCGCCTCTGCCTCATATTTAATTCCTTCTGATCGAAGAAATACTTTAAGCTTTTGTGGTCGGTAAAGATAGTGCACTTCACCCCGTACAAGTAATGCCTCCATATCTTCAAGGCAAACACAACTGCTGCCAACTCGAGGTCATGGGTAGGATATCTCTTCTCATGAGTCTTTAGCTGTCTCGAGGCATAGGCTATAACCTTGCCCCGCTGCATCAAAATGCAGCCAAGTCCCGAATGTGATGCATCTGAGTAAACTACCATATCCTCTGTTCTGTCCGGTAATGTCAACACCGGCGCATGGGTCAATTTTTCCTTGAGCGTTTGAAACGCCCTTTCTTGATCCTCGGCCCAAATAAACTTTTCATCCTTACGGGTTAGTTTAGTCAACGGCGTAGCAATTTTGGAGAAATCTTGTATGAATCTCCGATAATAACCCGCAAGCCCTAAGAAACTTCTGATTTCCGAAGGATTCTTTGGTGGAGTCCATCTTGACACAGCTTCTATCTTTGACGGATCTACTAACACTCCGTTTGCACTAATGATATGCCCAAGAAATTGCACCTCTCGTAACCAGAAGGCACATTTTGAGAATTTCGCATACAATTTCTCTTTCCTGAGCGTCTCCAACACTTCACGCAAATGACTTGCGTGTTCTGCTTCATTCTTGGAGTATATCAAGATGTCATCAATGAACACTATCACTGACTTGTCTAGCATGGGTTTGCAAACCCGGTTCATGAGATCCATGAAAGCCGCGGGTGCATTAGTTAACCCAAAGGACATCACGAGAAAATCATAATGTCCGTACCGAGTACGAAAAGCCGTTTTCGGTACATCCTCCTCTTTAACTTTTAACTGATGATACCCCGATCTGAGGTCAATTTTTGAGAACCAACTTGCACCATGTAATTGGTCAAATAGGTCATCAATTCTTGGAAGCGGATATCGATTCTTTACCGTGAGTTTATTCAACTCCCGGTAATCAATGCACATATGCATGCTCCCGTCCTTCTTTCTCACGAATAATACCGGTGCGCCCCACGGAGACACACTTGGCCGAATAAACCCCTTGTCGAGCAATTCTTGGATTTGTGACATCAATTCTTGCAATTCTGATGGCGCGAGTCGATACGGCGTCTTGGCCACAGGTTTTGCGCCCGGAACCAATTCGATCCCGAACTCTACTTCCCGTACTGGCGGTATTCCCGGTAAATCTTCCGGAAATACATCAGCGTATTCACGTACCACTGGTACGTCTTCCATCTTTGGCGTCTCTTTATTAGGTTCGTTTGCGTATATCATGAATGCTTTACATCCGCGCCTCGTAAGTTTGTGGGCTTTTAGTATTGAGCACATAACGGGACTGCCCCCTTTTTCGCCATAAATGGTGACTTGCTTTCCACTTGGAGATGTCAACTGTATCTCCTTGCGGAAACATATCACCTTTGCATGATGTCGGGATAACCAATCCATCCCTACCACTACTTGAAATTCTCCCATTAACATAGGGATCAAGTCTATCAAATATTCTTCATCATCAACGCTTATTTTGCAATTTCGACATACATCACATACAAGAAAACTTTTGTTATCACCTATTTCTACCTCTAATGGCATAGGCAATTTTGTTAGTACAAAAGAAGGATGTCGAATAAATCCATATGAAACAAAAGATTTATTCACACCCGTATCAAATAACACATGTGCAGGGATTGAATTTATGGCAAATATACCTGAGACCACATCGGGCTCTGTTTTTGCCTCCATTGCTGTCAACTGGAAGGATCTCACCTTTGCACTTGGTGTCTCAGTAGGTGTATTCTTGTCATCTTTCTTTCCAACCAACTCCGGGCACTCAGATTTCTTGTGACCCGGTTGATAGCATTTTTAACACACCGACACCTTTCCCGGGCACAATGCAGTCGTGTGTCCCGTCTTCCCACATATAGGACATGGTTTGTCCTTGAACCGGCACTCACTTTTGTGCCCTTTCTCGCATATCTTGCAGTTTGATGACCCGCCTTTACCTTCTTGTTTCTTTGAGGATTCTGTTGTGCGCGCCTTTTTCGTTGGGCTTGGATTGACTATCTGAGCCCTTCTTTCACCTCTTTCAATCTGTTTCTTCAACTCTATCTCCCGTTCCCGAGAAACGTTTATAATTTCGGTGAAAGTCTCATACTTTGAAGGAGTCATAAACTCCCTATACTCGGCGCTCAACATATTATAATAATAATATATTTTCTGCTCCTCATTCGTTATCAACTCATCACAAAACTTCATCTTATCCATGAATATTCCCGTGATTTTGTCAATAGATTCACCCTTGTGTCGAAGCTGCATGAATTCTTCCTTGATCTTGTTAATGACTGCCTTGGGACTGTGATGTTTAAGAAACGGCGTCTTAAACTCATCCCATGTCATAGCCTTAGCCGCTTCGCTTCCAATTTCCTTCTTCTTGTTATCCCACCAGTCTTTCGCTTGACCCCTTAACTGACCCGTTCCATAGGCTACGTAGTCATCCGGATCACAATGAGTCCTTTCGAACACCCCATCCATATCGCTTAACCATCGCTGACATATGATCGGGTCAACCTCCCCATTGTAAATGGGCGGTTTACACGCCATGAACTCTTTATAAGAACAAGATTTTTGTCCTTCTAACTTCTCCTTTGCTAAATTGGTATTATCCTCCAATTTCTTGATTCTTTCTTCCACCACTGATAATACCGTGGTTTGGATTTTGCCGATGAAACCCGACAAACTGTTTTCGATTGCTTTTCCTACCTCTTCAGCAATCACTTCTCTCATTTGCTCGGTGACTCTTGGCACCGCATCATCATTGCCTTTATCCGTCATCTTTAACTGAAATGTTTACATTAAGCGTTAACATTTCATTTATGACGTATGATTTATTCACTTCGGTTTGTTCAAGTTCATAACTTGTTTTCACCGTTCTTATTTAATGCACTTTCCGGGTTTGAGTGTGTTAACACGCTCTTCCCATGCATTTCCATTCCTTACTTCCCTTTTTATACTTAGTAACTCTACTTTAAAACAATTAACTCTTACCGAATGTTTGATCAAGCTTGAACCGAACACTTGTTAACAACCTTGGGCTTTGATTACCAACTTGTAACACCCTAAATAATTTGACGGAATTTAACTAATAATTACATGAAACTTTAATAAAATCAGAGTTTACAAAAAAAAATTTCGTGTTTAAACCATACACACTTGAGATAGTACCAACACATCCCAAGATGATCCATAACAAGTTTAAAAGTTAACCCTTGCTAGTAAACTAACCACTAGTTTAAGGGGTTTAAAACGTGATTAACAAAAGTGTTTACAACATGATTATGTCTAGACAAGATTAAGATTAATGCGGAAGCTTCAAAATGCGTGTTCGGTTCTTGACATTGTACTTGATCACCATCCGGGGAAAACTTCATCATACCTAGGGTCAAACACTAAAATCATTAGTTTTGACAACAATACATTACGTATAAACGAATTATAACGTCGCAAATAACAAACTAAATTCAAGTTTTCAGGGTTCCACCGTAATTTACGGTGTCACCGTAAATTACGGTGGACCCTGAACCAACCTGGTCTGCCGTAAATCAGGAATAACACACCGTAAAGCTTTTTGATGTCCACCGTAAATTACGGTGGGACCGTAATTTACGGTGGGTTCTGCAGATCTGTCATAACTTTTTACTCATTAGTCCGATTTAACCGATTCTTCTTCCTATGAGTCCGTAATAAAATTACGGATTCAACCATGTAAATTTCACAACACGGAAACCGAGATACCGTCAATTAGTTCTCAATTTCCTTATTTCCATTATTCAACCCATTAGTGTAGGTACATAGCACCCCTTTTTCCATTCTTAAAACCTTTTAGACATATTTACCCAATTACCCGGGCATATGACCTTGAAGTATACGCGCCATACAATGGCTTCGCGTTTTCTCCGAACTAACCATTTGTTTTTCTCGGAATTCAAGCATCCCGTTTCAAACGACACCTTCTATTAACCTCTATTGTTTGACCCGATATACCGGGTTCGTAGACTTAAAATATCATAACTAATTTATTGATGTATTACCATCTATCACCTAGCAAGATATGAGACCTTTAAGTCTCTACTCATGTGATTCGTTTTCAAGCAACATTTTGACCCTTTGGCTATCTAGTGAATACCATCACTTTGTTATTATGCCAAACCGAACTTCTAATGTTTATTTTGACCCGTTTGAGGATCTAGTGAACTTCGCCACTTTAACGATACATCAAACGCATCAATTACAATCCAGCATCGTTTATACATTTAAAACTAACGTTATTACATAGACAACGAGACTAAAGTCACGTACCTTTAAAGCACACCTTTTCCGCGAGTATCACTTCCGGCGTGTCCACTTGACGTTCCGGATTCCTTGCGTATAGAGTTCAATTCATAACAAGATTAGAACTCTCTTTCATAAGCTTTAACGCATTCATTCATAACATATGCAAATCTGCGTTTTTAGCACTCTTTAACATTTTAACCCTCATTTAGGCGTTTTATCAAACACCTTGCGGGTCAGATTTCTACATGATTTAAACCAAGTTCATGACTTGAATTTATCACTCAAATTAACTACAATTAGACAATATACACATATTTTAACATCAACAATTTCAGAGATTGTCTCAAAATTTCAGTTTTCACTAGAACAAGAGTCTTAATCCTAGTGTTTATCAAGTTCTCCTATCTTACTAATCATCCACTATAGTGATTTTGATCCTTACCACTAACATGCAAGATTTTGACAAGAAATCATCTAGGGTTTGTCCCTAGACTCACATTACTTCTAATTTCATGTTTTACAACACATAATCAAGCTCAACCTTCGATTTCAATCACATGCAAGAATTTGAGTTGTATCAAAACAACCTAATTTGACATACCTTATGACCTCCTTGACGAGGAGATCACGATTCTATGCTCAGATTTCGATTATGACATGATTTGAGCCTTCAATTTGAGATTTTAGTTGAGTTTAGGGTTGTGAAGAAGTGGGTGTCGCCCCCTGTGTTCTTCTGATCGACCAAGACTCCAAATGGAGTGTTTGGTTATTGTTTTACTAATTATTAGTAATAGAAGTTTCAGTTTTGACAACCTAGGCCCCTCCACTTCTTATTTAGTTTATATCTTTAGCTTTTAACTCATTCCTATGTTACTACAAGACTTCTAACTAACTGGGTTATTTATCCTAGTTAGTTTATTCTTGTTTATTATACACTTTATAATCCTAGTATAAAGTTTTGAAATTTCGGGATGTTACAATCTGCTGTAATGACAACACCACCATCAAAAACTACCTCATCATCACCAACCCCTGCTCAAAAGCAGAAGACATCTACTGACACATCAGTAGTTGTAAGGTCAACAGAGGTTGAAACACCAGTTGTTTCAACAGCTGTTTGCCAATCACAAACCACTGCTATCATCAATATCACATCACCACCATCACCTCTTGTGAAAAAGCAGAAGACATCAGATGTTATAACATATGTTGTAATGACAACAGCAGTTGAGACACCAGTTGTTTCAACAGCTATTAGTCAATCATCCACCACTGCTCTCACCTTTCCTACATCACAACCAAAGCTCTTCAACAGAAAAAGGAAGCCAATCTCTGCCGATGAGGGCATACATGATCCAAATGCTGCAAAATATCCACTGGAACTTGAAGCTATCAAAAATGAGATGAGGCAATTCTATACAGAAGAGGATCCTTCAAAAAGAAGATTCTCCTCACTCATAGGCTACATGGCACCAGATGATATGGATGATTACCTCAAAATCAAGGCAAAGCAAGCTAAACTAAGAGCTAAAGTTGAGAGTGAAAGTGAACGTCTAAGCGAAGAAGGCATTGCTAAAAGACTGGAGTTCTACTTCACAAAAGTAAAGCAGATAGAAGAGTTTGCACAAGACCTAAACAAAGAAAAGGCTGATCAAAAGAAAAAGTTAAGAAAACAATATCTAGCCTACATCATGAAAGAGAAATTCTATCCTGCTGAAGAACAACAGTTCGAAGAATGGCCAATAGTCGCTCTAAAGCATGAGGCAGAAAGGATTGAGAAAATCAAGAATGATCCTACAAAGAAGAAAAATGCACCAAACTGGAACAAATACAAAAAGCTCATTGCTGACCTCACTGCTGAGTACAAAAGAAAGAAAAAGGAGCTGGTGGATGCAAAAATGGATACTGCTGAAGCCATATCAAAATGGTCAAAACAGCAGACTGATGAAGCCTATGAAAGGCTGAAGAAAAGGAAGATAACTGTTTCAGGCACTTCAAAGAAGCATGAACAAATGATGAAGCTTGAACAGAAGATAGGAAACCTCAAAACACTGTTCGGGTCTACTTTTGTGACAAACCAAGAAGAAGGAGAACAGCTGACCAGTGAAGAGGTAAAGGAAAAGGAAGTCGAGTACTTCAAAGAAACCATCATGAAAATGGGTCTAAAAGAAGAGAACTCGGAAAAACTTCAAAACCTTTTTAAGAAGGTATTAACTAAACCTGCATTATCATCTACTTCAGAAGTTTCAGACATTGAGCCAGATCAACAAGAGAGACAGGAGCAGATAGAAATGGAAACTGCAGAAGACATAGCTGCAGCAAACAATGTTATTGAAATGGCCTTCAAAAGAATGTCTGAAAGTCTGCAAGTTTTCACAAGGCCAACATCTTCCAACTCATCAGTGAATAAATCTCTCCCAAGATACCCATTGGGTTTAAAAGTACTAAAGTGGATGTCTGATCAAAAGACCCACGTATTGACCATGGTTAGATCCAATGGCGAAGTGAAGTACATATCAAGGAAAGAAGCACTAGGCCTTAGTGTTGAAGATTTGCAGGATCTCCTTGAACTTTCACTGTGCAGGGATGAGGATGACACAAGTTCCAAAGAATTTGAAGAAGAATTTAAAAGGAAAGCAAGGGAACTTCTGATGAGGAATAAAGATCCGGAATAATGAAGGGTTTTGGCATTATCTGTTCCAGGGGGAGATTGTTGGGATTGAACCCTACCAGAGGAACAGATAATGTAAAGCCAAAACCGGTTCATCACAGTGGATTCACAATAAGCAGACGTTTACATTAAGCTTTCCCCTTGACAGTGGTTATCTAACAACTGATGAACCTTAAGTACTTCTCAGAAGAACAACTGATGAACCAAACGCTGATGTAATCCTAAAGATTGCTGAAGATAAACATTGTTGCTCTATCTACTGCTGTCTCTTAAGTGCTGCTGAAGACACAAACACTGCTCATTCAAGGACTGATCACCTTTGAAGAAAGCACTGATGTTGTTGTTGAGCATCAGTGCTTAGGCTACAACAGTGGAACGTGAAGCAGTAGTTTCCTCATGTTTTGTATTTTAGTATCAAACAGTTGTTAGACATCAGTAGTTTGTATAGAACAGTGTTTACAGGTCGTTAGGTTGTTAGATGTCACTTTCATGGTGACGTCAGCTGAGACACATCAGTGGTTTGGTTTGCCTATAAATATAACAGTACTCTGTACTGTTATATTTGATTCGTTTTGAGTAAGCTCGTCTTCTCAATTCAATCCTTTCATCTTGTGCAACCAGCCTTGAGGTATCTGGCTGAGGGGGAGTTTAGTTTGTAAGCATGCTTGTAATCTTTTGATTGACTTTGTAATCTTTCGACAAATGCAAGTTATGTGTTTATCAAAACTATTTCCTTCTTTGATTGTGTGTACAAAGTTTGTTTTCATAATTCCGTTGCACTTCACATGTTTCCATATTCATTGATTATCCAATTTACACAAACAAGCACAATCATGAGAGCCTCCGATCCTAACACCTATTATACATACCTGGCTCGGATCAACATATTGACCCGTTTTAGTATTTCCTCAATTAAGTTGCTAGTTAATAGCAACGCGTATTCCACACACTATTTATTCCTGAAATCATTATACTTGACAAACAATGATTAGTGGTTATCGTCAAATGGTGACATATTCACCTTTCGACCCATTTGGTCTAAATGACTTTTTTTTCCTTGTGAGATGGTATTACTCGTTATCTCATCTATATAACCCGTTCTGGTTTACACCGTACGGTCACTTTACTTATAACTTCACTTCTTAATTCTTTTAACCCATCATGGCTTATACCAAAAAGTATCTTTCAAAAACTAGCGGTTATCGTCAACGCGTGACCGAATTACTGTTTTACCCTTATTATTCATTTGGCTTACCCTATAAGGTAACCATTCAAAACTCATTTTCTATTCGTCAAAGCATGACCGAATAATCATATTTCAAATATTTATTCATCTTATTCGTATTCAATGCGATAGGAAATATTCTATAAATTAACAAGAGTGTAAGCTTTACTTACCTTGCATCCAAATTATGCTTTTCCTTCATACTTGATTTATTTGACCCGTTTCCTTCCCAAGCTTTCACCTAGCTTGTCAAGCATCAAACTATCATTGTAATTTGTAAGATTGTTAGATTAGTCATAATCAATCACGACTATTCCATCTTATTTTTTTATGTCGAAATTGTCATTGGATCGTATTATTGGTCAAAATCAAACTGCCTATTGACATAAGTATTTACACGATGTAGCTCAACTACTCGTTTAAGTACTTTGTCAAATATCCGGTAAGCATCATTCTTATGCTACCGTTCTAACTACTTATTCAATCAAGTTTTTGTAACCATAATTCATCGAATTAACACAACTTTAATCATTTTTAACACATGATGATATCAAACATCATTCAACGTGAATATAACATCAATTTTTATCTTATTATACAAAACCCATTTCATGGCAAGTATTATTTATGTACTCAAACACACAATTTGTTTAAGTATCTTCTTATTACTATCAGGTATGATGATTCTAATCATAATTATATCATCAATTTCATCATATGATTAAAACCCACTTATTCTAGTGTGGTAAATCATCTAAACATTCAATTCATGGCAATATATGTATAATTTTCACTTAGAGTTTTGTTCCTAAGCAATTATACATCACTAATTCAGCCATAGCTTCTATAATTCATACATAATTCGCACTTATGATGTTCATCATTTTTCACAACTTCAAGAATCATCAAAATTTTACATACCTTATGATCTCCTAGCTTGGGTGATCATTAATTCACGTTCAATTGTGAATTTGAGCTTCGTTTAGCCCTTCAATTTGATGATTTTGTTGGAACTAGGGTTATGAGCTCCTAGGAGCTTCTTCTGGTCGAACCAGAAGTCCAGAACACACACACTGTGTGTTTGATTTTGTTTATTTCATTTTTAGTATACAACATTCAAGTTATCCTACTTTGGCCCCCTCATGTTTGGTTTATTTATTAAGTAGGCCACAACCCACTTAATTCCAATAATATTCCCTCTAATTAACTAGGTTAAACATTCCTAGTTAACTTAGTGGGTTCGGGAAGATTACAACTAAGTTTATTTTAAGTCCCGTTAAGTCGGCCCTTTATAAACTTTATTTCCTCAAAAGCATTCGTTCACTTTTTATTTTATATTAGGTTTATTTATTTAAATCTTAATATTTACCAGGTTAATTTTTACCACTAACGGTACTTTACCTGACTTTTAGTATTAACGTGGTTTTATTACCAAACCCGTTTTCGTGGTGTTACAAGTCTACCCCCCTTAAAGAGATTTCGTCCTCGAAAATTTTCTCACGTAGTTCATTAGGTTTAAACCCAAAGCACTTAATCTCAATAATCTTTTTGAGAATTGCTTATACGTTAACCATTTGTTAATATTACCAGAAAAGTATGGCAATATGTGTTTGGTTACAAGGCATATGCGTATTTCATATGAAATAACTCAACTCAAAATAACGTAATTTCGTTATTTCAACCGGTTTGGTTAGCTTAGCAAAATCCATCGCTTTTATACTTTCGAATTCTTCATGAATATCTTATTTTAACCCGTTTGGATGTTGTAGTGTAATTCGTCACTTTTAACAACCAAACTTTTTTTTCGAATTTATTCATACGGAATCCACCGCTTAAGAACAAGCCGAATTCCTTGATTTTTATCTTATTTATTTAACACAATTTAATAGGTGATATTAACGAAATTCTATAAAGCATATAACCACATACCTTATAGATTTATCCTTCAATCGTGCTTTGGCTCAATTTGACTTCCCGACACTTCGCTTGTGTTGGCTTATGATCGCTTAGTATAGGCTATCATTACTTTCCATTAGTAAGGCCTCATAGGCCGTTATTTTCGTTTTATACTCATTTACTTTTATTATTTACTTGACCGTGTCACCAATTTGGCCACTTGATCATATAAGTTTTGTTTTGGTCAAAAATCACACAAGGATAATGCAACCAAATACGATTTTGTGAGGTATGATGCTTGGTAAAATGAACAAATGTATGAACAATGTATGAATGAAATGAATGTTGGACACAAGGATTTATACGAGGAAAAAGCCCTTGATCAATGTATGATCTCCGGCAAAAAAAACCTCGGGTGATGGAAACTACCGATCACCAAATATATTAAACAAACAATGTTTACAACTCGGGATGACAACAAGCTTGGTACAAGGATCACTAGTGTGCAAAAAGTGTGTAATCGCCAATAACTTGCAGAGAGTTCTCAAGAGTAGTGTGTGTTGCTAATTGTTCTATCTAATCAAGCTTGTTATCCCCATTTAAAAATAGAAATCAGCTAACAAACTAACAATCCGAAAAAGGTGCTAGCTTCCCACGATCTCCACAGCGGTCACGAAGGCCATGCACGTGCAGAATTATAAGGCATATTCCCCTGGAATCTCGGCAAGACTAAGTCCCACTCGAATACTCCTGCAAAACAAGTTCAAATATAATGGAAACAATTGTTAGTATCAGGATAATAATGAGGATCCTGGATCCTTAATCCTGCAACATCTCCTGAGGATCCTTAATTCAAACTGAACTGAGGATCCGTGATCCTGGCTGCACTTGAGGATCCGTGATCCATAAGCTGTGAAAATCCATCCCTAACAATTGCCCCCAAAATATGAGGAATTAAATACAATTAGATGAGTCATATTTTTTTGCTTTATCTCGAACGAGTTGGTTAGCGAAAATATAGCTGTTGCAATCGGACTACCCGTTGCGAGGATGACGTCAGCGACAAGACTTCCCTGCACAATCATTATTATATATACAGAGTTAGAGATAAGGATCAAGATGCATTTAAACTCGAGTGTTTCTCTCCTATAAATCTTCATTCGGAGACTCCAACATGTATCTCTCTTTCCCTTCTCTCTAAATTATTTTCTTCAGATCCACTATTCTCCGAGCATCCATGGCGAAGATGACCCTCCGATCCTCACCTGCTAAGGATCCTAAGAAGGACAGCCCCCTGAAGAGCCAGGGCGTAACCAAAAACCCTTCGCTGGAACTCTGTCATTTCACCTATCCTGAAATTGATCGGATACGTCATTGCTTCCCGGCAGAAGCCGTCTTTAGATCCTTCGATTCTTCAATGAAGAGCGATTGTATCTTCGATGCCTGTATCATTTTTCCGGCAACCCCTTTTGTAATAGGGTTCAATTATCCTTTCCCTGCTCTAACACAATCATTCTTCACACTACTGGCATGTGCTATATACAAGCCATGCCAATGATTTAGAGAGTTCTGTATACTCTTGAAAACATCATCGAGCAGGAGGGTGTTGAAATAGGGGTGTCTGATTTAAGTCAGTTATACAACCTTGTTAGCCATGGTTTCCATCGGTTTCTGTTCAAGCACAAACCTGGTCAGGCCCATCTAATCCTTAAAACCACCAAAAATGACACCCACTGGAGAAACCAGTTCTTCTTTGTAAGGAGGGACTCAATCCCAGATGGGAAAGACCTTCCCAAAAGGTGGATCACCCATGGTAGGATATGGGATCCTTAGACAAGGATCAAAGTAGGATTCTTTTACTTTTAAGGATAACAGATCCTTCTTTCTGTTTCTGTTGTGCAGCTATCTCGCTCTCTCATATTCAAGAAACACCTGCGACAAAAGAAAGGATTGCTGCTTTCTGGAAGCTCGATCTTGCTGTCAGAACATTTCAAGCTAAAACAAAGGATTCACAAGAAGCATCCACCGGTTCCTACACAATGTCAAGTAAGTATCCAGATCTATGTGTGTATAAATTTTTAAATGAATGTAAAATATGAATACTTATCTGTGTTTTGTACTTGTAGGCACTGGTAAATCCTCTAAATCCGCTTCCAGATTCAGTGTGAGTGACCTTGATGCTTTTGCCTCTTCGAAGTCCTTCAAGAAGGAGCTGGCTGCAAGCCCAAGCATCCCGAATTCAAAGGGCATGAGCACACGGGGCAAGGGTGCCAAAAAGAGAAAGACTGCTGAGCCCAGTGAAGGCCTCCCTCCCATCCAACACCAGTTCGAAGAATATGTCTCTGAGGTAAGGATCCTGGGTCCTTAAGTCTGAAATTCCCTTTCTGAGGATAACGGATCCTGACAATATACTTCTTTTATGCAGAAATTCGCTGAGATCCAAATGCTCCTTGATCATAATCTGGCAGAGGCTGAGCAGAAAAACCTGGACTTCCAGCAAATGTTCCTAGCCAAGGATAAGAAAATCTCCTCCCTCAAGAAGGATCTCAACCTGGTGCAAAAGGAGCTGGTCCTGACCCAGATCACGGCTCAGCAGGAGAAGGCAGAGGTGATGGAAGGGGCAAAGCTTTCTGCTACGATTGCCATGCTCACAATAAAACTGCAAGTGGCCAAGGAAGCTGAGGATCCTTCCTTTGATAGGTCTGCCTGGGACCAAGAGGCTTGGAGGCAGAGGTTGGTTGAGCTGGACGATGAGGATGAGGTTGAAGAGGCAGCAGCTGATGGAGCTGGGAGCAGCGGGGTGAAGGATCAAGTGGATGAGGCAGCTGGCAAAGGTGGTGATGAAGCAGCGAAGGTTTAGGCTACAACAATGAGCGATGATGGATTTATCTAGACGCGGCCGGAGCCCATTTTTTATGGTTTTAATGTTTTGGTTTGTTGGTGTTTTGAACAATTGATGGTTTGTAACTAAACAGTACTATTTAGGTTTAAGGATCACGGATCCTTGGGACAATAGGTAGGATGATAGCTAGTGGAGGGATCCTCTATTTGGGGGATGAAGCCACTATTATCCTGCCATCTTTACTTTCCTGCATTTTAGACTTTGTTAATATGGACACCCATTACCTACCCTAGCGGACGGACCACGTATTGCTGGTAGATGCTTGGGGTAGGTAATTTTGATAACCTTTTTTTGATAAATAAATAAAACCTTTAACTTTTGACTATCTTGTGTTGTTCATTCTGTGTCTATTTACCTTTCAATTATTATTACATATTCCTTTGAACTTACAAGTTAATAATGAAAGTATAAAAATTAGTTTATGTCTAAAAGTTTAGGACATGATCAAGGATCAAATATCCTATAATCGAAAAGTTTAAAAAGTTAGATAACTTTTAGGATCATATATCCTGTTGTCAAAGTATAAGGGTAGCATAGATAAATCAAGAATAAAATTAAAGTAAATAAGAATCATACCAGAGAATCCAAGTTAGGATCCTAACTCCTTGATACCTATAATTGTGATAACCAAAAGACAAACCCTTGTATGAAGTTAGTATCCAGGATCCTTAACTGTTTAGCTTTAGAAACCTGAAATAAGACATAACTTGGGACTAAGCCAACTGTAAAAGGAAGAGTTAGTATCTGGGGACAAGCCACAATCTGGGGACAAGCCCAATAAACTGGGGACAAGCCCAAAAAACTGGGGACAAGCCCAAAGGATCTTGTGTAAACTGGAGTATGGCCCTTACTGGCGATGCCAAAACTTTAGCTAACGTGAAAACGTTAGAAACCATAGGAACGGATGTATGGTACGTCTACCATTATACTTAGGATCCTGAATACAGCTAGTACAACGAAATTATCAGCCCCTAAAGCGGGTATTGGTCCCATTGCCTTTAACTGCACCAGGATAATCGTGCGCTACTGGCGAAGGTAGTAGATACCTTGAACTGGGGACAAGCCCAAAAACTGGGGATAAACCCAATAAAACTGGGGACAAGCCCATAAAACTTAGGAGACTTCTGTGGATACTTGATCCTTTGTCAAAGATGCACCCACTTCTACAAAACTCAGAACTTAGTGAAAAAGGATAAAGGATCCTGGATCCTTCTCCTTGTAATAAAATAAATTAAAGGATTAGATAAATTAGAATCAGATCATTACCAGAATGAGGATCACATATCCTCTAAGGATCCTTTATGTATACCAGATATAAAGATGGCCAAGGATCCTAGATCCTTCTTACATGAAGTATCTCTTCAAATGGACAACATTCCAAGCTCTTGGTAGCAAATCACCCTCCATTGTTAATATCGATATACCCCCTTTCCTTCCTCAGCTTCAATAAGATAGGGGCCTTCCCACTTTGGTGCTAACTTGCCATCAGCAGGATTTGTGGTATTTTGGAATGCTTTCCTCAACACCATATCACCAACTTGAAACTTTCTGATCCTGACATTCTTGTTATAAGCTCCAGCCACCCTTTGTTGATAACTAGCCAATCTTATCCTTGCCAAATCCCTGAGTTCTTCTATGGTATCCAAGTCTTGAACCAAGTTTTCAGCATTTCCTTCAGGATCACGGATGCTTGTTCTTGCAGTAGGAACTACCATCTCTGTAGGGATCACTGATTCTGCTCCAAATACTAAGGAAAATGGAGTCTGGCCAGTAGCATTCTTGGGAGTTGTCCTATAAGCCCATAGCACCTAAGGTAGCTCTTCTGCCCATTTTCCCTTCTTGGATCCAAGCTTCTTCTTCAAGTTGTTGATGATGATCTTGTTGGATGATTCTGCTTGACCATTAGCTTGTGGGTGGACTGGTGTTGATGTTATCATCTTAATCCCACAGCTGTCACAAAAGTTAGTAGTTCTACTCCCAATAAATTGGGATCCATTATCACAAACAATTTCAGAAGGGATACGAAATCTGGTAATAATGTTTCTTTTAATAAAGGATATCACTTCTTTTTCTCTGACTTGAGCAAAGGCTTCAGCTTTTATCCACTTGGAAAAGTAATCAGTCATGGCAAGCATAAACACTTTTCCTCCTGGTGCTTTGGGAAGTTTGCCAACTATATCCATTCCCCATCTCATGAATGGCCAAGAGGAGGATATAGGATGCAGGAGCTCCACTGGTTGATGAAGGATGTTGCTATGTCTCTGACAGGCATCACATTTCTTTGCATAATCCATAGCATCCTTCTTCATAGTAGGCCAATAGTATCCTGTCCTAAGGATCCTTGAGAACAGTGCTCTGCCCCCAGTGTGGTTTCCACAATCTCCTTCATGAAAATCCTTTAGGACTTCTTGAACTTCAGGATCCTCAATGCACCTTAGATATGGACCTGCAAGATATCGTTTCTATAACATATTATTTAATATTGTAAATTGATATACCTTAACTTTGAAAGCTCTGGGGTTTTCTCCTGTAGGAATCTCTCCATGTTGTATATATCTCATGATTGGGAGGATCCAGGATCCTGAATGTGATTGTGCACCATCACTAGGTATGATTGCAGAATCCTCTACTATTTCCATAGTTGTGTGATCCTCAATAGCAGGAGCCAAGATGTGGATGATGGGAATTTTAATATCCTCTGGAATCTTCAATGATGATCCAAGGTTGGCCAATGCATCAGCTTCTGCATTTTCTTCTCTGGGTACCTGTGTCAAACTAAAAGAAGCAAAAGAGTCTGCCAATTTCTTGACTATCTCTAGATATTTGATTAGTCTTTCACCTTTAACAGCATAAGAACCATTAAAGTGGTTAGTAATTAACAATGAATCTACATGTAACTCAAGATACCTGATCCGCATGTGCTTGGCAATTTGCAAACTAGCTATCAAGGCTTCATACACAGCCTCATTATTAGTAGTTTGAAACTCACAAGCTATTGAGTGGGGTATTATGTCCCCATGTGGCGATTTTAGTAGTACTCCTAGTCCAGTTCCCTTGACATTAGAGGCTCCATCTGTGAAGAGTATCCAAGAACAAATTGGACACACTATGGAAGTCTATATAGATTATGTTTATTCCATAAGCTGTGAAAATCCATCCCTAACAAGTTTATCGATTATGTTTATTCCACGCTAATCTTATAATGAATAGCGTATTAAACAAACTTCTTAATTTAAAATTTTACCTTAACTGGTCTTACTGGCAAGACTTATTAGTCCAGTTGCCTTATACCCATCACTCGGGCTACAATGTGATTATATTCCACATTACTTTTCTTGACCGTGATTACATCTAGTCATATCTAAGTTTATATCAACTCTTCATTATCGAAAATCTCCCTTTCGAATATATCGTCTTGCATATATCGGTGTCAACACCTGTATCTTTTAATATTAATCATTTCCCAATCCATCTCATACTATGTATGTTTGATAAAACACTATTTTTTTTACTAAAACTGAATTTTAGTTTAACATTTTATCTTTAATTTATGTCAAGCAATTTTGACGACTTGGCATTTAATTTTTTTACAGTCCTTGTTTTACGCGGGGATTCTCAAATGTTTTCCTCGCTTTGTCTAAGTAACCCGTAGGTTCTTTCACTTAGCCTCGTGGGCTATTTCTTTAGACTTTCACCTTTTTAAGGCGAGGCCTCTATAGTTCTTTTCTTTTCATTCATGACCCGAGGGTCATTATGGTCCCGTAGACCTTTACAATGTGTATAACCCATAGGTTATAATGATCCCATAGATCATTCTTTTTATCTGTGTCATTCTTAAAATATGTGTTTGATGTCAAAGCACTCTTTTTATGTTTGAAAATCATTTGTTTTCACATTTGAAATTTGTTAACCTTGACTGTAGTTCATGACTACAATCGTTTTCTTTCGGTCCATTCTTCCAACTCTATGACTTCTTACGTCATTTACAAGTCGGTTTATTTCACACTTACCGTTATCCTGTTTATGCCTATATTCATATTTAATTATGTTCCGTTACAGGGCTCATTATTCTTTTGTTTTTAACGCTCCCGTTACCCGGTTTGCGCTTACTTATGCCATCAAGCATTATACTTATTTGACCCTTTTGACTCGTTCATGTGAAATCCATCACTTATGAACAGTCAGAATTTATTCTTTATTCAACCCGTTCAACCTCAAAATAGTTGAATATAATTATCAAAATTTTTGTTTGTGAAATCTTATGGTCTTTTAGTCATAACTCATAATCCGGGTCTTTTGACTTTAAATCCGCGTTCCCGGTTCTTGGTTTACGCATGTATTTAAATTCATACCCATCAACCGGGTACTTTACCAAAGTCCTTATTAATGCAACCATTTTAGCATGCATTAAGACTTCGTTTTGACTTGTTTGGTTGTCTTTGCGAAATCCATCGCTTTAATTTGACCAAACCTTTACTCCTTTATCTTGACTATCCTTGACGGTGTTATAAGCTATGAATGATGATTATTATCATCATCATCATCATCCTTTCTTTACTACGACCAAAGTCAACGACTTTGATCATCTTTCCGTGTGGGCAATACCTTCGTTTCTATGACCCCACGGGTCATTTATACTTTGGTTTTACAAAGCCCTTTTTGTCAACCATGGCTCTTTCATCCATAATGACTTATGGCACGAATTTCCTTGGGTTATTTATTTCTATGTGCGCCATATCTTGTTTTTATGGTTCCCTCGAAAACCATTTATACGAGTACGCCCATAAGATTTCTTGAGCCTAAGAATCCTTTAACTTTTCATTCGTCTCGACCTTACTACATCGGACATAAATGTGCTCATTATAAGAAGCTCATGGTATCATGTGTTCATTACTTACTTGGCCAGAGTAAGCGATCAACACATGGTACACGTGATCTTATTATAATTACCACATCACGTCCCATGTATGTAAATCCTCAATTCATTTCCCAAAATTATGAATTTATTTGGTAAAACTTTATTTAATTGTCATTTAATAATTATTAGTTTTACCTTGAACATATAAAATGTTCCTTTTCATAAACATTTATATAATCACATTCGTTGATGTGATCATTTCTTTTCTTAATTGGATTTATATTGAGAATACTTACTTGGATGATTACTCTCGTCCAAGTTTCTATATAGACTTAATTCTATTAATGTCTTATTATTCACAATTTGTGAATAATACGTATCTCTACTAAATTTCTCTTGGAAACGTCATCCTGGATAGGTACCTATCCAGGTTTCCCAAGCTTCATATTCTATATGCAACTGTCATTCTCTAAGTATTTGTTGCATATTATTGTTTATACTATAAGTTTAAGACGTGTACCTTATAGATACTCGCCCTGATAAACTCTTCTTGTTGTTTGATCTCTCATTCGAGATCATTTCTTGATTTATGTCTTTGGCGTGTATGGCTTACTTGTAATACTTCAGACCATTTCCTCATTGTATCGATAATTCTTTAGACGCTCATCATCTTCAGATGCGAGGGTCCTTCAACTAATACATTTACAGAGATTAGTAATGTTAACATTAATAAGCACCCGTACTATAATACAAGGCTTTCTACTATGCGTGTTAACACTTGTAATTCGTTAACTATATCGGTCTTTTATCAATTTAATTTAGGATAATGTGTTTTACACGATAACCCTATGTGTTGTTTACAACACTTTAACATGCTAGAACGTTAATGTACATAGTAACTAACCGGATTATGCGATCAAGTCTCGAACCGAACACTTTACTCTTTAACCTTGAGCTCTGATACCAACTTGTAAGACCCTTACTTGATTTATACGATTTACATATATTGACTATGATTGTGTATTTATGATTTCACCTACAGTTGAAAATACGAGTTTGTTAAAACATTTTAAGATTTAAAACATTTCAACATCTTATATTTATATCTTCATTTAAAATGTGACGACGAAATGTAACGCGGAAGCTTGAAGCTTGATTGTGTTCGGTTCCTTGTTGAGCTTCATCGTCGTCCGGCATGCCGTATAAGTTACCTATAACCAACATCATCAAAATGTTAGTTGCGAGAGTGTAAAACATGTTTATATGAGTTCTTATGACCCAAACAATTAAACAGCAACCAAAAAGCCACCCAGGTGACTTGTCGCGTGGCACGACAGGTGTCGCATGACGCGAGGAGTGTATTTCGACAGAAGGTTTTGTTACAAAACCTGCATTTTCCAGCAAATCTTAATTTTACGAAAACGGACATAACTCTCTTGTTTTTAATCCGTTTTACGATCCGTTTCTTCCTACGTGATCATAAATTGATTCTCCATAATATGGAATTAAAATCCAACATCTGGATTAACAATTTTCCAAGTTTTTAAGCCATCAGCTTTATATTTTTCTACAAAATTTTTGACCTGTTCATGATTTTATCAAACAACCTTATTTGATGCAATCAAATGATCATGAACTTCATGTTATAACTGTTTTCTATTATATTAGGTTCAAATCACGGGTTTATATGCATATTTAACCCGTTTTTTTCTTATATACTTATTTTGACCCGTTAAGGGTATTTAAGCACTTTTAAGCATAAATTTCGCTCATTCTTTGTTTGTATCATATTTCCACGTTTATGTATCAACTTGTATTCCATCACAACTATAATTGGGGTGGATTTAATGTGGTATACTATTTATTCCGAGTTCTATCCCTCGGATTATCTTTTTACGACAAAGACGCATTTGAAGGCATTTGACTCACAAGGATCATGCTTTTTGCTTTTTGCTTTTTACTTTTATACTTATCCTAAGGATTTACTTGATTGAAATGCTTATTTCAAAACAACCCATAAGGTTCGTTTGCTAGATTTATCGATCAAGGGCATTTTGGTCCACTTTAGCCTCTCATTTACGATGAAGGATTTTTTTAAAGGCATGTTTGACCAAAATCCCACTTTTAACTATGATCTTGTTTAAAAATCATTATGTTTCTAAAAACACAATGACTATAATTTAATTCATTAGGTTTACCAATTAAGGTAACCAAATGTCCATTTTTGACTTTGTCTAACTCTCATAGAACCTCAAGTTCTAAATGATGAGTTGACATATTATACATACCTGGCTCGGATCAACATACTGACCCGTTTTAGTACTTCCTCAATTAAGTTGCTAGTTAATAGCAACACATATTACACACGCTATTTATTCCTGAAATCATTATACTTGACAAACAATGATTAGTGGTTATCGTCAAATGGTGACATATTCACCTTTTGACCCGTTTGGTCTAAATGACTTTTTTTTCCTTGTGAGATGGTATTATTCGTCATCTCATCTATATAACCCATTCCGGTTTACACCGTATGGTCACATTACTTATTACTTCACTTCTGAATTCTTTTGACCCATCATGGCTTATGCCATAAAGCGTCTTTCAAAAACTAACTGTTATCGTCA
Source organism: Helianthus tuberosus (assembly GCA_030545235.1). Taxonomy (NCBI): domain Eukaryota; kingdom Viridiplantae; phylum Streptophyta; class Magnoliopsida; order Asterales; family Asteraceae; genus Helianthus; species Helianthus tuberosus. The sequence continues at coordinate 165,550,998 of CM060423.1, read as the reverse complement.
ACGCGTGACCGAATTACTGTTTTACCCTTATTATTCATTTGGCTTACCATATAAGGTAACCATTCAAAAGTCATTTTCTATTCGTCATAGCATGACCGAATAATCATATTTCAAATATTTATTCATCTTATTCATAATCAATGCGATAAGAAATATTCTATAAATTAACAAGAGTGTAAGCTTTACTTACCTTGCATACAAATTACGCTTTTCTTTCATACTCGATTTATTTGACCCGTTTCCGTCCCAAGCTTCCACCTAGCTTGTCAAGCATCAAACTATCATTGTAATTTGTAAGATGGTTAGATTAGTCATAATCAATCTCGACTATTCCATCTTACGGTTTTTATGTCGAAATTGTCATTCGATCGTATTATTGGTTAGTTTGACTTTTAAAGTCAAACTGTCTATTGACATAAGTATTTACACGATGTAGCTCAACTACTAATTTAAGTACTTTGTCAAATATCCGGTAAGCATCATTCTTATGCTACCGTTTTAAGTACTTATTCAATCAAGTTTTTGTAACCATAATTCACCAAATTAACACAACTTTAATCATTTTTAACACATGATGATATCAAACATCATTCAACATGAATATATCAACAATTTTCATCTTATCATACAAAACCCATTTCATGGCAAGTATTATTTATGTACTCAAACACATAGTTTGTTCAAGTATCTTCTTATTACTATTAGATATGATGATTCTCATCATAATTATATCATCAATTTCATCATATGATTAAAATTCACTTATCCTAGTATGGTAATTCATCTAAACATTCAATTCATGGCAATATATGTATAATTTTCACTTAAGGTTTTGTTCTTAAGCAGTTATACATCACTAATTCAGCCATAGCTTCTATAATTCATACATAATTCGCACTTATGATGTTCATCATTTTTCACAACCTCAAGAATCATCAAAATTTTACATACCTTATGATCCCTAGCTTGGGTGATCATTAATTCACGTTCAATTGTGAATTTGAGCTTCATTTAGCCCTTCAATTTGATGATTTTGTTGGAACTAGGGTTAAGAGCTCCTAGGAGCGTCTTCTAGTCGAAGCAGAAGTCCAGAACTGTTAGGATCGGAGGCTCTCATGATTGTGCTTGTTTGTGTGTTTTGAACAAATCAAATAGTTATGAACAGATTTTAAGTGCAGCGGAAATGATCACAAAATTTGTAAACACAATTAAGGAAGAAAAATAGTTTAGATAAACAAATGCTTTTCATCAGTCGAAAGATTACAAAGCAATTCAAAAGATAACAAGCATGCTTACAAACTAAACTCCCCCTCAGCCTGATACTTCAGTGGTTGGATTGCACAAGATGAAAGGATTGAATTGAGGAGAAGAACTCACTCAAAACGAATCCAATGTAACAGTACAGCGTACTGTTCCATTTATAGACAAAGCAAACCGCTGAGGCATCTCAGCTGACGTCACCATGAAAGCGACGTCTAACAGCCTAACAACCTGTATCTACTGTTCTCATACAAACACTGCTATTCTAAACCACTGATTATACATAAAACAAATAATACTCTAAACTACTGCTTTCTTCCTTCATCAGTGCTTTCCTCAAGGTTGATCAGTTCTTGATTGGGCAGTGCTTTATCATCAGTAGATAGGACCAGCAGTGTTGACTACTTCAGGGCATGATCAACAGTTGAAGGGGCAGCAGCAGTTGTATATGAACAGTGGACAGAGACCATCAGTTGTTATAAATCACTTTCAAGGGGAAAGCTTAATGTAAACTGCTGCTTATTGTGAATCCACTGTTGTGACCTGGTTTTGGCTTTCATTATCTGTTCCTCTGGTTGGGTTCAATCCCAACAATCTCTCCCTGGAACAAATAATGGCAAAACCATTCATTATTCTGGATCTTTATTCCTCATCAGTAGTTCCCTTGCAAGTCTTTTAAATTCTTCTTCAAATTCTTTGGAACAGGTGTCATCCTCATCCCTGCGCAGTGAAAGTTCAAGGAGATCCTGCAAATCTTCAACACTAAGGCCTAGTGCTTCTTTCCTTGATATATACTTCACTTCGCCATTGGATCTGGCCACGGTCAATACGTGGGTCTTTTAATCAGACATCCACTTTAGTACTTTCGAACCCAATGGGTTTCTTGGGAGAGATTTATTTGAAGATGAGTTGGGAGATGTTGGCCTTGTGAAAATTTGCAGACTTTCAGACATTCGTTTGAAGGCCATGTCGATGACATCATTTGCTTCAGCTATATCTTCTGCAGTTTCTCTTTCAATCAGCTCTTGCCTTTCAATGTCTGTCATGTCTGTTACAGTATTTGGTGATGTAGGCTTAGTTAACACCTTCTTAAAAAGGTTTTGAAGTTTTTCTGAGCTTTCTTCTTTTAGACCCATTTTCATGATGGATTCTGTGAAGTACTCAACTTCCTTTTCTTTTACCTCTTCACTAGTCAGCTGTTCTCCTTCTTCTTGGTTTGACACAAGAGTAGGATTTCTTGTTGACCTGAATAGTGTTTTGAGGTTTTCAATCTTCTGTTCAAGCTTCATCATTTGTTCATGCTTCTTTGAAGTGCCTGACACAGTTATCTTCCTTTTCTTCAGCCTTTCATAGGCTTCAACAGTTTGCTGCTTTGACCATTTTGATATGGCATTGGCAGTGTCCACTTTTGCATCCACCAACTCCTGTTTCTTCCTTTTGTACTCAGCTGTTAGGTCATTGATGAACTTTTTGTATTTGCTCCAATTTGGAGCATTTTTCTTCTTTTTAGGATCGTTCTTGATTCTATCAATCCTATCAGCTTCATGCTTTAAAAGCATTATTGGCCATTCTTCAAATTGGTTTTCTTCAGCAGGATAAAATTTCTCTTGCATTATGTATGCAAGAAGTTTTCTTCTCATCTCGTTTCGTTGTTCTGCCTTTTCTTTGATCAGCTCTTGTGCAAAATCTTTTATTTGTTTGACTTTTGTGAGCAGAAAATCCAATCTTTTAGCAATGGCTTCATCACCTTGACCTTTACATTCAACCTTGGCTCTTATCTTAGCCTGTCTTACTTTGAGCTCAAGATATTCATCAATGTCTTCTTGAACCATGAAACCAACGAGTGAAGAAAATCTTCTGTTTGAAGGATCATCAGTGTAGAATTGCCTCATCTCATTTTTTATAGCTTCTAGTTCTAACGGATATCTTGCAGCAGTGGGATCATATTGGTCCTCATCTGGCTGAGTAAGTTTTCTTTTTCTGGTGTAGAGCTTTGCTGGTTGTGATGTGAGACTGGTGGAAACAGTGGTGGATGACTGACTAACAGTGGTTGAAACAACTGGTGTTACAACCGTTGTTGGCATTACAACTGCTGATATGTCAGCAGATGTCTTCTGCTTTTGAGCAGGGGTTGGAGGTGGTGAGGTAGTTTTTGATGGTGGTGATAGTGGTGGTGAATCATAGGGTATGAAGACCCTTCTCCTTTTTGTTGTAGGAGGGGAGGATGATGTCTTGGATGGAACAGTGGATGTAGTGGCAGTGGTTTGTGATTGTGATTGACTAACAGTGGTTGAAACAACTGGTGTCTCAATCACTGTTGTCATTACAGCATATGTTGTAACATCTGCTGTCTTCTGCTTTATGGCAGGAGGTAATGATGATGATGTGATTATGGAGGATGATGGTGGTATGACAGTGGTTTTGGTGGTGTGTGGTGAAGTTGTGTGTGTTGTAGTGGTATGTGTTGATGAAATTGCAGCTGTTTGGCAAGTAGTTTTTGTAACTATTGCTGTATCAGCTGTTTGGATGGAAGTTTGGGATTTTGTGGTTTGAGGTGGTTTAGATATCTGCTTTTCATGCTCAGGTTCAACACACAAGCCATGTTTTATTCCTTTCTTCTTCATTTGTTTCATTATCTCCCCCTTTTTGGCATTATCTGCAGGGGGGTTATCAAAGAATAGTAGAGTAGAAGGAACTTTGCCAGTGGTGCTTTGAATGCTGGCCTTTATAGCCTTGATATCTGCTTGAGTATCCTTGAACCTTGATTCCACCATATTGGTCAGCATTTGTATACGCATTTCATGCTGCTGATCAGCCACTTGTTTTTGTCTTTCAAGTATAGGTTGAAAAATATTCCAGAGCTCATTTGCAGCAAGTGCTTGTGGTGGAGCAGGTGCTTGAGGTGGAACTGCAGTGGACTGTGCTTTTTGAGCTTTTAATATCTGCTGCACCATGTCCTTTATTTCAGCAACTGATTCTTCAAGTTTTTCAACTCTGCCCGTCAATTCCTGATATTTTGAATCATCACCCACTTTAATGGGATCATCTGAATCCCCACCTGTAGTGGTTATATCAATGTTTGTCTTAGGAACTGAGTCCCAAAAATCACTCATTGATGCTCCTTGTTCTTGGTACTGGGGACTACTTTCTTCAGCACTTGATAAACCTTTGATGGTACCAGTGGTTAGAGCCAACTCACTGGTGGTTACCGAAGGTGCTATGGAAGAAATTGCCTTCAAGGGAGTCTTACTAATGAAACAACTGTCCAACTGAAGATTTGTTGATCCGTCAGTTGTAGTTGTTGCTCCACTTGAACTACCACCGAGAGTTACTTGTAAATCAGGGGGTGTAACCTCCTCAGTTGTTGCTGGGATAACAGAGGCAGTAGCTTCAGACCCAGTCGCTTGTGGGAGTATGCTCTCAGTGATAGGTGATAGAGAGGAACTGGTTTTTGTCTGAGCTATGTCAACTGCATGCAACAAAGGTAGCATGGATTGTGGCATTATGATTGGTGAGGGGATGGGAGTTGAAAGAGACATGTCCTTGGGATCAGGACTGTGGAAGATGGAGCCAAGTGGATCCAGAGCTTCATAATTTGGTGTCCCTGTGCTTACAACCTGATCCTTTTGTGAGGATGCATGAGGAGTTTTAGGCAATGGTGGAGATCTTTCTACCAACTGCTGTGAGGAAGTAGCAGCAGTGGTTTGTGGTGACATTTGTGTTGTCACAGGCAGTTGCTCTGGGATCTCATCTTCTAGAGTTGCCTTTTCCTTGGGTTTGGTGGGCTTTTTGTAAGATTTTCTTTTGGTCTTTTTGGAGATGTCAGGTGTGGGTTTCAAAGCAGTGGTTGTGCTGCTATGATCACCTGGAGCAGTAGGCTCAGCAGTGGATGCCTGAGGAGCAGTGGTGGTTTCTAAATTCTGCTCAGGCACCCCTGCTTTTATTTTAATAGGTGCCATCATTCTTGAAAATGTTTCATTTGTTAAACTTTTTATTTGACAAAAAGCACCTTGTTTGAGCAAATTTTCATTTTCTTTTTCAAATTTTTGTTTAAAATAATAGCTTAGAAACCTTGGAAAAAGTAAAAATGATTTGCTATCAACATTTTTTATCAAGTCACTGAAGATCTCCTGGGAATAGTTGTAATCTTTTTTATTTAAAATAGCATAGCCCAGACATTGAATCTTCAGTGGTATTTCGTTAAACGCTGTTGTTTTATTTGAAACACACATCAAAAGTGTATGAAATAAAAACCTAGGTGCAGAAGGGAAGAAACCCTTTTGTAAGGTATCTACCTTTGATTGTTCTACATAACCTCTGTTTAGAAAATCGATTTTCATCTCATTTTTGTCAAAAGAAATTTTACCTTGTTGATCATCAAGTTTGAAAACTTCTGAGATGGATTTTGGGGTTATTTGAATCGCTTTACCCTGTATCGAGGAGTTGATGGCTACTGCTTTATCATCTTGTTTTTCAAGCACAGCGTTTTTCCAGAACTCTCTCTGGGTTTGCAGATATATGGGAGCATCTGCTGTCAACAAAGTTTTGTACTTTGATGTAGACTTTATATCAATGATGGAGTCAAAGGTGTGGTTGTCTTTGAGTTTTGTGAGAAGACCCAAATAATTGTGTGGAGATTTGTACGGTATTTCAATGGGTTCTTCGGCCGTTTGAGCGACCTCTTTGGAAGATGGTGTTGATTTTGGTTTATATTTTGATTTTGATTTTGATTTTGTCATTTTTGGAGAAGAGGAACGAAGAATGATTTGAGAGGAAGGGTTGGAAACTGCTTTGAGAAGAGAATTTTGGAATTCAATTCGACAGTGTAAAACCCTGTTTGGGGTTTTGATCAGGGTTTTATTTAGGGAAAAAGTGATCGCTGATGTGGCAGCGGTTATTATGATCTGAAGGCTAAAAACTGACCACGTGTCAACAGCTGATGTGGAGATGAAAAATGGAAGACAGTTGTTTTAGGAAACCACTGATGAATCAAGTATCAGTGGTTACAACGGTCAAAATGAGGACAGTGGGTGATTTTTACTATCAGTGGTTATAACACAGATTTTGAATATCAGTGCTTACCATGAAAATGGAAGGACAGTAGTTGACTTTCAGCAGTGGACAGTAGTTAGAAAGCAGATATTTGAACAAAGCAGTGTTTAGGGGTAAGACAGTGGTAAGAATTTGATGCAATAGTATCTCAGCAACTTTTAGAGCAATCAGTGGATACCTTTTTTAGAAATTTACATTCAGAGTTTTGCCACGTGTCAATTTTGAAAATAGATTTTTGACACTGGTTTAGTACCCCAGATGATACAAACTTTTTACTAAGACAACTCATTTTCGTTTAATATCTAAATTAAAACGTGAGTGCCTCAGTAGTTTAAGCACTGTTTGGCAATCAACCATGGATTAATGTTTAAAACAAATCTGAGTATGACATGACCTTGACATATGTACCATATCCTTTTAACCCATTTATGAGGACAATAATACCAACAAAAATAAGGTACTATATCCTGACAGGGAAATGAAACTATTGCCATAAAAAACAAGCAAAAGTTCAAAATATATTATTCCAAAAAAATGAACAATATATCCTGGTTATTTGAGAAAATCCTTTGGGAAAAAAATGGATAAAGGCCTTTCTGAGAACAGCATCAAAAGGATCTGGTATATTTTCAATAAAATACTTAATCATATCATTCTCAAATCTATATAAATGGTCAGTGGTTTGACAGCAGTGGTCGGAAATTTTGAATACATTTTGACCACTGTTTGGTACCATTTTCTTGTTGATTGATTGTCAACAGAAATGAGGACACATGTTCACATGAGTTTTTGAAAATCCTATTATGGACTTTGTTACCATGTGAAGATTCTGAAAATTTGTCTAGTCCTCTTGTAAGTTCAATCACTGGGAATACTATTATCATCTGAACTTTCCTGAACCAATGAGCACAAATAGTTGCTTAATGACTATTATTACCCCAAGCTTTGACTCTCAAGTGTTTTATGTTTATACTCTTTTCTTTTGACTTCAAAAGTTTTGAGATAAACACACTTTTGAGTTTTTGTGAATTTTCTTCTTCCCTTATTACCCTTCCCATTTATAAGTAATGAATTACATACTGGGGGGTCTTTATTGAGAGAAACCTTAATCCAAAATCATTTTGCAGTAATGTTTTGAGAGAATCGGTCATGTTTGCACATGTTTTCAACCAATCTCACACTACATATGATACGGACTATGTTAATCCCTGATTTTCTGAATGTATTTTGACATAGTTGATTTTGTCCTTTTGTGGATCCTCAACCTATTTTTCAATACGCCAGATCTAAAAACTAAAGTTTTAATTTCCCTCTTTCTGCATTAGCAAAACACTAATGCTTTTAAGAACATAGGTTTTGTTAATATGAGGTTCATACTTTAGTAATAAACATGATGAAACAGCACAAATCTCACTACGACTGTTGAAATCAATTTTGAAATGAAGTATTCACACCATAATTACAAGACATATTTTCAGATCTGAAAGCTATGGGTGATTTGTGCATGACATCACTTGTTGTGTGAGATTTGTGTGTCATATGACATCTTGGTTGATTTACAGAGTTTTTGAATAACCATTTTGATCATGATTTACTCGTTACTCTGTTTTTCAACTGAATACAACCAACCTTAGTATCAATAAATTTTGAGCTGAACTGTTACGTCAAATTGATTGTTAGATCGAATTTGACTGTCCGAGCTCTGATACCAATTGTTAGGATCGGAGGCTCTCATGATTGTGCTTGTTTGTGTGTTTTGAACAAATCAAACAGTTATGAACAGATTTTAAGTGCAGCGAAAATGATCACAAACTTTGTAAACACAATTAAGGAAGAAAAATAGTTTAGATAAACAAATGATTTTCATCAGTCGAAAGATTACAAAGCAATTCAAAAGATAACAAGCATGCTTACAAACTAAACTCCCCCTCAGCCTGATACTTCAGTGGTTGGATTACACAAGTTGAAAGGATTGAATTGAGGAGAAGAACTAACTCAAAACGAATCCAATGTAACAGTACAGGGTACTGTTCCATTTATAGACAAAGCAAACCGCTGAGGCATCTCAGCTGACGTCACCATGAAAGCGACGTCTAACAGCCTAACAACCTGTATCTACTGTTCTCATACAAACACTGCTATTCTAAACCACTGATTATACATAAAACAAATAATACTCTAAACTACTGCTTTCTTCCTTCATCAGTGCTTTCCTCAAGGTTGATCAGTTCTTGATTGGGCAGTGCTTTATCATCAGTAGATAGGACCAGCAGTGTTGACTACTTCAGGGCATGATCAGCAGTTGAAGGGGCAGCAGCAGTTGTATATGAACAGTGGACAGAGACCATCAGTTGTTATAAATCACTTTCAAGGGGAAAGCTTAATGTAAACTGCTGCTTATTGTGAATCCACTGTTGTGACCTGGTTTTGGCTTTCATTATCTGTTCCTCTGGTAGGGTTCAATCCCAACAAGAACACACACACTGTGTGTTTGATTTTGTTTATTTCATTTTTGTTATACAACTTTCAAGTTCTCCTACTTTGGCCCCATCATGTTTGGTTTATTTATTAAATAGGCCACAACCCACTTAATTCCAATAATATTCCCTCTAATTAACTAGGTTAAACATTCCTAGTTAACTTAGTGGGTTCGGGAAGATTACAACTAAGTTTATTTTATGTCATGTTGACTCGGCCTTTTATAAACTTTATTTCCTCAAAAGCTTTCTTTCACTTTTTATTTTATGTTAGGTTTATTTATTTAAATCCTAATATTACCGGGTTAATTTTTACCACTAACGGTACTTTACCCGTCTTTTAGTATTATCCTGGTTTGATTACCAAAACCGTTTTTGGGGTGTTACAGTTTTGAGTCCATGTGTTTTAGTGGTTTAATCACTTAAGTCCAAAATCAAAAGTAGAAGTGTTAAAAATTAGACTCAAAACGTTATAAAATGAGTGATTATGAACTCAAGGTTTTAAATTTTTTGAGTTTGAACTCAAATGGTTAAAACCTCTAAAACATATGCACTCAAAAAGTAATTTACTCTTTGTTTTTTCCATCCAAAATGATTTTTTTTTTTTTTTGTATTAGAGTCCTTGACGTTTGGGCTTTATTGTCAAAAATTAATTTACTCAAAAAGTATTTTTTCATCCAAAAGTAATTTACTCTTTATTTTTTAGGGGCTGTGGGTGTTGCCGGAGTGGTGGCGGCATGATGTGGTGGTGGCGACAGGATGAGGTAGTGGTGGCAAGATGTGGTGGTTAGGGTTAGGAAATTGGAGAAGATGAAGCTTATATGCAATATTTTTTGTTTTATTTATTAAACATTTAAATAAAAACATGAACTGACCAAAATACCCTTAAGTGAATAAACTTAACTGGAAATTTTAATATGGTTAGTACTAAATGACGTAGAGTGTAACGGGTTTTGCAAATAAAGGATTGTGAACGTAATTATTGAAGTTAAAGGCAATCCGTTACAATCTGATACAAACATTAAGGACGAAAAGTGTAATTTACCATTTTAATTAATAATTCATCACCTTACTTTCACCTTCACCATCTATCCTACATTTATATTTGGGTAAATTACATTTTTCGTCCTTTATGTTTGTAGCGGGTTGCAATGGATGACCTTTAACTTCAATAATTACAGTCACAGTCCTTTATTTGGAAAACTCAGAACACCTTTCATCCTTTATCACTAAACAGGTGGAAATTTTCGGTTAAGTCTATTCACTTAAGGATAATTTAGTCTTTTTACTTGATTATTTAGTCATCCTTTATTTGTTTATGACAATAACAATATTTTATTTGTGTTTTTATATCCGCATTTTATTTTTGTTTTAATTATAACCGTTTGTAACTTACGTTGTTGCTTTTTACTTATTTTGTTAATTTGTTAATAGCTTTTTTTTATTTATCTTTTATTATTCTATTATAATAACTCATTTTGATATATTTTATTTTTCTCCCACTTTTCAAATATGTTGTTTTACGAAATTATGAGTATGCCGTTGTCACGTGTATTTTTTATCTATAATTTTTTTTACGAAACCGAGTTGTTAGTAGTAATGTATAAATAATTCTACCACAAGCGTAAGTGCAATCAAACTTACCCCACTATTTAGGTCTTCTTGTGTATAAAGTGGCATCGTTTACGCCTTTCGTTTCTCTAATGACATAATATAATAATTTAAGAATTCCCAATATACATTTGCGCCACCCTTATTTTTGTCTTTGTTTCTAATAAAGCTTTCCAAAATCGACAGGCCTAATATAATTTACATTTTTTTATTATGACGAACCAAACCAATACCATGCGAACAACATTAGTACCGGTATCTGGTGTATGTAATTATCAACGTTCCTACAAGTGTGGTGACAAATAGAACCGACTCTGACAACATCGGTTCTAATAATTGATATTATCTGACCCGGTACCGATATTCCTTTTATGGTTTCAACCAATATAAACACATATCGATATCATCTTGGACATATTTCTTTCAGTTGCTATATCGAGTGCTGGTATCGTATCGTTATTATAACGAACAACACCAATACCAATAGTGTACCCGCCGCAACGCACGGGAACTCCTACTAGTATCATATAATTCTCATGGAGGGGAATAGTGCAAGGCAACTGCCTGGCACTTCCCAATTGGTCCAGCCAAATTACGATTTTGCCCCATTTAAATTTATAGTTTTACCATTGGTTTTGTTTTTTTCTCCTCCCAGCCAAATTATGATTTTACCCTTAGTTCAAATTTACAGTTTTGCCATCTGTTCTGTTTTTTTTTTCCTGTCAAATTACGAATTTCTCTCGGTGTAAAATTACAGTCATGCCATCGTTTTAGTTTTTTTTTTTTTTTGGAATAGTGTCAGGAAGCTGCCTGGCACTTCCCCATTGGTCTAGCCAAATTACGATTTTACCTCATTTAAACTTACAGATTTACCATTTGTTTTGTTTTTTTCTCCTCCCACTCAAATTATGATTTTGGCCTTAGTTCAAATTTACAGTTTTGCCATCGTTTTGGTTTCTTCTACTGTCAAATTACGAATTTGTCCCCAGTGTAAAATTACAGTCATGCCATCATTTTAGATTTTATTTGGAAATAGTGTCAGAGAGCTGCCTGACACTTCCCCATTGGTCTAGCGAAATTACTATTTTGCTGTAACGCCCTGCGTCCCTAAACTTTCAACTTTTGTCAATGTTAGTCCTTATACTATGTGAGACTTGACCCTTTTGGATACTTTATGAATATTGATGCTTTGAAACTTGGATTTTGGTGATACTTGATACTTAATTCTAGATACATGATTCTTGATACTTAACTCTAGATACTTGATTCTTGATACTTAATACTAGACACTTGATTCTTGATACTTAATACAAGGCACTTGATTCTTGATACTAGATTCTTGATACTAGATTCTTGATACTTGATTCTTGAGACTTGATGTAACACCCCGGCCGGAGGCGGAAAAGCCAAGGGCATCACAAAACTTGATAGAATGCAATTGAGCACATGGAGATTAGATTAAGTTGAAATATAGTTTAAGTTCAATTCAATAGATTGCATTCACATCTGAAAATATAAGAGTACATAAACAAGTACAACATAAATTGTTTCACAAATGATAAATTCGGATTTAATCTAAGGCATAAGTCTTGATCAATCCAATGTAAAATATTCTTGCAAATCATGTCATCAAACATTGTCACCTGAAACATATGTTAGGGAAAATATTGGGTCAATAAACGGTTGAGTGAATTCATAGGTTTTGTTAGGAAAAAATAACAATGTGATATGAAATGAGTTAACACTGTGGCATGCGATATGTCTTTAAGCAAAAGAGTAATACAAGTAGTTACTTAATGGTACATTCAAACCTATGACGATACTCGGAAATATCATCCATCCTTCCTTGTATGTATGTAGTGGTTCCAAACAAAAACAACAAAATTGCAAAGTTGGAAGTTTGGATGGGGTGTCAATCCTATAGCGCTATAATACAACCGATGGGCTTATGCAATTTGATGAACGTAAACTTCTTAAAGCAACAACAACACGTATTAAACAAATGCAAAGGCAATCGGGGGAAACCACAAAATAGCAAATAGTTTGTATCACATTGTAACATATGTATCATCCCAAAAATAATGTAAAAAGGGACTATGAACTCACCTTGATTCCGGGTAAGTCCAAACAAGTATGCAAAGTGTGAGAGTTCTTGGGAATAAGATTCCACGTCACTCTAATTGATTGAACATGCAACAATATGGAATATGTATCAACAATAATGTTTAATTGGATAATTGGAAATCCTAAATCTATAGGATTCGGTAGTGTTTTGTTTAAATGGTAATCACGTAGTTTGGATAACTTAACAATAGGACTCGGAGAATGAATATGATGTAAAGGAATTATTTATGAAAAATATTTATTTATCATAAATAATAAAATTGTGAAAATATGTAATTGATTTAATATAAACATTGTAAAAATAAATCAAATATATTTAACTAGTATAATTAAATAACATAATTAAATATAATGATTATTGGCAAAATATTATACAAGTGATATAATTAATTTATAAAAATTATAAATTAATTTAGATGATTTAAAATATATATTATTTGATAAATAATAAAAATTTTGTTTAAAAGGAATAATGTGATAATTATAAAATTAATTATCAAAATAATTGTATTAAATCTGAATAATTAAAAATAATATTTTTAATTATTAAACTTGAATATTACTGATTTAAAATAATTATTATGGCCTTGGAATCATTTTAAATAAATAAAATGAATTAAAATGATTATAATAACAATAAATAAGTTTATATAAGTTTAATTATCTAAATAATTAGATATAATAAAAATTCAGATTCTAAATTTAAATAAACTCAGAATAATGCATATTTTGTCATAAAAATAATTTTGGATAAAAATTATATAGTTATATAATTTAAATATATTAAATTAAACTATATTTATAAGTAATAAAACTGATTTAATAATATCAATATCAAAAATATATAAAATATCAGTATAAATATTATTTTTGTAAAGTTTTGCAAGTAAAATAATTAATCTGAATATTTCAGTATTTATTTCATAAAAATGGATTTATTATGATTTATTGAATATTAAATTGTTTTAATATTATAAAAATTAGTTTTATAAATAATTTAACAAGTTTCATATTTTTGATAAAGTAACAATATTTAATAAAGTTATAAAAATTACTGGAATGTTAAAAATGTTAAAAATAATAAAATAAAAAAAGAATTGCAGACCCCTGGGTTCGAACCCGGGTCTGTATTGAAACAAACACACACACAACCACTGGGCCATCAGTGGTTTTGTGTTTAATTTTAATTTAACTATAATAAATACAGAGATCATCTTCCCGAAATAGAGTCAACAGAGAAGTCAAACTCTTCAATTCTCGATTAAAACTGGTTTATATCCAAATTAATTCTAGGGAAACATTGTATAAGCATGAACAAACTAATTGAACGGATAAAAATGAACCGGTAACGTGTGAAATGACGAATCGGATAAACTCCAGCGACTGTGAAACTTCCGGCAAGTTGCAGGTTCCAATTCTGGCGATTACAGATTGTTTAAGTGAATGTGAAGGTTGTACGAACTTAGTGGTGATCTGAGGAGTTTAAATAGAGATCCAATTCGATCTCAGATCCAACAAAACTTAGTGGATTTGATCTACTTTAAATTTTTTAAATAAAAAGTCTCCTTTTTTTTACCTAATTTGGCACCAATTTGTGTCGATTAAGTGTGCAATCGAGTTGGCAAAGTGGTTGGTAACTAGTGGGTGATGATTCAGATCACCTAAACAATTAAACAAGTGGAACATATCGGTTTTGGTGCGTTTTTTTCGAAACCCGTAACTGTTGTGCTGTTATATAATTCAGATCTATTTTAAAGTTTATATATATATAATACAATCCAAATTATAACACATCCCAACTGGTAGACCAGTTGGTTTGTGCGCGTTGTGTGTTTCGGGAAGGCGCGGGGTCGAGTCCCGTGGTGGCCGGTTTGTTTGGGTTTAAAACCATTTTTGTTTTCTGATTTAATTTAATTATAATATTAAAATTCTAATTTATGTATAAAAGGATTTAAATCCATAATCTTTCAGCTTCTGTACAGGAGGATAAACTGGTTAAGGTCTTGCGGTTGTAACGTAGAGGTCGCGGGTTCGAATCTCACAAGGGCCGGTTCTCATCCAGGAGCCCCCCTTTTTAACCGAATTTTTGATATTTACACTTAGGCCCCTCAAGTTTCGTTTTTTACAAAATCAGTCCCTGAACTTTTGAAAAGTTACAAAAACAATCCCTTAACTCTCATATTAAATACATAATTGGTCCCTGAAGTTTAAGAAATTGACATAATTGGTCCCTGTACTGTTAGTTAAATCCACTAACTGAGTTAGTGTTTAAAGAAGAATCTTTTAAATAAAAATTAACCAGGTAAGGATATTTAGTTAAAATAAGTTTATGAAAATCAGTTTTAGTGCCTAGAGTTTAAGTTTGAGAAAATGACCAAATGAACCTTGGACTTTTATTTCAAAAATATCTATTTATAAAATAAGTTTCAAAAATTACCAAAAGAACCCTAAACTTGTAGTTTTCAGTAATTGCACTTTTAACCCTTGTATTTCTAAAGTTTCAAAGATTGACAAATAGGTCCTTGTAGTTTACGAGGTATTGTTTAATAGCATAAAATCATAACAAATTATGAAATTATCCATACGTTAGTGTCGGTATAAGTACTTGTGAGTATAAGGCAAGTATATTCTAATGTATTCCTATTCATAATGTGTTAGTAGTTATAATGCAAGTCTAATAAATACAAGTGTGAAAATCAGGGTGGTTACAGTCTCCCCTACTTTAGAAAATTTTGCCCTGAAATTTATTCGAAGGAAACCGTAAAGTGCATTTGAAAGGGTGAGCAAGGTGTTAGATCCTATGGAATCTCGAGGTATTCAATCCTTTTAGAACTTATGAATCTAATATCATTATTGAGTGTATAGAAATGTGTTTATACTAAACTTGTAATGTAAATCTTAAGCAAACAAAGGGGCGTAATAATAAACAAATAATAGATAATCACAAAGTCACATAATGTTCTTATATGCCACCGTACTTAACAAGGTTTACTATGATTCTCATGCGTCGAACCTCGTAATTAAGTGTGTACCCAAAATTACGCGTTTCGTCGCATGGTCCACATAGCACTTCTAGTTAAGTGAGGAAGACAAATAAGGTTGAGGTATCGTTTAAATTAAATAAGCATCAATATAACACAACATCAATTGAATCAAAACGTATTTCAGATTTGTAATGATAGCATCGTTTGTTTTGCATACAACAAAATTAGTCGTAGGTATTTCATTCAAGCACAATGAAATTTTTATGTTTCACATAAATCAAACTAATAGTGTGCATTATAAACTAAGCATGGATTGTCATAAGCAATATAAGTTTATTGTGAGACTGTACTAAGCGTATATGTGTTTGTAATTTATGCATTAAGTATGTTAAATCAATATACGAAGTAGAATGTATTTGTAAGCGTATACCAATCATGATAGGTCAATATATAAAGCAAAGATGTATTTACTAAGCATAAAGTTCCTTAAGCAAAAATTCACATTTTGAGAACTAGGCATAAGGTTGTTCTCGTTTTCGGAACCCAAAGATAAAGCGGAGGTGAATCTTTTGGTTGGCTTTGAATGTCATTAATGAGGACAATGACAAACTTATCCAAGTAGGGTTTGCAGACTTGATTCGATTAACTCTGAACGTGGTAGAGCAAGCAAAGATTTAAACTTAAGTGAAACAAAATTTCTAATTGCATTTGGATCAACAAAGTGGAAGCATAATCTTCATATTTATGATCATATATGTATTACTTGAAGGTAAAACACAAAATACAATAAAATGTATGTATTGAACAATTTAATCATAAAAAAATTTGATAGTCTATTATGATGTGAACAAATTTACATTTGAAATAAGTCATGTAATGAATCAAATTCAGACTCAGAACTATAAGGTGGTAGAGTTAGTTGCATCCGAGCAGCTAATTGTCCTAGCATGTATTCCAACCATTTATTTCTTTCTGTCAGCCGTTTCATTTGTTGAGACAAATTTCGAACCTGATTGTTTAAGCTAGTCACTTCGACTCCCATTGAATCTGGAGGTAGATTCATTTGAGGCACCGTACTTGGGCCTGCTATATCAGTTGGTGGCAGTTGTTGTTCTACTTCGTTTAATAGCGACTGGAAAGACTGTGGCTGTAATGGTGATTGCAAAAATGATTCCGATACTAACTGTTCTTGGAGCATCATGTTTTCATAAGTTTCTTGCATCGTTGAATCCTCCTCGAAAATTAATGGTGAGAAGCTTTGTAAGACATTTGGTGTTAATGGTTGGGATAGGTTAGTTGTAATATGTTCTTGTATGTATGGCAGCTGTGGTTGCATATCAAATCGATAAAAAGATGGTTGAGGAAGCTGCAACAATGATTGTTGTAAGTTTTGTGTGGAGGTACTTTCTAAGATAACTGGAGCTCCCTCCGACTGGAATGGTTGAGTTGGGGTATAATTATGAACAGGGGTTAGCCTAATGGTGTTAAAATTTACAATCCCAGGTGCCTTTGGTGGAGATAATCCTTGGATAATCTGATCACTTAAGACACCTAAAGATTTTGCTATTTTTGTAATGTAAGCCCCTCCCATGAGACTTCTCAGAGGATTCGTTTGTTGACTAAAAAAATATGCAGCAAGCTCATGGGCAATATTACAAGGAACTTGCTCAAAAATACTATGCAGATGGAAAAGTTTGGTTGAACTAACCCTTTGTTGATTATACTTGCGCCCCGTGATAGTGTTGGCTAAAACACGGTGCATATATCGATAACGAGGGTCTGTGAAGTTCATAGAATTATTGTTGCCACACCATTCTTTTGATGAATGGCATCACCAATATTCTGTCATTTCCATGGAGGAATAAGAGGTTGATGCCTCCGTAAAAATGGGTTGTTTAACTTCTTCATCTGTATATATGCCCAGATGAACTGCGAATTTTGTTAATGACATAGTATAAGGTTGTCCACAAAGTCGAAAATGAATGGATTCATCGGTAAGACTTTTATTATATTTGAAATAGATAGTGGACAAGAACTCATATACCAGTTCATCGTATGATGGTTCTAGGATGTCGAAGAAACGGCGCCAGGGCGTATTAGGTTGTAGTAATCCTGCTAGTGAACCATTGGGATCAAACATTCCCATTCGATGCCAATCGATGCTGCTAATAGTAAGAACTTCAAGTTTCTTGAGCTTTCGATACCTCTCACGGGTGGGTAAATCAGTAAACCAAAGGAATGGATGAATTTCTGCTGCATTTGAAGATTCAGCATATGCTACTGGGAAATATGCCATTTGAATATTGGGTTTTGTGTTTTCCGGCAACTAGAAAGGAATTTCAGCGTTGTGATATAAGAGAAAGAGAGCTTGCGAGTGTGAGAGGTGTAGAACAGGGAGGAAGATTTCGGTTTTTATAGCGTTCATACGTCTCGAACATTGATGATTGTGTGTGTACTATAATGGGTCTATGTTCATATTGATCGACAAAATGGAAACGCGGATTCTAATTAATTACCGTGAAGTCAGGAACCGAAAAAAAAATCGGCGCAGGTATGTTTGAAAAAGGAAATGGTTGTCGCTGTCATGTTCTTGGCGGCAATCTTGAAAGAATCAACGAAATTGTTGCTTAGTTAAAATTTAAAGGTTAGGTAGTTTGAATGATCAGAAGGCTTGGCTGAGTGGTTAATGTGCGCACTTGTGAGAGTAGCGACATGAGTTCGATTCTGGGTGTTGCCCTTTTTGATCCCCCTTTTTTCAGTTTACTGTAGCTAGTTTGAAAATTTGAATTTGAAAAGGTATGATCTCGAAAATGATTTGAATTTGAAAAGAGTCTTGGTAAAACGATCTTATATTATTTATAAGACCCTATAGACATACGAGAAAAGTTGGTTTGGTTTCTGCTTGATGGAGGATATCTTTAGAAAAACGATGGAGTGTGATCGTGTTTTAATGACTATGTTAAATACGAAATTCATGGGCAAGAGAGTCATTAGACTGATTAAGTATCTATAAGCGGTAGGGGAAAACATAAGGTCATAGGAATCAAAACGAAATGTTTCTGGTGGAATAGTTTCATAAAATCAATGATGAGGATAGAAAACACATAATAAGATGGATATCATTTATTCCACGAATAAACGACATCAATGACAAGTCAAAGTAGTTGGGTTCTTATAACTTAGTGAAGTCATGCTTTAGCCTATAAGTGGACACTCATCCCAAGAATTCCCAGGTAAGCACAACTGGTTCCTCGAGTTGGAATTTATACGAAGTGCTTGCCTAGACAGAAAACCCAGAATACAGGCATCCACCCTTCCAGATTGCACGAGTTAGTTATTAGTGCCCAAGACTTTGATGAGAATTTAAAAATCAGAAGAGGTTTTGAAAATAATCACCTAAGGATAGGTGATGAGCATTTGTAAAATCTAAAGATTCTAAAGATGAGATCCTTGGTGACGAGGCATTGGTTACAAAAGATAAGGATAGGGATGAAGACAAGGGCAAAGATAACAGAAGAGTTTGCTAATGGAAAGTGTCCTATGTAGTTATAGTATAGGTCAAAATATTACTAATAACCTAAATCCCTATAACCATGGCTCTGATACCAATCTGTAACACCCCGGCCGGAGGCGGAAAAGCCAAGGGCATCACGAAACTTGATAGAATGCAATTGAGCACATGGAGATTAGATTAAGTTGAAATATAGTTTAAGTTCAATTCAATAGATTGCATTCACATCTGAAAATATAAGAGTACATAAACAAATACAACATAAAATGTTTCACAAATGATAAATTCGGATTTAATCTAAGGCATAAGTCTTGATCAATCCTATGTAAAATATTCTTGCAAATCATGTCATCAAACATTGTCACCTGAAACATATGTTAGGGAAAATATTGGGTCAATAAACGGTTGAGTGAATTCATAGGTTTTGTTAGGCAAAAATAACAATGTGATATGAAAATGAGTTAACACTGTGGCATGCGATATGTATTTAAGCAAAAGAGTAATACAAGTAGTTACTTAATGGTACATTCAAACCTATGACGATACTCGGAAATATCATCCATCCTTCCTTGTATGTATGTATGTATGTATGTAGTGGTTCCAAACAAAAACAACCAAATTGCAAAGTTGGAAGTTTGGATGGGGTGTCAATCCTATAGTGCTATAATACAACCAATGGGCTTATGCAAGTTGATGAACGTAAACTTCTTAAAGCAACAACAACAAGTATTAAGCAAATGCAAAGGCAATCGGGGGAAACCACAAAATAGCAAATAGTTTGTATCACATTGTAACATATGTATCATCCCAAAAATAATGTAAAAAGGGACTATGAACTCACCTTGATTCCGAGTAAGTCCAAACAAGTATGCAAAGTGTGAGAGTTCTTGGGAATAAGATTCCACGTCACTCTAATTGATTGAACATGCAACAATATGGAATATGTATCAACAATAATGTTTAATTGGATAATTGGAAATCCTAAATCTATAGGATTCGGTAGTGTTTTGTTTAAATGGTAATCACGTGGTTTGGATAACTTAACAAGAGGACTCGGAGAATGAATATGATGTAAAGGAATTATTTATGAAAAATATTTATTTATCATAAATAATAAAATTGTGAAAATATGTAATTGATTTAATATAAACATTGTAATAATAAATCAAATATATTTAACTAGTATAATTAAATATAATGATTATTGGCAAAATATTGTACAAGTGATATAATTAATTTATAAAAATTATAAATTAATTTAGATGATTTAAAATATATATTATTTGATAAATAATAAATATTTTGTTTAAAAGGAATAATGTGATAATTATAAAATTAATTATCAAAATAATTATATTAAATCTGAATAATTAAAAATAATATTTTTAATTATTAAACTTGAATATTATTGATTTAAAATAATTATTATGGCCTTAGAATCATTTTAAATAAATAAAATGAATTAAAATGATTATAATAACAATAAATAAGTTTATATAAGTTTAATTATCTAAATAATTAGATATAATAAAAATTAAGATTCTAAATTTATATAAACTCATAATAATGCATATTTTGTCATAAAAATAATTTTGGATAAAAATTATATAGTTATATAATTTAAATATATTAAATTAAACTATATTTATAAGTAATAAGACTGATTTAATAATATAAATATAAAAAATATATAAAATATCAGTATAAATATTATTTTTGTAAAGTTTTGCATGTAAAATAATTAATCTGAATATTTCAGTATTTATTTCATAAAAATGGATTTATTATGATTTATTGAATATTAAATTGTTTTAATATTATAAAAATTAGATTTATAAATAATTTAACAGGTTTCATATTTTTGATAAAAGTAACAATATTTAATAAAGTTATAAAAATTACTGGAATGTTAAAAATGTTAAAAATAATAAAATAAAAAAAGAAATGCAGACCCCTGGGTTCGAACACGGGTCTGTATTGAAACAAACACACACACAACCACTGGGCCATCAGTGGTTTTGTGTTTAATTTTAATTTAACTATAATAAATACAAAGATGAAACTAGTCATCTTCCCCAAATAGAGTCAACAGAGAAGTCAAACTCTTCAATTCTCGATTAAAACTAGTTTATATCCAAATTAATTCTAGGGAAACATTGTATAAGCATGAACAAACTAATTGAACAGATAAAAACGAACCGGTAACGTGTGAAATGACGAATCGGTTAAACTCCGGCGACTGTGAAACTTCCAGCGAGTTGAAGGTTCGAATTCCGGCGATTACAGATTGTTTAAGTGAATGTGAAGGTTGTACGAACTTAGTGGTTATCTGAGGAGTTTAAATAGAGATCCAATTCGATCTCAGATCCAACAAAACTTAGTGGATTTGATATACTTTAAATTTTTTAAATAAAAAGTCTCCTTTTTTTTTTACCTAATTTGGCACCAATTTGTGTCAATTAAGTGTGCAATCGAGTTGGCAAAGTGGTTGGTAACTAGTGGGTGATGATTCAGATCACCTAAACAATTAAACAAGTGGAACAGATCGGTTTTGGTGCGTTTTTGTCACACCCCGACCGCGTAAAACAACAAATCGCGGCGGAAACATCGGGGCGTGTTGCGACAGAATTAATTGTTTCAAATCCATGGCAAACAAAGTTGTATTTTATTTATAAACAAAGGTGTTACATTGTTTCAAACAGGAAATTTAAGAGTTCAGAACATAATTAAACATAGTCTATCTTCTTTTAAAGTCTCTAAGGCACAGGTCCGCCCTAGTATCATGATCAACATCCTATGGAAAAGCTCCTGAAAACACATGTGAAAATAGGTACGTCAGCATAAAAATGCCTGTGAGATACATAGGTTTGTGAAAATAAGATTCATGACTTGTGTTTGAGAAAATATTCCGTCATGAACCTTGTAATTTGATTTGTTTTGTAAATCACTTGAAAAACGATAAGATCAGATGATATGTATAAATAAGAGAATAGTGTATGGTTAAATGGATAACCATTGTAAACTGAGTTTGTATAAGATAAGTTGTTTGTAAAACAATGTATTGTGAAAAGTATGTTATTTGTATGAAATGTTCTATGTATAAAACTGAAATGATTCAAATAACGCTACGATATATAATACCATACAAACACTTATATATAGGAAGTACCAGCGGCGTATCCACCATGCTTGTATCATATTACACACGCATCGTTACTTAATCACTTAATCAAACCAAACCAAACAATGTAAAATGTTCATGTCAAGATGTAAATCATGTAAAAATGTCTATGTCAAATATCCAAGTCAAATGTCTATGTTTAAACCAATAGTCAAAAGTCCTTGTATAAACCATGTCAAATGTTGATAGTCCAAAAGTAGTCAAGTAATGTATAACCAAAATGATATGTATGGTAAGTAAAATAAGACTACTTAAACCATAAGTAAAAATGTACAAAACAAAGTATTTTGAATATATCAAAAAGTTATGTTTTGCAAAGTGATGCATGATACACTGATACAAACATTTATGTGGTAAGTTAACGCATACATTCAAGCCTTGAGACAGTCAGATAACCCTTTCAGTCAAGGTTATCAAAAGAAATGTTTTCGGATTCAGTCATTCCTTACATCCAAACAAACCCGGGATGTCAGGAATGGGATTTGTCAAGTCCTATGGTACCACTACTTACTCCCGAGCGGCGTAGCAAATGTTAATGAACGTAATAAAGACCCGTTTGTGCAAACCAAATGTCATAGTAGTTGTATACATGTCATATGAAAACAATGTACTAAGTATGCTAAGTTAACATACAAAGTAGAAAAGTCTTGTAAATCAATGTGCTAGCATGCTATCAGTCAACATACATAGCAGAAATGTAATGTAAAACAATGTACTAAGTATGGACACAATGGACATACATAGCATGAAATGTCATGAAATCATGTACTATAATGTACTAACAAACATAGCATGTATATGATATGAAAACAGGAAAGCATGAAAGTAACAAGTAGGCACATGTGTTCCACCCCAAAACAGTTTGGAAAACAGTAAAAGAGGGGTCTATGTACTCACATAAACACCTTGAAAACATTTAAAAGAGGGGGTTCTATGTACTCACTTGATATTGCTCAGATGTCTAAAGATAACCACCAAGTAATGCTAGAGATCTCGGAATCAAACGGCACCTAATATAGGTAACTATGTTAATAACCGGACCTTAATCGGATGATTGGATAGAATGAGGTTTCGTAACCCAAACGAGTGTAGAGATTCGTGTCATTTGGTTTAACAAAGCCTACATACTAAATGAAACCTAACATAATTGTTTACGACCCATTACGACCCGTTTAGGAAGCTTATGCTACTTTAACGTGTCGTGTGCGTGAAACGCGTTCGGACCGCCTAACTAGCCCTATGACAAGTGTTATATGCCTAAACATGTTACATAATCAGTTATGTGACAAAGGTTTAGGTTACATATGCTTAATTACCAATTATACATGAAAAGGGTATTCTGGTAATTTACCTAAGGCATATAAACTACCTATCATACAACTATTTAAACGATGTGACCATAGGGTATAACCTCGGAAGGTTATTCCCTACCTACTATGGTCACCTAATGTATTTGGTCGGATCCTAATGATCGACCAAACTGGGTCGGGTTCGAGGTATAAGCGATTTATCAGATCGCTTACCCTACGACCCTAGACAACGTGGTAATCAGTAGGCATAGTCCCAAGGGACTATGACCATCGTGATTACAATCACGTTGCGAAGTTCAAACGAACTTCGCATTGACCATTACTGGTCAACGCTGAAAGTCAAACAAAGTTTGACTTTCTGACTCGAAAAGCAGTAAAATAAGGAAAAGAACGAAAGAATACTTACGAAGGGTCCCCGAATGCTAATCGTGATCACAATAACTCAGGTATGAAACAATGGTTCCAACTTAGAGTCAAATAGATCAGATTCTTGTAAGTAATGAGGTTGGGGGTGATGGGGTATTTATAGTAAACGGTCCACCGTTAGGATCGTTTGTCGAATATCGTGCCTTAATCTCATGCGTACACTTGTCGGAACCTTATGGTGGCTCATTTGGTCACTCACCATAAGAGATCAACATGTGGCAAAGTGATTAGGAGTGGGTAACAGCTGTGAACAGCTGTCGATACATCGAATCTGGTCCCGAAAATGCGAAAAATGAAGTTTCTGCATGTTTCTGCCCCAGAATAGGCAGTCGCGTAGCGCGACGGTGAAGGCCTAGGCAGTCGCGCTACGCCACTGACCCTCCTGTATCAGAAATGTTTCAAAATGACAGGTTTAGTCCCTGCAGCCCGTTTAAGCGATTTTTGATGCGTTTGAACCCCGTTAACCTCATTTCAAGGCTCTAAAATGAAGTTAAAGTATAGGGAACTCAAAACATGCTCAAAAATATCTCGGATGTCGGTTCGTTTGGCCGTACGATCGCGATGTTCGCTTAATTACGACGGAATGCGCATAAGCGCGAAAAACGATCCAAATGACGCGACGAATGGATTTTTCTTAAGGCGAACACTAAAATATAATGTAGTCATGCTTACATAAATTTTTGGATGTCCAGATGTATTCAGAACGTAAGTTATGCGCGAAAATGCAAACTTGTGCACTTTGTGACACTTTTAGTCCCTGAATGTCCCAAAAGTTTATTTTAGCACACCAAACCCCTCAAAGCCTATTTCTAAGCTATGTAAAGGATATTTAAGGTGTGTTTAACTTATGGTTATGTTCCGGAATGTTCATTACAGTTCAAATTGACATACTTTCGCAGTTTGTCATATTTAGTCCCTGTAAGCTAATTAACTTGTTTTTGCCATACCAAAGCCTTCAAAACTTATTTCTAAGTTATGTAAAGGTTATTTAAGGTATGTTGAGTATATTTTGATGTTCCGGAGTATTTCTCGCATTAAACTGAGTACGTTTACGCACTAGTTTGCGTATAACTCTCCAGAAAGTGATATAGAGTTTGAAATTACATAAAAGTCAAAACATGATAAATGTATAACATAACAAAACAAACATTGGGATCAAATAACATTGTTTTATTGATAATAGAACTGTTCATAGTGATTACAAGCACAGTTGTTACAGTCTCCCCTACTTGTGGAAATTTCGTCCCGAAATTTATTTAGAGGAAACTCGTGAGAAAAGATGTGGATATTTCGCCTTCATTTGATCTTCGCGTTCCCAAGTAAACTCAGGTCCACGTTTAGCTTCCCAGCGAACTTTGACCAAAGGAATGCGCTTGCGTTTGAGCCACTTGACTTCACGTTCCATGATTTCCACTGGTTTCTCAACAAATTTCAGTGTTTTGCCAACACGAATTTCGTCAAGCGGTATGGAGAAGTTCTCATCAGCTGTACACTTCTTGAGATTGGACACGTGAAAAGTTGGATGAACATTTCCCAGTTCAGGAGGTAACTCAAGTCTGTAGGCTACCTTTCCGATTCTTTCGACGATCTTGAATGGTCCAACGTATCTAGGTGCAAGTTTTCCTTTCTTTCCAAATCTGATCACACCTTTCCAAGGTGAGACCTTAAGTAATACTCGATCACCGACTTGAAATTCAAAGGCTTTGCGTTTTGGGTCCGCGTAAATCTTCTGACGGTTTCTAGCTGCCTGAAGGTTATCACGAACTTTCTTGACCTTGTCAGTTGTCTCTAAAATGAGGGCAGGTCCAGTAAGTTGAGCCTCGCCAATCTCATTCCAGCAGACTGGTGAACGACATTTTCGACCATAGAGAGCTTCGAAAGGAGCCATTCCGATGCTAGTGTGATAACTGTTGTTGTAGGAGAATTCAATCAATTTAAGATGTGAATCCCAGCTACCACCAAAATCGATCACACAAGCTCTTAGCATATCCTCCAGAGTCTGGATTGTTCTCTCAGATTGACCATCCGTTTGCGGATGATAAGCTGTGCTCAGATTAAGTTGGGTTCCCATAGCAGATTGCATGGTTCTCCAAAAATGAGAAGTGAAACGAGCATCTCTGTCAGAAATGATGTTCAAAGGAACACCATGTCGAGCCACAATTTCATCTACATAGATTTGAGCAAGCCTGTCAGTAGGAAAATCCTCGCGGATTGGCAAGAAATGTGCTGACTTTGTAAGACGATCAACGACTACCCAGATGGCATCATGACCTTTCTTTGTGCGCGGGAGTTTGGTAACAAGATCCATAGTAATGTTTTCCCATTTCCAAACTGGGATCTCTGGTTGTTCCAATAAACCCGAAGGACGCTGATGTTCAGCCTTAACCTTAAGACAAGTAAGGCATTTTGATACGTATAAGGCAATGTCTTTCTTCATACCAGGCCACCAATAGTGAATACGAAG
Organism: Helianthus tuberosus; assembly: GCA_030545235.1. Classification (NCBI taxonomy): domain Eukaryota; kingdom Viridiplantae; phylum Streptophyta; class Magnoliopsida; order Asterales; family Asteraceae; genus Helianthus; species Helianthus tuberosus. The sequence goes on along the minus strand of CM060423.1, from coordinate 165,524,598 downwards.
ATCCTTATACATTTTATCTGAGCCCGGATGAATAGAATAACGAGACTTATGGGCTTCATCCATAAGCAAGGTACGAAGATCATCCTGGCTTGGGACCCACAAACGGTCCATGAAGTAATATGATCCATTGTCCTTCAGTTCAAGAGCAGGTGTTATGTGATAAGGAAACTCCTTATCCATCAAACCTTGTGAAACACAAGATTGTTGAGCCTGAGAAATGCGGGCTTGAATATCAGATCGAGCTTGAATAACAGATTGAACACGTACACAATGAAGCTTAGTACGTTCCTTGCGACTCAATGCATCAGCTACGACATTCGCCTTACCAGGATGGTAGCGAATTTCGCAGTCATAGTCGTTTAAAAGCTCAACCCAATGTCGTTGCCTCATGTTGAGTTCTTTCTGATTGAAGATATGCTGAAGACTTTTGTGGTCCGTGAAAACCACACATTTTGTACCGTACAAATAGTGTCTCCAGATCTTGAGAGCAAAGATAACTGCACCCAACTCAAGATCATGAGTGGTGTAGTTCTTCTCATGTATCTTCAATTGTCTTGATGCATAGGCTATGACTTTGTTCCTTTGCATCAGAACACAGCCAAGACCCAATTTAGATGCATCACAATACACGACAAAATCATCATCACCCTCAGGCAATGATAGGACAGGCGCATCGCAAAGTTTCTGCTTCAGGTGTTGAAAAGCTTCCTCTTGTTTGAATCCCCAGAAAAAGGGCATTTTCTTCTGAGTTAGAGCAGTTAGAGGAACTGCAATTTTAGAGAAGTTTTCAATGAAGCGGCGATAATAACCCGCTAGACCAAGAAAAGAACGAACTTCAGTAGGAGTAGAAGGTGTATCCCAATCCTTGATCGCACTGATCTTGGAGGGATCTACATGAATACCTTGTTCGTTGATAATATGCCCCAAAAATTGAACTTCTTTAAGCCAGAATTCGCACTTGGAGAATTTGGCGAAAAGTTGCTCTTTCTTTAGGAGTTCCAGAGTAAGACGAAGATGTTGCTCGTGATCAGCTCGCGTCTTAGAGTAAATCAAGATGTCGTCAATAAAAACAATGACGAACTGATCCAAATAAGGTTTGCAGACCCTATTCATTAAGTCCATGAAAACAGCAGGAGCATTAGTCACACCGAATGGCATGACTGTGAACTCATAGTGCCCATACCGAGTACGGAACGCTGTCTTAGGAATATCTTCTTCATGCACCCGAAGTTGATGATATCCGGAACGTAGATCAATCTTCGAGAAATAAGAAGCGCCTTGTAACTGATCAAAGAGATCATCGATGCGAGGTAGGGGATATCGATTCTTGATGGTAAGCTTGTTAAGCTCACGATAATCGATACACATCCTAAAGGATCCATCCTTCTTCTTAACAAAAAGAACGGGAGCACCCCAAGGTGAAAAGCTAGGACGGATAAAACCTTTATCAGAGAGCTCCTGAAGCTGTTTAGACAACTCTTGCATCTCAGATGGTGCAAGACGATATGGAGCTCTGGCAACGGGATTTGCACCAGGTACGAGATCAATGCGGAACTCGACTTGGCGTGCTGGAGGTAGACCAGGTAAATCTTCAGGGAATACTTCAGAATAATCCCGAACGACAGGAATATCTGAAATAGACTTACCCTTGCCTTTATCTTCTGTAACATGTGCTAAGAAAGCCACATAGTTCTTCCGCAGATACTTCCGAGCTTTAAAGCAAGACATGAGTTTGAGACCAACGGTAGGCTTCTCACCTTGAACCTGCAGAATCTCGCCTGTCGAAAGCGGCACACGAACAATCTTCTCAGAACAAACTATCTCTGCGTGATGCTTAGATAACCAATCCATACCCACAATGACGTCGAAGCTTCCAAGTTGCATAGGCGTGAGATCGATAGGAAAAAGATGATCGTTAAGGTTCAACTGGCAGTTGCGTAGAACAGAATTAAGAATAATGGGTTCACCACTAGCAACCTCTACTGTCAAAGATTTACTTAGTTTCGTTCTAGACACGCGAAGCATCGGCTCAAAAGACAATGACACAAAACTCTTATCGGCACCCGAATCAAAGAGAACAGATGCAGGCTGATTATTAATAAAGAACGTACCGTTCACCACGTTATCATCCGCCTGTGCCTCTTGGGCATTCATGTTAAAAACTCGGCCTCGAGCCGGAGCCTGATTCTGATTCTGGTTCTGGTTGACTAGCCTTGGGCACCGGTTCCTGTAGTGGGTCAGATCCCCACAATTGTAGCACGAACCAGGAGGAAAATGAGGTCGTGCAGCTTGGCCCTGTTGCGGGGCAGGAGGCTGAGCAACCTGTTGAGCTTGGTTACGAACTGCCTGGTTCTGATTGACAGGAATGCGGCAGTCGACAGCAAGATGACCAGATCTTCCGCAGTTGGTGCACTGACGACACTGGAGATGTGGTTGGTGATGGCCGTTACACCTGTTGCACAAAGGTGCATTGCCAAAATAAGTCTTCTTGGCAGGTGGTTGCGCAGGCTGATTTGGTGCAGCTTGAGCCTGTGCAGTAACAGCAAAATTTTGGGCACCCTTTCGTTTCCTTGATTTCTTTGATGCTTCACCTTCCTTACCCTTACCCTTATTCTTGTTTTTCTCAGAATTAGTCTCCTTCTTTTTATCACCCTTGCGGGTGAGTTTACCCTTCCTGACTAGAGTCTCAGTGAGGGTAGCAGACAACTCGATAGCTTGGCGAAGGGTAGTAGGATTAACACCAGTCAAAATCTCCAGAATAGAATCGGGTAGCCCATCAATATACCTCTCGATCGCTTTATCCGGAGGGGTAACCATGGTGGGACACAATAGACTGAGTTCTTCAAAACGATCCGTGTATGCACGGTGTTCAGCCCCATCTTTCTTTAAGCCATCAAACTCTCGTTCCAAAACTCGAATTTCATGACGGGGACAAAACTCCTTCATCATGAGAGCCCGAAGCTCTTCCCATGTCTGTGCCAACGCCACTTCGGCACCCCTATCGCGCTTAATACCATTCCACCAGGTAAGCGCTCGCTTCTCAAACACGCTTGAAGCAAATTCAACCCTACGCGCATTCTGACACTGCACGTGTAAGAATGTGCTCTCGATACTTTCAAACCACCGTAGGAGCGCAGTTGCTCCTTGCGACCCAGAAAACTTAAGCGGCTTCGCAGAATTGAAATTCTTGAAATTACAGTGTGCGTTATTGTTGTTGTTATTGCCGTTGTTGTTAAATATATCGTGGACTTGAGTTACAACCCCGGGAAGTACAGCAGCCACTTGTTGAGAAACCAGGGCTGCGATCTCTTCAATAGTAAAAGTTCGAGGATCGCGTCGAGGAGGCATTCTAAAAGAGGAAAACATGAAAGAAAGCGAGTGAGATGATTGGATGAAAAGAATGAGATGAAACAAAATCAACAAGAGCAAAGATGGTGGTCATTCGTCCGTATCACAGAGCAAACAAACAACACACAGTGACTAATCAAAGTAAATGGGTCAAAAATAATGTATAATGAAGACATGCTCGCCTATAAGTGAACACTCATCCCAAGAATTCCCAGGTAAGCACAACTGGTCTCGCGTCTGATGAGATGTATACGAAGTGCTTGCCTAGACAGAAAACCCAGAATACAGGCATTCACCCTTCCAGTTTGCACATGTTCACATTATTTAAAACCCAAAACGTTTGACGGGATTTTGAAAATTTGAAGGCACAAGGCCAAAACCAAACTGAAAAGGGTTCAAAACTATATAAAAGAGAGTTCAAAACCTTACAATAGAGGGTTCAAAACCTTGTAATAATTTATTTAAAAACAGATGATTGTTTTTCAAAAATCGTTTCGGAAAAATTTTGGTTCCTTGTTTTGATAATCACCTAAGGATAGGTGATGTAAATGTTTTAAGATCTAAACACAACTAATTTGTGTTAGGGTCCTAGAAAAGTTATAGTCTAGGTCAAAGCATTACTAATAACCTAATTCCCTATAACCATTGGCTCTGATACCAACTCTTCTGTCACACCCCGACCGCGTAAAACAACAAATCGCGGCGGAAACATCGGGGCGTGTTGCGACAGAATTAATTGTTTCAAATCCATGGCAAACAAAGTTGTATTTTATTTATAAACAAAGGTGTTACATTGTTTCAAACAGGAAATTTAAGAGTTCAGAACATAATTAAACATAGTCTATCTTCTTTTAAAGTCTCTAAGGCACAGGTCCGCCCTAGTATCATGATCAACATCCTATGGAAAAGCTCCTGAAAACACATGTGAAAATAGGTACGTCAGCATAAAAATGCCTGTGAGATACATAGGTTTGTGAAAATAAGATTCATGACTTGTGTTTGAGAAAATATTCCGTCATGAACCTTGTAATTTGATTTGTTTTGTAAATCACTTGAAAAACGATAAGATCAGATGATATGTATAAATAAGAGAATAGTGTATGGTTAAATGGATAACCATTGTAAACTGAGTTTGTATAAGATAAGTTGTTTGTAAAACAATGTATTGTGAAAAGTATGTTATTTGTATGAAATGTTCTATGTATAAAACTGAAATGATTCAAATAACGCTACGATATATAATACCATACAAACACTTATATATAGGAAGTACCAGCGGCGTATCCACCATGCTTGTATCATATTACACACGCATCGTTACTTAATCACTTAATCAAACCAAACCAAACAATGTAAAATGTTCATGTCAAGATGTAAATCATGTAAAAATGTCTATGTCAAATATCCAAGTCAAATGTCTATGTTTAAACCAATAGTCAAAAGTCCTTGTATAAACCATGTCAAATGTTGATAGTCCAAAAGTAGTCAAGTAATGTATAACCAAAATGATATGTATGGTAAGTAAAATAAGACTACTTAAACCATAAGTAAAAATGTATAAAACAAAGTATTTTGAATATATCAAAAAGTTATGTTTTGCAAAGTGATGCATGATACACTGATACAAACATTTATGTGGTAAGTTAACGCATACATTCAAGCCTTGAGACAGTCAGATAACCCTTTCAGTCAAGGTTATCAAAAGAAATGTTTTCGGATTCAGTCATTCCTTACATCCAAACAAACCCGGGATGTCAGGAATGGGATTTGTCAAGTCCTATGGTACCACTACTTACTCCCGAGCGGCGTAGCAAATGTTAATGAACGTAATAAAGACCCGTTTGTGCAAACCAAATGTCATAGTAGTTGTATACATGTCATATGAAAACAATGTACTAAGTATGCTAAGTTAACATACAAAGTAGAAAAGTCTTGTAAATCAATGTGCTAGCATGCTATCAGTCAACATACATAGCAGAAATGTAATGTAAAACAATGTACTAAGTATGGACACAATGGACATACATAGCATGAAATGTCATGAAATCATGTACTATAATGTACTAACAAACATAGCATGTATATGATATGAAAACAGGAAAGCATGAAAGTAACAAGTAGGCACATGTGTTCCACCCCAAAACAGTTTGGAAAACAGTAAAAGAGGGGTCTATGTACTCACATAAACACCTTGAAAACATTTAAAAGAGGGGGTTCTATGTACTCACTTGATATTGCTCAGATGTCTAAAGATAACCACCAAGTAATGCTAGAGATCTCGGAATCAAACGGCACCTAATATAGGTAACTATGTTAATAACCGGACCTTAATCGGATGATTGGATAGAATGAGGTTTCGTAACCCAAACGAGTGTAGAGACTCGTGTCATTTGGTTTAACAAAGCCTACATACTAAATGAAACCTAACATAATTGTTTACGACCCATTACGACCCGTTTAGGAAGCTTATGCTACTTTAACGTGTCGTGTGCGTGAAACGCGTTCGGACCGCCTAACTAGCCCTATGACAAGTGTTATATGCCTAAACATGTTACATAATCAGTTATGTGACAAAGGTTTAGGTTACATATGCTTAATTACCAATTATACATGAAAAGGGTATTCTGGTAATTTACCTAAGGCATATAAACTACCTATCATACAACTATTTAAACGATGTGACCATAGGGTATAACCTCGGAAGGTTATTCCCTACCTACTATGGTCACCTAATGTATTTGGTCGGATCCTAATGATCGACCAAACTGGGTCGGGTTCGAGGTATAAGCGATTTATCAGATCGCTTACCCTACGACCCTAGACAACGTGGTAATCAGTAGGCATAGTCCCAAGGGACTATGACCATCGTGATTACAATCACGTTGCGAAGTTCAAACGAACTTCGCATTGACCATTACTGGTCAACGCTGAAAGTCAAACAAAGTTTGACTTTCTGACTCGAAAAGCAGTAAAATAAGGAAAAGAACGAAAGAATACTTACGAAGGGTCCCCGAATGCTAATCGTGATCACAATAACTCAGGTATGAAACAATGGTTCCAACTTAGAGTCAAATAGATCAGATTCTTGTAAGTAATGAGGTTGGGGGTGATGGGGTATTTATAGTAAACGGTCCACCGTTAGGATCGTTTGTCGAATATCGTGCCTTAATCTCATGCGTACACTTGTCGGAACCTTATGGTGGCTCATTTGGTCACTCACCATAAGAGATCAACATGTGGCAAAGTGATTAGGAGTGGGTAACAGCTGTGAACAGCTGTCGATACATCGAATCTGGTCCCGAAAATGCGAAAAATGAAGTTTCTGCATGTTTCTGCCCCAGAATAGGCAGTCGCGTAGCGCGACGGTGAAGGCCTAGGCAGTCGCGCTACGCCACTGACCCTCCTGTATCAGAAATGTTTCAAAATGACAGGTTTAGTCCCTGCAGCCCGTTTAAGCGATTTTTGATGCGTTTGAACCCCGTTAACCTCATTTCAAGGCTCTAAAATGAAGTTAAAGTATAGGGAACTCAAAACATGCTCAAAAATATCTCGGATGTCGGTTCATTTGGCCGTACGATCGCGATGTTCGCTTAATTACGACGGAATGCGCATAAGCGCGAAAAACGATCCAAATGACGCGACGAATGGATTTTTCTTAAGGCGAACACTAAAATATAATGTAGTCATGCTTACATAAATTTTTGGATGTCCAGATGTATTCAGAACGTAAGTTATGCGCGAAAATGCAAACTTGTGCACTTTGTGACACTTTTAGTCCCTGAATGTCCCAAAAGTTTATTTTAGCACACCAAACCCCTCAAAGCCTATTTCTAAGCTATGTAAAGGATATTTAAGGTGTGTTTAACTTATGGTTATGTTCCGGAATGTTCATTACAGTTCAAATTGACATACTTTCGCAGTTTGTCATATTTAGTCCCTGTAAGCTAATTAACTTGTTTTTGCCATACCAAAGCCTTCAAAACTTATTTCTAAGTTATGTAAAGGTTATTTAAGGTATGTTGAGTATATTTTGATGTTCCGGAGTATTTCTCGCATTAAACTGAGTACGTTTACGCACTAGTTTGCGTATAACTCTCCAGAAAGTGATATAGAGTTTGAAATTACATAAAAGTCAAAACATGAAAAATGTATAACATAACAAAACAAACATTGGGATCAAATAACATTGTTTTATTGATAATAGAACTGTTCATAGTGATTACAAGCACAGTTGTTACAGTTTTTGTTCGAACCCCGTAACTGTTGTGCTGTTATATAATTCAGAACTATTTTAAAGTTTATATATATATATAATACAATCCAAATTATAACACATCCCAACTGGTAGACCAGTTGGTTTGTGCGCGTTGTGTGTTTCGGGAAGGCGCGGGGTCGAGTCCCGTGGTGGCCGGTTTGTTTGGGTTTAAAACCCTTTTTGTTTTCTGATTTATTTAATTATAATATTAAAATTCTAATATATGTATAAAAGGAATTAAATCCATAATCTTTTAGCTCCTGTACAGGAGGATAAACTGGTTAAGGCGTTGCGGTTGTAACGTAGAGGTCGCGGGTTCGAATCTCACAAGGGCCGGTTCTCACCCAGGAGACACCCTTTTTAACCGAAGTTTTGATATTTACACTTAGGCCCCTCAAGTTTCATTTTTTTACAAAATCAGTCCCTGAACTTTCGAAAAGTTACAAAAACAGTCCCTCAAGTTTCATATAAAATACATAACTGGTCCCTGAAGTTTCAGAAATTGACATAATTGGTCCCTGTACTGTTCAGTTAAATCCACTAACTGAGTTAGTGTTTAAAGAAGAATCCTTTATATAAAAATTAACCAGGTTAGGATATTTAGTTAAAATAAGTTTATGAAAATCAGTTTTAGTCCCTAGAGTTTAAGTTTGAGAAAATGACCAAATGAACCTTGGACTTTTATTTCAAAAATATCTATTTATAAAATAAGTTTCAAAAATTACCAAAAGAACCCTAAACTTGTAGTTTTCAGTAATTGCACTTTTAACCCTTGTATTTCTAAAGTTTCAAAGATTGACAAATAGGTCCTTGTAGTTTACGAGGTATTGTTTAATAGCATAAAATCACAACAAATTATGAAATTATCCATACGTTAGTGTCGGTATAAGTACTTGTGAGTATAAGGCAAGTATATTCTAATGTATTCCTATTCATAATGTGTTAGTAGTTATAATGCAAGTCTAATAAATACAAGTGTGAAAATCAGGGTGGTTACACTTGATTCTTGATACTTAATACTAGATTCTTGACACTTGATGATTGACTCTTGAGACTCATGAAACTTGAGACTTGATTAAACGAGAGACTAGAGACTTGACACTTTTGTAAACTTGGAAACTTGGAAACTTTTGTGTTAATGATACAATTTTGTTATGTAATAATATTGCACAATAATACGCCACACAACGCTTAATCTAGCTCGCAAAACGAACCAAAGACGGAAAAGTTGCTGAACGGATTGGACTGTCCGAATGGACATCCGATCGAATGACCATCCGATTGGAGGGCCATTCGACCGAACAGCCATCCGATCCAACTTCTGCACCGCCTTACTCACACTCTGACACTATAAATAGGACCTGTCACATCATTCTTCACTGATGTGACAGTCCCCTCTGACTTTTGCGGAAGCATATTATGTGTGACTTGTTTAATATCATTGCATTCAATTATAACCAACAACTATATGATAGAAACCATGATGTTCATCCATTAGTAAGTTTCAAAACATTACATCCCACATTGTTTAATACCAAACAAAGACTTCAAGTTTAAAATACAAACCATCCAATTGTTTAAAGTTCCATAAAGGACTTTGACAAAAGTCATAAATTAAACCAAGGCTTTGACTTGTATGTCTTATCTAAGATAAAACATCCAAGTCAAACCCCACAAAAGAGCGGATGACATCATTTATTGTAGACACATCTTGAAAACTTTCAACCTTCGCCAGATCCATCAATTCCCTGAAATACATGTAGTTTGAAAACATCAACAAAAGTTGAGCGAGTTCATGTGTTTTGTATGTGAGCTCGTAATAAACTTGTAATCACTGTAAGTATATATTTGTAAACCGGTATGAAAGCTTCTATGAACAGATCAATTAATGTGTAGCTAATACATTAATATGTGTGAAACGGTGTAGGAAGGCTCAATCCTTTTACGTATTTCGTACCGGGCCATCCGGCGGGAACAACATAGTCACCACATGGTCCAACCCGCGGGCTCATGGGTGGGGCTCGCAACACCCAAATAGATCTATCACTCATGCCCCTCGGTCCTTAAACAAGGATTAATGGTCTTAAGTTAACGCCTACCCATTCACATGATCTAACAGTCCATTCCTTAGCTAACCATACCATTTGTAATCATTGAAACATTTGTAACATGTATTTCACCCCCGAAGTTGTAAAACTGAAAACAATTAAATGAAAAGGGGGACATGAACTCACAATCTTGCGTCTTGTAATCCGATGTAACTCAAAGATCCGGTCCCGAAATCGTGCAACTTCCTACACACGTGTTATGTTTTATTAGACGGCTAGGTCGTGTAACGACTCTTGGTATTAGTTGTTATGACTTATCGTTCTTTGAGTTACTTCTTTGATGTGATAAATATTATTACAAAGTACATAATTATTTGTTAAAATAATAATATCTTAACTTAAATTATATTTACTAATTGTTGGAATATTTGTTAAATAATATATTTTAACTTAATTGACTTGTAATCCTTCCATGAATAATTCCCCAAGGATGGGTATACTTGCATTTGTGTATTTCTAGACTTGTGTATTTTTCCAAGTATTGATGGCGTATTCTGGTGTGTATTTGTACGTACGAAAATATGTATTTTTATTGTATTTATTAAGTATTCTTATACTTAATTTTTGTATTTAATTTTCCAAAATAATATTTTTAATCAATAAAAGTCACCAATTTATATTCTTAAAATATATGTATTTTAAGAAAACTTTTTATAGAAAATCATCAATAATTCTTCCTTGGCAAAAATAATTATATTTGCATATAAACCTCAAAATAATATATTTTCAAGGTTATCTTAGAAAATATTTATAAATTCATTTTTCACCCAAAAATAATATATTCCAAATTTGTTTAAGAAATTATATATTTTCTTCCAAAAATAATATGCCTTCTAATAATTCAAGAAAATATATATATCTTTTCTCTATTAAAAAATAATGTATTTTCTACTTGACAAAAATATGATATTTTTTGTAACACTTGTAAAAATTATAATTTCCGTCCCTTTGGTTTCCAAAATACCGTTAACTTATTTGTCAATATATATATATATATATATATATATGAATTTAATTCCGAATTATATATATGTAATTCATATGTCCGTGTTCAGTTTGTCCAATATTCGGGTATAAATTATATATTTATTTTCTTGGAATTCTTGGTATTATTTTGTATTATAATTTTTTGGTATTTTGGTATGTTATATTATTTTCAAGTCCTAAAGTAATATAACTAATACACATAATATACATGTAGCACATAAGTGTGTCATCTAAATATATATTTTCCTAAATATATACTTTGTCACTTTTATTTATCAAAAACAACCTCCAACATTTGTAATTTTTGTAACAAAAATTATGGCAAGTTTTTATATGAAAACCATGTTCAAAATTTAGTTGTAAACACTTGTTTAAAAATATTTTTCTAAGTGTTTAAATTCTACAAAAAATTTGCCATAGTTTCCCCTTAAAAATGGAGTTTCCGTGCTTTAACAAGCATATCATTTTCTTTTAAAATCATCATCATTCATTAACAATTCAATCAATACTTACCATGAGCCAAAATCATGAAATTTACACAACATCATGAACTTGAAGTTTTGTAAAAATTTGTAGTAACTTAGTGTCACACCCCCGACCACGTAAAACAACAAATCGTGGCGGAAACGGCGGGGAGTGTTGTAACAGAATTATTGTTTCACAACCATGGATACAAAAGAGTCTTGATTAAATATTAAACATTAACATTGTCTTAGTGTCACACCCCGACCGCGTAAAACAACAAAGCGCGGCGGAAACATCGGGGCGCGTTGCAACAGAATCATTGTTTCATAACCATGGATACAAAAAGTGTTTCGTTTTATTAAACATTGAATATTTACATCGTCTGGAAATCTAAATACAAAATTTAAACATAGTCTATCATTGTTATTGAGTCACTAAGGCCTCGTCCAGTCCTATGTGAGCATGCATCCTATCAATCGATATCATTCAACAATACCTGAAACACATGTGAAAACGAGGTCAGCAAAGAAATGCTGGCGAGTACATAGGTTTTGTAGGAGTGTCGAAATCATGGCTAGTTTAGATGTTGCAATACTTTATTAAAAACCTTGTTTTGAAAAGAGTGTAATATTGCAACTTAATTAACCAACTCAAATCAAGCGGGTTATAGTTTATAAAACCTCGTAGCCATGACTCTTAACCCAATAACATTTGTTTTAGTAAAGCAAATTGTGAAAACATCTCGAAATAAATCGTTAATAAAACTCGTTAATAAAACTCGTATAGTTTATATCATATCGAAAACCTCGTTTGTGTGACATCGTTTGAAAATCATTTACCCAAGTGAACTAAATAACGCCACGGTATGTAATATGTTGAAAACACATATATATAAGAAGTACCAGCGGCGTATCTACCGTGTTTTCACTACATTACACCTGTCTCGTTATCTAAACACTAACTAAAATCAATCGTTTACCCAAATCGTTTAACATCGTATCGTCCAAATCGTTTACAAATCGTTTACATCGTCCAAATCGTTTAAAACATCGCGTGAAAACCAATCGTTTACCCTAAATCGTATAACTCGTTTTAGGTCGTGAAACTACTTATATGGTCGTCTCGCTAATAACATTCAACCCTTCGTGACTCGTCCCTCGTTTCTCGCATTAATAAACCCTTACCAAAGGGTAAATTAACAACTCGCATTAATAAACCCTTACCAAAGGGTAAATTAACAATTACAGATTCAGTCGCTACCCACCACCCCCACACATAACCACGGGTGCAGTAAGATAACGGGATTTGTCAGATCCTATGGTACCATAACCTAATACTGGTCGGCTTGATCATTGCTAATGAATGTCATTTGTTATGTAACCTAACCAACAAGTTCGTTCACATTATCGAAATCGTTATTAGTTTTGTATAAATCGTCTTTATCGTTTTTGAAACCATCGTTATAACATCGAAAATCGTTTTGATACCATCGATAAAACCTTGAAAACATTTAGCACATATGAGTCACCCCAAAACAATTGAAAACAGTAAAATAGGGGAATAATGTAGTCGCCTGGGAATGCTTAGAGGTCTTGAACAACAACCAAGCAAAGCTAGAGGGAGCACGGAATCAAACGGTACCTAATATAGGTAACTACGTTAATAAACCGGGCCTAAATCGGAGGATCGGATAGGATGAGGGTTCGTAAACCAAACGAGTATAGAGACTCGTGTCATATGGTTTAACAAAGCCTACATACTAAATGAAACCTAACATAATTGCTTTCGACCCATCGCGACCCATTAAGGTAGCTTATGCCACTTTAACGCGTCGTGCGCGCAAAAGCGCACTCGAGATGTCTAACTAGCCCTATGACAAGTGTTATATGCCTAAACATGTTACATAATCAGTTATGCGACAAAAGTTTAGGTTACATATGCTTAATTACCAATTATACTTGAAAAGGGTATTCTGGTAATTTACCTAAGGCATATAAACTACCTATTATACAACTACTTAAACGATGTGACCATAAGGTATAACCTCGGAAGGTTATTCCCTACCTACTATGGTCACCTAAAGTATTTTTTCGGATCCTAATGATCGACCAAATGGGTCGGGTTCGAAGGTATAAGCGATTTATTAGATCGCTTACCCTACGACCCTAGACAACGTGGTAATCAGTAGGCATAGTCCCAAGGGACTATAACCATCGTGATTACAATCACGTTGCGAAGTTCAAACGAACTTCGCATTGACCATAAACTGGTCAACGCAGAAAGTCAAACAAAGTTTGACTTTCAGACTCGAAAAGCAATAAAAGAACGAAAGAATACTTACGAAGGATCCCCGAATGCTAATTTCGATCCAAGAATCTCAGGTATGAAACAATGGTTTCAACTTAGAGTTTCTCAAATCAAAATTCTAGTGGATTTTGCAAAAGAAGGCATGGGGTATTTATAGGATTTCCCGAACCGTTAGGATCGTTTCTTGGAAAAAGTGCTTCAATCTTGGCCATACACTAGCACCCATGGTATTGTAATACCATGTGCACATCAAACCAGCCCATAGTATTGCCCAAAACCATGTGCAAAGGTGGTATAGGCCAGATTCAATGTTTCTGCACAGAAAGTTTCAAAAATGGCAGATTTGGTCCCTGTAGTGTAATAAGGTCTTTTCCGACGCGTTTAAGGCATGTTAACCCCATTTCAAAGCTCTAAAATGAAGTTAAAGTATAGGGAACTCAAAAAATGCTCAAAAATATCTCGGATGTCGGTTCGTTTGGTCGTACGATCGCGATGTTCGCTTAATTACGACGGAATGCGCATAAGCGCGTAAAACGATCCAAATGGCGCGACGAATGGATTTTTCTTATGCCAAACACTAAAATAAAATATTATAGTGCTTACATAAATTTTTGGATGTCCAGATGTATTCAGAATGTAAGATATGCGCGAAAGTGCAAACTTGTGCACTTTTTGACGCTTTTAGTCCCTGAATGACCCAAAAGTTTATTTTAGCATACCGAACACCTCAAAGCCTATTTCTAAGCTATGTAAAGGATATTTATGGTATGTTTAACTTATGTTCATGTTCCGGAATGTCTGTTTCAGTTCAAATTGGCATACTTTCGCAGTTTGTCAAGTTTAGTCCCTGTAAGCGAATTAACTTGATTTCGGCATACCAAACCATCCAAAACTTATTTCTAAGTTATGTAAAGGTTATTTAAGGTATGTTAAGCCTATTTCACTATTCTGGAGTGTTCGTTGCATTAAACTGGTTATATTTACGCTTCAGATCGCGTATAACCTTCCAGAAAGCGATTTAGAGCTTGAAATCGAACAAGAATCGATATGTGCAAATGATACACATATTTATACAAATCCCAAGTATGAAATACAATATTTTATTGGTTTGGTATTTTTTTGATGGTCGCAGTGACCCAGGTGTCACAGTCTCCCCTACTTTAGGAAATTTCGTCCCGAAATTTAATCAGAGGAAACCTGTGAGAGTTTAAAACATGAAGTTGAAAAGATCGAACAACATTGGTTAGGGTTCTGAACTTCTAGTAACTTTAATAACATCATGATTGCAATGTAAGAGGGATACTTATATACTAGTATATGAAGCGTCATTGGTGCGTCCACCGTACCTCCATTACATCGTTCTCATTTTGTTATTGTTGTCGCTATCGGTTCTTACACATAATAAATCTTACTGGGTTTCTGTGCACTAAATTTCATAATTATGTACGCGTCCATAATTAGACAATTCCTTGCACAGTTCACACATTCTATTTTATAATGTGTAGGGTAAAACCAAATGAACAATCCTGTGATGAGTGTGACTGGACCACCATAGGGTCCTTTCAGCTGTATCATCACATGCCATTCTTAACCAGATCTTGAATCAATCTTTAACTAGACCACTCAAGGGTCTCTCATCGAATCATGGAATGGTACTATATAACCCAAGGGTCTTAACTACCACGTAGAAGCCCATAAGGATTTAAGGTAGTACCTTTTGAATATCCTACTATGAATCCCTCATATGAAGATATGAAAGATTCTATGAGGATTTGAAAATCGGATCACACAAAAACATAGAGGAAAACACATATCACATAATCGCATAATCGTATAATCGTATAATCGTATAATCGCATAATCGTATAATCGTATAATTTGACCTTTAATTTGTTATCTTCGGACACGGGTATTTAAAGCATACCAGGAATCCAATCCATGGATTTCCTTTGGCACTTTAAATATTATCAAGAATCTAACTATGAAGATAGGAAGATCTTAATATGAATTCGGTTTGTCCTAATTGAGTTGCAATGTACATTTTAAGGTGTACAAGGAATTCAATCAGGGCTCCGATGTCAACGAAGGTGTTGATCGTGGTTGGCTCGGGACTTTGAATAGTTCAACATGTTATCATTACAAACAATGACGAACTGATCCAAATAAGGCTTGCAGACTCTATTTATTAAGTCCTTGAAGATGGCTAGAGCAATTGTCAACCCAAAGGCATGAATGTAAACTCGTAATGGCCATACTTCGTGCAGAAAGACGTTTTGGGAACATCTTCTTCGAGAATACGAAGTTGATGACACCCAGAACGCAAATTGATCTTGAAAAAGCATGAAGCACCCTGCAGTTGATCGGAGAGATCATTGATTTAAGGTAGGGGATATCGATTCTTGATGGTAAGCTTATCAAGCTTACGATAATCGATACACATTCGAAAAGATCCATCTTTCTTTTTCACAAAGAGGACAGGAGTTCCCCAAGGTGAAAAGTTCGGACGGATGAATCCTTTATCAGACAACTCTTGAAGCTGTTTTGATAATTCTTGCATCTCGAGCAATGCAAGACGATAAGGTGTTTTCACAATTGGGTTGGCATTGGGTACAAGGTCAAAATGAAATTTGACTTGACGAACTGGAGGCAAACCAGGCAGTTCATCAGGAAACACCTCTGGATAATCCCGAACAATCGGAATATCCTGAATACTCTTGCTCTTGTCTTTCTCCTCGGTGACATGTGCTAGAAAAGCAACATATCCTTTTCGTAAATAACTTTGGGCTTTTGATTTAAAAGAAATAAGTGTTTAAGGTTCTTAGGGAGATCACAAGTGATCATAAAAATGACAGAACCACACGAGTAGTTTGTCTTTGTGTTGACATCATAAGGTTGGATCAAACATTCATACAATTGCATTAGTTAAAGAAATAAAAACCACAAATTTTTATTTATATAACAACCGCATTGTCTTTTAAATGTATCAAGATAACAACCAGAGGAAATACAAAATACTAATCGTTCATCGCTGCATCGTTGATTGCCTCATTGATGTTATACACTGGTCCACGTGCTGGATTCACATTGACGTTGACGTTCGCATTCGAATTTGCGTTAGCATTTGCATTTGCATTCGCCAGCCTCGGACAGTTGTTGCGGAAGTGACCATACTCTCCACAATTAAAACATGAACCGAGTGGGAATCTCGCAGCATTCCCTTGACCCTGAGCTGGAACCTGAGCGACCTGATTTTGTCCAAAACGACAAACATTGGCCATATGCCCAAGTCTACCGCACGTCATGCATTGTCTGCAAGCTTGTTGTGCAACGTGATGACCGTTGCAACGAACACAGTGAGGTGCGGTACCAGCGTATGCTTTCTTTGCAGGTGGCTGAGCCGGTGGGTTCTGCGGGTTCTGAGCAGTCTGGGCTGTAACAGCAAAATTTTGGGCACCCTTTCGCTTCCTTGATTTCTTCGATGCTTCACCTTCCTTACCCTTAATCTTGTTCTTCTCAGAATCAGTCGCCTTCTTTTTATCACCCTTGCGGGTGAGTTTACCCTTCCTGACTTGAGTCTCAGTGAGGTAGCAGACAACTCGATAGCTTGGCGAAGGGTAGTAGGGTTAACACCGGTCAAAATCTCCAGAATATAATCGGGTAGCCCATCGATATACCTCTCGATTGCCTTCTCCGGAGGGGTAACCATGGTGGGACACAATAGACTGAGTTCTTCAAAACGATCCGTGTACGCACGGTGTTCAGCCCCATCTTGCTTTAAGTCGTCAAACTCTCATTCCAAAACTCGAATTTCGTGACAGGGACAAAACTCCTTCATCATGAGAGCCCGAAGCTCTTCCCATGTTTGTGCCAACGCCACTTCGGCACCCCTATCCCGCTTAATACCATTCCACCAGGTAAGCGCTCGCTTCTCAAACACGCTTGAAGCAAATTCAACCTTACGCGCATTCAGACACTGCACATGTATGAATGTGCTTTCGATGCTCTCAAACCACCGTAGGAGCGCAGTTGCTCCTTGCGACCCAGAAAACTTAAGCGGCTTCGCAGAATTGAAATTCTTGAAATTACAGTGTGCGTTATTGTTGTTGTTATTGTTATTTCCGTTGTTGTATAACTCGTGGATTTGGATCACAATGCCAGGGAGTACAGCAGCCATTTGTTGAGAGACAAGGGCTGCGATCTCCTTAGCAGTAAAAGTTTGAGCATCGCGTCGAGGAGGCATTGTCTAACAAGGAAACAAGAGAAACGAGTGAGGTTGGGAAGCAAAAGAGGTATCGACGAAACAAAAGAGATGCGAACATTTGTTCATTTCCTCGAACAAACAAATGACACGCAGTGACTGATCAAAGTAAATGAATCAAAATAATGCATCGCGAAAACATGCTCGCCTATAAGTGAATACTCATCCCAAGAATTCCCAGGTAAGCACAACTGGTCTCGCGTCTGATGAGATATATACGAAGTGCTTGCCTAGACAGAAAACCCAGAATACAGGCATTCACCCTTCCAGTTTGCACGTGTTCACATTATTTAGACCCAAACTTTGACGAGATTTTTTTTTGAAAACTTAGAGGGTTCAAAACCTTATAAAAGAGGGTTCAAAACCTAGTAATCAATCATCCTAGAATGGATGATTAATTTTTGAAGCAGATTCGAAATTGAGTTCTCGTTGTGGTCATCACCTAAGGATAGGTGATATGCATGTTTTAAGATCTAAACACAAGATAACTTGTGTTAGGTCCTAGAAGTTATAGTCTAGGTCAAAGAATTACTAATAACCTAATTCCCTATAACCATTGGCTCTGATACCAACTTTTCTGTCACACCCCGACCGCGTAAAACAACAAAGCGCGGCGGAAACATCGGGGCGCCTTGCAACATGATCATTGTTTCATAACCATGGATACAAAAAGTGTTTTGTTTTATTAAACATTGAATATTTACATCGTCTGGAAATCTAAATACAAAATTTAAACATAGTCTATCATTGTTATTGAGTCACTAAGGCCTCGTCCAGTCCTATGTGAGCATGCATCCTATCAATCGATATCATTCAACAATACCTGAAACACATGTGAAAACGAGGTCAGCAAAGAAATGCTGGCGAGTACATAGGTTTTGTAGGAGTGTCGAAATCATGGATAGTTTAGATGTTGCAATACTTTATTAAAAACCTTGTTTTGAAAAGAGTGTAATATTGCAACTTAATTAACCAACTCAAATCAAGCGGGTTATAGTTTATAAAACCTCGTAGCCATGACTCTTAACCCAATAACATTTGTTTTAGTAAAGCAAATTGTGAAAACATCTCGAAATAAATCATTAATAAAACTCGTTAATAAAACTCGTATAGTTTATATCATATCGAAAACCTCGTTTGTGTGACATCGTTTGAAAATCGTTTACCCAAGTGAACTAAATAACGCCACGGTATGTAATATGTTGAAAACACATATATATAAGAAGTACCAGCGGCGTATCTACCGTGTTTTCACTACATTACACCTGTCTCGTTATCTAAACACTAACTAAAATCAATCGTTTACCCAAATCGTTTAACATCGTATCGTCCAAATCGTTTACAAATCGTTTACATCGTCCAAATCGTTTAAAACATCGCGTGAAAACCAATCGTTTACCCCAAATCGTATAACTCGTTTTAGGTCGTGAAACTACTTATATGGTCGTCTCGCTAATAACATTCAAACCTTCGTGACTCTTCCCTCGTTTCTCGTATTAATAAACCCTTACCAAAGGGTAAATTAACAACTCGCATTAATAAACCCTTACCAAAGGGTAAATTAACAATTACAGATTCAGTCGCTACCCACCACCCCCACACATAACCACGGGTGCAGTAAGATAACGGGATTTGTCAGATCCTATGGTACCATAACCTAATACTGGTCGGCTTGATCATTGCTAATGAATGTCATTTGTTATGTAACCCAACCAACAAGTTCGTTCACATTATCGAAATCGTTATTAGTTTTGTATAAATCGTCTTTATCGTTTTTGAAACCATCGTTATAACATCGAAAATCGTTTTGATACCATCGATAAAACCTTGAAAACATTTAGCACATATGAGTCACCCCAAAACAATTGAAAACAGTAAAATAGGGGAATAATGTAGTCGCCTGGGAATGCTTAGAGGTCTTGAACAACAACCAAGCAAAGCTAGAGGGAGCACGGAATCAAACGGTACCTAATATAGGTAACTACATTAATAAACCGAACCTAAATCGGAGGATCGGATAGGATGAGGGTTCGTAAACCAAACGAGTATAGAGACTCGTGTCATATGGTTTAACAAAGCCTACATACTAAATGAAACCTAACATAATTGCTTTCGACCCATCGCGACCCATTAAGGTAGCTTATGCCACTTTAACGCGTCGTGCGCGCAAAAGCGCACTCGAGATGTCTAACTAGCCCTATGACAAGTGTTATATGCCTAAACATGTAACATAATCAGTTATGCGACAAAATTTTAGGTTACATATGCTTAATTACCAATTATACTTGAAAAGGGTATTCTGGTAATTTACCTAAGGCATATAAACTACCTATCATACAACTACTTAAACGATGTGACCATAAGGTATAACCTCGGAAGGTTATTCCCTACCTACTATGGTCACCTAAAGTATTTGGTCGGATCCTAATGATCGACCAAATGGGTCGGGTTCGAAGGTATAAGCGATTTATTAGATCGCTTACCCTACGACCCTAGACAACGTGGTAATCAGTAGGCATAGTCCCAAGGGACTATAACCATCGTGATTACAATCACGTTGCGAAGTTCAAACGAACTTCGCATTGACCATAAACTGGTCAACGCAGAAAGTCAAACAAAGTTTGACTTTCAGACTCGAAAAGCAATAAAAGAACGAAAGAATACTTACGAAGGATCCCCGAATGCTAATTTCGATCCAAGAATCTCAGGTATGAAACAATGGTTTCAACTTAGAGTTTCTCAAATCAAAATTCTAGTGGATTTTGAAAAAGAAGGCATGGGGTATTTATAGGATTTCCCTAACTGTTAGGATCGTTTCTTGGAAAAAGTGCTTCAATCTTGGCCATACACTAGCACCCATGGTATTGTAATACCATGTGCACATCAAACCAGCCCATAGTATTGCCCAAAACCATGTGCAAAGGTGGTATAGGCCAGATTCAATGTTTCTGCACAGAAAGTTTCAAAAATGGCAGATTTGGTCCCTGTAGTGTAATAAGGTCTTTTCCGACGCGTTTAAGGCCTGTTAACCCCATTTCAAAGCTCTAAAATGAAGTTAAAGTATAGGGAACTCAAAACATGCTCAAAAATATCTCGGATGTCGGTTCGTTTGGTCGTACGATCGCGATGTTCGCTTAATTACGACGGAATGTGCATAAGCGCGTAAAACGATCCAAATGGCGCGACGAATGGATTTTTCTTATGCCAAACACTAAAATAAAATATTATAGTGCTTACATAAATTTTTGATGTCCGGATGTATTCAGAACATAAGATATGCGCGAAAGTGCAAACTTGTGCACTTTTTGACGCTTTTAGTCCCTGAATGACCCAAAAGTTTATTTTAGCATACCGAACACCTCAAAGCCTATTTCTAAGCTATGTAAAGGATATTTATGGTATATTTAACTTATGTTCATGTTCCAGAATGTCTGTTACAGTTCAAATTGGCATACTTTCGCAGTTTGTCAAGTTTAGTCCCTGTAAGCGAATTAACTTGATTTCGGCATACCAAACCATCCAAAACTTATTTCTAAGTTATGTAAAGGTTATTTAAGGTATGTTAAGCCTATTTCACTATTCCGGAGTGTTCGTTGCATTAAACTGGTTATATTTACGCATCAGATCGCGTATAACCTTCCAGAAAGCGATTTAGAGCTTGAAATCGAACAAGAATCGATATGTGCAAATGATACACATATTTATACAAATCCCAAGTATGAAATAAAATATTTCGTTGGTTTGGTATTTGTTTGATGGTCGCAGTAACCCAGGTGTCACACTTAGCAAGACACCAACAAGCTATAAATCGACTATCATTGTTATTATGTCACTAAGGTCTCGTCCAAATCCTATGTGACTCATGCATCCTAGCAATCAACATTTAGCAACATCACCTGAAACATATGTAAAAACAAAGTCAGCAAAGAAATGCTGGCGAGTACATAGGTTTTGTGAGAGTATCAGATTCATGGCTCGTTTACATGTTGAAATAACTCGTACAACTTCGTTAATCGATATTAGAAAACCTTGTTTTTGTAAAATGTTGGTATTGTAAAAGGAATAACCACGTCAAAACAGATTGGTTATAGTTTATAAAACCTCGATGCCATGAATCTTAACCCAAAACATTTGATTTTCGTAAACCAAATCGTAAATCGTTCTCGTAATAAAACTCGTATGGTTTATATCGTTTAGTAAACCTCGTTGTGCGACATCGTTTAACTCGTTCATGTAATAAACCGTCGTTCATTTGTTTAAACCGTTCAAATCGTTCCAAAATCGTTAACTCATTTAAATTGTTCAATCGTTCTCGTATCGTTCAATCGTTCTCGTTCAGACCGTTCTCGTTTTAATTGTGAAAACTACTTTTGGTCGTCTCGCTAATAACATTCAAACCATTGTGACTCGTTCATTGTTCAACTCGTATTAACAAAACACCAAAGGGTAAGTTAACAATCATCAGATTCAGTCATTACCCACCTCACCCACACATAACCATGGGTGCGGTCTGATAACGGGATTTGTCAGATCCTATGTGTCACACCCCCAAAATACCACCTAGGGAGTGTCCCTACTAGGCGTGTGACGTGCGAACAACGAGCCACTAATTACATTGAACCTATACAAGTTTATAAATAAAATCCTTGATTATTAATGAAAAATACCATTGACAAGTTTTAATGAAAACCAACATGTTCAGCGGAAGCAAATAGTAAACCAAAGTCAAACTGTTTCAAAACCAATGTATAGTATCAAGAATCCAATCACATGAAATCCCTCCAGTCGACCCATGACCACTCCAGCTACTCCAGATACCAAGTTCCCAAATCCAAGATATCTAACGACCTGTGAGCATGCAACAAGTGTATCAGACAACGCTAGTGAGTTCATAGTTTTATGAAAACATTGGTTACCAAGTGTTCAGTTAATCCATTGAATTTAAATCCGAAAGTAATGTTGATAATATCTCGATACTGAATAAGACGGCTCCTGATGTATGTTTTGCCCTTTCCCCAGTGCTCCTATCAAAGCACTGGGCCCGACTGGGTCATTAGTTCACAATCGTCCTCCCCGGTACGACGTGAGGGTGCCAAACCTAAGTAGCGCTACCAAATAATACCCCGCTCCCACCCACGATAGCAAAAGATGGGACTTAAGAGATAGAGAGTGAGAATATTATCCAACATCCCAGTTTTACCCAAAGGATTTATCCCTCCCCGGGATACCCACTGACTGTCCCAAACCACCAGGACGCATGCTCAAGTTGTAATGAACTCACCTTAGTTTTGCTCAGTAAGATTTATTACTTGTTTAATTGCTCAAATCAATCGTATCATAGTTACTGATAACGATCAGATTCATGCACCAAAATCCACTTATTATAACAAGTTGTAAACACATATTGGTCACTCATGGCACGTATGGCGTAACAGTTCTTGTAAATTCATATCACCAATTCAATCACGTGTAGTTCACATAATCCGCAATAATTATTCGAAACACAGGTAATTACGTGTCACAAAACATAACCAACTAGCAACACTTGACAGCTCATTACATTATTTAAACTGAGGTGCGGCCCACTGACTACGCCGATGTAAGTATGTGTGTGTTCGGGCCTCCTATTGTTCATTAAGTTGGGCTTGCATCCAAATAAAATAAAACACACTTAATATGCGGCCCAACGCATTACCCAACCCATCGCTTAACCGAACAACCCAACCCACTCAACCAGGCCCAATCGGCCCGTAGTCCACAATGGGCTAGGCAGCTAACCCGAGTTCCGTGAACATCCCATGCGGCCCAATAGTGCTTGATGCATTCAATGCATCCCCTCGCCCCACTCTCAACACCTAGTCCAATCAATATGTATACGATTCATCAAGACATCCGGCCTAGATCCTTGTGTGAAGCTAACCTTATATGTTAATAATATCTTTTCAATTAATTGTCCAAAAGAGTCTTACACAAGCAGTCCTATTCATGAATAACAATTGTTCTCCTAATCTTCACATAATCAACAAAGGTACTCTTATGATGTGTCAAGATTTTCACCCATATATCAACGATTTTGAGGTTGACAACAGTTCACAAAACAATTTAATTCTAACAATTGTACATCTCTATAAACTTATGACAAGCAACCCCCCATTCTTTTCAAACCATCAATTAAGAGCCATCGCATAATATGAACATCGGAACATATATTACCATTTAATCCACTTGTATTATTGCATCCTCCTCATTATTATTAGAACCGAATAACCAAACCATACCCTTAACATTCTTCCTAAATATGTAACTAGCATGCAATCCCTAAGCATCAATATATATAACAGAAACATGACATAACTTCTCACATTTATTTATGATACATACATGAACTTCCTGTTAATCAAGATTACACAACTACCATAACTAATTATGAATTAGTATATGTATAAAACTACTAACCGCAAGTTATGATCAATCAGATGATGTCTCGAACAGGGGGTGGGGTCTTATCTCCTGCCGTCGCTAATCAATGGGAGATAGGGTTTGCAAAAGTTGTGGTATCTTAAGAATTATTATGCATAAATACTAGGTAGAAAGAGGTGGGTTCGGTTGGGCTGAAAGTCAAGGTGCAAACAGAATAGAGGGGTCTTGGGTCTTGGGCCGATTTACACTCCACATGGACATGGCCGACAAACAAAGCTCATTGGACCGATATCTAATATAATATCAAATATTGGGCCTAATAACTTCAGCACATGGCGGCAAATGGAACATCAAAACTGAGCCCACTTCACGTGATATGCTGACATTGGACCAAGACTTGAACATGTGATTTCAATTAATACCATGCAACTCATATCGGATAAGGTAGTGCACATGGGGCGCCACATTAATTCTTTTGATTTGGCCGCTAACATGAAGTCATCGTCACGACATCACATAAATTCACTAACCAATAAGTTGATATCCCGAGAAGGGGGAGGGGTGAGTCCACTGTCCACTGCCGTCACATCAACAAGAGGGAAAAATAGGGCTTTTGTCATGTTGCAAACTATCAAATAATATGCCTGATGCATGCATATATGCATTTAAATCCCATACGTTGGGCTTATACATGCGTGTACAATTTTAGAACTGGCCCACATAAATCGCAATTAAATTTCATTACTTGGGCTTCACACTTTGGGCCAAGCTAATTAGGCTACACACAAGGAACCATTAAAGCACCATGGACTAGTTGGGCTCATGAGATCTATTTGGGCCGACATGGTGTGTGTGTTTGTAAGGTACAGTTACAAAGCCCAAGTTATATGCGGCCCAACTGAATTCCAATAAGTTATTTAATTAGGTTATCAAACGTTTAGGTTTAACGGAGTTGAGATCACAAGATTACACATCACTAACCTTGAAAGTTTGGGTTGTCACACTATGGTACCATAACCTAATACTGGTCGGCTTGATCAATGCTAATGAATGTCATTCGTTATGTAACTACAACCAACAAGTTTGTTCACATTATCAAAATCGTTATTAGTTTAGTATAAACCATCTTAATCATTTTTGAAACCATCGTTAGAATATCGAAATCGTTTTGATACAAATGAATCACCCCAAAACAATTGAAAACAGTAAAAAGAGGGGATCTATGTACTCACCTTTGGGTGCGTTTTTATATGTTAACACAATCCCTCAAATTGTTTATTCATCCTAAATTGAATAAGAATGATTTAATAATCAAAAACCCACAAAAATACATAAGTTTCTCCGATACTTAGAATTTTCACATAACTTTGAGGTTTTCTCGAAAAGTTATTATTTTTGATTCATCGTAGTATATACACTTATTGTGACATAAAATAAGTAACGTAATACACATAATCTTGTTAACATTAAACTCATCATCATACACATATTGTAAAACATATAGCACATTGTAACACATAAAATTTACCCATGAACAACCCATTATAGTGTATGTCGAAAAACACTTATTTTAGCGATTCGGTAACATTTTTGGGCGTCGGAAGTCACGCATGACTAACCAAACACAAAGTAAACTTAATATAAGTTAAAATACTTATTTTATATCAAAAATATCAGTTTACTTACTGATCTAAAACAGTTTTATAAAAATCCTCTGAAAAGACGATTTTTAACCGTTTTACCGCATAGTTTTGCATCAAACATTACCCTAACCATCCCAAGTCGAAACGACTTGATATTTTGACATAACCCATGTTATTTACTGAATAAAATAGTGGTTAGACTCATGATAGTGCAGGTCTCACATAAAGCACATAAATCATGCAAATTCACATATTTTACCACCTTTTAAGCTATATGTACAACATGCAAAGCTATCAAACCTATGTCAAAGTTTCATGTCATTATAATATACCAAATAATGTTATTTTTGGTGTTTATAACCTGTTTAAAAACATTTTTGTCATACCATCATTTTTTATCACTTCTTGAGCTTTAAATCAACATGTATTCTCATGTGCAAGTGCCTAAAGCACACTATCATATCATCATCATTTTATATGAGTTTAGATGCATCGAATATGTGATATATTCATGTTTATTTTCTGATGTAATTTACATTTATCATATCATGCATAGATCATTAAACACTTGCATTTTAACTATCATTCAAGAACAAGCAACAACATAAATAAGTACTTATCAAGAAATCAAACTTCAAAACTCATACACCCATACATATATGTACGGTTATATATACATATATCACACTACCATTTTTACTTGTATCAAGATCCATTTCATTTTAGATTTCAAGTTTGTGAAAATTCGAAGATTCAAGAGAAACTTCAAATCATCAAGAACAACCAAGAATCAAAATTATGATTTAAACATAAATGTTATACCTTCAAGATTCAAGTAGGTTGTGGGATGAGATTTTGATGATAGGAAGCTTGAAATCAGTTGAATGCACCTTGGAAACACCTTTGCATCTTCACCCTAACTTGAATTTGGCTTGAAATAGGACTTGATCTTCAAGAACAAGGTTGAAGATATGAATATGGTGAGGGTGGTGGTGCTTACGGTTCAAGGGAGAGAGAGAGTGAAGGATTTGTGATCTTTGGTAGATTATGAAGATATATGTAGAAGATATGGAAGAGATTTGGAGATCTAAGGTGATGGCATGCAATTACAAGTGTCCATACAAGATCAATAGCAAGATTTATGAAATATTTGGTGGGGGCCACTTATATGTGACCGTAAATCTCATATGGGGGGGGGGTATGTGTAATTTTTTGTTGGTAAAATAGATAAAACAGGTATTTAACTGGATACCGGGTATTTTATCTAGCGTTTAAATCCCGGTTTATGGCATTCTAAACTATTTTTATTATTCTATAAAAATAAACTTGCCAAAATATTACTGAAATAAATTTCAGTTGCCGAGACTGGCTGCGTTGTCCGTGTTTTGCAGTATAAGCACTGTGTTGCGTAGTAACACGCGGTACGCGCTTTAAACTTGAAAAATAACGTTTTTAAACGTTTTAACTTATTTTTCAAAATGAACCTGATTAAAAATAAAATTTTAATCATAACAGAATATTTTTGGGATTTAAATATTATCCGGGCGGTCACCAACGTTCATTTCGCAGTTTTGTCGTAAATAGTTCTAAAGTTCGAATAAACATGTTTTTGCCATACCGAATCCTTTGAAAGTTATTTCAAAGTCATGTAAAGGATATTTAGGGTATGTTTGGCTTACGTCACAGTTTCGGAGTGTACGTCGCGTTAAACTGATTGTGTTTACGCACCAGTTTGTGTATAACCATCCAGAAAGCGATTTAAAGCTTGAAATCGGAATCGAATCAAATTGTAAAATGATTAAACACAATAACACATATAATAACACCAAAGCACATTGTTTTATTGATAACCAACATTTTTTACATAATACGATGATTACAGAACACAATTGTCACAGTCTCCCCTACTTTAGGAAATTTCGTCCCGAAATTCTATTTAGAGGAAACTTGTGAAAACAAATGCGGATATTTTGTCTTCATCTGGTCCTCACGTTCCCAAGTAAACTCGGGGCCACATTTGGATTCCCAGCGAACTTTGACCAATCGAATCCGTTTGTTCTTCAACTGTTTGAATGTACGGTCCACTATCTCCACAGGTTTCTCGACAAAGTGTATTGTTTCATCGATTTGAATCTCGTCGAGAGGAATGTGAAGATTAGCATCAGCTAAACACTTTCGCAAATTGGACACATGAAAAGTCGGATGAATATTTCCAAGCTCTGGAGGTAGCTCTAGTCAATATGCAACCTTTCCAATTCTTTCAACAATCTTAAATGGTCCAACATATCGTGGTGCAAGTTTTCCTTTCTTTCTAAATCTCACCACTCCCTTCCAAGGTGACACCTTGAGTAGGACACTCCGATTTGAAATTCTAAGGGCTTGCGTCGCATATCCGCATAACTCTTTTGACGGCTTCGAGCTGTCACAAGATTATCGCGGATTTTCTTGATTTTGTCTGTTGTTTCCAGAATGAGCTCAGGTCCAGTCAGCTGAGCTTCACCGATCTCATTCCAACAGACAGGTGAACAACATTTTTGACCGTAGAGAGCTTCGAATGGTGCCATATTAATACTAGCATGATAACTGTTATTGTAAGAGAACTCGATCAGTGGAAGATGAGAATCCCAATTACCACCAAAGTCTATCACGCATGCCCTAAGCATATCCTCCAAAGTTTGAATCGTTCTCTCGGATTGTCCATCTGTTTGGGGATGATAAGCAGTGCTTAGATTCAGTTGGGTTCCTAATGCAGATTGCATGGTCTTCCAAAAATGAGATGAAAATCGAGCATCACGATCGGAAATGATATCCAAAGGAACACCATGCCGTGATACAATCTCATCAACATAAATCTTTGCAAGTTTATCAGCAGATAGATCCTCGCGAATCAGTATAAAATGAGCTGATTTCGTTAATCGATCGATAACAACCCAAATAGCATCGTGACCTTTAGATGTACGCGGTAACTTAGTGATGAGATCCATTGCAATGTTCTCCCACTTCCAAACCGGTATCTCTGGTTGTACAAGCAAACAGAAGGTCGTTGATGTTCAGCCTTGACTTTGAGACAAGTTAGGCATTTCGATATATACAAGGCAACATCCTTCTTCATACGAACTGAGTACGAAGATCCTTGTACATTTTATCAGCACAAGGATGGATAGAATATCGAGACTTGTGAGATTCGTCCATCACTAAGGTGCGAAGATCATCTTGTTGCGGAACCCACAAACGATCCTTGAAATATAGCAACCCATCGTTCTTCGTTTCGAGTTTAAGCTCGAGTTGAAGCGGTAGCTCATGTTTCAATAAGTCTTTGATCACACATGATCTTTGAGCTTGAAGGACTCGAGATTGAATATCAGATAGAGTTCGAACAGAATGAAGCTTGACTCATTCCTTTCGACTAAGTGCATCGGCTACGACATTCGCCTTACCAGGTTGGTAGCGGATCTCGCAATCATAATTGTTTAAGAGTTCAACCCAACATCGTTGCCTCATGTTC
This sequence comes from Helianthus tuberosus, assembly GCA_030545235.1. NCBI lineage: Eukaryota > Viridiplantae > Streptophyta > Magnoliopsida > Asterales > Asteraceae > Helianthus > Helianthus tuberosus. The sequence continues at coordinate 165,495,302 of CM060423.1, read as the reverse complement.
AGCTCCTTCTGATTGAGAATATGCTGGAGACTTTTGTGGTCTGTGAAAACCACACACTTCGTTCCATAGAGGTAGTGTCTCTAGATTTTAAGTGCGAAAACCACAGCTCCTAATTCAAGATCATGAGTCGTATAGTTCTTCTTGTGAATTTTCAGCTGTCTAGATGCATAAGCTATGACTTTACCTCGTTGCATAAGAACGCAACCAAGTCCTAGAATCGACGCGTCACAATAGATAACAAAATCATCGTTTCCCTCAGGTAGAGATAAAACAGGAGCATCACAGAGCTTCCGTTTCAGCGTTTGGAACGCTTCTTCTTGCTTAGGTCCCCACTCAAAAGGCTTATTTTTCTGAGTCAAAGCAGTGAGTGGAACAGCGATCTTTGAGAAATTAGAAATGAATCGACGATAATAACCAGCAAGACCAAGAAATGATCGAATCTCCGTAGGTGTCGTCGGTGTATTCCAATCCTTAGTAGCAGTTATCTTGGATGGATCTACATGAATACCCTGCTTGTTGACTATATGACCCAAAAACTGAACTTCTCTAAGCTAAAATTCACACTTGGAGAATTTAGCAAAAAGTTGTTCCTTCTTCAGAAGTTCCAAGGTCAAACGAAGGTGTTGCTCGTGATCGGCTCGAGACTTCGAATAAATGAGAATAACGTCGATGAACACAATGATGAACTTATCTAAATAAGGTTTACAAACCCTATTCATTAAGTTAATGAAGATAGTTGGGGCATTTGTCAAACCAAAAGGCATGACAATGAACTCGTAGTGCCCATATCTCGTACGGAATGCAGTTTTGGGAATATCTTCTTCGAGTACACGAAGTTGATGATACCCAGATCGCAGATCGATCTTGGAAAAGCATGAAGCACCTTGCAACTGGTCGAAGAGATCATCAATTCTAGGTAGGGGATATCGATTCTTGATGGTAAGCTTATTAAGCTCATGATAATCGATACACATTCGAAAAGATCCATCTTTCTTTTTCACAAAGAGGACAGGAGCTCCCCAAGGCGAAAAGCTCAGACGGATGAATCCTTTATCAGACAACTCTTGAAGCTGTTTCGATAACTCTTGCATCTCCGACGGTGCAAGATGATAAGGTGCTTTCGCAATCGGGTTGGCATTGGGTACAAGGTCAATATGAAACTCGACTTGACTAACTGGAGGCAAACCAGGCAGTTCATCGGGAAACACCTCTGGATAATCCCAAACAATCGGAATATCCTGAATACTCTTGCTCTTGCCTTTCTCCTCGGTGACATGTGCCAGGAAAGCAACATATCCTTTTCGCAAATAACTTTGGGCCTTTGTACACGACATAATCTTCAAATCGCCAGATGGCTTCTCGCCACGAACTTCTAGAACATCGCCAGACGGAAGAGGAATACGAACAATTTTATCGAAACAAACCACATCAGCATGATGTTTGGTTAACCAATCCATCCCCACCATAATATCGAAACTCCCAAGTTACATCGGCGTGAGGTAAACGGGAAAAATATGGTTATCAAGGTTTAACTGACAATCACGAATAACAGAATCGAGAACAAGAGGTTTACCAGTAGCAACTTCGACAGATAAGGGTTTCCTCAGTTTAGTTCTAGGTATCGCAAGCAAAGGTTCAAAATATAATGAAACAAAACTTCTATCGGCACCAGAATAAAAAAGAATAGATGCAGGTCGATTGTTAACAAGAAACGTACCGTTGACAATGAGGTTGTCAGCTCGAGCCTCGTTTGCATTCAGATTGAATGCTCGTCCACGAGCGGGATTCACATTTGCGTTGACATTCACGTTCAGGTTCGCATTAGCATTCGCGTTTGCATTCACCAGCCTTGGACAGTTGTTGCGGAAGTGACCAAACTCTCCACAATTGAAACATGAACCCGGTGGGAATCTAGCAGCATTCCCCTGAACTGGAGCTTGATTCTGAACAATCTGATTCTGACCCGAACGACAGACGTTGACCAGATGCCCAAGCTTACCACACGTTGTGCATTACCTACAAGCTTGTTGTGCAACATGATGACCGTTGCAGCGAGCACAATGAGGTGCGGTACCAGCATACGCTTTCTTTGCAGGTGGTTCAGCTGGTGGGTTCTGAGGGTCCTGAGCAGTAACTGCAAAGTTCTGAGCCCCCTTTCGCTTTCTCGACTTCTTCGACGACTCACCTTTCTTACCCTTACCCTTTTCCTTGACAGATTCGGTAGACTTCTTCTTATCACCCTTGCAGGTAAGTTTACCCTTCCTGACTTGTGACTCAGTCAGGGTAGCAGATATCTCGATCGTGTGACGAACAGTAGAGGATTAAAGCCAGTCACAATATCCTGTATGGAATCGGGTAACCCATCGATATACCTCTCTATCGCTTTCTCCAACGGGGTAACCATAGTAGGACACAAAAGACTGAGTTCCTTAAATCGATCCGTATACGCACGGTGTTCTCCCCCATCTTGTTTTAGATAGTCAAACTCTCGTTCCAAAGCTCGAATTTCGTGACGGGGACAAAACTCTCTCATCATGAGAGCTCGAAGCTCTTCCCATGTTTGTGCCAATGCCACTTCGGCACCCCTGTCGCGTATCACTCCGTTCCACCACGTAAGAGCACATTTCTCAAACACACTTGATGCAAATTCAACCTTACGCCCATTCGGACAATGCATATGTCTGAATGTGCTCTCGATACTTTCGAACCATTGAAGGAGCGCAGTTGCTCCTTGCGACCCAGAAAACTTCAACGGCTTAGCGGAATTGAAATTCTTGAAATTACATTGTGCATTGTTATTGTTGTTGTATAGCTCGAGGATTTGGGTCACAACGCCTGGAAGCACAGCAGCCATTTGCTAAGAGACAAGGGCTGCGACTTCTTCAGCAGTAAAAGATTGTGCATCACGTCGAGGAGGCATTATCTAACAAGGAAATATGAGAAACGAGTGAGGTCGACAATCAGGAAAAACAAAAGAGGTATTGAAAATATCGACGAAACATAAGGAAGGCGATCATTTGTTCATTACCTCGAACAAACAAACGACACACAGTGACTAATCAAAGTAATGAATCAAAATAATGTATTGCAAAGACATGCTCGCCTATAAGTGAACACTCACCCCAAGAGTTCCCAGGTAAGAGTGACTGGTCCGATTATGTGGATTTGTACGAACACTCTAGCCTTAGACAGAAAAATCAGGGTACAGGCATTCACTCTTCCAGTTTGCACGTGTTCACATTATTTAGACCCAAACTTTGACGAGATTTTGTAAACTCATAAGGCACTAAGCCAAAAATGAGTTAAACTGGAAGGGTTCAAATCCTTACAACAGAGGGTTCAAAACCTAGTAATCAATCATCCTAGAATGGATGATTAATTTACGAAGCAGATTCAGATTTTGTTTTTAAAATCTAAACGCAAATCAACTTGCGTTGGGGTCCTAGAAAGTTATAGTCTAGGTCAAAGCATTACTAATAACCTAATTCCCTATAACCATTGGCTCTGATACCAACTTCTTCTGTCACACCCCGACCACGTAAAACAACAAATCATGGCAGAAACGTCGGGGAGTGTTGCAACAGAATTATTGTTTCACAACCATGGATACAAAGAGTCTCGTTTTATTAACTATTAAACATTAACATTGTCTTAGCAAGAAACCAAAAGGTTATAAATCGACTATCATTGTTATTATATCACTAAGGTCTCGTCTAGATCCTATGTGACTCATGCATCCTAGCAATCAACATTAAGCAACATCACCTGAAACATATGTAAAAACAAAGTCAGCAAAGAAATGCTGGCGAGTATATAGGTTTTGTGAGAGTGTCAGATTCATGGCTCGTTTACATGTTGAAATAACTCGTACAACTTCGTTAATCGATATTAGAAAACCTTGTTTTTGCAAAATGTTGGTATTGTAAAAGGAATAACCAAGTCAAAACAGATTGGTTATAGTTTATAAAACCTCGATGCCATGAATCTTAACCCAAAACATTGGATTTTCGTAAACCAAATCGTAAATCGTTCTCGCAATAAAACTCGTATGGTTTATATCGTTTAGTAAACCTCGTTGTGTGACATCGTTTAAAATCATTTAACTCGTTCATGTAATAAACCGTCGTTCATTTGTTTAAATCGTTCCAAAATCGTTAACTCATTTAAATCGTTCAATCATTCTCGTATCGTTCAATCGTTCTCGTTCAGATCGTTCTCATTTTAATTGTGAAAACTACTTTTGGTCATCTCGCTAATAACATTCAAACCTTTGTGACTCGTTCATCGTTCAACTCGTATTAACAAACCACCAAAGGGTAAGTTAACAATCATCAGATTCAGTCGTTTCCTACCTCACCCACACATAACCATGGGTGCGGTCTGATAACGGGATTTGTCAGATCCTATGGTATCATAACCTAATACTGGTCGGCTTGATCAAGGTTAATGAATGTCAATCGTTATGTGACTACAACCAACAAGTTCGTTCACATTATCGAAATCGTTATTAGTTTAGTATAAACCATCTTAATCGTTTTTGAAACCATCGTTAGAATATCGAAATCGTTTTGATACATATGAATCACCCCAAAATAATCGAAAACAGTAAAAAGAGGGGATCTATGTACTCACCTTTGGGTGCGTTTTTATATGTTAACACAATCCCTCAAATTGTTTATTCATCCTAAATTGAATAAGAATGATTTAATAATAAAAAACCCACAAAAATACATAAGTTTCTCCGATACTTAGAATTTTCACATAACTTTGAGGTTTTCTCGAAAAGTTATTATTTTTGATTCATCGTAGTATATACACTTATTGTGACATAAAATAAGTATCGTAATACACATAATCTTGTTAATATTAAACACATCATCATACACCTATTGTAAAACACATACCACATTGTAACACATAAAATTTACCCATGAACAACCCATTATAGTGTATGTCGAAAAACACTTATTTTAGCGATTCGGTAACATTTTTGGGCGTCGGAAGTCACGCATGACTAACCAAACACCAAGTAAACTTAATATAAGTTAAAATAATTATTTTTATATCAAAAATATCAGTTTACTTACTGATCTAAAATAGTTTTATAAAAATCCTCCGAAAAGACGATTTTTAACCGTTTTACCGCATAGTTTTGCATCAAACATTATCCAAACCATCCCAAATCGAAATGACTTGATATTTTGACATAACCCATGTTATTTACTGAATAAAATAGTGTTTATACTCATGATAGTTTAGGTCTCACATAAAGCACATAAATCATGCAAATTTCACATATTTTACCACCTTTTAAGCTATATGTACAACATGCAAAGCTATCAAACCTATGTCAAAGTTTCATGTCATTATAATATACCAAATAATGTTATTTTTGGTGTTTATAACCTGTTTAAAAACATTTTTGTCATCCCATCATTTTTAGCACTTCTTGAGCTTTAAATCAACATGTATTCTCATGTACAAGTGCCTAAAGCACACTATCATATCATCATCATTTTTGTCACATCCCGACCGCGTAAAACAACAAAACGCGGTAGAAACATTGGGGCGTGTTGTAACATAATTATTGTTTCATAACCATGGATGCAAAAGTGTTACGTTTTATTGAATATAATAAACATTTACATTGTCTTGACACATAACAAACAAGTTTTATATAGACTATCATAGTTTTATGTCACTAAGACTTCGTCCAGATCCTATGTGACTCATGCATCCTAGCAAATCATCATCAAGCATCAACTCCTGAAACATATGTTAAAATACAGTCAGCAAAGAAATGCTGGCGAGTACATAGGTTTTATAGGAGTATCGGATTCATGGCTAGTTTAAATGTTGCAATACTTTATTAAAAATCTTGTTTTGAAAAGAGTATAATATTGCAACTTTATTAACCAACTCAAATCGAGCGGGTTATAGTTTCTAAAACCTCGTAGCCATGATTCTTAACCCAAAACCTTTGTTTTAGTAAAGCACATTGTAAAACATCTCGTAAAACTAATTAATAAAACTCGTATGTTACTTCAAAAACATCGTTATGTGACATCGTTTTGCTATCGTTTACCCAAGTGAACTAAATAACGCCACGGTATGTAATTTGTTGAAAACACTTATATATAAGAAGTACCAATGGCGTATCTACCATGTTTTCACCATATCACACCCGTCCCGTTATCTAAACACTTAACCAAAAACCAATCGTTTACCCAATCGTTTAACATCGTTTCCAAATCGTTTACTCGTTTACATCGTTTACATCGTTTAAATCATCCTCGTTTTAGTTTGTGAATAACTTATATATGGTCGTCTCGCTAATAACATTCAAACCTTCGTGACTCGAATATACCACCAAAGGGTATATTTAACTCAACCACCTCGCTTTTCGCATTAATAAACCACCAAAGGGTAAATTAACAATTACAGATTCAGTCGTTACCCACAACACCCACACATAACCATGGGTGTGGTAAAATAACGGGATTTGTCAGATCCTATGGTACCATAACCTAATACTGGTCAGCTTGATCATTGCTAATGAATGTCATTTGTTATGTAACCCAACCAACAAGTTTGTTCACGTTATTGAAAATCATTTTTGAAACCATCGTTATCGAAAATCGTTTGTGAAACCATCGTTTTAACATCGAAAATCGTTTGTGAAACCATTGTTTTAACATCGAAAATGGTTTGTGAAACCATCGTTTATAACATCGAAAATCGTTTGTGAAACCATCGTTTTAACATCGAAAATCGTTTGTGAAACCATCGTTTATAACATCGAAAATCGTTTGTGAAACCATCGTTTTAACATCGAAAATCGTTTGTGAAACCATCGTTTATAACATCGAAAATCGTTTGTGAAACCATCGTTTTAACATCGAAAATCGTTTGTGAAACCATCGTTTTAACATCGAAAATCATTTGTGAAACCATCGTTTATAACATCGAAAATTGTTTGTGAAACCATCGTTTTAACATCAAAAATCGTTTGTGAAACCATCGTTATAATATCGAAAAATTGTTTGTGAAACCATCGTTTAAACCTTGAAAACATTTAGCACATATGAATCACCCCAAAACAATTGAAAGCAGTAAAATAGGGGAACTATGTACTCACATGGAGTGCAAAGTATCCTCAATCAATAGAACTTCAATAAACTCGAGCAACCTAGAGAAATCAAACAGCACCTAGTAATCGAATCACTAATCAAACAATAGACACCTAAATCGGAAGATCGGACAGAATGAGGTCTTGTAAACCAAATGAGTGTTGGAACTCATGTGATATGGTTTAACAAAGCCTACATCCTAAATCGGAACATAACGTAAGTGCTTTCGATCCATCGTGACCCATTAAGGTAGCTTACGCCACTTTAACGCGTCGTGCGCGCAAAGCGCGTTCGAGACATCTAACTAGTCCTATGACAAGTATTATATGCCTATACATGTTTTATCATGTTGTATAATCAGTTATGTACAAAGGTTTAGGTTACATAAGCTTAATTACCAATTATTCATGAAAAGGGTATTCTGGTAATTTACCTAAGGCATATAAACTACTTATCATACAACTACCTAAACTAGGCGACCATAAGGTATAACCTCGGAAGGTCATTCCCTATCTACTATGGTCACTAAACATGTTTGGTCGGATCCTAATGATCGACCAAACGGGTCGTGTTCGAAAGTCTAAGCGGGTGTTTAGTCCGCTTGACTTACGACACTACACAAGCACTAAACTAAAAAGCGACGAGCTAAACATGCTAGAACATGTTTAGAAAATAGGTTTTGATATCAAAACAAACGGTTTTGATATCCTAGAGTAGTTTGGTTACAAAATACGTGTAAATGCGCATTTTGACCCAAACTACGGCTCGTCACTGAGCCTAGATAACGTGGTAATCAGTAGGTATAGCCACTAGGGACTATAACCATCGTGATTACGGTCACGTTATGAAGTTCAAAAGAACTTCACGTTGACCATTGACTGGTCAACGCCGAAAGTCAAACATAGTTTGACTTTCAGACTCGAAAAGCAATAAAAGAACGAAGGAACACTTACAAAGGGTCCCCGAAAGCTAATCTCAATCCAAATAACTCAGGTATGAAACAATGGTTCCAACTTAGAGTCTTTTGGATTAGATTTGTGGGTTTTAGGAAGGAATGGGGTTGGGTATTTATAGGATTCATAGAGCCGTTAAGATCGTTCCTCGTTAACCGTGCTTTGATCTTGGCCACACACCTAAAACCCTGGTTTTCTAAAACCATTTGAGCCCATAGATTTGACCCAAAACCATGTGCGAAAGTGAAAATGGACCAAATGAAATGTTTCTGATCAGACAAGGTGCTCGCGTAGCGCTACTGGTAAGGCATGGGGATGCTCGCGCTACGCTACCATGTGTCTGATTCAGCAAAGTTTCAAAAATGACAGTTTTGGTCCCTGCAACCCGTTTAAGCTATTTTCGATGCGTTTGAACCCCGTTAACCTCATTTCAAGGCTCTAAAATGAAGTTAAAGTATAGGGAACTCAAAACATGTTCAAAAATATCTAGGATGTTGGCTTGTTTGGTCGTACGAACGCGATGTTCGCTTAATTACGACGAAATGCGCATAAGCGCGAAAAACGATCCAAATTGCGCGACGAATGGATTTTTCTCAAGACAAACACTAAAATAAAATATTTTAGTGCTTACATAAATTTTTGGATGTCCGGATGTATTCAGAACGTAAGTTATGCGCGAAAGTGCAAACTTGTGCACTTTTTGACGCTTTTAGTCCCTATTGATCAATAAAGTTTATTTTAGCATACCGAACCCCTTAAAGCCTATTTCTAAGCTATGTAAAGGATATTTAGGGTATGTTTAACTTATGATCAAGTTCCGGAATATTCGTTTCTATACAAATCGGTATAGTTTCGCAATTTGACATAAATAGTCCCTGTGATCGAATAGACTTGTTTTCAACACACCAAACCATCCAAAACTTATTTCTAAGTTATGTAAAGGTTATTTAAGGTATGTTAAGCCTATGTCACTATTCTGGAGTGTTTGTTGCATTAAAATGGTTATATTTACGCATCTGTGCGCGTTCCAGAAAGCGATTTAAAGCTTGAAATCGAACGAGAGTAGATATGTGCAAAAGATACACATATTTATACAAATACCAAGTATGAAATACATCATTCCATTGGTTTGGTATTTGTTCGATGGCCGTGGAGGCACAGATGTCACAGTCTCCCCTACTTCAGGAAATTTCGTCCCGAAATTTAATTAGAGGAAACTTGTGAGAGCTTGAAACATGAAGTCGAAAAGGTAAGACAACACTGGTTAAGGTTCTGAACTTCTAGTAATCTTAATAACATTATGCTTGCAATGTAAGATGGACACTTATATATAAGTATATGAAGCGCCATTGGTGCATCCACCATACCTCCATTACATTGTTCACGTTCCGTTATTGTTATCACTATCGGTTCTTACACATGATAAATCTTACTGTGGTTTCTGTGCACTGAATTTCATAATTATGTATGCATCCATAATTTTGCAATTCCTTGCATTGTCCACACAGTGCGTTTGATAATGTGTAGGGGAAAACCTAATGAATGAACCTGTGATGAGTGTGACTGGACCTCCATAGGGTCCTCTCAGCTGTATCATCACATGCCACTCTTAACCAGAATCTGAATCAATCTGTAACTAGTCCACTCAAGGGTCTCTCTTCGAATCAAGGAATGGTACTATATAACCCAATGGTCTTAACTACCACGTAGAAGCCCATAAGGATTTAAGGTAGTACCTTTCGAATATCCTACTATGAATCCCTCATATGGAAGATTCTATGAGGATAACGAAAATCGGATCACAAAAAAACATAGAGGGGAACACATAATCACATAATCGCATAATCGTATAATCGCATAATCGTTCAATCGCATAATCGTTCAATCGCATAATCGTTCAATCGCATAATCGTTCAATTTGACCTTTAATTTGTTATCTTTGGACACGGGTATTTAAAGCATACCAGGAATCCAATCCGTGGATTTCCTTTGGCACTTTAAATATTTACAAGAATCTAACTATAAAGATAGGAAGATCTTAATAGGAATTCGGTTTGTCCTAATTGAGTTGTAATGTACATACTAAGGTGTACAAAGAATCCAATCAGGGCTCCGATTTGGGCGATAAACATCCACAAGGATTCTTAAAATAGAGCATCCCATTGCCCCTTTTTGTTTCGAGTTTAAGCTCAAGCTGATGTGGTAATTCCTTACCTATCAGATTTTGTGAAGCACAAAATTGCTGAGCTTGAAGAACACGAGTCAGAATATCAGATAGAGTGTGAACAGAATGAAGCTTGACTCGTTCCTTTCGGCTAAGCGCATCAGCTACGACATTCGTCTAACCAGGATGGTAGCGAATCTCGCAATCGTAATCGTTCAAGAGTTCAACCCAACATCGTTGCCTCATGTTCAACTCCTTCTGATTGAGAATATGCGGGAGACTTTTGTGGTCTGTGAAAACCACACACTTCGTTCCATAGAGGTAGTGTCTCCAGATTTTAAGCGCAAAAACCACAGCTCCTAACTCAAGATCATGAGTCGTATAGTTCTTCTCGTGAATTTTCAGCTGTCTAGATGCATATGCAATAACTTTACCTCGTTGCATGAGGACGCAACCAAGGCCTAAGTTGGACGCATCACAATAGACAACAAAATCGTCGTTTCCCTTGGGTAGAGATAGAACAGGAGCATTACTTAACTTCTGCTTCAGCGTTTGAAACGCTCCTTCTTGCTTGGGTCCCCACTCAAAAGGCTTATTCTTTTGAGTCGAAGCAGTGAGTGGAACCGCAATCTTCGAGGAATTTGAAATGAATCGTCGATAATAACCAGCAAGACCATGAAAAGATCGACTTTCTGTAGGCGTCGTCGGTGTATTCCAGTCCTTAATAGCAGCAATCTTGGATGGATCCACATGAATATCCTGCTCATTGACTATATGCCCCAAGAATTGAACTTCTTTAAGCCAGAATTCACACTTGGAGAATTTAGCAAAAAGTTGTTACTTCTTTAGGAGTTCCAATGTTAAGCGAAGGTGTTGCTCGTGCTCGGCTCGAGACTTTGAATAAATGAGAATATCGTCGATGAGCACAAAAATTAACTTGTCTAAATAAGGTTTACATACCCTATTCATTAAGTCCATGAAGATGGCTGGAGCATTTGTCAAACCAAAAGGCATGACTGTAAACTCGTAATGGCCATATCTTGTGCGGAAAGCAGTTTTGGGAATATCTTCTTCGAGAACACGAAGTTGATGATTTCCAGAACGTAGATCGATCTTGGAAAAGCATGAAACACCTTGCAGCTGGTCAGAGAGATCATTGATTCGAGGTAGGGGATATTGATTCTTGATGGTGAGCTTATCAAGCTCACGATAATCGATACATATTCGAAAAGATCCATCTTTCTTTTTCACGAAGAGGACAGGAGCTCCCCAAGGTGAAAAGCTCGGTCGGATGAATCCTTTATCAGATAACTCTTGAAGCTGCTTTGATAACTCTTGCATCTCCGCCGGTGCAAGACGATAAGGTGCTTTCGTAATTGGGTTGGCATTGGGTACAAGGTCAATATGAAACTCGACTTGACGAACTGGAGGCAATCCCGGCAGTTCATCAGGAAACACCTCTGGATAATTCCGATCAATCGGAATATCCTGAATACTCTTGCTCTTGTCTTCCTCCTCGGTGACATGTGCCAGAAAGCAACATATCCTTTTCGTAAATAACTTAGGGCCTTCGTATATGACATGAGCTTCAATCCACCAGAAGGTTTTCTCGCCACGAACTTCCAGGACATCGCCAGACGAAAGAGGAAAGCGAACAATCTTATCGAAACAAACCACTTCAGTATGGTGTCTGGTTAATCAATCCATTCCAATGATAATATCGAAGCTCCCAAGTTGCATCGGTGTGAGGTCAATAAAAAAAATGGCTATCAAGGTTCAACTGACAACTGTGAATAACAGAGTCGAGAACAATAGGTTTACCAGTAGCAACTTCAACAGTTAAGGGTTTCCTCAGTTTGGTTATAGGTATCGCAAGGAAAGGCTCAAAAGACAATGAAACAAAACTTCTATCGGCACCGGAAAAAGAATAGATGCAGGTCGATTGTTAACAAGAACGTACCATTAACCATTAAGGTACCATCGACAACGAAGTGGTTAGCTCGGGCCTCGTTTGCATTCGGATTGAATGCTCCTCCATGAGCGGGATCGACAATTGGAAAAACACAAGAGACGTCGACAATAATGCAAGAGAGGCGATCATTTGTTCGTTAACTCGAACAAACAAACGACTCGCGGAGATTAATCAAAGTAAATGAATCAAAATAATGTATCGCGAAGACATGCTCGCCTATAAGTGAACACTCACCCCAAGAGTTCCCAGGTAAGAGTGACTGGTCCGATTATGTGGATTTGTACGAACACTCTAGCCTTAGACAGAAAACTCAGGATACAGGCATTCACTCTTCCAGTTTGCACGTGTTCACATTATTTAGACCCAAACTTTGACGAGATTTTGAAAACGTAGAGGGTTCAAAACCTTATAACAGAGGGTTCAAAACCTAGTAATCAATCATCCTAGAACAGATGATTATTTTTCAAAGCGGATTCGAATTTTGTGTTCTCGTTGTGGTTATCACCTAAGGATAGGTGACGGTATTGTTTTGTGACTAAATGCAAGTAAACTCGCGTTAGGGTCTTAGAAGTTATAGTCTAGGTCAAAGTATTACTAATAACCTAATTCCCTATAACCATTGGCTCTGATACCAACTCTTCTGTCACACCCCGACCGCGTAAAACAACAAAGCGCGGCGGAAACATCGGGGCGTGTTGTAACAGAATTATTGTTTCATAACCATGGATGCAAAAGTGTTACGTTTTATTGAATATAATAAACATTTACATTGTCTTGACACATAACAAACAAGTTTTATATAGACTATCATAGTTTTATGTCACTAAGGCTTCGTCCAGATCCTATGTGACTCATGCATCCTAGCAAATCATCATCAAGCATCAACTCCTGAAACATATGTGAAAATACAGTCAGCAAAGAAATGTTGGCGAGTACATAGGTTTTATAGGAGTATCGGTTTCATGGCTAGTTTAAATGTTGCAATACTTTATTAAAAATCTTGTTTTGAAAAGAGTATAATATTGCAACTTTATTAACCAACTCAAATCGAGCGGGTTATAGTTTCTAAAACCTCGTAGCCATGATTCTTAACCCAAAACCTTTGTTTTAGTAAAGCACATTGTAAAAATCTCGTAAAACTCGTTAATAAAACTCGTATGTTACTTCAAAAACATCGTTATGTGACATCGTTTTGCTATCGTTTACCCATGTGAACTAAATAACGCCACGGTATGTAATATGTTGAAAACACTTATATATAAGAAGTACCAACGGCGTATCTACCATGTTTTCACCATATCACACCCGTCCCGTTATCTAAACACTTAACCAAAAACCAATCGTTTACCAAATCGTTTAACATCGTTTACATCGTTTACATCATTTCCCAATCGTTTCCAAATCGTTTACTCATTTACATCGTTTAAATCATCCTCGTTTTAGTTTGTGAATAACTTATATATGGTCGTCTCGCTAATAACATTCAAACCTTCGTGACTCGAATATACCACCAAAGGGTATCTTTAACTCAACCACCTCGCTTTTCGCATTAATAAACCACCAAAGGGTAAATTAACAATTACAGATTCAGTCGTTACCCACAACACCCACACATAACCATGGGTGTGGTAAAATAACGGGATTTGTCAGATCCTATTGTACCATAACCTAATACTGGTCGGCTTGATCATTGCTAATGAATGTCATTTGTTATGTAACCCAACCAACAAGTTTGTTCACGTTATTGAAAATCATTTTTGAAACCATCGTTATCGAAAATAGTTTGTGAAACCATCGTTTTAACATCGAAAATCGTTTGTGAAACCATCGTTTTAACATCGAAAATCGTTTGTGAAACCATTGTTTTAACATCGAAAATGGTTTGTGAAACCATCGTTTATAACATCGAAAATCGTTTGTGAAACCATCGTTTTAACATCGAAAATCGTTTGTGAAACCATCGTTTATAACATCGAAAATCGTTTGTGAAACCATCGTTTTAACATCGAAAATTGTTTGTGAAACCATCGTTTTAACATCGAAAATCGTTTGTGAAACCATCGTTTTAACATCGAAAATCGTTTGTGAAACCATCGTTATAACATCGAAAATCATTTGTGAAACCATCGTTTATAACATCGAAAATCGTTTGTGAAACCATCGTTTTAACATCGAAAATCGTTTGTGAAACCATCGTTATAATATCGAAAAATTGTTTGTGAAACCATCGTTTAAACCTTGAAAACATTTAGCACATATGAATCACCCCAAAACAATTGAAAGCAGTAAAATAGGGGAACTATGTACTCACATGGAGTGCAAAGTATCCTCAATCAATAGAACTTTAATAAACTCGAGCAACCCAGAGAAATCAAACAGCACCTAGTAATCGAATCACTAATCAAACAATAGACACCTAAATCGGATGATCGGACAGAATGAGGTCTTGTAAACCAAATGAGTGTTGGAACTCATGTGATATGGTTTAACAAAGCCTACATCCTAAATCGGAACCTAACCTAAGTGCGTTCGACCCATCGTGACCCATTAAGGTAGCTTACGCCACTTTAACGCGACGTGCGCGCAAAGCACGTTCGAGACATCTAACTAGTCCTATGACAAGTATTATATGCCTATACGTGTTTTATCATGTTGTATAATCAGTTATGTACAAAGGTTTAGGTTACATAAGCTTAATTACCAATTATTCATGAAAAGGGTATTCTGGTAATTTACCTAAGGCATATAAACTACTTATCATACAACTACCTAAACTAGGCGACCATAAGGTATAACCTCGGAAGGTCATTCCCTATCTACTATGGTCACTAAACATGTTTGGTCGGATCCTAATGATCGACCAAACGGGTCGTGTTTGAAAGTCTAAGCGGGTGTTTAGTCCGCTTGACTTACGACACTACACAAGCACTAAACTAAAAAGCGACGAGCTAAACATGCTAGAACATGTTTAGAAAATAGGTTTTGATATCAAAACAAACGGTTTTGATATCCTACAGTAGTTTGGTTACAAAATACGCGTAAATGCGCATTTTGACCCAAACTACGGCTCGTCACTGAGCCTAGATAACGTGGTAATCAGTAGGTATAGCCACTAGGGACTATAACCATCGTGATTACGATCACGTTATGAAGTTCAAAAGAACTTCGCGTTGACCATTGACTGGTCAACACCGAAAGTCAAACATAGTTTGACTTTCAGACTCGAAAAGCAATAAAAGAACGAAGGAACACTTACAAAGGGTCCCCGAAAGCTAATCTCAATCCAAATAACTCAGGTATGAAACAATGGTTCCAACTTAGAGTCTTTTGGATCAGATTTGTGGGTTTTAGGAAGGAATGGGGTTGGGTATTTATAGGATTCGTAGAGCCGTTAAGATCGTTCCTCGTTAACCGTGCTTTGATCTTGGCCATACACCTAAAACCCTGGTTTTCTAAAACCATTTGAGCCCATAGATTTGACCCAAAACCATGTGCGAAATTGAAAATGGACCAAATGCAATGTTTCTGATCAGACAAGGTGCTCGCGTAGCGCTACTGGTAAGGCATGGGGATGCTCGCGCTACGCTACCATGTGTCTGATTCAGCAAAGTTTCAAAAATGACAGTTTTGGTCCCTGCAACCCGTTTAAGCTATTTTCGATGCGTTTGAACCCCGTTAACCTCATTTCAAGGCTCTAAAATGAAGTTAAAGTATAGGGAACTCAAAACATGTTCAAAAATATTTAGGATGTTGGCTCGTTTGGTCGTACGAACGCGATGTTCGCTTAATTACGACGAAATGCGCATAAGCGTGAAAAACGATCCAAATTGCGCGACGAATGGATTTTTCTCAAGCCAAACACTAAAATAAAATATTTTAGTGCTTACATAAATTTTTGGATGTCCGGATGTATTCAGAACGTAAGTTATGCGCGAAAGTGCAAACTTGTGCACTTTTTGACGCTTTTAGTCCCTATTGATCAATAAAGTTTATTTTAGCATACCGAACCCCTCAAAGCCGATTTCTAAGCTATGTAAAGGATATTTAGGGTATGTTTAACTTATGATCAAGTTCCGGAATATTCGTTTCTATACAAATCGGTATAGTTTCGCAATTTGACATAAATAGTCCCTGCGATCGAATAGACTTGTTTTCAACACACCAAACCATCCAAAACTTATTTCTAAGTTATGTAAAGGTTATTTAAGGTATGTTAAGCCTATTTCACTATTCTGGAGTGTTTGTTGCATTAAACTGGTTATATTTACGCATCTGTGCGCGTGTAACCTTCTAGAAAGCGATTTAAAGCTTGAAATCGAACGAGAGTTGATATGTGCAAAAGATACACATATTTATACAAATACCAAGTATGAAATACATCATTCCATTGGTTTGGTATTTGTTCGATGGCCATGGAGGCACAGATGTCACAATTTTATATGAGTTTAGATGCATCAAATATGTGATATATTCATGTTTATTTGCTGATGTAATTTACATTTATCATATCATGCATAGATCATTAAACACTTGCATTTTAACTATCATTCAAGAACAAGCAACAACATAAAAAGTACTTATCAAGAAATCAAACTTCAAAACTCATACACCCATACATATATGTATGGTTATATATACATATATAACACTACCATTTTTACTTGTATCAAGACCCATTTCATTTTAGATTTCAAGTTTGTGAAAATTCCAAGATTCAAGAGAAACTTCAAATCATTAAGAACAACCAAGAATCAAAAGTATGATTTAAACATAAATGTTATACCTTCAAGATTCAAGTAGGTTGTGGGATGAGATTTTGATGATAGGAAGCTTGAAATCACTTGAATGCACCTTGGAAACACCTTTGCATCTTCACCCGAACTTGAATTTTGCTTGAAATAGGACTTGATTTTCAAGAACAAGGTTGAAGATATGAATATGGTAAGGGTGGTGGTGCTTACGGTTCAAGGGAGAGAGAGAGTGAAGGATTTGTGATCTTTGGTAGATTATGAAGATATATGTAGAAAATATGGAAGAGATTTGGAGATCTAAGGTGATGGCATGCAATTACAAGTGTCCATACAAGATCAATAGAAAGATTTATGAAATATTTGGTGGGGGACACTTATATGTTACCGTAAATCTCATATGGGGGGGGGGTATGTGTAATTTTTTGTTGGTAAAATAGATAAAACATGTATTTAACTGGATACCGGTATTTTTTATCTAGCGTTTAAATCCCGGTTTATGGCGTTCTAAATTATTTTTATTATTCTATAAAAATAAACCTGCCAAAATATTACTGAAATAAATTTCAGTTGCCGAGACTGGCTGCGTTGTCCGTGTTTTGCAGTATAAGCACTGTGTTGCATAGTAAAACGCGGTACGCGCTTTAAACTTGAAAAATAAAGTTTTTAAGCGTTTTAATTTATTTTTCAACACGAACCTGATTAAAAATAAAATTTTAATCATAACATAATCTTTTTGGGATTTAAATATTATCCGGGCGGTCACCAACGTTCGCTTCGCAGTTTTGTCGTAAATAGTTCTAAAGTTCGAATAAACATGTTTTTGCCATACCGAATCCTTCGAAACTTATTTCTAAGTCATGTAAAGGATATTTAGGGTATGTTTGGCTTATGTCACAGTTCCGAAGTGTACGTCGCATTAAACTGATTGTGTTTACTCACCAGTTTGCGTATAACCTTCTAGAAAGCGATTTAAAGCTTGAAATCGGAATCGAATCAAACTGTAAAATCATTAAACACAATAACACATATAATAACACCAAAGCACATTGTTTTACATAATACGATGATTACAGAACACAGTTGTCACACTTAGTATGTTGTTAAGTAAGCTTAATTACCCTTAAAAATGTGGTCATTTGTTTATAAATATCATTCTTGAAAAATTTAGTCTTTCACAACTTATAAGATGTTTTCTAAAAATATTTCTTCTTGAATTTTTATTGTTAACAACATGTTTCTAGCTTTGATTTATCACTAAAAATATGGTTAGTTTCTTTAAAAGTCATGACCTTGTAAATCTTGTAAATAATCTTGGTTTCTTGAGAAAACTATTTTTTGAAATCATCCTTTTACAAGACTTATAACATGTTTCATACTTCATCATACATAAAATCATCTTCATATTCAAGTTCATGTGAAACGTAAAGGGTGACCATTTTGATTCCTACGAGATTCATCCTCTCACTTGCTAGATCATGTGTTTAATCACAATCTAGCAAGTTTCTTATGATGATTAACATCATAATCACAAGAAATCAACAATCAAGATACACACATACACTAAAACAACATAGATTCTTATGTTAGTGAGCTTTATGTTAAATATTATCTTCTTGTTTCTTCATGATCTTTATGTTTATCAACTTACATAATCTTTTAACCAATCAAAAGAGAAGTAAAATCAAGTTATAAGGGTCTTACTACTAACACAAGGGCTAGGGAAGAACTCAAGATGATGAAGATGATAAACAAGGTGGATAAAGGCTCTAGAGAGTGGTCCTTCAACCTCGAATGGCTCCAAGCTCCTTAATCTTGCTTCGTGCACCTTGGAATCACCTTGGAATGGAAGAGATTGAAATGAAAATGATGGTGGTGTGGGTGATGGTTCACGGTCGAGAGGGAGAAGAGAGGGAGGAAAGTGAAGTGTTTAGTGTTTGTGAAATGAGGTTATGGAATGATCTTATGGTTTATAAACTTGAACATCCAACATTCTATAAACTCTTGGTCTTAATGTTTCTAAAGGAGCCAACATATCTTATTAAACAATTCAAAGAAATCAAGGGGTGGGTCCCCCTTGTGGTGACCGTAAGAATGAGGGGATGGGGGTATGGTTGAGTTGAAATGGCTAGTTGGATGGTTAGTTAGGTTCTAAGGTAATTTAGTTAAGGTTATGTGTGTTATGTAATTATAAGATGTGTTTTGATGTTCGGTGACCATAACTAGCTCGGAAATGATAAAACAGTGCTTCTAGTGAAAATTTGGTGTTTCGGGTAGTGTCCGGTTGTTCGGTTGGTTACCAGATCGTTAAGATGCTAAATTACGTAGTTTAGTGTGCTTTATGTTCCCTTTTTTGACAGTTTTGATTCCTAACATCTAGGAAGGTATTCTGGATCATTAAACCATAATTCTGCATTATATTATGTTGTTAGAATGCTGATTTTTGCTAAAAATTGTAGAATTCTGCAGTTTGTGTGAGTTTTTGGCACTTTCCGGCACTTAAACTATCTCTAGGGAGGCAGTTTTATGATCCTTACTTTCCTACACACTATACTAGTGTAACTTTTGATTTCGGGCTCATTCTGTGTCTTAAATCATCTCTGTCTGAGTGCTGAACTCCCGTCAGTACTTCTAGTTTGTCTAATAACGGTGCTAACTTTATTTCGTGCATCATTTGAATCACAATGTGTTGCATGCAATAATGATAAATAATCATGCAGCAAGTAATGCACTTGTATGTATATAACAGTAATAAAAAATCATTCATGTCATTATTTCAAATCAAGCACAGTCGTTAAAGCACAAATTACTGTTTAACATGTAAAGAATTACATGAAAAATTGACAGTTGTCACATTTTCCCCCCGTTAAGAAAATTTCATCCTGAAATTTTAAGCTGCGTTATCAGTTGTAGGGGACTTAGGGAACAAGTGTGGATACGTTGATTTCATTCGATCTTCACGCTTCCAAGTAAACTTTGGGCCGTGACGTGAATTCCAACGAACCTTGACAAGCTTAACACGACTCCTCCGAGTCTTGTTGACTTTCCAGTCTGTAACCTCAATGGGTTCCTTAGTGAATTGGAGAGTGTCGTCAATATGCACCTCATCTGCAGGGATGATAACTATTTCCTGAGTTAGGCTTTTCTTCAGGTTTGACACGTGAAACGTATCATGCACACCATTAAGTTCTTCTGGTAATTCTAACGTGTATGCTACGGTACCCACCATTTCCAATATCTTGAATGGCCCAATGTAACGTGGGTTTAACTTGCCACGTTTCCCAAATCGTGCTACACCTTTCAAAGGTCAGACTTTCAACAAAACCATGTCTCCTACTTCGAATTCCAACGGTTTTCGTCTTTCATCTGCGTAGCTCTTTTGTCGATCACGAGCTGCCTTGATGCGCTCTCGGATCTGCATGATCTTGCTAGTTGTTTCTTGAACTAGTTCAGGACCAACCATCTGTCTATCTCCAGCATCTGCCTAAGACAACAGTGAGCGGCACTTACGGCCATAGAGAGCTTCGAACGGTGCGGCTTGAATACTTGTATGGTAGCTGTTATTGTAGGAAAACTCAACTAGAGGCATATAAGTATCCCAACTGCCACCTAAATCCATCACACATGCGCGGAGCATATCTTCCAGTGTCTGAATCGTTTGTTCGCTCGACCGTATGTCTGTGGGTGAAAGGTCGTACCCAGATTCAACTGGGATCCAAAGGCCTCTTGAAAGGATTGCCAAATCCTTATACAAACCGTCCATCTCTGTCTGAAATTATCAAGATAGGCACTCCATGACGTGCTACTATCTCGTTAAGGTAAAGCTCAGCTAGCTTTCCCGTGCTATCCTTTTATCGAATCGGTAGGAAGTGTGCAGACTTTGTCAATCGGTCTATTATTACCCATATCATATCATGCCCTCTAGGAGTCCTGGGCAATTTTGTTATAAAGTCCAAAGAAATCTGTTCCCACTTCCACATGGGTATTTCAGGTTGTTGCAAAAGACCTGAAGGTTTCTGATACTCGGCCTTAACCTTAGCACAAGTTAGGCATTTCCCAACATAAATGGCAACGTCACTCTTAAGTTTTGGCCACCAGTAATAATCTTTCAGATCTTGGTACATCTTGTTCGATCCTGGGTGGATCGAGTACATTGACTTATGAGCTTCGTCAAAGATGACTTCTCTAATACCGCCATAGAGCGGAACCCAAATGCGTCCCATGAAATACAAGGTTCCTTCCTCGTTAGACACCAACTTCTTCTCCATTCCTCGGAGATATTCAGTCTTAAGATTCTCCTTCTTAAGAGCTTCTTGTTGTGCGGAACGTATACGTGAAGTAAGATCTGTTTGAATGGTCATTTCTAAAGCTTGAACCCTTATAGGCTTAACCCTTTCCTTTCGAATTAAGGCGTCTGCTACCACATTTGCCTTTCCAGGATGATACTTGATCTCGCAGTCATAAGCATTCAGCAACTCAACCCATCGTCGATGTCGCATATTAAGCCCTTTTTGATCAAATATGTGCTGCAGACTTTTGTGATTTGTAAAGATAGTACATCGAGTACCATACAGATAATGTCGCCAAATCTTCAAGGCAAATACCACTGCGCCTAGATCCAGGATGTACTTTCAGTTGGCGTGAAGCATAAGCGGTGACTTTTTGGCGTTACATGAGCATGCAACCCAATCCCTGACGCGAAGCGTCGCAATATACCACAAAGTCTTCCGTGCCTTCGGGTTGGGATAGTATCGGTGCATCGCACAGATTGTTCTTGAGTAGTTGAAAGGCTTCTTCTTGCTTGTCTCCCCATTCATACTTCTTGTCCTTTTGAGTAAGGGAAGTGAGCGATTGAGCTATCTTGGAGAAATTCTCGATGAACCTGTGGTAATAACCCGCTAATCCCAAAAACTGTCGAATCTCAGTAGGTGTCTTGGGAGTTTCCCAATTCTTTATTGCTTCAATCTTTGTGGGATCCACATGAATACCTTTATCGTTTACCACATGACCGAGGAACTGTGTCACACCCCGACCGCGGTAAAACAAGGAAACCGCGGTGGAAACGTCGGGGAGTATCGTAACAGAATCATTGTTTCACAACCATGGATTAAATAATTTTGTTTTATTGAATTATTGAACTCATTGTTTTATTACAAATCCGATAAATACAAATAATTGTATCTCAAATTTTAAAGTCGCTAAGGCACGAGTCCATACTATGTGTAGCATGCATCAACAATCATCACATAGCAGCACCTGAAGCATATGTGAAAATAGGTACGTCAGTATAAAAATGCCTGTGAGTAACATAGGATTTGTGTATTAGAATCGTGGCTTTGGATAACACAAGAAAAGATTTTATGTTTTCAAAAATAGCCATGAATCCTTGTAAAAGTTTTTTGTTTCTAAAATGCGTCGTTTTGGTAAAATGTTTATAGTATATACAAAATATACTTTGGTTTTGAGATAAGCGGATGAGTAGTATATCTAAATATAATTTAGTTTTGAAATAGTTAAATAGATAGTATATTAGAATATACTTTAGTTTTAGAAAAAATAGATTCGGTAGTATATCACAAGTATACTTTGGTTTAAGAATGAAAAACATCGGGAGTATAATACATTATACTTTGGTTTTGTAAATAACATATCAACTTATGTTTTGGTTTGAAAATAGCATATCAACTATGCTTTGGTAGTATATCAACATATACTTTAGTTTATGATGTGACACCTGTGTCACTACGACCATCAAACAAATACCAAACCAATGAAATATTGTGTTTCATACTTGGGATTTGTACAAATATGTGTATCATTTGCACATATCAATTCGTGTTCAATTTCGAGCTTTAAATCGCTTTCTGGAAGGTTATACGTGCACTGATGCGTAAATATAATCAGTTGAATGCAACAAACACTCGGGAACAACGAAATAGGCTCAACATACCTTAAATAATCTTTACATAACTTAGAAATAAGTTTTGAAGGGTTTGGTGTGTCAAAAACAAGTTTATTCGATCCTAGGGACTATTTGTGTCAAACTGTGAAACTATGCCGATTTGTATGGTAACGAACATTCCGAAACTTGATCATAAGTTAAACATACCCTAAATATCCTTTACATAGCTTATAAATAGGCTTTGAGGGGTTCGGTATGCTAAAATAAACTTAGTTGATCAATAGGGACTAAAAGCGTCAAAAAGTGCATAAGTTTGCATTTTCGCGCATATCTTACGTTCTGAATATATCCGGACACCCAAAAATTTATGTAATCATTAAAATATTTTATTTTAGTGATTGGCATGATTAAATTCCATTCGTCGCTTAATTTGGATCGTTTTTGCGTTCGTTACGACTTCCGTCGTAATTAACCGAATAACGCAACCGTATGACCAAACGAACTGACATCCGAGATGTTTTTGAGCATATTTTAAGTTCCCTATACTTTAACTTAATTTTAGAGCTTTGAAATAGGGTTAAAGGGACTTAAACGTGTAAAAAATGCATCGAAACCCAAGTTTTTAGGCTGCAGGGACCAAAACTGTCGATCTTTCAAACTTCTTAGGCGGGCCGCGTAAGCTGAGGCTGCATATTATGTGGGGCATGACAGCCTGTCAGGTCAGAAACATTGAATCTGGACTTGGGGCTTGTTTTTTATGGTTTTTAACCATTGTTTTGGATACCATCGGCTTGTTTTAGCTTGTTTGTTATGTCCCCATGGTTTCTAAAACCATTTGCCCACATGTATGGCCTAGATTGATTGATCCCTCTTTAGCAAGAAACGATCCTAACGGTTTACCAAAAACTATATATACCCATGCCCTCATTCCATTTTCTGCACCCTTGATCATTTTAATGCTCTAAGTTGAAGCCTTTGCTTCATACCTGAGTGTTATAGATCAAGTTCTCCCTAGCTTGGACCCTTTATATGCTTCTTTCGTTCTTTTATTACTTTAAAGCGTGAAAGTCAAAAAGTGTTTGACTTTCTGCTTTGACCAGTTTTTGGTCAACACAAAGTTCATTTGAACTTTGCTACGTGAGCGTAATCACGATGGTTATAGTCCCTTTTAGTTTAGTGGTCTAGTCAAGTCATTTCATGTGTGTCCGATTTATTTTCCCTACACATTATAAAATGAACTGTGCGGACTGTGCAAGGAATTACGTAATTATGGATGCATACATAATTATGGAATTCAGTGCACAGAAACCACAGCAAGTTTTGTCATGTGTTAAGACCTATAGTGATGAGAATAACGAGACGGGAACAATGTAAAAAGGGCATGGTTGATATCAAAACTTGTTTTCTAACTTAGTTAAGCATGTTTTAACTTTTTTAGCTCGTCACTTTTAGTTTAGTGCTTGTTTAGAGTCGTAAGTCAAGCGGTCTAAACCATCGCTTAGACTTTCGAACTCGACCCGTTTGGTCGATCATTAGGATCCGACCAAGTATGTTTAGTGACCATAGTTGTATAGGGAATAACCTTCTGAGGTTATACCTTATGGTCACATAGTTTAAGTAGTTGTATGATAGGTAGTTTATATGCCTTAGGTAAATGACCAAAATGCCCTTTTCATGCATAATTGGATTTTAAGCATATGTAACTTAAACTTTTGTCGCTTAGCTGATTATGCAACATATTTAAACATGTTTAGGCATATAATACTTGTCATAGGACTAGTTAGACGTCTCGAACGCGCGTTTGCGCGAACGACGCGTTAAAGTAGCGTAAGCTACCTTAATGGGTCGTAGAGGGTCGTAAGTACTTAGGATAGGTTCTGTTTTAGAATGTAGACTTCGTTAAACCATATCACATGAGTTCCAATGCTCATTTGGTTTACGAGACCTCATTCTACTCAATCATCCGACTTAGGAGCCGATTGTTTAACATAGTGATTCCATACTAGGTGCCACTTGATTCCTTGATTTCCCGAGCTTCATTAGGACACTTAATCAAGGATACTTGCAATCTCAAGTGAGTACATAGTCCCCTCTTTTACTGCTTTCAAATGTTTTGGGGTGAAAATATGTGCCTATTTGTTAATTTCATGACTTCAACTATATGATTTTACATGCTAGTACTTATCTTTGATGAATTGAACAATTACCTATGGTTTAAACACAAATTTTCAAAGATTTTTAAACTAATTGTTGGATTGTACTTCCTTTATACATTCACCAAACCGATTGGTAGTATGATATAGCGCTGTAGGACTAGACACCCCATTCCTGTTGTATGGAATGTCAGAAACCAAATTTTAACCAAATAGAAATTGCCTTTGTGGTATTTCTATAGTCTCCAAGGTGTAGTTTGATACACTAAGGTTTGAATGAATACTAAATCATGTTTTCTTTGTATATTTTGATATACTACCAAGGTACAGTTTGATGTGCTTCCAAATGTGATATTATTACCAAAGTATAATTTGATATACTATGTACAAAATCCAACATGTATTTTAATATACTATTGACCTTGTTATTTACCAAAGCATAGTTGATATGCTATTTTTAAACCAAAACAGAGTTGATATGTTATTTTCAAAACCAAAACATAGTTGATATGTTATTCTCCAAAACCAAAGAATAGTTTGAGATGCTATTTACAAAACCAAAGTATATTTGTGATATACTACCAAATCTATTATTTCAGTAACAAAAGTATATTTTGATATACTATAAATTTAACTATTTCCAAACCAAAGTATATTTTTTTGTATATACTACAAACCTTTTATCAAAACAATGCATTTTTAGAAAGAAAACTTTTACAAGGATTCATGGATATTTTTGTAAAACATAAAACCTTTTTCTTATGTTAACTAAAGCCATGAATCTAAATCAACAAAACGTATATTATTCACAGGCATTTTTATGCTGACGTACCTATTTTCACATATGTTTCAGGTGTTGCTATGTGATGATTGTTGATGCATGCTATACATAGGATGGACTCGTCCCTTAGTGACTTTAAAACTTGAAAGACAATATTTGTATTTTTCTGATTTGCAATAAAACAATGAGTTCAGTAATTCAATAAATCAAAACAATTTAATCCATGGTTGTGAAACAATGATTCTGTTACGACACTCCCTGACGTTTCCGCCATGATTTGTTGTTTTACGTGGTCGGGTTGTGACAGAAAAGTTGGTATCAGAGCCAATGGTTATTGGGAAATTAGGTTATTAGTAATGCTTTGACCTAGGCTATAACCTTCCTAGGACCCTAACACAAGATTCTTGTGTTTAGATTTTTAAAACAATACTGTCACCTATCCTTAGGTGACAACCACAACAAGAACACAGATTTCAAATCCGCTTTAAAAACCAATCATCTGTTCTAGGATGATTTATTATAAGGTTTTGAACCTTCAAAGGTTTCGAAATCTCGTCAAAGTTTGGGTCTTATAATGTGAACACGTGCAAACTGGAAGGGTGAATGCCTGTACCCTGAGTTTTCTGTTTATGGCTAGAGTGTTCGTACAAATCCGCAATATCGGACCAGTCACTCTTACCTGGGAACTCTTGGGGTGAGTGTTCACTTATAGGTGAGCATGTCTTCGGTGATACATTATATTGACCCAATTACTTTGATTGGTCACTATGTGTCGTTTGTTTGTTCGAGGTAACGAATGAATGATCGCCTTCCTTGTGTTTTGTCGATGTTTTGAATACCTCTTTTGTTTTTCCAATTGTCAACCTCACTCATTTCTCATGTTCCCTTGTTCCTTTTAGACAATGCCTCCTCGACGAGATGCACAACCTCTAACCAACGAAGAAGTCACAGCCCTTGTCTCTCAGCAAATGGTTGCAGTGCTTCCGAACATAGTAACCCAGATCCATCAGTTATACAACAACAATAACAACAACAATCCTCAGTGTAGTTTCAAAACCTTCAATTCTGCTAAACCTTTGAAGTTTTCTGGGTCTCAAGGAGCAACCGCGCTTCTGCAATAGTTCGAAAGTTTGGAGAGCACATTCAGACATGTGCAATGTTCGAATGAGCGCAAGGTTGAGTTTTCATCCAGTGCATTCGAGAAGCGTGTTCTTACATGGTGGAACGGTGTGATGCATGATAGGGGTGCCGATGTGGCAATGGCACAAACCTGGGAAGAGCTTCGGGCTCTAATGATGAAGGAATTCTGTCCTTGTCATGAGCTCAGGGCTTTGAAATGGGAATTTGACGACCTTAAACAAGACAGCGGTGAACATCAAGCCTACACTGATCATTATGAGGAGTTAAGTCTGTTATGTCCTACCATGGTTACGCCTTTGGAGAAGGCAATTGAAAAGTACAACGATGCCTCCCTAACCCAGTTCCGGACATTGTTACTGGTAGCAACCCTACTACCGTCAAACAAGCCATCGAACTAACTGCTACCCTGACTGAATCTCAGATCAGGAAGGATAAACTTTTCCGAAAAGGTGACCAGAAACCATCTGACAAGTCAGCAGAAGAAAAACCAAAGGATAAACAGACCGAGTCCTCTAAGAAGTCGAAGAAGCGTAAGGCTTCACAAAACTTCGCAGTAGTTGCTCAGAATGATCAGGTTGCACCAAATCAGCCAGCACAGCCTCGTGCTAGGAAAAACTATATTGGTACTGCACCCTTGTGCAACAAATGCAACCATCATCATCAGGAGCAAACACCGTGTCACAAATGTACCCACTGTGGCGATTGGGACATTTGGTCAATACATGCCGTCATGCTACCCAAAACCAAAATGCTGCAAATCCTGCCGCTGCTCAAGCACAGTTTCCACCTGGGTCGTGTTATAACTGTGGTGACCTTACTCACTACCGAAACCATTGCCCAAGACTTGTTAACGCAAATCCAGCGCGTGGACGAGTGTTTAACATAAACGAGGCAAATGCAAACGACAATGCAGCAGTGAACAATTAGACCTTGTATTTTCCTTTGTTGTTATCTTTTGAAACAATTCAGCTATTCTATAAATAAAATTGTTGTTCCAATTTTATTTTGCGAAACTGTTGTGATTGTGTGTCTGCATGACATACCCCTACGATACCGATACCAAGGAACCGTGTTCCTTGCAGAACAAACTACTCATGTGGTTCTTTCATTTTATGATCACTTGTGATCTCCCCTAAAATCCTAAGTACTCGTTTCTTTTAAAGGAACAAAGTACAAGGTACAAATTACAAGTTCTTAAACAAATATGTGAAGTACCATTTCAAATCCTTGATTTGATATCTAAAGGTACTTTCATAAGTCCTTAAGTGGACCCATGTTATGTGACTGTGTACACGATTATCAAGTACATTTTTTGCTTCGTGTATCCTTATAAGATCTTCCTATCTTCATAGTTAGATTCTTGAGGATATTTAAAGAACCAATTAAAGTCCGTGATTGGATTTCTGGTGTACTTTAAATGCATTAATTCAAATTAACGAACGAGCTAATAACTAAATTAACGAATACACGATTATGTGATTATGTGTTTATGTTTAATTCTAAAGCTCCCTATCAAAGTCCTAGTAGAATCTTTCATATTTTCATATGTTAGATTCTCAGAAGGATACTCAAAGTACTATCTTAAATCCTTAAGGGGCTTTCTTTGCAAATAGTCAGACCCTTTGATTCCAAGTACTGTTACAAAACGATTATTTGGTTCAAAGTTAAAAAGACATTTTGATGGTCTATTTAAAGAGATCATACGACGATCTAGTTAAGGAGATCATATGTTGATCTAGTTAAAAAGATCGTTCGTTGATCTAGTTAAAAAGATCCTCTGGTGGTCTAGTCAAGTCATTTCATGTGTGTCCGATTTATTTTCCCTACACATTATAAAATGAACTGTGCGGACTGTGCAAGGAATTACGTAATTATGGATGCATACATAATTATGGAATTCAGTGCACAGAAACCACAGCAAGTTTTGTCATGTGTTAAGACCTATAGTGATGAGAATAACGAGACAGGAACAATGTAAAAAGGGCTGGTACTTCCTATATATAAGTGTTCATTATCACATTGCAAACATAGCGTTATTTGAGTTACTAGAAGTCCTGGACCTTGACCATTGTTATTTTAATCTTGCATTCTCCGACTCTGATTTCGAGCACACACAAGTTTCCTATAATAGTCTTCATAGGAAACATTCACTTATCCATTGTTCAAACCTCCATGCTTTTGTTACAACAACGATAACATTTTGGCAATTAACAGATTCTCTAAGAATCCAAACGTGAGCTAGAATTTTACTTTGGAAATGGAGGATTCACTCGAAAGTGAAACAATCACAGTTGTCTTCACAGGTTTCCTCTAAAATTAAATTTTGGGACGAAATTTCCTAAAGTAGGGGAGACTGTGACACCTGTGTCACTACGACCATCAAAAAACTACCAAACCAATGAAATATTGTGTTTCATACTTGGGATTTGTATAAATATGTGTATCATTTGCACATATCAATTCTTGTTCAATTTCGAGCTTTAAATCACTTTCTAGAAGGTTATACGCGCACTGATGCGTAAAAATAATCAGTTTAATGCAACAAACACTTCGGAATAGTGACATAGGCTCAACATACCTTAAATAACCTTTACATAACTTAGAAATAAGTTTTGAAGGGTTTGGTGTGTCAAAAACAAGTTTTTTCGATCGCAGCGACTATTTGCATCAAACGGTGAAACTATGCCGATTTGTATAGTAACGAACATTCCAGAAGTTGATCATAAGTTAAACATACCCTAAATATCCTTTACATAGCTTAGAAATAGGCTTTGAGGGGTTTGATATGCTAAAATAAACTTATTTGATCGTTCTGAATATATCCGTACACCCAAAAATTTATGTAATCATTAAAATATTTTATTTTAGTGATTGGCATGATTAAATTCCATTCGTCGCTTAATTTGGATCGTTTTTGCGTTCGTTACGACTTCCGTCGTAATTAACCGAATAACGCAACCGTACGACCAAACGAACCAACATCCGAGTTGTTTTTGAGCATATTATTAAGTTCCCTATACTTTAACTTCATTTTAGAGCTTTGAAATGGGATTAACGGGACTTAAACGTGTCAAAAATGCATCGAAAACCAAGTTTTTGGGCTGCAGGGACCAAAACTGTCAATTTGTCAAACTTCTTAGGCGGGCCGCGTAAGCTGAGACTGCATATTACGCGGGGCATGACAGCCTGTCAGGTTAGAAATATTGAATCTGGATTTGGGGCTTGTTTTTTTATGGTTTTTAACCATTGTTTTGGATACCATCTGCTTGTTTTAGCTTGTTTATCATGACCCCATGGTTTCTAAAACCATTTGCCCACATGTATGGCCTAGATTGATCCCTCTTTAGCAAGAAACGATCCTAACAGTTTACCAAAAACTATATATACCCATGCCCTCATTCCATTTTCTGCACCCTTGATCATTTTAATGCTCTAAGTTGAAGCCTTTGCTTCATACTTGAGTGTTATAGATCAAGTTCTCCCTAGCTTGGACCCTTTGTAAGCTTCTTTCGTTCTTTTATTGCTTTCGAGCGTGAAAGTCAAACAATTTTTGACTTTCTACTTTGACCAGTTTTTGGTAAACACAAAGTTCGTTTGAATTTTGCAACGTGAGTGTAATCACGATGGTTATAGTCCCCTATGACTATATCTACTGATTACCACGTTGACTAGGCGTAGTGATGAATCGCAGTTTCGGTCAAAATGCGTATTTATGCGTATTTTGCAACCAAACTACTCTTGGGTATCAAAACCCTTTGTTTTGATATCAAAACCTGTTTTAACATGTTTAGCTCGTCACTTTTAGTTTAGTGCTTGTTTAGAGTCGTAAGTCAAGCAGTCTAAAGCACCGCTTAGACTTTCGAACTCGACCCGTTTGATTGATCATTAGGATCCGGCCAAGCAAGTTTAGTGACCATAGTTGTATAGGGAATAACCTTCCGAGGTTATACCTTCTGGTCACATAGTTTAAGTAGTTGTATGATAGGTAGTTTATATGCCTTAGGTAAATGACCAAAATGCCCTTTTCATGCATAATTGGATTTTAAGCATATATAACTTAAACTTTTGTGACTTAACTAATTATGCAACATAATTAAACATGTTTAGGCATATAATACTTGTCTTAGGACTAGTTAGACATCTCGAACGCGCGTTTGCGCGAACGACGCGTTAAAGTAGCGTAAGCTACCTTAATGGGTCGTAACGAGTCGTAAGCACTTAGGATAGGTTCTGTTTTAGAATGTAGACTTCGTTAAACCATATCACATGAGTTCCAATGCTCATTTGGTTTACGAGACCTCATTCTACTCAATCTTCCGAGTTAGGAGGCGATTGTTTAACATAGTGATTCCATACTAGGTGCCACTTGATTCCTTGATTTCCCGAGCTTCGTTAGGACACTTAATCAAGGATACTTGCAATCTCAAGTGATTACACAGTCCCCTCTTTTACTGCTTTCAAATGTTTTGGGGTGAAACATATGTGCCTATTTCTTAATTTCATGACTTCAACTATATGATTTTACATGCTAGTACTTATCTTTGACGAATTGAACAATTACCTATGGTTTAAACACAATTTTTCAAAGATTTTAAAACTAATTGTTGGATTGTACTTCCTTTATACATTCACCAAACCGATTGGTAGTATGATATAGCGCTATAGGACTAGACACCCCATTCCTGTTGTATGGAATGTCAGAAACCAAATTTTAACCAAATAGAAATTGCCTTTGTGGTATTTCTATACTCTCCAAGGTGTAGTTTGATACACTAAGGTTTGAATGAATACTAAATCACGTTTTCTTTGTATATTTTGATATACTACCAAGGTACAGTTTGATGTGCTCCCAAATGTGATATTATTTACCAAAGTATAATTTGATATACTATGTACAAAATACAACATGTATTTTAATATACTATTGACCTTGTTATTTACCTAAGCATAGTTGATATGCTATTTTCAAACCAAAACATAGTTGATATGTTATTTTCAAAACCAAAACATAGTTGATATGTTATTCTCCAAAACCAAAGAATAGTTTGAGATGCTATTTACAAAACCAAAGTATATTTGTGATATACTACCAAATCTATTATTTCAGTAACAAAAGTATATTTTGATATACTATACGTTTAACTATTTCCAAACCAAAGTATATTTTTTGTATATACTACAAACCTTTTATCAAAAGAATGCATTTTTAGAAAAAAAAACTTTTACAAGGATTCATGGATATTTTTGTAAAACATAAAACCTTTTTCTTATGTTAACTAAAGCCATGAATCTAAATCAACAAAACCAATGTTACTCATAGGCATTTTTATGCTGACGTACCTATTTTCACATATGTTTCAGGTGCTGCTGTGTGATGATTGTTGATGCATGTTATACATAGGATGGACTCGTGCCTTAGTGACTTTAAAACTTGAAAGACAATATTTTTATTTATCTGATTTGCAATAAAACAATGAGTTCAGTAATTCAATAAAACAAAACAATTTAATCCATGGTTGTGAAACAATGATTCTGTTACGACACTCCCCGACGTTTCGGCCACGATTTGTTGTTTTATGTGTTCGGGGTGTGACATATGAAATAACGATGTCGACAGTATATCAACTATACTTTAGTAAACAATATCACGTTGGTAGTATGTCGAAACATACCTAAATCGTGGTTTGGTAATATATCAAACTATATTTTAGTAAACAATAGCATATCAAATTATGCTTTAGCCAACGGTATCACGTTGGTAGTATATCGAAATATACCAAATATCGCGATTTGGTAATACATTCAAACCTTAGTGCATCAAACTACACTTTAGAGCCTATAGAAATAACACAAAGGCAAATTCTATTTGGTTAAAATTTGGCTTCTGACATTCCATACAACATGAATGGGGTGTCTAGTCCTATAGCGCTATATCGTACTACCAATCGGCTTGATCATTGTTAATGAATGCATAAGTAAACATATGAACAAACAAATAGTCATAACAAACTTTGGAAATCAGTGTTTAAACCATGGATAATAGTTCAATTCGTCAAAAGATAGTTCTATGCATGTGTAATCATATAGTCGAAATCATGAAAAATAGCGTATCGACACATATGTATCACCCCAAAACATTTGAAAACGTAAAAGAGGGGACTATGTACTCACTTGAGATTGTAAGTATCCTCGATTAAGTGTCCTAACAAAGCTTGGAAATCAAGGAATCAAGTGGCACCTAGTATGGAATCGCTATATTAACAATCGGTACCTAGATCAGGAGATCAGGTAGAATGAGGCTTCGTAAACCAAATAAGTATTGGAAATCATGTGATATGGTTTAAAAAAGTCTACATTCTAAATTGGAACCTATCCTAAGTGCTTTCGACCCGTTACGACCCATTAAGGTAGCTTATGCTACTTTAACCCGTCGTTTGCGCGAATGCGCGTTCGAGACGCCTAACTAGTCCTATGACAAGTATTATATGCCCTAACATGATTAAATATGTTGCATAATCAGATTAAGTGACAAATATTAAGTTACATATGCTTAAATTCCAATTATGCATGAAAAGGGCATTTTGGTCATTTACCTAAGGCATATAAACTACCTATCATACAACTAATTAAACTATGTGACCATAAGGTATAACCTCGGAAGGTTATTCCCTATACAACTATGGTCACTAAACATGCTTGGTCGGATCCTAACGATCGACCAAACGGGTTGAGTTCGAAAGTCTAAGCGGTTGTCAAGACCGCTTGACTTACCACCCTATACAAGCACTAGACTAAAAGTGACGAGTTAAACATGTTAAAACATGTTTAACTAAGTTAGAAAACAGGTTTTGATATCAAAACAAAGTGTTTTGATACCCAAGGATAGTTTTGTCTCAAAATGCGCATAAACGACATTTTGACCGAAACTTTGACTCGTCACTTCGGCTAATCAATGTGGTAATCAGTAGGTATAGTCACAAGGGGCTATAACCATCGTGATTACGCTCATGTTGCAAAGTTCGAACGAACTTTGTGTTGACCAATTATTGGTCAAAGCAGAAAGTCAAACACTGTTTGACTTTCTTGCTTGAAAAGCATAAAAAACATGAAAGAAGCTTACAAAAGGTCTAAGTAATGAAGAATTTGATCTAAAATACTCAGGTGTAAAGCGGAGGCTTCAACTTAGAGCAAATTCAGATCAAATGTGTGAGAAATGAGTGAAGATCAAGTGGGTATTTATAGGAAGTCATGAGTTTACAAGATCTTGACATGTGTTTTTGCAAGAATCAAAGCTCAATCTCAACCCTCCACTTGTAGGACATGTTTTACATTACAATGGGGATCCAAAACCAGCTCAAGGTATTGAGAAAATTGCACAAAAGACCCTGAAAATCAAGCTGGTTGCTGAAAACTGAGTTGCTGATTTCTTGCTCTGTCACGTGGCGCGCCAGGGGTCCCTGGTCTCGGCACATGGCACGAGGGAGCTCGGTTTCAAGTTTCCAGTTTTGGCAGAACTGGTCCCTGCATGCTTAAAACTTGATTTTCGGCACGTTTAAGCCCCGTTAACCCCATTTCAAGGCTCTAAAATGAAGTTAAAGTATAGGGAACTTAAAATATGCTTGAAAACACTCGGATGTCGGTTCGTTTGGTCATACAGTTGCGTTGTTCGGTTAATTACGTTGGAAACTCGAACGGACGCGAAAACTATCCAAATTACGCGACTAGTGGTATTTTTGCATTCCAATCACTAAAATAAAATATTTTAATGATTACAAAAATTTTTGGATGACCGGATATGTTCAGAACGTAAGATATGCGCGGAAATGCAAACTTATGCATTTTTTGACGCTTTCAGTCCCTGTTTGATCAAAAAGTTTATTTTCGCATACCGAGCCCCTCAAAGCCTATTTCTAAGCTTTGTAAAGGATATTTAGGGTATGTTTAACTTATGATCAAGTTTCAGAATGTTCGTTACTATATAAATCGACATAGTTTCGTAGTTTGACACAAATAGTCCCTACGATCGAATAAACTTGTTTTCGACACACCAAACCATCCAAAACTTATTTCTAAGTTATGTAAAGGTTACTTAAGGTATGTTAATCCTATGTCACTATTCCGGAGTGTTTTTCGTGGTAAACTGATTACGTTTACGCATCAGTTCGCATATAACCTTCCAGAAAGCGATTTAAAGCTCAAATCGAACAAGAATTGATATGTGCAAATGATACACATATTAATACAAATCCCAAGTATAAAACATAATATTTCATTGGTTTTGTATTTTTTTGATGGTCGTAGTGACACAGGTGTCACAGTCTCCCCAACTTTAGGAAATTTCGTCCAGAAATTTATATTTTAGGGGAAACTTGTGAAGACACCTGTGATTGTTTCGCTTCCGAATGAATCCTTCGTACGCTAAATAGAACTCTGGGTCACGTTTGGATTTTTAGCGAATTTGTTAATTGTCAAAGTGTTGTTGCTGTTGTAACAAAAACATGGAGCTTCGAACAACGGATAGGAGAATGTTTCCTATGAAGACTATTATAGGAAACTTGTGTATGCTTGAAATCGGAGTTGGAGAGTGTAAGATAAAATAAAATTGGTCAAGGTCCAATACTTCTAGTAACTTAAATAACGCTATGTTCGCAATGTAATAAGGAACACTTATATATAGGAAGTACCAGCGGCGTATCCACCATGCCCTTTTTACATTGTTCCCGTCTCGTTATTCTTATCACTATAGGTCTTAACACAAGACAAAACTTGCTGTGGTTTCTGTGCATTGAATTCCATAATTTTGTATGCATCCATAGTTACGTAATTCCTTGCACAGTCTGCACTGTTTATTTCATAATGCGTAGGGGAAAAATCAATCGAAAAAACATGTAAAGACTTGACTAGACCACTGAAGGATCTTTTTAACTAGATTAATGAACGATCTTTTTAACTAGATCAACACATGATCTTCTTAACTAGACCGTCGTATGATCTCTTTAAATAGACCACTAAAGGATCTTTTTAACTTTGAATCAAATAATCATTTTGAAATAGCACTTTGGAATCTAAGGTTCTTACTATTTGCATAGAAAAGCCCCTT
This sequence comes from Helianthus tuberosus, assembly GCA_030545235.1. NCBI lineage: Eukaryota > Viridiplantae > Streptophyta > Magnoliopsida > Asterales > Asteraceae > Helianthus > Helianthus tuberosus. Next base: position 165,459,259 of record CM060423.1, on the reverse strand, counting down.
AAGGAATTTAAGATAGCACTTTGAGTATCCTTTTGAGAATTAACATATGAAAATATGGAAGATTCTACCAGGACTTAGATAGCGAGCTTTAGAATTACAAATAAACACATAATCTCATAATCGTGTATTCGTTAATTTAGTTATTAGCTCGTTCGTTAATTTGAATTAATGCATTTAAAGTACACCAGAAATCCAATCATGGACTTTAATTGGTACTTTAAATATCCCCAAGAATCTAACTATGAAGATAGAAAGACCTTATTAGGATTTGGCTTTGTTTGTATCGTATCATTCGTATTAGAACACATAAGGAATCCAATTAAGGACTCACGATAGTACCTTTTGATATCAAATCAGGGATTCAAAATGGTACTTGAAGTATCTGTTTAAGGATTTTTGTAACTTGTACCGTGTACTATGTTTCTTAAAAAAACGAGTACTTGGGATTTTCAGGGAGATCACAAGTGATCAGAAAATGAAAGAATCACACGAGTAGTTTGTTTTGTAAGGAACACAGTTCCTTGGTGTCGGCATCATAGGGGTATGTCAGACATACACACAATCGTATTAGTTTCGTAAAATAAAAATTGAAACAACAAATTTTATTTATATAACAGCTGAATTGTTTCAAACATCAAAAGATAACAAACAAGGAAATACAAAAGTCTAATTGTTCACTGCTGCATTGTCGTTTGCGTTTGCCTCGTTTATGTTAAACACTCGTCCACGCGTTGGATTTACGTTAACAAGTCTTGGGAAATTGTTTCGGTAGTGAGTAAGATCACCACAGTTATAGCACGACCCAGGTGGAAACTGTGCTTGAGCAGCCGCAGGATTTGCAGCAGCTTGGTTTTGATTTGCATAACGACATGTATTGACCAGATGTCCCAATCGCCCACAGTGGGTACATTTGTGACACTGTGTTTGCTCCAGATAATGACGGTTGCATTTGTTGCACAAAGGTAGTACCAACATAGTTTTTCCTTGTACGAGGTTGTGCTGGCTGGTTTGGTGTAACCTGATTGTTTTGAGCAACTACAACGAAGTTTTGTGAAGCCTTACGCTTCTTCAACTTTTTCGAAGACTCAGTCTGTTTATCCTTCGGTTTTTCTTGTGTAGACTTGTCAGATGGTTTCGGGTCGCCCTTTCGAAAAAGTTTACCTTTCCTGATCTGGGATTCAGTCACGGTAGTAGATAGTTCAATGGCCTGTCTGACGGTAGTAGGGTTGCTACCAGTAACGATATCCTGAACTGGGTCAGGGAGACCATCAATGTACTTTTTGATCGCCTTATCCAAAGGTGTAACCATGGTAGGACATAACAGGCTCAGTTACTTATAACGGTCAGTGTAGGCTCGATGTTCACTGCTGTCTTGCTTAAGATCGTCAAATTCCCTTTCCAAAGCTCTGAGTTCATGGCGAGGACAGAACTCCTTCATCATTAGAGCTTGAAGCTCTTCCCAAGTTTGTGCCATTGCCACATCGGCACCCCTATTCCTCATTACACCGTTCCACCATGTAAGTGCTCTTTTCTAAAATACGCTCGATGCAAATTCAACCTTTCACTTGTTTGGGCATTGTACATAACGAAACGTGCTTTCGAGACTCTCAAACCATTGTAGGAGCCTAGTGGCCCCTTCAGACCCAGTAAATGTGAGTTGCTTAGCTGAATTGAATGTCTTATAGTTGCACGGAGCATTGTTGTTATTGTTGTTGTTTGCTTGGTTTACTTGGGTTATCAGGTTTGGGAGTACAGCAGTGATTTGCTGAGTGATAATAGCTACGAGTTTGGCGTTATTTTGAGGTTGTGCATCACGTCGAGGAGGCATATTCTAAAAGAGCAAAGAAACATGAAAAGAAACGAGTGAGATGATATCGGATTGTAAGAATTGAATGCTGAAAGGAATATCGACAAAGCATAAAGATTGTGATCATTTGTTCATTACTTAAAACAAACAGAGGACACTGTGACTAATCAAAGTAAATGGGTCATACTAATGTATCGCGAAGACATGCTTTAGCCTATAAGTGGACACTCACCCCAAGTGTTCCCAGGTAAGAGTGGCTGGTCCGATTATGTGGATTTGTACGAACACTCTAGCCTTAGACAGAAAACTCAAGGTACAGGCATCCACCCTTCCAGATTGCACGTGTTCACATTATTTAGACCCAAACTTTGACGAGATTTTGAAAACTTTGGAGGTTCAAAACCTTATAATAAATCACCTAAAAAGAGATGATTGGTTTTAAAAAACGGATTTGTAATTTGAGTTCTTGTTTTGGTTGTCACCTATAGATAGGCGACGGTATTGTTTTAAAACTAAACACAAGATAACTTGTGTTAGGGTCCTAGGAAGGTTATAGTCTAGTTCGAAGCATTACTAATAACCTAATTCCCTATAACCTTTGGCTCTGATACCAACTTTTCTGTCACACCCCGACCGCGTTAAAACAACGAAACCGCGGTGGAAACGTCAGGGAGTGTCGTAACATAATCATTGTTTCACAACCATGGATTAAATAGTTTCGTTTTATTGAATTATTGAACTCATTGTTTTATTACAAATCCAATAAATACAAATAATTGTATCTCAAATTTTAAAGTCGCTAAGGCACGAGTCCATCCTGTCACACCCCCAAAATAACACATGCGGGATCACCGCGGGGCGTGTGACGTACCAGGATCTTAGCCATCAATCACATTGAACTCATAGGTATATGTAAATAAAAACTTTCATTGATTAACAATAAGTGTTACAACGTTACAATATTTCACAGTTTACAGCGTAAGCATAATTCATTCGTTAAGAGTTTATAACCACATGTAAAAGCCATTTGTGTTGTGTTATGTTTCCATGTATCTCGACCCATGACCACTCCAGCCTCCCAGACAGCAAGTTACAGTCAATATGCACCTAAAGACTTGCAAGGCATGTAACAACGAATCAACAACAAAGTTGAGCGAGTTCATAGTTGGGTGTTCGTTTTAAGTTGTTTACGAAAACATAGTTTGTATTTAGTTGGCTTACTTGTCGTGGGGTTTACCCCATAGTTGAAAATATGATTAACCAGTTTACCCTGTTTCCCAAACATATCCATAGTTGGTGGGGGCTTTCCTTGTGAATTACCAGTTTACTGTGTTTCCCAAACCTTTTTACGATATTTAGTGGGGGCTTCCCATGTTATAAATTACTAGAATAGGTGTATCTATAGGTGTCCTTCCCAATCCGAGGACAGTGATAAGTATGAGATTACGTAGGTTTTACGTAAGTGCCCTTCCCAATCCGAGGACAGAGGTACGTATGAGAATACGTAGGTTTTTGCCCAGGCGTCCTTCCCAATCCGAGGACAGTGGTACGTAGGTTTTACGTAGGTTTTAACATTGGTGTCCTTCCCAATCCGAGGACAATGGTATGTAGGTTTTACATAGGTTTTAGCACAGGCGTCCTTCCCAATCCAAGGACGGTGGTAAGTAGTCTAGTAGTGATGAAAGTATGAGTAGTCATTCAATCCCATTCCCAACCCACCGGGAATCCCATGCCTTGGAAAGAGTGTGAACTCACCATGGTTTGCTCGGTAAGATTAGTTACTTGTTTAACAGTTGACCATAGAGGTCCTAACATGGTTACCAATAATAATCAGTCTCAGGTACACATAATCCGCGTGTTACACATACAGTTAATAGACGTATTCCTTGTTCACATAATACACAGTCATTGTTCATGTAGCACACTCATGCAATTATAAGTCATAACAGTTAACCCATTATCATCGACTAGTCACTTAGCACGTGATGGCCCACCGAGGCTTTGGCCCACACGTTGTGGTTGTACTAGATTTCCGATCTCATTTACAAACTTAGCTCAAATGCTAACTTTCGTTTACAAATAAAACTATTAACGACCTAGAACATATTATCGCATACATACATACTTTACTCGAATACACTACATGCCCAACTAATAAACATGTGTGGCCCATTACTTAAGCAAGGCCCGAACAAAAAGTGGGTGGCCCGGCTTCCGAAACAGCCCCTGCGAGGATGTTACCTCGCACTGTTATCCAGCCCCAGTAGGTGTGCTCTAATTCTCATCAAGTTTCATATACTCACCACGGTTTACATAACTATCATATGATTTTTATTTATCATAAATCATGGACTCAATATTTGATCATCAGTAATATTTGACATTCAAGAACAAAAATCAATTGGCCCAATAGCACAACCATTATTTAACTAAGGGACCCTAGTTCCTTGTCATAAGATCGGAGCACTTAACCAGATTCATCACTAACAGTCCACTAGTTTAGGTTCATAACACAATTCTTCATAATCAACAGGTAACATATATTCATCACCCTATTCAGATTCTGCAATTAAACCATCCATCATTCAAATCACTGTTTTCATGCAACAAATCATCATAAACTCAGCTATATCATATAAAGATATGGTTAACACGTTCAGATCGGGTCACATGTAATCATCGATTTATTATCATCTTGTAAAGTCTTAATTAACAACTAGCATGTAAATGAATCATATATAATAACAATCATGTAAAGTAATGTCTAGATCCTCGAATTTATGGCTATACACATAGCCCACAATTCATTAATTGACATTAGTATAATCAATTTTTGGATATGCAACATACCACATGGCAACCTATGGAAATCTGGACTACCACTGCCGTCAAATTGAGTAGAGGGTGATAGGTATTGACTTGTGCCACATCTTGGGAAAATAACCAACAAAAATCCATGACCATACCCTAATATGTTTATATATACGATCAAAATAATGAAGTGGGCCGATGACTAGCTTGTGTGTGTGGGCCGAAACAACCTTGGATGTTTATTATTGTTGACTTAATTGGACTACAGGTTATAAATGATCCGACAAAACTATTGCAACATATCATGTGATTGGGCTGATCATAAAGTTGTCACATGGGCTTGATAACAGACAAATGTATATACGAGCAAGGCATCACGTGAGCATTAAATGGGCTGACAACACTTAATAGTCACATGGAATCTGAATGTTATTATGTAATATGGATCGAATGAGATATTTGGATTGGATTGATAACCGATCGAGTGGTGATCCGACACTTGGACAAGAAGTTACGGGTTGTCACAACATCCCCAAGTTGAAAGAAATTTTGTCCCGAAATTTAGCACATGGTTATTGAGGGAGATAGTTAAGTTGCGTGGTTTCCTGGTTTTCCTGGGGTGTCACATCATCCCCCCGTTGGTTTGGAATTTCATCCCGAAATTCCGCAGTAGCTTCAGCCTCAGTAGTGGTTTCACATTTGTCGAACAACTGGGGATACTTGTGTTTCATTCGGTCTTCTCGTTCCCAGGTAAACTCTGGGCCACGACGGGAGTTCCATCGAACTCGAACAAGAGGTATTCTGGTACGCTTGAGAATCTTAATGTCTCGGTCTGTAATCTCTACAGGTTCCTCGATAAATCGCAACTGATCGTCGATAGTGAGTTCCTTGAGAGGATCTATGAGGGTCTCATCTGACAGATATTTCTTCAGATTCGACACATCCAATACGTTGTGAACTCCGCTGAGTTCTGCAGGTAGATTCAGCTTGTAGGCCACCTTGCCAATTTTCTCAATGATTTCGAAGGGTCTAACCTATCGCGGGTTGAGTTTGCCTCATTTACCAAAACGGACTACACCCTTCCAAGGTGGGACTTTAAGTAGCACTCGATCCCCATCCTGGAACTCGAGTGGTTTCATGCGCTTATCAGCGTAGCTTTTCTGACGGTCACGAGCTGCCACCATTCGTTGTCGTATCTGAGCAATCTTCTCTGTTGTCTACGACGAGTTCTGGGCCAGTGATTTGGCTGTCGCCAACCTCTGCCCAACAAAGGGGTGATCGGCACTTCCGTCCATACAATGCCTCAAACGGAGCAGCCTGGATGCTTGTGTGGTAACTGTTGTTATACGAAAACTCCACTAAAGGGGAGGCAGGTTTCTCCGACCGCTGCCAGAGTCGCTTTCACGTGCTCGAAGCATGTCTTCCAGAGTTTGGATGGTGTGTTCAGTCTGCCCATCCGTTTGGGGATGATATAAAGTGCTCATGTCTAAATGCGAGCCAAAGGATTTGTGCGCCGCTTGCCACAAATCAGATGCAAATCGTGGGTTTCGATTAGAGGTAATGAAGGTTGGCACCCCATGCCTAGCAACCGCTTCCTTTAGATAGATGTCTGCAAGTGTAGAAACTTATCCGTTTCTTTGATGGCTAGAAAGTGTGCTGGTTGCGCAAAACAATCAATGAGTATCCAGGTAATGTTGTTTCTGTTTCGAGTTGTATGTAGACTATCGACCAAATCCATGGTAGTCCGTTTTTATATCCATGTGAGTGTTGCTGGTTGCTAATGCTACACCTTGACTATCCACAAGTCGGTCCATCATTCACATAGTTAACTGGATGAGCCTTCATGTCTGATTATCAGTACAAGGTTTGTAAATCCTAATGCCTCTCATCAAAACCCAGGCGGCTAGAATGTCGAAACTGGTGTGCTTGCTCAACGTGAGTTCCCTACAGTTGCCATGTAATGAGACCCACATTCGTTTCATGAAGTAGCGGGTATCGTCCGACCTGTCAAAGGTTGCTTCTCCATGCCCAGCATGGGTTCAACTTGAAAATCCACTTACTTGAGTTCTCTAGTTTGAACAGAACGAGTCTGATCAGATAAGCTAGAGTCGATGGTGAGCTGCAAAGCTCGTGCACGTTCAAGTTTCATAGCTGCAATCGTCCTAAAGTTCCCTCCAGCGATGCCATTAACTGATTTAGTTCTGTCGAAGCCAAAGTACATGGGAGGCCCTTGTGATCGGTCTAAATAACGCATCTGGTACCGTCCAAGTAATGCCTCCATCTAAAATTCCAAGGCCACGTTATCATTGCCAGTTGTGCGTCGTGCAGTTCCTCTTTGTAACCCCATCATGTAAGTCGCCACTCTCTCGTGTTGCGTCGGTGTGCACTGAGACTCTGATTCGGGCCACTGTGGTGTACCACTAAACCACCCGCACACTCGGGTAAAGACGATGCTCGGTGCATTGCAGCGTTGGAACTCGAAAGCTGAAAGGGCGTCCTCCTGTTTTGTCTTTCACGAACACAGTACCCTACTGTGCTAAAGAGATTTAAGCTGTGTGACCTTCAAAATCCTGTGGGTAAGCTGCGATAGTATTTAGTGAAACCAAGGAATTGCTGCATCCCTGAAGGAATCTTAGGTATCAATCAGTTCCTAACAAGATGCATTTCAGCGAGATCCACGAGTATTCCCACTCCGTTGGTTACCTGATCAAAATGCATGACTTCGCACGTAATGGCTCCTCCCACAGAAGCGCTGAAATAGGATACATATACCACCCATGGTGTTCCTTTCTCCTGGTCATGATTCAGAACGTCGTCAATAAATATGGTTGATTCATGTGATCCCTGAAGTTGCTGATGTGTTGTTCAATTCAATGATCATGGTATACAAAGTTAAAATGGCTGCATCGCGTTCGACATGCTGTTGTAGGAACATGCTCCCCCTTGAACTTCCATCTGGTGATAGCTCACTCGTTAGTCACTCCTCGAATGGGGCTTGATCTTCGCAGCTGGTCAACAGGTTGCCAATACATGGTCGAGGCAAGTCATTCCTAACTGCCACCTTACTAAGTTCTCGATAATCAGTACACATAGGAAAATTCATGGATCTAACTGGGGCTCCCCAAAGCGAAAAACTAGGTTCAACCAAAACTCCTGTTCAATAACCCCTGTAGTTGATTAACACAGCTCTTGCAACCCTCCTGGTGCAGGACGGTAAGAGTACGAGAAATCAGGGCTGCCTCTGACCTGATACTGATTTGATACTCCTCCGGACGATGTAAGGGTACACCTGATAGTTCTTCTGGTAGCACATAGGTAGAAATCACGAACAAAGGGTGGATCCTCGATCCTCTTTTTCTTAGCCTTATCATCAATAATAAGTGCTAACATGGCGGGATAATCCTTCCGTGGACACTTCCAAGCTTTCATTGCCGAATTGACGCCAACCTTTGCACAACTCTGACGTGTTAGAACAGATAACAATCCTCCACTAGGAGAGGGATACGTAGAATATTCTCTTCACAGGGTACATCTATCAAGAACAACAGAAGAAAGGTCGATGTCGAACACTTGTTCCACAAGATTGAGTTTGCATCCCCACGATCATATGAGGTTCCATTGTCTTGCCATCAGACGATACCACAACAGGTTCAAATTCAAGGAGCATCAGGGTCAAACAGAACAGAGACGAAGCGATTAGCTACTCATACTAGCTACCATGTTGCTATAGTCCTGGCGTCGCCCACGCCAACTCTAAATGCCCTCCCATGAGCATCATTTCTAGTGTTGCTGTTTTCATTACAAGGATTTCAAGTATTGTCATTGTTCCTTTGGTCGTTGTCTTCTTAACTTAACCACGGCCAATCTAGGTTGTAGGCAACCTTTATTTCCATGCTGTCGGCTAGGGTTACGAATACCTTGTTGTTGATGTGGCTCCTACTCCCAATGTCGTTGCTTGAAACGAAGCCCTACGACTCTTCACCATCAAAGTCCATCTTTTCCCCTTCCGAGCCACGTCCTAAAGCGCTACTCACTGCTGGAAATTACACATTCCACGTTATAATCGATTGTCATTGCTTATGTCCCGATTGATTCGTAGGAGTTGACTCCCATGAGTCGCTGACAAGGGTTAAGGATTCGATTGAATCCAATTCGCTGGTGCTTGTTGCCGGTAATCAGGGTCGTCAAAGTACTGAGGTCTGTATAGTACTACGCTCTTCCTCCTGTCCATCGATGTTGCAAGTTGCTTGAGTAATACACGGTCTGTTACGAGGGTATCCCAGAAGTGATCACACTTTGGGATCTAAGATGTCAATACATGAGTTCCAGTAAACAAAGAGGAGTAAGAAAGTTATCGATCAATCATTCGACGCTGCGACATCCAACTCGGGGACGTTCGTATAAGCACCTAACATTCTACCTGGTTCGCTAGGTGTTCAGATGGGTGTTCAGGTAATACTCGATAGCATCGAGATTCGAAAGGATCCAAGGATGAATGAAAAGTTCACGTTCGAGTAGGGGACAATCACTGCTATGACCCCTATAGGTTTATTATGTTTCACATTGGTCAAATAACGGAACGGAACCCCTTTTCCACTTGTTAAGAGTCACTGGGACTCGCATGCACCCCTCTTTATTATTATGTGTGCACCCACAATAATATTGCGATTTGCATGCTCATCTCAATTCCTCCTAACTCATGTCAAATGGTTCCGCAAACTCAGATGTCAAACGGAGGTCGTCAAAGTAATAAGATCACAAAAATTCAAGGAATATGGCATACTATCAACACATCATATGGTAAGCAAGCAATCCATGCCATCATGCTATAGTGACGAGTGTGTGTGTGTGTTCGTATGTTTCGTCACGTAATGTATGCAACAAATAAGAAAGACGAACCTTGCAATCTGGAGCTGAGTGTCATGGTCGTATTCACATTTTCAGAACTGGTCGGTTATAGTCTGATTTTATGAAAACGTTTTTCCCCTTTTTTAAAACCAAGTTCACTATAACCAATGGCTCTGATACCAATCTATCACACCCCCAAAATACCACATGCGGGATCACCGCGGGGCGTGTGACGTATCCATAGTTGGTGGGGGCTTCCCTTGTGAATTACCAGTTTACTCTGTTTCCCAAACCTTTTTACGATATTTAGTGGGGGCTTCCCATGTTGTATATTACTAGACTAGTTGTATATATAGGTGTCCTTCCCAATCCAAGGACAGTGATAAGTATGAGATTACGTAGGTTTTACGTAAGTGCCCTTCCCAATCCGAGGACAGAGGTACGTATGAGAATACATAGGTTTTTGCACAGGCGTCCTTCCCAATCTGAGGATAGTGGTACGTAGGTTTTACGTAGGTTTTAACACTGGTGTCCTTCCCAATCCAAGGACAATGGTACGTAGGTTTTACGTAGGTTTTAGCACAGGCGTCCTTCCCAATCCGAGGACGGTGGTAAGTAGTCTAGTAGTGATGAAAGTACGAGTAGTCATTCAATCCCATTCCCAACCCACCGAGAACCCCATGCCTTGGAAAGAGTGTGAACTCACCTTGGTTTGCTCGGTAAGATTAGTTACTTGTTTAACAGTTGACCATAGACGTCCTAACATGGTTACCGACAATAATCAGTCTCAGGTAAACATAATCCGCGTGTTACACATACAGTTAATACACGTATTCCTTGTTCACATAATACACAGTCATTGTTCATGTAGCACACTCATGCAATTACAAGTCATAACAGTTAACCTAGTATCATCGACTAGTCACTTAGCACGTGATGGCCCACCGAGGCTTCGGCCCACACGTTGTGGTTATACTAGATTTCCGATCTCATTTACAAACATAGCTCAAATGCTAACTTTAGTTTACGAATAAAACTATTAACGGCCCAGAACATATTATGCGCATACATACATACTTTACTCGAATACACTACAAGCCCAACTAATAAACATGTGCGGCCCATTACTTAAGCAACGCCCGAACAGAAAGTGGGTGGCCCGGCTTCCGAAACAGCCCCTGCGAGGATGTTACCTCGCACTCCCAGTAGGTGTGTTCTAATTCTCATCAAGTTTCATATACTCACCATAGTTTACATAACTATCATATGATTTTTATTTATCATAAATCATGGACTCAATATTTGATCATCAGTAATATTTGACATTCAAGAACAGAAATCAATTGGCCCAATAGCACAACCATTATTTAACTAAGGGTCCCTAGTTCCTTGTCATAAGATCAGAGCACTTAACCAGATTCATCACTAACAGTCCACTAGTTTAGGTTCATAACACAATTCATCATAATCAACAGGTAACATATATTCATCACCCTATTCAGATTCTGCAATTAAACCATCCATCATTCAAATCACTGTTTTCATGCAACAAATCATCATAAACTCAGCTATATCATATAAAGATATGGTTAACACGTTCAGATCGGGTCACATGTAATCATCGATTTATTATCATCTTGTAAAGTCTTAATTAACAACTACCATGTAAATGAATCATATATAATAACAATCATGTAAAGTAATGTCTAGATCCTCGAATTTATGCCTATACACATAGCCCACAATTCATTAATTGACATTAGTATAATCAATTTTTGGATATGCAACATACCACATGGCAACCTATGGAAATCTGGACCACCACTGCCGTCAATATGAGAAGAGGGTGATAGGTATTGACTTGTGCCACATCTTGGGAAAATAACCAACAAAAATCCATGACCATACCCTAATATGTTTATATATACGCTCAAAATAATGAAGTGGGCCGATGACTAGCTTGTGTGTGTGGGCCGAAACAACCTTGGATGTTTATTATTGTTGACTTAATTGGACTGCAGGTTATAAATGATCCGAGAAAACTATTGCAACATATCATGTGATTGGGCTGATCATAAAGTTGTCACATGGGCTTGATAACAGACAAATGTATATACGAGCAAGGCATCACGTAACATTAAATGGGCTGACAACACTTAATAGTCACATGGAATCTGAATGTTATTATGTAATATGGATCGAATGAGATATTTGGATCTGATTGATAACCGATCGAGTGGTGATCCGACACTTGGACAAGAAGTTACGGGTTGTCACACATCCTATGTGTAGCATGCATCAACAATCATCACATAGCAGCACCTGAAACATATGTGAAAATAGGTACGTCAGCATAAAAATGCATGTGAGTAACATAGGATTTGTGTATTAGATTCATGGCTTTGGATAACACAAGAAGATGTTTTATGTTTTCAAAAATAGCCATGAATCCTTGTAGAAGTTTTGTTTCTAAAATGCGTCATTTTGGTAAAATGTTTATAGTATATACAAAATATACTTTGGTTTTGAGATAAGCGGATGAGTAGTATATCTAAATATACTTTAGTTTTGAAATAGTTAAATATATAGTATATTAGAATATACTTTAGTTTTGAAAGTAACAGATTCGGTAGTATATCACAAGTATACTTTGGTTTAAGAATGAAAAACATTGGTAGTATAATACATTATACTTTGGTTTTGTAAATAACATATCAACTTATGTTTTGGTTTGAAAATAGCATATCAACTATGCTTTGGTAGTATATCAACATATACTTTAGTTTATGAAATAACGATGTCGGTAGTATATCAACTATACTTTAGTAAATAATATCACGTTGGTAGTATGTCGGAACATACCTAAACCGTGGTTTGGTAATATATTAAACTATATTTTAGTAAACAATAGCAAATCAAATTATACTTTAGCAAACAGTATCACGTTGGTAGTATATCGAAATATACCAGATATCGCGATTTGGTAATACATTCAAACCTTAGTGCATCAAACTACACTTTAGAGACTATAGAAATACCACAAAGGCAAATTCTATTTGGTTAAAATTTGGTTTCTGACATTCCATACAACAGGAATGGGGTGTCTAGTCCTATAGCGCTATATCGTACTACCAATCGGCTTGATCATTGTTAATGAATGTATAAGTAAACATATGAACAAACAAATAGTCGTAACAAAATTTGGAAATCAGTGTTTAAACCATGGATAATAGTTCAATTCGTCAAAAGATAGTTCTATGCATGTGTAATCATATAGTCGAAATCATGAAAATAGCGTATCGGCACATATGTATCACCCCAAAACATTTGAAAACGTAAAAGAGGGGACTATGTACTCACTTGAGATTGTAAGTATCCTCGATTAAGTGTCCTAACAAAGCTTGGAAATCAAGGAATCAAGTGGCACCTAGTATGGAATCTCTTTATTAACAATCGGTACCTAGATCGGAAGATCGGGTAGAATGAGGCTTCATAAACCAAATGAGTATTGGAACTCATGTGATATGGTTTAAAAAAGTCTACATTCTAAATCGGAACCTATCCTAAGTGCTTTCGACCCGTTACGACCCATTAAGGTAGCTTATGCTACTTTAACGCGTCGTTAGCGCGAATGCGCGTTCGAGATGCCTAACTTGTCATATGACAAGTATTATATGCCCTAACATGATTAAATATGTTTCATAATCAGATTAAACGACAAAAATTAAGTTACATTTGCTTAAATACCAATTATGCATGAAAAGGGCATTTTGGTCATTTACCTAAGGCATATAAACTACCTATCATACAACTAATTAAACTATGTGACCATAAGGTATAACCTCAGAAGGTTATTCCCTATAAAACTATGGTCACTAAACATGCTTGGTCGGATCCTAACAATCGACCAAACGGGTCGAGTTCGAAAGTCTAAGCGGTTGTCAAGACCGCTTGACTTACGACCCTATACAAGCACTAGACTAAAAGTGACGAGTTAAACATGTTAAAACAAAGTGTTTAACTAAGTTAGAAAACAGGTTTTGATATCAAAACAAAGTGTTTTGATACCCAAGGATAGTTTCATCTCAAAATGCGCATAAACGGCATTTTGACCGAAACTTTGACTCGTCACTTCGTCTAATCAACGTGGTAATCAGTAGGTATAGTCATAAGGGGCTATAACCATCGTGATTACGCTCACGTTGCAAAGTTAGAACGAACCTTGTGTTGACCAATTCATTGTCAAAGCAGAAAGTCAAACACTGTTTGACTTTCATGCTTGAAAAGCATAAGAAGCATGAAAGAAGCTTACAAAAGGTCAAAGCAATGAAGAATTTGATCTAAAATACTCAAGTATGAAGCTAAGGCTTCAACTTAGAGCAAATTCAGATCAAATGTGTGAGAAATGAGTGAAGATCAAGTGGGTATTTATAGGAAGTCTTGAGTTTACAAGATCTTGACATGTGTTTTTGCAAGAATCAAAGCTTAATCTCAACCCTCCACTTGTAGGACACGGTTTACAATACAATGGGGATCCAATACTAGCTCAAGGTATTGTGAAAATTGCACAAAAGACCCTGAAAATCAAGCTGGTTCCTGAAAACTGAGTTACTGATTTCTTGCTCTATCACGTGGCGTGCCAGGGGTCCCTGGTCTTGGCGCATGGCGCGAGGGAGCTCGGTTTGAAGTTTCCACTTTTGGCAGAACAGGTCCCTCCATGCTTAAAACTTGATTTTCGGCATGTTTAAGCCCCGTTAACCCCATTTCAAGGCTCTAAAATGAAGTTAAAGTATAGGGAACTTAAAATATTCTTGAAAACATCTTGGATGTCGGTTCGTTTGTTCGTACGGTTGCGTTGTTCGGTTAATTATGACGGAAACTCGAGCGGACGCGAAAACTATCCAAATTACGTTATGAGTGGTATTTTTGCATTCCAATCACTAAAATAAAATATTTTAATGATTACAAAAATTTTTGGATGTCCGGATATGTTCAGAACGTAAGATATGCGCGAAAATGCAAACTTATGCATTTTTTGACGCTTTCAGTCCCTGTTTGATCTAAAAGTTTATTTTCGCATACCGAACCCATCAAAGCCTATTTCTAAGCTTTGTAAAGGATATTTAGGGTATGTTTAACTTATGATCAAGTTCCGGAATGTTTGTTACTATATAAATCGACGTAGTTTCACAGTTTAACACAAATAGTCCCTGTGATCAAATAAACTTGTTTTCGACACACCAAACCATCCAAAACTTATTTCTAAGTTATGTAAAGGTTACTTAAGGTATGTTAAGCCTATGTCACTATTCCGAAGTCTTTGTCGCGTTAAACAGATTACGTTTATGCATCAGTTCGCATATAACCTTCCAGAAAGCGATTTAATACTCGAAATCGAACAAGAATTAATATGTGCAAATTATACACATATTTATACAAATCCCAAGTATAAAACATAACATTTCATTGGTTTTGTATTTGTTTGATGGTCATAGTGAGATAAATGTCACAAATTGTACTTCGCGAATCCAAAATTCGCACTTTGAGAACTTAGCATAGAGCTTTTCCTTCTTTAATAGTTCCAGAATGGCTCTGAGATGTTGCTCGTGCTCTTCCTTCGTCCGTGAATAAATCAGGATATCGTCGATAAATACAATCACAAATTTATCGTGCTATGGCTTGCACACACGATTCATCAAATCCATAAACACTGTTGGTGCGTTAGTCAATCCGAACGGCATCACGAGGAACTCGTAATGTCCATAACGCTGAACGCAGTTTTTGGTATACTTTCTTCTTGAATCCGTAACTAATGATAACCCGATCGAAGATCAATCTTGGAGTAGTAGCTCGATCCTTGCAGTTGGTCGAATAAATCATCAATCCTCGGTAGTGGATACCGATTCTTGATAGTTAACTTGTTCAGCTCCCGGTAGTCGATACACATGCGAAAGCTACCATCCTTCTTCTTGACGAACAACACTGGAACTCCCCAAGGCAAGAAGCTTGGCCTTATAAATCCCTTATCCAATAACTCCTGAAGCTGCGTGGATAACTCTTGCATCTCTGATGGCGCAAGTCGATATGGTGCCTTGGCCACAGGTGCGGTGCCTGGAACCAATTCAATGTGGAACCCGAGTTGTCTCTGCGGAGGAAATCCTGGCAAGTCTTCGGGGAAGACCTAAGGATATTCCCTTACCACAGGGATATCTTCAAGCTTCGGCTCTTCGTCTTCCTTATCCACTACATGAGCTAAGAAGGCAATGCATCCTTTACGTAGACACTTCTTCGCTTTCATACAATTGATAATCTGCAAGGGCGTAGCATGCTTCTATCCGTGAATCACAATTGTCTCTTCATTTGTCATCGGAATGCGAATGACCTTCTCATGGCACACTATTTCTGCACGGTTGCTAGACAACCAATCCATCCCGACCACGACATCAAAACATCCCAAGTCAACTGGTAGAAGATCTATTGAAAACTCACGCTCTCCAAGATCCAAAATACAACCTCTAATCACCTCATTCGCTTCTACTAGCTTTCCATTAGCCAGTTCTATCGAATATGGGACGTCTAACTTACTTGCAACTAAACCAAGTATATTCTTAAAGTCTAGGGATACGAAGCTAAAATCGGCACCAGTATCAAATAACACAGATGCATAACGTTGATTAAGAGGGAACGTACCAGTAATCACGTTTGGATCCTAGCGTGCTTCCCTGGCGCCAATGGTGAACACCCTTCCACGGGCTTGATTATTTTTATGACAATCCTTCCTGAAATGCCTACGTCACCGCAGTTAAAATAGCCCTGACCACGTCCCTGATCATTACCATTTCCGCCCTGATAGTTGTTGTTGTTGTTTCCTCCATGATTTCCATTACCAGCCTGATTCCCATATCCACCACGATTCCCGTTTCCTCTTAAATTACCATTTCCTCCCTGGTTTCGATTTCCCGTCTGATTTCCATACCCACCACGGTTTCCATTACCACCTTGACCTCCATTTTCATGTCCAGCGCCATACCAACACGTCTCCTTGGCATGCCCCACTTTGCCACAGTTATCACATTTTCCATACCTGCACCGCCCGGTATGATGACGTTGGCAGTTGTCGCACTTAGGTAGGGTGCCCATATACCCTTTTCCTTTGTTCTCAACATTAGTTGCGCCAGTCTATGCCTCAGCTGGCTGGTTAGTGTCCCTACGCCTGTTGGCATGGTTGTTCACTCGGGTGCCTTTCTTGAAATTAGTGAACTTTCTTTTCTTATCCCCTGATGACTCCACACGAGTCTTCTTCTTTTAGTTTCAGAGATCGAAAACTTTCCCAAACGAATTGCTTCCTCAGTAAGCGCCACACTTAAGTCAATAGCCTCAAAAATAGTTGGAGGCTTGGAAGCTGTCACCATGCTCAGAATCTGAGGTGCCAATCCCCAGATAAAACGTTTAATCCTTTTAAACATCGGCTCCACCAAATATGGAACAACTCTCGACAAATCATGAAATCTCTGAATATATTCCGCCACCTTCGGACCATCCATTTTCAAGTTCCAGAATTCCGTTTCCAACTTCTGGATCTCCGCTCGAGAACAATACTTTTTACGCATTAACTCCTTCAGTTCATCCCACGTCAATGCGTATGCAGCTGCTTCACCCAAAGTCTGAACCTTTAGGTTCCACCACGATAGCGCTCTGTGACAACCCTCACCAAACTAGGTATCCGTACGAATTAATTAATATTTAATTACTGCTTAATTACTGTGCTTGCTTACAGTTGTGATTAAACTGCTACTTGAATTCTGATACATACATGTACATGCATCATACTTTATTACTGTCACTCTATTATTTACACACAAACAACAGTGACAACCTTGATGCACAAAAGCACAGTAGCACAATGAATGGATAACCCAGTAAACATGCTGATATAGCCAGCATCAGACAGGCACTGTCTCTGAGGCCGGTATGAGCCGGGAATAGTTTACTACACTAGTAGGGAGTGTAGGGAGGTGAGGATTGTAGAACTGCGTCACTAGGTGATTGTTATAGTGACCGGATGTGCCTAAAACGTACTTTAAGTACAAAAATTCTGCACTTTCATACAAAATTCAGCATTTAAGTTAACTAGTAAAGTGCAAGAACATGTAAAAATAATACTAGACACTTTTCAAAGTGTCGGGAATTCATCGTGTCACTAAAACAAATATTAACGACACTTTAAATGCTTATTTAGCACTTTTACGGATTAATATCCAACCGAACAACCGGACTTTACCCGGAACATAAAAATATTGTCAATAACATTGTTTTTCCTTTTCTGAGCCAGTTAGGGTCCTCGAATACCCTAACACCCGTTATATTACATAACACACTATTACACTAATCTAGTAACTAATTAATCACCTAACTAATTCCACTAGAACACTTAACTATCAAGTTCAAAATAAACCAAATGCCCCCCCCCCCCTATGAACCGATTCGGTTCCCCCTAGGGAACATCCACCACAACTTTTGATTATTTTAATCCAACTTGTTTTATATCTAGAGGACATTATATCCCATGGTTAATCAATATGGAATGGTCTTTAAATTAGAACAAAGGTCCATCACATGCACATATTCACCAACTCAAAAATTCCACTCTTTCTTTCCCTCTTGGCTACTCTCGGCCGAACCCACACACAACCATCCACCCATCATTCAATTTCAATCTTGCAATTCCACTCACACACAAAGGTGAAAGGTCACATACGAGGAGGCTCGGTGCTTACGGAATCGCAAGGACCTCACTACGTTGCTTTTATCCACATTGTTTTCGCTTGATTTCTTCCCTAGCCTTGAGCTAGTTGTAAGTGATTCTAAACACCCTCTTGATCTTGTCTAAAGTGGTTAATAAGAAGTTTAACAGATAAAAATCATAAACACTAAAGATCAAAGCTTAAAGTCTTGCTAGAAGGATGAACTTGATGGTTAATGAGTAAAAATTAGTGTAAAACTCATAAATCTTGTTTAGTTATGATTGTTTTATGTTGTTTATTGCTAGTGTTGGAATGGATTGTCATCTAACCATGCTAGTTCCTGTTCATGGAACACGAACTAGTGTTATGATAAATAGAAAAGTTACAAGATGACAAACCCTTTCATACGGAAACATGAACTTGTGTAAAAACGATTTTCTTATGAAATGGAGTTCTAAACTAGTAGATCTAAGGATCTACAAGTGGTATTTTTGAAGAACCAAGTGTATGATGAAATCATGTTTAAAAAGCCGGATCTTTCTTGAAATAAAGACATTTTTGTGAACCAAAAAGTGTGTAGACACTTGTGTAACGAAAGGATTTAACAAAGAAATATTTTTGTAATTTTTGACCAAGAAGATGTAAACTTGCATTTTCTATAAAAATAAGATTTTCAAGAAACCAATTTTATTTATAAAGATAGAAAGATCTACTAAAAGTGTTGGAAGATTACTACGTATTTTCACATAACTTAAAAGTTCATGTGTTTGCGATTTATACTTGCTTTGACTGGTTTAATGTTTGAATATTGTTTGTTGATGATTGGAAATTGGTTGATTGAAATTTTAAAAGAAAATGATACGCTTGTAAGCGTGGCCACCTCCAGTTACAGAGGAAACTCTAGCGAAATTTTTCCAGAAAATAACACTTAGAATATTTTTTGTGACAAGTGTTATGAATATATTTTTTTGACTTGTTTTCCAAACAAACTTCGCCATGATTTTTATTACAAGGTAACCAAGTGTCGGAGGTGGAATTTTCGTAAATAAAACCTGTTAAATATATATTGAGAATATATATTTTATGATAAAACACTTGTGAGAAATTATGATTATTTTGTGAACTATATGAATATTATTTTTAGGGTAAAAATAATATAACTGGAATACATTGTGAAAGCACGACTCCAAAATAATAACAACGCTATCACAAATAAATATTTAAGTTACACCGGTATTATTATTACCACGCGAACTGTAAAATGTAACTTACGTATTTTTCGGAAAAATACTCTTAAATGTGTATTTTGACAAAATATTATTTTGGAAATTGTACAAAGTAAAATATAATATTTTTGGGAAAAATATGTATATTTTGGAGATAGAATATTTTAGATAAGGGAATAAAAATATATTTATTTAAGTGAGACTTAATAATATATTTTTGGAATTATAAAAACGCACATGTATCGAAACCCCCATCCTTGGGAAGGAATATAATTATAAATAATTACGAAGTGTAAATACGAAATGGTTGCCTAACTATTTCCCAAAAACGTTAAACCTTAAGCCAAGGCATGGGCGTCCGTCTAATAGAAGTTAGTACGTGTAGGTCGTCAAGCAGCAGGTTATTTGGGAGATACTACTTCAAGACGCACTTCAGTGAGTTCATGTCCCCCTTTTCTCTTAACTGTTTTCAGTTTTTATACTTCGGGGGTGAAATACATGTTACTATGATTACGAATACTTTTTACATGGTATGGTTAGCGTAAGGAGGGTTACTACTTAGATCATGTGAGTGGGTAGGCGGGAACTGAAGGCCATCAATCCTCATTGTAGGACCGAGGGACATTAGCGGTAGATCTATCTGGGTGTAGCGAGCCCAGCCCCAGGCCCAACAGTACGGACCTCGGGGTGACTTTGTGCCCGACGCATAAATCTGTTAGGTTTGAGTTTTCCTACAGCACTTCACACATATCAATGGCCTTGCAAACCGTTGGTGATCACTTTATTTCCTTATTTGCTACATACCAGGGATTTTATACTTACAAAGGTTTTACATACTCACTTTACATGAACTCGCTCAACTTTATGTTGATTTTTCCAACTTACATGTATTTCAGGAAATTAGGATCTGGCGAAGTATGCTACGTTTTCACGCTGCGTAGGAGTTATGGGGTCATCCACGTTTAGGGATTGTGACTTTTACCTGGACGAGTCACAAGTCTTAAACGGTGTCTATTTTATGTTTATGGTTATGTCATATGAACAATGTTTTTATGGGTTGTAACTCGTTGCATGTGTCAACTTTAAACAATGTTGTGGTATTTTACTTTTAAAACTTGAATCAATGGATGATCTTCATGGTGTTATTTTCATATAGCTTGTTGTGATTAAGCTATGGTATTAAGAAGTCACACCAAATAAACCCACGCTTCCACAAAAGCTAGGGTGTGACAGCTTGGTATCAGAGCTTTGATCATCGCGAACTAGGATTCCTTCTCGAGTCTAGACTATGATCACTAGGGCTCTCATGAAAACATTTTTACATTACATACATTACGTCCAGATCCCAAGAACAAAAACTTTTTACAAACAAAAGTTGAGCATATTATTTAAAATTTTTGGTTGGTCGGGAGACCAGGGATTCAGCCGAGTGGCTTGGGAGATTCAGCCAGGGTGGCTGGGGAGGTTATGGTCGGGGGAACAGGGAGTCAGTCTGAGAGGCTGGGAGGATAGTCTAGTGGGAGTAGGAGATTCAGTCTGAGAGGCTGGGAGATTAATCTAGTGAGACTAGGAAGTTTAGTCTGAGAGACTAGGAGATTCAGTCTGAGAGGCTAGGAGGTTAGACTAGTGGGACTAGGAGAACTATATGCTTGCTTATTGGTGACTAACATGTTTATTTGATTATATGATTGATTATTTGTGCATGTGTGTGTTTGTGTTACAGACGTCATGCATTCATCAGGTACTGGGGAGTCGGACACTACAGATCCCATGGCCATAGTATCAGACGACATAGTTTCGTCAGAGCACGAGGTGTACACTTCCGATACTACCAGCACAGACGATGATGACTTCCAGCCCTTTGCGCTGCCTGATGTCGTAGCAGAGCCTGCTGATGGCCATCTTGTTGGGGACTTACCGCTCGTGGTGATCCCTGCTCCTGTGCCCCTTGCCGCTTATCCCATTGTTGATATGCCCCTCGACGTTGTCTCTGACGACGATGTCGATCTATTTGAGGAGGACCCACTTGAGGGTGAGGCCCATATTGCTGCCGGTGATATCCCACTTCTTGCTGATGCTCCTGCGGAGGAGGCTCCCGTTCATTCACCTGCACCAGACTCCTTTGAGTCTGTGGCGTCCGCACCTTCGCACGCACAGGGAGTGCAGCACCATTTACACGACGCCGACCCGGACATGGCATCATCCGCTGCACCTGCTCCTGCACACAGCCTTGAGTTCGATCATGATGTTGATGATGATTCAGATCCTATTTTTCCACCTGGCTTTGATCCGGACCAGGACACTGAGTTCGTACACTTAGACCAGCATTTGGAGGATCCTGTAGCCCCTGTCGACCCTATGTTTGCTGATCCAGCTGATTTTGAGATGGAGTTTGTTGATCCAGAGCCGGTCGTGGCCCCTGAGCCAGGCATTGCTCCTGACCCCGCATTTGCGCATAACCCTGTTCATGCCGATGCACCTGCTGTTGCTCCTTTGGTTGATGATATACCTGTTGATGATCATCCTGTTGTTGTTCCACAGTTGGTGGATGATCGTGCTGTTGATGTTCATGTTGATGCCCCACTGTTGTTAGAGGAACCTGTTGTCGCACCACATCCTGATCCTATGCCAGTGATGTTAGACCATGCACCTTTCACGACCCACATTGATCCACGATACGCTCACACCCACAATGGGTGGATAGAGGATGACGATGATTACCCACCTTTCGTGATACCAGTTACACCACTAGTAGCCCCCGTTACAGCCCCTGTTTCAGTTCCTATTGATGATCCTTTGATCCCCACACATACTACCGGTGTTCACAACACCGAGTTACCTATCATGTTTCGTCAGGACATACCTCCCTCACGTCCTGGGGAGGGTTCATCTCGTAAGCCGTTTGGTCACACACCTTTCATGACAGGAGGACGTCAGTTTGTACCTCAGGTTTCTTACCCCACCGTTGTTCCCACTGTTGCACCATTTACAATACCATCCTTCGCTCCATCTAGTGAGCCGTTTCTCTGGACCACGCCCCCCATTATGTCACCGACGGATCCGTATCACCCATATCATGTCGGGTCATCTACCGAGGATGTCCTTGTTTCTTTCATGATACAGCAGGAGGCGCTGACCCATCGCGTGCAGGAGCTAGAGAGAGCTCAGCGACTCCCGTGCCAGTGCCAGACCTCACCTGCCATATCACACCCTCCTCGACCACTTTCACCGGATTCTGCTGCTCGTTTTTGGACTCCGGAGCAGCAGATAGCTTACTTGTTGCGCTCTCATCGCGCTATGGAGGAGGATTGGCTTCATATGCGACGTTTACTCTTTTCTCGTTTTCCCCCTCCTCCACCGCCATCAGCTTAGGGCCATTTTGTACGACTTGGGTAGACTTTTGATGAGATGACCGTGATTGTGCAGACTACACAGCTTTTGGAGACCGCATTTTTGATGATTATGACTTTTGATGATTTGTATATTTGATGTTGTTGTCACTGACTAGATATTTTGGACTAGGGCGATGTGGCCCTTAGTCACTGATGATGTACAATACAGTTATGTACTTGTAAACCTTACATTGTGGTCTTGATTTATGACAGCGCAATCGCAGTATTCTCATCATTTGTGATGTTTGATTGATTGTTTATATTTTGTAACATGAGATGTTATGTGGTTGATTTATTTATAACATGAGATGTTATGTGGTTGATTTATTTATAACATGAGATGTTATGTGGTTGATTTATTTATAACATGAGATGTTATGTGTTGATATTGTTGAATACCTACGTACACTTTACTTACTATGACCTAACCAATACGATCATCTTTTAGAAGATGCCACCGAAACGTGATCCGCGCATGCCTGCCAATGAGGCAGAACTTCAAGGAATCATCGCCGCCGCCATAGCGCAGTATGCAGCCTCACAAGGAGGAACCAGCGAAAGCACTTCACAGAACAATGGTAACAATCCACCACATGGTAATGATTAAGTCGTTGAGACAAACTACGATACATTTGGATACTTTTAGCACGTTTGCTAATACCATTTGTGTATTCTAATGTATGTGTTGGGTGCACTTACAAGCAGTTCCTAGACTGCAAACCTGTGAACTTTGACGGCACCGGAGGTGCTGTTGCTTTTGTAAGATGGGCCGAGAAAACAGACTATGTTCTTCGAATGAGCAAGTGCGCTCCAGACCAACAAGTGACTTACATCTCAGGGCTATTCCTGGACGGAGCCCTATCCTGGTGGAACTTACAAGTGCAAACTCTTGGTGAAGCGGCTGCTTACGCGTTGACCTGTGCTGAGTTAAAAGAGCTAATGCGAAAGAAGTATTGTTCTCATGCAGAGATACAAAGGCTAGAGACCGAGTTCTGGCATTTAAGAATGGATGGTCCCAAAATCGCAGAGTACGTCCAAAGATTTCATGATTTATCCCACGCTGTGCCATACATGGTCACACTAGAGTTCAAACGTATTGAGCGCTTTATCTGGGGTTTAGCTCCATAAATCATGAGTATGGTCACTACTTCCAAGCCTGCGACTTTCACAGAGGCCATAGATCTAAGCGTATCTCTTACTGAGGAAGCCATCCGCCTGAACAAGTTTTCGAATGTTGAGCCAAAGAAGAAAGAGACTCACGTAGAGTCGTCTGGTGAGAATAAGAGGAAATTCTCGAACTTCAAGCAGGGAACTAGCAAAGTTGGCAAGAAAGGAGAATCAAGCGCACCGGTCCAAGCTGCAACCAGTGTTGGGAAGAAGGGGAAAGGGTATATGGGTACGCATCCCAAGTGTAACACCTGCCAGCGTCATCATTCTGGCCGGTGTGGGTCAAAGGTATGTGAAGCTTGTGGAAAAGTTGGCTACCTGAAGGATAACTGTTGGGCTAGTGCAGGCCGGGGAGGCCAAGGAGGTTTTGGTAATAGAAACAATAATCGAGGTGGCAATGGAAATCGTGCACAAGGGAATAATGCAAATCAAGCTGGGGACGCGAATCGAAATCAAAACAACAATCAAGTGGGGAACGGAGGAGGTATTGGGAAAAGACTTGGTTGCTTCAACTGTGGTGAAATTGGGCACTTTAAGAGGGATTGCCCAAATTTGAACCAAGCATGGGGACGAGTCTTTAACATTGGCGCAAGGGAAGCGCGCCAGGATCCGAATGTTGTCACTGGTACGTTCCCTATAAACCAACACTTTGCATCTGTTTTGTTTGATACTGGTGCCGATTATAGCTTTGTGTCATTAGAATTTAAGAATATTCTTGGTTTGACGCCTAGTAAGTTAGACGTTCCATACTCGATCGAATTAACAAATGGGAAACTAGTTGAGACCAGTGAAGTTGTCCGAGGATGTGTGATTGAATTGGGAGGGCACGAGTTTACGCTAGACTTACTACTTGTCAAGTTGGGAAGCTTTGATGTGGTAGTTGGAATGGATTGGCTATCGAGTAACAAAGCCGAGATCGTTTGCCACGAGAAGACCATCCGCATCCCACTGACGGATGAAGAAACAATCTTAGTGCACGGAGAGAAGCATGATACGCCACTAAGAATTATTAGCTATGTAAAAGCTAGAAAGTGCTTAAAGAAGGGATGTGTTGCATTCTTGGCACACATCATGGATAAGAAAGCTGCTGAGCCAAAGATCGAAGACATTCCAGTCGTCAGAGAATATCCAGAAGTCTTTCCAGAAGACTTGCTAGGATTACCGCCTCCAAGGCATGTTGAGTTCCACATTGATTTGGTTCCAGGCGCCGCGTCTGTAGCCAAGGCACCTTACAGAATTGCGCCATCAGAGATGCAGGAGTGTCGACATAACTCCAGGAGCTTTTGGACAATGGATTCATCGGACCAAGTTTCTCACCTTGGGGAGCTCCGGTTCTGTTTGTTAGAAAGAAGGACGGTAGTTTCCGTATGTGTATAGACTACCGTGAGCTTAATAAGTTGACAATCAAGAATAGATATCCTTTGCCGAGGATCGACGATCTATTTGACCAGTTGCAAGGCTCAAGCTTTTATTCAAAGATCGATCTTCGATCTGGATACCATCAACTTAGGATACAAGAGGAAAGTATCCCGAAGACAGCCTTTAGGACTCGTTACGAACACTACGAGTTCCTAGTTATGCCGTTTGGGTTGACAAACACACCTGTAGTTTTCATGGACCTAATGAACCGAGTCTGTAAGCCATACCTAGACAAGTTCGTGATTGTATTTATTGACGATATCTTGATTTACTCGAAGACGAAGGACGATCACGAACAGCACTTAAGAGCTATTCTAGAGCTACTCCAGAAGGAAAAGTTATACGCCAAGTTCTCGAAGTGCGAGTTCTGGCTGCGTGAAGTCCAATTCCTTGGACACGTGGTTAATGGAAATGGAATCCATGTGGATCCAACAAAGATCGGGGAAATCAAGAGTTGGGAAACTCCAAAGACGCCGACCGAGATTCGACAATTCTTGGGATTGGCTGGTTATTATCAAAGGTTCATTGAGGATTTTTCTAAAATTGCTCAACCTCTGACCGTGCTCACACAGAAGGATAAGAAGTTTGATTGGGGAATCAAACAGGAAGAAGCATTCCAGTTACTGAAAGACAAGCTTTGCAATGCACCGATTTTATCGCTACCGGAAGGAACCGATTATTTCGTGGTATACTGTGACGCCTCACGTTAAGGATTGGGTTGCGTGCTGATGCAACGCCAGAAGGTTATAGCTTACGCTTCACGTCAGTTGAAAGTTCATGAAAAGAACTATACCACGCATGATTTGGAGCTAGGCGCAGTGGTATTTGCGCTGAAAATTTGGAGACATTATTTGTATGGTACGAAATGTACAATCTTTACGGATCATAAGAGTCTGCAGCACATATTCGACCAGAAAGAGCTGAATATGAGATAGAGACGTTGGGTCGAATTGTTGAACGACTACGACTGCGAGATCAAGTATCATCCAGGGAAGGCGAATGTAGTCGCCGACGCCCTAAGTCGAAAGGAAAGAATCAAGCCCATAAGGGTCAGGGCTTTGGAAATGATCGTCCAGACGATTCTCTCTCTACGCATTCGTGCCGCGCAGAGAGAAGCTTTGAAAGAAAGAAATACTGAAGATGAGTATCTCCGTGGGATGGAGAAGCAGTTAGTGCCAAATTAGGAAGGAACGTTATGTTTCATGAAAAGGATTTGGGTTCCTCTGTTTGGTGGATTGAGGAAAGTTATTTTTGATGAAGCCCATAAATCACGGTACTCTATTCATCACGGTGCGGATAAAATGTACCAAGATCTTAAGGATTATTATTGGTGGCCTAGGATGAAAGGCGATGTGGCTGTTTATGTTGGCAAATGTTTAACGTGCGCCAAGGTTAAAGCTGAATACCAGAAGCCTTCAGGACTTCTGCAACAACCTGAAATTCCCAAGTGGAAATGGGAACAGATTTCAATGGATTTCATCACGAAATTTCCCAAGACACCCAGGGGTCATGATATGATTTGGGTAATAGTTGACCGTCTGACCAAGTCCGCACACTTCTTGCCAATCAAGGAGAAAGACAATACGAGTAAACTTGCGGAAATTTACATGCGAGAGATTGTTGCACGTTATGGAGTGCCTCTCTCGATCATCTTTGATAGAGATGGACGTTTCATATCAAGGATTTGGCAATCCTTCCAAGAAGCTTTTGGCTCACAATTAAATCTGAGCACTGCATTTCATCTGCAAACTGATGGGCAAAGTGAAAGAACTATTCAGACATTGGAGGATATGCTGAGGGCATGTGTAATGGATCTTGGTGGTAGCTGGGATAAACATTTACCATTGGTCGAATTTTCGTACACCAATAGCTACCACACGAGTGTTGGAGTCGCACCATTTGAAGCTCTTTATGGACACAAGTGTTGATCACCACTATGCTGGGCTGATGCAGGTGATAGGCAGCTTGTTGGTCCCGAAATAGTCCAAGAGACGACATACAAGATTGCGCAGATTCGAAAACGCATCGAAGTGGCTTGCGACAGACAGAAAGCCTATGCAGACCCAAAGAGGAAACCTTTGGAATTTCAAGTTGGGGATATGGTTTTATTGAAAGTTTCACCCTGGAAAGGTGTCGCACGCTTCGGAAAGCGTGGGAAGTTGAATCCGCGTTACATTGACCCGTTCAAGATACTGCAAAGGATTGGGCTTGTAGCCTACAAGTTGGACCTACCTGCTGAACTCAATGGTGTTCACGATACATTCCATGTATCAAATTTAAGAAAGAGTCCAACACAAGAAACAGTGATCATTCCTGCTGACGAAGTTCATATCGACGACACGCTCCACTTCACTGAAGAAACCGTTGAGGTTACGGATTGGAAAATTAACAAAACTCGCAGGAGCAGTGTCATACTCGTCAAAGTTCGTTGGAATGCTAGACATGGGCCTGAATTCACGTGGGAACGTGAGGACCGTATGAAAGAGAAATACCCCCATTTATTTCCTAAGACCCATGCAACTAAAAGCAGAGCTTAAATTTCAGGACGAAATTTCTTTAACGGGGGGAGAATGTGACAACCCTCACCAAACCAGGTATCCGTACCAATTAATTAATATTTATTTACTGCTTAATTACTGTGCTTGCTTACAGTTGTGATTAAACTGCTACTTGAATTCTGATACATACATGTATATGCATCATACTTTATTACTGTCACTCTATTATTTACACACAAACAACAGTGACAACCTTGATGCACAAAAGCACAGTAGCACAATGAACGGATAACCCAGTAAACATGCTGACATAGCCAGCATCAGACAGGCACTGTCTCTGAGGCCGGTATGAGCCGGGAATAGTTTACTACACTAGTAGGGAGTGTAGGGAGGTGAGGATTGTAGAACTGCGTCACTAGGTGATTGTTATAGTGACCGGATGTGCCTAAAACGTACTTTAAGTACAAAAATTCTGCACTTTAATACAAAATTCAGCATTTAAGTTAACTAGTAAAGTGCAAGAACATGGAAAAATAATACTAGACACTTTTCAAAGTGTCGGGAATTCATCCTGTCACTAAAACAAATATTAACGACACTTTAAATGCTTATTTAGCACTTTAACGGATTAATATCCAACTGAACAACCGGACTTTACCCGGAACATAAAAATATTGTCAATAACATTGTTTTTCCTTTTCTGAGCCAGTTAGGGTCCTCGAATACCCTAACACCCGTTATATTACATAACACACTATTACACTAATCTAGTAACTAATTAATCACCTAACTAATTCCACTAGATCACTTAACTATCAAGTTCAAAATAAACCAAATGCCCCCCCCCCCATGAACCGATTCGGTTCCCCCTAGGGAACATCCACCACAACTTTTGATTATTTTAATCAACTTGTTTTATATCTAGAGGACATTATATCCCATGGTTAATCAATATGGAATGGTCTTTAAATTAGAACAAAGGTCCATCACATGCACATATTCACCAACTCAAAAATTCCACTCTTTCTTTCCCTCTTGGCTACTCTCGGCCGAACCCACACACAACCATCCACCCATCATTCAATTTCAATCTTGCAATTCCACTCACACACAAAGGTGAAAGGTCACATACGAGGAGGCTCGGTGCTTAGGGAATCGCAAGGACCTCACTACGTTGCTTTTATCCACCTTGTTTTCGCATGATTTCTTCGCTAGCCTTGAGCTAGTTGTAAGTGATTCTAAACACCCTCTTGATCTTGTCTAAAGTGGTTAATAAGAAGTTTAATGGATAAAAATCATAAACACTAAAGATCAAAGCTTAAAGTTGTCACACCCCAACCGATGGCGGAATCATCGGGGCACGGCACTAGGCGAATCAGATTGCTCAAGAGAATCCATAACAACTATATTGCGATAATATTTAATACATTCGTTATCCCATACTAACAAACAATACAATCACATAAGTTATCACAGATTTCTTGTCCTGTCGAACAATACAAATCCGACAACCTAGATTTTAGTTGAGTTTCTAGACCTCCTAGCTTGATTTGATTTAGTCTGCGATCTAACCTGCAACATACGTTAAAATATTTGTCAATACAAAAGTATTGGCGAGTATACAGGTTTGATAAGTAGAGCATAATAGATTAAAAGTGCTGCGAATTTCCACATGCATAAACGTTAACTCAAAATCGCACAGTTCCTTGGTTGAATTCATAGATTTAGGCGAGATTTGTTACCAAAACATGTGGAAATCATCCAGATCTGAGTCGTTTATGGTGGGATGAGGTCACAACTGGAAGTTCATAAGAACTCTCGGTGACATCACCTCAAAAACGCCTCAAATCCGTAGATTTCACGGTTAGAAATTGAGTTTTGAAAGATAAAATGATGTAGGATCGAGTGTAGATCATAGAAGTACGAGTTTTAGATTCAAATTTTACCGGAATCGCGAGGAAATCGAGAGAAAAGGGTCTTGGAGCGTGTTTGGTCGAGTAGGAGCTGTCACATCACTGTTCAAGTGATGTGACATGGTATTTATAGGCAACAGAGGAGAAGAAGAGAGTTTGGGTCCGGATTGCCCATCCGTCCGGATGGCTATCCTGACGCGTTGGACTTCTCCGTTTTTGATTGTTTTGATAGTTTTCGAAGTACGTTCTTTCCATAACTAATTTATATTATCATTATATTGTCATTTATATACGTATATATCACTAGGGGTCGTATTTACGTATCCATTATCCAAAGTTTCGATTATTAACAATCGGTTTCCGATTCGAGTATGCGATTATTAACGACGTTTCACGGCCATCAATGAGGGTAGTATAGGTCCTTTCTTGATGTCATCGTGATCGTTATTTCGTGTAGTGCCACAAAGTCTGACGGGGTACCGTTTACTCGTATTGTCATCATCGTCATGACGACTGGAGCTACAGCACTCACCCGAGAGTCCGTGTTAGCGTTAATTGTTTACGTTCGACACATCACGGCCACTGAGGAGGGTAGAATAGGTCCTCAATCGATGCCTCCGTGAGTGTTAGTGTGATAATAGTGTAGTATGGTGGTATCGTATTTCGAAAATATGCGATTATCCTTCGAATAGCGATATATACGATATAGTTACATTATGATCCGAATCTCTGGTGCTAGGCGTAACGAGTATATCGAGTAGTAACAACGCACGAAAGTGCGGGTTGTTACAGTCTCCCCTACTTTAGGAAATTTCGTCCCGAAATTAATCCAATAGGTAGACTTCTAAGAGTTGATCTTGTATGGATAGTGATACAGCGAGCGATTGACCGTAAGTTGACAGCGAGAACGTTTTGAATAAGAGAGATCGACTGCGATATCGAGGAGGCAACGTAAGACAGAAGTATTAATCCCACGAGTTGGCATTCCAAAGTACCTTGTCTTGTGTAGAATTCGTTAGTTCGATGCGATTGTAATTTGAAAGGTTTCTCGTGACGTAGAGTTAACCGAGTCGATCGTTAACCAACGTTACAAGAAGCGTTCGTTTTAGATATTAAAAAAAAAGGATTTAGGATGAAAATCTTTGAAAATTTTCCTTTTAACGTGAGGTCAACGGAGTCGATGTTAACCGATGTTGCAAGGAAGTTTAAGTTTCTAAACTTTTTAGGGAATTCGAAGGTGAAAACAAGGGTTACGAAAACTCTCCTATGACATGGGTTCAAGCTGCATTCGATGTCGAACCAATGTCTTAAGAAGGATTTTTGTTTTCACGTTGTAAAAGTTTTAAGGAAAACTGAACTTATGAAACCTTTCTTGGACATGGAGTTAAACTGATTCGATGTTAACTCCACGTCGTGAGAGAATTTCACTTGTCCACCGGTTTTAAATCAAAAAATTGTGTAAAAAGACGTTTTAATCAGTACAAACAGGTAGTTAGTCATCGAGCCCCACTTGGCACTTTCCCACGAAAGCTTGTTAATATGTTTAAAACACTTATATATAGGAAGTACCAGCGGCGTATCCACCATGTTTTGCCCATATTACTTCTGTTTCGTGAGGCAGTGTCTGGTGTGCCGATATGACACGAATAGAATTTACGCTTCCCGGCCCAATCGATGGGAAGTTGGATCGAGTATAAGATAGAATCGAATAAGTTAAGCCGGCGAATTGAATTGCGAGCGTAGTTGTAGCAGCGTGCGCGAGTAGCCTGATGACACGAAACATTCAAGTGTCGTGTCTGGGTAGGCGTCGAGCAACAAGCGATACGCGAATAGTGTGTTTGCGATTAGACCCCATATTAAACCCACATGGCATGTTTCCACGAGGGTTTCCTAACATAGTGAAACACCACGTTTGACTAGGTTAGTTTCGCCTCGTGAAGCGATGTCATGTGTATAAGTGGTAGGCTACACACGATAAATGATAAGCGAATAACACAACACAATACCAGTAATGGCGGCGGCGGTAACGAATTACGATGATCGATAGTTGCGTTGCAAGCGATGGAGGTATGCGGTTCGGTTTACGCGGTTCGATTCGATTGATTAACACCACTGAGTTTGACTAA
This sequence comes from Helianthus tuberosus, assembly GCA_030545235.1. Classification (NCBI taxonomy): domain Eukaryota; kingdom Viridiplantae; phylum Streptophyta; class Magnoliopsida; order Asterales; family Asteraceae; genus Helianthus; species Helianthus tuberosus. Next base: position 165,427,308 of record CM060423.1, on the reverse strand, counting down.
CATTAGACCCCACATGGCCTTTTTCCACGAAAGGTCGCTGATATGACTAAAACGCTCTGCTTTAATCATATGAGTTTCATCTCGTGAAGTGAGGTCATGCCTGCTAACTTAACACGAATATTACAGCTAACGGTATAGCAATAGATTGATACACAGCAAGCGATATAGTTTCTCATAATAAGCGACAGAGATTGCGAGATACACATGATAAACGATTTCGATTAATCGAGTTTTGTTTCGAATAAGCTCAACGTTACGTTGCGTCGCTTCACGGCTTATTGAGGAGGGTAGAATAGGTCCTCACTCAATAATACCGTGAGCGTTTATTTGCTTGACTTGAGATTCGTTGCAACAGACTTATGACTAGTCTTGCGTCGATGCAATTATCCTGCGAGGTAGACTCTCCAGAGTCCATCGATGAGGCGATTGCATTGCGTTTGCAGACTTACGACAAGTCTTGCGATGATGCAATTTTAGTTGTTACGCCTTGCGATTGAGTGTAGTGTGTCGAAAATAATCACAATAATATAATAGGTCTAATAATGTTCAACTCCACGTGGCACTTTCTTCACGGAACTTTGGTAGTTTGATAAAGCACACCTTGCTTGACCCCTACTACTTAGATCCCGTGATTTGGTGTCATACTTCGTCGAAACGCTTATGGCACCTTAGAATTCACTACGATCTCCGTGCACTAACCCAAATAATCCCGTGTGCACCCGTGATTAATTGTTCCTTGCACGTTTATCGTACCTCATTCTAAGAGTGTAGTGAGGGTAAAACACATTATTTTGTGATATAGTATAGGTGTGAATCTAGTCTAAGTGTGACGATTAAAGAGTGAAAGAACGAAGACGAGAGTTAACGTTACACATAGGGGCAACATCGAGTAATAGAGTAGGTCCAAAATTTAGAAATAAACGTCGAAAATCATATCAGTACAACTTTATCCTACGCTTGCTAGATATTTGATCCTGAAGGCTTTTGCTGGAGCTGTTGTTGTCGTACTCAGGTTCACAGTTTGATGCAGCAGTTGTGGGTGAAGTGACCGTAACGATTGCAGGTATTGCAATAGCGACAGTCAGCCCCGACTGGATGATGATAGGTACACGAGTAACACTGAAGATGAGTTCTAGTGTAGGCTCGTTTAGGAAACATCAGAACTGTTCGTAGAGGTTTCGGTTGCAGTAGTTCGGTTGTTGATGAGCTCGGGCTTGAAGTCTTCCGTTTGCGGCTGGGTTTGTCGGTGTCTTGCGAAGAGATGTCGTCGTGGTAGGATTCGTCTAAGGACTCACTTGCAGAGTCCTTGGCTGATTTGTCAGAAGAATCGGCAGTTGATTCGTCCGAAGAATCGTTATTAGATTCGTTGGAAGAATCGTTAGCAGATTCGTTGGAAGAATCGCCAGCAGATTTGTCAGAAGATTCGTCAGTAGACTCATCAGAAGATTCGTTAACATGTTCGCCTGAAGGATTACTGGTGATTGCTTGATGAGCTTGCTTGACAGGATTCTTTGAGAAGAACCCTTCCCTGAGTCGTTTATTGTTGATTTCTGCGGCTAAGCGGTAGGTTTCTTCGATGGTAGCAGGTCTTGCAGCTTCGACAAAATCTCCCACACACTCAGGCAAGCCACGAATGTACTTCACGATGGCTTTCTCTGGAGTGTTGACTTGGCTTGGGCAGATTATGCTAAGCTTTTTGAACCTTGCGGTGTAGTCAGCATTGTCACCTTTGTTTTGCTTGATTTTCCAGAACTCGTCTTCCAGTTTCTGTATTTCATGGGGAGGGCAATATTCCTTCTGCATGAGCTCTTTCAGCTCATCCCAGGAGAGAGCATATGCCGCAGAGATCCCACGTTTGTTACGTTCGGCGGTCCACCAGTCGAGTGCTCGTGATTGAAATACTCCGGTAGCGCAGGTAGTACGGAAACTATCGGGACACCCGCTTTGACGAAGGGTAACTTCGATAGAATCAAGCCCCTGGAGTAGTTGAGAAACACCTCCTTCACCCGTGAACTCCATGGGGTCACAGGCTTTGAAGTGTTTGTAGAGAAAAGTAGATTGCGGTGCTTCCGTCTTGGGGTCTTCCGAGGCTCGAGAGTTGCTGAGAGAGTGCACTTGAGTGGCAATTCAAGGAATAAGCTTACTCACTTCCTTAGTCACAAGTGAAGCAATCCTCTTATCGACACTTCGTTTGGCTCTTCTCCTAGCGGCTCGTCTCGAGGTAGAGTTATTGGAAGGCATCTAGACAGGAAGAGACTTGGAATGAGATTCGATCATAACGATTTTTGAGTTTTGCGATGCGATTGAGCACGTTCAAAACTTGATGCGATAGTATAATAGTAATGCGAATCACATAGGAGCCATATAGGAGACACGAAGTTCCTAAATTCTCACACAATGACTTGTTTGTTTATACGTATATATATATATGTAATTTGTAATCATACTCATAAAGGTCGATTTAGAATAAACGAAGACGCGTTGAAGTGAGATAACGAGAGCGAACGCGATAGATTATGCATTAGTTTTGTTGCGAACATTCGGGTTTCGTTTTAGATTGCGATGGCTGTGCGAATTGTGCGTTTATAAAGTTGGGAGTGAAAATTGATAACGCGTAAAGTTTCAAAACGTAAATAAGTTCCAGCCAGCTGTAAAATTGGTTGTTCGTACGATAGAGTGCCTTGGGTGTTTAGGCGTCGACTACCCAAGTAACCCAACTATATCTAACAAGCTCGTGCACGCGCGTTGACTTAGAAGACTCCATGCTTCCACTGGGATGCAGCTCCTGGCATTCGTCTTCCTAGTCATCGCGTGGCTTGAGTTATCGTGATAGTCGAGTCCTTGGTGAGAGCTTTTGAAAACCAGTTTATAGAGAGTGGAACGACTTATTAAGGTACGGGTTTCACCCCTGTCTTGACAGTTTCGTTCCTAATTGTGGTTATGCTCTCGAATAAATTCGTGAGTTCCACTAGATTTCGAAATGGAGACTTTCGTCGAGATGTGGATGTCACTCCTGACTCGATGAAGGGTTCTCGTGCTAGAAAAATGCGCTGAGTGAGCAATCCTATCGAGAGTTCTTGGTTTTCACGCCTGATCTCGACTGGATCGCTCGGTTTCGTTATGCAAGTATTTTCGAAAACACGTGTATTGTGTCAGCCTTTGGAAAGGCTAAGTAGCATTTCAGCCTTAGGAAAGGCTTCTTCGTGTGAAGTTGTAGTACGCGATGTTCACACGAAGTGTAGCTTTTAGCAACTTCGATCGAGAGTATCAAGTAGGCCCGATACAAACCCCACTGGGTTCGTACGAGTCGGCCTGTTGGTACTTAGACTATAGACTAGGTCAATTTCTAAGACGTCGACCCGGACTAGGTCGAGTCTTGCCTAATTCCCTATAGTTATGGCTCTGATACCAATCTGTCACACCCCAACCGATGGCGGAATCATCGGGGCGCGGCACTAGGCGAATCAGATTGCTCAAGAGAATCCATAACAACTATATTGCGATAATATTTAATACATTCGTTATCCCATACTAACAAACAATACAATCACATAAGTTATCACAGATTTCTTGTCCTCTCGAACAATACAAATCCGACAACCTAGATTTTAGTTGAGTTTCTAGACCTCCTAGCTTGATTTGATTTAGTCTACGATCTAACCTGCAACATACGTTAAAATATTTGTCAATACAAAAGTATTGGCGAGTATACAGGTTTGATAAGTAGAGCATAATAGATTAAAAGTGCTGCGAATTTCCACATGCATAAACGTAATACACGACATACATACTCACAAAACTGATACTACCAACTAAGTCCTCGATGCTCGAATGTACGATGGCATAACTAGACCCCCATCGGGCGTAATAGTACTATACTAGTCGTGGTGGGACGTCGCGAGTATAAGCCCTAGCACATATGCAACTAGCATCACGTATATCTATGCATAACAGTCATTCGCAATTGATAATTCGATTGATTGAATATTTCGTTTGATGAATTCGATTTGTTAGAAACGTATGTTACACCCAAAGTTCAATTAAAAAGGGTTCAAGTATACTCACAGTGCGTAATTGGTAAGTAAACACAGCTTGACTTGGGTTGCGTCTGAGTTAGCCTGATCGAATGATAGTGCGTTAAACGGTGGCGGGTAAAACAGGTGACTATTGACCATTCGTTTGAAGTGACAAGGTTCAGTGGCTATCCGGTCGGATGGCAATCCGGCCGGATGGCCATTCGGTTTGATGGTGCGTGTCAGTGATTATCCGATCGGATGGAATTCTGGTCGGATGGGCATTCGTTCGAATGATGAGTGGTCCAGTCGTATGGTGTTCATCCGTCCGGATGACTGGTTACCCGTGCGGACAGATCATCCGTGCGGACACGTCATCCGTGCGGACACGTCATCCGTGCGGACACGTCATCCGTGCGGACACGTCATCCGTGCGGACACGTCATCCGTGCGGACACGTCATCCGTGCGGACACGTCATCCGTTCGGACACGTCATCCGTGCGGACACGTCATCCGTGCGGACGTGTCATCCGTGCGGACGTGTCATCCGTGCGGACGTGTCATCCGTGCGGACGTGTCATCCGTGCGGACGCGTTATCCGTGCGGACATGTCTGTTTCGCATTCTGAACACTGTTTCCAAGTGTTTAATGGAAGGTATACGTGTAGAGTTACCGGGACAGTGTAATCTCGCACTAACACTTGAAGTTCCGTCAATTCCGACCCGCTCTAACGGCCGGGAATCACCCCGTTTCATCAGATCTGGCCGTTCGTGATGGTTCTTCATGGTTAACTCGAAATCGCACAGTTCCTTGGTTGAATTCATAGATTTAGGCGAGATTTGTTACCAAAACATGTGGAAATCATCCAGATCTGAGTCGTTTATGGTGGGATGAGGTCACAACTGGAAGTTCATAAGAACTCTCGGTGACATCACCTCAAAAACGCCTCAAATCCGTAGATTTCATGGTTAGAAATTGAGTTTTGAAAGATAGAATGATGTAGGATCGAGTGTAGATCATAGAAGTACGAGTTTTAGATTGAAATTTTACCAGAATCGCGAGGAAATCGAGAGAAAAGGGTCTTGGAGCGTGTTTGGTCGAGTAGGAGCTGTCACATCACTGTTCAAGTGATGTGATGTGGTATTTATAGGTAACAGAGGAGAAGAAGAGAGTTTGGGTCCGGATTGCCCATCCGTTCGGATTGCCTATCCGTCCGGATGGCCCATCCGTCCGGATGGCCCATCCGTCCGGATGGCTATCCTGACGCGTTGGACTTCTCCGTTTTGATTGTTTTGATAGTTTTCGAAGTACGTTCTTTCCATAACTAATTTATATTATCATTATATTGTCATTTATATACGTATATATCACTAGGGGTCGTATTTACGTATCCATAATCCAAAGTTTCGATTATTAACAATCGGTTTCCGATTCGAGTATGCGATTATTAACGACGTTTCACGGCCATCAATGAGGGTAGTATAGGTCCTTTCTTGATGTCATCGTGATCGTTATTTCGTGTAGTGCCACAAAGTCTGACGGGGTACCGTTTACTCGTATTGTCATCATCGTCATAACGACTGGAGCTACAGCACTCACCCGAGAGTCCGTGTTAGCGTTAATTGTTTACGTTCGACACATCACGGCCACTGAGGAGGGTAGAATAGGTCCTCACTCGATGCCTCCGTGAGTGTTAGTGTGATAATAGTGTAGTATGGTGGTATCGTATTTCGAAAATATGCGATTATCCTTCGAATAGCGATATATACGATATAGTTACATTATGATCCGAATCTCTGGTGCTAGGCGTAACGAGTATATCGAGTAGTAACAACGCACGAAAGTGCGGGTTGTTACAAAAGTCTTGCTAGAAGGATGAACTTGATGGTTAATGAGTAAATATTAGTGTAAAACTCATAAATCTTGTTTAGTTATGATTGTTTTATGTTGTTGATTGCTAGTGTTGGAATGGATTGTCATCTAACCATGCTAGTTCATGTTCATGGAACATGAACTAGTGTTATGTTAAATAGAAAAGTTACAAGATGACGAACCCTTTCATACGGAAACATGAACTTGTGTAAAAACGATTTTTCTTATGAAATGGAGTTCTAAACTAGTAGATCTAAGGATCTACAAGTGGTATTTGTGAAGAACCAAGTGTATGATGAAATCATGTTTAAAAAGCCGGATCTTTCTTGAAATAAAGACATTTTTGTGAACCAAAAAGTGTGTAGACACTTGTTAACGAAAGGATTTAACAAAGAAATATTTTTGTAATTTTTGACCAAGAAGATGTAAACTTGCATTTTCTTTAAAAATAAGATTTTCAAGAAACCAATTTTATTTATAAAGATAGAAAGATCTACTAAAAGTGTTGGAAGATTACTACGTATTTTCACATAACTTACAAGTTCATGTGTTTGCGATTTATACTTGCTTTGACTGGTTTAATGTTTGAATATTGTTTGTTGATGATTGGAAATTGGTTTATTGAAATTTTAAAAGAAAATGATACGCTTGTAAGCATGGCCACCTCCAGTTACAGAGGAAACTCTGGCAAAATTTTTCCAGAAAATAACACTTAGAATATTTTTGGTGACAAGTGTTATGAATATATTTTTTTGACTTGTTTTCCAAACAAACTTTGCCATAATTTTTATTACAAGGTAACCAAATGTCGGAGGTGGAATTTTCGTAAATAAAAACTGTTAAATATATATTGAGAATATATATTTTATGTTAAAACACTTGTGAGAAATTATGATTATTTTGTGAACTATATGAATATTATTTTTAGGGTAAAAATAATATAACTGGAATACATTGTGAAAGCACGACTCCAAAATAATACCAACGCTATCACAAATAAATATTTAAGTTACACCGGTATTATTATTATTACCACGCGAACTGTAAAATGTAACTTACGTATTTTTAGGAAAAATACTCTTAAATGTGTATTTTGACAAAATATTATTTTGGAAATTGTACAAAGTAAAATATAATATTTTTGGGAAAAATATGTATATTTTGGAGATAGAATATTTTAGATAAGGGAATAAAAATATATTTATTTAAGTGAGACTTAATAATATATTTTTGGAATTATAAAAACGCACATGTATCGAAACCCCCATCCTTGGGAAGGAATATAATTATAAATAATTACGAAGTGTAAATACGAAATAGTTGCCTAACTATTTCCCAAAAACGTTAAACCTTAAGCCAAGGCACGGCCGTTCGTCTAATAGAAGTTAGTACGTGTAGGTCGTCAAGCAGCAGGTTATTTGGGAGATACTACTTCGAGACTCACTTCAGGGAGTTCATGTCCCCCTTTTCTCTTAACTGTTTTCAGTTTTTATACTTCGGGGGTGAAATACATGTTACTATGATTACGAATACTTTTTACATGGTATGGTTAGCGTAAGGAGGGTTACTACTTAGATCATGTGAGTGGGTAGGCGGGAACTGAAGGCCATCAATCCTCATTGTAGGACCGAGGGACATTAGCGGTAGATCTATCTGGGTGTAGCGAGCCCAGCCCCAGGCCCAACAGTACGGACCTCGGGGTGACTTTGTGCCCGACGCATAAATCTGCTAGGTTTGAGTCTTCCTACAGCACTTCACACATATTAATGGCCTTGCAAACCATTGGTGATCTCTTTATTTCCTTATTTGCTACATACCAGGGATTTTATACTTACAAAGGTTTTACATACTCACTTTACATGAACTCGCTCAACTTTATGTTGATTTTTCCAACTTACATGTATTTCAGGAAATTAGGATCTGGCGAAGTATGCTACGTTTTCACGCTGCATAGGAGTTATGGGGTCATCCACATTTAGGGATTGTGACTTTTACCTGGACGAGTCGCAAGTCTTAAACGGTGTCTATTTTATGTTTATGGTTATGTCGTATGATCAATGTTTTTATGGGTTGTAACTCGTTGCATGTGTCAACTTTAAACAATGTTGTGGTATTTTACTTTTAAAACTTGAATCAATGGATGATCTTCATGGTTTTATTTTCATATAGCTTGTTGTGATTAAGCTATGGTATTAAGAAGTCACACCAAATAAACCCAGGCTTCCGCAAAAGCCAGGGTGTGACACGCTCCATCTAGAAACAATCCAGAAATATACGTGACTCTTTGTTCTAGAGCGCATTTGCTCATTCTCAATACAGAATCCGTCTTCTCCACCCAGCGTACGAAGGCGACAGTACCCCCGGTGCCATCGTAATTTAGGGGCTTGCAGTCCAGGAATTGTTTATAGGTACAGCCTGTAACACAAGCAACATCATTCACAGAAAGCATTAGCAAAGCACAATTGGAAATATCCAAATGAATTGTAATGTGTCCTTAGGTGACTTAACATTACCGATTGGGGGGTTATTCCCAGAGGTACCTCCGCTATGTTTGGAGCGGAGGGCCTCGTGCTAAGCGATGGCCTGTGAGATGCGCTCTTGTAGCTCGACCTCTGTCCTCGGCAGAGGGTTGTTGGTATCGGTATTCCTTCGAGGCGGCATCTTTCTTCTAGTAAGAAGATTCGGGTAGGTTAGGCCTTATTCGTTAGGTAAATAAATAGTTGTCTAGGAGTCGTATGTACATATATACATAAGCAATCATCATAGCAAGCAACCATTGCAACAACATAATCATAGCATGAACATGTAAACCAACAATGTATTTAATGAGAACACGACTATTGAGATTTCATTAACGACCGACCACAAGTTACAGTGTTTTCATATTGTATCATGTCAAAAGAGACATAGGGTCACACCACCCTTGTCAGATAAGTCTGTCAATATACAAAATAATATAGTCAAAAAGTGGTCTTCCATTCTTCACAATCTCGGCTCAATTGTAGTGCTCTCACCAAAAGTAGTGCATCTGCATAAAACCAAAAACCTACGGTGCTAATGGCAGAGGAGGAGGAGGGAAGAAAAGCAAACTGCGGACATGTGCAAGCTCCTCCTCGAGCTCATAAACACGGTGAAGCAAAAAGCAAATCTGCTGCTCGATAGTGAGAAAGCGGGCACCAAAACACGGAATAGACGTGGACGTAACAGATGGATATGCAAAAGGGGCTGATGATGAGGGTGGAGGAGCAGAAGCGGAATGACAGGGACAGGGTGACCGTCGGGCACCCTCACCGAGCTCTAGCTCGAGAACTCTACGACTCAAAATCTCAAACTGTAACTGGAGTGACAAAAGCAACTCATCCCGAGTGTAGCCTCCATAATGAGAGGGATGATAAGGGTCGGAAATAGGCATGGTGTATGGAGGGAACCACCGAAATGGCTCATCAAGCGATGCAGATGTAAATGGAGTAAAAGGTGTAGTCTGTGGGATCGGAGGGAAGTCAGCTGAAGCAAACGGATCAAAACTCGGGGGCTGTCCTGAGGTACCCTCCCCTGGTCGAGGAGCGGGGATCTCCTGGGGAAATACAATCGAAAGATCGGTGCGATGAGCATTAGACACAAATGGGGGTGGGGGAGCAACACTGATGGGTGGGGGCTGTGGTACATGTGGGTCAATAAGTGGAAGCTCAAGTGGTGCAGGAATCGGCTCTGGGATAAGTGGTGCAATATCAGGCAAAGCAAACGGAATAGGGTCTGGCTCAGGAACAGGCTCTGGGATGTGAGAAGGTGTAGGGACTCGAGCAAGGGATAATGGTGCAGTAGACATCGCAGTGTCTTCATCTAAATCAGTGGCATGGAGCTGCAGTCATGCCGCCCGCAGGGCCGAGGAAGTCACAGACTCAAAGGAGTCTGCAACTGAGTGTAAGCTAGAGTCAGAAGATAACTTGATAACAAGTACGAATGGAGGGGGTACATCTAGTACTACAACATCGTCGACCTCTCCATCACCCTGAGCATCAGCTGGGGGACCATCCAAAAATAGATCAACGTCATCGCCAAAAAGGTCATCGAAGGGCCAATCCTCAGGGGGAATGACCACGAGGGGAACTGGATCAAGAATAGGTGCAACAATATGCTCACCATCGAGATGACCAATGATGAGATGATCATAAATAGGAGCGGGAAGGGCAAAAATGTCCTCAACAGGATTGCCATCAGCTATAGGTGCGTAGTCTCCAAAGTCCAGGAGAGCGAAGGGCTGGAAGTCATCCTCATCGTCAGACAGCATCTCTGGATCACTCTCGGTGTCTGATGTGAAAATCTCCAGCTCAGGCACGATCTGATCGTCTGAAACGATGGCCATAGGGTTGTGAGCGTCACACAATCCGCTCTCAGAGGAAGACATGGGTGCCTGTAACATAATAATCATAACATGTGCACATATGTTAATCAATAACTCTCAGCGTATGTAAAAAAAGACAATCATCACTTAATCATGTATTCACGTTATCCTACGTGAGACCTTTTTCTATCTTAACTAGTCTACCCAATGTAAACTAAACTACCAACTGTGACCTTGCTCATGTTTCTTGTCTTTTTTTTTTTTTGTAAAATATTTGTTCCATGGATCTTGGCGTTTTGTAAATGCAATGAAAAATATTTTGTAAAAATATTTTCGTGAGAGAGCCCTAATGATTGTAGTCTAGACATGAGAAGGAATCCTAGTTCGCTACAATTGAAGCTCTGATACCAAACTGTCACACCCTGACTTTTGCGAAAGCGTATTATGTGTGACTTGTTTAATATCATTGCATTCAATTATAACCAACAACTATATGATAGAAACCATGATGTTCATCCATTACTAAGTTTCAAAACATTACATCCCACATTGTTTAATGCCAAACAAAGACTTCAAGTTTAAAATCCAAACCATCCAAATGTTTAAAGTTCCATAAAGGATTTTGACAAAAGACATAAATAAAACCAAGGCTTTGACTTGTATGTCTTATCTAAGATAAAATGTCGCAACCCCCGTCCCCTTATTACCCGGGAACGGGCGGCCGCGGCCAGTTTCAGTGGTATCGGTGTTTGTCCTTTTGGCAGTGGAAATTACATCAGGACCGTAGTTAGGAAATATTTTATCAGAGTAAAATACCACACTTTTATAATATTAAACACATGGGAAAATCCCAAGTTTCAAGTACACACATTTTCATAGGGATAAACCCTATTTTATTTAAATAAAACATCACTTTATTTTAGGTAACTTTATAGCCACTTTTCCAAGCCTTCAGTGCTGTCCAGCTGGCTTCTAATTGGCTTTCACATTTTGTTACCTGAAACGCGTTTAAAAACATTTTGTCAGTGGGAAATACTGGTGAGTGAATTTCAGTTTAATCAAGTTAAGTAAAACCATTGTACAGTATTGCGGGCGGTCACGCAATTACATTTGTTTCCATCTACTTTAATTACCACCCAACGTACTGTCAACCCGACTTGTGGTCATGTTACTACTCACAATGCAGTAACAAATTTTGTATACAAAACCCCAACATACCGACAATAATTGTAGAATACAAATACTCAATCACTATTTAATATAATGTTAATCATATGAGGTTTTGTAAAAACAGTTTGCAAAAAGGAGATTACTCACATTGCTGTCTTAGGGTTTTCCTTAAGGGTTTCCTGGTGATTATCTATAAATTACACAAATGCACACGCGTAAGTATAGTAACCCAATATTTACATTAGTAATACCCTCCCTGAGATGGCATTCCAACGACTACGTCGGGCAGAACCTCGACAGCCATTACGGAACCCTGGATCAATCGGGCTGCGTATCTAATACGTAACCGGGGTTATAATGCTTACAACGGGGCAGAACTTCGTTATTTAGGGGGTATAATACCCGATATTATAATTTCTATTCAGATTGAGAGAAAGTGATCGAATTTTTGAACGACGAAATTTGATTGCCGATCTCGGCTATTTATAGGGCTGTTTATCGAGTCTCTGGTGGCCCGCGAGAGAGAAGGAGTCTCTTGCGCCCCGCGAGCTAGGTATAATAGGGCGTAGGGTTGATTGGTCACCACTATAGACTCGTCGGGTGTTGTGCTACGTGGCGGGCTGGGGTTGCGCCAGCCGTCACTCGCTCGCGCTCCGCGACAATGTGGACAAGGGGTCGCACCCCGCGAGAGACCATAAATCTTTGTTTTTAATTAATTTTAATTATATATGGTATTTTTTGGCTCGGGTTTCGCATACAGGGTGTATTTTAAGACGTATAGGGGCACTATCAATATATTTAGGGTGTTGGATTATTTTAGGAGGGTTGTTATATCCTCCCCACCTTGTTTTAGAGCTCGTCCTCGAGGTCTACTGGAATAAGTGTGGGTATTTCCTTTGCATTTTTTATTTAAGCTCCCATGTGTATTATGGTCCTCTTTTGGAGTCCCATTTCACTTTGACCAGAACTAATCTCTTCTGCTTGAGGTTCTTAACTTTCTTGTCTTCAATCTGTAGAGGCTTCTCTACAAATTTAAGTTGTTCATTTACCTCTATATCCTTAAGAGGTACTACCAGTGACTCATCAGTTAAGCATTTCTTGAGATTAGATACATGAAATACATCATGTATTCCTGCCATTCTTCTAATAATCTCAAAAGGTCCAACATACCTGGGACTTAACTTTTTCCTTTTGATGAATCTTACCCCTCCTTTCCAAGGAGAGACTTTTAATAACACTTTGTCACCTACCTGAAACTCCAATGGTTTTCACCTGTTATCAGCATAACTCTTTTGTCGGTCACGTGCTGCTTTCAGTCGTTCCTTGACTTGAATGATTTTGTCGGTCGTTTCTTGTACTATCTCTGGTCCAGATAATTGCTTTTCCCCAATCTCTGCCCAACAGACTGGAGTTCGGCACTTTCGTCCATAAAGTGCTTCAAATGGTGCAGCATTGATACTTGTGAGATAACTGTTATTATAAGAAAACTCGATTAATGGTAAGTGATCATCCCAATTACCTCCAAAATCAATTACACAAGCTCTAAGCATGTCCTCCATTGTCTGAATTGTCCTTTCGCTTTGTCTGTCCGTTTGAGGATGATAAGCTGTGCTTAGATTCAACTTGGTTCCCATTGCTTTTTGGAAACTTGTCCAAAAATGAGAGGTAAAACGGCTATCTCTATCAGACACAATTGATAAAGGAATTCCATGTAATGAAACTATTTCATTTACATACAATTTAGCTAATTGTTCCATACTGAAAGTTTTCTTCATTGGTAGGAAATGAGCTGACTTAGTTAGCCTGTCTACAATCACCCAGATTGTATCATTACCTTTCCTTGTTTTGGGTAATTTGATAACAAAATCCATTGTTATCAATTCCCATTTCTAAACTGGCATCTCTAACTGCTGTAATAAACCTGAGGGTTTCTGATGTTCAGCTTTAACTTGTTAACAGGTTAGACACTTAGAAACATAAGTTGCTATATCCTTTTTCATTCCTATCCACCAAAAAATTCTTTCTTAAATCCTGATACATCTTATCATTTCCAGGATGCATCTTATACTTAAGACTTATGGGCTTCTTCTAGTATACGGTGACGTAGGTTTCCTGATTTAGGTATCCACAATCTTTTCTTATGGAATCTCCAAATTCCATCTGTTCCTTGTTCTAATTCCTTAATCATACCTTTCAACTTTTCAGTATCAGCCTTGATTACTGACTCTTGCGCTTCTCTAATCTGTTCATTTAAATCTACTTGTAGATTTAATTTAAGAGAACGTGCTCTTTTTGGTTTTTCATGATACTTTTGACTTAAAGCATCAGCCACTACATTTGCCTTTCCTGCATGATACTGGATATTACAATCATAATCACTAAGTATTTCCATCCAGCGTCTTTGTCTCATATTCAGTTCCTTTTGCCTGAAGACATACCTTAAACTCTTATGATCTGTAAAAATAGTAAACTTACTACCGTAAAGGTAGTGTCTCCAAATTTTCAGAGCAAAAATTATGGCTCCTAATTCTAAATCATGGGTTGAATAATTCTCTTCTTAATTCTTAAGTTGTCTAAATGCATAGGCTATAACCTTTTGTCGTTGCATTAACACACATCCATAACCTAACTTAGAAGCATCACAATAGACTACAAAGCCTTCAGTTCCTTCTGGTAACGCTAGTATGGGTGCATTGGTTAGTCTTTGCTTAAGAATTCTAAAGGCTTCTTCCTGTTTTGGTCCCCATTCAAACTTAACAGATTTACAGGTTAACTTAGTTAAGGGAATGGCTATTCTAGAAAAATCTCGAATAAATCTCCTATAATAACCGGCCAATCCTAAGAAACTTCTAATCTCGATTGGTGACTCAGTGATTTTTCATATAGTAATCGCCTCGATCTTGGTGGGATCCACATGAATTCCTTCATGAATTACTAAATGTCCAAGAAACTATACCTGTTCTAACTAAAATTTGCACTTTGAAAACTTTGCATAAAGATTTTCCTTCCTTAATAAACTTAGAAGTGCATGCAGATGTTTTGCATGTTCCTTTTTACTCTTAGAATAAAGGAGAATATCATCTATAAAGATAATTATGAATTTATCCAAATATGGCTTACATATTCGGTTCATCATGTCCATAAATGCAGCTGGGGCATTGGTTAAACCAAATGGCATGACAGTAAATTCATAATTGCCATACCTTGTTCTAAAAGCGGTCTTAGGAATGTCCTCTTCCTGTACCTTTAATTGATGATATCCTGAGCGTAAATCGATTTTTAAGAAAAATCGAGCTCCTTGTAATTGATCGAATAGATCGTCGATTCTCGGTAATGGATACCGATTTTTTAAGCGTAACCTTGTTCAATTCACTATAGTAAATGCACATACGCATTGATCCATTTTTTTCTTAACAAATAAAATCGGCGCTCCCCATGGTGATGAACTTGGCTGTATGAATCCTTTTTCCAACAATTCGTCTAACTGTTTCTTCAGTTCCTGCATTTCTGCGGGTGCCAAACGGTAAGGTGCTTTGGCAATCGGTGCTGTCCCTGGTAGTAGGTGAATTCTGAATTCAACTTTCTTGTCTGGCGGTAGTCCTGGTAATTCTTCTGGAAATACATCTGGAAACTGAGACACTACTGGAATATCTTTCAGTTCTTTTCCTTTAGTGTTAGTGATTATAGAAATCAAATACACTAATGACCCTTTTCTTATATAACTTGCTGTTTTCATCACATAGATGAATTTTGTGGATCTAGATGGCTTATCTCCTTTAATTGTGATCTTTTCACCCTTTGGCGAATTTGCTTGAATTGACTTTTAATCACATAAAATACTGGCTTTATTGGCTATTAACCAATCCATTCCTAGTACAACATCAAATCCTGCCAGATTCATTGGATAAAGGTTTGCAATAAACTTTTGATTTAAAAATTCTATTCTTGCTTCCTGCAAGATTTCAGAAATCTTAATGGTTTCTCCATTTGTTGTCTCTACTAGACATTCTTGTGGGAGTTTAGTTAATAGTTGATTGAGAAGTTTGCAAAATGAAGTATTAATAAAACTTTGGTTCGCACCAGAGTCAAATAATACTTTAGCAAAAACATCATTAACTAAAATCGTACCGGCTGTCACGTCCGGGACCATCTTTGCTTCTTCCGCAGTCAGAACAAATGCCCTAGCATTCTTGGTAGTCTTATTGCCCATGGCTGGAACTAGTTTCGGACAATTCGACTTGATGTGACCTTTTTCTCCACAGTTGAAGCACGTTCAATTATTAGGTTTCTTCCTACAATCTTCTTCCTTGTGCCCTGGTATCTTGCAGAAATTGCAGTAAGTGGAGCATTTTCCCGAACGCTTTTTCTTGCAAGCCTTGTAGTAGGGTGCAGAGGTAGAACCTACATTTTTCCCACGGTTAGAATTTCCATAACGAAATTCTTGGGTAAGCCTTTGAGCTAGGTTCCTTCTCTGGTCTTCCTCTCGTGTACGTACTAATTCATTAGTCAATGTATTTGCTAGTTCTACAGCTTCTTCTATAGTTTGAGGTCTAGATGCCTTGACTACATGTCTAATCTCACTGATTAATCCCCAGATGTAACGGGAGATTAATACTAGTTCAGGTGATGCAAGGGTTGGTACTATTCTAGCATATTCAAAGAATAACGTAGTATAACCCTTACTATCTACTCCAGCCATTCTAAGGTTTAAGAACTTATTTGCTATTTGTTCTTTTCCATTGGGAGGGCATAATTTCCTTTCCACCATGTTCTTAAATTATTCCCATTCCATCTTGTAAACCATGACACTTCCCCTAGACTGGAGGATAGTGTTCCACCATTCTAAGGCCGAGTTCTTAAACAGATTGGAAGCAAACATTATCTTATCCACTTTCGCACACTTGCTTATTTTTAAGACAGCCTCAGTCTTTTCTATCCAGCGTAGAGCTGCAACGGCCCCTTCATTGCCCGAGAATTCCATTGGTTTACAAGACCAGAATTCTTTATAAGAACAACCATAAGACATGGTTCTTTTTCTTTTGGGAATGGGCACTTGAAGTAAGGGTCCATTGTTTACGCTGTGTTCTGGTTCAGTGGTTCGTTTACTGCTATGGTTATTTTTATTTTCTATTTCTTAACTGTCTTAATAATATATGGCATTGCATCAGTAATCCCTTGTGCCACTATGTGTTGGATGGCACTGTTATCCACTTGATTTCCATTGTTATTGTTGTTCGGGTTATCGTTGTTATTCGGGTTATCGTTATTCTGATTTTCCGGATTCACTTCGTTGTCCATCTGAATTTTAAACATTTACCACGTATTAATATCACAAGATAATATTTAATACAACCAATCACACAACACGCATATTGATCAAAATCGTCGAACATTGCGACTTACTCTTTCTTATACTATGCATCCATATATATTACAATACAACTGAAATAAAAGTTACAATACTAGTAGGCATCTTGTGACACCTGTGTCACTGTGACCATCAAAAAAATACCAAACCAATGAAATATTGTATTTCATACTTGGTATTTGTATAAATATGTGTATCTTTTGCACATATCAACTCTTGTTCGATTTCAGGCTCTAAATCGCTTTCTGGAAGGTTATACGCGCACTGATGCGTAAATGTAACCAGTTTAATGAAACAAACACTCCAGAATAGTGACATAGGCTTAACATACCTTAAATAACCTTTACATAACTTAGAAATAAGTTTTGGAAGGTTTGGTATGCCGAAATCAAGTTAATTCGCTTACAGGGACTAAATTTGACAAACTATGAAAGTATGCCAATTTGAACTGTAACAGACATTCCAGAACATGGCCATAAGTTAAACACACCCTAAATATCCTTTACATAGCTTAGAAATAGGCTTTGAGGGGTTCGGTGTGCTAAAATAAACTTTTGGGACATTCAGGGACTAAAAGCGTCAAAAAGTGCACAAGTTTGCACTTTCGCGCATAACTTACGTTCTAAATACATCCGGACATCCAAAAACTTATGTAAGCACTAAAATATTTAATTTTAGTGTTTGGCATAAGAAAAATCCATTTGTCGCGTCATTTGGATCGTTTTTCGCGCTTATGCGCATTCCGTCGTAATTAAGCGAACATCGCGATCGTACGGCCAAACGAACCGACATCTGAGATATTTTCGAGCACATTTTAAGTTCCCTATACTTTAACTTCATTTTAGAGCTTCGAAATGGGGTTAACGGGCCTTAAACGTGTCGGAAATGGCCTTATTACACAACAGGGACCAAAACTTCCAAAATTCAAAGTTTCTGGTCTGCAAGGTCCTTGCGCACCTCAACACTATTAGTGTTACGGTGCGCAAGCAGTCCCCAGACCAGATTCAATGTTTAAACAGCTGTTAACGGCCCTTCAACTCCCCAAAGGCCAATGCCACTTGTCAAACTATTGTGGTGGGGGCAAAATGAGTTACCATAACATTCCGACAAGTGTACGGGTGAGATCAAGGCACGATATTCAAGAAACGATCCTAACGGTTCGAAGAATTCTATAAATACCCACCCCCACCCTTCACTTTTCCTCACAAGAATCTGATTTGAGAAGCTCTAAGTTGAAACCATTGTTTCATACCTGAGCTACTTGGATCGAGATTAGCTTTCGGGGACCCTTTGTAAGTGTTCCTTCGTTCTTTTATTGCTTTTCGAGTCCGAAAGTCAAACTTTGTTTGACTTTCTGCATTGACCAGTTTATGGTCAATGCGAAGTTCGTTTGAACTTCGCAACGTGATTGTAATCACGATGGTTATAGTCCCTTGTGACTATGCCTACTGATTACCACGTTGTCTAGGGTCGTAGGGGTAAGCGATCTAATAAATCGCTTATACCTTCGAACCCGACCCAGTTTGGCCGATCATTAGGATCTGACCAAATACTTTAGGTGACCATAGCATATAGGGAATAACCTTCCGAGGTTATACCCTATGGTCACATCGTTTAAGTAGTTGTATGATAGGTAGTTTATATGCCTTAGGTAAATTACCAGAATACCCTTTTCATGTATAATTGGTAATTAAGCATATGTAACCTAAACTTTTGTCACATAACTGATTATGTAACATGTTTAGGCATATAACACTTGTCATAGGGCTAGTTAGACGTCTCGAGTGCGCTTTTGCGCGCACGACGCGTTAAAGTGGCATAA
Organism: Helianthus tuberosus; assembly: GCA_030545235.1. Classification (NCBI taxonomy): domain Eukaryota; kingdom Viridiplantae; phylum Streptophyta; class Magnoliopsida; order Asterales; family Asteraceae; genus Helianthus; species Helianthus tuberosus. Next base: position 165,408,720 of record CM060423.1, on the reverse strand, counting down.
GCTACCTTAATGGGCCGCGATGGGTCGAAAGCAATTAGGTTAGGTTTCACATAGGATGTAGGCTTTGTTAAACCATATTACACGAGTCTCCATACTCGTTTGGTTTACGAACCCTCATTCTATCCGATCCTCCGATTTAGGTCCGGTTTATTAACATAGTTACCTATATTAGGTGCCGTTTGATTTCGTGATCTCTAGCATTGCTTGGTGGTTATCTTAGGACTTCTGAGCAATCTCAAGTGAGTACATAGACCCCTCTTTTACTGTTTTCCAAACATTTTGGGGTGAAACACATGTGCCTACTTGTTACTTTCATGCTTTCCATGTTTTCATATCATATGCTTACTATGTTCATTAGTACACTATTAGTACATTGTTTTACATTACATTTCATGCTATGTATGTCCATTGTGTGCATACTTAGTACATCATTTTACATTACATTTCATGCTATGTATGTCCATTGTGTGCATACTTAGTACATTGTTTTACATTACATCTCATGCTATGTATGTCCATTGTGTGCATACTTAGTACATTGTGTTACATTACATTATGTGAACCTTTTGTATCTATTGAATCATGTGAACCATTTGACAATAGACATTTGACTATACCTAAACATTTCTACAATTGTTAAACATTACATCTTGATGGTTTGGTTTGAGTAAGTGATTTAAGTAACGAGGCGTGTGTAATATGATACAAGCATGGTGGATACGCCGCTGGTACTTCCTATATATAAGTGTTTGTATGGTATTACATATCGTGGCGTTTTTTGAATCATTTTAATTTGAGACATATAACATTTTATACAAATAACATACTTTTCACAAGACATTGTTTTACAAACAACTTATCTTATACAAACTCATTCTACATGGTTATTCATTTAACCATACATTATTCTCTTATTTATACATATCATCTGAACTTATTGTTTTTCAAATGATTTACAAAATAAACAAATTTACAAGGTTCATGACTAAACATTTTTCTTAAACAATAAGTCATGAAACCTATTTTCACAAAACCTATGTATCTCACAGGCATTTTTATGCTGACGTACCTATTTTCACATGTGTTTTTCAGGAGCTGTTGCATAAGACGATCGAGATACACATAGGCAGACTTGGGCTTTAGTGACAATAAAAGAAGCAAGACTAGTTAATTATATTGTACTTCTTTGTTTGTTAAGACATTGTAACACTTTTAATCAATAAAACAATATTTCAATTTCCATGTGTTATGAAACAATGATTCTGTTACAACACTCCCCGACGTTTCCGCCACGTTTGGTTGTCCTACGTGGTTGGGGTGTGATAGAAAAGTTGGTATCAGAGCCAATGGTTACAGGGAATTAGGTTATTAGTAATGCTTTGACCTAGTCTATAACCTTTCTAGGACCCTAACGCGAGTTTACTTGCGTTTAGTCATAAAACGATACCTTCACCTATCCTTAGGTGATAACCACAATGAGAACACAAATTTCAATCCTGCTTTGAAAACTAATCATCTGTTCTAGGATGATTGATTGTAAGGTTTTGAACCTTCAAAGTTTTCAAAATCTCGTCAAAGTTTAGATCTAAATAATGTGAACACGTGCAAACTGGAAGAGTGGGTGCCTGTACCCTGGGTCTTCTGTCTAAGGCTAGAGTGTTCGTACAAATCCGCAGTATCGGACCAGTCACTCTTACCTGGGAACTCTTGGGGTGAGTGTCCACTTATAGGCGAGCATTTCTTCGCGATACATTATATTGACCCGCTTACTTTGATTAGTCACTGTCTCATTTGTTTGCCTTTGGTAACAAACAAATGGTCTCAATCTTCATGCGTTATCATTTTCTTTCGACTATCTTTCCCTTGTTTCCTCCCATGTCTTCCATTTTCTTCATGGTGCCTCTTCATCGCAACAACAATGTCCGAACCAGGTGCTGCAATTACCCAGCGAATAGGCGTCGTACTCCAGAGGACCGTTGATTTAGCTATCACCATGACTCGTCTCAGGGATGAAGCCGTATAAGGGAACTGCTCCTTGGTGCAATCAATGCCACTGTCATCATCCGAACCAAATACCCTGTTTCAAATGTACCCACGGTGGACGATGGAGACATTTGGTTAACATGTGCCGCTTTGCAATCCAAAGCAAAGCTGTTACAAATCCTGCTGCTGCTCAACCTTCAAACTCTGCTTCATATGTCGCTTGGCATATCTGGCGCCTCAACCTCATGAACTTTCTACCTTGTGTATCGACGTAAGCACGCCTAGTGCAAGGTGTCGGAACACCTCTCGTTACACAAATTCCAAAATCCATGTAGGATCTTTCTATCCTCATAATTAGATCCTTGCGGATGGGTATCATTCATCGGAGTCCTTAATTGAATTCTTTGTATGATTCAATACGTACATCACGATTCAATAAGGACAAAGCCAAATTCCTATTAAGATTTTCCTATCTTCATAGATAGATTCTTGGAAGTAATTAAAGTGCCAAATGAAATCCACGAATTGGATTCCTGGTATGCTTGAAGTATCCGCGTCCAAAGATAACAAATTAATAATCAAGTTAATCAACTATGTGATTATGTGCTTATGTGTTCCCTTTTGTGTTGTTGTGTGATCCAAATTATTTTATCCAAATCCTCGTAGAATCTTACATATCCTTGTACAAGAGATTCATAGTAGGATACCCAAAGGTACTACTTAAAATCCTTAATGGACTTCTACGTTGTAGTTAAAGTCCCTTGGATTATAAAAGTACTACTTCATAAGTAGACCCCTTGAGTGGTCTAGTTAAACAGATTGATCCAAAAATCTGGTTAGGGATATCATGTGATGATATAGCTAAAAGGACTCCTTGGTGGCCTAACTAAGAAGATCCTCTGTCGATCTAATTAAAAGGAACCTATGGTAGTCTAGTCACCCTCATCACAGGTTTGTTTTTCTTCCCATAAACATTACAAAACAAACTATGTGGACTGTGCAAGGAATTACGTAATTATGGATGCATACATAATTATGGAATTTAGTGCACATAAACCACATCAAGTTTTGTCGTGTATCTAGAGTTAACCCTATTCATTTTTGTTTCTGAAGAAATTGTGAAAAATGACTCGTTCCGTTCATTTTTGTTTCTGAAGAAATTGTGGAAAATGACTCGTTCCGTTCATTTTCGTTTCTGAAGAAATTGTGAAAAAATGACTCGTTCCGTTCATTTTTGTTTCTGAAGAAATTGTGGTAAATGACTCGTTCCGTTCATTTTCGTTTCTGAAGAAATGGTGAAAAATGACTCGTTCCGTTCATTTTTGTTTCTGAAGAAATTGTGGTAAATGACTCGTTCCGTTCATTTTCATTTCTGAAGAAATGGTGGAAAATGACTCGTTCTGTTCATTTTTGTTTCTGAAGAAATTGTGAAAAATGACTCGTTCCGTTCATTTTTGTTTCTGAAGAAATAGTGGTAAGTGACTCGTTCCATTCATTTTCGTTTCTGAAGAAATTGTGAAAAATGACTCGTTCTGTTCATTTTTGTTTCTGAAGAAATTGTGGAAAATGACTCGTTCCGTTCATTTTCGTTCCTGAAGAAATTGTGAAAAATGACTCGTTCCGTTCATTTTTGTTTCTGAAGAAATTGTGGAAAATGACTCGTTCCGTTCATTTTCGTTTCTGAAGAGGTTGTGGAAAATGGCTCATTCCGTTCATTTTCATTTCCAAAGAATGCCTGTTGAAAATAACTCCGTTCATTTTTCATTTCTGAAAAATGTCCGTTAAAGAGAAATAACAGGATTATGCCTTGCTTTTCTTTGATGGTTACTTAACACAAAGCTACAGACAGACTCCTACGAATTAATTTCGGGACGAAATTTCCTAAAGTAGGGGAGACTGTGACACCTGTGTCACTGTGACCATCAAACAAATACCAAACCAATGAAATATTGTATTTCATACTTTGGATTTGTATAAATATGTGTATCTTTTGCACATATCAACTCTTGTTCGATTTCAGGCTCTAAATCGCTTCTGGAAGGTTATACGCGCACTGATGCGTAAATATAACCAGTTTAATGCAACAAACACTTCAGAATAGTGACATAGGCTTAACATACCTTAAATAACCTTTACATAACTTAGAAATAAGTTTTGGAAGGTTCGGTATGCCGAAATCAAGTTAATTCGCTTACAGGGACTAAATTTGACAAACTACTAAAGTATGCCAATTTGAACTGTAACAGACATTCCGGAACATGGCCATAAGTTAAACACACCCTAAATATCCTTTACATATCTTAGAAATAGGCTTTGAGGGGTTCGGTGTGCTAAAATAAACTTTTGGGACATTCAGGGACTAAAAGCGTCAAAAAGTGCACAAGTTTGCACTTTCGCGCATAACTTACGTTCTGAATACATCCGGACATCCAAAAATTTATGTAAGCACTAAAATATTTAATTTTAGTGTTTGGCATAAGAAAAATCCATTCGTCGCGTCATTTGGATCGTTTTTCGCGCTTATGCGCATTCCGTCGTAATTAAGCGAACATCGCGATCGTACGCCCAAACGAACCGACATCTGAGATATTTTCGAGCACATTTTAAGTTCCCTATACTTTAACTTCATTTTAGAGCTTCAAAATTGGGTTAACGTGCCTTAAACGTATCGGAAATGGCCTTATTACACAACAGGGACCAAAACTGCAAAAAATCAAAGTTTCTGGTCTGCATAGTCCTTGCACACTTCAACACTATTAGTGTTACGGTGCGCAAGCAGTCCCCAGACCAGATTCAATGTTTAAACAGCTATTAACAGCCCTTCAACTCCCCAAAGGCCAATGCCACTTGTCAAACTCTTATGGTGGGGGCAAAATGAGTTACCATAACATTCCGACAAGTGTACGGGTGAGATCAAGGCACGATATTCAAGAAACGATCCTAACGGTTCGAAGAATTCTATAAATACCCACCCCCACCATTCACTTTTCCTCACGAGAATCTGATTTGAGAAGCTCTAAGTTGAAACCATTGTTTCATACCTGAGCTACTTGGATCGAGATTAGCTTTCGGGGAGCCTTTGTAAGTATTCCTTCGTTCTTTTATTGCTTTTTGAGTCCAAAAGTCAAACTTTGTTTGACTTTCTGCATTGACCAGTTTATGGTCAATGCGAAGTTCGTTTGAACTTCGCAACGTGATTGTAATCACGATGGTTATAGTCCCTTGTGACTATGCCTACTGATTACCACGTTGTCTAGGGTCGTAGGGGTAAGCGATCTAATAAATCGCTTATACCTTCGAACCCGACCCAGTTTGGTCAATCATTAGGATCCGACCAAATACTTTAGGTGACCATAGCATATAGGGAATAACCTTCCGAGGTTATACCCTATGGTCACATCGTTTAAGTAGTTGTATGATAGGTAGTTTATATGCCTTAGGTAAATTACCAGAATACCCTTTTCATGTATAATTGGTAATTAAGCATATGTAACCTAAACTTTTGTCACATAACTTATTATGTAACACGTTTAGGCATATAACACTTGTCATAGGGCTAGTTAGACGTCTCGAGTGCGCTTTTGCGCGCACGACGCGTTAAAGTGGCATAAGCTACCTTAATGGGTCGCGATGGGTTGAAAGCAATTAGGTTAGGTTTCACATAGGATGTAGGCTTTTTTAAACCATATTACATGAGTCTCCATACTCGTTTGGTTTACGAACCCTCATTCTATCCGATCCTCCGATTTAGGTCCAGTTAATTAACATAGTTACCTATATTAGGTGCCGTTTGATTTCGTGATCTCTAGCATTGCTTGGTGGTTATCTTAGGACTTCTGAGCAATCTCAAGTGAGTACATAGACCCCTCTTTTACTGTTTTCCAAACATTTTGGGGTGAAACACATGTGCCTACTTGTTACTTTCATGCTTTCCATATTTTCATATCATATGCTTACTATGTTCATTAGTACACTATTAGTACATTGTTTTACATTACATTTCATGCTATGTATGTCCATTGTGTGCATACTTAGTACATCATTTTACATTACATTTCATGCTATGTATGTCCATTGTGTGCATACTTAGTACATTGTTTTACATTACATCTCATGCTATGTATGTCCATTGTGTGCATACTTAGTACATTGTGTTACATGACATTATGTGAACCTTTTGTATCTATTGAATCATGTGAACCATTTGACAATAGACATTTGACTATACCTAAACATTTCTTCAATTGTTAAACATTACATCTTGATGGTTTGGTTTGAGTAAGTGATTTAAGTAACGAGGCGTGTGTAATATGATACAAGCATGGTGGATACGCCGCTGGTACTTCCTATATATAAGTGTTTGTATGGTATTACATATCGTGGCGTTATTTGAATCATTTCAATTTGAGACATATAACATTTTATACAAATAACATACTTTTCACAAGACATTGTTTTACAAACAACTTATCTTATACAAACTCATTCTACATGGTTATTCATTTAACCATACATTATTCTCTTATTTATACATATCATCTGAACTTATTGTTTTTCAAATGATTTACAAAACAAACAAATTTACAAGGTTCATGACTAAACATTTTTCTTAAACAACAAGTCATGAAACCTATTTTCACAAAACCTATGTATCTCACAGGCATTTTTATGCTGACGTACCTATTTTCACATGTGTTTTTCAGGAGCTGTTGCATAAGACGATCAAGATACACATAGGCAGACTTGGGCTTTAGTGACAATAAAAGAAGCAAGACTAGTTAATTACATTGTACTTCTTTGTTTGTTAAGACATTGTAACACTTTTAATCAATAAAACAATATTTCAATTTCCATGTGTTATGAAACAATGATTCTGTTACAACACTCCCCGACGTTTCCGCCACGTTTGGTTGTCCTACGTGGTCGGGGTGTGACACATCTATAGCTATATATTTAGATATTTTTTCAAACATACACATATTATATATATTATTATATTTTTATTATTATTACTACCACCACCATCACTGTTATGGGTTCATCCAGAACTCCATATTGCGCTCGTCATACTTCCAGATGAGTCGCTCTCCGACCTGCCTCATCCTCTCGCTACTTTCAAAAATCTCCTCACCGAAAGTTCGGAGCTCTTGCACATTCTCTGCACTTATTGGGGGTGCAGGTGCTGGGACTAGGTTTGGGAACTGGGGCATGGGTTCCTGGTACGGGTATGGATTCTCTAAAATTTCCTTGATGTATTCATCGTTATCATAGTAGGGATCTAGCGGGTCCAAACCTGGGTACGCTGCTAGATTCGGCATAGGTTTATCTTCTGGTATTGGGTAACGTTGCTGGTAATCCCTATGTTCGTCTAACCACAGGTCGTAGTCTGGGTCTAAGGGATTGGGTGCTGGTACTCTAGGTATCTCTTCTGGGTTAAATCAGGCATTGGGATTTGATTTTCTGGATTGTTTTCTATTTCCATTGGCTGTGTTGGAAACAATGGTAATGGTTGGGGTGCTATGAGTTGCTCCAGGTTAGGGTCGAGAGCTATGGTTGCTAGGATATGAAAGTTTGCTAAACTTCTATTGAGCATATCCTGGGTGTGGGCATCTGTTTTTCTCTTAGCGGCTGCTACAGCACGCTGTTGTTGTAACTTTTTCATTCTTTTCCTACGTTCATGCGCTCCCCTACTGAACCACCTCTCTTTTTAGGAGGGAATGGCTCTTCAGACTGAACCTTAAACACGAATATCCCATCTTCATTGTCAGCTGAATACCCTGAGAGGGCAGGCTGTGAAGAGGTGCCTTCGCTCCTTGGTGAGCTGGACAACTCACGGTAGGCGTCGGAAGGTCCTTGGTCGTTCATACTGTAAACTAAAAAAATAGTCAAATAACACACAACAATAAAATACAGATATGCACGTAATTCCGTAACTTATTTCCTAACATATTGAATAATATCTTGGTGTCAGCATAACACTTCTGTAGCTGAATCAGTGGCTTAGCTTTGGTACCACCTTCTGTCTTAACCCCCATCCCCTTATTACCCAGGAACGGGCGGCCGCGGCCAGTTTTGGTGGTATTGGTGTTTGTCCTATTTATTGGCAGCGGAAATTACATCAAGACCGAAATTAGGAAATATTTTATCAGAGTAAAATACCATGCTTTTATAATATTAAACACATGGGAAAATCCCAAGTTTCAAGTACACACATTTTCATAGGGATAAACCCTATTTTATTTAAATAAAACATCCTTTACTTTAGTTAACTTTATAGCCACTTTTCCAAGCCTTCAGTGCTGTCCAGCTGGCTTCTAATTGGCTTTCACATTTTGTTACCTGAAACGCATTTAAAAACATTTTGTCAGTGGGAAATACTTGTGAGTGAATCTCAGTTTAATTAAGTTAAGTAAAACCATTGTACAGTATTGAGGGCGGTCGCGCAATTACATTTTTTCCATCTACTTTAATTACCACCCACGGTACTGTCAACCCGACTTGTGGTCATGTTACTACTCACAATGCAGTAACAAATTTTGTATACAAAACCCCAATATACCGATGATAATTGTAGAATACAAATACTCAATCACTGTTTAATGTAATGTTAATCATATGAGGTTTTGTAAAAACAGTTTGCAAAAAGAAGATTACTCACATTGCTATCTTAGGGTTTTCCTTAAGGGTTTCCTGGTGATTATATGTAAATTACACAAATGCACACGCATTAGTATAATAACCCAATATTTACATTAATAATACCCTCCCCGAGATGACATTCCAACGACTACGTCGGGCAGAACCTCGACAGACGTTATGAAACCCTGGATTAATCGGGCAGCGTATCTAATACGTAACCGAGGTTATGATACTTACAACGGGGCAGAACTTCGTTATTTAGGGGGGTATAATACCCGATATTATAATTTCTATTCAGATTGATAGAAAGAGATTGAATTTTTGAACGACGAAATTTGAATGCCGATCTCGGCTATTTATAGGGCTGTTTATCGAGTCTCTGACGGCCCGCGAGAGAGACAAGGGGTCTCTCGCACCCAGCGAGCTAGGTATAATAGGGCGTAGGGTTGATTGGTCACCACTATTGACTCGCGGGGTGTTGTGCTACGTGGCGGGCTGGGTTGCACCAGCAGTCATTCGTTCGCGCCCCGCGACAATGTGGACAAGGGGGTCGCTCCCCGCCAGAGACCATAAATCGTTGTTTTTAATTAATTTTTAATTATATATGGTATTTTTAGGCTCGGTTTTCGCATGCGGAGTGTATTTTAAGACGTATAGGGGCACTATAAATATATTTAGGGTGTCAGATTATTTTAGGAGGGTTGTTATATAAAACATCTAAGTCAAACCCCACAAAAGAGCGGATGACATCATTTATTGTAGACACATCTTGAAAACTTTCAACCTTCGCCAGATCCATCAATTCCCTGAAATACATGTAGTTTGAAAACATCAACAAAAGTTGAGCGAGTTCATGTGTTTTGTATGTGAGCTCGTAATAAACTTGTAATCACTGTAAGTATGTATTTGTAAATAAGTATGAAAGCGTCTACGAACAGATCAATTAACATGTAGCTAATACATTAATATGTGTGAAATGGTGTAGGAAGGCTCAATCCTTTTGTGTATTTGGTACCAGGCCATCCAGCGGGAACGACATAGTCACCACATGGTCCAACCCACGGGCTCATGGGTGGGGCTTACAACACCCAAATAGATCTATCACTCATGCCCCTCGGTCCTTAAACAAGGATTAATGGTCTTAAGTTAATGCCTACCCATTCACATGATCTAACAGTTCATTACTTAGCTAACCATACCATTTGTAATCATTGAAACATTTGTAACATGTATTTCACCCCCAAAGTTGTAAAACTGAAAACCGTTAAAAGAAAAGGGGGACATTACTTAGCTAACCACACCATTTGTAATCATTGAAACATTTGTAACATGTATTTGACCCCCGATGTTGTAAAACTGAAAACAGTTAAAAGAAAAGGGGGACATGAACTCACAATCTTGCATCTTGTAATCCGATGTAACTCAAAGATCCGGTCCCGAAATCGTGCAACTTCCTACACACGTGTTATGTTTTATTAGACGGCTAGGTCGTGTAACGACTCTTGGTATTAGTTGTTATGACTTATCATTCGTTGAGTTACGTCTTTGATGTGATAAATATTATTCCAAAGTATATAATTATTTTTTAAAATAATAATATTTTAACTTAAATTATATTTATTAATTATTGGAATATTTGTTAAAATAATATATTTTAACTTAATTGACTTGTAATCCTTCCATGAATAATTCCCCAAGGATGGGTATACTTATATTTGTGTATTTCTAGACTTGTGTATTTTGCCAAGTATTGGTGGTGTATTCCGGTGTGTATTTGTACGTACGAAAATACGTATTTTTATTGTATTTATTAAGTATTCTTATACTTAATTTTTGTATTTAATTTTCCGGAATAATATTTTAATCAATATAAATCACCAATTTATATTCTTAAAATATATGTATTTTAAGAAAACTTTTTTATAGAAAATCATCTCTAATTCTTCCTTGGCAAAAATAATTATATTTGCATATAAACCTCAAAATAATATATTTTCAAGGTTATCTTTGAAAATATTTTTAAATTAATTTTTCACCCAAAAATAATATATTCCAAATTTGTTTAAGAAAATATATATTTTCTTCCAAAAATAATATACCTTCTTATAATTCAAGAAAATATATATATCTTTTCTCTATTAAAAAATAATGTATTTTCTACTTGACAAAAATATGATATTTTTTTTTGTAACACTTGTAAAAATTATAATTTCCGTTCCTTTGGTTTCCAAAATACCGTTTAACTTATTTGTCAAAATATATATATATATTTAATTCCGGATTATATATATGTATTTCATATGTCCGTGTTCGGTTTGTCCAATATTCGGGTATAAATTATATATTTATTTTCTTGGAATTCTTGGTATTGTTTTGTATTATAATTTTTGGTATTTTGGTATGTTATATTATTTTCAAGTCCTAAAGTAATAAAACTAATACACATAATATACATGTAGCACATAAGTGTGTCATCTAAATATATATTTTCCTAAATATATACTTAGTCACTTTTATTTATCATAAACAACCTCCAACAATTGTAATTTTTGTAACAAAAATTATGGCAAGTTTTTATATGAAAACCATGTTCAAAATTTAGTTCTAAACACTTGTTTAAAAATATTTTTCTAAGTGTTTAAATTCTACAAAAATTTTGCCATAGTTTCCCCTTAAAAATGGAGGTTTCCATGTTTTAACAAGCAAATCATTTTCTTTTAAAATCATCATCAATCATCAACAATTCAATCAATACTTACCATGAGCCAAAATCATGCAATTTACACTACATCATGAACTTGAAGTTTTGTAAAAATTTGTAGCAACTTAGTATGTTGTTAAGTAAGCTTAGTTACCCTTAAAAATGTGGTCATTTGTTTTTAAATATCATTCTTGAAAAAATTTAGTCTTTCACAACTTATAAGATGATTTTCTAAAAATATTTCTTCATGAATTTTTCTTGTTAACAACATGTTTCTAACTTTGATTTATCACTTAAAATATGGTTAGTTTCTTTAAAAGTCATGACCTTCTAAATCTTGTAAATAATCTTGGTTTCTTGAGAAAACTATTTTTTGAAATCATCCTTTTACAAGACTTATAACATGTTTCATACTTCATCATACATAAACTCATCTTCATATTCAAGTTCATGTGAAACATAAAGGATGATCATTTTGATTCCTACAAGATTCATTGTGGCACCCGCGGAAAATGCACAGTCATCTTGATCTAACACCATACTGTTTTGGGTTGCTTATCAAATTTCGGGATGAAATTTCTTTCAAGTTGGGGATGATGTGACAACCTGAGTTTTCAAGGTCTTTCCTCGGCATGTTATTTGTTTACAAACTCTGTTATTATATATTGTTTGTGTATGAGTTGCATTTTGGTTTGGTTAGATAATAAACTTGATAAATTTATGAACTGTAAAAACATCACACGATGAAACACTTGGGTGTTTTACCACAAACCATAATCGATGAAACATATAGTGTTTCGCCACCACCCTACTTGACGAAACATGGGTGTTTTGCCGTTTGGGCCTTCGGCCCAGATGTGGCCCAGAAACGGCTTAGTTATATGTTTGGTATTCGCACAGTTATACGTAAACAAACCCTAGACTCTCTCTAAAACTATCGACAGTAGCAAACTCTCTCTCGAAGCATCACCTTCTTGGTCTAATTACCCTAGTTACTATATCAAGGTGAGTGTTTTGTTTGATTGGATCTATATTCGATGCGTCGATTTGTGTTGCAATGATTATGTGTGAATACGTTGGATCTTATGTGCATAATGTTCATCGTTCATTAACCGTGTTATGTAGTTAGGGTAGTTCGATGGAGTATTGAATGATCTTGTGTTTTCTCATGATTACTGTTTGGTTAAGATGATAAGCAGATGTTGATTGAATGATTGTTATAATGATCATGATCATATGTATATGCGAATTGTTAAGGCACTTATTGCATGTTGTTGATAATTGAGAACTGAATGATCAATTGATGATTATGGTGAAACTGTTGATGATGATTAGAGTTTTAGAACATGTTGAACTGTAAATGATTAGATCTGTAATTGGTTGCTAAACGAAACATGTAGTTTCGTTGCATCTCATGCCGACGAAACATAGGGTCTTTCGTCGACAAGCATCTCGACGAAAGATGATCTTTCGTCACAAGTATGTTTCGCCGGGTAAGTCACTGAGTGAACAGTAGGTGCCTGTGATGTTAACAATGATAGATACTTGTGTTTATGTATGATCCATGACGCATGGCAAAGACAATAAGAAACTTGGTGCGATTATTTGGTATAACAAACTCACCTGATACGTTATGTGCTAATTGTGACATTCGAGCGAGATGTGAACTTGTAATAGAAAGGTGTACTGGCTACTGTTATACTGTGAACTGGTGTATGTGATGCAAACTGTGTGAAAACAATAACTTATTTAATCGTTAAACTGATATTCATTGGTAACCTTGTTAGGGTTGGTTAATTAACTTAGAAACGGGTAACTAAACAAACCAAGCAAACCAAGGTGAGTTCACTGCTCTTTTTCCAAGCAAGAGTCCCAGGGAGGGATATCTGGTAATTGTTTCGGGGAGGAACGTCGGGTTATTGGGATGTTGGTTATTACACTCATTTCTATCATTATGACCCCTTACATCTACCGATTAGTTGCCGGGGAGGCAACGAGGTTATTAGTTGATAGCGCTATTAGGTTTGGCACCCTCACACCGTACCAGGGAGGACGGTCGTGAACTAATTACCTTAACCACTTGACCAATGTTTTTATAGAGGCATTGGGGTTTGGGAAAATAAATCTAGAATCCAGCTGCGGTAATCGAGTTAATAACAACATCAAATCAAATCAAATCATTAAAAGGTCTTATACTCATAACTGGTAACTAAAACGTGTTAGCAAACTTTGAACTCACCAGCGTCGTCTGACACACTTGTCTGCATGCTTGCAGGTCGTTAGATACTTGATATGTACTTGCTATCTGGGAGTGCTGGAGTGGTCATGGGTCGAGACTCTTGGATACTTGCTTCGCTGATTATGAACACATGTTTTAAAACAATTGATTTACGGTTTACATTATGCTTCCGCTGAACATTTACTTTGGTTTAACTTATGACTTGGATATATATTTTGAAATGAATGGAATGTTTATTTAAATACTATGCATAGTTCAATGTGATTGGTGGCTTGGATCCTGGTACGTCACACGTCCCGCAGTGATTCCGCGTGTCGTATTTTGGGGGTGTGACAGTTTAGTATCAGAGCCACTGGTTATAGTGAACTAGGTTTTAAAACATTTTCCTAAAACCAGACTATAACCGAACACCTTACGAAAATCGACCATGACACTCAGCTCCAGATTGCAAGGTTCGTCTTCTTTTTACTTTATGCATTACTTGCTTAGTAGTTACACACACACGACTTGCATGAAACAACATATTTGAAACCTTGATGTGATTACCTGTGCTGTGTGTCTTAGTGGAGCTAGATAGTGTGGCACTACCCTTCAACTCTTGTGATTATTAATCTTCTAATGCCTTTCATTGTGCTATTTGAATGTGGGGGAAACTTCTAGCGCAAGTTAAGAGGCACTGAGATGAGCATGCAAATTGCCTTATTATTATGGGTGCACAAATAATAATAACGTGAGGTGCATGTAAGTCCCAGTGAGGCTTAACACGAGTGTCAGAAGGGTTCTGCCCTATTGTGTGTAAACTTGGTAGTTTGTTGATTTCAACGTGAGACTTGACTCTTACCACGATGACCCAGGCTGAGCTGACAAAGTTAATCAACACATGTGTGGCTGAGGCTTTGGCAGCTTACCAAGCTGGTACGAAATGTGCCAAATACTCTTTAATCTTGTGTCGCGTACACAACTCTTACCCCTGTGTTGTATTTTCTTTCGTCCATTAGGTCAGCTAGCGCATCAGAACAATCCGCCTGCCTGCACATTCAAGACATTCATGGATTGTAAGCCACAGACGTTCAGTGGGACTGAAGGGGTTGTGGGGTCCACTGAACGGGTTGTGGGGTTACTGCGCTGGTTTGAGAAGGCTGAATCAGTGTTCGCTGTGTGTAACTGTCCCGTGGGGGACCGGGTGAAGTATGCTACTGGCACTTTGGAGGATGGTGCCTTAACTTGGTGGAATGCCCAGGTGCAAATGTTGGGCATCGAGATGTCTAACGCCACTACTTGGGATGATTTTAAGGAGTTGATGCGAGAAGAGTACTGTCCTCGTGATGAGATTCAGAAACTCGAGAATGAGTACTACGATTTGCAGATGGAAGGCTCCAAGATCGAGGCTTACACGAAACGATCTCATCAACTGGCAATTTTGTGCCCTAACCTGTCTCGACCTCCACATCGACGAATTGAGCTATATCTCAAGGGCCTAGCATCAGCTATAAAGGGTTATGTCACTGCTGCAAACCTGAACAATCTGCCCCAAATCACCGTTTGGCACACAAGATTACTGATTAAGAGGTCGAACGGGGCTCATTGCCGCCACATGTTTCTGCTACTACCCCTGCTGCTACCGCTACCACACCAACTAGTGATAACAAGCGAAAATGGAACGATGCTGACAAGGCAACCAGTGCTAGTCAATCTTAGAAAAGGCCTGACAACAGCAATAACCGTAGTTTCAGTCAGTCGTCCTTAGTTAACCAAGGTCAGGGCAGCAATCAGAATCAAGGCTCCTACGTGGGAAAGAAGCCACAGGGCAACAAGTGTGGTTATCATCATTATGGACCGTGTGTCCGGACTTGCCGTATGTGCGAAAAGGTGGGCCATGAGGCCAAAGACTGTAGAGCCCCACAGCCAAAGCAGCAGCAGCAGCAAAATCAGCAGCATCAGCAACAGCAAAGGCAACAACCCCATTTTAACCAGGGCTTTAAGAAGGGGTGTTTCCAGTGTGGGGATGAGGGCCACATCAAGCAGGATTTCCCTCAGCTGAATCAGAAAGCCAACGACAACAACCACCAGAACAACAACAACAATGCTGGGAACAACATTAATGGCAACAATTGGGGCAATGGTGCTCGTGGAAGGGTATTTACGATCGGTGCTGGTGATGCTAGGAATGACGGCAATGTCGTGACTGGTACGTTTTCTGTGAACAATCTTATTGCTTCTGTGTTATTTGATTCCGGTGCCGATTGGAGTTATGTGTCCCTAGAGTTTGGTCAGCGATTAGGGTTAGCCCCAACACCTTTAGAAGTTAAGCATGTAGTAGAATTAGCTGATGGCAAAACGATTGAAGCTTCGCATGTCCTACTTGGGTGTAAACTAGATCTTGTGGGTCAAGTGTTTTATATTGATCTCCTTCCTGTTACCCTCGGTAGTTTTGATATAGTGGTTGGTATGGATTGGCTGTCTAAACACCAAGCTGAGATTCTGTGTAAGGAGAAGATTGTACGTATTCCTCTCCCTGGTGGAGAGTCAATATCGGTTCAGGGGCATCGCAGTGGTGCGATGGTTGGTATCATCTTAGCTATGCAAGCGCAGAAATGTCTATGAAAGGGGTATCCTGCAACTCTAGCACTTGTTACTGATACTCCGTCAGGAGGAAGAAAGATCGAGGATCTGCCAGTTGTACATGAATTTGCCGATGTGTTTCCTGAGGAACTTCCTGGTTTACCTCCTCACCGTCAAGTGGAATTTCAGATTGATCTTGCACCAGGAGCAGCCCCGATAGCTCGTGCTCCTTACCGTTTAGCACCTGGAGAGTTGCAGGAGTTGTCTAATCAACTGCAAGAGTTACTGGATAGGGGCTTTATTCGACCCAGTTCTTTGCCTTGGGGAGCCCCAGTTCTGTTCATAAATAAGAAAGTCAGGTCCTTCCGTATGTGTATTGATTATCGGGAACTCAACAAGGTGACTGTCAAGAACCGTTATCCATTGCCACATATCGACGACTTGTTTGACCAGTTGGAAGGGTCAAGTTTTTATTCGAAGATCGACTTAAGATTGGGCTACCATCAGATGAGAGTCCGAGAGGAGGATGTTCCTAAAACGGCTTTTCGAACGCGGTATGGGCATTATAAGTTTTTAGTTATGTCGTTTGGGTTGATGAACGCGCCAGCGATTTTCATGGATCTCATGAACCGTGTATGCAAACCATATCTCGATGACTTCATTATTGTATTTATCGACGACATTCTGATCTATTCAAAGAGCACGGAAGATCACGAGCGGCACCTGCGTCTTATTTTGGAACTTCTGAGGAAGGAGCAGCTTTACGCGAAATTCTCTAAGTGTGACTTCTGGATTCGAGAGGTACACTTCCTTGGCCACATTGTGAACGAGTCAGGGATACACGTGGATCCTACCAAGATTGATGCTATAAAAAATTGGGCGGCACCAAAGACTCCTTCAGAGGTGCGACAATTTCTTAGACTCGCTGGGTACTATCGCAGGTTTATCAAGGACTTTTCAAAGATCGCCCAACCTCTTACCTCATTGACACAGAAAGGTGTTGTATACTCATGGGGAACGAAGCAAGAAGATGCCTTCCAGTTGTTAAAACAGAAACTCTGCAGTGCACCGATCTTGTCTCTACCCGAAGGTACAGAAGATTTCATGGTATATTGTGATGCTTCCATTCAGGGTCTCGGTTGCGTGTTGATGCAACGCGAGAAGGTGATAGCCTACGCCTCGCGACAGCTGAAGGTCCATGAAAGGAATTATACGACACACGACTTATAATTGGGAGCCGTGGTGTTTGCACTCAAAATCTGGAGGCATTACATGTACGGTACTAAATGCACTATTTATACCGACCACCGGAGCCTTCAACATATTTTCAACCAGAAGGATTTGAATATGCGACAGCGTCGCTGGGTAGAACTTTTAAACGATTACAACTGCGCAATCAAGTATCATCCGGGTAAGGCTAACGTGGTAGCTGACGCTCTCAGTCGAAAGGAATCAAAACCCAAACGTGTTCGCGCTTTGCAGCTCACTATTCATTCTAACCTACCTGACCAGATCCGTCTTGCACAAACTGAAGCGTTGAAAGAGGAAACCATCGAAGCAGAGTATTTAAGGGGCATGGAGAAACGACTTGTAGAGAGATCGGATGGTCTCCTCTACTTCATGGAACGTGTATGGATTCCTTTGTTCGGTAACCTTAGGGAGCTTATGATGGACGAAGCACACAAGTCTCGATACTCTGTTCACCCAGGTTTGGATAAGATGTATCAGGATCTCAAAGTCATGTATTGGTGGCCAAATATGAAAGCTCACATCGCGACTTATGTGAGTAAATGTTTGACCTGCTCGAAGGTTAAAGTGGAATATCAGAAACCGTCTGGATTGCTGCAACAACCAGAAATACCCATGTGCAAATGGGAGCAAATCGCAATGGATTTTGTCACTGGGCTACCTAGAACTCAAAACGGGAACGACACAATTTGGGTGATCGTTGATCGCCTCATAAAGTCAGAGCACTTTCTAGCAATCAAGGAAACAGATAAGTTCTCACAATTAGTTGCTGTCTATTTGAAGGAAGTGGTTTCTAGGCACGGGGTGCCGACCTCTATTATCTCGGATCATGACCCGCGTTTCGTTTCAGATTTGTGGCAGTCGATGCACAAATCGATTGGCTCACGCCTTGACATGAGTACTGATTATCACCCACAAACGGATGGTCAAAGTGAACGAACCATCTAGACACTAGAAGACATGCTGCGGGCGTGCGTGATTGATTTTGGCAAGGGTTGGGAGAAACACTTGCCTTTGATATAGTTTTCTTATAAGAATAGCTACCATACCAGCATCCAAGCAGCTCCATTCGAAGCATTGTATGGACAAAAGTGTCGTTCACCTCTCTGTTGGGCTGAGGTGAGTGACAGCCAGGTCATAGGCCCTGAACTTGTGTTGGAAACTTCAGAAAAGATTGTTCAGATCAAGAATCGGATGGCAGCAGCGCGCGACCGTCAGAAAAGCTATGCTGATAAGTGTAGGAAACCTTTGGAGTTCGCTGTTGGTGATTATGTTATATTGAAGGTCTCACCCTGGAAGGGTGTGGTGCGTTTCGGGAAACGCGACAAGCTTAACCCTCGTTATGTTGGGACATTTAAAATTCTTGAGCGAATTGGTAAAGTGGCCTACAAGTTGGAGTTGCCTGCTGAGTTAGGTAACGTCCATGATGTGTTCCATGTGTCGCAATTAAAAAAGTGTCTGTCTGATGAAACACTGGTCGTACCATTTCAAGAGCTGAAGATTGACGACAAGTTGTAGTTTGTCGAAGAACTAATAGAAATTATAGACCGAGAGGTCATGGTCCGTAAGCACAGTCGTATTCCAATTGTAAGAGTTCGTTGGAACTCAAGACGTGGACCGGAGTTCACATGGGAACGTGAGGATCAGATGAAGCTCAAGTACCCACATTTATTCCCAGATGACAGGTCTAAGTCTGACAAACCTAAGTCTGGCACAATTAGTGAATTTCGGGATGAAATTCCCAATCAAGTTGGGGATGATGTGGCACCCGCGGAAAATGCACAGTCATCTTGATCTAACACCGTACTGTTTTGGGTTGCTTATCAAATTTCGGGACGAAATTTTTTTCAAGTTGGGGATGATGTGACAACCCGAGTTTTCAAGGTCTTTCCTCGGCACGTTATTTTTTTTACAAACTCTGTTATTGTATATTGTTTGTGTATGACTTGCATTTTGGTTTGGTTAGATAATAAACTAGATAAATTTATGAACTGTTAAAACATCACTCGACGAAACACTTGGGTGTTTCGCCACAAACCATAATCGACGAAACATATAGTGTTTCACCATCACCCTACTTGACGAAACATGGGTGTTTCACCGTTTGGGCCTTCGGCCCAAATGTGGCCCAGAAACGGCTTAGTTATATGTTTGGTATTCGCACAATTATACGTAAATAAACCCTAGACTCTCTCTAAACCTATCGACGACAGCAAACTCTCTCTCGAAGCATCACCTTCTTGGTCTAATTACCCTAGTTACTGTATCAAGGTGAGTGTTTTGTTTGATTGGATCTATATCTGATGCATCGATTTGTGTTGCGATGATTATGTGTGAATACGTTGGATCTTATGTGCATAATGTTCATCGTTCATTAACCATGTTATGTAGTTAGGGTAGTTCGATGGAGTCTTGAATGATCTTGTGTTTTATCATGATTACTATTTGGTTAAGATGATAAGCAAATGTTGATTGAATGACTGTTATAATGATCATGATCAATTGTATATGCGAATTGTTAAGGCACTTATTGCATGTTGTTGATAATTGAGAACTGAATGATCAATTGATGATTATGGTGAAACTGTTGATGATGATTAGGGTTTTAGAACATGTAGAACTGTAAATGATTAGATCTGTAATTGGTTGCTAAACGAAACATGTAGTTTCGTCGCATCTCATGCCGACGAAATATAGGGTCTTACGTCGACAAGCATCTCGACGAAAGATGATCTTTCGTCACAAGTATGTTTCACCGGGTAAGTCACTGAGTGAACAGTAGGTGCCTGTGATGTTAACAATAACAGATACTTGTGTGTATGTATGATCCATGATGCATGGCAATGACAATAAGAAACTTGGTGCGATTATTTGGTATAACAAACTCACCTGATACATTATGTGCTAATTGTGACATTCGAACGAGATGTGAACTTGTAATAGAAAGGTGTACTGGCTACTGTTATACTGTGAACTGGTGTATGTGATGTAAACTGTGTGAAAACAATAACTTGTTTAATCGTGAAACATATATTCATTGGCAACCACGTTGGGGTTGGTTGATTAACTTGGAAATGGGTAACTAAACAAACCGAGCAAACCAAGGTGAGCTCACTGCTCTTTTTCCAATCATGCGTCCCGGGGAGGGATATCGGGTAATTGTTCCGGGGAGGAACGTCGGGTTATTGGGATGTTGGTTATTACACTCATTTCTATCATTAAGACCCCTTACATCTACCGATTAGTTGCTGGGATGCAACGAGGTTATTAGTTGATAGCGCTATTAGGTTTGGCACCCTCACACCGTACCAGGGAGGAGGACGGTCGTGAACTTATTACCTTAACCACTTGACCAATGTTTTGATAGAGGCATTGGGGTTTGGGCAAATAAATCTAGAAGCCATCTGCGGTAATCGAGTTAATAACAATATCAAATCAAATCATTGAAAGGTCTTATACTCATAACTGGTAACTAAAACGTGTTAGCAAACTTTGAACTCACCAGCGTCGTCTGACACACTTGTCTGCATGCTTGCAGTTTGTTAGATACTTGATATGGACTTGCTATCTGGGAGTGCTGGAGTGGTCATGGGTCGAGACTCTTGGATACTTGCTTCGCTGATTATGAACACATGTTTTGAAACAATTGATTTACGGTTTACATTATGCTTCCGCTGAACATTTACTTTGGTTTAACTTATGACTTAGATTTATATTTTGAAATGAATGGAATGTTTATTTAAATACTATGCGTAGTTCAATCTGATTGGTGGCTTGGATCCTGGTACGTCACACGTCCCGCGGTGATTCCGCATGTGGTATTTTGGGGGTGTGACATTCATCATCTCACTTGCTAGATCATGTGTTTAATCACAATCTTGCAAGTTTCTTATTATGATTAACATCATATCACAAGAAATCAACAATCAAGATATACACATACACTAAAACAACATAGATTCTTATGTTAGTGAGCTTTATGTTAAAGATTATCTTCTTGTTTCTTCATGATCTTTATGTTTATCAACTTACATAATCTTTTAACCAATCAAACGAGAAGTAAAATCAAGTTATAAGGGTCAACAATCAAAATAGAAGTAAAATCAAGTTATAAGGGTCTTACTACTAGCACAAGGGCTAGGGAAGAACTCAAGATGATGAAGATGATAAACAAGGTGGATAAAGGCTCTAGAGAGTGGTCCTTCAACCTCCAATGGCTCCAAGCTCCTTAATGTTGCTTCTTGCACCTTGGAATCACCTTGGAATGGAAGAGATTGAAATGAAAATGGTGGTGTTGTGGGTGATGGTTCATGGCCGAGAGGGAGAAGAGAGGGAGGAGAGTGAAGTGTTTAGTGTTTGTGAAATGAGGCTATGGAATGATCTTATGGTTTATAAACTTGAACATCCAACATTCTATAAACTCTTGGTCTTAATGTTTCTAAAGGAGCCAACATATCTTATTAAACAATTCAAATAAATCAAGGGGTGGGTCCCTTTTCATTTAAAACTTTTGGGATGCAACATGTATTCTATAAACTTGATTCTTGAAACTTGTTTGGAAACAAACTCTATCCTGTGTAAATGTGAAACTTGATACTTTTGGATTCTTGATTCTTGATGTTTTATGCTATGTGAACGTTTAATCCTTGTGTGTAGTTCCGCCTTAACAATAGTAGCGCTATAGGAGAATACACCTCCCCATTATTCTCGTGGGTATTATTAGGAGGATTCTATTTGCTTTCCTTGAGACTTGGGAAAGTGGTAAATGCATTGGGACACTTGGGCTATCACTTGGACTGCGTAAACTAGCATGGCTGAAACTATTTTAAATGTTTACATGACGGATATGAGTCTTTTTAAACTATTATGCTATATACTCAAACTTGTATACTCGCCAGTACATTATTGTATTGAGTATTGACATTATTTTAATACATGTTGCAGGCTGATAGGATGCTGGATTCAGGAGTCAAGTTAGGATGATGCTTAGAAACTCACCTAGTTAAATAAATTATGAACAATATTTGAAACTTGATGTAATTCTTGATACTTGTTGTGTGGTGGTTGATTTTGGTTGGATTTAGACAATGTTTGAATTTATTTAATCTATATCGAAATAACTAGTGTTATGGAAACTTTTGACAATCTGAACGCTTAGTGCCGCACCCCGATGTTTCCGCCATCGGTTGGGGTGTGACAGATTGGTATCAGAGCCATAACTATAGGGAATTAGGAAAAGTAGGAATGCTTTATGTAGTCTATAGTTCTAGGAATCTTGACTCTTATCTGTTGTTTAAGATTTATGCATTCTACCGTATCTGCTTCCTAGCAGCACATTTCCTGTTAAAAACTTACATGCCTTTTCTAAGGCTGACAGAATATACATTTGGATACTTTGAAAACGCTGCTATGCAGTGTTTGTGTTTTCGCACGAGATTTACCTTCAAGTCAGGAGTGACATCCAAACCTTGAAGGAAATTTCCATATTATATTCTAGTAGGTCTTATCCTTTGATAAGTACCGATGCTATTAGGGTACGATGTTGTCAAGATAGAGGTGAAACTCAGACTTTGATAACTAGTCCCACTCTTTGGTTTTTCTGTCTCGCCAGAGTCTCAAAATTCCCAATCAATTAGAAACGTGAAATGACCAAAAGGACGAATATCGTAGGCCTAACATCGATAACGTATTTGTCTAAGTAAGTCAAGGCACGTTGCCTCAATTCGAGAGGGGTTCGAATCGCTTTGGTTAGTCAACGTTCCTCTACCCAGAACAATCCTATGTTTTATGAGCCTATCTTTTGTGTTATCTCGATTTTTGTATGTGGTTCTAAACTTGATTCTTCGTTCATTTTGAGACTTTATACATAATTCGCACATATGTCCGTAATCTAAAACAATAATCATAATATCTCAGGATCAAACTAAATTTACGAAGCTTTATTCATCGTGCAAATCTATGTGAGAATCTTAATCGACTATGATATTATGTGGAACTATCTGATTAAGCTATGTCTTGTTGTGGTAGGGAAACACTATACGTAACATGGTACTGAAAGACGACACAGAAGTGACATGTCAGAAACATGGTGGATACGCCGCTGGTACTTCCTATATATAAGTGTTTCCAACATGTTACCAACTTTCGTACAACGTGCCATGCGAAATCTAGTGTTTTGCATACCGGTGATGAGAATGTGAACACTAAGCTATGAGAAACTACATGTGTAATCTATGTGTACTCTAGTGCGTATGTGTTGTTTGAGTGACAAAAAATACGAAACGTAGCCTTGCGCCTAAGACGAGGCGGACATGGCATGTCCGAAACATGGTGGATACGCCGCTGGTACTTCCTATATATAAGTGTTTCTGGCATGTTACCGAACCTTCGTACCACGCACTAAGTGAAGTTCGTAGTTTTGCAGGCTCGTGGTGGAGTTGTTGAAACTACTTAGTTGATCTATGTGAAAGTTTTGTGAGAGTGATGGAGTTTATTGTTATGGTTGGTGAAGCATGACACCGACGACGAGATGGACGTGGCATGATTGAAGCATGGTGGATACGCCACTGGTACTTCCTATATATAAGTGCTTCTATCATGTTGCCGAACTTTCGTAACACGCGCCATGTGGGAATTCGTTGTTTTGTGGACTGTGGTGAGAATGTTGAACGCTAATCTATGTGAAACTATTTGGTTAATCTACGTGTATGTGGTAATGGTGGAGTACGTTGTTATGTTTGGCAAAATGCGACACGTAACATGACACCGAATACGAGGCGGAAGTGATGTGCCTGAAACATGGTGGATACGCCGCTGGTACTTTCTATATATAAGTGTTTCTGACATGTTGTCGAACCTTCGTACAACGTGCCATGCGAAAGTCGTGGGTTGCAGATGTTGAATCTATTGGAATCTACGAGAAACTTGTTGAAACTTGAGTCTTTAATCTATCATGTGTGAAACTTTATACCGTGAGACTTTGTGATCTAGACTTATAACTAGTTAATAATAATAAGCTATTTACGCCTTCTACCTATAGATGTTTTATTAATAGGGTTCAAATAATTTTTTTACTTAGTATTAACACGGGCTTCCATCTCAAAATAGCAGTGCAACATTAAGGATTTTCACTTCAAACTAAAAATTTGGAGCATATATAACCTGCCCCCTTGTGTAGCATCATTCTCATCTAAAGGTCCTAACGCTTTGACCTTAGAATATTTGAAGGTAAAAGATTAGTTGACATTTGTGTTGCACATTTTACCACGTACATATTTTAATATAATTATATAACTAAACTATTTTACCTTTTTTATAACCCGATATTGTAGCCTCAGGATTGAAAATCCTTGCAGCATGGTCACCTGCATTTGGAAAAATGAACTTCAACATTCTTTCTAGGACTTCAATGGTCTATCCACATGTAACCTGGATTGTAGCCTTGATCAAAGTCGTGCATCCCACATGGTCTCCATCTGCGATCAAATACGCAATCATGACAACAGGTAAAGTTTAAACTTATTAAGTTTACTAGCATAAAGACTCGTGTATTACACGAGTTTGTATAATATAAACGATATAATTATATAATCTTTAAATAACTTTATATAACTAATGGCCTATGTTAATTAGTAAAGGAACTTTACATAAACGAATTTTTATTACCATATGCTGGTTCAGATAACTAACTTGAATTATCACAAAAACCAATCTATGTTAAATAGTAACACTGGTATACCATAATAGCCATAAAGCTAAACCCCACAACTAAATGCTAAAAAAGTTTTTTTTATATATTTTTATTAAAAATTGCAAAATTTCATCACTAAAAAAAATTGAACAACAGCACCGATGCACATGTGCAATGGCACTTTTTGTTAATTTTTTTATATAAAAAACGCTAAATTTAGTCACAAAAAATCGCTAAATTGCGTATGCACATGCTACCATTTCATAAGTGAATGGTAGAAAATGAACACATCAATGTTGAACACATTAGTGGAGAACTACAACGGGCATACATACTAACAAAGGCACTAGCAAGAGTCAAGTTTGCTGCTATGCGAGAACTGCTCGGAATTCAAGATCTACAAAAACTCAAGGATGTTTTTAATTAGGGGGTGAATTGTAACACCCGGCTATTTTGAGTCTGTACCGTACTAGTGTGACATGTGTTATGAATAAATAGATTCAATATTTTATTAAATGCGGTGTTAATATATAGTATTTGATGTGCTGGAAAATCCAAACTTTGTTAAAAATTATGTTGGCAATAATAAGATAAACGCTTATCGCGTAACGAACAAAATGCGAAACGAACGTCGGTGACCGCCCGGTAAATGTTAAAAACCTAAAAATATTCTGTCATGATTAAAATACTATTTTAAATCATATTCATGAAGAAAAATTAATTAAAACGCTTAAAATCTCTATATTTCGAATTTAATCGCATACTGCGCAATACCGCGCGTATACTACAAAATACAGACAACGCAGCCAGTCAAAGCAAATAATATGTTGTTCAACAATATTATGGCAAGCTAATTTTTATAAATTAGTGGAAATAATATTAAAACACACAAAAACAATAGTTGGTAGTTTTTAGTTCGCAATGCTCGAAATTGGCACGCAGATGACTCTTTTACGCACTTTTAAAGCGCGATACGCCAACTAAAACCAAAATTGGTTATTATTGGCTAAGAATATTGGTATTTGGTAGGAAAAAATATTTGGATAATAATTTGATTGGGAAACTACCATAAACACACCTAATTTTTATAAAACTTGCTTAAAATTCTAAAAAATGAGATTTTTTTTTTATAAAAGTAAAGGGGGAACCCTTCCCCACTCAAAATTTTCTGCCAAATAAGGTTGGGCCCCACTAAAATGCAGAATTTTAAAGTGGGAATGATTATGTGGGTCTTGGAAGGTGGAACATGCAACATGTGTCTTGCATATATTTGTTGGGTGCATGCATGGCTTCCA
The DNA here is from genome assembly GCA_030545235.1 of Helianthus tuberosus. Taxonomy (NCBI): domain Eukaryota; kingdom Viridiplantae; phylum Streptophyta; class Magnoliopsida; order Asterales; family Asteraceae; genus Helianthus; species Helianthus tuberosus. Next base: position 165,382,363 of record CM060423.1, on the reverse strand, counting down.
CATGTCATCATTTCCCTTACCAAGACATGCAAGTCTCCTCTCTCCCCCCATAACCGTATACCACACACACACACACACACCATCTTCATCCATTTCAATTTCAATTTTGAAGAACACACTCTAAAAATCTCCATGTTTAGTAAAGTTACTAACAACTTTGAAGCTTTATGGTGGAAATTCAAGCATATACAGAAGATTTACATAGGAACACCCATTGAAACCCTTCATTATTTCTAATGATCATCATGGGTATAAACCTTCATTTTTCTTGTTCTTGATCTTGTTTGTAAATTTTGTTTTACAAAAGATTGTTTCTCAAAAGCTTGAATTTTTCACAACACTTGAAATCTAATCAACATAATGGTTTTCCAATAAAACGAAAATGGAAGTATGTTTGAGTGTGTATATAGTCGTAGGTATGTATGCATGTGGGTTAGAGATTATGTTTGGTTTAAAAGTTGATATTTGATTGTGATGATTACTGAAAAGTTGTTGCATGTATGATCTAAGTTGATTTATGCAAAGAAGATGATGATTTGAGTTAAAAAGGTGAAAAGTATATGTTGGGATGCATATGTGTGCTCGTATATATGTATGTATATGTGCTAGTATAAGAGTTTTGTTTGATAGTTCATAAATATGTAAGAATGCTACATGCAATGAAATCAAAATGATTAGACGAATGATTTAAGTGAAGTTGATGTTTTGGATTATTTGAAGATGTGATAAATATGTGTTGATGAGCATTTAAGTTTCTAGATGATGTAGTAATAATGATCATGCATTGAATACTTGTACATAAGTATTATTGATGACTAGATGATGATATGAAGGTGATCTGATGATGAAATGATATGATATATGAATGATTAATTAATTCAGATTGTATGCATGTTAAAATGATGATATAATATGTGTTTTGATGATACAAAGATGTGTCATAATAAGTTTGATGGTCTTGCATGTTGTACATGAAGCTTAAAAAGTAGTAAAATGAGTGAAATTGTATGATTTATGTGACTTACATGTAATCTTCACTAACATGAATATAAGTACCATTTTATTTAGTAAATAACATGTGTTATGTTAAAATATTAAGTCATGACGATTTGGGATGATTATAGTAAAGTTCGGTATAAGACTATGCGTTAAAAACGGTAAAAATCGGCTTTTAAAGTGATTTTTGCAAAATTGATTTAGATATAAATTGATATTTTTATGATAAATATAAGTATTTAAACTTATATTAAGTATCCTTGGTGTTTGGCTAGTCATACGTGACTTTTGATGCCCGAAAATGTTACCAAAACGTTAAAATACGCATATTTCAACGTACGCGAAAATCGGTTTGTTCAAGGGTGAACTTTATGTGTTGCAATGTGATATGTGAATATGGATATATGTAAGGTGATAAATTAAGTGTTTACATGATAGTAGGAGTTACGACTATGCATGTACACTTGTATGGTTAAAACAGTAAATTTCGTTAAATGTCACGTTAAGTATACAACTTAATTGTCAAAGCATAAAAATGATACATAGGTTAACTTGATTAGTTACTTTGTGTATTAATGCTTTTGACGACGTAAGTTACTTGACCCAGCCCAAACACTTATCTCCTTTTATGGTAAATATTATTATTATTGCGTACTAACATGCGAAGCCCAGCACATTGTAGTTTATATACTACACTAGGCTATGGGCTCGTAGAGACAACCCCTAACTGGGCCTGGCCCATTGAGGTTAGGGTTTCCCATATCTCCTATATAAGAAGGTCTCCACCTCCTTACTAGGGCATGAGATATAGGGCAACACACTTTTGTAGCTGGAAATAGGGGATTCTTTCTCTACCGGCCGTCTCTACATTGCCCACGTTTCTCTTCTTCTTATTTGCAGGCCTAGGATGAGACGGAGAACACGAGATGTGGCCATATCCGTATTCATCACCGTAGAAGTACTGACCTGTCCGGGTCCATTTCTTCTTCATTGGCGCCATCCGTGGGACCCCAAGATCACAGCTTGTTTTCTCTCTGGTCCGTCCTTAAGATATGTTTTCCTTTGAGGTTTGTACACGATTCTCAATCAAAAAACTCCATATCTAATTTTCAATTTAATACTTCCAAGGATGAGAATCACCTTTTTTCCATATAAAAATATGGATCTAGGAGTTATCGTTCCCATCAAAAGATTTTACAAGTTGCTTTACATAAAGTACAAGCGATGGTACACTATGTACAAGCATTTTATTCATGGGTAGTCACAAGTATTCCATCATGGTTTACAGTGGGCATCACATCATATGACCTATGGCCCTATTTTTTCTTTTCGATTCCAGTATGAATCAGTTTGTGGGATACCATGTCTTGCTAAAAAATGATAAGCCAAGCCTCACGTGTAAACAGAGGCAGTCAATGAGACTAAGATTCGGCGTTTCAAGACCTCCTGTGGAAACACCAACACGCGCACAACGAACTGTCTTTCTCCGATTTGTGACATAAATAAGCTTCAAACAAGGTACAACCTTTGCCTTCATCTCTAGTATGTCTTTAAAAAAGTACAACCTCCACCGCACGAGCAAGTTCCGCATATACTAGACACGCGCTCGCTGTGCGAGCAAGTTCTACATGCGCGGACACGCCGGTGCATGAGCGAGCAAGCTCTGCATGCGTGTGACACGTCTGCCGCCGCACGAACACTCCCCACTTGCCGGACACACTCCGCCGTCGCGCGAGTAATCTCCGCCGGCCGGACACACTCCGTTGCCGCGGGAATACACCCCGCTTGTCGGACACACTCCGTTGCCGCGAGAGTACACCCCACTTGCCGGACATACTCCACCGCCGTGCGATTACACCCCGCCTCAGTGGACAAGCTCCGTCCATGCATTCCTTGTCCACCATAATGTATTTTACCACTTATGGCGGATGCTTCGGTCCATCACGTTGCCCCCGGTGAACACTTTTATCCACTCTGCCACCTCCGGCGGATACTCTCAGTTCACCCGTGCCACCTTAGCGAATGCTTTTATCAACCTCGCAACTCAGGCGGTCGCTTTTCATCCACACACGCCACTACCGGCGAATGCTTTTATGCAACCCGCCACTACCGGCAAATGCTTTTATTTAACCCGCCACTACCGGCATATATCACCCAACTTGGACTTCAATGATACTATAGAAAATCTCCATAATTGGATCTATGTAGTCCATATCATGGGCATGGCCTTATCAAGTATTATTTATGATTGATTATGCTGACGTGAAACCTTGACTTTTCTTGAAGGTTGGCATCATGTATATAAAATACTTGGTACATACAAGTCAAATATACTAGTATTATAAACACATTTATTACCATCAGCCAATATTTTTGTGGCAAGCGTGGGGTTGGACCTTATGTGCAGGTTACACCAAGCCCACTTTCAGATTCAACATAAAGAACATGTCAACCGTGTTTAGTAATTTTGTCCGAGGATGAGGTGTTCAGTATAACATCACTATCTCTGAGGAATAACATGGCATAATATGGGCGTTACCGGACACTGTCATGTGTTTCAGACGGTATGATTCGCATACAGGAAGATCCTCGCTCAAGAGCATGGTTTTCGCATTGAACTTGAACTTGCACAACATGCCTCATTAGACACTACTAATGTAGGACATAGTATGTTTACAAACGTATCGGTTTACATGCCATGCGATCCTTATTTAATGGCGTAGTCAGCTTACATGGTTAAAGATTATGATTTGATTCGGGCCATTTCTTTCCAAACCATCCTTCTCGCTGAGTGATTCGTACCGTTGTTACATGCTTGGTAGGGCTACATCTTCGGCAAGCTACATTCTGAGGAGATATATATAACTCTGCCTAACAGGTACAACTCTCGCATATATTGTTTTATTTATTAAAACAAATTATTCTCAACAGGCCATGAGTACTTATAAAGCTGGACATCCATTAAGAATTATCTCGCGTGGGGTCTTATAAATTATGGATATTGATGCTCCCCACTTATACTGCCCTGACCTCTCACATGCTAAGCGAGGTCTTACGAATTATGGACATGGTGACACACCGAATATCCTTGATTAAAGGGCGCTTCATTATAACATTCAACATGATGACTGGACGCCCTTGACCACCTGCTACTAGCCAATTCAAAAGGCAGCTATGCGCCACATCATCATTTGGCTATGTGTTGCATCGCTACTTGGTCATGCTCACTCGGTCTGACTGTCCTGACCCAACCATTGCAGCATACACGACTAATGATCTTTATGTAAGGTCGTAAACTCTTACTATCATACTGACAGTTTATTATAGTTACGTTACACACTTGAGATGACTTGATGGTGCATTTTATAAGCCATATTCGTCTTCAAAAAGGATTTAACAAGTTCAATACTACTAACATATTGAGCATGACTGTACTAACGCACTGCTATATCCAGACACGGTCACTCGGTCTGAGTATCCTGACCTAGCCATTGTAACATACATGATAAGTAATCCTTATTTAAGGATGTAGCTTGAGATAAAACCTTATATTCATTACATCATTCATGTAATCTCGCATTATAGTTAGATTATGTGCTCTCATATGACATTACGCTATATTATATGTGAGTCTTTTATTTAAAAAGCATGATGTATTCTATCACATATGATATAATGTTATATGTACTTACATCACTGCTTCTAAATACTTGTCATTCAAGTTCAATGCTATTGACATAATTCAACAGCACTGAACTGGGGGACTAGCAAGGTATAGCACCACTGCGCCTTAAAAGTGATCATCTTCTCTTAGGCCGCACATTAAGATGATGTCCACTGCACATCATCGCGCATCGGTTCTTATGTAATATGGATGTTTCGATACGCCGGACGATATTTATACTTCTCACATCATTTGGGTTACAACTATACCACTTGACACGACATATGCAATTTGGTAGTCAAGACCAACGCATGACAAAATTATATACTTGACTAAAAAAATGGGGAACAACTGGGAACCGACTCAAACTAACTCTGATTGGACTCATTCCACTGGCGTTGGAACCGGCTCATCGAACCCTAACTAGGATCTCTTAACCCTAAACCCTAAATCCTAACTCCTAAACTCTAAACCCTAAAGCTAAAAAATAAGGCTAAAACCTAAGCCAAACCGTAAAATCTAAACTATAAACCCTAATAGCTAAATCCTAAAGGCTAAACCTAAAGCTAAACCATAATATATTAGGTTTAGGGGTTATGATTTAGGGTTTAGGGTTAAGAGATCCTGGTTAAGGTCCGACGAGCCGGTTCCAACGCCGCTGGAATAAGTCCAATCGGAGTTCGTTTGAGTCGGTTCCCCACTGTTCCCCACTTTTTTATTGTTCCCCAATGAACCTCACACACTATATATATGTATATATATATATATAGAGAGAGAAACGGGATCAGGAGAAAACGCCCAAAAGTGTGAGAACGGTGAGAACACATCCTGGCTCAACACGTGGCGCGGGACATGATCAGGGTCCGTGGGGTTATTTTGTCTTTTCAATATTCTTCTCCTTTCCTGATTTTCGCGTGTGACATGCTGCTTCATTTTTGGCGTGCAAGTTAATTTTGGCGTTAACTAGAATCATTAACTACTTGGCGTTTTACTGTTTTTCCCGGATTTCTTCTCGTTGAATTAATTCTTTTAGCGTCACATAGTTATTGTTTTTGGCGTTATGGTGTGTTCCAGGTCATTTTTTTGGCGTTCTGGGTCTTTTTGTTAATAATTGATTACCATAGATTAATATTTTATAAATTTACAATAATACGAAATCAAAATAAACTAATTTCATGGGGTACCCATCGCTTTGTTCATCACTTTCTTCAGATTCATCATCATCAAATTTTAGATTGGCGTATAACGCCATTAGCTCGTCTCTTCTTCGCTACAGCCTATTCTTGAATATCAGTGCATCCCTGGATTTTGGATCATTCGAAGGTGTTAAATCACAGAGTTGTTCAATGAGAGATAGCCTCCCTGTCTTCAACATTTTCTCCATTGGCAAAGAATATTGCACCTCGTGTTGATAAGTCACTTCAACCGTTCCTGCTTTTTCATGCATCACCCAACTGCTAAGTGTTGGTAGAGGAGTTTCGTCAATATCATCATCTTCTGCCGGAAATTTTCTCTTCAATGTTTTTATTACAGTTCGGGTTCTTTCACAATCATTGGCCATTGGAACCCCAAGGGCCAGGATATCCCTCTGACCCCCTTCATTCATACCAAGCATGGCTTTGATTGTCCTTACCTCCACCCTTCTCCTATCAGAGAACTTTATGATGAATCGTTTCTCTTTCCTTTCAAACCTCCAAGCAATAACCTTGGCCATTTTTGAAGTTTTTGGCGTTTTGGACAATATATGGCGTTTTTAGTCAATGTTTTTGGCGTGTTTGAGCTTGTGTTTTCATGGTCTTCTTTTATATTGATTTTTTTCCCGCACATGACAGGTAATTATGGCGTTTTGAAAAAGATAAATAAATTCAATTCCCCAAGTATTTGGCTTTCAATATAATAAATGTTAGTAATTATGTTTCCGTCGTTTCATTTTACTGTTTTTGCAGTTACCGTTTTTTGTTTTCAGACTCATCTGTTTTTATGGTGTAACACGTCTAATCTTGACGGCTGTAATTATGGCGTTTTGTTTTTCAATTGCGTTTAGATAACGATGAGACTTTTTTGTTTTATTTTCTTTGCACATTGTTTTAAGCTTTTTTTATAATAGTAATTGTTCAAAGTAATTTAATTATAGTTTGGTAGTTTTTTGGGCGTTTTATGGCACGATGCCGTTTTACAAGCATTTGCTCATTTGGCGTTTTGTTATTTTTTCATTATAGGATTAATGTACTTTTGTTGTTTCTTAGCTGAAATTACATAACAAACAACAGATAAAGAAAATTAAAAAAAAACTAATAGAAGCAATTTATGATCTAAATCTTCAGTGTCATCAGTCTCTTTCTTCTTTTGAAACTACAAGAACTGTCACAAATAAATGGCGTTTGGGTTTGGCGTGGTTTATTTTCTTTGTTCATGTGTTGAAGTGTCTTTGTGGATGTTGGAGACATAGATCGACCCCGTGTGTATGTGTGGATGCTATTTCCCCGTCGTCTTCATTATAATCATCGAGGCCAAAGTAGCATTTACACTGAGATAGGTCTCTTCTAATCATCCAAACCTTCTTCAAGAACAAAGAAGACAAAATGACATATGGGTGTCATCAGTCCCTCTTTCTTGTATTTTGTCCATCTCATGCAGCAAAATCTTACTACACTCACCTAACAAATCATTCAGCGAAACTTCATGCAGAACATTACTGAGTATCAAAGAAAAGATGTTTGCCATCGTTGTATTTTTTTGCGTTTTACATTGAGTTGTATTTTTTTAGGAACCACTGTGTTTTTGTGTGTTTTTTGTGTGATAAACGGAAGGTGGTGAGACGTTTCTATTTATAGGATTTTTTTTTGGCGCGTACTTTAGGCGGGATATTATTTTTATAACAAAAAATGTAATTAACATTTATCCGGATGTAAGGCTTGGCGTTATATATTATGGTGTTTCACATTTTGTGGCGTTTTTGTAGCCTGGGAGCTTAAACAAAAACACCGAAAAAACTACGCAGTGATAAAATTGGCGTTTTGTATTTATTTGGCGTTTTATATTTCAACGGCGTTTTATGTGAGAAATGACGTTTTACCTTTTTTACCCTTAATGAAGCGCGTCAACGTAATAAAATTGATGTTATTTACGAAAACGCCACCGCGCCAATCTAGTCCATAGATTTTTTTGATCGGACGATCCATAACCGTTCTCACACTTTCCACCGTTTTCTCTAAATCCTGACCCTATATATATGTATATATATATGTATATATATATAGGGGAAGGTTCATTTGAGAAAAAAATTTAATTGAGAAGAAAAAGAACAAAGGGTATAATTGTAAAACATTAAATAGTTTTTCATTTATCTCATTTATTATCATCTTTGACTAATTAATTAGTCATAAAAACTATCATCCTTCACACTAATGTTTTTTTGACTACACACGTCAAAAGTTACCGTACACCTTTCGAAATTTACCCTACACATGTTGAAATTTATCCTACACAATCCATAATTTATCATATTACCCGTTGTAATTTATCCTACACTCTAAATTATTTTATTTTATTTTTTTGAAAAAATATATATTTTGAAGATAAGTTACAACTTTTAATGTAGTTAGCTATTAAAGAGGAATACTACTAGTTAATGATCTTTGTAGGTTTACCATATTACCATTATAGTAACATTAAATACTTATATTAAATCAAGTAAAATGAAGCATTTTTATTGGTTGAAATTTCTTCTTTTTTCTTCTTACATAAAGTTTCTTCTCATTTGAACTCTCCACTATATATATATGTATATATATAGGAAAAGTGTAAATACAATACGGCTTAACGTACATCACGTACGACAACGTGTGTGATTAAGGTTTTCATCATGCGTGATTAATGTTTTCCAACATGCATGATTTTGGTTTTTTAGTTTATAACGTGCGTGACTTTCAAATGAAGGTGCATAATTATCTGTCGTACATGATGTACGTTAAGCAGTATTGTACATTAACTGGCCTCTCTCTCTCTTTCTCTCTCTCTCTCTCTCTATATATATATACATATATATATGAAAACATATATATAAATACGCCAACATAATCAAAATAAAGACTTTTCAAGAAAATCTCAAAGTTATGTGAAAATTCTAAGTATTAGAGAAACTTAGGTATTAATAGGGTAATTGGTTATTAAATCGTTCCTACTTAATTTAGTACGTGTAGACCAATTTGAGGGATTGCGATAATATAAAAACGCACCCAAAGGTGAGTGTCACTAACCCCTCTTTTACTGTTTTATGTACTGTTTTGGGGGAAGAGCACGCCTTAAAAAGGTTAATTATACATTTTTGTGTAAAATATACCTTTGAATAATCTAAAAATATATTTTCATGGAAAATATGGTTTTGAAATGAGATGTTTTGTTTTTATGGAAAACATGGTTTTGGAGATGTGCATGATATAAAATTTGTTTTCTAGGAAAACGGGATTTTGATTTATATAAAGACGTTTCGAGGTAGAAACGCGGTACATGATGGTGTTTGAACAACATCGTATATGAAATTTAACTTTTTAGTAGGATATATATATATTGTTCATTGAGACTGGCATTAGGGTGACCCAATTACGTGGCACTTGGCGCAAATTTTTTAGCCAACTTAATCATTAATTTTGCATGCATGGAATTGTTGATAGATCTATTGGGTTGACCACCCCGTCGTGACTGGTAGCTCCGTGTCATTTCAAGTGACGAATTTATATTCTTTTAATGAGTCTAGCTTGATTATACTCTCACTGTTGATATATATCTCGTAATGTCTTGCAAACTTACGAATCTGAACGATCGGTATAAAATTTAATATATAAACCTTGGGAAAATGATCTTATCGGAGGTTTTCCATAAAACGCTCACGATAGCTGACCTTCGGATTTTGACAAAGGAAATAAAATTTACTTTCTTAACTATATATGGATGATTTACCATTAAAAATTCACAGTAAGAAAGTTTGCCTTAAACAAATTGTTACCAATTTGAATATGTGAACTCACATTCCTTGTGTTGACACTTGTTTTTTTACGTGTTCTTCGGGTACATGAGTTCGGCTTTGGGATTTTGGCATATTTTGTGGTAGTGATGCTTTTCTTGTTTTGGACAACTTTTTAAACTAATTTGAGAGCGTGTGTATTTGTATCCATAAGGATCAAGACAACTATGTTGTGGTTGTGGATTGTGTTTAAACTTTAAACTCTAAACTCATGTTTTAAATAGGGTTAAGTGTCATTTACGTCTCTATGATTTGTTCACATTTGCCATTTCAGGTCAATTTTCAAAATTGCGCCAATTTCCTCCCTGACATACTTAAAACGTGCCATTTCAGTTAAAAAAAAAACTAATCCTTGTTAAAAAAACTCATTTAGCTCAGGGGTAACATAGTCATTTTACAAATATTTTTATTATTCATTTTCTTAAACTTATTACTATTACTAATTACTATTATTTTAACTAGTGGGACCCATCTTCACCATTTCCCTCGTCATCAAAACTTTAAATCCCTGCCTAAGACCACCAACCCCCACACCTCTAGGCTCCGGCTAACTCCGGCGACCACCCGTCTCCGTCAACATCCACCACCACAACACCACTAGGCCCCCTTCGTCTCTATCAACGTTAACCGGCTTTGACATTAATGTTCATCACCACTGGAACTCAGTCCATCATTCCCCTCAGTTCGGCCAAATCACTGCATGGTTTTCGGAACTCAGTCAAGCACCATCTTTGACGTTAATGTTCACCACCACTGGCTCTGTTACGAGTGTCGTCATTGGGTTTTGATTTGGGGATGTAGGTCATGGTAATGGTGGCGGAGGTGAGTGTTTTTTAGAGAGAGAAATGAGGGTGGTGATGGTGATCTAAGATGTTGGTGATAGTGCTGAAAGGTGGTGGTGTTACAGGACTTAGGTGTGGCGGTGGTGGTTAGGTGTGGCGGTGGTGGGTGTTTTTAGAGAGAGAGTTGAGAGAGAAACGAGGGTGGTGATGGTGGTGAAAGGTGGTTGTGGGTGTTTTAGAGAGAGAAACTAGGGTGGTGATGGTTGTCTAAGATGTTGGTGAAAGGTGGCGTGTAACATCCCGAAAACGGGTTTGGTAATTTAACCACGTTAATATTAATGAGCGGGTAAAATACTGTTAGTGGTAAAAATTAACCCGATAAATATTAGTATTTAAATAAATAAACCTAATATAAAATAAAAGGTGAAAGAAAGCTTTTGAGAAAATAAAGGTTTACAAGAGGCCCGAGTTAACGGGACCTAAAATAAAACGGGTTATAACCTCCCCGAACCTACTAAGTTAACTAGGAATGTTTAACCTAGTTAATAAGAGAAAATATTGTTGGAAATAGGTAGGGTGTAGCCTACTTAATAACTAACCAAACATGAGGGACCAAAGTGAAATAACTTGAAAGATAAAATATTAAAACAAAACAAAACATAACACACACACACCAAGTGTGTGTGTGCGTGGAAAGACCAGGAGAAGCACATGGGTGCTAAACCCTAGTTCATCAAATAACATCAAATTGAAGGGCTATTTGGGACTCAAATTCACGAATGAACGTAAATTAACGATCACCCAAGCTAGGGGATCATAAGGTATGTCGAATTTTTGATATTGATGAAGTTGTGAAATTTGAACATCCAAGATGCGATTTATGTATGAATCGTAGAGGTTATGGCCGAATTAGTGATGTATACTTGCTTAGGAACAACCCTAAGTGAAAATTCTACGTAGGTTGCTATGATTTGAATGTTTAGATGAATTACCACACTTAGATTAGTGGGTTTTAATATTATGATGAAATTGACCTGAGCCAGGTATGTGTAAATAAGTTTATAGCTAAAATGTGCGATTTTGGTCAAATATATTATTAAAAGTCCTTCGTCGTAAAAAGAGGGACTAAAGTTGACCAAAACGCCCTTGAATGACAAACCGGGCAAGTGACCCTTAAGGGTTGTTTAAAAGTTAGTTTTATGATCGAGTAGGTCTTCGGATAAGTGTAAAAGTTTATGGTATAAGCCTTTTTGGTTGAATGCCTTGAAATGAGTCTTTTTCATAAATTGACAGTCCGAGGGGTAGAACTCGGAATAAAAAGTTTACTATATTAAATCCACCACAAATATAGTTGTGGTGGAAGATAAGTAGATATGTTAATGTGGGAATAAGATGTATGAAAAGGAAGAGTGAGAGTTAAGCTTAAATGCTTAAATTCTCTTAACGGGTCAAAATGAATTATGCGCATAACTTGGGTAATGGCCGTGTAATTCATAAAACTTATGAACCTGAGTTAAAGATTTTGAGTTAAATATGTTGGTATATGCTTTATAATCATTTAGAAACAAGTTGGTTTAATAAAACATGAACGGGTCAAAAGTTTAATAATTGCATTTTAAGCCGAGAGCTTAAAATCTAGAAAATTGTTAATCCGAACGTTGGATTGTAACTCTATATGATAGAGAATCAAATTACGATCACGTAGGAAGAAACAGGAGGTAAAATGGATAAAAAAATGAGTGAGTTATGAACGTTTTCGTGAGAAATGGTATTGTTGGGAGTAAGCAGCTCCCAGCTGCAAACTCGCTGTCAAAAAGGTGCCTTCACGCCACGCGATGGTAAATGGTTTGAGGTGTCACGCAACGCGACAGGCCTCGTGCCCCGCGAAGCTATTTGACAATCCCGTCGCGGCACACGACGGGCTAAAAAACTGGCAAATGTTGTTTAGTTGTTCGTTTTTGACATACAAACATATTAAGATGTGTTATAAACATCTTTTAACTAAAGTATTTCGTGTTTATGAAATGTAGGTATGCCTAGAAGTACCGGATGATGATCAAGCTCAACGAAGAACCGAACACCATCAAGTTTCAAGCTTCCTTATTACGTTTTGTCTTCACGTTTAGAACGACGAATATATATACATTATGTTGAAATGTTTTAAATCTTAAATTTTTTTAAGAAACCCGTATTTTCAAATGTATGTGTAATCGTAAATACAAAATTATAGTTTAAATATATATGAAAATTGTATAAATGAACTAAGGGTCTTACATGGCGATGGATGATTTTAGAGAGAGAGTAGAAATAGAAACGAGAGTGGTGACAGTCGTTTGAGATGTTGGTGATGGTGGTGGTGGGTGTTTTTAGGGAGAGAACGAGGGTGGTAACAGTGGTATGAGATGTTGGTGATGGTGGTGAAAGGTGGTGGTGGTGGATGTTTTTAGAGAGAGAAACAACGGTGGTGATGATAACTGAGCTTTGATGAAGATGAGAATGGTGGAGGTGGGTCCCACTCTTATAATAATAGTAATTAGTAATAATAATAGGTTTAATAAAATGAAAAATAAATAATATATATAAAATAACTATTTTACCCTTAAGCTAACTGAGTTTTTTAACTCGGGTTAAAGTTTTGACTGAAATGGCATGTTTCGAGAATGTGAGGGAGGAAAATGACGCAATTTTAAAATTTGGCCTGAAATGGCAAGTATAGACAAAGCACAGGGACGTAAACGACACTTAACTCTTTCAAATAAGTTGTATGTCCAAAATAAACATTGCATCGTCTACCAAGATATTTATGGGTACCAACCTCCATCACCGCCATGTCTGTATTTCTGTTATGACATTTTTGGGGTGTGACATGATTGAAATACTAATCCCTACACATCCTGTAACACCCCAATCGCGTAATATACAACAACACGCGGCGGAAACATCGGGGAGTCACGTTACAAATTGTTTCACAATACATGGTACTTAAAGTTTTGTATTATTGAATTAATTGTTTACATTGTGTTGGAAATAAAAGAACGAGGTACAATAATTGTCTTGCAAATTTTAAAGTAGCCAAGGCCAAGTCTGCCCTATGGGAAGCATGCTCAAGTCAAATACAAGCTCCTGAAACATATGTGAAAATAGGTACGTCAGCATAAAAATGCCTGTGAGTAACATAGGTTTTGTGATGAAGATTCATGGCTTTAATTTGTTAAAGAAATGTTTAACTTTTTCAAAAGTAGCCATGAATCATAGTCGAAATGTTTTCTCTTATAAAATCATAAGAAAATCATTATGAAAATCAAATGATTTTAAAAGAAATGATGCATGGTTAACTTAATAACCAAAATATGTCTTTTGTAAAAGTTGTCATGTCTTTGTATAAAAAGTGTCATGTCTTTGTATAAAATATGTCATGTCCTTGTATAAAATATGTCATATGTAAAACAATGTCTTGTGAAAAAAAAAATATGTCATGTCTTTGTATAAACCAAGTGTCATGTAGAAACGAATGTCTTTGTGTAAACCAAGTGTCATGTATAAACCAAATGTCTTTGTGTAAACCAAGTGTCATGTATAAACCAATGTCTTTGTGTAAACCAAGTGTCATGTATAAACTAAATGTCTTTGTGTAAACCAAGTGTCATGTATAAACCAAATGTCTTTGTGTAAACCAAGTGTCTTGTAAAAAATCAATGTCTTGTATGGTAAGCAAAAGGTCTTTGCTTAAACCACATGAAATAATGTCTTGAATAGTCAAAATGTCTTGTTTAAAACAATGTCTTTGAATAAACAAAGGTTTTGCTCAATTCAAAAGTTATGTCTTATAAATCATTGCTTTTATTGTAAAACATATATTAGGATTGTTGGCGAATACATTCAAGCCTTATCGACTGTCGGATAGACCCTTATAAAGACAAAGGTCTATCAAATGTTCATGAGGTTCTGCCATTCCCCAATGGATATTTCCAAACAAAACTAGGAAGCGGGAATGGGGTTGTCAAACCTATGGTACCATAACATACTACCGGTCAGCGAGTTTAATGTTAATGAATGTATCATTGTATACTCAACGCACCAATATGTAATGAACAATGTAAGCATGTTGTGAAAATGTTTGAAAACTATGTACTAAGTATGCTAAGTCAACATACGAAGTTAAGTGTTCATGACATCAAGGTGCTAGATATGCTAAGTCAAAATATGAAGCAAAAAGGATCCTTGAAATCAATGTGCTAGGCATGCTAAGTCAACATACGAAGCAAAAGGCAATTGAGATCATGTACTATATGTGCTAGTTGAACATAGCATGTATAATGTCATGAAAACAAGAAAGTAATGTTATGATATATGTTCCAACCCAAAATATTTGAAAATGTAAAAGAGGGGCTATGTACTCACTTGGGATTGCGTATAAGTCTTGTATAAAGATCAAACAAAGCTTGAAGAATCAAGGAATCAAGTGGGACCTAGTATTGGATAACTATATTAATAAATCGGGACCCAAATCGGTGGATTGGATAGAATGAAGTTTTATAAATCAAATGAGTGTTGAAACTCATATGGCATGATTTAATAAACTTAACATTCTGATTTGAAAGTAATCCTAAGTGCTTTTGACCCGTTATGACCCGTTAAGGTAGTTTATGCTACTTTAACGTGTCATTTGTGTAAAAGTATAGTAGAATGGTTAAACGAGTCTTATGATGAGTCCTAAATGCCCAAACATGTTTGAAAATGTTATTACATCAGTTTAGGTGTCAAAAAGTTGGTCACATATGCTTAAAATGAATTAATGCGCAAAAAGGGCATTTTGGTCATTTTTTATAGGCATATATAGAAGACTTATCATATAACTAACCAAACGACGTGACCATAAGGTATAACCTCAGTAGGTTATTCCCTATACAACTATGGTCACCTACATGTGTTTGGTCGGATCCTCAGATCGACCAAACGGGTCAGATTCAAAAGTCAAAGCGGTGGTCAAGATCGCTCGACTTACAATCCTAAATAAGCACTTAACTAGAAGCGACGAGTTAAACATGTCAAAACATGTTTAACTAAGTTGCAAAAACTTATTTGGTATCAAAATTTAGTGTTTTGATACCTAAAAATGGTTTCGTCGTAAAATACACATAATTGTGCATTTTGACCGAAACTTTGACTCGTCACTTCGACTAGTAAACGTGGTAATCAGTAGGTATAATCGCAAGAAATTAAAACCATCGTGATTACGATCACGGTATAAAGTTCAATTGAACTTTGCTTTGACCAATTCATGGTTAAAACCGAAAGTCAAACGGTAAGTCAAACTGTTTGACTTTCAGCTCAAAATAGCTAAAAGAATTGAAAATGACTAGGATGAGAACTTACTTGTGTTGAAGAACACTATAAGATCTCAGTTAGGAGGCCTCCATGGATGGAAGCAAGCTGCAATTATGTGGGAGAGAAGATTTAGAAGGAATGAGTAAAGAATGAATGAAAGGAAATGGCTATTTATGCTTATTCTTGTAGTGTAGGATCATGACATGTGTCAAGAGTGTTTTCCAAGGATTAATGCCACACCCTCAAAATCTACAAGCGGAGTACCACCGCGAGGCATGTGACTGACCAGGATCAAACCACCAATCATACTGAACAATATGTAAAGGAAAGTAAAACCATCACATACAAAACATTTAGTGTTCACAAAACCAATGTCCAAAAACCAAGTTTAAGAGTTAGCGGAAGCATAAAGTTTAAAACCCATTAAACAATTTAAAAATAATAATGATTATTATTGGGAACCCAACAATTGGTTCCTTGCCACAACGTCCACTCCTCGTGCAAGTCCCAGCCATGTACCTAACGACATGCAAAGCATGTAGTAATGTGTCAACAAAAAGTTGGCGAGTTCACAGTTGGTTGTTCGTTTTAATGTTGTTCCAAAAACCCAAAAGTTGTTAAGTTTCTTGTTCTTTATAAAAACATGCCATGGGGAGCTACCCCACTGTTTTAAACCACTAGACTCGTTACCGTACCGACTACTGACTGTAGTTATGTTTAGTGCCCCGTGTCAATGTCTATCGTCATTGACTAAGTGAACAAGTACATTAGTCCATGCCCGTACTCTGCGGCACGGTGTGAGGCTTGTCAAACCTAATAGCGCTATTTAACTAATGACCCGTTTGCCATTGGCCCGACGATTAAGTCGATACAAAAATGGAGGACTTAAGGTAGAGTTGTTGTCTAGTAAGTCTACGACATGTATTATAATGGTTGTCACCCTTCCCAAGGAGGGTGGGGGTACGTATTCTACCTAAGGAGAATACGCAGGTTGTATCCCACCCAAGGGGGATAGTTGTTGTTTAACCCATTCCCAAACCACCGGGAATCCCCTGCTTTGATGAAAAAGTGTGAACTCACCTTCGATTGCTCGGTTGGTCTCTAAAAATGGTTAAGAGTCATGGTAGGTCAATCACGTCCTATTACAATTACCATTTAGTTTATTAATGTGTTCAAGTAAGGCACACAGCTCCTACACGTATCTAACACGTACCATGCTCTCACTTTAACAATTTTCGCACAATACATATTCCACATATAACTACTCATGATCTAGCACACAATACTCCACGTAACACTTCTATTAACATTAAACAAGTTGGATCATTATCAGATAGCATAAACAACCTTTAGATATGCAAATAACAACTTATAACGTTTCAGCTTTTACGTCCAAAACTGGGCTGTTTTCGGGTATTTTTAGAAAATAGTTATCTTATTCCAAAAATTCTAAATAATTTACAGAACGTTCTAAACAGTCCGCGTCACCTTGTGTAAAAATCTCGGGACTCAATTCATTACCGATTATTTAATAAAAATCATTTATTGGGCTGCAGTCAGATTCGCCACTTTCTGACTGCAGTCTGTTAGATATTTTAGTGTAATTGGGGATTGACTTGGGGATCAAAGCGAATAATAATACACATCAAGCAAGTTAGGAGGTGCGGGAGTGCACACTTTTTTGAGTTATTATAAATCGAAGTGTACGGGCGGAGCCCGTACTCTACGGGGGTTCCAAGGGGGCAGCAGGGGTCCGGGGGCAGCGCCCCTGGGAGTAAGGTCCAAGGGGCGGCAGCCCCTGGTAGGGTCCAAGGGGCAGAGAAATGTAAAAACAATGGCAGTTTTTGGCAGTTTTGTCTGAAAATTTGAGGTAACTGCCATTAGGCTGTTACAACCCCATAAACGAAATTCGTAGACAGTTTGATCACATTCTTCTTCCTGGTTTGAAAATTCACAGACACACCAACATACCCTGGTTCAATTTCTCATAAAATCAGAGTTGTATCCGATTGAATTTTTCGGGTGAACCACCGAAATAATTTGATCTGAGAGTGATTACACGCCTCTCTGATCATCCGGCAAACTGAAATTCCCCAACACAGTCCACGGAAAAATTCATTTAAAATTCATCGTCAGCCCGATCGGTGAAATTCCAGTTGGAGATTTACGACAACATCCGTGCCTAGCTACTGGACGAAAATCGCAGCCTAACTCTATCCAGAATACAAGTTATAATAAAAAGTGTAACACGTATTTTTTGCAGAAAAAACACAGCTTTTGCTGCTGTACAAAACAGGTCTTTAAAAATAGCAAACGACCTCAGAAAAATGTGATTCCAGCGCCAATTGAAGCGTTTTTCGAAAACGTATGATTTAGACTTTAGAAAATCCAATTTTCATTAAATTATGACTTGGTTACATCCAACTAAAGGTGGATGAATTCGTTGGATAGATTTCCTGTTTCAGCTCTTGGTGAAATAAAACGAATTTTCGAGTTTACTTGACATGTTTTAGCTATTATAGGAACATAATCAAACATTTACAACAGGTTATAAGTTATGTATATATTAGATTTATCATGCTCAACATCAAAATCATTAAATATATCCAACCCTACTCCACCCACATATCTCTATCCGCACACGCACAATATTACTAGTCTTTACATGTGATTTTTATGAACCCTGTACTACAAATTTCTATCATAACCATCAAGTATCATTCATTCCTAACACGAATCAGTAAACGCAGCCAATTAATCACAGTGAACCACGAAAAAAACTATAACTAAGAGGGTTACCGAGTTAGATGTGAAGTGAGATCCAATTGAAACTTGAACCCAAGGTCGAGAAAGAGCCTCTTGGAATCCTTGCTTACATCAAGAGAAAGAGAGGCAGAGAATGCTTGATAAAATCACAGGTAGGGTTTTGGTTTGAGGGAAGTTAACTTCTGATAACATGCATTATACGTATTTAGTAAATGGGACTTGGGTGGGGCGATTTGGGGTTGTGTACTAGGGCTGAAACAATACAAATCCTCTTGGGTTGCAAGTTGGGCCGTAAGCAATGGTTAGAGAGGTAAAGTGCGGGCTGCACATGAGAGATAGATGGGATGGCATGATTTACTGTTAAAAGTATTATATCTATAATAATTTCTTTTACTTAACCAACTAATTTTAGAAGTATAAAAGTATAATAAATCAATCAACTAACATAAAGTGTATTAATGTACTTATGGTTCAGGCCTTATAAGTTACGAGTTATGCGAGTGGGTTGAATCGACAAGCGAGACATGTGCTTGTATAAACGGTTCGACTCGGTTCAACACAATAAGGATTTGGCTTCACGTATTCGTTGTATAAAATAAATTAGATAATTATATAATTAACTTGTAAAGCGAAACCAACAGTTTTTTCCTCGAAGTTACGGGTTGTCACATCATCCCCAAGTTGAAAGAAATTTCGTCCTGAAATTTAGCGTCCAGTCACTGAAGAAGCTAGTGTGGTTGAGCGTTTTTGCGGGGTGTCACATCATCCCCCCGTTGGTTTGGAATTTCGTCCTGAAATTCCAAAGTAGCTTCAATACTGGACTCACTTTCCTTGACCAACTGGGAATACTTGCGTTTCATTTAATCTTCGCATCCCTAGGTGAACTCTGGGCCACGACGGGAGTTCCAACGAACTCGAACAATAGGTATCTTGTTTCGTTTAAGAGTCTTGATTTCCCGATCCATAATTTCCATCGGTTCCTCGACAAAGCGCAACTGGTCATCGATAGTAAGTTCCTTGAAAGGAACAATGAGGGTCTCATCTGACAGACACTTTTTAAGATTCGACACGTGAAAGACGTTGTGAACACCACTGAGTTCTTCGGGCAAATTCAGTCTGTAAGCCACCTTGCCGATTTTCTCAGTGATTTCAAAGGGTCTGACATATCGCGTATTAAGCTTGCCCCGTTTGCCAAAGCGAACCACACCTTTCCACGGTGAGACTTTAAGTAGCACACAATCCCCAACCTGGAACTCTAGAGGTTTCCTACGCTTATCAGCGTAGCTTTTCTGACGGTCACGAGCTGCCGCCATTCTTTGTCTGATTTTTGCAATCTTTTCCGTTGTGTCAATAACGAGTTATGGGCCTGTGATTTGGCTGCCGCCAACTTTGAAACGCCCAAAATCTACTCATTCGACCAACAACATAAAATTCTTACAATTTTACAAAATTTTGACATGACCCGTACGTATTAAGAACTTTTCTCCCTGCTTTTAACAATACCATTTTAATTAATACTACGACACTTTCCAACATAACAAATGTTAAGACCATATAAGGTTCGCCATGAACATTTTGTACAAACTACACAAAAGTTTAGGATCCAATCTTCTTCTAACAAACTAGACACTTACTAATTAACATTTACTACACAAAATGGTAAGTTGACCCACCAAAATAAACAACTTGGACCGGAAGCGCATAAGGTCGACGTTGCGTGTGTGTTCGGTCCGAGCGCGCCGTAATTAATCATGAGATTTACCTATCATTCATAACAACAAAACACTTGTTAATTCATAATACATAACAATTGAAATCCTTTACTTCCGTATCATTATTCGACCCGTTAACATAACATGTTACTTTACTAACATTATCACTCTCTTTCGGAAACATTCATCATACTACTTTCCGATTCATTTGTAATGAATCGCTACATACCATATCTTTCATTATACTTACATCATTTGACCCGTTATGAACAAGTTAAATTCCCAAACATTCCAACAATCATTTTACTTATCATTCCAACCCATTAGATGGGTCATTTCAAATTTACTACAACATCATCTTTTGGACATTTCTCCATATAAACTCTTTGCATCTATTCAATCATGAATCATATGGAAACTTACACTAAGTTCATAGTACTAAATATTATCATTCATGAATCTACAAGTAGAGTACATAAAGTTCATATGAACTTACCGCGATCTTAAGATGCTTGTGACTTCGAGTGACTTGCGCCTTCTTCCTTCTTCGGACCTATATGTCATAACCTTACACTTTTAGCTTTTGTATGCTTTACATTACTTATGAATTTATTCATTGATCATGGCGTTATATGATTAAGCATACATTCATTTTCATTCCATAACATCATTTCATCCAAATTCTATGTCATAACGCAACTAAATTATTCTATGGCATTTCTTCAAACACTTGGCGTGCATACTAACAAATAAGCATAGTGTACAAGTACTTAAAGCATGTTTTCTCCATAGTTCATCCATTGATTAACATAGAATTTCCTAACTTAACAATTTACTATTATGAGCATATACACATTGTTCTAAATCACCTATTCATCATAATATCATCATCATTAATCTAACAAACATATAGAATTTCACAATATTCAAGTCATTCATGGTGTATAAGTGGGTTTTTCCCAAATTCACCATCATATACAGAATTTAACATATCTTGATGTCTACACAACCATAGCAACCATCATTCATACTAGATTTAGCATTACATTCACGAATTACACTAAACCCACTAAATCAAACATCGCCAAATTTCAAAATTCAACTTACTTGATGTAGGAAATACTTAGGTGATCACCATTCTTAGTTCATGCATTCAACTAGCCTTCAATTTCCCTTTTAATTTTATGGATTTATGATGTTAGGGTTAGATGGGGGAGAGTTCTTCCTGGTCCCTAATCTCGATCGCACACACCCATTTACAACTCACTGGGCATTTTTTGTGTTGGGTGTTTTTAATCTCACATTTTCATTTTAACCCCCTCATCTTTTTAAAACATAACACTTTCCTTTTTATTTACATAATATTCTAGTAACATTCATGCATACATAAGGCTTTTAGGTTTACTAATATTTATAAAACCTTAATGATGGTGAAGATTATGTTTACCATTTCTTTTCATAAAATTTTCTGCGGTTAAAATATTAGAACGTGTCATACGAAATTCAGGGTGTTACAAGTCTACCCCCCTTAAGATGGTTTCGTCCCCGAAACCAGAATACATACCGAATAACTCTGGGTAGAGTTCCCGCATTTCATCTTCCGCTTCCCATGTAAGTTCCGATCCCTTTCGGTGTTGCCATTGGACCAACACTTGTCGAATGGACTTGTTGCAGAGTTGCTTCACCTTAGAATCTTTTATTGCTATGGGCTTTTCAACATAATTTAAATTCTCATCTACTTCAATATCATCCAAAGGCACGTATGCCGTCTCATCCGCTAGGCACTTCCGCAGTTGCGACACATGAAAAGTGTTATGAATCCCATCCAATGCGGGTGGTAATTCTAACTGATATGCCACCGCCCCGACCTGAGCGAGTATTTTGAATGGTCCGATGTATCGAGGACCTAGCTTCCCGCGTTTACGAAAACGAATTATCCCTTTCCATGGAGAGACTTTTAGTAACACATGATCTCCCACTTGAAACTCAATTGGTCGCCTTCGTCGATCCGCATAAGACTTTTGTCTATCTTGCGCCGCCTTAATTCTTGATCTAACCATATCAATCTTTTCATTCGTTTATGCTACTACATCCTTTGACGCGAGTTCGCGCTGACCCACTTCCCCCCAGCAAACCGGGGTTCTACATTTCCTTCCATAGAGCATTTCATAAGGGGCCATTTTTATGTTGTTATGATAACTATTATTATATGAAAACTCTACCAAAGGTAGATGATCATCCCAGCTCCCTCCGAAATCCATAACACATGCCCTTAGCATATCGACTAATGTTTGAATAGTTCGTTCCGACTGACCATCAGTTTGTGGATGGTAGGCGGTGCTTATATGTAACGGGGTCCCCAATTCTTCATGAAACTTCCTCCAGTAACGAGATGTGAACCGGGTATCTCGGTCGGACACTATGGACACCGGAACCCCATGTCGAGATATAATCTCATTCGTATAAACTTCCGCCAATCTTTTCGAATTATAGGTTTCCCAAATGGGTAAGAAATGTGCGCTTTTGGTTAGTCGGTCAACGACTACCCAAATAGCATCGTGCCCCTTTCTTGTCTTAGGAAGGTTAGTCACCAGGTCCATTGTTACATGTTGCCACTTCCACACCGGTATCTCCAGCGGTTGCAACTTTCCATACGGCCTTTGGTGTTCGGCCTTTACTTGAGAACATGTCAAACACTTAGCAACATACTTGACAATGTCTCTTTTCATTCCAGGCCACCAATAATTCATCCTCAAGTCTCGATACATCTTTGTTGCTCCCGGATGAACGGAGTATCGAGACTTATGAGCCTCATTCAATAGTAATTCTTTCACATCACATTCCCGATGTATCCAGATTCGGTCATACCTCGTTTTCATACCATTTGCATTCTCTTCCAATTCATGAATAAATCCTTTCGTCTTTTCTTTCTTCGAGTCATCAGTATTTAAAGATTTTGTTTGAGCTTCTCGAATTTCATCAAGGAGTTTAGGAGTGACTACCATCTTCATAGATTTTACCCGAATTAGGGGCGGGTACTCCTTTCGACTTAGAGCGTCCGCCACTACATTAGCCTTCCCGGCATGGTAATGAATGTCACAATCGTAATCCTTAATGAGTTCCAACCATCTTTGTTGCCTCATATTAAGATCTTTCTACTCGAAAAAAATATTTGAGGCTTTTATGATCCGAGTAAATAGTACATTTCACCCCATATAGGTAGTGCCTCCATATCTTCAAGGCAAATACGACCGCCGCCAATTCTAGATCATGAGTTGGGTAATTGTTTTCATGCTGCTTGAGTTGTCTTGAAGCATAAGCAACGACTTTACCCTTTTGCAATAACACGCAACCTAAACCTTGGTGAGAGGCGTCAGTATACACCACCAAATCATCCGTTCCATCCGGTAATGTCAACACTGGGGACTTTGAGAGTTTTTCCTTTAAAGTCTGAAAAGCTTTTTCTTGTTCTTCGCCCCATATAAACTTTTCACTCTTCTTTGTTAACTTCGTCATAGGCGAGGCTATCTTGGAGAAATCTTGGATAAATCTCCTGTAGTACCCAGCCAAGCCTAGAAAAAAATTTATTTCGCTTGGATTCTTCGGGGGTACCTAATTCATTACCGCATCTACTTTGGACGGGTCCACATGGACACCATCCGCATCGATTATATGACCCAAAAACTGTACCTCTCTAAGCCAAAAGGCACACTTTGAGAACTTTGCATATAACTTTTCCTTGCGAAGCGTTTCCAATACATCACGTAGGTGGGAAGCATGCTCTGCTTCACTTCGGGAGTATATTAGTATATCGTCAATAAAAACGATTACATACTTATCAAGCATAGGTCAGCACACCCGATTCATTAAATCCATAAACGCAGCTGGTGCGTTCGTTAGCCCAAAGGAGATTACTAAAAACTCATAATGTCCGTACCGCGTTCGAAACGCAGTCTTTGGCACATCTTCTTCTCGTACACGCAGTTAATGGTAACCCGACCGCAGATCGATTTTTGAAAACCAACTTGCCCCTTGAAGCTGGTCAAATAGGTCATCAATTCTAGGCAACGGGTAACGATTCTTCACCGTTAACGTGTTCAACTCTCGATAGTCGATGCACATTCGCATCGAACCATCTTTCTTCTTCACGAATAATACGGGCGCTCCCCATGGTGAAACACTTGGTTTAATAAAACCCTTATCGAGCAACTCTTGAAGTTGCGTCATCAAATCCTTCATTTCGGTCGGGGCCAACCAATAAGGAGCTTTAGCTACCGGTTTTGCATCCGGGTTAAGCTCTATCTTAAATTCTACTTCCCGTTCGGGTGGAAGCCCCGGTAAATCTTCCGAAAACACATCTGGATATTCGTTCACTACATTAACATCTTCAAGCTTTGGGACACCTCGATTGGTGTCAATCACGTAAGATAGATACGCCTTACCTCCGTTCTTCACATGTTTGACATCTTTGATTATAGAACACAATTTCGACTTGATGACCCTATCTCCTTGAACACTTACCCGTTTCCCCCCCCCCCCCCCCCCCGAAGTTACTACATGAATGACTTTCTTTTCACATTGAATTTCAGCGTGGTTTTGGGCTAGCCAATCCATTCCTACAACTACTTTAAATTCCCCCATGTACATCGGGACAAGATCTATACTAAATTCCTCATCTTCGATTAAGATCTTACAGTTTCTACAAATATCATGTAACAAATAGCTTTTACTATCAGCAACTTCCACTTCTAAGGGTACTAACATCTTTTCAAGCTTAAATGATGGATGAACTAACAATTCATTAGAAATAAACGATCTACTAGCCCCAGAATCAAATAATACATTCATAGGCATAGAATTAACCAAGAATATACATGAGACCACATCCGGGCTAGTCTTAGCTTCATCCGAGGTTAACTGGAACATCCTCCCACGAGCCTTGGAAGACTCATCCTTCTTTCCATCTTTCTTTGCCCCTTGTTGGAGTTTTGGACATTCTGCTTTAATGTGCCCTGTTTGATTACAATTGTAACACGCTTTTGAGTTTTCGGGGCACCTATAATACGGATGTCCCTCTTTCCCACATTTGTAGCATCCTTTCTTTCCCAACAAGCATTCACCCGAATGATGTTTCCCACATGTCTTGCAAGTCAGAATCCCACTACTTACCTTCCCTTTCCTGTTTTGATCTTGATATTTTGCCTTTTTCGATGGGTTTGTGTTAGTAGGCTTCTCCGCCACCCTTTTCTCTCCCCGTTCAACCTGCCTTCTTAACTCGATCTCCCTATCACTTGCCCAGTCTATTAATTCATTCAACATTGCACACTTGGAGGGATTTACAAACTCTGATATTCAGCCTTTAACATAGCATGATAACGTATGATTTTCAACCTCTCAGTTCCCGCTATCTCCCCACAAAATTTCACCTTGTCGAGGAACTTATTCGTTATTTCATCAATCGTTTCATCTTTTTGTCGAAGACGCAAGAAGTCTTCTTGAATCTTATCAATTGCGGATTGTGGGCTATGATATTTCGGAAATGGCTCCTTGAGCTCTTGCCATGTTAACATTTGTACTTTGTCATCTCCCAATTCCTTTGAATGTGCTTCCTACCAATCCTTTGCTTGGAGTTGTAGGAGACCCGTAGCAAACATCACTTGATTCTCCACTTCACATGTACTCCTTACAAACATCGCCTCGGTGCTTGAAATCAATCTTTGACAGGCTATCGGATCAATTTCTCCTTTATATGGCAAGGGGTTACATGCCATAAACTCCTTTTACGTGCACCTTCTAGTGCTCTTCTTTGTTTGCAATTCGTTGATCATTTCCTTCAATTCCTCCACCTTGGACGTTAATAAGGTATCAACTACCCCCAATACTTGCCCTTCAACTTCTTGAGCTAGTCGGGGAATGCTAGCCTCAATTGCCTTCTTTACTTCTTCCGAAATCATAGTCTTTAGTTGTTCTTGTTGTGTCGCTTCATCATCATTCGTATCCGCCATCTACACATAAACATCATTCTTTATTTTAACATTCATTCATCCTTTCTATCATGTAACCATGCTAGTACTACGTAGCTCTCATTCTTTCTAATACGTAGAAGAAATTACTCGCGACTAAATCATACTTAAAGTTTCTTCGGAAACTCAACGTTTCCGACAACCAACATCATAGTATTCTTTATCCCATATACCTTGGTATCACTTTTTTATTTTTTAAAGTCTTAATATAACTTTTTTAATACTCCTCGTGCGATAAAAACATCAAACAGAACATCATATTTGAATTTGGCTGAAAGTGGCCTCCACCGTAAGCTACGGTGGCTACCCGTAGCTTACGGTGGCCCCTTTTTCCTTTACGGTACTGGGCTACTGCCTTACGGTGACTATTTTCTCCTAGGTGCTACCGTAAGCTACGGTAGCCACCGTAGCTTACGGTGACGCCCAGCGTACAATGGCTGAGTTTTCATGTTTTTTACCCCCTTTTGACCCGTTCTAACCCCCAAACTGATCCGATTCATCCCACATCTTTCCACAACACCCTGTAACCATTCCATAACATTCCGTGACTAAATTATTTGTAATGCAAAATTTTCAACTTTTAAAATACTTACTTGCCTTGCGTCGCGGAACGAACACACACTTCTCACGAGCTTTCAGTTTGAGTTCAAGCACTCGATGCTTAAATCCCTCAAACCTAGGCTCTGATACCAACTTGAAACGCCCAAAATTTACTCATTCAACCAACAACATAAAATTCTTACAATTTTACAAAATTTTGACATGACCCGTACGTATTAAGGACTTTTCTCCCTGCTTTTAACAATACCATTTTAATTAATACTACGACACTTTCCAACATAACAAATGTTAAGACCATATAAGGTTCGCCATGAACATTTTGTACAAACTACACAAAAGTTTAGGATCCAAACTTCTTACTAACAAACTAGACACTTACTAATTAACATTTACTACACAAAATGGTAAGTTGGCCCATCAAAATAAACAACTTGGACCGGAAGCGCATAAGGTCGACGTTGCGTGTGTGTTCGGTCTGAGCGCGCCGTAATTAATCATGAGATTTACCTATCATTCATAACAACAAAACACTTGTTAATTCATAACACATAACAATTAAAATCCTTTACTTCCGTATCATTATTCGACCCGTTAACTTAACATGTTACTTTACTAACATTATCACTCTCTTACGGAAACATTCATCATACTACTTTCTGATTCATTTGTAATGAATCGCTATATACCATATCTTTCATTATACTTACATCATTTGACCCGTTATGAACAAGTCAAATTCCCAAACATTCCAACAATCATTTTACTTATCATTCCAACCCATTAGATGGGTCATTTCAAATTTACTACAACATCATCTTTTGGACATTTCTCCATATAAACTCTTTGCATCTATTCAATCATGAATCATATGGAAACTTACACTAAGTTCATAGTACTAAATATTATCATTCATGAATCTACAAGTAGAGTACATAAAGTTCATATGAACTTACCGCGATCTTGAGATGCTTGTGACTTCGAGTGACTTGCGCCTTCTTCCTTCTTCGGACCTATATGTCATAACCTTACACTTTTAGCTTTTGTATGCTTTACATTACTTATGCATTTATTCATTGATCATGGCGTTATATGATTAAGCATACATTCATTTTCATTCCATAACATCATTTCATCCAAATTCTATGTCATAACGCAACTAAATTATTCTATGGCATTTCTTCAAACACTTGGCGTAAATACTAACAAATAAGCATAGTGTACAAGTACTTAAAGCATGTTTTCTCCATAGTTCATCCATTGATTAACATAGAATTTCCTAACTTAACAATTTACTATTATGAGCATATACACATTGTTCTAAATCACCTATTCATCATAATATCATCATCATTAATCTAACAAACATATAGAATTTCACAATATTTAAGTCATTCATGGTGTATAAGTGGGTTTTTCCCAAATTCACCATCATATCCAGAATTTAACATATCTTGATGTCTACACAACCATAGCAACCATCATTCATACTAGATTTAGCATTACATTCACGAATTACACTAAACCCACTAAATCAAACATCACCAAATTGCAAAATTCGACTAACTTGATGTAGGAAATACTTAGGTGATCAACATTCTTAGTTCATGCATTCAACTAGCCTTCAATTTCCCTTTTAATTTGATGGATTTATGATGTTAGGGTTAGATGAGGGGAGAGTTCTTCCTGTTCCCTAATCTCGATCGCACACACCCATTTACAACTCACTGGGCATTTTTTGTGTTGGGTGTTTTTAATCTCACATTTTCATTTTAACCCCCTCATCTTTTTAAAACATAACACTTTCCCTTTTATTTACATAATATTCTAGTAACATTCATGCATACATAAGGCTTTTAGGTTTACTAATATTTATAAAACCTTAATGATGGTAAAGATTATGTTTACCATTTCTTTTTGTAAAATTTTCTGCGGTTAAAATATTAGAATGTGTCATACGAAATTCGGGGTGTTACAAACTTCTGCACAGCATAGAGGTGATCGGCATTTCCGTCCGTACAAAGCCTCGAACAGGGCAGCCTTAATGCTGGTGTGGTAACTATTGTTGTATGAAAACTCCACTAAAGGTAGATGGCTTTCCCAACCGTTACCAAAGTCGATAACACATGCTCGAAGCATGTCTTCTAGAGTCTGGATTGTGCGTTCAGTCTGCCCATCCGTCTTAGGGTTATATGTTGTGCTCATGTCTAGACGTGAGCCAAAGGATTCGTGCATCGCCTGCCACAAATCAGATGCAAAACGTGGGTCATGATCAGAGATGATGGAAGTTGGCACTCCGTGCCTAGCGACTACTTCCTTGTAATAGATATCTGCAAGTGTAGAAAACTTGGGCGGTTTCCTTGATTGCTAGAAAGTGTGCAGACATAGTCAGTCGATCAACGATCACCCTGGTTGTTGTAGTAGTCCTGCTGGCTTCTGGTATTCCATCTTAACCCTAGCACAGGTCAAGTATTTATTAACATAAGTCGCTATGTTAGCTTTCAGGTGGGCCACCAGTACAGAGTTTTGAGATCTTGGTACATCTTGTCAAAACCAGGATGCACCGAGTAAACGAGACTTGTGTGCTTCGTCCATCACTAGTTCTCATAGGTTTCCATAGGATTTGGGTAGGTTTCCCAGATATGTTCCATGAAGTAGCAAGTACCGTCTTCCTTGCGTTCGAGTCACTTTTCCAGGCTCCGCATGGACTCAGCTAAGTGGTTTTCTTCCTTCGATGCTACGACTTGAGCGTTTCGGATTTGGGTAGAAAGATTGGAGTGGATAGTAAGCTGTAACGCACGTACACACTTAGGTTTGGTTTCCTTCCGACTGAAGGCATCGGCCACAACGTTGGCCTTGCCTGGATGGTACTTGATTGCGCACTCGTAGTCGTTGAGGAGTTCGACCCATCGACGCTATCACATGTTCAACTCCTTCTGATTGAAGATATGCTGTAGATTCTTGTGATCGGTGTAGATAGTGCACTTGGTACCGTACAAGTAATGTCTCCATGTCTTAAGTGCAAACACTACTGCTCCCAACTCCAAATCGTGGGTAGTGTAGTTCTTTTCGTGAGCCTTGAGTTGGTGTGATGCGTAAGCAATAACTTTCTTATGTTGCATCACACACAACTAAGTCCTTGAATTGAAGCGTCACAATAAACAACAACATCGTCTGTGCCTTCTGGTAATGAAAGAATGGGTGTACTACAGAGTTTCACCTTCAACTGTTGAAACGCAGATTCCTGAGCAATCTTTCGAGTCGGAGTTGTGCGGGTTTGGGTGTACAATCAAGAAAAGCGGGCTTTGTGACATCAAAAGTCATACGTTGGAAACTATACATAAGGTTGTTTGTGTAACATCCCCAAAAATACCACAAGCGGAAATCCCCGAGAGGCGTGTGATGTACCAGGATCTAGACACTAATCACATTGAACCATAAAAAAAAATAGAACTTTCCATTAAATAAAATAGTATAATTCCAACACTGGTGTAGAAAATCAAACATGTTCAACGAAAGCATAATAGCTTGTTCAATAAGTTTAATAAAAATGTTCAAAGACAAAACAACATCAAGGAGCATTCCAGTTGCCACGACCCATGACCACTCCCGCTTCCCAGACAGTAAGTTCCATGATAGTGTACCTAAGGGCCTGCAAGCATGCAGAAAAGTGTATCAGCGAAAGCTGGCGAGTTCACATTTTTTAACCGTTTGTTACCAAGTATTGATTTATGTTATGTTGATAATAACTCGATACTGCAGACGGCTCCTTTTTGCCCTTCTCCAATGCTCTATCAAACATTGGTCATGATTTTAAAGTTATTAGTTCACGCCCGTCCTATCCAGGTATGTCGTGAGGGTGCCAAACCTAATAGCGCTATCAACTAATAACCCTGTTACCCTACAAGCAACTAGTTCAGTAGTATTATGGGACTTAAGTGATAGAAAGTGAGTGTATTATCCAACATCAACATTTATTGAAAACCGCCTCATATCCCCTACAAGGATATGGGTTTATGAAAGTCTGTTCGTTGCTGAAAACTGCCTCATATCCCCTACAAGGATTTGGGTTTATGAAAATATGTTTGTTTGTTTGTTTGCCTGTTTGATTGTCCCCACCGGACACATGCTTGTATTGAGAGTAATGAACTCACCTTGGTTTGCTTGGTAAGACAAGCTACTTTTTCACACTTAATCAATCAAAGCCAATGATGTTCATGTACACATAATCAGTTTGCATTCAAGTTGTTCATGTACTCACACAAGAATATTTTCACGTAACATATACAATGCACTATTAGGCCATCTACAACTCATCGATTAATCATACATTACAACCACACACAAAACAAGTAGTTCACATATCCATTAATGTGCGGCCCATTCAAAATTGTGTGATTTGTAATATTGGGCCGGTGTTTGTGCGATCTATCAAGTGTTTGGACCACATATCGCAGCCCAATAACCCAATTGTGCGATTGGGCCTGCCTTGTGCGACTGGCTGTGCTTGTGCGACCCAACTGCTCTTGTGCGACTAGACAGTGGGCTGTCCCAACAGTACCTGGAGCCCACCCCACTGTGGTGCGGCCCAAGATAACATAAGCATTTCAAATACTTGTGCGGCCCAACATGTTGTGCGCTCAGCACACAACCGAGAGACCCTGAATAGATCAGAATGTCATCGATAAACACGATGACAAAATCGTCAAGATATGGTTTACAAACACGGTTCATGAGATCCATGAATACCGCTGGTGCGTTGGTTAACCCAAATGGCATGACCAAAAATTCGTAATGGCCATACCGCGTTCTGAAGGCTGTTTTGGGAACATCCTCCTCTCGGACTCTCATCTGATGATAGCCTAACCTTAGATCAATCTTTGAGTAGAAGCTTGACCCTTGCAACTGGTCAAACAGATCCTCAATGCTAGGTAATGGATAACGATTCTTGACTGTTACCTTGTTGAGTTCACGTTAGTTGATACACATGCGAAAAGACCCGTCTTTCTTCTTCACAAATAAAACTGGAGCTCCCCAAGGCAAAGAACTGGGTCGGATAAAGCCTCTATCCAACAGTTCTTGCAGTTGGTTAGACAGTTCTTGCAACTCTCCAGGTGCAAGACTGTAAGGTGCACGAGCAATCAGAGCTGCTCCTGGTGTAAGATCAATTTGGAACTCCACCTGCCGGTGTGGAGGTAAACCTGGAAGTTCCTCGGGAAACACGTCAGGAAACTCACGAACAACTGGTAGATCCTCAATTTTCTTCTCGTCAGGCTGAGTATCAGTAACAAGCACAAGAATAGCAGGATAGCCCTTCCGCAAACATTTATGGGCTTTCATGGATGAAATGATGCTAACAACTGCACCACTTCGGTGACCCTAAACGGATATTGGTTCCCCACAAGGGAGAGGTATACGCACGTTCTCCTCCTTACAAAGTATGTCAGCTCGGTGTTTTGGCATCCAATCCATACCAACAACTACATCAAAGCTACCAAGAGTGACGGGAAGAAGGCCAATGTCGAACACTTGACCTAAGAGATCAAGTTTGCACCCTAAGAGGACATGTGAGGCTTCCATTGACTCCCCATCAGCCAATTCTACTACATGTTTGACCTCGAGAGGTGTTGGAGTTAACCCTAACTGACGACTGAACCCCAAAGACACATAACTCCTGTCAGCACCAGAGTCAAATAATACAGAAGCGAAAATACCATTGATAGAGAACGTACCGGTCACGACATTGCCATCGTTCCTTGCATCGCCAGCTCTAATAGTAAACACTCTCCCACAAGCACCATTCCCACCGTTATTCCCATTGTTGTTGTTTCCTGCGTTGTTGTTGTTCTGGCGATTATTGTTCCCACCATTGTTGCTAGCACTCTGATTCAATTATGGGCAATCATTCTTGAAGTGCCCTTTGTTGCCGCATTGATAGCATCCCCTTTGATTACCCCGATTTTGTTGGGGTTGCTGCCTTTGTTGCTGATGTTGGGGTTGTTGTTGTTGTTGCTTGGGATGCGGAGCCCTACAATCCTTCGCCATGTGATCCACCTTGTCACACCTTTGACATGCTCGATTACACGAGCCATAGTGGTGAAAACCGCACTTTTTGCACCTCGGCTGTTTCCCCGCATAAGAGCCCAAGGTTTGACTGTTGTTCTGATTCTGGTTGACTGAGGATGACTGACTGAAACTGCGGCTGTTGTTGTTGTTAGGCTTCTTTTGTGACTGGTTCGAGTTAGTCACCTTGTCTGCATCATTCCATTTAAGCTTGTTGTCAGTGGTGGGGGTAGTTGTGGCAGCAGTAGTAGTAGCAGCAACACGTGGTGGCCGCGAGCCACGCTCCACCTCCTAATCAGTGATCTTATGAGCTAGCCTGATAATCCATGGTAGGTTGTCAAGATTTGCAGCAGTGACGAAGCCCTTAACTTGTGTTGCCAATCCTTTGATGTAGAGTTCGATTCTGTGGTGAGGCGGGCGGGATAGGTTAGGACACTTGTTTGCCAGCTTGTGAGACCGTTTCGTATAAGCCTCGATCTCATATCCCACCATCTTCAAGTTATAGTACTCGTTTTCCAACTTTTGAATTTCGTCACGAGGGCAGTACTCTTCCCGTATCAATTCCTTAAAGTTGTCCCAAGTAGCCACGTTTGCCATTTCAATGCCCAACATCTGCACCTGAGCATTCCACCAAGTTAAGGCACCATCCTCCAAGGTGCCTGAAGTAAACTTCACCCTGTCCCCAACTAGACAGTTACACATAGCAAAGACAGATTCGGCTTTTGCAAACCAAAGAAGCAGTCCCACATGACCTTCAGTCCCACTGAAAGTTTGAGGCTTGCAATCCATGAACGTTTTGAACATACACATAGGCGGATTGTTCTAGTTTTGGTTCATAGGTTGACCTAAAAAAAGAATGTACGCACGAATAAGAATCGAGTGAAATGACTGAGGACTATGCTTTGTCTGGTATGTATCGTACCAGCTTGCTGAGCTGCTAAAGCCTCAGCCACACGCGTGTTAATCAGATCAGTCAACTCTGCTTGAGTCATTACAATATTGCCACGTCCACATCCGTTCATGATTCTATATAAGAAGTGTGGAAAAGATAAGGATCGCAGTTGAGTAGAAGTCAATCATCACTATGACTTCTATGGATTTAAGGAACTCTAATATTATAACAGATAGTGGAACAGAACCCCTTTCACACTTATTAAGCCTCAATGGGATTCACATGTTCCCACATTATTATTATGTGTGCACCCATAATAATAATGTAATTTGCAAGCTTATCTCAGTGCCTCTTAACTCATACAAAAAGGTTCCCACATTCGAAAGACATCATGAAACTAGGGATCTCAAAAGTCGAAGGGTAGCATTACACTATCAAACAATTACTTAACCAAGCAGCACATGCAGTCACATCATAGTGTCAAGTATGTAATTTCATGCAAGTCGTGGGTGTGTGTATACTAGGTAAGTAATGCATAAAGTAAACAGATGGCGAACCTTGCAATCTGGAGCTGAGCGTCATGGTCGTTTTCGATACTGTTTGGTTATAGTCTGGTTTTATGAAAATGTTTTACAACCTAGTTCACTATAACCAGTGGCTCTGATACCAATTTGTCACACCCCCAAAAATACCACAAGCAGAAATCCCCGTGAGGCGTGTGACGTACCAGGATTTAGCCACACATCACATTGAACCATAAATAAAATAGAACTTTCCATTAAATAAAATAGTATAATTCCAAAACCGGTGTAGAAAATCAAATATGTTCAGCGGAAGCATAATAGTTTGTTCAATAAGTTTAATAAAAATGTTCAAAGACAAAACAACATCAAGGAGCGTTCAAGTTGCCACGACCCATGACCACTCCAGCTTCCTAGACAGCAAGTTCCATGACAGTGTACCTAAGGGCCTGCAAGTATGCAGAAAAGTGCCTCAGAGAAAGCTGGCGAGTTCACATTTTTTAACCATTTGTTACCAAGTATTGATTTATGTTATGTTGATAATACCTCAATACCGCAGAAGGCTCCTTGTTGTCCTTCTCCAATGCTCTATCAAACATTGGTCATGATTTTAAAGTTATTAGTTCACGCCCGTCCTATCCAGGTACGTCGTGAGGGTGCCAAACCTAAGAGCGCTATCAACTAATAACCTTGTTGCCCTACAAGCAACTAGTTCGGTAGTATGATGGGACTTAAGTGATAGAAAGTGAGTGTATTATCCAACATCAACATTTACTGAAAACCGCCTTATATCCCCTACAAGGATATGGGTTTATGAAAGTCTATTCGTTACTGAAAACTGCCTCATATCCCCTACAAGGATATGGGTTTATGAAAATATGTTTGTTTGTTTGCCTGTTTGATTATCCCCACCAGACGCATGCTTGTATTGAGAGTAGTGAACTCACCTTGGTTTGCACGGTAAGACTAGCTACTTGTTCATACTTAATCAATCAAAGCCTATGATGTTCATGTACACATAATCAGTTTGCATTCAAGTTGTTCACGTAGTCAAACAAGAAGATTTTCGTTTAACATATACAATGCACTATTAGGCCATCTACAACTCATCGATTAATCATACATTACAACCACACACAAAACAAGTAGTTCACATATCCATTAATGTGCGGCCCATTCAAAATTGTGCGATTTGTAATATTGGGCCGGTGTTTGTGCGATCCTATTCTTGTGCGATCCATCAAGTGTTCGGCCCACATATCGCAGCCCAACAACACAATTGTGCGATTGGGCATGCCTTGTGCGACTGGCTGTGCTTGTGCGACCCAACTACTGTTGTGCGACTAGACAGTGGGCTGGCCCAACAGTACCTGGAGCCCACCCCACTGTGGTGCGGCCCAAGGTAACATCAGCATTTCAAATACTTATGCGGCCCGACATGTTGTGCGATCAGCACCGATTTGTGCGATCCACAACATGTTGTGAGATCATGCCTGACAGAGATGTACGGTGTGCTTTAACAGTGGTACCATTTTCAAAATCCTAGCTTGTGGGACTGATCTTGTGCGACCGGACTTGTGCGATCAGTTACATGTTGCCTTGATTTAAGGAAACCAGTTAATCTATTCCAACAGTTTCTATCTTTGCATTTAATCGATCAAATCAAGAAATTTTCCATTAATTCTCATGAACCCTAATTAACAACTAATCATAATCAACAACCTATCATAGCAGTCAATTACATAATTAAATTAGTGATTTTGAGCACTAACATGCAACCTAAATCATGAACACCACACCAACAATACCACACTACATATATTCGAGAATCGTAATCCAGTAGCATGTACTTAATCTTAACATACAAGGCATATTAAATCATGCGATTATCATTATCTAAGTTCATGCATAACAATCATATTGTTTCTTATAACATAAGATTCAATCATCACACCAAATAGTTTCATCATATGTATATCAAAATCGAACTTCATGATCACCATTCATCAATGTATTTACTAGCATGAAACCCTAGTTTTCATATAAGATCATAACAATCCTAATCTCGGTAACTAATAAAGATGAAATGCTAAATAAAGATGTAACACTAACCAGAAAACCGAAGGAACTAGTTTGATCGATAAGGGGGAGCTTTGGATGAGGGGATTGCCATCGAACAAAAGGGAGGAGAGAAAGAGAGAGCTAGGGCTTTGTGTGTGTGTTCTTTTTTTGTAAATTATGAGAAGTATGCACACTCCCCATGAGGTTATGCGTAAAAGGAGCTGTGACACATGTGTCACTTCAACCATCATCCAAATACCAAACCAATGAAATATTGTATTTCATACTTGGGATTTGTATAAATATGTGCATCGTTTGCACATATCAATTCTTGTTCGATTTCGAGCTTTAAATCGCTTTCTGGAGGTTATACACGAACTGATGAGTAAATATAACCAGTTTAATGCAACAAACACTCCGGAACAGTGACATAGGCTTAACATACCTTAAATAACCTTTACATAACTTAGAAATAAGTTTTGGATGGTTTGGTGTGTTGAAATCAAGTTTATTCGATCGCATGGACTATTTGTGTCAAACTGCGAAAGTATGCCGATTCGTATGGTAACGAACATTCCGGAACTTGATCATAAGTTAAACATACCATAAATATCATTTACATAGCTTAGAAATAGGCTTTAAGGTGTCCGGTATGCTAAAATAAACTTTTTGGTCATTCAGGGACTAAAAGCATCAAAAAGTGCATAAGTTTGCATTTTCGCGCATATCTTTCGTTCTGAATATATATCCGGACATCCAAAAATTTATATAATCATTAAAATATTTTATTTTAGTGATTGGCATGATACAATTCCATTCTCGCTTAATTTGGATCGTTTTTGCGTTCGTTACGACTTCCGTCGTAATTAACCGAACAACGCAACCATACGACCAAACGAGCCGACATCCGAGATGTTTTTAAGCATATTTTAAGTTCCCTATACTTTAACTTTATTTTAGAGCCTTGAAATGGGGTTAACGGGGCTTAAAAGTGCCAAAAAATCAAGTTTTACAAGTGCAGGGACCACTTTTGAAATTTCTGGCAGATACATTGAACTTGGTCCATTTTTGAGGTTTTGATGGTTTTAACCCATGGTTTTGCACCCTATGGGCTGGTATTTGATGGTTTTACATGTTCCCATGGTATTCTAAAACCTTGGGCCCAAGTGTAAGGTCATGATTCAAGCATGGTTTACGAGGAACGATCCTAACGGTTTACCAAAATCTATATATACCCACCTCATTTTCATTCTTTCCTCACACATGATCTAATTTTCTCTAAGTTGAAGCTCAAATGCTTCATACCTGAGAATTTATAGACCATATCTTCCTAGCTTGGACCCTTTATAAGCTTCTTTCGTTCTTTTATGCGTTTTTAAGCGTAAAAGTCAAACAGTGTTTGACTTTCTGCTTTGACCAGTCTATGGTCAACATGAAGTTCGTTTGAACTTCGTAACGTGAGCGCAATCACGATGGTTAGAGTCTCTTATGACTATACCTACTGATTACCACGTTATTTAGGCGTAGTGACGAGTCATAGTTTCGGTCAAAATGCGTATTCTTGCGTATTTTGCAACCAAACCATTATTGGGTATCAAGACCCTTTGTCTTGATATCAAGCTTGTTTTCAAACTTCGTTAAACATGTTTTAACATGTTTAACTCGTCACTTTTAGATTAGTGCTTATATAGGGTCGTAAGATAAGCGGTCTAAACAACAGCTTAGACTTTCGAACCCGACCCGTTTGGTCAATCAGTAGGATTAGATCAAACATATTTTGTGACCATAGTTGTATAGGGAATAACCTTCCGAGGTTATACCTTATGGTCACTTCGTTTAAGTAGTTGTATGATAGATAGTTTATATGCCTTAGGTAAATGACCAAAATGTCCTTTTTACGCATAAATTCATTTTAAGCATATGTAACATAAATTTTGAAATCTAAACTGATTAGGCAACATTATTAGACATGTTAACGCATATATTACTTGACATAGGACTAGTTAGGTGGTCTGAACGCGTTTTACGCGAACGACGCGTTAAAGTAGCGTAAGCTACCTAAACGGGTCGTAAGCACTTAGGATAGGTTTCGATTTAGGATGTAGGCTTTGTTAAACCATATTACATGAGTTCCTATACTCATTTGGTTTACGAAACCTCGTTCTACCCGATCTTCCGATTTAAGTCCGGTTTATTTACATAGTTACCTATATTAGGTGCCGTTTGATTCTGTGATCCCTCTAGCGTTGCTTGGTTGTTATTCAAGACTTCTAAGCATTCTCAAGTGAGTACATAGTCCCCTCTTTTACTGTTTTCAATGTTTTAGGGTGAAGCATGTGTACCTATTTGTTATGTTCATGATTTCAAAGTATAATTGATTATACATAATAGTACTTATCTTTTGACAAACTGAATGATTATTTATGGTTTAAACACTGATTTTTCAAAGATTATAAAATTAATTGTTGAATTGTACTTATTTTATGTTCACCAGACCGATTGGTAGTATGATATAGCGCTATAGGATTTGACACCCCATTCCTGTTGATTATGGAATGTCAGAAACCGATATTTTATCCAAATAGGGATTGTCTTCATGGTATTTCTATAGTCTCCTAGGTGTATTTTGATGCACTAAGGTTTGGTTGAATTCTTAAATCACATTTTTATTGTATATTTTGTTATACTCCCAAAAATATAGTTTGATATACTCTCATGTGTGATATTGTACAAAACAACATATATTTTGTTAATTACTAAAACATAGTTTGATATGTTGTTTATAAAACCAAAGCATAGTTTAATATGTTATTTATAAAACCAAAGTATACTTTTGATATACTACCGAAAACGATTATTTTGACGACTAAAGTATATTTAATATACTATCTGTTTAACCATTTTGGAACCAAAATATATTTTGATATATTACCTATTCGACTTTCTTAAAACCAAAGTATATATTCATGTATACTACAAACTTTTTGTAAAGTATTGTTATACAAACTCATTTTAGTTAATTATTTATTTACACATCTTTCTTTTATATCATCTGTTTTCTTATCACTTGTTATATGATTTATAAAAGAAAACATTTTCAAAGTTCATGACTATTTTGTTAAAACATTCTTTTAAACTTACAAGTCATGAATCCTATTTTCAATAAAACCTATGTAACTCACATGCATTTTTATGCTGACGTACCTATTTTTACACATGTTTCAGGTGCTGCTATGTGATGATTGTTGATACATGCTAAATATAGGATGGACTCGTGTCACACCCCGACCACATATAACATACAAAACATGGCAGAAAACGTCGGGGAGTGTTGTAACAGAATTAACTGTTTCATAACCATGGCATACAAAGTTGTATTTATTTATTAACATAAGAGTTTCATTGTTTCAAACAGGAATTTAAAAGAGTTTATAACATAATTAAACAATTCTATCTCCATTTTTAGTCTCTAAGGCAGAGGTCCGCCCTAGAATCATGATCAACATCCTACGGAAAAGCTCCTGAAAACACATGTGAAAATAGGTACGTCAGCATAAAAATGCCTGTGAGATACATAGGTTTTGTGAAAGTAGGATTCATGACTTGTGTTTAAGAAAATGTTTAGTCATGAACCTTGTAATTTTCTTTGTCTTGTAAATCATTTGAAAAACGATAAGATCAGTTGATATGTATAAATAAATGTAAGGTTAAATGAATAACCATGTAAAATGAATTGTATAAAATAAACTGTTTTGTAAGACCATGTCTTGTGAGAAATAAGTTGTTTTTGTAACATGTAATATGTCAAACATTGAAGTGATTTAAGTAACGCTACGTCATGTAATATCACACAAGCACTTATATATAGAAAGTACCAGCGGCGTATCCACCATGATTGTATCATATTACACACGCCTCGTCACTCCTTTCACTTACTCAAACCAACCGTAAATGTAAATTATTTATGTATAAATGAATGGTCATGTGATAATGTGTAAACCATATCGAAATGTCTATGTTCAATGTAAACCACTAAATGTGTATATCACTGTCAAAATGTTTATGTTTAATGTAGATCATGTAATGTGTAACCAGAAATGTCATGTATGGTAAGTGAAATGTATCAACTAAACCATATGTAAAATGCACAAAAACAACGTATTGAAGTAAAACATAGTTTAAATCAAAGTTATGTTTTGTGTAACAAATGCATGCTATACTGATATAAACATCTATGCGGTATTGTGAAAATGCATACATCCAAGCCTTGAGACTGTGGCGATAAACCCTTAAACAAATTAAAGGTTTATCTAAGTTATGTATATCGAATTCGGTCATTCCTTCCAATCCAAACAAACCCAGGATTTCAGGAACGGGAGTTGTCAATTCCTATGGTACCACTACCTACTAACGAACGGCGTAGCTAATGTTAATGAATGTATTGTCCCATGTAAACAAACCAAATGTCATACCAAAATGTAAGCATGTGAAAACAATGCACTAAGTATGTAATCAAATGAACATACATAGCGTGAAATGTACTGTAAAACAATGTACTAAGTAGGCACACGATGGGCATACATAGCATGAAATGTCATGTAAAACAATGTACTAAGTAGGCGCACAATGGGCATACAAAGCATAAAATGTAATGTAAAACGATGTACTAAGTAGGCACACAATGGGCATACATAGCATAAAAACAATGAAATCATGTACTATAAGGTACTAACGAACATAGCAGATATATGATGTGAAAACATGGAAAGCATGAAAGTATCAAGTAGGCACATGTGTTCCACCCCAAAACAGTTTGAAAACAGTAAAAGAGGGGTTCTATGTACTCATTTGTGATTACTCAGTAGTCCTGGAGTGATAACCAAACAATGATAGAGATCACGGAATCAAACGGCACCTAATATAGGTAACTATGTTAATAAACCAGACCTAGATCGGAAGACTGGGTAGCATGAGGGTTTGTAAACCAAATGAGTGTAGGAACTCATGTGATATGGTTTAACAAAGCCTACATACTAATTGAAACTTAACGTAAGTGATTATGACCCATTACGACCCGTTTAGGTAGCTTATGCTACTTTAACGCGTCGTTCGCGTGAAACGCGATCGGACCGCCTAACTAGTCCTATGACAAGTGTTATATGCCTAAACATGTTACATAATCAGTTATGTGACAAAATTTTAGGTCACATATGCTAATTTACCAATTATACATGAAAAGGGTATTCTGGTAATTTACCTAAGGCATATAAACTACCTATCATACAACTATGCAAACGAAGCGACCATAGGGTATAACCTCGGAAGGTTATTCCCTATATGCTATGGTCACCTAATGTATTTGGTCGGATCCTAATGATCGACCAAATGGGTCGGGTTCAAAGGTATAAGCGATTTATTAGATCGCTTACCCTACGACCCTAGACAACGTGGTAATCAGTAGGCATAGTCCCAAGGGACTATAACCATCGTGATTACAATCACGTTGCGAAGTTCAAACGAACTTCGCATTGACCATAAGCTGGTCAACGCTGAAAGTCAAACAAAGTTTGACTTTTGGACTCGAAAAGCAATAAAAGAACGAAAGAATACTTACGAAGGGTCCCCGAATGCTAATTTCGATCCGAGAATGTCAGGTATGAAACAATGGTTTCAACTTAGAGTTTCTAAGATCAAAATTCTAGTGGTTTTGCAATGGGGGTGGATGGGTATATATAGTTTTCGGTCCACCGTTAACATCGTTTGTCGAATATCGTGCCTTAATCACATCCGTACAAGTGTCGGAACCTTATGGTAGCTAAAAATGATCCTTATCATCTGACTAGACAATTGAGAATGTGTGGTTGTGAATGGAACAGCTGCAATCTGCTGTTAAATGCAGTTAACCTGGTTAGGAGGTCGGACGCGGCCTGCGTCAGGATGTACATAAACTCAGGCGGGCCGCCTGGGAGTTGCAGATCAGAAATAAGTTTCAGAAGTTATAGTTTTGGTCCCTGCACGTGTTTTAAGGCATTTCCGACACTTCTAAGGCCCGTAAAGCCAAATTTAAGGCCCTAAAATGTTGCCCAAACATTGTGGACATGAAACATGCTCAAAAATATGTTGGATGATGGTTCGTTTGGTCGTACGAACGCGATGTTCGCTTAATTACGACGGAATGCGCACAAGCGCGAAAAATGATCCAAATGACGCGACGAATGGATTTTTCTTATGCCAAACACTAAAATAAAATATAGTCATGCTTACGTAAATTTTTGGATGTCCGGATGTATTCATAACGTAAGTTATGTGCGAAAATGCAAACTTGTGCACTTTTTGACACTTTTAGTCCCTCAATGACCCAAAAGTTTATTTTAGCACACCGAACCCCTCAAAGCCTATTTCTAAGCTATATAAATGATATTTAAGGTGTTTTTAACTTATGGTCATGTTCCGGAATGTTCGTTACTGTTCAAATTGGCATACTTTCACAGTTTGTCAAGTTTAGTCCCTGTAAGCGAATTAACTTGTTTTTGCCATACCAAAGCCTTCAAAACTTATATCTAAGTTATGTAAAGGTTATTTAAGGTATGTTAAGTATATGTTGATGTTCTGGAGTATTTCTCGCATTAAACTGAGTACGTTTACGCACCAGTTTGCGTATAACTCTCCAGAAAATGATATAGAGTTTGAAATTAGATAAAAGTCAAAACATGAAAAATGTAAAACACAACCAAACTAACATTGGGATCAAATAACATTGTTTTATTGATAACAGAACTATTCACAATGATTACAAGCACAGATGTTACAGTCTCCCCTACTTGTGGAAATTTTGTCCCGAAATTTATTTAGAGGAAACTCGTGGAAAAAGATGTGGATATTTTGCCTTCATTTGGTCTTCGCGTTCCCAAGTAAACTCGGGTCCACGTTTAGCTTCCCAGCGAACTTTGACCAAAGGAATGCGCTTGCGTTTAAGCCACTTGACTTCACGTTCCATAATTTCCACTGGCTTCTCAACAAATTTCAGTGTTTTGCCAACACGAATTTCGTCAAGCGGTATGTGGAGGTTCTCATCAGCTAAACAGCTCTTGAGATTGGACACGTGAAAAGTTGGATGAACATTTCCAAGTTCAGGAGGTAACTCCAGTCTGTAGGCTACCTTACCGATTCTTTCGACGATCTTGAATGGTCCAACGTATCTAGGTGCAAGTTTTCCTTTCTTTCCAAATCTGATCACACCTTTCCAAGGTGAGACCTTAAGTAATACTCGATCACCGACTTGAAATTCCAAGGGTTTGCGTTTTGGATCCGCGTAACTCTTTTGACGGCTTCTAGCTGTCTGAAGGTTATCGCGAACTTTCTTGACCTTATCTGTTGTCTCTAAAATGAGGGCAGGTCCCGTAAGTTGAGCCTCGCCGATCTCATTCCAGCAGACTGGTGAACGACATTTTCGACCATAGAGAGCCTCGAAAGGGGCCATTTTGATGCTGGTGTGATAACTGTTGTTGTAGGAGAATTCAATCAGCTGAAGTTGTGAATCCCAACTACCACCAAAATCGATCACACAAGCTCTAAGCATATCCTCCAGAGTCTGGATTGTTCTTTCAGATTGACCATCCATTTACGGATGATAAGCTGTGCTCAGATTAAGTTGGGTCCCCATAGCAGATTGCATGGTTCTCCAAAAATGAGAAGTGAAACGAGCATCTCTGTCAGAAATGATGTTCAAAGGAACACCATGTCGAGCTACAATTTCATCCACATAAATTTTAGCAAGTCTGTCAGCAGGAAAGTCCTCACGGATATGCAAGAAATGTGCTGACTTTGTAAGACGATCAACGACTACCCAGATGGCATCATGACCTTTCTTTGTGCGTGGCAGTTTGGTAACAAGATCCATAGTAATGTTTTCCC
Organism: Helianthus tuberosus; assembly: GCA_030545235.1. NCBI lineage: Eukaryota > Viridiplantae > Streptophyta > Magnoliopsida > Asterales > Asteraceae > Helianthus > Helianthus tuberosus. Next base: position 165,338,060 of record CM060423.1, on the reverse strand, counting down.
ATTTCCAAACTGGGATCTCTGGTTGCACCAATAAACCAGAAGGACGCTGATGTTCAGCCTTAACCTTAAGACAAGTAAGGCATTTTGACACGTATAAGGCAATGTCTTTCTTCATACCAGGCCACCAATAGTGAATACGAAGATCCCTATACATTTTATCTGAGCCCGGATGAATAGAATAACGAGACTTATGGGCTTCATCCATAAGCAAGGTACGAAGATCATCCTGGCTTGGGACCCACAAGCGGTCCATGAAGTAATACCATCCATTGTCCTTCAGTTCCAGATCAGGAGTTATGTGATAGGGAAATTCCTTATCCATCAAACCTTGTGAAACACAAGATTGTTGAGCCTGAGAAATGCGTGCTTGGATATCGGATCGAGCTTGAATAACAGATTGAACACGTACACAATGAAGCTTAGTACGTTCCTTACGACTTAATGCATCGGCCACGACATTCGCCTTACCAGGATGGTAGCGAATCTCACAGTCATAGTCGTTTAACAACTCAACCCAACGTCGTTGTCTCATGTTGAGTTCTTTCTGGTTGAAGATATGCTAAAGACTTTTGTGGTCCGTGAAAACCACACATTTTGTACCATACAAATAATGTCTCCAGATCTTTAGAGCGAAAACAACTGCACCCAACTCAAGATCATGAGTGGTGTAGTTCTTCTCATGTATCTTCAACTGTCTCGATGCGTATGCTATGACTTTGTTCCTTTGCATCAGAACACAGCCAAGCCCCAATTTAGATACATCACAGTAAACAACGAAATCATCATTGCCCTCAGGCAAAGTCAGAACAGGCGCGTCGCAAAGCTTCTGCTTCAAGTGTTGAAAAGCTTCCTCTTGTTTGAATTCCCAATCAAAGGGTTTGTTCTTCTGAGTTAGAGCAGTTAGAGGAACTGCAATCTTTGAAAAGTTTTCAATGAAGCGGCGATAATAACCCGCTAGACCAAGAAAAGAACGAACTTCTGTAGGCGTAGTAGGTGTATCCCAATCCTTAATCGCACTGATCTTGGAGGGATCTACATGGATACCTTGTTCATTGATAATATGCCCCAAAAATTGAACTTCCTTAAGCCAGAATTCACACTTGGAGAATTTGGAGAAAAGTTGCTCTTTCTTTAGGAGTTCCAGAGTAAGACGAAGATGTTGCTCGTGATCAGCTCGCGTCTTAGAATAAATCAAGATGTCGTTAATAAAAACAATGACGAAAAGATCCAAATAAGGTTTGCAGACCCTATTCATTAAGTCCATGAAAACAGCAGGAGCATTAGTCAAACCGAATGGCATGACTGTGAATTCATAATGCCCATAACGAGTACGGAACGCTGTCTTAGGAATATCTTCTTCATGCACCCGAAGTTGATGATATCCAGATCGCAGATCAATCTTCGAAAAATAGGAAGCGCCCTGTAACTGATCAAAAAGATCATCGATGCGAGGTAGGGGATATCAATTCTTGATGGTAAGCTTGTTAAGCTCACGATAATCGATACACATCCTAAAGGATCCATCCTTCTTCTTGACAAAAAGAACGGGAGCACCCCAAGGTGAAAAGCTAGGACGGATAAAACCTTTGTCAGAGAGCTCCTGAAGCTGCTTAGACAACTCTTGCATCTCAGACGGTGCAAGACGGTATGGAGCTCTGGCAATGGGATTTGCACCAGGTACGAGATCAATGCGGAACTCGACTTGGCGTGCTGGGGGTAGACCAGGTAAGTCTTCAGGGAATTCTTCAGAATAATCTCGAACGACAGGAATATCTGAAATAGACTTACCCTTGCCTTTATCTGCTGTAACATGTGCTAAGAAAGCCACATAGTTCTTTCGCAGATACTTCCGAGCTTTAAAACAAGACATAAGTTTGAGACCACCGGCAGGCTTCTCACCTTGAACTTGTAGGATCTCTCCTGTCGGAAGCGGCACACGAACGATCTTCTCGAAACAAACTACCTCTGCGTGATGCTTGGATAACCAATCCATACCCACAATAACGTCGAAGCTTCCAAGTTGCATAGGCGTGAGGTCAATAGGAAAATGATGGTCGTTAAGGTTCAACTGGCAGTTGCGTAGAACAGAATCAAGAACAATGGGTTCACCATTAGCAACTTCTACTGTCAAAGGTTTACCTAGTTTCGTTCTAGACACTCGAAGCATTGGCTCAAAAGACAAAGACACAAAACTCTTGTCAGCACCAGAATCGAAAAGAACAGATGCAGGCTGATTATTAATAAAGAACGTACCGTTCACCACATTATCGTCTGCCTGCGCCTCTTGGGCATTCATGTTAAAAGCTCGGCCTCGAGCCGGAGCCTGATTCTGATTCTGGTTCTGGTTTGCTAGCCTTGGGCACCGGTTCCTGTAGTGGGTCAGATCCCCATAGTTATAACAAGCACCCAGTGGGTATTGAGGTCTTGCAGCTTGACCCTGTTGCTGAGCAGGAGGCTGAGCAACTTGTTGAGCTTGGTTATGAACGGCCTGATTCTGGTTAGCAGGAAAGCGGCAAGTAGCGGCAAGATGACCCGATTTCCCACAGTTATTACAGAAGCGGCACTGATGTTGCGGCTGATGGTGACTGTTGCATCTATTGCACAAAGGTGCATTCCCTGAATAGGGTTTCTTCGCTGGAGGCTGTACGGGTTGGTTGGGAGCTGCCTGGTTAGCTTGGGCAGTGACAACATAGTTTTGGGAAGCCTTACGCTTCCTTGACCCTCTCGAAGAACCAGAATTCTTTCCACTCCTGTTTTGACCTTTCTTGCTATCCTCCTTGTCAGCCGACTGTTTCTTGCCCTTGTCACCCTTCCTGTGTAACTTGTTCTTCCGAATCTGCGACTCAGTCAATGTAGCTGATAACTCGATCGCCTGACGGAGTGTGGCAGGGTTACTACCAGTAAGGATGTCTTGTACCGAGTCAGGTAGGCCGTCGATGTATCTTTCGATAGCCTTGTCGAGTGGGGTAACCATTGTTGGGCAAAGCAGAATCAACTCCTCAAACCTATCAGTATATGCCCTGTGCTCACCACTATCTTGTGACAACCCGCACTAAACCAGGTATCCGTACAACTTAATTAATGATTAATTACTACTTGATTACTGTGCTTGATTGAACTAGCTGATAAACTGTTACCTGCATACTGATACATGCACTTACTTGCATCATACTTTATTTGCTGTCACTACATTAATTACATACTAAACCCTAGTGACAAACATGATGCACAAAAAGCACAGTAGCACTAAACGGATACACGGCAAACATGCTGATATGACCAGCATCAGGCAGACACTGCCTCTAAGGCCTATTAAGAGCCTCATATATTTTGACTACACTGGTAGTGAGTGTAGGGATATAAGGGTTATGGTACCGCGTCTCTAGGAATAAGATACACTGATTCGGATGTGCCAGAAACGTACTTTAAGTACCAAACACAGCACTTTAGTAAATAAACCAGCTTCTAGCTGACTAATAAAGTGCCAGAACATGAGAAAATATTACTAGACACTTTCTAAAGTGTCGGGAAAACAAATTGTGTCACTAAAAATGTTAATAATGACACTTTAAAGCGTTACAAAAGGCTTTAACGGATTACTATCCAACCGGACACCCGGACTTTACCCGAAACATGAAAATATTAGTATTTCCACTATTTATATTTTTCTGAGCCAGTTAGGGTCTCTGATTACCCTAACACCCGCCATAACGTGTAACATACAACTAACGAAGTTAAATACTTAGTTAACCTACTTAACTAAACAAAGCCTCCTAACTATCTACTTAAAATCGAACCAACCCCACCCCCCCATCATAACCGTCCCCTAACTAGGGGGAACACACTTGTACTTGGTGATCTTGGTTAATCTTAGATGGTCTAATATCTTGGGGACACATTGTCCATTGGTTATTAACACCTAGAATTGTCTATATAACCCATCACTAAGCACTTGATAATTATCACTAATCAACACCAACCAAAACTCTCTCTTCTCTTCTCTAAAACTCTCGGCCGAACACCCCTCATTCACACACCCATCTTCGACTTTCATCCTCATCATTCCAAGGTGATACAAGTGTTAGAGGTTGCGTATTAGGAGCTTTGGTGCAAACGGAACGCGAAGGACCTCTACCGTTAGCTTTTATCCACGCGATTTTCATCAAGAATCTTCCCTAGCTTAGAGCTAGAGGTATAACACTTAAAACTTGTTCTTGAACTTATCTAAGGTGGTTAAAAGAAATTATGTCGGTTGAATCTCGTTAAAATGAAAGATGATGATCAAAAGTCTACTAAAAATACTTAAAATGGTGGTTAAAGACATATAACTTGTGTAAAAGATGTAGTATTTGGAATTTGTGATTATTGAGGCCCGATCTATGATGTGGTAGCTCGGATCATCGTTTAACCCGACTTTGTAAGATCATGGATCTTCACATAAGCTTGTTTTTAGAAGAAACAAGGGTTAAAAGGTGAAACTCTACCACACATGAAACATGAACTTGTGTAAAAATTCTTTACTCGGGTAAAAGTGTTTTAACGTGTACAAAAGTTGTTTTCTTGTTTAACCCGCTAATCGGACACTTATAACACGATTTAATAACATCTAAACCGCAAAACAGCAAGCTGAGTCACTGTTTCAGCCGCCTTCATCAGGCTGTAAACGGACTTTAAAAACTCGAAAAACGGAATTTCAAAAGCCTAAATCGTGTCATTTCGAAAAACGAAGAAAATGGCACTGGAATCGTATTTTTCTGATGTCGGTTACTATTTTAAAAACCTGTTTTCGTGACAGCAGCTAAGGCTGTTTGTTACTGCAGTAAATTGGGCTGTGCGTTTTCGATCACAACTTAAAACCCGAACCGAACCAGCCCCTGAAACTTTTATCTAAGATGGTCACGGATGTATTTGTGACCCTCAAACTGGAATTTCGATAAACGGACATACGAGGAATTTTTGACGAATTTTTCCACAAACTGTGATCAGAATGTGACAAATCTGATCACGGTTCGGTAAACGATTTTCTATAAATTATTGATAAGAAACTGGACCCCGATATTTTTATACAATCATTTTTGGGTCGATTAGGACGACCCGTAAAAATTTGGGAATTTTTGGAAAGGGTTAAGTATTTTATTTAGTCGTCCAAAAACAGTCCAGTTTCCACATATTGAAACTGAAACGACAAGGGTAGCGTTTCGCGTGTTAAAACGTAAGGGTTGATTGTTGATAATCATGGGTTGTTTTCAAAAAGAAAATGATACGCTTGGAAGCGTGGCCACCTCCGGTTACAGAGGAAACTCTGGCGAAATTTTCTAAAAACCTAACACTTAGGCTTATTTACACAACAAGTGTTAGAACTATTTTCGACATATTTTCGAAACATAAATTTCGCCAGAACTATGTTTTACTAAATATTCGGAGGTGGGATTTTCACAAGAGTTAACGTGATAAATATATTTTGTCACCCCACCGTTTATGATTATTTTGTGAAAATACATAAATATTATTTTAGAGTAAAAATAATATTTACAAGCGTTAATGATTCCAAAACTTTACGAACGCTTCCACAAACATATAAGTTACACCGGTAATTACATTACCACAAGTTTGATAAAACGTAACTTACGCACATGTATTGTATCCCCCATCCTTGGGAAGAAGTATAACTACCAAGTGTATACGGAACATAAACACGAAATAGTTGTCTAACTATTTCCCAAAGACTCAAACTATAAAGCTAAAGCACGGCCGTCCGTCTAATAGAATTAGCACTTGTAGGTCGTTGCACAGCTTACTGTATTGGAGACACTTGGTAGAGACGCGCATTCACTGTGAGTTCATGTCCCCCTTTTCTCTAACTGTTTTCAGTTTTCTTAACTGCGGGGGTGAAATACATGTTACTTTGTTTACAAGTACTTTATACACGGTATGATTTACGTAAGGAGGTTTAGATCATGTGAATGGGTAGTTAGAACACCGAGGGACTCGAGCGGTAGATCTATCTGGGTGTAGCGAGCCCAGCTCCCGGCCCAACAGAACAGGCCTCTCGGAGGACTAACAGAACGGACCTGGAGTGACTTGGTACCCAACGCAAAATCGGCTAGGGTTGTGTCTTCCTACTTGCATTTCACAACATGCTAATGGCCTTGCAAACCATTGGTGATCACAAGTCCTCTTACACTGCTACATACCAGGAAACTTTTATACTTACAAGTGATTTTACTTACTCACTTGCACATGAACTCGCTCAACATTATTGTTGATTTTTCAACTCACATGTATTTCAGGAAATTAAACGGATCTGGCATGGTATGGAACGTTTTCCGCTGCACTTGTCATGGAGTCATCAGGGTTTAGGGGATGTGTCTCTTTCCTGGACAAGACACAGTCCTTAAACCACGTTTATGTTATGTTATAAGTTGTAAGGTCTACTGAACAAGGTTATGGTTGTATGTTAAAACAATGGTATTGTGTTTGACTTTCAAAAACTTAATGGATGACTTGCATGGTTTTAAATTCATATAGCTTGTTATGGTTAAGCTATGGTATTAAGAAGTCACACCAAAAATTAACCACGCTTCCGCAAAGCCAGGGTGTGACAGCTTGGTATCAGAGCTCTGATCATAGCGAACTAGGATTCTTTCTCGAGTCTAGACTATGATCACTAGGGCTCTCACGAAAACATTTTTCTGCATACCACTTAAGTCCAGATCCAAAACTTTTTACAAACAAATGTTGAGCACATTTTATTGGTTATAGGCTCAGCTTGGAGGGCTGAGGATCGGTCTGGAGGACCGCGGTGATCAAGGTAGTCGAGCACGTTGGTTTGTTATAGGATCGGTCTGGAGGATCGAGGTTTGGTTTAAGTGAAGGACAGAGCAGTCTTGTAGACTGGATGAAATTGGCTAGTAAGACTAGGAGAAGTATGTGATACCTTACTTGGTGACTTATGTGATTAACTGATTATATGATTGATTATATTATACGTATATGTGTTTGTGTTACAAACGTTATGTTTTCATCAAGTACTAGAAAGATGGGCACTACGAACCCCATGACCATAGTATCAGACGACATAGTTCAACAAGGCACGAGGTGTACATTTCTGATACTACCGGCACAGACAATGACGACTTTCAGCCCTTTGTGCACTGCCTGAAGTCGTAGCAGAGCCTACTGATGGCCATCTTGTTGGGAATTTGCCACTGGCGGTGATCCCTGCTCCTGTGCCCCTTGCCGCTTATCTCGTTGTTGATATGCCCCCGACATTGCCTCTAAAGACGATGTCGAACTATTAAGAGGAGGACCCACTTGAGGGCAAGGCCCTCTCGCTGCTAGCATTAGACTACTGCATGCGGACGCTCCTGTAGGGGAAACTCATTTCCCTATCCCAGACTCATTTGAGTCTCTGACATCCGCGTCTTCGCACATACAGGGAATGCAGCACCACTTACATGACGCCGACCCTGATATGGCATCATCAGCTGAACCGGATCCCACACACAGCTTTGAGTTTGATCGCGATTATGAGGACAATTCTGTTTTTCCGTCTGGTGTTGATCCAGACCATGACATTGAGTTCATGCACTTAGACCAGCCCTTGGGGGATCCTGTAACCCCTGTGATTGTTGATCCAGCTGATTTTGAGATGGAGTTTTTGATTCGAAGCTAGCCGTGGCCCCTGAGCCAGGCGTTGCTCCTGACCCCGCATTGGAGTATGACCCTGTTCATGCCAATGCACCGGCTGTTGCTCCTTGATTGATCATCTGCTTGGATGAGAGAAAATTTGGGGTAACTGTGCAAGACAATTTATTATTACGGGGGCCCACGTAATAACGATTTGTAGTGCACAGGAATCCTGGTGGACTCTGCAGGCCAAGCTAATGATAACCAATGCAGCAGGAAATAACTTAAACACAAATGACCTAGGCGATGTAGCCTCGAGTTCATTCTATTACAAGCAACAAGCCAAAGTGACAAGCCTATGTGAAGGCTCAGGAATTTATTTCCCCACTTATACAGTGAGTATATTTGCGTGTGAAATGGGGTGTTTACATGATGGCTTACGTTGCTATATATACCCCATAGACAATTGAAACGTTTTCTAACCCGCTTCACGCCACTTCAATAAAAGGGAATGTCACCCAGGCGTGACACAAACACCAGTACGTCGCCAAGGACAGAAGCCGAGCTGCAAGAACGCATCTCACAGATAAATGCACGACATGAAGCCCTCCACTCTAAGTACAACGATGGCATTACTGGAGATAACCCTCCAACTGGCTGCACCTATAAACAGTTCCTGAACTGCAAGCCTTTGAACTTTGTCAGAACCGGAGGCACCGTTGCATTTGTTTGTTGGTCCAAAAGATCGACTCCACTCTAAGAATGAGTAACTGTTCGCCCCAACAGAGTGTTACCTACATCTCAGGGATATTTCTAGATGGCACACTCTCTTAATGGAACCTCCAGGTTCAGAGCCTTGGCACAGACGCTGCTTATACACTGAGCTGGGACGAGCTCAAGGAAACGATTGAGAAGAAATGTTGTTTTAGGACAGAAATTCAGAAACTTGACGTGGAGTCCTGAAATTGAGAAAGGACGAACCAGAGACTCCTGAACATGACCAGCGATCGCACGACTTGTCTAGGGTCGTCCCCTACTAAGTCATTGATGTAGTACGATATAGTGGTGTACTTGTAAGCTTTACATTGTGGTCTCGAATTGTGGCAATACGATCGCAGTATTCTCATCACATGCGATGTTCAATCAATTGTTTATGTCCTATAACATAAGAGGTTATGTGATTGACTTGTTGATAACATGAGATGTTATGTGTTGGTATTGTTGAATGCATACGTACACTTCACTTGCTATGACCTAACCTATGTGAAACATCTTTTAGAAGATGCCGCCAAGACGCGAAATGCGCATGCCCACCTCTGAGGCAGAACTTAAAGAGATAATTGCTGCAGCTATAGCACAGCACGAGGCCCTACGCTCCGAACCAATCAAAGGTACCTCAGAAAATAACGGTTGTTCCTACTGGCACTTCCTCAACTACAAGCCTCCGAAGTTCGACGGCACTGGGGGTGCCATAACTTTTGTAAAATGGATTGAAAGTATGGAATCCATCTTTCGAATGAGTGGCTGTACGCCAGAACAACAGGTCCCATACGTTTCTGAGTTGTTTCAAGATGGAGCTCGATTATGGTGGAATCTTCAGGTTCGAATAATGGGCCTAACTACAGCATACGCGTTAACTTGGGATGAGTTGAAAGGAATGATGCATAAGAAGTATTGCCCCCACACGGAAACCCAGAAGTGGGAAGATGAATTTCGGAGCCTAATGATGGAAGGTCCGAAGGTGTTGGAGTACGTGCAACGACTCCATGATCTGTCACAAATTGTTCCATACCTGGTAAAACCAGAACTGAAGAAATTGGAACAATTCATTTGGGAACTGGCGCCTCAAGTCTTGAGCTTGATGACAGCATCTACGCCACCAACAACCATTGTTGCAAGTAAGATGGGTTTGGCACTCGTTACGGAAGCAAATAGACTAGAAAAACTTGCAAACCCTGACAAGAAAACTCAGGTGGAGTCGTCTGGAAAGAACAAAAGGAAGCTTACCGAAGATACCCAAATGAACAACGATGAACAAAGATCTATTCGAGGTTGCTTTGACTGCGGGGACAAAGGGCATTTCAAGAAAGATTGCCCTAACAACAAACAGGCCAATGATAAGATTTACTTAGAAACCAAACCAAGATGTGCTGAGTGCAAGTGTCACCGTGATGGTGGATGTCAGAAGCCTTGGTACGGGAGGAAAGGACACAACAAGGAAGGTTGTGGGATGAAGAGTTCCATACAAGGAGAAAACAGTAACAACGCTCTAGGTGGAAATGGGAAAGGAAATGGCCGAATGATAGGATGCTACCATTGTAAGGAAGTTGGACATTTTAAGAGGGAATGCCTGAAGATGAAACAAGACCGTGAGAGAAAATCCAACATCAGAGCTTGTGAGGCATGCCAGGATCCAGGTGTGAATTCTGGTACGTTCTCTAACAACCAAAACTTTTGCATCCATTTTTGCTTGATGTTGGTGCCGATTATAGCTTCGTGTCATTAGAATTTAAGAATATACTTGGTTTAACCGCTAGTAAGTTAGATTTCCCTACTCAATCAAGTTAGCTAATGGGAAGTTAGTAGAAGCCAATGAAGTTATCAGAGGCTGTGTGATCGAATTAGGAGAACGTGAGTTTACTTTGGATCTACTACCAGTCGAATTGGGAAGCTTCGACGTGGTGGTAGGAATGGATTGGTTATCCGGAAACAAGGCTGAGATAGTATGTCACGAGAAAGCTGTTCGTATTCCAACTGATGATGGTGAGACAATTGTGGTTCACGGAGAGAAGCGTGACACACCGCTAAGATTTATCAGCTGCTTGAAAGCAAGGAAGTGTTTACAGAAAAGATGTGTTGCTTTTCTAGCACACATCGTGGATAAAAAGGCTGCTGAGCCAAGAATCGAAGACATCCCTGTCGTAAGGGAGTATCCAGAAGTTTTCCCAGAAGACTTGCCTGGATTACCGCCTCTAAGGCAAGTAGAGTTTCACGACGATTTAATTCCAGGCACTGCACCCGTAGTCAATGCATCATAGCGACTTACATTTTCGGGGGTGCAAGGATTGACAGAGAAGTGTTGGTAACGGATGGAGAAGGAAGATAACAGACCAAAAATTCCTTTTTGGGGTAATCCCATTGTTACCCATCAAAAAGGAGGATGATGATTTTCAAATAAACATCAACTACAGAGAATTGAACAAGCTGGCGATCAAGAACAGGTATCCTCTGCCAAGAATCGACGATCTGTTTGATCAACTGCAAGGCTCGAACTATTATTCAAAGATCGATCTTCGATCTGGATACCATCAATTAAGGATACAGGAGGAAAGTATCCCGAAAACAGCCTTCCGAACTCGTTATGGACACTACGAGTTCCTCGTTATGCCATTTGGTTTGACAAACGCACCTGCGGTATTCATGGATCTAATGAATAGAGTTTGCAAGCCATACTTGGACAAGTTCGTGATTGTGTTTATCGACGACATCTTGATTTATTCAAGGACAAAGGCTGAACACGAACAGCATCTAAGAACTATTCTGGAGCTGCTAAAGAAGGAACAGTTGCATGCCGAGTTCTCTAAGTGCGAGTTTTGGCTACGCGAAGTCCAGTTTCTTGGACATGTGGTTAATGGAAATGGGATTCATGTTGATCCCACAAAGATCAAGGCAATCAAGAATTGGGAAAACGCCTACAACGCCAACCGAGATTCGACAATTCTTGGGTTTGGCTGGCTACTATCGAAGGTTCATCGAGGATTTCTCGAAAATCGCTCAACCTTTGACGCTCCTCACGCAGAAGGACAAGACGTTTGATTGGGGAATCAAACAGGATGAAGCATTTCAGATATTAAAGGATAAGCTTTGTAACGCGCCAATCTTAGCTCTACCAGAAGGTACCGACAATTTTGTGGTATACTGTGACGCATCGCGTCAGGGATTGGGTTGTGTGTTGATGCAACGCCAAAAGGTTATTGCCTACGCATCGCGCCAACTGAAGGTACACGAAAAGAACTATACCACCCACGATTTGGAGCTTGGCGCAGTGGTTTTTGCACTAAAGATCTGGAGACACTACCTGTATGGTACGAAGTGCACAATCTTCACAGATCACAAAAGCCTACAGCATATATTCAACCAGAAGGAGTTGAATATGAGGCAAAAACGATGGGTTGAGTTGCTAAACGACTACGACTGCGAGATAAAATATCATCCAGGGAAGGCGAATGTAGTCGCCGATGCCCTAAGTCGTAAAGAAAGAATCAAGCCCATAAGGGTTAGAGCTTTGGAAATGATCATACGAACCGATCTTTCCTCGCGCATTCGTCCTGCACAAAAGGAAGCTCTCAAGGAGGGAAACCTTGAGGAAGGATATCTCCGTGGAATGGAAAAGCTTTTGGTACCAAACGAGGAAGGAACGTTATGTTTTGAGAAAAGGATTTGAGTTCCTCTGTTTGGGGGATTAAGAGAAGTTATTTTCGACGAAGCGCACAAGTCACGGTACTCTATCCACCCTGGATCGGATAAGATGTACCAGGATCTCAAAGGTTATTATTGGTGGCCTAGGATGAAAGGCGACGTTGCTGTTTACGTGAGCAAATGTTTAACGTGCGCTAAGGTTAAAGCGGAATACCAGAAGCCTTCGGGACTTCTGCAACAACCTGAGATTCCCAAGTGGAAATGGGAACAAATCTCAATGGATTTTGTTACAAAACTGCCAAGAACGCCAAGAGGCCATGATATGATTTGGGTGATGGTTGACCGCCTAACAAAATCCGCACACTTTCTGCCGATCAAGGAGAAAGACAGCACTAGTAAACTTGCGGAAATTTACATGAGAGAGATCGTAGCACGTCATGGAGTACCTCTCTCGATCATCTCTGATAGAGACGGAAGATTTGTGTCAAGAATATGGCAATCTTTCCAAGAATCTTTTGGCTCACAATTGAATCTGAGCACTGCGTTCCATCCGCAAACTGACGGCCAGAGCGAGCGAACAATACAAACTTTGGAAGACATGCTGAGGGCATGTGTTATGGATTCGGGAGGTAGCTGGGATAAACACTTACCTTTGGTCGAATTTTCATACAACAACAGCTACCACACCAGTATTGGTGTCGCGCCATTTGAGGCCCTATACGGACGCAAGTGCCGATCACCACTATGTTGGTCTGACGCAGGTGATAGGCAGCTTGCTGGTCCCGAGATCGTCCAAGAGACGACAGACAAGATCGCGCAAATACTTAAACGCATCGAAGCCGCTCGCCACAGACAAAAGGCCTACGCGGATCCAAACCGGAAACATGTGGATTTCCAAGTTGGGGAAATGGTGTTATTGAAGGTTTCACCCTGGAAGGGGGTGGCACACTTTGGTAAGCATGGAAAGTGAAATCCGCGCTACATTGGTCCCTTCAAAATTCTGGAAAGAATTGGGACAGTAGCATACAAGTTGGACCTACCTACTGAACTGAATGGTGTTCACGATACATTTCATGTATCCAATTTAAAGAAAAGTCCAACTCAAGTTGACGTTGCCATTCCTACCGACGAGATTCATATTGACGACACGCTCCACTTCGTAGAAGAACCTGTCGAGGTCACAGATTGGAAAGTTAACAAGACCCGCTGGAGCAGTGTCAAACTCGTCAAAGTTCGTTGGAATGCCAGACATGGTCCTGAATTCACATGGGAACGTGAGGACCGGATGAAAGAGAAATACCCCCACTTATTTCCTAGGAACCCTGCTTCTACAAGCAGAACTTAAATTTCGGGACGAAATTTATTTAACGGGGGGAGAATGTGACAACCCGCACTAAACCAGGTATCCGTACAACTTAATTAATGATTAATTACTACTTGATTACTGTGCTTGATTGAACTAGCTGATAAACTGTTACCTGCATACTGATACATGCACTTACTTGCATCATACTTTATTTGCTGTCACTACATTAATTACATACTAAACCCTAGTGACAAACATGATGCACAAAAAGCACAGTAGCACTAAACGGATACACGGCAAACATGCTGATATGACCAGCATCAGGCAGACACTGCCTCTAAGGCCTGTTAAGAGCCTCATATATTTTGACTACACTGGTAGTGAGTGTAGGGATATAAGGGTTATGGTACCGCGTCTCTAGGAATAAGATACACTGATTCAGATGTGCCAGAAACGTACTTTAAGTACCAAACACAGCACTTTAGTAAATAAACCAGCTTCTAGCTGACTAATAAAGTGCCAGAACATGAGAAAATATTACTAGACACTTTCTAAAGTGTCGGGAAAACAAATTGTGTCACTAAAAATGTTAATAACGACACTTTAAAGCGTTACAAAAGGCTTTAACGGATTACTATCCAACCGGACACCCGGACTTTACCCGAAACATGAAAATATTAGTATTTCCACTATTTATATTTTTCTGAGCCAGTTAGGGTCTCTGATTACCCTAACACCCGCCATAACGTGTAACATACAACTAACGAAGTTAAATACTTAGTTAACCTACTTAACTAAACAAAGCCTCCTAACTATCTACTTAAAATCGAACCAACCCCACCCCCCCATCATAACCGTCCCCTAACTAGGGGGAACACACTTGTACTTGGTGATCTTGGTTAATCTTAGATGGTCTAATATCTTGGGGACACATTGTCCATTGGTTATTAACACCTAGAATTGTCTATATAACCCATCACTAAGCACTTGATAATTATCACTAATCAACACCAACCAAAACTCTCTCTTCTCTTCTCTAAAACTCTCGGTCGAACACCCCTCATTCACACACCCATCTTCGACTTTCATCCTCATCATTCCAAGGTGATACAAGTGTTAGAGGTTGCGTATTAGGAGCTTTGGTGCAAACGGAACGCGAAGGACCTCTACCGTTAGCTTTTATCCACGCGATTTTCATCAAGAATCTTCCCTAGCTTAGAGCTAGAGGTATAACACTTAAAACTTTTTCTTGAACTTATCTAAGGTGGTTAAAAGAAATTATGTCGGTTGAATCTCGTTAAAATGAAAGATGATGATCAAAAGTCTACTAAAAATACTTAAAATGGTGGTTAAAGACATATAACTTGTGTAAAAGATGTAGTATTTGGAATTTGTGATTATTGAGGCCCGATCTATGATGTGGTAGCTCGGATCATCGTTTTACCCGACTTTGTAAGATCATGGATCTTCACATAAGCTTGTTTTTAGAAGAAACAAGGGTTAAAAGGTGAAACTCTACCACACATGAAACATGAACTTGTGTAAAAATGCTTTACTCGGGTAAAAGTGTTTTAACGTGTACAAAAGTTGTTTTCTTGTTTAACCCGCTAATCGGACACTTATAACACGATTTAATAACATCTAAACCGCAAAACAGCAAGCTGAGTCACTGTTTCAGCCGCCTTCATCAGGCTGTAAACGGACTTTAAAAACTCGAAAAACGGAATTTCAAAAGCCTAAATCGTGTCATTTCGAAAAACGAAGAAAATGGCGCTGGAATCGTATTTTTCTGATGTCGGTTACTATTTTAAAAACCTGTTTTCGTGACAGCAGCTAAGGCTGTTTGTTACTGCAGTAAATTGGGCTGTGCGTTTTCGATCACAACTTAAAACCCGAACCGAACCAGCCCCTGAAACTTTTATCTAAGATGGTCACGGATGTATTTGTGACCCTCAAACTGGAATTTCGATAAACGGACATACGAGGAATTTTTGACGAATTTTTCCACAAACTGTGATCAGAATGTGACAAATCTGATCACGGTTCGGTAAACGATTTTCTATAAATTATTGATAAGAAACTGGACCCCGATATTTTTATACAATCATTTTTGGGTCGATTAGGACGACCCGTAAAAATTTGGGAATTTTTGGAAAGGGTTAAGTATTTTATTTAGTCGTCCAAAAACAGTCCAGTTTCCACATATTGAAACTGAAACGACAAGGGTAGCGTTTCGCGTGTTAAAACGTAAGGGTTGATTGTTGATAATCATGGGTTGTTTTCAAAAAGAAAATGATACGCTTGGAAGCGTGGCCACCTCCAGTTACAGAGGAAACTCTGGCGAAATTTTCTAAAAACCTAACACTTAGGCTTATTTACACAACAAGTGTTAGAACTATTTTCGACATATTTTCGAAACATAAATTTCGCCAGAACTATGTTTTACTAAATATTCGGAGGTGGGATTTTCACAAGAGTTAACGTGATAAATATATTTTGTCACCACACCGTTTATGATTATTTTGTGAAAATACATAAATATTATTTTAGAGTAAAAATAATATTTACAAGCGTTAATGATTCCAAAACTTTACGAACGCTTCCACAAACATATAAGTTACACCGGTAATTACATTACCACAAGTTTGATAAAACGTAACTTACGCACATGTATTGTATCCCCCATCCTTGGGAAGAAGTATAACTACCAAGTGTATACGGAACATAAACACGAAATAGTTGTCTAACTATTTCCCAAAGACTCAAACTATAAAGCTAAAGCACGGCCGTCCGTCTAATAGAATTAGCACTTGTAGGTCGTTGCACAGCTTACTGTATTGGAGACACTTGGTAGAGACGCGCATTCACTGTGAGTTCATGTCCCCCTTTTCTCTAACTGTTTTCAGTTTTCTTAACTGCGGGGGTGAAATACATGTTACTTTGTTTACAAGTACTTTATACACGGTATGATTTACGTAAGGAGGTTTAGATCATGTGAATGGGTAGTTAGAACACCGAGGGACTCGAGCGGTAGATCTATCTGGGTGTAGCGAGCCCAGCTCCCGGCCCAACAGAACAGGCCTCTCGGAGGACTAACAGAACGGACCTGGAGTGACTTGGTACCCAACGCAAAATCGGCTAGGGTTGTGTCTTCCTACTTGCATTTCACAACATGCTAATGGCCTTGCAAACCATTGGTGATCACAAGTCCTCTTACACTGCTACATACCAGGAAACTTTTATACTTACAAGTGATTTTACTTACTCACTTGCACATGAACTCGCTCAACATTATTGTTGATTTTTCAACTCACATGTATTTCAGGAAATTAAACGGATCTGGCATGGTATGGAACGTTTTCCGCTGCACTTGTCATGGAGTCATCAGGGTTTAGGGGATGTGTCTCTTTCCTGGACAAGACACAGTCCTTAAACCACGTTTATGTTATGTTATAAGTTGTAAGGTCTACTGAACAAGGTTATGGTTGTATGTTAAAACAATGGTATTGTGTTTGACTTTCAAAAACTTAATGGATGACTTGCATGGTTTTAAATTCATATAGCTTGTTATGGTTAAGCTATGGTATTAAGAAGTCACACCAAAAATTAACCACGCTTCCGCAAAGCCAGGGTGTGACATATCTTGCTTCAAATCATCAAATTCCTTCTCCAAAGCTCGCTGCTCATGACGAGGACAGAATTCCCTCATCATAAGGGCCCTAAGTTCAGCCCATGTCTGTGCTAGAGCAACTTCTGCACCCTGGTCTCTCATAACCCCGTTCCACCATGTGAGAGCCCTCTTCTGAAACACACTCGAAGAGAACTCAACCTTGCAATTGTCAGCACATTGCACGTGGCGGAAAGTATTCTCAATGCTCTCAAACCATTGAAGAAGCCCAGTCGCTCCTTCAGAACCACTAAACTTGAGTGGTTTAGCCTGGTTAAAATCCTTGTATTTGCATAGAACATTGTTGTTGTTGTTGGCTTGGTTCATTTGAGCAATGAAAACTGGGAATTGAGCAGCCATCTGCTGCGCAATAATTTCTGCCAGTTCGGCAGTTGCTATCTGATTCTCGCGTCGAGGAGGCATTCTAAGAGAGGAAAACATGAAAGGAAACGAGTGAGATGTTTGGATGAAGAGAATGAGATGAGACAAAATCAACAAAGCAAAGATGGTGGTCATTCGTCCGTATCACAAAGCAAACAAACGACACACAGTGACAAATCAAAGTAAATGGGTCAAAAATAATGTATTGCGAAGACATGCTCGCCTATAAGTGAACACTCATCCCAAGAATTCCCAGGTAAGCACAACTGGTCTCGCGTCTGATGAGATATATACGAAGTGCTTGCCTAGACAGAAAACCCAGAATACAGGCATTCACTCTTCCAGTTTGCACGTGTTCACATTATTTAAAACCCAAAACCTTAACGAGATTTTGAAAATTTGAAGGCACAAGGCCAAAAATTTTAGTTAAACTGGAAGGGTTCAAAACCTTACAATAGAGGGTTCAAAACCTTGTAATAATTCATCCAAAAACAGATGATTGTTTTTCAAAAATCGTTTCGGAAAATTTGGTTCTTGTTTTGATAATCACCTAAGGATAGGTGATGTACATGTTTTAAGATCTAAACACAAGATAACTTGTGTTAGGGTCCTAGAAAAGTTATAGTCTAGGTCAAAGCATTACTAATAACCTAATTCCCTATAACCATTGGCTCTGATACCAACTCTTCTGTCACACCCCGACCACGTATAACATACAAAACGTGGCGGAAAACGTCGGGGAGTGTTGTAACAGAATTAATTGTTTCATAACCATGGCATACAAAGTTGTATTTATTTATCAACATAAGAGTTTCATTGTTTCAAACAGGAATTTAAAAGAGTTTATAACATAATTAAACAAGTCTATCTCCATTTTTAGTCTCTAAGGCACAGGTCCGCCCTAGAATCATGATCAACATCCTATGGAAAAGCTCCTGAAAACACATGTGAAAATAGGTACGTCAGCATAAAAATGCCTGTGAGATACATAGGTTTTGTGAAAATAGGATTCATGACTTGTGTTTAAGAAAATGTTTAGTCATGAACCTTGTAATTTGCTTTGTCTTGTAAATCATTTGAAAAACGATAAGATCAGTTGATATGTATAAATAAATGTAAGGTTAAATGAATAACCATGTAAAATGAATTGTATAAAATAAACTGTTTTGTAAGACCATGTCTTGTGAGAAATAAGTTGTTTTTGTAACATGTAATATGTCAAACATTGAAGTGATTTAAGTAACACTACGTCATGTAATATCACACAAGCACTTATATATAGGAAGTACCAGCGGCGTATCCACCATGATTGTATCATATTACACACGCCTCGTCACTCCTTTCACTTACTCAAACCAACCGTAAATGTAAATTGTTTATGTATAAATGAATGGTCATGTGATAATGTGTAAACCATATCGAAATGTCTATGTTCAATGTAAACCACTAAATGTGTATATCACTGTCAAAATGTTTATGTTTAATGTAGATCATGTAATGTGTAACCAGAAATGTCATGTATGGTAAGTGAAATGTATCAACTAAACCATATGTAAAATGCACAAAAACAACGTATTGAAGTAAAACATAGTTTAAATCAAAGTTATGTTTTGTGTAACAAATGCATGCTATATTGATATAAACATCTATGCGGTATTGTGAAAATGCATACATCCAAGCCTTGAGACTGTGGCGATAAACCCTTAAACAAATTAAAGGTTTATCTAAGTTATGTATATCGAATTCGGTCATTCCTTCCAATCCAAACAAACCCAGGATTTCAGGAACGGGAGTTGTCAATTCCTATGGTACCACTACCTACTAACGAACGGCGTAGCTAATGTTAATGAATGTATTGTCCCATGTAAACAAACCAAATGTCATACCAAAATGTAAGCATGTGAAAACAATGCACTAAGTATGTAATCAAATGAACATACATAGCGTGAAATGTACTGTAAAACAATGTACTAAGTAGGCACACGATGGGCATACATAGCATGAAATGTCATGTAAAACAATGTACTAAGTAGGCGCACAATGGGCATACAAAGCATAAAATGTAATGTAAAACGATGTACTAAGTAGGCACACAATGGGCATACATAGCATAAAAACAATGAAATCATGTACTATAAGGTACTAACGAACATAGCAGATATATGATGTGAAAACATGGAAAGCATGAAAGTATCAAGTAGGCACATGTGTTCCACCCCAAAACAGTTTGAAAACAGTAAAAGAGGGGTTCTATGTACTCACTTGTGATTACTCAGTAGTCCTGGAGTGATAACCAAACAATGATAGAGATCACGGAATCAAACGGCACCTAATATAGGTAACTATGTTAATAAACCGGACCTAGATCGGAAGACTGGGTAGCATGAGGGTTTGTAAACCAAATGAGTGTAGGAACTCATGTGATATGGTTTAACAAAGCCTACATACTAATTGAAACTTAACGTAAGTGATTATGACCCATTACGACCCGTTTAGGTAGCTTATGCTACTTTAACGCGTCGTTCGCGTGAAACACGTTCGGACCGCCTAACTAGTCCTATGACAAGTGTTATATGCCTAAACATGTTACATAATCAGTTATGTGACAAAAGTTTAGGTCACATATGCTAATTTACCAATTATACATGAAAAGGGTATTCTGGTAATTTACCTAAGGCATATAAACTACCTATCATACAACTATGCAAACGAAGCGACCATAGGGTATAACCTCGGAAGGTTATTCCCTATATGCTATGGTCACCTAATGTATTTGTTCGGATCCTAATGATCGACCAAATGGGTCGGGTTCGAAGGTATAAGCGATTTATTAGATCGCTTACCCTACGACCCTAGACAACGTGGTAATCAGTAGGCATAGTCCCAAGGGACTATAACCATCGTGATTACAATCACGTTGCGAAGTTCAAACGAACTTCGCATTGACCATAAGCTGGTCAACGCTGAAAGTCAAACAAAGTTTGACTTGTGGACTCGAAAAGCAATAAAAGAACGAAAGAATACTTACGAAGGGTCCCCGAATGCTAATTTCGATCCGAGAATCTCAGGTATGAAACAATGGTTTCAACTTAGAGTTTCTAAGATCAAAATTCTAGTGGTTTTGCAATGGGGGTGGATGGGTATATATAGTTTTCGGTCCACCGTTAAGATCGTTTGTCGAATATCGTGCCTTAATCACATCCGTACAAGTGTCGGAACCTTATGGTAGCTAAAAATGATCCTTATCATCTGACTAGACAATTGAGAATGTGTGGTTGTGAATGGAACAGCTGCAATCTGCTGTTAAATGCAGTTAACCTGGTCAGGAGGTTGGACGTGGCCCGCGTCAGGATGTACATAAACTCAGGCGGGCCGCCTGGGAGTTGCAGATCAGAAATAAGTTTCAGAAGTTACAGTTTTGGTCCCTGCACGTGTTTTAAGGCATTTCCGACACTTCTAAGGCCCGTAAAGCCAACTTTAAGGCCCTAAAATGTTGCCCAAACATTGTGGACATGAAACATGCTCAAAAATATGTCGGATGATGGTTTGTTTGGTTGTACGAACGCGATGTTCGCTTAATTACGACGGAATGCGCACAAGCGCGAAAAATGATCCAAATGACGCGACGAATGGATTTTTCTTATGCCAAACACTAAAATAAAATATAGTCATGCTTACATAAATTTTTGGATGTCCGGATGTATTCATAACGTAAGTTATGTGCGAAAATGCAAACTTGTGCACTTTTTGACACTTTTAGTCCCTCAATGAACCAAAAGTTTATTTTAGCACACCGAACCCCTCAAAGCCTATTTCTAAGCTATATAAAGGATATTTAAGGTGTTTTTAACTTATGGTCATGTTCCGGAATGTTCGTTACTGTTCAAATTGGCATACTTTCGCAGTTTGTCAAGTTTAGTCCCTGTAAGCGAATTAACTTGTTTTTGCCATACAAAGCCTTCAAAACTTATTTCTAAGTTATGTAAAGGTTATTTAAGGTATGTTAAGTATATGTTGATGTTCCGGAGTATTTCTCGCATTAAACTGAGTACGTTTACGCACCAGTTTGCGTATAACTCTCCAGAAAATGATATAGAGTTTGAAATTAGATAAAAGTCAAAACATGAAAAATGTAAAACACAACCAAACTAACATTGGGATCAAATAACATTGTTTTATTGATAACAGAACTGTTCACAATGATTACAAGCACAGATGTTACAACTCGTGCCTTAGTGACTTTAAAATTTGAAAGACAATATTTGTATTCATTTAATTTGTAATAAAACAATGAGTTCAATAATTCAATAAAACGAAATTATTTAATCCATGGTTGTGAAACAATGATTCTGTTACAACACTCCCCGACGTTTCCGCCACGTTTTGTTGTTTTACGTGGTCAGGGTGTGACAGGGGTGGGCCGAACCCATACCTGGGCTGCCCTTTGGTCTCGAGTACAAGACAAGCAACATTGGGCCGAGAGGGTGTGTATGACAAGAGACAAGTTGTGCGGCCCAAAGACTTGTGCGATCGGTCATATGTTGAGCGACAAAACTTACATATACACATTACAATCTCGTAACACATAACATACTAAAAACATAACATTCCATTGCAAATTGTCACACCCCGACCACGTAAAAACAACAAAACGTGGCGGAAACGTCGGGGAGTGTTGTAACAGAATCATTGTTTCATAACACATGGAAAATTGAAATTTCGTTTTATTGATTAAGAGAGTTACAATGTCTTAACAAACAAGAGATATAACATAATTAACTTGTCTTGCATCATTTATTGTTGCTAAGGTCCAAGTCTGCCTAAATGTATCTTGATAAATCCAACGCATCAAATCCAAAAACACATTTGAAAATAGCTACGTCAGCATAAAAATGCCTGTGAGATACATAGGTTTTGTGAAAATAGGATTCATGACTTGAGTATAAAGAAATGTTTAAATAATGTTGGTCATGAACCTTGTAAATTGTTTTGTTTTAAAAGTCATTTGAAAAGAAATAAAGTCAGATGATATGTCTAAATAAAAGAATAATATAAGGTTAAATGAATAACCAAGTAAAATGAGTTGTATAAAATAAACTGTTTTGTAAACCAAAGTCTTGTGAAAAATATGTTGTTTGTGTAAAATGTATAGGTCCAAATTGAATGATCTAAATAACGCTACGACATGTAGTACAATACAAGCACTTATGTATAGGAAGCACCAGCGGCGTATCCACCGTGCTTTTATCGTATTACACGTCGCCTCGTTACTTAAATCACTTACCCAAACAGCCACCAAGATGAAATGTTTAACAATTGTAGAAATGTTTATGCATGGTCAAATACGGTTCACACGGTTCAACAGTTACAAACGGTTCATATGATCAAATGGTTACAACGGTTCACATAGTCAAATAGTTACAACGGTTCACATAGTCAGATAGTTACAACGGGTCAATATGTAATATAATGTGTTCATATGCTGGATGAGCATATGCAACAGAATGCAATGTAAAACAATGTGTCCATATGTCGAGTAAACATATGCAACTAATGTAATGTAAATCAAAGTGCTAGCATGCTCAGTCAACATACATAGCAGAAATGTAAAGTAAAACAATGTACTAAGTATGCTAAGTAAACATACATAGCGAAACAATGTAATGTAAATCATGTACTAATGAACATAACAAGTATATGATGTGAAAACATAAAAAGCATGAAAGTAACAAGTAGGCACATGTGTTTCACCCCAAAACGGTTTGAAAACAGTAAAAGAGGGGTCTATGTACTCATAGTAGTGCGTCTTGAGTCGAATCTCAAATTCTGTCCGCTACACGACAACCTACAACGTACTAATGTCTATTAGACGAGCAGGCCGTGCCTTGGCTTAGAGTTTAGTATTTTGGGTCACGTTTCTTATATTGTTCCGTGTGATAATTATTTGTCAAAATAGCTAATGTTTTAACTTAATCATATGTCATGTTGGGATATTTGTTCGTTCCATGTTCTAGTAAACTCTTGTCAAGAAAATATTTACTAAGTGTTGGATTTTCGGAAAATTTCGCCATGGTCTCCTTTGTAAATGGAGGTGTCCATGCTTAATAGCATATCATTTTCTTTTAAATATATCCCGTAGATCATTCTCAATTAAGCAACCCGACATTTAGACATGCAAAGCATTACTTATGTTGTTTCAGCTTTATTAATCAAAACTGGACTGTTTTCGAGGATTTTTATAAAATAGTTAACCTTCTCGAAAAATTCCCAAATTTTTATAGAATATTTCACACGATCCAAATTTTATTATGTAAAAATATCGGAGTCCAGTTCGTCACCAATATTTTATAGAAATTTATTTACCCGACTTCAATCAGATTTGTTACTTTCTGATTGCAGTCTACGGAATAATTCACTAAAAATTAATCGTAAGTCCGATTGACGAAATTCCAGTTGGAGAATTACGGTGACAACAGTGACCACCTAGAGTTAAAATCCCACGAGCTGATTCTACTCAGGTTTCAAGTTATGACTCCGAATACAACACACTTTTTCTGCAGTAAAAACACAGCTTGAGCTGCTGTCCAAAAACAGTCCTTTAAAAATAGTAAACGACCTCAAAAAATTACGATTCCAATGCCATTTGATCGGTTGTTCAAAAATACATAATTTAGGCTTCAGAAAATCAGTTTTTTGATTTATAATGGTCCAGTTACAGCCTGTTGAAGTCAGCTGAAAATGTAAATCAGCATGTTTCTTGTTCATATTTCTTGTTTAAATTTTAGTGTTCTTGTAAATTTCGTCATACTACATATCTTGACTAAGAACAAAATGAAGCAAGGTGTAAGACTTACTACTAGCACAAAGCTAGGGTAGAAATTCTAGTGTGAAGATGATGGGAAGCTTGAATCACTTGAGAACACCTTGGGATCACCTCTAGATCTTCACACTAACTTAAAAATGGCTAGAAATGGTGATGAACATGAAGAACAAGAGTTTGAAGATTTGAAGATGGAGAGAGGAGAGTGGGGACGGTTGGGAGAGGAGAGAGAGAGGAATGTTGAGTGATGAAATGGTCTTGTGAAGATTGATGTAGATATAGGAAGATATGGAAGTGATTTTGGACTTGGCATGCACATACAAGTGTCATAAGAAATCTAGTAAGGATCACAATAATCATTTGCAAGATTTAGCCAAGATTTATGAAATATTTTGTGGGGGCCACCCCATGTGGTTGTGAATATCAAGGGGGAAAGGGGGCAAAGTGTAATTTTGATGGTAAAGTAGATAAAAATAGGTATTTAACTGGATGCAGGGTATTTTATCTAGCGTTTAAGTACCGGTTTATGGCGTTCTAAATTATTTTTAATATTATATAAAAATAATCTTGCCAAAATATCACTGAAATAAATTTCAGTTGCCAGGACTGGCTGCGTTATCTGCGCTTTGCAGTAGAAGCACTGTGTCGTGCAGAAACACACGGTACGCGCTTAAACTTGAAAAAAATAACGTTTTCAGGCGTTTTAATTTATTTTTCAACACGGACCTGATTAAAAATAAAATTTTAATCATAACAGAATATTTTTGGGTTTTAAAATATTATTCGGGCGGTCGCCAACGTTCGTTTCGCAGTTTTGTCGTTAATAGTTCTTTAGTTCGAATAAACATGGTTTCGGCATACCAAACCTTCCGAAACTTATTTCTAAGTTATGTAAGGGCTATTTAAGGTATGTTAAGCTTATGTCACTGTTCCGGAGTGTTTGTTGTGTAACACCTGTGCCTCCACGGCCATCAAACAAATGCCAAACCAATGAAATATTAAATTTCATACTTGGGATTTGTAAAAATATGTGTGTCATTTGCACATATCAATTCTTGTTCAATTTCAAACTCTAAATCGCTTTCTGGAAGGTTATACGCGCACCGATGCGTAAATATAACCAGTTTAATGCAACAAACACTCCGGAATAGTGACATAGGCTTAACATACCTTAAATAACCTTTACATAACTTAGAAATAAGTTTTGAAGGCTTTGGTATGGCAAAATCAAGTTAAATCGCTTACAGGGACTAAAGTTGACAAACTGCGAAAGTATGCCAATTTGAACTGTAACAGACATTCCGGAACATGACCATAAGTTAAACATACCATATATATCCTTTACATAGCTTAGAAATAGGCTTTGAGGGGTTCGGTGTGCTAAAATAAACTTTTGGGTCATTCAGGGACTAAAAGTGTCAAAAAGTGCACAAGTTTGCATTTTCGCGCATAACTTACGTTCTGAATACATCCGGACATCCAAAAATTTATGTAAGCATGACTATATTATATTTTAGTGTTCGCCTTAAGAAAAATTCATTCGTCGCGTCATTTGGATCGTTTTTCGCGCTTGTGCGCATTCCGTCGTAATTAAGCGAACATCGCGTTCGTACGGCCAAACGAACCGACATCCTAGATATTTTTGAGCATGTTTTGAGTTCCCTATACTTTAACTTCATTTTAGAGCCTTGAAATGAGGTTAACGGGGTTCAAACGCATCGAAAATCGCTTAAAAGGGCTGCAGGGACCATTTCTGCCAATTTTGAAAGTTTGCTGAAACTGGGGGGCAGTGGCGTAGCGCCACTTCATAAGCCCTTACCAGTCGCGCTACGCGACTGCCTATTCTGGACAGAAAACATGCAGAAACTCAGTTTTTGCATTTTCGGGACCAGATTCGATGTATTAGCCGTTGTTTAATTCACAACCACACATTCTAACTTGCTTAGTCAGCGGATAAGGATGGAATTTAGGCACCACAACCTTCCGACAAGTGTTCGGGCAAGATCATTTCCCCTTTTCCAAGAAACGATCCTAACGGTTTGGGAAAAACTATAAATACCCCAACACCCCCATTGTTAAAATCACTAGAAACTTGAATTGAGAAACTCTAAGTTGAAACATTTGTTTCATACCTGAGATTTTCGAATCGAGTTTAGCATTCGGGGACCCTTCGTAAGTATTCTTTCGTTCTTTTCCTTATTTTACTGCTTTTCGAGTCAGAAAGTCAAACTTTGTTTGACTTTCAGCGTTGACCAGTAATGGTCAATGCGAAGTTCGTTTGAACTTCGCAACGTGAGTGTAATCACGTTGGTCATAGTCCCTTGGGACTATGCCCACTGATTACCACGTTGTCTAGAGTCGTAGGGTAGGCGATCTGATAAATCGCCTATACCTTCGAACTCGACCCATTTGGTCGATCATTAGGATCCGACCAAATACATTAGGTGACCATAGTAGGTAGGGAATAACCTTCCGAGGTTATACCCTATGGTCACATCGTTTAAGTAGTTGTATGATAGGTAGTTTATATGCCTTAGGTAAATTACCAGAATACCCTTTTCATGTATAATTGGTAATTAAGCATATGTAACCTAAACTTTTGTCACATAACTGATTATGTAACATGTTTAGGCATATAACACTTGTCATAGGGCTAGTTAGGCGGTCCGAACGCGTTTCACGCGCACGACGCGTTAAAGTAGCATAATCTACCTAAACGGGTCGTAATGGGTCGAAAGCACTTAGGTTAAGTTTCATTTAGTATGTAGGCTTTGTTAAACCATATCATATGAGTTCCTACACTCATTTGGTTTACAAACCCTGATGCTACCCAATCTTCCGATTTAGGTCCGGTTAATTAACATAGTTACCTATATTAGGTGCCGTTTGATTTCCGTGATCTCTAGCATTGTTTGGTTGTTACTCAAGGACTACTGAGCAATCTCAAGTGAGTACATAGACCCCTCTTTTACTGTTTTCCAAACTGTTTTGGGGTGGAACACATGTGCCTACTTGTTACTTTCATGCTTTCCTGTTTTCAAATCATATACTTGCTATGTTTATTAGTACATTAATAGTACATGATTTCATTACATTTCATGCTAGGTGTGCCCACTGTGTGCATTACTTAGTACATCGTTTTACATCACATTTTATGCTATGTATGCCATTGTGTGCCTACTTAGTACATTGTTTTACATCACATCACATCACATCACATCACATGCTATGTATGTTCATTTGTTGCATACTTAGTACAGATTCATTTCATCACATGCCTACATTTTGGTATGACATTTGGTTTGTTTACATGGGACAATACATTCATTAGCATTAGCTACGCCGTTCGTTAGTAGGTAGTGGTACCATAGGAATTGACAACTCCCGTTCCGGACATCCCAGGGAAAGGGGACAGAAAGGAATGACCGAATTCGATGATATTTACTCAAATAGACCTTTAATTTGTTTAAGGGTTTATCACCTCAGTCGCAAGGCTTGGATGTATGCATTATAACAACACCACATAAATGTTCATATTCAGTATAGCATGCATTTACACAAGACATAATATTGATTTAAACACAGTTTTACTTCAATACTTTGCTTTGTGCATATGGTTTAGTTGAGACATTTCACTAGCCATACATGACATTTTGACATAGACATTTTGACATAGATATTTGACATAGACATTTTAACATGATTGACATTGATCATGCATTTACACATTACATGATTTACATTGATCATGCATTTACACAAAACATAACGTTGATTTAAACCAAGTTTTACTTCAATACTTTGTTTTTGTGCATTTCACCTATGGTTTAGTTGATGCGTTTTCACTAGCCATACATATCATTTAGGTTACACATTACATGATTTACATTGATCATGCATTTTGACATATTATTCAATACATTTGGCAATTGGTTAAACATAGACATCTTACATTGATTGGTTTGATTAAGTGATTAAGTAACGATGCGGGTGTAATATGATACAAGCATGGTGGATGCGCCGCTGGTACTTCCTATATATAAGTGTTTGTATGGTATTACATATCGTAGCGTTATTTGAATCATTTCAATTTGAGATATATAACATTTTATACAAATAACATACTTTTCACAAGACATTGGTTTACAAACAACTTATCTTATACAAACTCATTTTACATGGTTATTCATTTAACCTTACATTTATTTATACATATCATCTGATCTTATCGTTTTTCAAATGATTTACAAAACAAAGCAAATAACAAGGTTCATGACTAAACATTTTCTCAAACATAAGTCATGAAACCTATTTTCACAAAACCTATGTATCTCACCGGCATTTTTATGCTGACGTACCATATTTTCACATGTGTTTTTCAGGAAATGAAGCATAGGATTGATCAAGATACACTTAGGCGGACATGGGCCTTAGTGACAATAAAAGATGCAGACTAGTTAATTATGTTGTATTTCCTTGTTTGTTAAGACAATGTAACACTTATATTGAATAAAACGAAACTTTAATTTCCATGGTTGTGAAACATTAATTCTGTTACAACACTCCCCGATGTTTCCGCCACGTTTTGTATGTTCTACGTGGTCGGGGTGTGACATGTTGCATTAAACTGGTTATATTTACGCATTAGATCGCGTATAACCTTCCAGAAAAAGATTTAAAGCTCGAAATCGAACAAGAATTGATATGTGCAAACGATACACATATTTTTACAAATCCCAAGTATGAAACACAATATTTCATTGATTTGGTATTTGTTTGACGGTGCAGTGACACAGGTGTCACAGTCTCCCCTACTTTAGAAAATTTCGTCCCGAAATCTATTCGTAGGAGTCTGTCTGTGACGCTGTGTTAAATAATTGTCTTGTGCGGAATCTAGGGTTATATTCATTTGCATTGAATAACCCATTAAGGACTTCCATGTAAGGCACAACATTATCATTCCCTAATGGATACTCCTCCAGATCTTGCAGGAAGTGGGAATGGGTTGTTATACCTATGATGCCCATCCCCTAATGGATACTTCCTTGATCATTGCAGGAAGTAGGGATGATAGATTGACTAAATTAATTCACAGTTATGAGAGTATCCTTTAAGATTCTAACTATTAAGATAGAAAGATCTCGCAAGGATTTAGCTCTTTGTTTAAGTGTCTTGTAAAGTATTCTTAGAAATTCAATATTCATTTCTCTCGATTGATATTCTTCAGAAACAAAAATGAACGGATAATTCATTTTTCCTCAATGGGTTCTTCAGAATTGGAAATGAAGGATAAACAACGGATATTCATTTCCTCAACGGATATTCTTCAGAACGAAAATGAATGCATAATTCATTTTCCACAATGGGTATTCTTCAGAACTGGAAATGAAGGATAAACAACGGATATTCATTTCCTCAACGGATATTCTTCAGAATTGAAAATGAATGGATAATTCATTTTCCTCAACAGGTATTCTTCAGAACTGGAAATGAAGGATAAACAACAGATATTCATTTCCTCAACGGATATTCTTCAGAATGAAAATGAATGGATAATTCATTTTCCTCAACGGGTATTCTTCAGAACTGGAAATGAAGGATAAACAACGGATATTCATTTCCTCAAAGGATATTCTTCAGAATTGAAAATGAATGGATATTTCATTTTCCACAACGGGTATTCTTCAGAACTGGAAATGAAGGATTAAACAAACGGATATTCATTTCCTCAACGGATATTCTTCAGAAATGAAAATGAACGGACGGTGTCATTTTCAACAGTTGCTTCCTCAGGATTGGAAATGAATAGGGTTAACTCTAGATACATGACAGAACTTGTTGTGATTTCTGTGCACTAAATTCCATAATTATGTATGCATCCATAATTACGTAAGTCCTTGCACAGTCCGCACAGTTTGTTTTATAATGTGAAGGGGATAGAACTTCGAATAAGGTCGAGATAACTTTGATTAGGTCAACACATAGTCACATAATTGTTTTCTTGGTTATTAATTTGTTATCAATTTGTTATTAACTTGATGTCGATTTGAACAAGGGTATTCAAGGTACACCAGGAGCCCAGTCGATGGACTTCAACGTCCTCAAGAATCTATCTAAAAAGATAGGATGATCTTCCAAAAATTCGATTTCGTTTACAAGGAAACGCAACATTCGAATTAAGGTGCACAACAATTAAGGACTTACGCAAATATCCTTAGGTACCCTATCAAGGATTTACAGTGGTACTTTGGGTATTCGTCCAGAGTTGTAACTTGTGCCTCATACTTTGTTGCCTTGGAAGAAACGGGTACTTAGGATTTCCGTGGAAAACGCAAGAGATCATATAATAGAAGAAATTTGGGGGTAGTCTGTTTTTCAAAGAATACGATTCCTTGATTGTCGGTATCATAGGGGATATGTTGTTTATACATGCAACCTCATAAATATATTGCAATGTAAATAAAAGATTTATTTATAAACAATGATAACAACTGTTTCATGGACCTCGACAACAAAAGAAAATAATACATAAGACGTGATTATTTCTAAACGGTGTTGCCATCTAGTCGGTCAGATGCTCATCCCTGTGTTGGATTTGCATTAGCAAGCCTTGGGCAATTTCTTCGGAAATGACCCATCTCGGCACAGTTGTAGCAAGAACCCGGTGGAAAACGAGCTTGAGCAGGATTGTTGTTAACTTGATTGGGTGCAGCTGCAGTTGGGCAAACCCTTGTTGTATGACCTATTAGTCCACAAATTTGGCATGTGCGGCACTTCACACCAGCATGATGATGTAGGTTACATTGGTTGCACAAGGGTGCAGTTCCGTTGTATGGCTTCCTAGCAGGAGGTTGAGCTGGTTGGTTGGGAACGGCTTGATCATTGTGAGCGACCACGGCGAAGTTCTGAGAAGCCTTTCGCTTCTTTGACTTCTTGGGGGAGTCAGTATGTTCATCCCTTGGTTTCGGTTCCTCGACTGGTTTCTTATCACCTTTTCAGAAAAGTTTACCTTTCCTGATCAGAGATTCAGTCAAGGTAGCAGATAGCTCAATGGCCTGTCTAACCATTGTAGGGTTGCTACCAGTAACAATATCTTGTACTGGGTCAGGGAAGCCATCAATGTACTTTTCGATTGCCTTTCTCCAAAGGCGTAACCATATTCGGGCATAATAGACTTAACTCCTCATAACGATCCGTGTAGGCTCGATGCTCACCTCTATCTTGCTTAAGATTGTTGAATTCCCTTTCCAAGGCCCTGATCTCGTGACGAGGACAAAATTCCTTCATCATCAGAGCTCGAAACTCTTCCCACGTCTAAGCCAGTGCCACATCGGCACCCCTATCTCTCATCACACCATTCCACCATGTCAAAGCTCGTTTCTCAAAGACACTAGATGCAAATTCTACCTTTCGCTCATTTGGGCAT
Source organism: Helianthus tuberosus (assembly GCA_030545235.1). Lineage (NCBI taxonomy): Eukaryota > Viridiplantae > Streptophyta > Magnoliopsida > Asterales > Asteraceae > Helianthus > Helianthus tuberosus. The sequence continues at coordinate 165,306,412 of CM060423.1, read as the reverse complement.
TGAACATGTCTGAAGGTTCTCTCTAGACTCTCGAACCATTGCAGAAGTGCAGTCGCTCCTTGAGACCCAGAAAACTTTGATGGCTTAGCCGAGTTGAACGTCTTGAAGTTGCAGGGGGCATTATTGTTGTTGAGAGCTTGGTTACATTGAGCAACGATGTTTGGGATTGCAGCAGTCATTTGCTGCGTAATGACAGCTGCCAGTTCTTCAATAGGTATCTGATTTTCGTGTCGTGGAGGCATTCTAAAGAAAAAGGGAAACAAGAGAGAAGACAAATGAAATGGCATTGGGTAAGAATAGGATGTTACAATTATCGACCAAAATCATGGTTGATGGTCATTTGTTTGAACCATGAAGCAAACAAACGACACACAAAGGCTGAATCAAAGTAAATAGGTCCTCATAATGTATCGCGAAGACATGCTCGCCTATAAGTGGATACTCACCCCAAGAGTTCCCAGGTAAGAGTGACTGGTCCGATACTGCGGATTTGTACGAACACTCTAGCCTCAGACAGAAAACTCAGGGTACAGGCACCCACCCTTCCAGTTTGCACGTGTTCACACTATTTAGACCAAACTTCAACGAGATTTGAAAACTTTAAAGGCGTAAAGCTTAAAAACTAATCATCTAAGGATAGATGATCGATTTTCAAACAGAATTGAGATTTGTGTACTTGTTTTGGTAATCACCTAAAGATAGGTGATAGTATTGTTTTAAGATCTAAACACAAGGTAACTTGTGTTAAGGTCCTAGGAAGGTTATAGTCTATGTCAAGATTTTACTAATAACCTAATTCCCTATAACCATGAGCTCTGATACCAACTTTTCTGTCACACCCCGACCACGTAAAAACAACAAAACGTGGCGGAAACGTCGGGGAGTGTTGTAACAGAATCATTGTTTCATAACACATGGAAAATTGAAATTTCGTTTTATTGATTAAGAGAGTTACAATGTCTTAACAAACAAGAGATATAACATAATTAACTTGTCTTGCATCATTTATTGTTGCTAAGGTCCAAGTCTGCCTAAATGTATCTTGATAAATCCTAAGCATCATATCCTGAAACACATGTGAAAATAGGTACGTCATCATAAACATGCCTGTGAGATACATAGGTTTTGTGAAAATAGGATTCATGACTTGAGTATAAAGAAATGTTTAAATAACGTTGGTCATGAACCTTGTAAATTGTTTTGTTTTATAAGTCATTTGAAAAGCAATAAAGTCAGATGATATGTCTAAATAAAAGAATAATATAAGGTTAAATGAATAACCAAGTAAAATGGGTTGTATAAAATAAACTGTTTTGTAAACCCAAGTCTTGTGAAAAATATGGTGTTTGTGTAAAATGTATAGGTCCAAATTGAATGATCTAAATAACGCTACGACATGTAGTACAATACAAGCACTTATGTATAGGAAGCACCAGCGGCGTATCCACCGTGCTTTTATCGTATTACACGTCGCCTCGTTACTTAAATCACTTACCCAAACAGCCACCAAGATGAAATGTTTAACAATTGTAGAAATGTTTATGTATGGTCAAATACGGTTCACATGGTTCAACAATTACAAACGGTTCATATGATCAAATGGTTACAACGGTTCACATAGCCAAATAGTTACAACGGTTCACATAGTCAGATAGTTACAACGGGTCAATATGTAATATAATGTGTTCATATGCTGGATGAGCATATGCAACAGAATGCAATGTAAAACAATGTGTCCATATGTCGAGTAAACATATGCAACTAATGTAATGTAAATCAAAGTGCTAGCATGCTCAGTCAACATACATAGCAGGAATGTAAAGTAAAACAATGTACTAAGTATGCTAAGTAAACATACATAGCGAAACAATGTAATGTAAATCATGTACTAATGAACATAACAAGTATATGATGTGAAAACATAAAAAGCATGAAAGTAACAAGTAGGCACATGTGTTCAACCCCAAAACGGTTTGAAAACAGTAAAAGAGGGGTCTATGTACTCACAGTAGTGCGTCTTGAATCGAATCTCAAACTCCGTCCGCTACACGACAACCTACAACGTACTAATGTCTATTAGACGAGCGGGCCGTGCCTTGGCTTAGAGTTTAGTATTTTGGGTCACGTTTCTTATATTGTTCCGTGTGATAATTATTTGTCAAAATAGCTAGTGTTTTAACTTAATCATATGTCATGTTGGGATATTTGTTCGTTCCATGTTCTAGTAAACTCTTGTCTAGAAAATATTTACTAAGTGTTGGATTTTCGGAAAATTTCGCCATGGTCTCCTTTGTAAATGGAGGTGTCCATGCTTAATAGCATATCATTTTCTTTTACATATATCCCGTAGATCGTTCTCAATTAAGCAACCCGACATTTAGACATGCAAAGCATTACTTATGTTGTTTCAGCTTTATTAATCAAAACTGGACTGTAATCACCAATATTTTATAGAAATTTATTTACCCGACTGCAATCAGATTTGTTACTTTCTGATTGCAGTCTGCGGAATAATTCACTAAAAATTAATCATAAGTCCGATTGATAAAATTCCAGTTGAAGGATTACGGAGACAACAGTGACCACCTACAGTAAAAATCCCATGAGCTGATTCTACTCAGGTTTCAAGTTATGACTCCGAATACAATACACTTTTTCTGCAGTAAAAACACAGCTTGAGCTTCTGTCCAAAAACAGTCCTTTAAAAATAGTAAACGACCTCGAAAAATTACGATTCAAATGCCATTTGATCGGATGTTCAAAAATACATAATTTAGGCTTCAGAAAATCAGTTTTTCGATTTATAATGGTCCAGTTACAGCCTGTTGAAGTCGGCTGAAAAGGTAAATCTGCATGTTTCTTGTTCATATTTCTTGCTTAAACTTTTTAGTGTTCTTGTAAATTTCGTCATACTACATATCTTGACTAAGAACAAAATGAAGCAAGGTGTAAGACTTACTACTAGAACAAAGCTAGGGTAGAAATTCTAGTGTGAAGATGATGGGAAGCTTGAATCACTTGAGAACACCTTGGGATCACCTCTAGATCTTCACACTAACTTAAAAATGGCTAGAAATGGTGATGAACATGAAGAACAAGAGTTTGAAGATTTGAAGATGGAGAGAGGAGAGAGGGGACGGTTGGGAGAGGAGAGAGAGAGGAATGTTGAGTGATGAAATGGTCTTGTGAAGATTGATGTAGATATAGGAAGATATGGAAGTGATTTGGGACTTGGCATGCACATACAAGTGTCATAAGAAATCTAGTAAGGATCACAATAATCATTTGCAAGATTTAGCCAAGATTTATGAAATATTTTGTGGGGGCCACCCCATGTGGTCGTGAATATCAAGGGGGGAAAGGGGGCAAAGTGTAATTTTGATGGTAAAGTAGATAAAAATAGGTATTTAACATGGATGCCGGGTATTTTATCTAGCGTTTAAGTCCCGGTTTATGGCGTTTTAAATTATTTTTAATATTATATAAAAATAATCTTGCCAAAATATCACTGAAATAAATTTCAGTTGCCAGGACTGGCTGCGTTATCTGCGCTTTGCAGTAGAAGCACTGTGTCGCGCAGAAACACACGGTACGCGTTTAAACTTGAAAAAAATAACGTTTTTAGGCGTTTTAATTTATTTTTCAACACGGACCTGATTAAAAATAAAATTTTATCATAACAGAATATTTTTGGGTTTTAAAATATTATCCGGGCGGTCGCCAACGTTCGTTTCGCAGTTTTGTCGTAAATAGTTCTTTAGTTCGAATAAACATGGTTTCGGCATACCAAACCTTCCGAAACTTATTTCTAAGTTATGTAAGGGTTATTTAAGGTATGTTAAGCCTATTTCACTGTTCCGGAGTGTTTGTTGCATTAAACTGGTTATATTTACGCATCAGATCTCGTATAACCTTCCAGAAAGCGATTTAAAGCTCGAAATCGAACAAGAATTGATATGTGCAAACGATACACATATTTTTACAAATCCCAAGTATGAAACACAATATTTCATTGATTTGGTATTTGTTTAATGGTGCAATGACACAGGCGTCACACAAACAATCACATTAGTTAATCACCTAACGTTCATACTGGTTACATCAAAATACAACGAAAGGTTCTAAAATACGAGTTGTCACAGTTTGTGTTGTAGGAGCTCCATGGTAAGGTGTGGGTATCGCTCGGATTCCCACTAGTTCTTGTGGTAGATTCGGATGTCGTCGAAGAAAACAAGTGGTATACCCGTCAAGGTAGGCTAAATTCAAATGTCGTAGCAGAGAATCTATATCGATTATACCAAGTTCCAAGGACAGTTCTTATGATATCATCATATCTATGATATTTATGGCCCAATGCTCCTCGAGTAATGTTCATAGAGAGTAACTCAACCAAGTGAGAGTTCGCGATGAATGTTGTTAAGATAAGGATCATAGAATTCGAGAAGTATATCATGAATGGATGTTGGAACATGCAAAGAGGGTAGTCGCAATCGATGCGTAAGCGTTTAAGAATCCGTAGCAGGGTTTACCTGATGTCGAGGGTATAGCTGGTCGTACGCAAGTTGTATAAGGTTAAAATAAAAAAAGTCGTTTGTCAAATAGAGACGTCATGTGGATATATCAATCATAACAAGAATTTACCATAGATGAATGGTTTTTGTATGAGTTTGTAGTGTTAAGGATCACTGAAACTTCCGTCAAAGTTGTCGGGCTCGCCCACATGCGAAGGAGAAATAATTCACCTTGATCCATGAACTTAGATGAGTTTACAATTTATCGAGTCGGTAAGCAACCAAATTCGGAGGAGTTTCCTTAGGGCGTGTGAATGAATCTGAAATATGCATGTGTAGTCAAGAGGTTTCAAAGAAAGGACATGAAAACATGTTCAAGAGGGTATGATCGTATTTACAACACATCACCATCCTCAGTGTTTCAAGAAGTGATCACCAATGATCGAAAGTCGAGCCTGCCAAATTCTCTAAATTGGAATGAGTTCGTATTATTGTCTCTGCATGGAGAAGCGAGGACGTAGTGTTACTGTGGTAAATGAATGACGGTTTTGTCTAAGTCAATAGTAGATATTAGGCGTGGCATTAGTCAACAAGCATAGGTCGGTACGAAGGCTAGTGAAAAGGTTTCACATAATTAAGATAAACTATCATAGACTCAAAATGCGACTCTTGTAGTGTAAGGGGGTAAGGTAAATGTGTAGATCATCCTGTTCGTCTGTAGGTTGAGTAATCCGTATCTCCGTCCTCAAATGTCCCGAAGACTATCCCATCATCAGGAGGCATGTGATACCAATCTGTCACACCCTCAAAATCCACAAGCGGAGTATCACTGCGAGGCATGTGACTGACCAGGATCAAACCACCAATCATACTAAACAATATGTAAAGTAAAGTAAACCATCACAAATAAAACATTTAGTGTTTACAAAACCAAAGTCCAAAAACCAAGTTTAAGAGTTAGCGGAAGCATAAAGTTTAAAACCCATTAAGCAGTTTAAAAATAATATTGATTATTATTGGGAACCCAACAGTTGGTTCCTTGCCACAACGTCCACTCCTCGTGCAAGTCCCAGCAATGTACCTAACGACCTGCAAAGCATGCAGTAGTGTGTCAACAAAAAGCTGGCGAGTTCACAGTTGGTTGTTCGTTTTAATGTTGTTCCAAAAACCCAAAAGTTGTTAAGTTTCTTGTTCTTTATAAAAACATGCCATGGGGAGCTACCCCACTATTTTAAACCACTAGACTCGTTGCTGTACCGACTACTGACTACAGTTATGTTTAATGCCCCGTGTCAATGTCTATCGTCATTGACTAAGTGTTGAAGTACATTAGTCCATGCCCGTCCTCTGCGGCACGGTGAGAGGCTTGTCAAACCTAATAGCGCTATTTAACTAATGACTCGTTCGCCATTGGCCCGATGATTAAGTCGATACAAAAATGGAGGACTTAGGATAGAGTTGTTGTCTAGTAAGTCTAAGACATGTATTATAATGGTTGTCACCCTTCCCAAGGAGGGTGGAGGTACGTATTCTACCCAAGGAGAATACACAGGTTGTATCCCACCGAAGGGAGATAGTTGTTGTTTAACCCATTCCCAAACCACTGGGAATCCCATGCTTTGATGAAAAAGTGTGAACTCACCTTTGATTGCTCGGTTGGTCTCTAAAAATGGTTAGGAGTCACAGTAGGTCAATCACGTCCTATTATAATTACCATTTTGTTTATTAATGTGTTCAAGTAAGGCATACAGCTCCTACACGTATGTAACACGTACCATGCTCTCACTTTGACAATTTACGCACAATACATATTCCACATATAACTACTCATGATCTAGCACACAATACTCCACTTAACACTTTTGTTAAAATTAAACAAGTTGGATCATTATCAGATAGCATAAACAACCTTTAGATATGCAAATAACAACTTATAACGTTTCAGCTTTTACGTCTAAAACTGGGCTGTTTTGTGACACCCGGCCTCTCAGGCCGTACCAGACATTAGTAATCTGTGTAGTACACATGTAACATGACTATTTGTGACTAAATGTGATGTTAATATATGATATTTGATGTGTTGATAAATTTAGATGTGTATAAAAATTATGTTGACAACGGTAAAACTAACGCTTATCGGGTAACATTTAAAATGCGAAACGAATGTCGGTGACCACCCGATCAATGTTAAAATCCTAAAAATAGTCTGTTATGATTAGAATAATAATTTTAAACATATCCATCTGGAAAAATAATTTAAAACGTTGAGAAACTCTATTTTTCGAGTTTGAGCGCGTACTGCGCGATACTGCGCAAATTAAACAAAATACCGTCTACGCAGCCAGTCAAGGCAACTGGTAATTATCTCAGTAATAATTTTAAGTGATTATTTTTATAGAACAATAAAAATAATTTAAAACGCACTAAAACGGGATTAAAACGCTAGATAAAATACTAGGTAATTAGTAAAATACCTGTTTTTGAACTAGTATGTATATAATATATGTATGTATGTATATATTTCATGAGAGGGGCCATAGGTGGTGGCAATTTGGGCTACCAAAATGCCCTTGATTCTTGCAAATGGACACTTGTCCTTTCTTGAGATTGAAAATGATGATTAAGCTTGTTGCATGCACTCATACATACCCCATTTCCAAGACCACATTCAAATTTCATTCTCTCTCTCTCTCTCTCTTTGAACATCTCGGCCGAACACCGCTCTTGTACACTTCCATTTTCACTTTGAAACTTAAACCTTGAAGATCATGTCCATTCCAAGTTGATTTCAAGCTAATAAGAAGGTTTGGAGGTGATTTCAAGTGGATTCAAGCAAGAACAAGACCCTAAAACATCATCTTTGTCAAAGACCTAACTAAATTCTTAAAGGTATAAAATATTATCTTTAAACATTGTTCTTGATTCATATTGATAATGAAGTTAGTAAGAAATTTCACTTGATTCTTAAAATCTAAACACAAACTTGAAACTTTCAAACAAATGAGTATTGAATAAAACTAAAAAAAATGAGTGTATTCATGTATGTGTATATGGCCGATTATGTATGTATACATATGTATAAGTTGTATTTTGATTTTTATGAAGAGTTCTTGATTATTTGCTTTCTTGAAATATATGATGATTAAATGGATTTTTAGATATCATGCAAGAAGGTTCTAAATTGATTAAAAATTTTAAAGTGATATGTTGAAAAGTGAAATTTTGGAAGTATATGTGTGTATAAATTTCGTGTATATATATATATGTATGCATGTATTGAAAATTGTTATACAATCTTAAAGGTGAAAGATCTAAGCATGAATGAACATGAATGATTTGAAGGATTATTGTGTTATGTGTAATATTTGTAATAATATTATGTTAGAGAAGATTTGAGCATGATTAGATTGTAAATAATGTTGATGATGTTGTATGAGTGCATTAGATGCACCTATGTGGGCATGCATGTTAATATGAAAGCATGAAATGATCATTTGAGCATGATTTGATAAAAATTAGTTTTGATCAGATTATAAACCTTAAAATAAATTTATCTTGAAGTGTTTAATTATATATAACTTTGTCATAATATATGCTAGCTTTGCATGTGGTACCTGGTGCATTAAAAGTAGTAAAATACGTGAAATCGCATGATTTATGTGACTTAGACAAAAACTGCACTAATCTAATTATAACTATTTTTTTAAGCAGTAAATAACATGTATTGTGTTAAAATATCAAGTCGTTTCGAGTTGGGATGGTTATGGTAACGTTTAACGCAAAACTATGCGTTAAAACGGTCAAAAATCGGCTTTTCGGGTGAATTTTTGTAAAACTGATTTAGATCAGTAAATAAACTGATATTTTTAGTTAAAAATAAGTATTTTAACTAATTTTAAGTTTACTTGGTGTTTGGTTGGTCATACGTGACTTCCGACGCCCGAAAACGTTTCCAAATCGCTAAAATACGCATTTTTTCGATGAACACTAGTATGGGTGAATTTTGAGTGAACCTTATGTGATAAAATGTGTTAAGTGATTTAAACATGTAAATGTGATAATATGTTAAGTATTAGTTTGATAGTGAGAAATTTAGACTATGCATGTATGCATATACGTTTTGTGCGGTAGAGACGGTAAAATTGCGTTAAATATGTAACTTGTTTGTCGAGCTTGAAATTTAGTACATATGAGATGTTTTATGTATAATTGCTTTAAGGATGACAAAGTAGATAAGTTAGTAATATTTGTGTGTTCGGTATTAAATTCTGTGAACGTTTATGTATATACATTACGACGCGTGAATCGTAGATATATTGCATATAAACGGGAGAGTTAATGGGTTCACACAATAATGGTCACCAACAAAATCATTCAAGTCGCAAAAATCATAAATATATATATATATATATATATATGTATATGGACTCATATAGATATATATATATAGATATATATATATATATATATATATATATATATATATATATATATATATATTAACATGCCAACATAATCAAAAATGATAACTTTTCGAGAAAAATCTCAAAGTTATGTGATAATTCTAAGAAACAGAGAAACTTAGGATTTTTGTCCTAAATATATATATTGATTTAGAATTGTTCCTATATTAGGATGTATATAAAAATCAATCTCTAGGATTGAGATATTAAAATATGCACCCAAAGGTGAGTGTCACTAAACCCCTATTTTTACTGCTTTGTATATATTTTGGGGGTAGAACACGTCATTAAAAGGGTTTAATAATGTTTTCGAAATAAAACATACCTTTTTAATATAAAATATAAGAGATTTGATAAGTTAGACGTTTTGAAGTAAAACGTTTTTGATGAATGAATATTGTATGTACGGTATTTCTTAAGTGATACAACACCGTACAGTTGGGGACGGATGCCGGCCTGGGTCTCGAATGATGGAGATTCAGGGGATTCGTACAACATCGTGTATTAAATTGTCATATTAGTAGGATATATATATACATTGTACGTGAGGCAGACATCATATTGTTCTGAAAGAGAGAACCCTGCGCCCATGATGTTGTTTAATCAGTTAAGTATTGCACGCGATGAATTGTTGGTAGATCTATCGGGTTGACAACCCCGTCGTGACCGGTCACCCCCTGTCAATGTCAAATGACGAATTAATATTCTGTTTATTGTCTAGCTTTGATTATCCCTGCATGGTTAATATATAGTTCGTATCGTCTAGCTAACATACGAGTCTGAAAGTTGACGCAATAATTTAATATACAAAACCCGGGCAGTATTACTGTTGTCGGAGTAATGAACCGACGGAAGGCCCATGGATTTTATTAAGGAAGTAAAATGGACTTTCTAAAATTACTTGGATGTTTTCAAATAAACACCTAATCAGAAAGTTTTCCTTGGAATAAAATTTGTTAGTAAACGAATAAGTGAACTCACCTTCCTTTATGTTGACACTTGATTTTAACGTGTTCTACAGGTACTTGAGTTCGGCTTCGGGAAATCATGGCGTATCTTGTGTTTGATGATGCATGTCGTTTCTTTTAAATATGTTGGACATCTTTTAAACTATCTGGGACGTTTGTAATAAGATCCGTGAGGATCAAAACAACTTAACTTATGTGGTTGTGTCGTGACCTTTAAAATGTAATGTTTAATAATTATGTTTTAAAATATGTTAAATTGTCCAACAAAAGGGTGCGGTGCATGGTCCGACAAGGTATAAATGGGCACCAACTTCCGTCACCACTACGTTTTATATTCCGCTGTGACGCTTTTGGGGTGTGACAGAAGTTGGTATCAGAGCCATTGGTTGTTAGCGAACTAGATGTTTTCGCGGAAAACACTAGACTTCAACCGGAGAATTTTGAAATATAAAGTCCAAAAATTCTCGAAGCCAAGAATCTTAAATAAACATAGAAAATATTTTATCAGTATGTGTTTTATGTGTATACGTGATTTTCTGTTTGTTTGACCTTATTTGTTACTGTTTATGTTGAGTACGCACTTACTTGTACGGTTATATGTGTGTCACAGATGTCGCACGAACACGAGGTCATCGACATCCACGACTCAGATTACGAGCCAGATTTTGAGACTTCACCCAGACCTACGCTGCCAGAGACACCTATCACGACTCCACAGATGATTGGTACTACTGAGCTTACCTCATCTTTCCACGTCAACCCTGCTGCTTTTGCCAGTCAGGGGGACCCCCGATGCGCTTTCACTAGCAACGGGTGGATAGATGATGATGATATACCTCTCTCAATCCATGAGACAAGACGATCATCTAGCACTGTACCAGTTATCGATGACGTGGTCAAGAGTGTCCCTACTGTCGGAGGATCTACTAGTATCGCACCAGTGGTGGACGCCACTATCGTCACGACTCGACCTTTAGAGCCATTAGTCGTCCCACCTGCTGCTGTGATCGAGCCTGCTACTGAGATCCCTTCGCTTATCTTGTCTGAGTCTTCTTTGCCTGTTTTAGAGTCACGCACTTCTTCTATGTTGTTGTTAGTTTATTATCGTCATAGGAAGAGGATTAGGCCCGCTGGAGATTTGGTAGATCGATATTGCCATTGTGATCGACAGCTCGCCGCATTGCGCAAAGACCTAGACATAGCCAAAGGAAAGGCGAAGTACCTCGAGGAACAGATGGACGACCACGAAGAGTTGAGGGTTATAGATCACACCGCAAGAGATGAGATGCATTGGAGGGTTGTGGAATTGGAGAAGCTTGTCCAGGAGATGTTAGAGTCTCTAGGCTTGAGGCGTTGATGTTAGTCAGTTGTTTGTTTGTTTGTTTCGTTGTTTGTTGGATTGTACTATTCGATATTTCTTTCTTTTTATGTTCTTGGTGTTTGTGGCCTGCGTGCCAGTTTCATTCTTGGATATTATTTGGGAATTTTATATGAACTTCTTTATGGATGTGGATGTACGCATGCTGAGAATAGTCTTTGTACTGAAAACGAGTTTAAATAATTTTTATAATAAATACCAATGATATACTTTTTGTTTTATTTTTTTCTCATTAAAATGTGGATGTTTTACATGCGTAATGTTTGGTCCACTAACATTTAATGATTGAATTATTTTCGGTTATCGTTCTATGTGGAAATTATTGTTATGATAGTAGAAACAACGAAATGCCGCCAAAAGCAAAACAGGGTACCGGATTACCTACCACACCGGAAGAGTTGGCTCAACTCATAGCCCAACACGTTAATACTGCCATGGAACAGCTCAACGCTAATGATGGTCAGGGACGTGGACGTGGTACTCGTGGGAAAGGTTTTGGTGGGGCACATAACGGAAATCCTCAAGGTAAAATGTGATCGGAAAGTCTTAGTAGTTCATGTGTTATGATATCATTGGAATGAATTCCTGATTTCAATTAACATTAATGAGCAGTGCACGGATGTACATATAAAACATTCCATGGCTGTAACCCATGATCATTTACCGATGCTAAAGGACCCTTAGATATCACCCGATGGATTGAGAAGATGGAATCTGTCATGGCAATCAGTGGTCGTGCTGCTGATCAACGGGTGACATATGCTTCTTGCTCTTTTCTTGATGAAGCGCTGTCCTGGTGGTACTCGCAAGTTCAAATTTTGGGTGAAGACGCTGCCTATGGTCTGACCTGGAACGAACTTAAAGAGATGCTCCTGAAAGAGTATTGCCCGCGCAGTGAAATTCAGAAAATCGAGACAGACTTCTGGAATCTAACCATGGAAGGTCTGGATGTCAGAGTTTACACTTATTGTTTTAACGACTTGGCAAGGTTAATTCCACGAATGGTTACTCCTGAATATGTAAAGGTAGAAAGGTATATCTGGGGATTGTCGCCACAAATTCGCAGTATGGTTACATCCGCGAAACTACCACCTATCTAGATGCTGCTACATTGGCAAAATCATTAGCCAATGACGCTGCTCGCAAAGGTAGTCTTGATAAAAAGAAGGAAGCCGGGAAGTCATCGGGCAAGGCCAAAGCAGATGCGAAATCTGAATGGTCAGGGCATTCTGAGTCTAAGACAGAAGTTACGAAGAAGCGTAAGTTCGAGAGCTCGAGGAAGGAGACTGAAGAGAAGCGCGACAGGAAACGCAGTTCGTAGAAGGCATATGCAGCAAATTCTAGTGGTATTAGAAAGGATGGCGCCAGAGATAGTCGAAGCGGATCCGAGAGAAAGACTCGTGAGGATGGACAGAAGAAATGCAATCGATGCGGACGAACTGGGCATATTACCCGGTAATGCTATGCTAAGTGTACCGTGGAAGGATCGAGACTCGAAGGATGTTTCCAGTGTGGAGAACACGGACATTTCAGGAAGGATTGTCCTAAGGCTGGAGGTCAGAATGCCAGAGGTAGAGCGTTCGAGCTAAACGCTGGGAAAGCACGTGATGATCCTGCTGTTGTCACTGGTATGTTTATGATCAATAACCATTCCACGTTTGTACTTTTTGATTCTAGAGCTGACTTGAGTTTTGTTTTGAAAAACTTTGAACCATTCCTGTGTTCACCTACAAGTAAGCTAAATAAGAAGTACTCGATAGAACTAGCAAATGGTAAACTGATAGAGACTAGCGAAGTCGTACGCGACTGTAGTATTCTGTTAGGCGATCATAAATTTAGTATTAATTTACTACCAGTGGAGCTGGGAAGCTTTGATGTAGTGGTAGGAATGGATTGGTTGTCCAAGAACAAAGCGAAGATTATTTGCTCGAGGAATCAAGTGCGGATACCTCGTCCTGGTGGTGGCAAAGCGATAATCATCCTTGGAGATCGATCGAGTCGTGTGCTGAATGTTGTCAACTCTATGAGGATGCTCAAGTTATTGGGGAAAGGACATCCTGTGTTCTTAGTTAACGTGATGGATACAAAGGCTGAATGTAGGAAGATCGAGGAGATTCCTATTGTTCGTGATTATCCAGAAGTTTTTCCTGAAGACTTACCTGGATTGCCCCTTGCGAGACAGATCGAGTTCCGAATCGATTTGATACCTGGTGTTGCACCAATTGCAAAATCTCCCTATAGATTGGCACCGTCGGAAATGAAAGAGATGTCGAACCAGCTTCAAGCGCTACTAGACAAAGGTTTCATTCGATCGAGTTATTCGCCTTGGGATGCGCCTGTTCTGTTCATGAAGAAGAAGGATGTATCCTTCAGGATGTGTATAGATTACAGGGAGCTAAACAAGTTAACTATCAAGAATCGGTATCCTTTACCGAGGATTGATGATTTGTTTGACCAGCTTCAGGGATCCAGCTACTACTTGAAGATAGATCTGCGTTCAGGCTATCATCAGTTGAAGGTTGCTGACGAAGACATTCCCAAGACAGCCTTTCGAACACGATACGACCATTATGAGTTTCTAGTCATGCCCTTTGGTTTAACTAATGCGCCAGCCGTGTTCATGGATCTCATGAACAGGGTATGCAAACCCTTCTTGGACAAATTCGTGATAGTATTCATCAACGATATACTTATTTATTCACGAACCAAAGAAGACCATGAGCATCATTTGAGGTTAATTTTGGAGTTGCTGAAGGAAGAGAAGCTGTGTGCCAAATTCTCTAAATGTGAGTTTTGGATTCGAGAAGTTCATTTTCTTGGACATGTCATAAATGAGAAAGGTATACATGTAGATCCATCTAAGATCGAAGCAATAAAGAATTGGGAAGCGCCAAAGACTCCGTCAGAGGTGCGGCAATTCTTAGGGCTTGCTGGGTATTACCGGAGATTCATTGAGAACTTCTCCAGAATAGCGCAGCCATTGACGATATTAACCCAGAAAGAGAGGAAGTTTGACTGGACGAAGAAGCAGGAGAAAGCTTTTCAATCGTTGAAGGAAAAGCTCTGCAGTGCACCTATTCTTTCCCTTCCTGAGGGAAGTAATGATTTCATTATTTACTGTGATGCTTCACGTTTGGGTCTTGGATGCGTTTTAATGCAAAGAGACAAAGTGATAGCCTATTCGTCCAGACAATTGAAAATGCATGAGAAGTATTACATAGCACATGATTTGGAGCTTGGAGCTGTTGTGTTTGCTTTGAAGATTTGGAGACACTACTTGTATGGCACGAAGTGTACGATTTACACGGACCATAAGAGCCTCCAGCACATCTTCGATCAGAAGGAGCTCAATATGCGACAACGACATTGGGTGGAGTTACTCAATGATTATGATTATGATATCCTTTCTCACCGGGGGAAAGCAAACATTGTTGCAGATGCGCTCAGTAGGAAGGAACGGGAAAAGCCTCTACGTGTACGTGCTTTGGGTTTGACCATACAAACGAGTTTGACCGATCGAATTCGTGATGCACAGCATGAAGCTTTGAAGGATGATGATTTGATAAGTGAAGGTTTAAAGGGCTTAGAATGTAAACTGATACCGAAAGTAGATGAAGTAATGTACTTCATGAACCGAGTCTGGGTTACGCTTAAAGGTAACCTTCGTGAATTGGTTATGGACGAAGCCCATAAATCCAAGTATTCCATTCACCCAGGTTCTACCAAGATGTATCGGGACATTAAGGAGTTTTACTGGTGGCCGAAGATGAAGAGAGACATTGCGGCCTATGTGAGTAAATGTCTGACATGCTCTAGGGTCAAAGCTGAGCACCGGAAGCCATCTGGGCTTCTGAATCAACCAGAGATTCCTAAGTGGAAATGGGAACATCTTACGATGGACTTTATCACCAAGTTACCACGTACGTCGCGTGGACATAATATGATCTGGGTAATTGTGGATTGATTGACAAAGTCTGCTCATTTTCTGGCACTTAAGGAAACAGATAATACAGAGAAGATATCGCAACTGTACCTTAACGAGATTGAAGCCCATCATGGAGTACCTGTGTCAATCAGTTCAGATAGAGACGGACGATCTGACTCCAGATTTTGGCGATCCCTCCAGAAATCGCTGGATTCTCGTTTGGATATGAGTACTGCATATCATCCTCAAATGGATGGTCAGAGCGAAAGGACCATTCAGTCGTTAGAGGATATGCTGAGAGCGTGTGCGATTGATTTCGGTGGAAGTTGGGATACTCATTTGCCCTTGGCAAAGTTTTCTTACAACAATAGTTACCACACCAGCATAAAAGCCGCTCCGTTTGAAGCCCTGTATGGAAGGAAGTGTCGATCACCGCTCTGTTGGGCTGAAGTCAGCGAAAAGCATTTGACTGGACCCGAGATTATTCAGGAGACCACGGACAAGGTAGTCCAAATCAAGAATAGGTTGAAGGCTGCCGCAGATTGACAGAAGAGTTATGCAGATAATCGAAGGAAACCGCTGGAGTTTCAAGTTGGTGATAGGGTGATGCTGAAGGTATCGCCATGGAAGGGCGTTGTGAGGTTTGGAAAAGGGGGAAAATTGAGCCCGCGTTATATAGGTCCCTTCGAAGTCGTCTCTCGAGTTGGACCAGTCGCGTATAGGCTCAAGTTGCCACAGGAGTTGATTGGAGTTCATGATGTATTTCATGTCTCCAACCTGAAAAAGTGTATGTCTGATGAGACACTGATTATACCCCCTGGAGAGGTTTGAGTGGACGATAAACTGAGATTTATCGAAGAACCAATGGAGGTTCTGGATCGGAAAACCCAGAAACTCAGGAGGAGCAAGGTTGAATTGGTAAAGGTCCGTTGGAATTCTAAGCGTGGACCCGAGTTCACCTAGGAGCAAGAGGACCAAATGCAACAGAAATATCCTCACCTCTTCCCACCGAGTGCGAAAACAACACCTGTAAAGAGTAGAATTTCGGGGACGAAATTCCTTAAACAGGGGGAGACTGTGACACCCGGCCTCTCAGGCCGTACCGGACATTAGTAATCTGTGTAGTAGACATGTAACACGACTATTTGTGACTAAATGTGATGTTAATATATGATATTTGATGTGTCGATAAATTTAGATGTGTATAAAAATTGTGTTGACAACGGTAAAACTTACGCTTATCGAGTAACGTTTAAAATGCGAAACGAACGTCGGTGACCACCCGATCAATGTTAAAATCCTAAAAATAGTCTGTTATGATTAGAATAATAATTTGAAACATATCCGTGTGGAAAAATAATTTAAAACGTTGAGAAACTCTATTTTTCGAGTTTTGAGCGCGCACTGCGCGATACTGCGCAAACTAAACAAAATACCTTCAACGCAGCCAGTCAAGGCAACTGGTAATTATTTCAGTAATAATTTTAAGTGATTATTTTTATAGAACAATAAAAATAATTTAAAACGCACTAAAACAGGATTAAAGCGCTAGATAAAATACCCGGTAATCAGTAAAATACCTATTTTTGAACTATTATACATATAATATATGTATGTATGTATGTCTATATTTCATGAGAGGGGCCATAGGTGGCGGAATTTTGGGCTGCCAAAATGCCCTTGTTTCTTGCAAATGGACACTTGTCCTTTCTTGAGATTGAAAATGATGATTAAGCTTGTTTCATGCACTCATACATACCCCATTTCCAAGACCACATTCAAATTTCATTCTCTCTCTCTCTCTCTCTCTCTCTCTCTTTGAACATCTCGGCCGAACACCCCTCTTGTACACTTCCATTTTCACTTTCAAACTTAAACCTTGAAGATCATGTCCATTCCAAGGTGATTTCAAGCTCATAAGAAGGTTTGGAGGTGATTTCAAGTGGATTCAAGCAAGAACAAGACCCTAAAACATCATCTTTGTCAAAAACCCAACTAAATTCTTAAAGGTATAAAATATTATCTTTAAACATTGTTCTTGATTCATAATGATAATGAAGTTAGTAAGAAGTTTCTCTTGATTCTTGAAATCTAAACATAAACATAAACTTGAAACTTTCAAACAAATGAGTCTTGAATAAAATTTAAAAAAAATGAGTGTATGCATGTATGTGTATATGGCCGATTAAGTATGTATACATATGTATAGGTTGTATTTTGATTTTTATGAAGAGTTCTTGATTATTTGCTTTCTTGAAATATATGATGATCAAAGGGATTTTTAGATATCATGCAAGAAGGTTCTAAAGTGATTAAATATTTTAAAGGGATATGTTGAAAAGTGAAATTTTGGAAGTATATTTGTGTATAAATTTCGTGTATATATATATATATGTATGCATGTATTGAAAATTGTTATACAATCTTAAAGGTGAAAGATCTAAGCATGAATGGACATGAATGATTTGAAGGATTATTGTGTTATGTGTAATATTTGTAAGAATATTATGTTAGAGAAGATTTGAGCATGATTAGATCATAAATAATGTTGATGATGTTGTAGGAGTGCATTAGATGCACATATGTGGGCATGCATGTTAATATGAAAGCATGAAATGATCATTTGAGCATGATTTGATAAAAATTAGTTTTGATCAGATTATAAACCTTAAAATAAAGTTATTTTGAAGTGGTTAATGATATATAACTTTGTCATAATGTATGCTAGCTTTGCATGTGGTACCTAGTGCATTAAAAGTAGTAAAATACATGAAATCGCATGATTTATGTGACTTAGACAAAAACTGCACTAATCTAATTATAACTATTATTTTAATCAGTAAATAACATGTATTGTGTTAAAATATCAAGTCGTTGCGAGTTGGGATGGTTATGGTAACGTTTAACGCAAAACTATGCGTTAAAACGGTCAAAAATCGGCTTTTCGGGTGAATTTTTGTAAAACTGATTTAGATCAGTAAATAAACTGATGTTTTTAGTTACAAATAAGTATTTTAACGAATTTTAAGTTTACTTGGTGTTTGGTTGGTCATATGTGAATTCCGACGCCCGAAAACGTTACCGAATCGCTAAAATACGCATTTTTCAATGAACACTAGTATGGGTGAATTTTGAGTGAACCTTATGTGATAAAATGTGTTAAGTGATTTAAACATGTAAATGTGATAACATGTTAAGTATTAGTTTGATAGTGAGAAATTTAGACTATGCATGTATGCATGTACGTTTTGTGCGGTAGAGACGGTAAAATTGCGTTAAATATGTAACTTGTTTGTCGAGCATGAAATTTGGTACATATGAGATGTTTTATGTATAATTGATTTAAGGATGACAAACTAGATAAGTTAGTAATATTTTGCGTCTTCGGTATTAAATTCTGTGAACGTTTATGTATATACATTACGACGCGTGAATCGTAGATATATTGCATATAAACGGGATAGTTAACGGATTCACACAATAATGGTCACCAATAAAATCGTTCAAGTCGCAAAAATCATAATATATATATATATATATGTATATGTATATGGACTCGTATATATATTAACGTGCCAACTTAATCAAAAATGACAACTTTTCGAGAAAAATCTCAAAGTTATGTGATAATTCTAAGAAACGGAGAAACTTCGGATTTTTGTTTTAAATATATATATATTGATTTAGAATTGTTCCTATATTAGGACGTATATAAAAAGCAATCTCTGGGATTGCGATATTAAAATACGCACCCAAAGGTGAGTGTCACTAAACCCCTCTTTTTACTGCTTTGTATATATTTTGGGGGTAGAACACATTGTTAAAAGGGTTTAATAATGTTTTTGAAATAAAACATACCTTTTAATATAAAATATATATATTTTCCCTGAAAATATATGAGATTTGATAAGTTAGATGTTTCGAAGTAAAACGTTTTTGATGAATGAATATTGTATGTATGGTATTTCTTAAGTGATACAAGACCGTACGGTTGGTGACAGATGCCGGCCTGGGTCTCGAATGATGGAGATTCAGGGGATTCATACAACATCGTCTATTAAATTTTCATATTAGTAGGATATATATATTGTACGTGAGGCAGACATCATATTGTTCTTAATAAGAGAACCCTGCGCCCATGATGTCGTTTAATCAGTTAAGTATTGCACGCGATGAATTGTTGGTAGATCTATCGGGTTGACAACCCCGTCGTGACCGGTCGCCCCGTGTCAATGTCAAACGACGAATTAATATTCTGTTTATTATCTAGCTTTGATTATCCCTGCATGGTTAATATATAGTTCGTATCGTCTAGCTAACATACGAGTCTGAAAGTTGACGCAATAATTTAATATACAAAACCTGGGCAGTATTACTGTTGTCGGAGTAATGAACCGACGGAAGGCCCATGGATTTTATTAAGGAAGTAAAATGGACTTTCTAAAATTACTTGGATGTTTTCAAATAAACACCTAATCAGAAAGTTTTCCTTGGAATAAAATTTGTTAGTAAACGAATAAGTGAACTCACCTTCCTTTGTGTTGACACTTGATTTTAACGTGTTCTACGGGTACTTGAGTTCGGCTTTGGGAAATCATGGCGTATCTTGTGTTTGATGATGCATGTCGTTTCTTTTAAATATGTTGGACATCTTTTAAACTATCTAGGACGTTTGTAATAAGATCTGTGAGGATCAAAACAACTTAACTTATGTGGTTGTGTCGTGACCTTAAAAATGTAATGTTTAATAATTATGTTTTAAAATATGATAAAATGTCCAACAAACGGGTGCATCGTCCGAAAAGGTATAAATGGGCACCAACTTTCGTCACCACTACGTTTTATATTCCGCTGCGATTCTTTTGGGGTGTGACATGTTTTCGGGTATTTTTATAAAGTAGTTATCTTATTCCAAAAATTCTAAATAATTTACAGAACATTCTAAACGGTCCACATCACATTGTGTAAAAATCTCAGGACTCCATTCTATCACACCCCGACCGCGTTAAAACAATGAAACCGCGGTGGAAACGTCGAGGAGTGGAGTGGCAGAATTATTGTTTCACAACCATCGATACAAAAGTTTCGTTTTATTGATTCATTTGATCATTTACATTGTCTTAAAACAAAACAAACAAGTTACACATCGTCTATCATTGTTATTATGTCACTAAGACCTCGTCCAGATCCTATGTGAACATGCATCCTAGCAATCAACATCATTCAATCACCACCTGAAACATATGTAAAAACAAAGTCAGCAAAGAAATGTTGGCGAGCACATAGGTTTTATGAGAGTATCGGATTCATGGCTCGTTTACATGTTGCAGTACCTCGTTAGACTACAAGAGTCAAAAGTTACAAACCTCGTTTTGAAAAGTGTATAGTATTGCAACATAATTAACCAACTCAAATCAAGTTGGTTATAGTTTATAAAATCTCGTAGCCATGATTCTTAACCCAAAACATTTATTTAAGTAAACAAAATTGTAAATTGTTCTCGTTATAAAACTCGTATGGTTTATATCTTTTAGAAAACATCGTTATGTGACATCGTTTCAAAATCGTTTATCCAAGTGAACTAAATAATGCCACGGAATGTAATATGATAAAAACACTTATATATAAGAGGTACCAGCGGCGTATCTACCATGCTTTTATCATGTTACACCCCGTCCCATTACCTAATCACAACCCAAAACCAATCGTTTGTTCAATTCGTTTAAATCGTTCCAATCGTTTCAATCATTCCAAAATCGTTCTCGTTTTAATTGTGAAAACTACTTTTGGTCGTCTCGCTAATAACATCCAAACCTTCGTAACTCGTCCATCATTCAACTCGAATTAACAAACCACCAAAGGGTAAGTTAACAATCACAGATTCAGTCGTTACCCACATAACCCCCACACATAACCATGGGTGCAGTCTGATAACGGGATTGGTCATATGGTACCATAACCTAATACTGGTCGGTTCAGCCAAAACTAATGAATGTTATTCGTTATGTAAATACGTCCAACAAGTTTGTCCACATTATTGAAATCGTTATTAGTTTAATATAAACCATTTTAATCATTTTTGAAATCATCGTTAAAAATATCGAAATCGTTTTAACACATATGAATCACCCTAAAACAATTAAAAACAGTAAAATAGGGGAACTATGTACTCACATTGAATAGAAGGGTATCCTGGATCTAATGAACTATCAATGCTCGGGAAAAACCAAGGAAATTCAAGTAGTACCTAGTAATCGGATCACTAGTAAATAAATCGACACCTAAATCGGAAGATCGGATAGAATGAGGTCTTGTAAACCAAATGAGTGTTGGAACTCATCTGATATGGTTTAAAAAAAGCCTACATTCTAGATCGGAACCTATCCTAAGTGCTTTCGACCCTTTACGACCCATTAAGGTAGCTTACGCTACTTTAACGCGTTGTTCGCGCAAATGCACGTTCGAGATGCCTAACTAGTCCTATGACAAGTATTATATGCCCTAACATGTTTAAATATGTTGCATAATCAGTTAAGTGACAAAAGTTTAAGTTACATATGCTTAAATACCAATTATGCATGAAAAGGGCATTTTGGTCATTTACCTAAGGCATATAAACTACCTATCATATAACTAATTAAACTAAGTGACCATAAGGTATAACCTCGGAAGGTTATTCCGTACACAACTATGGTCACTAACATGCTTGGTCGAATCCTAATGATCGATCAAACGGGTCGAGTTCGAAAGTCTAAGCGGTGGTTTAGACCGCTTGACTTACGACTCTATACAAGCACTAAACTAAAAGTGACGAGTTAAACATGTTGGAACATGTTTAACTAAGTTAGAAAACGGGGTTTGATATCAAAACAAAGGGTTTTGATACCCAAGAATAGTTTGGTTGCAAAATACGCATAAATACGCATTTTGACCGAAACTATGACTCGTCACTACGCCTAATTAACGTGGTAATCAGTAGGTATAGTCACAAGGGACTATAACCATCGTGATTACGCTCACGTTGCAAAGTTCGAACGAACTTTGTGTTGACTAAAGACTGGTCAAAGCAGAAAGTCAAACACTGTTTGACTTTTACGCTTGAAAAGTAATAAAAGCACGAAAGAAACTTACAAAGGGTCCAAGCTAGGAAGTTTTTATTCAAATAACTCAGGTATGAAGTATAAACTTCAACATAGAGCAGGTTGAACCAAAGTTTGAGCAGAAATAAAATGAAAGTATGGGTTTATATAGATTTCGGAGAACCATTAGGATCATTTCTCGTATTTCGTGCTTCAATCAAGACCTTACATGTGTTACCTATAGTTTTATATACCGTGGGACATCAAAATCCATCAAATGGTATTGCAAAACCATGAACAAAACCATCAAAAACAGCTGGAAAGACCAGGTTCAATGTTTCTGTGCTGAAGGTCTGTCGCGCCCCGCGTAAAGGTCAGATCAGGCTTACGCGCCCCGCCTAGGGAAGTTTGGCAGATTGTCAAAATTGGTCCCTACAAGTCTGAAACTTGATTTTTGATGCATTTTTGACACGTTGAAGCCCCGTTAACCCCATTTCAAGACTCTAAAATGAAGTTAAAGTATAGGGAACTTAAAATACGTTCAAAAACATCTTGGATGTCGGTTCCTTTGGTCGTACGGTTGCGTTATTTGGTTAATCACGAAGGAAATCGTAATGGACGCAAAAACGATCCAAATTAAGCGACGAATGATATTTTTGCATTCCAATCACTAAAATAAAATATTTTAATGATTAAAAAAATATTTGGATGTCCGGATATATACAGAACGTAAGATATGCGCGAAAATGCAAACTTATGCACTTTTTGACGTTTTTAGTCCCTGTTTGATCAAAAAGTTTATTTCCGCATACCAAACCCCTCAAAGCCTATTTCTAAGCTATGTAAAGGATATTTAGGGTATTTTTAACTTATGATCAAGTTCCAGAATGTTCGTTACTATACAAATCGGCATAGTTTTGCAGTTTGACACAAATAGTCCCTGCGATAGAACAAACTTGATTTTGACACACCAAACCATCCAAAACTTATTTCTAATTTATGTGAAGGTTATTTAAGGTATGTTAAGCCTATGTCACTGTTCCAGAGTGTTTGTCGCGTTAAACTGATTATGTTTTTGCACCAGTTTGCGTATAACCTTCCAGAAAGCGATTTAAAGCTTGAAATCGAACTCGAATCAAATCGTAAAATCATCAAACACAAATACACACATAATAACACCAAAACACATTGTTTTATTGATAAATGATATTGTTTTACATTGTATATCGATTACAGAGCACAGTTGTCACAGTCTCCCCTACTTTAGGAAATGTCGTCCCGAAATTTTAACTTGAGGAAACTTGTGAGAACAATTATGGATATGTCGTCTTCATTTGGTTCTCACGCTCCCAAGTAAACTCTGGGCCATGTTTGGACTCCCAGCGAACCTTGACCTATCGAATTCGCTTGTTCTTCAACTGCTTGACTGCACGGTCCATTATCTCCACAGGTTTCTCGACAAAGTGCATCGTTTCATCAACTTGAATTTCGTTGAGTGGAATGTGAAGATCAGCATCGGCTAAACACTTTCGCAAATTGGACACGTGGAAAGTCAGGTGAATATTCCCAAGCTCTGGAGGTAGCTCTAGTCGATAGGCAACCTTTCTGATTCTTTCAACAATCTTAAATGGTCCAACATATCGAGGTGCAAGTTTTCCTTTCTTTCCAAATCTCACCACTTCCTTCCAAGGTGACACCTTGAGTAGGACATGGTCGCCAACTTGAAATTCCAAGGGCGTGCATCGCATATCCGCATAACTATTTTGATGGCTTCTAGCTGTCATAAGATTATTGCGAATTTTCTTGATTTTGTCTGTTGTTTCCGGAATGAGCTCAGGTCCAGTAAGCTGACCTTCACCAGTCTCATTCCAACAGATAGGTGAACGACATTTTTGACCATAGAGAGCTTCGAACGGTGCCATATTAATGCTAGCATGATAACTATTGTTGTAAGAGAACTCGATCAACAGCAGATGAGAATCCCAATTACCACCAAAGTCTATCACGCATGCTCTAAGCATATCCTCCAAAGTTTGAATCGTCCTCTCAAATTGTCCATCTATTTGGGGATGATAAGCAGTGCTTAGATTTAGTTGGGTTCCCAAAGCAGATTACATGGTCTTCCAAAAATGAGACGAAAATCGAACATCACGATCAGATATGATATCCAAAGGAACACCATGTCGAGATATAATCTCATCAACATAAATCTTTGCAAGTTTATCAGCAGATAGATCCTCACGAATCGGGATAAAATGAGCATCGTGACCTCTAGATGTACGCGGTAATTTAGTGATAAGATCCATTGCAATGTTCTCCCACTTCCATACCGATATCTCTGGTTGTACAAGCAAACCAGACGGTCGTTGATGTTCAGCCTTGACTTTGAGACAAGTTAGGCATTTTGATACATACAAAGCAATATCCTTCTTTATACCAGACCACCAATACTGAGTACGAAGATCCTTGTACATTTTGTCAGCACCAGGATGGATAGAATATCGAGACTTGTGAGATTCGTCCATTACCAAAGTGCGAAGATCGTCTTGTTTTGGAATCCACAAACGATCCTTGAAATAGAGTAACCCATCGTCCTTCGTTTCGAGCTTAAGCTCAAGTTGAAGTGGTAGCTCATATTTTAATAAGCCTTTGGTTACACATGATCGTTGAGCTTGAAGGACACGAGATTGAATATCAGATATAGTTCGAACAGAATGAAGTTTGACTCGCTCCTTTCAACTAAGCGCATCGGCTACGACATTCGCCTTACCAGGGTGGTAGCGAATTTCGCAATCGTAATCGTTCAAGAGTTCAACCCAGCGTCGTTGCTTCGTGTTCAGCTCTTTCTGATTAAGAATGTGTTGGAGACTTTTGTGGTCTATGAAAACCACACACTTCATGCCATAAAGATAGTGTCTCCAGATTTTGAGAGCAAAAACCACAGCTCCCAACTCAAGATCATGAGTCGTGTAGTTCTTCTCGTGAACTTTCAATTGTCTCGATGCATATGCTATAACTTTGCCACGTTGCATGAGAACACAACCAAGGCCTAGATTCGACGTGTCACAATAGAAAACAAAATCATCGTTTCCATCGGGCAAAGATAAAACAGAAGCATCACATAGTTTTCGTTTCAGCGTTTGGAACGCTTCTTCTTGTTTGGGTCCCCACTCAAAAGGCTTATTCTTTTGAGTTAAAGCAGTGAGTGGAACCGCGATCTTCGAGAAGTTCGAAATAAATCATTGATAATACCCAGCAAGACCAAGAAAAGAACGAACTTATGTGGGTGTTGTCGGTGTGTTCCAATCCTTAAATGCAGCAATTTTGGATGGATCCACATGAATACCCTGCTTGTTGACTATATGACCCAAAAACTGAACTTCTTTAACCCAGAATTCACACTTGGAGAATTTAGCAAAAAGTTTTTCCTTCTTCAGGAGTTCCAGTGTCAAATGAAGGTGTTGTTCGTGATCGACTCGAGACTTCGAATAAATTAGAATGTCGTCAATGAACACAATGATGAACTTGTCTAAATAAGGTTTACAAACCCTATTCATTAATTCCATGAAGATAGCTGGGGCATTCGTTAAACCAAAAGGCATGACAGTGAACTTGTAGTGCCCATATCTCGTGCGAAAAGCAGTTTTGGGAATATTATCTTCGAGTACACAAAGCTGATGATACCTAGAACGCAGATCAATCTTGGAAAAACATGTAGCACCTTGCAGTTGTTCAAAGAGATCATCGATTCGTGGTAGGGGATATCGATTCTTGATGGTAAGCTTGTTAAGCTCATGATAATCGATACACATTCGAAAAGATCCATCTTTCTTCTTCACAAACAGGACTGGAGCGCCCCAAGGTGAATAACTTGGTCGGATGAATCCTTTATCAGATAACTCTTGAAGCTGTTTCGATAACTCTTGCATCTCAGACGGAGCAAGACGATAAGGTGCTTTCGCAATCAGGTTGGCATTGGGTACAAGATCAATATGAAACTCGACTTGACGAACTGGAGGCAAACTAGGCAGTTCATCAGGAAACACCTCTGGATAATCGCGGACAATCAGAATATCTTGAATACACTTGCTCTTGCCTTTCTCCTCGGTGACATGTGCCAGGAAAGCAACATATCCTTTTCGTAAATAACTTTCAGCTTTCGTACACGACATGAGTTTCAATCCACCAGATGGTTTCTCGCCACGAACCTCTAGAACTTCACCAGACGAAAGAGGAATACGAACGATCTTATCGAAACAAACCACCTCAGCATGATGTTTGGTTAACCAATCCATCCCCACGATAATGTCAAAACTCCCAAGTTGCATTGGTGTGAGGTCAATAGGAAAAAGATGGTTATCGAGGTTCAATTAACAATTGCGAATAATAGAATCGAGTACAAGAGGTTTACCAGTAGCAAATTCGACAGATAAGGGTTTCCTCAGTTTAGTTCTAGGTATCGCAAGCAAAGGCTCAAATGATAACGAAACAAAACTTCTATCGGCACCAGAATAAAAAAGAATAGATGCAGGTTGATGGTTAACAAGGAACGTACCGTTAACAACCTCGTTGTCAGCCCTAGCCTTGTTAGCGTTCAGATTGAATGCTCGTCCAAGAGCGGGATTCACATTCGCGTTCGCGTTGGCATTCGTGTTCGGATTTGCATTCGCATTCACCAACCTCGGGCAGTTGTTGCGGAAATGACCTATCTCTTCGCAGTTGTAACACGAACCAGGTGAGAATCTAGCAGCTTGATTCTGACCCAAACGACAAATGTTGGCCAGATGCCCAAGTTTACCACACGTAGTTCACTATTTACACGCCTGTTGGGTAGCATGATGACCATTGCATCGAGCACAGTGGGGTGCAGTACCAGCATATTGCTTCTTCGCAGGAGGTAGTGCCGGTGGGTTCTGAGCATTCTGGGCAGTGACAGCAAAGTTCTGGGAAGCCTTGCGCTTCCCCGACCTCTTAGAAGATTCACCCTTCTTCTTACCCTTACCTTTACCCTTTTCTAGCGTGGAATCAGCTGACTTCTTCTTGTCACCCTTACGGGTCAGTTTACCTTTTCTGACCTGAGACTCGGTCAGTGTAGCAGCCAATTCAATTACCTGACGCACAGTGGTAGGATTACTATCGGTGACGAAACTTACAAAGGGTCCAAGCTAGGAAGTTTTAATTTAAACAACTCAGGTATGAAGTATAAATTTCAACATAGAGCAGGTTGAACCAAAGTGTAAGCAGAAATGAAATGAAAGCTTGGGTTTATATAGATTTTGGAGAACTGTTAGGATCGTTTCTTGTATTTCGTGCTTTGATCAAGACCTTACATGTGTTACCCATAGTTTTATATACCATGGGACATCAAAAACAGCTGGAAAGACCAGGTTCAATGTTTCTGTACTGAAGGTTTGTCGCACCCTGCGTAAAGGTCAGACCAGGATTACGCGCCCTGCCTTGGGAAGTTTGGCAGATTGTCAAAATTGGTCCCTGCAAGTCTGAAACTTGATTTTTGATGCATTTTTGACACGTTTAAGCCTCGTTAACCCCATTTCAAGGCTCTAAAATGAAGTTAAAGTATAGGGAACTTAAAATATGTTCAAAAACATCTCGGATGTCGGTTCGTTTGGTCGTACGGTTGCGTTATTCGGTTAATTACGAAGGAAATCGTAATGGACACAAAAACGATCCAAATTAAGCGACGAATGATATTTTTGAATTCCAATCAATAAAATAAAATATTTTAATGATTACAAAAATTTTTGGATGTCCGGATATATTCAGAACGTAAGATATGCGCGAAAATACAAACTTGTGCACTTTTTGACGTTTTTAGTCCCTGTTTGATAAAAAAAAGTTTATTTTCGCATACCAAACCCCACAAAACCTATTTCTAAGCTATGTAAAGGATATTTAGGGTATTTTTATCTTATGATCAAGTTCCGAAATGTTCGTTACTATACAAATCGGCATAGTTTCGCAGTTTGACACAAATAGTCCCTGCGATCGAACAAACTTGATTTTGACACACCAAACCATCCAAAACTTATTTCTAAGTTATGTGAAGGTTATTTAAGGTATGTTAAGCCTATGTCACTGTTCCGGAGTGTTTTTCATGTTAAACTGATTATGTTTATGCACCAGTTTGCGTATAACCTTCCAGAAAGCTATTTAAAGCTTGAAATCGAACTCGAATCAAATCGTAAAATCATCAAACACAAATACACACACAATAACACCAAAACACATTGTTTTATTGATAAATGATATTATTTTACATTGTATATCGATTACAGAGCACAGTTGTCACAAATTCGTTACCGATTATTTAATAAAAATCATTTATTGGGCTGCAGTTAGATTCATCACTTTCTGACTGTTGGACTCTGTATGCCCAAGAAACGTATTAAATTGATGTGGCTAGTACGTTATGATCTAAGTCGTGTCATACCCAAATACAAGCTAGACAAACACTTATATTATTTATTTGTGATATGATCAAACAAATAAATATTAACACTTAGAGTATTTAGAAATTGGTTTTCTAAATAATTGCACTTGACAAACTAATAAATTATATGGATAATTTATTTTGAGAGAATATTTTATTTTGTTATTTAATGGGTTAAATAACTTAATAAAAGTTGTATAAAATCTTGTGAACATATGATGTTATATTTTATAAAAGTTATAAAATACAAGACTTATATTATTTAAAAGATTTTTTTTAAATAAAGCAAGGCCGCCACCCCCCCCCCCCCCATGGTGTTCTTCCCTAAAATTTTAGTCCAATAGAAATCCATGCAAATGCATGTGCTAGAGAAGATTTGATTGGGTGGTCTAACCAAGACCATTTTGGTCCAATCACACTACATGCATGTCTTACAAGTTAGATGGGTTGTGATTGGGTGATCTTCCCAAGCAATTTTGTCCAATAGCATTTCATGCACTTGCATGTGTAAGTTGGCACATGATTGGTCAAGGTGGGTGGCAATTCTCTCTCATGGTTCTATAAATACCAAGATGTCAAATGCAAGAACTGGCAAGACTTATGAACTTGAAAGAAAACTAGAGAATTTCTTCTCTAAATTTCGGCCAACAAGTGTTGGTTCAAGAGTTTTTCAAGTTTGTAATTCAAGTGCCAAGAACTCTCATATTCCCTAGTGGAATTTTCGGCCAAGGGTTGGCTTCAAGAAGGAAGTTTTACTGAGTTCACAAGTGTTCAAATCCTAGCTAAAACATAAGGTGTTTGTTGGAAGGCTTGGGGTATACAAGCTTGAGGTCTTCTACACTTGAAGGCAACCGTTCAAGAATCATCATCATCTTCATGTCCTTTACTACTTGGAAGGTAGTATTCTAAACACTCTATGGTTGTGTTTCATTTTGATAGCATGCATGTTCGTATATGGATCCGGGATTGGGTTTTACATAATAAAATGAGTTTTATATCTTGTAAGTAACATGTTTTAAATAATAATTTTCCGCTGTGTTTTATTTTCTATGGATAAAAGACTTTGATAAACATGTGAAAAACCCAACACTGACTGCAGTCCTCTAAAAAATTCATTTAAAATTCATCGTCAGCCCAGTCCGATCGGTGAAATTCCAGTTGGAGATTTACGAAAACATCTGTGCCAAGCTACTGTATGAAAATCGCAGCCTAAATCTATCCAGATTACAACTTATAACAAAAAGCGTAACACGTATTTTCTGCAGAAAAAACGCAGCTTTTGCTGCTGTAGAAAACATGCCTTTAAAAATAGCAAACGACCTCAGAAAAACGTGATTCCAGCGCCAATTGAAGCCTTTTTCGAAAACGTATGATTTGGACTTCAGAAAATCTAGTTTCGTTAAATTATGACCCGGTTACAGCCAACTGAAGGTGGTTGAATTCGTTAGACATATTTCCTGTTTCAGCTCTTGGTGACAAAAAACGAATTTTCAAGTTTAGTTGACATGTTTTAGCGATTATAGGAACATAATCAAACATTCACATCAGGTTATAGGTTATGTATATATCAGATTTATCATGCTCAACATCAAAATCATTAAACATATCCAACCCTACTCCACCCACATATGTCTATCCGCACACGCACATTATTACTAGTCTTTACATGTGATTTTTATGAACCCTATACTACAAATTTCTATCATGACCATCAAGAATCGTTCATTCCTAACACGAATCAGTAAACGCAGCCAAGTAATCAAAGTGAACCACGAAATAAAACTATAACTTAGAGGGTTACCGGGTTAGATGTGATGTGCGATCCGATTGAAACTTGAACCCAAGGTCGAGAAAGAGCCTCTTGGAATCCTTGCTTGCGTCAAGAGAAAGAGAGGCAGAGAATGCTTGATAAAATCGCAGGTGTAACGCTCCCCATTTTCCGCACTTTCTTATTTTAGCAAGCCATGTTGTAATTTCCATATTTAGACACTTGTATTCTCTTTGTAATCTGCTCTCGTGTCAATTGTAATTCGAGACTATTGATCATAATGAAAACGAAGCTATTTTGTGGATTCATATTAGACTTATGTGCAACTGTGAATCAATTTCTCATTTGAATGAAATATTATTCAAGGATTCTTGATTCTATATTTATCGACACTTGATACTCGTTAAACCAGTTAAAACTCTTAAAATAATAAGATTCGGAAGCTACGTGAAATGAATAATCGTTTAAAGGTTTTATCCTAATTCGTTCATAAATACGGTTATTTATCGATCCTCTTTTATTTAAATAATTAAATTAATTATTATTAATATATAAAATTTTATTTTATAATATCTAATTAGTCTCGTTAGATATTAAAGTTAGTAAACTAACTTAGTTAGTTTAAACTATAATGTTAGTTTTCTTTTTAAAATAATATAACTTGGTTAACTAAAAGTTCAGGGGTGATTTGTGCAATTTCTAAAAGTAAAGTTGCAGGGACTGATTTTGCTTTTGCTGAAATTATAAGGTTTTAAGTCAAAAAAATAACTAATAAATAAATAAAAATCTTCTGACCGCGGGGATCGAACCCGGGTCAACAGCCTATACACACGCACACTTAACCGCTGCGCTGTAGCCTTTTTATTGAACAAAACCTGACCAAAAAATCATTTAAGGACTCGCTGCGACAGCCCAGACCAACAGCCGCGATCAGGCCCTTTCCAGCTCGTTTTTTAGCGTGATTTCTTAGTCTTTTTGAGTTTTTAACTCACCTATAACATTAATTATCCAACCACCAACTAACCAAACTCTTCCCTATAAAAACCCATCATTCTCCAAGCTTTTAACACTTTGCTAAACACTCAAAACACTCTCAAAATCCCTCTAATCAGCTGGTAACTTGAAGATTCGAGCAGATTCATACCTTCATACAAAAATATGCATAACTCACTCATTTCTTATCCGATTCACTCGATTCTTTTTCCTGCTTCTTTGGATTGATCTTAGCTACGTTTCCAGAGGTTTTTCCTGGAAAACCAGAGCCTGGAACATCGCGAAAAAGGCTCCAAAGTTGCCTTATTTTTCTGTTTGTACAAGAACTTTGATAAACATGATTAAACTTGAGGAAACTCATCTCAAACCTATGTCCTTATGCTTATAACCACATCTATGGTTAGTTAGGCTTTAAAACAAGGTTGAGACATTGAAAATCAGAGGTATAAACCTCACAAACTTTCTGTTTTGTTCAAGGGTTTAACTCACAAGTGATGTTCAAGCTTAAGACTTGATGAAAGTGTGATTTAGGATTAGCCTGGGCTATCCTACTTAAAAATCCACACATTGCTTGATGATTTCTCATAGATTAGATGTTCATATTCTATTCTTACTTGTAAGTTCGAGACCCTCCTTGAATGTTCATAACATCAAGTGTAGTGGTGAACACTTAGAGGTGCCTAAATGGAAGACTTGTTCTTCCTACCTCCTACATGAATTCTTTGATACTTAAGAGGTTCCTAAATGGAGGATTCATCCTCCTACCTCATGCTTGACCTATATGACATAATGTATACTATACCATACTTTATATATTATCTAAGTAATCGAACTTTTGATGATGAACTAGTGGTCATTTGTCAAAATAGTAGGTTATATCATCTAAGGACCATAATGCTTGTCATGATTCTAATGGGCATATTGTCCCATGAAAACATTTAAACTCTTTGAGTTTCATAGTGTCAAGGACAAGTCTTATGTGTGCTAGACGATTACTTTTTCGTATGTTTATTTTCATGTCCTCAAACTCCAAATCCTTAAACCATATGTAAACATATGTTAAACTCCAAATCGAACACATTCAACTTCCTAGTCTCAACAACTTCATCACCTTGGATAATCAGAAGACTTAGCAATTTTGTGGGTATACTTGACCCATTTTACCGTTTTCAAACTTTTGGGTGTAACATGTTTTATATACAAAACACACTTATTATACATATTCTTATGCAAATACATAAACAAACAATCCAGTACACGCTTACTATTTGTTATGCTTGATTCGTATTTTCTGGGTGATTCTTATGTGATGAACTTGTCATTAGCTTCGTACAAGCCTCCACTTAACATGTATAGCGCTATAAGAGTAACGCACCACTCATGAATGAGAGGTCATGTTAGGTTTATTCATTCGTACTTGCGTAAATAGAGGGTTGACTTGTAAATCGCATGTTAGTTTATATGTTAGTCTTGATAAATAGGTTTGCCATGTGGATTGTTCCTTATCGTTTTTATACTTATATACTATGCACCAAACTTGTATGCTCACCAATACCTTTGTATTGAACTACACTTTTAAAACATGTTGCAGGTTTAGCGACGACGTTGGTGATGCATGGAATCTAGTAGGATGCTTAGATACACACTTTAAATTTGTATTCTTATTATGTTGTATTTCATTATTCTTGTTGGGATTGCTTCAAATTCTTGTAATTGACTCTTTAGAAATGAAATGAAAATTTATTTTTTTAAATACTTGTCACAAATAGCATTATGAAGTCTCTTGCAATCTATTTTTCTCACTCCGATGTTTCCGCCATCGGTTGGGGTGTGACAGATTGGTATCAGAGCCATAACTATAGAGAATTAGGAAAATTGCCATACTTTTGACCTAGTCTATAGTTAAGCACCAAATTCGACCATACTTGCTTCACATGCTATTTTTATGAGACACATTTATGTGCTATTCTTGAAATGTCTTTTATGTGTTATTTTCTTGAAATGCTTTATGTGCTTATACTTGTTGTTATTATTTTGAACATACGTCTTTTACTCGTTTATACTCAAATCAAAACCACTTGTAATACACAAACGAGACGACTTCACCAAAATAGGCGTGAAACCCACAATTTGGTGAACAACTCTCAATCCATCTATTTTTCCTTTTTACATGAAATTCACCATCAAGTTAGGAGTGAAATCCTCACCTTGATGAAGAAATTCAAGTTTCAAATTCTAGTGGACCCTCGTCAAAGTGTTGAAGTTAAATTTTGACCCGACGAGTAACAACCAAACTTAGGATACGAAATCGTCAAGTTAGGGGTGAAACCCGCACCTTGTCAACTAGTTCCACTCTTTGATTTTTTTTTTCATAAATCCTGCCAAGCCTCAAAATTTCGATTAATTTGGGACATGTAGTAATCGGAAGCGTAAATACCGTTAACCGACTTGTCGGCGAGAGTATTCCACCTATTAGGACAAAGCATGCTCCCCAAATTCGAAAGACTTTTCGACCACTTTGGTTAGTCAAAGTTCCGTTTCGGAACCATCCAAGTTTTAATCAAACCTATGTTTTACTATTATCAATCTTATGCGATGCAATCCTCTCTTTTCAAATTCGAATTTATTTTGAGATTATTTCCTTACACACATATCATATTAAAATCTTTTCATACACTTATACGTATTTCACATGCATGATTTCAAAAACGTCACCAATTAGATTTACATTTCTTATAACCACAAAATGGAGACATATCATCGAGATAGGAGTGATTTCCTTACCTTGATGATTAACTTCACTCTCTCTTTTCTTAAAACGACCTCACCAACGGGTTAGGGGTGATTCCCTTACCTAGGTGATTGTTACCAAAACTTTCCCTCAAAATATTTTATTATGCAAACCCGATCATGTCTTATACCTAAATCATTTATCATTTATCAAAATACCTACTTATATCAAATTTCAAAGTTTATTGTTTTATTAAACGTATTTCTTACCCTACTATCTATTTTTTTATATAACTCGCATACACAAAATTCTTAATCATAACTTAAAACGTTTTATTACCCGAAATTCAAAAACCTTACGAAATGCTATATATTAATTTAATCGGTCCGATGAATCTCTTGCCCATGAACTTCATATTCGACTTAACCACTAAAACACACACTCACGTTATATCACCATTCTCAAACGGAATTCAAACCAACTTTCTCATATACTTATAAGATCCTATAGATATTATACGATCGTTTTACCAAAGATTTTTTTAACATCAACAAATCATTTGTTAAAACTCTTTCCAATGATCGCCAAGCCCATTTTGCTAAATTTCTTTTCTAAGGATCAACGTTTTCATAAGAACCTTCAAAATTCAAAAATTTCTTGTTTGGATGCAAATGAAACAACCCCGTATTTTCGAAAACCTTTTTCCACACCGCTTAATTCATCATTCAAATTTCAAACACGTGGGTTAGAAAACTTCATGGGGACCAACAACCTTCAACGTACGTAAACTCTTTTAAAACAAAAGTAGCATTTCCATTCATTACAAAACACGTTACGCGTAACCAATGAATAATTTATATTGTCTTACATTTACAAACTATATTCTACATTCCAAATCAAAGTCGATCTATTTTGACTCAAGAAACTAGACATTCGCTTAAATAACTATACATGTAAATCATCACACACGTTTTAATCGATACCTCGCAACGAAATCGCTTATATCATTCGTTTTACATATTCAAATTTTTCGAGCGTTTTATATGTCCAAATTCGTTCTTCTTCAACATACACTATATACGTATTTTTTTTTTATTTTCGTACTTATACTTATACTCATACATTTTATGCTTATACTTATACTCATACTACTCGTACGTTTTATGCCTATACTCATACTTACGTGAATAATCATACTTAAACTTATATTTATGCTCATACTTTCATTCATACTCATGATTCATACATTCATACCCGTACGCGAGTGGAATCCGAGGGATTCGCTTACGCGGGTCCCATACATACTTAAGGATGGACTTGCTTATATACTACATACTTATACGTACTCATTCTTATTTTCAAATACCTTAATTCATACGTAACTAGTACAAGCTATGCAGATCATGCGACAATCGGTATAATCACGGGTGCACACATGATTATAGTGATAGGCGTATGAGAACCATAGAGTGTACTACTGTGTATGGTAAGACACGGGACGTAACGTGACACCGAATACGAAATGGATGTAATGTGGTCAAAACATGGTGGATACGCCGCTGGTACTTCCTATATATAAGTGTTTTCACCATGTTACCAAACTTTCGTAAAACATGCCATGAGAAATTTGGTGTTTTGCAGACCTTTTAGACCTAATACAAACTTTAGACAACTCACAAACGCATTATATCCGATTATCCACGACGAGACTTCATTCTTAAGCACGCTACTTTCGTCTATCCAGCACTTATGCTATTTCTGATACTCGCATTCGTGTATTCAACATCAATCGTTCACCTTTATACTCTCATTATTCTCCATTATCCTTTTCTCCTATACGAACCTCAAGCCTGTTTAAACGTTCGAATCCTAACTTATCGCCTTACCTTTAAAACCATCTTCCTATTCTTTATTTATGTGTAAACATATTCAGTAGGCTGTTATCACTTTATTTAAAGTACCAAACCTTCTCGATCCTCTTAATAAACGATTTATAAAAATGTGTGATTTTATACTATCCTTAAAACTTTCTACGCAAACTACCCCACTTTCATCGAATACAAACCGTTTTAATACAAAGACCTCCTTCGTAAATACGATACATTTTTTAAACACCTCCAAATGTAGTTATTCAGACTCATTTAAACTCACTTTACCCATATACTCACCTATACGTTTTCAATTATGTTTAGCACCTCAACCATTTTAGACAAACGAACTCCTTTGCAAACCTATCTAGTCGTTCTCCAAAATTTCATGTTTTTTGCGTTTCAACATTTTCAACTCTCAATTCTGAATAATCACCTTTTTGCCAAAACTCTCCAAGTCTTCCTCTTGAATAAATTTCGGGACGAAATTTCCTAAAGGAGGGGAGACTGTAACGCTCCGCATTTTCCACACTTTCTTATTTTAGCAAGCCACGTTGTACATGCCATATTTAGACACTTGTATTCTGATAACATACATTATACGTATTTAGTATATGGGACTTGGGTGGGGCGATTTGGGGTTGTGTACTAGGGCTGAAACAATACAAATCCTCTTGGGTTGCAAGTTGAGCCGTAAGCAATGGTTAGAGAGGTAAAGTTTGGACTGCACATGAGAGATAGATGGGATGGCACGATTTGTTGTTAAAAGTATTATATCTATAATAATTTCTTTTACTTAACCAACTAATTTGAGAAGTATAAAAGTATAATAAATCAATCAACTAACATAAAGTATAATAATCTACTTATGGTTCGGGCCTCATGAGTTTCGAGTTATGCGAGTGGGTTGAATCGACAAGCGAGACATGTGCTTGGTTTAAAAGGTTCGACTCGGTTAAACACAATAAGGATTTGGCTTCACGTATTCATTGTATAAAATAAATTAGATAATTATATAATTAACTTGTAAAGCGAAACTAACAGTTTTTACCTCGATGTTACGGGATGTCACAATTAACATGATCATAACATGTGTCAAGATGTGATTAATACTTGGTGAACACACATCTTGGGCTCCAAGCATAATAGAATAATAAAAAAATCAAATGGTTGCAAAATTTGGCAACTTTAGTCCCTACACCTTATTTGATGATTTTTGACGCTTTTAACCCCCGTTAATCCAAATTTTAGGCTTTATAAGGACTTTAAAGCATATGTGCCTTGAATTATACCCGAAAATGCCATGGATGTCGGTTCGTTCAGTTGTACGGTCGTTTTTTTCGCTTAATTACGACGAACACTTTAACGAACGTGAAAACGACCGAAATTGCGTAACGAGTGATATTTTTTTTTGCATTCTTATCATTAAAATACAATATTTTAATGATTAAAAATTTTGGATGTGTGTACATGTTTGGTATTAAGAAATACGAGAATCAGTAGACTTTCGCAGTTTGACGCAAATAGTCCCTGTGCACGAATAAGCATGTTTTTGACATACCAACCTGTTGATGCATAAAGTCTATCACCTGCGTCATCAGTCAATGTCATGCCGTTTGTGTTTAAAGTTAAGTTTTGTATGTATTGAGTCCTTGTCGCATGACCTGATATGTGATAGGTCAGGTCGCACGAACTGGAGTTGCCCAGTTCGTGCGATGTGGATGTGTAACCTCGTGCGATCTGGACAGCCTATAAATAGGCAAGTTGTGTTTTTCATTTGTGACATTCCAGAGAATCTTGCCACGAAGTGCTGTCCAATTCTCTCTGTACCAAAATGTTTTATATCAATGAAGAACATGTTTAAAGTGATTTTCTACTCTTCTACTCCTATTCTAACACTGATTGACGGTTTCTAGTCTGATTCCGCCTTTCTAGAGACTAGATTTGACTCAGATTGACTCGTTTTGGACGATTCCTCGATCCTACAAGTGGTATCAGAGCTCAGGATGAGTCAAATCAGTTGATATCAGTGTTTTGAATGGTTTAGAATCACATTCTTCTACTCTTTCTTGGATTTTTTAGATGAATTCACAGACAAAATGGACTGAATTTTGGATATTATGTGTAAAACATCATTTTAATCAATCATACAAAGTTACAGACCATAAATCGAACTAAAACTGATCTAAAATGTCAAAAATGTCCAAATCGTGTGAAATTGTGTCAGATCGTGTGAAAATTGTGTCCAGATCGCACGAATGGACCAGATCGTGTGAAATTTTCATACTATCTGACCAACTCGCACGAATTGACTGTCCAGATCGTGTGAATCTTTCAGCTCGCACGAACTGATATTTTTTTAACAAAAATTTGTCACTTCGCACGGATTGGAAGTCCAGTTCGTTTGAAACTTCCAGTTCGTTTGAAACATATCAGATCGTTTGAAATTCAATTCATTTGAAGTCCAGGTCGTTTGAAAGTCCAGATCGCTTGAAATTGAAAATTTTCAAAACTTAAAAAATATTTCGAAACATTTTTCAAAGTATAAAATGGACAACCAAGAGTTTTACAATGTTTTTTTCGGAGAAGGAATGACTGTTCAAACTCCCGCGAGTATAGCTCAGAATGTGAATATGGAGAAGGAGCTAGGAACCATGCAAAAACCACCGAAACTACTCAACATTGAAGATTATTCGGGGTGGCAGGATAGATTTCGCATGTGGGTTCAGGCGAATCACCTTGAATGCTGGCTGAAAGTTGAAACAAAATATGTAGTTCCTGTGAATGATGCTGGTATTCCAAAAACACTTACACGTTAACTCCGGCTGAACAAGAAAACTTTAAAGCCGAGAAGAAGATGGTTAGTATATTGCAACAGGTAATTAAGGAAGATATTTTGGTACTGTTACAGCATCAGAATGACGCGCAATCTATTTGGAATGCTCTTAAAAACAAATTTCTTGGAAGTGCTGCAATGATCAAAAGCAAAAAGGCACTACTGAAAAAAGAATTCGACATATTTAATGCTATCAGTGGAGAATCAACAAAAGAATTGATTGAGAGGTACTGTCACTTGGTAGTTGAGATGAAGCATTTGAATATAGATAAAACAGACAAAGAGTTGGTTGATAAGTTGGCTGACGCACTACCACAAGAAGTGTGGGGTACGTTCTTATTAGTTTTAAAGAACAACTTGGAATACGTGGGTTTCAATTTAAGTACGTTTATTGAGAGAATTGAAGCTCAGGAGCTTGAAATGAGGAAGATGAGTAAAATGAAATCTGCAAACGTACAGTAAGATGTTCAGCTTTATTACAAAGGAAGCTCATCTGCCACATCTGCTTCGAGTCCAAAGATTCAAACGGCATTCAGTGCAGATTCTTCATCAGGAGTATCCCAAAGCATGCCTAACAACAACAATTCTAAAGTTTTGGATGATGATTCGATCATTGTGGTTTACACGATGACCGGAACTGACAAACTATATACTGATTTTGAGTACCCGATTCAGAATGCGAACCTGGAAAATGTTGAAAAAGTTTTTAAACTCGTGGAAATTGATATTTCAGAAGTTAACAACAATTCGTTTCTTTCAAAACCCGAAAAAATCTTTTGTTAAACAACAACCGACAAACAACCCGGGAAAGAAAAATGAATGGGTGGGTAACAATGGTAACAAGAGACATGGTAATAATTTCAAAAAGAAAGGTGTTGGTTTTGAGAAGAAAATGGCTAAGAAAGAAGTTAAGCCAAAAGAAAAATTGAGTGATGTATTTGTGGCTGGAAAGAATACAGAAGTCGAAAAGGATTATATCTTTAGTAAGCAAGCAATTGACGATCTTATTGCAGCCAAATAGATAAAAGATGAGACCAACAGATCCACTTTTGTTGAATATGACAAAAGAATCTGTTATCGATGCAATGAAATTGGTCACATGGCCAAACAATGTGTCAAAAAATATAATAAAACCAGTTTTCCATAAAACAAAACCAAAAATTTCAAAGGATGTTAAGGGAAAATCACCTATGGTATCCCCCGTGCGTATTCTTAAACGCGGTGAATCATTGAAGTCAGAGGATAAACCAAAATCAACTTTTGAAACTGGTGAATCTTCAAAATCACAAAAGACTTCAAAGGTTTATTCTAAAACAAAGAATTCCCAAAGTCAATCATGGGTGGAGAAACCTAAACGTTCTTTTGAAGAAAATAAAATGGAAGAGGTTTTAAAGTCTGAACCAAAAATCTTTACAACCAACAATGAGAAAATTGAGTTCGAGTTAGATAAGTTGATTGAAGAATTCCCACCTATCAAGAAAGGAGCTCTAAAATCAAAACCAGAACCTGATGTTCCAAACATTGTTTTTAACATCCCAAAACTTGACAAAGTAGCTCATGATATTGTCTTTGGTAGTATACCAAATGTTGAAAAATCTTAGGTATCATTGTTTAAGTAAATGTCTTTTGATGTGTGTAGGGGCTTCTAAGGTCTATCATTTCTAAATGGATAATGGATAGCGGCGCCCCACGGCACATGACAGGGATATTAGCACTGCTAACGATGTCAAATCAATCAATGGAGGTTACGTCAGGTTTGCTGGAACTCAAGGTGGAAGAATTTTTGGAGAAGGAATACTTACTAACGGGGTCGTCTCATTCGAAAAAGTAAATTACATTGCCGAGTTAGAAAACAATCTGTTAAGCATTTCTCAGATATGTGATAAGTCATTCACGGTTCATTTTACAAAAGATGAATGTCTGATTCTTAAACCGGGGTTTAAGATACCTGAAGAAATGGTGTTGATGCGCGCTCCTCGTGAAAACGATCTCTATATACTAGACATGAGCGTTGCAACAACGACAGATAAAAAGGCACAATGTTTTGTGAGTAAGACGAAGGCGACTGAAAAAGAATCCATCATGTGGCATCGTAAAATGGGGCATATTCATTTGCGAAAGATGAACTTTTTAGTTCATAACGATCTTGTAGAAGGTGTCAATTTGAAAAGCTTCCATCTTAACGATGATTGTATTGAATGCAAGAGTGTAACACCCCAAAAACGGGTTTGGCAATCAAACCATGATTAATATTAATGAATGGGTAAAAATACCAAAAGTGGTAAAAATTAACCCGGTAAATATTAGGATTTAAATAAATAAGCCTAATATTAATTAAAAGGGAAAATAAATACTTTGAGGAAAACAAAGTTTATAAAAGGCCCGAACTAACGGGAC
Organism: Helianthus tuberosus; assembly: GCA_030545235.1. Lineage (NCBI taxonomy): Eukaryota > Viridiplantae > Streptophyta > Magnoliopsida > Asterales > Asteraceae > Helianthus > Helianthus tuberosus. Next base: position 165,265,044 of record CM060423.1, on the reverse strand, counting down.
CTAAAGTAAAACGGGTTATAACTTCCCGAACCCACAAAGTTAACTAGGAATAATTAACCTAGTTAGTTAATTTTTATAAAACAATAAAGAAATGAAGAACTTGAACTAATAACCTTTTTATAACCTTTGCATATTAGAGGAACTAAAAGGGTTAAAATTGGAAAAGGGGGGTTTTCAATTAAAAAGAAAAATAAACAACAAACTAAAACCAAAAACATACACTCTGTGTGTTTTGGTCGACATATGCAGAGCCAAGGGGTTCCCTTCCAAGAACCCTAACTCACAAAAATTAGCAAAATCCAAGGAGAAGAATGGATCAAAAATCGAAAGCAAGCTGAATTTAGTGATCACTCGAGTTAGGGGATCACAAGGTATGTTTAATTTTCATGTTTGGTGAAGTTATGATTTCATGTTGAACACTCATAGATGAAATTCTAGAATGGGTGTTAGTTAGTATGGCCAAATTTTGTTGAATACATGCATAGAAACAAAACCCTAGATGGGAACTTGATGGAATTAGTGTCAAAAACTAGAGATTTGATGATTACCCAAATATGTACTAAGTGGGTTTCTATATCATTATGATGAACATGTGATTATGTATGTTAAATTGTCATAAAAATTGATGTTATGATGAAAGCCTTGATATTGTGCATGAATACTAGGCATAAGAGCTTGATTATTGTGAATAAAACTTGGTTAAAAGTTAATTAGGAGCTAAATTGATGAAAGTATGAAAATCATGCCCACAAGGTGTTTGTTAGAATGTCTAAACGAACACCAATATGTTGAACTTTTGAAAGAAACGTGTGATTGAATAATATGGAAAATTACGCGTAAAATAAAGTGAAATGAGTTCTAAACACATTGTTGGTTGAACTCTATAGGCAAGGTAATTGAATCTTCAAGCGGACAAGCCGGAGCTAACGCGCGCTTGAAGGATAAAGCTTTGAAAGGTACGTGATTTGTCGTCTCGTTACACTTATGTAGATAAACCTAGTCGTAGATATGTTTAATATTGATATAGCGAAAATGATTGCGTTTGGTATGTCAATGAAGTGATGTAACTCACTCAACAACCAAACGGGTCAAAATAGTTAAATAAATATGTTTGTTGATGATATTGTTTAAAATAGCCGTGTTGGAATGTCAATGAAGTGATGTAACTCACTCGACAAACCAAACGGGTCAAATAATGGTCGAAATGGTAGTGTTCTAAGTGACTTAAACGTCACTCGTTAAATTGGGTTATAAAAGCGTAAACCATGGAATGGAAGTGATACGCTAAGGTTGACAAGCCCGGAAATGGGTAACTATGGTTGGAAACCAATGTTGATGAATTAGGCAAATACGTAACTACGGTTTCGTTACGTTATATTTGTTTATGTATTTTACTAGTAGTCTTTGAATTTAGCATAATATATATGAAATTGGGTATTTAGTTGAAGTGACGAAGTCACTAAATAACCAAATGGGTCAAATATTGGTTAAGATAGGTTTGGTGTGTCGCAAAGTGGTGGTTTCCATTAGACAACCAAACGGATCAAATAATTGATAAATTTGTAGTGCTTGAAGTGAATTTGATAGTCATTCATAGATGGTGAATTACGGAAATGAAGTCCGTTGAACGGACGTGCCAAAAGCTTAGTTTCTCTTAGTAAGAACCCATGATATAGGTCAAAAGACATGAAACATGGTTGTTGATTTAGTAACAATGTTCGTAAGTGAAATCGTTCTTAACAAACACAACATATAGCGTGCATAAAATATTGAGAATAGTGGTGAAACGCTAATGTTGTCTAGCGCGGTGAAATGGGTAATTGTGTTTAGAAATCAATAAGACAGAATAATATAAGGTTTGATATATAACCAAATGGATCAAATAAATAAAAAGGGAGATTTCTAGGCGATCAGCCTATAAATGAGATTTTATGCAAATAATGATAATAAACGGGTTCGTATTTAAATTACGGACTCGTAGGAAAAAGAATCACGAAAAACGGACTTGTGAAACAAAAGTTATAACAGTTTTAAGTTTTACTTTCGGAAAAATTGGTGCTAGGAAAAATGCAGGTCCAGAACCTGCACCTACTGGAAAATTGTCTCCCCCGCGGCACGCGACAGGGAGCAATGGACCCGGCGCGACACGCGGGGCCGCTCACGGCCCGCGAACGATATGGTGAAGTCTCTCGCGTGGCGCGAGAGACACAGTTCCGAAAATTTTTATTTTCTTTTCATTTGTTTGATGTTAGAACTTGATTATACATGCTTAAATATTGTCAAAACTAACATTTGAGTCAGTTTTGATGTTAGGTGTTGATGATGATATTTCGGATGCCGATAAAGCACATAGCAGAAACCGAACACCATAATTTTGAAGCTTCCACGTGTTACAAGTTGGTAATCAGAGCTCAAGGTTGTTAACAAAGTGTGTTCGGTTCGAAGTTTGATCAAACATCTGGTAAGAATTTGTCATTTAGTATATTATATTTGAATATTAGAAAAAGGAAATTGATTTGATGTGCACGGGAAGAGCGTGTTAACACACACAAACCCGGAAAGTGCACTAAACATGAATGGTTTAAGCAAGTGGTAAACTTGGCTAAACCAAAGCGAATGATGCACATGTTATAAAATTAAATGTTTAATAGTGACATAAACATTACAGATTCGAGATGTCTAGTGTTGATAAAAGATGATTAGGTAGTATAAATCCTAACAATAGATTGATTATAAAATAAGTACTTATGAAATAAGTATATTTGAATGCCTCGTATAATAATACGGGCAACATTGAATAGCAAGATTAATAATAAAAATGTTCGAATGGTATGATGACCGCATCTGAAGATGACGGGAGATACATAATCTAAATGGAGGAAGGTTCGGAAGCATGACAAAGAACATGCTAGGAAAGAACATAAATCAAGTGATGACTTGAGATAGCGGAGTACATCAGGGCGAGTATCAATCAGGTACACGTTATAAATTACGATAAGACAAGTAAAATGCAATAATTCACATATTGAACGATAGTTGCATATGGGCATATATCATTAGTGAAATGAATGAATTATGTCAAAAGAAATATATATATATATATATTTATATATATATATATATATATATATATATATAATGGCGAGTATGTGAAACCGAGGTAAAAGTAATCTCGATAAATATTGCAATGGGAAGGGGTGCGTGTACACTCGAACCCGGGAATGCAATAAAAGATAAGTGTCATAATGGGAAGGAGTGTGCGTACACTCGAACCCGGGAACTTAATGAAGTGAATAAATGTTGTGTTGGGAAGGAGTGTAATTACACTCGAACCCGGAATTTGCAATAGTAGTAAATGGCGAAGACAAGGTTATAGACTTGGCCAAACCAAATAAAAACATGTAGAAACATCCTTTATATTGATAAATGATGTGAGAAAATTCCATACAACGACATGGAATAATAAAATGAAATGAATTGATTCTGTTATTGTTACAATGGAATGATGTCAACCATAGTTGGCGACGATACGGTATCTCTCATAACTGAGGAGATGCACGAAAGGATCTATGGGAAAATAGGAAAGGCTACTGAAGCTGTTTAACCCGGAATAATGGAAAGGCTATAAGTCACCATGATGACGGCAAAGAAAGAAAAGATTAACGAGTTGAGAGAAAGCCCCTTGGGGTGAGTATTGCAGGTACACGTATTAATATTTCATTAAGATAACGTTGGGCAACAATTAGACAATGGATTAAGGCTAAGAATGAGAAATTAAGACTTGGGCATAAAAATATCCTCAAGGAAAACTAAATGAATGATACGTATTATTCGCCACTGCGAATAAGAAAGTATCGTTAAATGTGGATTTAGAAAGTTGGGTATGGGTAACCATCCAAGTAACACGATATTAATTAAATCCTTATGAGGAAGAACAATGATCACATTGATGGGTGTGATTGTATAAAAGAGTAGTAAAATTAACATTTTAAAAGTGATGGAACGAAAACGGGTAAACCCCAAAAGTCATATAACAATAGTGGTGGTTTTACCGAATAAGGCTTAAGAAATGGACCTTCGTGACGCTAATAAAAGAGACAGACCTAAGGGTCGCTAATAAAAAAGAAAGTTGGGTGTTCAAACAAAATAAGTAAAATGTTTGATATTAAAGGAAGACGCAAACCCGGGTAACGGGCTGTAAAGAAATATAAGTATGAACCGGATAATGGTAAGCGAAGAACAAACCGACGTGTAAGTGACAAAAGAAGTCATAGAGTCGGAAGGATAATTCGAAAGAAAGCAAATGTAGCCTTAGACTGCGGTCAATGTCAAATGAAATGCAAAAGCAAAAATAAATAAATAAATAAATGATCTTAAACATAAAAGGGGTACCTTGGCGCCATATATATATATATATATATATACAGTTGAATAAAGATTGGAATAAAAGATGATCTACGGGATCATCATAACCTACGGGGTCATAAGTAGTGTTAAGGTCTAACGGGATCGAAAAGACTTTTGGGTCACAAATAGAAAGGAACGAACTGTAGGGGTTCCACCTTAAAAAGGTGGAAATCTAAGGAAAAAGCCTGCGAGGCTAAGTGAGAGAGCCTACAGATCAATAAGGTAAAGCGAGGAAACTGGTTGTAACTCCCCGTGTAAAATAATAATGGGAGGTAAGGTTAGTATAAAAGCGATGGGTATTGCTAAGTTAACCGAATGGGTTAAAATGAAGAGATCATGAAATGTCTGGTTTACAAAAAAATGAAGTATTTCACTAAAACACTAAAAGAATCGGTGCTAGACGATACATACGAAAAGAAGATTTTCGATAACGAAAAGTTTATATAAACTTAAACATGACGTGATGCGATCAGGGTTAAGAAAAGTAATATGGAATATAACCACGTTATAGCGTGAACTAAGAAATGGGGACGATAAAAGTTTGTAAGCCTCGAGAAAGCAAAGTGGATATACCTGAGCGATGGGATATAAGGTAACCGATGACTAATAAGTCTAATTGCCAAGATAAGTAATAAATAAAGATAACGGATACAAGCTGAAAGTAACGGCCCACGAGGCCTTACGCATGAAAGACGTACGCGTCAATATAAATAAAAACTTTTAACCAAAAAGAATGAATGCTTTAAAGATGAAACCAAGTTCGTTTGGTTTAAACCAATGAACTACACAAATAAGGTTTCGAGGACGAAAACTCTTTAAGGGGGTAGACTTCTAACACCCCAAAAACGGGTTTGGCAATCAAACCATGATTAATATTAATAAATGGGTAAAAATACCAAAAGTGGTAAAAATTAACCCGGTAAATATTAGGATTTAAATAAATAAGCCTAATATTAATTAAAAAGGAAAATAAATACTTTGAGGAAAACAAAGTTTATAAAAGGCCCGAACTAACGGGACCTAAAGTAAAACGGGTTATAACTTCTCGAACCCACAAAGTTAACTAGGAATAATTAACCTAGTTAGTTAATTTTTATAAAACAATAAAGAAATGAAGAACTTGAACTAATAACCTTTTTATAACCTTTGCATATTAGAGGGACTAAAAGGGTTAAAATTGGAAAAGGGGGGTTTTCAATTAAAAAGAAAAATAAACAACAAACTAAAACCAAAAACATACACTCTGTGTGTTTTGGTCGACATATGCAGAGCCAAGGGGTTCCCTTCCAAGAACCCTAACTCACAAAAATTAGCAAAATCCAAGGAGAAGAATGGATCAAAAATCGAAAGCAAGCTGAATTTAGTGATCACTCGAGTTAGGGGATCACAAGGTATGTTTAATTTTCATGTTTGGTGAAGTTATGATTTCATGTTGAACACTCATAGATGAAATTCTAGAATGGGTGTTAGTTAGTATGGCCAAATTTTGTTGAATACATGCATAGAAACAAAACCCTAGATGGGAACTTGATGGAATTAGTGTCAAAAACTAGAGATTTGATGATTACCCAAATATGTACTAAGTGGGTTTCTATATCATTATGATGAACATGTGATTATGTATGTTAAATTGTCATAAAAATTGATGTTATGATGAAAGCCTTGATATTGTGCATGAATACTAGGCATAAGAGCTTGATTATTGTGAATAAAACTTGGTTAAAAGTTAATTAGGAGCTAAATTGATGAAAGTATGAAAATCATGCCCACAAGGTGTTTGTTAGAATGTCTAAACGAACACCAATATGTTGAACTTTTGAAAGAAACGTGTGATTGAATAATATGGAAAATTACGCGTAAAATAAAGTGAAATGAGTTCTAAACACATTGTTGGTTGAACTCTATAGGCAAGGTAATTGAATCTTCAAGCGGACAAGCCGGAGCTGACGCGCGCTTGAAGGATAAAGCTTTGAAAGGTACGTGATTTGTCGTCTCGTTACACTTATGTAGATAAACCTAGTCGTAGATATGTTTAATATTGATATAGCGAAAATGATTGCGTTTGGTATGTCAATGAAGTGATGTAACTCACTCGACAACCAAACGGGTCAAAATAGTTAAATAAATATGTTTGTTGATGATATTGTTTAAAATAGCCGTGTTGGAATGTCAATGAAGTGATGTAACTCACTCGACAAACCAAATGGGTCAAATAATGGTCGAAATGGTAGTGTTCTAAGTGACTTAAACGTCACTCGTTAAATTGGGTTATAAAAGCGTAAACCATGGAATGGAAGTGATACGCTAAGGTTGACAAGCCCGGAAATGGGTAACTATGGTTGGAAACCAATGTTGATGAATTAGGCAAGTACGTAACTATGGTTTCGTTACGTTATATTTGTTTATGTATTTTACTAGTAGTCTTTGAATTTAGCATAATATATATGAAATTGGGTATTTAGTTGAAGTGACGAAGTCACTAAATAACCAAATGGGTCAAATATTGGTTAAGATAGGTTTGGTGTGTCGCAAAGTGGTGGTTTCCATTAGACAACCAAACGGATCAAATAATTGATAAATTTGTAGTGCTTGAAGTGAATTTGATAGTCATTCATAGATGGTGAATTACGGAAATGAAGTCCGTTGAACGGACGCGCCAAAAGCTTAGTTTCTCTTAGTAAGAACCCATGATATGGGTCAAAAGACATGAAACATGGTTGTTGATTTAGTAACAATGTTCGTAAGTGAAATCGTTCTTAACAAACACAACATATCGCGTGCATAAAATATTGAGAATAGTGGTGAAACGCTAATGTTGTCTAGCGCGGTGAAATGGGTAATTGTGTTTTGAAATCAATAAGACGGAATAATATAAGGTTTGATATATAACCAAATGGGTCAAATAAATAAAAAGGGAGATTTCTAGGCGATCAGCCTATAAATGAGATTTTATGCAAATAATGATAATAAACGGGTTCGTATTTAAATTACGGACTCGTAGGAAAAAGAATCACGAAAAACGGACTTGTGAAACAAAAGTTATAACAGTTTTAAGTTTTACTTTCGGAAAAATTGGTGCTAGGCAAAATGCAGGTCCAGAACCTGCACCTACTGGAAAATTGTCTCCCCCACGGCACGCGACAGGGAGCAATGGACCCGGCGCGACACGCGGGGCCGCTCGCGACCCGCGAACGACATGGTGAAGTCTCTCGCGTGGCGCGAGAGACACAGTTCCGAAAATTTTTATTTTCTTTTCATTTGTTTGATGTTAGAACTTGATTATACATGCTTAAATATTGTCAAAACTAACATTTGAGTCAGTTTTGATGTTAGGTGTTGATGATGATATTTCGGATGCCGATCAAGCACATAGCAGAAACCGAACACCATAATTTTGAAGCTTCCACGTGTTACAAAGAGAGGGAAGCAGACGAAGAAATCGCACCCGAAAAAGCTTTTGAACTCCATCAGATTACAGCTCGAAAGACTCCATATGGATCTTTTCGGACCGATAAATGTGAAAAGCATTAGTGGAGATCTATATTGTTTAGTTGTCACTGACGACTTTACAAGATTTTCCTGGGTGTTGTTTCTAGAGAAAAAGGATGAAACGTTTGATTCTTTGATGAAGCTATTCAGAAAGATGGAGAATGTTTACAAACTACCGATTAGACGTATTCGAAGCGACAATGGCACGGAATTCAAGAACAATCGTATGCTCGAATTTTGCAACGATAAAGGAATTCTTCATGAATTCAGCGCGCCGTATACTCCTCAACAAAACAATGTTGCAGAACGGAAAAATCATACGTTGATCGAAACGGCTCGTACCAAGTTAGCAGATTCGAAATTACCGGTATATTTTTGGAGTGAAGCGGTTGCTACGGCATGTTACACACTCAATAGGGTTCTTACAATGAAGAAGTACAAGAAAACTTGTTTTGAATTACTTCATCTTTACAAACCGAATCTGAAATACTTAGAACCATTTGGATCACCATGCATTTTCATTGATCCAGACGGTAAATTTGGTGCGAAAGCTAATGAAGGTTTTTATGTAGGTTACACTAGTCCGTTGAAGAGAGTTTTTGTTCCGAGTTTGGGGAAGATCATACAAGTTCACCACTTTTACTGTCAAAAGTTTACTGCTCCGAATCAACTTCCCGGAAACAGGTTCCTATTTGATTACAATAATCTCTGGGAGTCATTCCATCTACCGACAGAGCCGAATGAGGAGGAACTGGCATTCTTATACCAACAACAGCAGTCTCTTTCACAAGAACAAGTGCCGAGACCGTTGGTAGTTTCTTCGCCCACCGTGGATTCAAATGATCATGAGACTGGTCCGAGTGGAACTGCACATGTACCCCCAGAAGAAACAGCTCCAATATTTGATCAATCTGACGACTCAGAATCGGAAACCGATCCAATTTATGACGAGGAACCAAATATTGAGAATTCAAATGCTGTTGATCTAACGGGTGATAAGAATATAACAAATTTGCAATCGGAAGTGAGCGTACCGGATACAGTAATGCCAAGAATGTTGTCTTACCATCCGTCAGAGCAAATCATTGGTGACCTTCAAAGCGGCATGAAAACCCGTGAGCAAATAAACAAAGGCCTTACATGTTTTTACTCATCTGTAGCGCCTTTACAAGAAGAGTTCTCATTAAAATGTTTTATCTCGCAGGTAGAGCCAAAACCATACAAAGAAGCATTGACCGAAGAGAGTTGGCTAAATGCAATGCAAGAAGAGTTACAACAATTTGAAAATCTTGGAGTGTGGAGGTTGGTTGATCTCCCGGCAGATCAGAAGTTGATCAAGACCAAGTGGGTCTTCAAATGTAAGCGAGATGATAGAGGGGTTATAGTAAGGAACAAAGCATGTTTGGTAGTCAAAGGATTTAGTCAGCGAGAAGGGATTGACTTTAATGAAGTGTATGCTCCCGTTGCTCGACTTGAGGCAATTAGAATATTCTTAGCGTTCGCGTCATGGAAGGGATTCAAGGTCTACCAACTGGATGTCAAATCTGCATTCCTTTACGGAAAGATCAAAGAAGAAGTGTACGTCGGACAACCACCGGGGTTTACCGATCCTGTACATAAAGACAAGGTGTATCTACTCGACAAGGCGTTATATGGATTACACCAGGCCCCGAGAGCCTGGTACGAGACGCTTTCCCAGCATCTGCTGAGCAACGGGTTCACCAGAGGGACTGTCGATAGTACCCTGTTCACTAAAGAGGTTGCAGGACATCTACTCATCATGCAGATATACGTGGATGATATAATCTTCGGTTCAACGAACAAAGAGTTGTGTAAAGAGTTTGAGAAGGTCATGAAAAAGAAGTTTGAAATGAGTTCAATGGGGGAGATAAAGTTCTTCCTAGGGCTTCAAGTTGAACAACTGCCCGATGGAATCTTCATGCACCAGACCAAATATGTGAATGATGTGTTGGACAAATTCAATATGTCCGATTCATCTCCCACATCAACCCCCTGGCTACGAATCATGGCATATGTCCGGATGAAAGTGGTGAGAAAGTGGATGAAATGCAATATCGATCAATCATAGGATCGTTAATGTATCTAACAGCATCACGACCGGACATCATGTATCCAACTTGCCTCTACGCCCGGTACCAGTCTAGTCCCAGAGTATCACACATTGTGATAGTGAAGGGAATCTTACGGTATCTCAAAGGTTACCCAAGAACCGGCTTGTGGTATCCTCGATCCGGTGACTTTTCTCTAACTGGATATGCTGACTCTGACTTAGGGTGTTGTAAGTTAAACGCTAAGTCCACAACTGCTGGTTGTCAGTTCTTCGGAACTCGGCTAATCACCTGGCAGTGTAAGAAACAAACTACAGTCGCTCTCTCGACCTGTGAGGCTGAATACGTTTCGGCTTCCAGCTGTTGCTCCCAGATTCTCTGGATTCAACAGCAAATGAGGGACTATGGTTTGCAATTCTTAGACACACCAATTTTTGTGGACAATGAGGCAGCCATTAATATCACTAAAAATCCGGTGCGACACTCTAAAACAAAACATATTGAGATTCGACATCATTTTATTCGTGATTGCTATGAGAAAAAATTGATTCGAATTGATTATATTCACACCGATGATCAGAGAGCTGATTTTTACACAAAACCCTTTGATAAAACAAGATTTAATTATCTTTTAAAATTGAATGGGTTAAAGAATTTATTTTCTGGGAGGGTGGTAGAGTGTGTGGCCGAGGAGGACGGCGATCAGAAGTGATCTGCGTCTTGTTGTCATGTTTTCTGTACAGTTTTCTTTACTGCTTTTGATAAAACCAAAAACACAAAAATATGTTTTTGATTTTAGGGGGAGAAAGTTTATAGAAAATACAAAAACATGATAAAATTTCATAAATACAAAAACATTGAAAAAGACTAAATGATTTTTGTTGTGAAAAAGAGGAAATGATAGTACATTAGTGGACTATCACAACATGCTAAAGAAATGGAAAGTCAAAATGATTTTAAACAAGTCTCACTGATGATGTGCCAGTAGACTTCACACGAATAGTAGATTGAATTTGAGATATAAACCTAAATATCAATACTTGCTTATCTCGTGGGGAACATCTCTCGGATATATGGGTAACCCCCGAAATCTTGTTTGAGAGATTGCCTGATTCTGAGATACTAGGTCTTTATACTGTTTGATATCTGGGGTATTATACCTGGTCTTCTGATATTGCGGAAGCAATGGCCTAGACCTAGTATAATACTTTATCCGCTTTGAAAGCTCACCCTCTGCATAAAAATTGATAAAATATTGAAAGATACTAATCAATTGCAGTTGAAGAAAAGGGAACACACCTAAAGTCGAGCCTTCATCTCTTTGACTGAACGGTAGTTCATACCTGAGCTCTCAAGGTCTCGCACTAACCCAGATACAGATATCAGATTGGTATACTCACCTGTAAGACTGAATCTAGGGAATTTCGATACAGGAGTATATTCTGAAGTGGGACACGCGAATAAGTTTAAGTCTTTAAAACACTAATCCGTATCTCGAATCAATTGAAACTTGTGGAGAAGTTTAAGTAGACAACAATACTGACAATCAGAAGTGAATTTGTTTAAGATTTAAAGTTAAATCTAGATCAACGGTGTTAGTGATATGTTTCAAAAATTGATATGATCCTCTTACACAAACTCACAGAAAGAAGTCTGTAAATATGTTTGTACAGTTTCCTATTTCTTAAAATCTAAAAAATTTCATGTTTGTTTAGCAATATGTTGAAAAATCCAAAAAGATTTGATACTTCATCTTATTTTCAACAACAGACATTGGGGATCTGATGATCAAAGTCTCACAGTGCTAAAGAAGTTGGATCATTTGGATTGGATAAGAAAAAGTTTGAGAAAAGTGTTGGTAATTGCTCAAAATGTTTCAGTGAGATCATAATTTGGTCAGCCAAGGTCATTAACTTGGACTTGGCAGGCTAAACAGTTGAACAGGGTCATTAACTTGGACTTGGTTAACTGAGTGTGTTGGTAAAAAGTCAAATAATTAAAAGTTAAAAATTTGAAAAATTTGATAACATGAAAAAAATACCAACTCGTGCGAATTGGCCAAACCATTTCAAACATGGCCAGACCGCACGAACTCGTCAAAACCTTTCATCATTCAACTCGTGCGAACTGGCTCCCTCTATATAAAGGGGAGACCAGATTGCATCAAACCATTTTCAGAACCCACTCCGCACCACAGTCACCCTCTTCGAGCGATCTGAAATATCTGAGTGATTTCTTTGATTTTCAAGCCGTAATCTTGTGTTTCTATGTTTGGAATCATCATATAAGTTGGTTTACACAACTTACAACATGGGAAAGGTAGAGATTGTTGTTTAATTTGAACCAAATAACTTGAAATCGCATGAACTCGGAAGAACAGAACTTTTGAACCTAGATCTAGGGTTATAAAATGGACTAAAATGAATAAAAAACACATCAGTGTACTCGGAATTTGATGTAGAACAGATCTATGGCTTCAATTTCATTATAAAATTATGTTTAAAAACCTGAAAATTTACTGGTCATAAGGGTTGATTCAAACGAAGTGACAATCCACTTCGCACGAGATGGCCAGATCGTTTGATTTTTAGATCGCATGAATTGGCCAAATCATTTGGGACCACATCGTTTGAAGTAGTTGAGTTCGTTTGAATTGACCACATCGTTTGAGTTGATCAGACAGCATGAACAGGCCACATCGCATGAAACCAGTTCGTGTGAATGTTGGTTTGTTTAGAAATTTGTGCAAAATGTTTAACTTGCTTGTTTTTGTTTGTGTTTCAGGCATCGAACGTGGAATTTGAACCATCGCACAATATTTGATGTGTTTACGATGAAACATTATCAAAGATGGTTATGTTTAAAGAGATTTTTCCGTTCATGAAGCGTTTACCAATTCAAAAGGCTTTGACGGATCAGCACAAAGTCTTCAAATCTCATGTTGCTTATTTCTGGAAGAATGCTACTTATGATGAAGTGAATGATGTCATTAATTCAATAGTTAAGATTGATAATGAAGATAAAGAGATCATAATCACAGAACAAGTTATACGTGAAGTGTTAGAGTTTCCAGATGATGATAACTCACCAACAGGGTTTCCAGAAAGAATGGTCAAAGATTGTATGCTGAGAATGGGGTATAACGGTCCGTTGAACAAATCAAACTATTTGAAAGCTTGTTTCATGAAGCCGTATAAATTCTTTATTCACTCAGTGATTCACGCACTAAGTCACAGGAAAGGTGGATACAACGTCATGAAAGATTATCAAATGTGTATGGTTACAACGTTGGTGCTAAACAAGAAGTATAACTTTTCAAGAATCGTTTTTCACTACATGAAAGATAATATTACTTCTGGTAGTAGAAGTTAGGTGTATCCGAGGTTTGTGCAGATGATGCTGGATCATGCCTCTCCAAATCTGGTGAAAGATGAACAAAATGATCTTATGATGTTGCATCACATGGATAATGAAACGTTAATCAGATTATCCAAGTATACAAAGAATTGGCCAGAACCAAAGAAAACAGAGTTTTTCGGATTTATTAAAGATGAAAAGTATGAAGATCCAGATCCAGTAAATCATTTGAAGTGGAGGAATGATGCGGAAATGAAAGAAAAAAGTGCAACTGATGAGTTAACCAAGTTAGTAGAATTCAATGAAACTCGAAACGATTGGTATACGAAGGTTGAAAAAGAAAAGAAAAGAGGTGGTAAGAGAACTCCTACACCGAAAGCTCATGCTGAAGAAGGATCGTCTTCTCAACCACAAAAGAAACGTAGAAAGAAAGCAGTTGAAACAATGCTAGTTGATGAATCAGAAGTTGAAGAAACGGAAGCTGATGCTGAAAAAGATCAAGATCCATTAACTCCTGAAACTGAACGATTGTTGAAAGATATTGATGATACTTTAGAAGCTGAGAAAGAAGCTGGTAAGAAAGTGGTTGATGATAAAGAAAAGAGTCCATCTGGCGCAGAAAGTGATACAGATCCTGAAGTTGATCGTTGGATAAGAGAGAACTATGATCCAAAGGATAGAGAGAAACAAAAGAAGAGAAAGAGGAGTGCGGATGATGATGATGAAACGTATGTTCCACCAGAAGATGTTCAGGTTGTACAAACACCATCTTCTGGAGGTAGAAAGAAATCTACATCAAGAAAACGTGTCCAAACTCCAACAGCACGAAAGTTAAAATTCAATCTGAACTTAAAATCTATTGAAGGTCCTAAACCACCATCACCACCACCAGAACCACAACAATCACCACCATCACAACAACCATCACCACCACAACAACCATCACCACCACAAAATTAACCAAAATCACCACCACCACAACAAACATCACCATAACATTTACAATCACCACAATCATCACCATAACTTCGTATTTCATCACCGATTCATGAACAACCACCGATAACATCACCACACATCCAACAAACACCACCAACCACACAACCACCAGTTCATACTACTCCTGGATCAATTGGATTTGAAAATTTTCCACCGATTCCAGAGCGTACAGTTCTTGAAGGGCTTAGTGATTTTAGCTTTGTAAATGATGAGCTTGTGAAAAAGTTTCAAAATAAAGTGGATGATGTGTTAGTTGAGAAAAAGAAGTTAGAAGAACGTGTCAAGTTTGTTGAATCTGAAAACACATCTTTGTTGAAAAAGATTGAAGCTGATCAAGTCGACATAGATATACTGAAACTTCGAATAGCTGAATTGGAAGAAGAAAAGTCTCGAAGAGATGAGCAGAATGAGTACTTTAAGTTGAAAAAAAAAGATTTGGAAGCCAATAATGCTAAGAAAGAACATGAAGCGTATATGTTAAAGAAAGTGTTGGAAAATTTGATTGGAAAGCCGATTGAACAAAGGTTTGAAGAGATAGAACTTGAGGAAGTTAGAGCAAAACGTGAAGCTGAAATAGAAGCTGGAATGAAAAATAAATGTAAAGGTGTTCTAGTTGAAGATGTTGCTCAAGTGACTGAAAGGGAGATTGTTGTGTCTGAGCCAACAAAAGTTCTAGATCCTTGTCTGATAACTTCAGTATCTGGTGAGATTGACGACGATGATGAAGATGTTGAAGAAGACGAAGATAATAATCTGAAAGATGATGCAGATGAAGTTTATTCTGTTCATAGTGATGATGATGATGATGATGATGATGGAAATGATGATGATGATCAAGGTACTTCGGGTATAAAAGTAACTGAAGCGTCACAAGAAGAGAATATTGATGATTATCTTCAATATGATGCAAACGAAGAACCAGAGAATACAGAAGGAAAGGGGGAGCATGATAATGCTGAAAAGGTTGATGAAAATGTTGATCAGGGTACAAGATTGATTCTACGTCTTGAACATGATGTAGGAGAAGGTGAAATACTGCATACTGACAATAGAGCTGAGATTGTTAAGATGATAGTTATTGAAGACAGTGAGTTTAACTTCGATTTTGAAGAGGAGTTGAACAAGTTTGATATCAATCAGCAGCCGGAATATCAGTACAAGTATGTTGAAGAAGCTGATAAGTATGATAAAGTGGAAGTAGAAGACTGGAGTGATGATGATCAGTCTGCGAACGTTAATGTTGATACTTCTAGTTTTCCAACTCTTGCTGAGTTTTTCAGTCAAGCGAACTAGGATGAATTGAGAAGAAAAGTTGCTGAAAGTGTTAAGAATAAGAGTTTTCAAGAAATGTCAAAAGAAGAACAATGCGAAGAAAAGAAAAAGTGGTTCAAAAAGGATACAGACAGGAAATACAAAAGACCACTGAAGTATTACAAAAGAGATAGAGATGTTTCTCTTGGTGATATCATAAGCTGGGGTTATTTGCCACAAGTCAACGCTTATGCAATCAGAAGAAAGTTTGGCGTTCAATATTTTCAGTACATTCAAGATATAATGTCTCTTCCTTGGTGGGATATTGAAGAGTTGCCCAAAGTGAGAACGTTATCATATCCGGTCAGGGTTCATGATATGCCGACATGGGGCTTGATGAAATTTGAAGCTTTTAAAGAATTTCGTCACTGGAAGCCACATTATCCAAAGAAAGTTAAGAAGACAGATCCGGTTACAGGCATTGAAGAAACAATTCTGCAGATCAAGAAGCCCAGAGTTATAAAGAATATTCCATTGCCCAAGATGGAACAGAATTTTCATGAAGGGTTTGTATGCTGGGTGTATAGTTGCATGACAACCGAAGCAGTGATTCTGTACAAAGTTGGGAATGAAAGCAGATACATTCATCTGTATGATCCGATGTGGATAGTTAACTGCTCTACAAAGGATATTGAATGTATGTTCGTAAACAAGATTGGGTATAAAGCTGAAGATAAAGATCAAGCTCTACAGTTTCAGAAAGTTGCTACAATATATTTTCATAAAGGAATAAATTCTGAAAATATGTGGTTATCAAAGTGGAGAAAGATTGAAAAGGAAGAGTTTCTGAAAGCAAAGAAGGAAAGAGAAGAGCGTGAAGAGAAAGACAGAATTGCTAGATTCACATGTGTACAAAGACTTGCTGAGGAAGAGAAGAGAGCTGCTAAAGAGAAAGAACAGCTCAGGAAAGCGTTATTGAAGAAGCCAAAGCAAAGGGAAGAAGTTTTCAAGTGTTTGTGAAGATTGTTTTGAAGACAGGCTGACTGAAGACTGCGGCAATATCCAAGGGGGAGTTTGTTGATGCATAATCTCTATCGCCTGCGTCATCAGTCAATGTCGTGTCGTTTGTGTTTAAAGTTAAGTTTTGTATATATTGAGTCCAGATCACACGACCTGATATGTGATAGGTCATGTCACACGAACTGGAGTTGCCCAGTTCGTGCGATGTGGATGTGTAACCTCGTGCGATCTGGACAGCCTATAACTAGGCAAGTTGTGTTTCTCATTTGTGACATTCCAGAGAATCTTGCCACGAAGTGCTATCCAATTATCTCTGTACGAAAACGTTTTATATGAATGAAGAACATGTTTAAAGTGATTTTCTACTCTCCTACTCTTATTCTAACACTGATTGACGGTTTCTAGTCTGATTCCGCTTTTCTAGAGACCAGATTTGACTCATATTGACTCGTTTTGGACGATTCCTCGATCCTACACAACCCTTCAATACTTATTTCTAAGTTATTTAAAGGGTATTTAGGGTATGTTTAGCTTATGTCATTCTTCCGGAGTGTACGTCGCGTTAAAATGATTACGTTTTGCAGAACAGTTTACGATTTCACTTCTAGAAAAGGTTTAAGGGTTTGAAATCGAACAAAAACTAAAACGTGCAAATGTCACATGTAATTATACAATCCCGGAAATAAAACATAATGTTTCATTGATTATGAAATTATTCAGAATTGTATAATGATTACAGAAGGCACAGGTGTCACACATCCGAACTACAAGGGTTTATTATGTAAATAATTTATGAGTAAATTGCCACTTTAGTCCATGAGGTTTGACCAAAATTGCCACTTTAGTGCAAATAGTTTTTTCTTGCCATTTTAGTCCAAATAGTTTTGTTTTCTACCATTTTAGTCCCTGACTTTTGTCAGTTTTTGCCATTTTCATCCAACCCACTAACTCCATTGAAAAAAATTAGTTAACTTAGGTGAATTTTGGCCAAACCACATTTTTCTTTCTTTTCTTACAGGTGCGATGGTATGGGGATGATGTTGTGCCAGTTTACAGTGAGGATGATGACAGTGGTTTTTGGTTTTACGATGATGGCGGTGGTGTTGGTTGATGACATGGGTGGCGGAAAAGTGGCTGGTGGTGGTGGAAATGGTGGGTGGTGATGGTGGTGGGGTAGGTGGGTGCCGACGGTGCAGGTAGGTGGTGGCGATGTAGAAGGTTGTGATGGGGTGGGTGGTAGGATGTGGTGGTGGTGGTGGTCGATGAAAATGGCAAAAACATGACAAAATTCAAGGACTAAAATGGCAGAAAACAAAACTAATTGAACTAAAATGGCAAGAAAAAACTATTTGGACTAAAGTGGCAATTTGGTCAAACCTCAGGGACTAAATGGCAATTATAGATAAGTTTATGTTTCATTAGATTAGTTAAACAAAGTACGGGGGAAACCCAAGAAGATCCACATAAATTACTACTTGCTAAAGAAGAAACAAAGAATTACAAGGAAGTATACATTGACAACAAATGGATTTAAGCAATGAAGGCTGAGTTAGACTATTTATATTTGATATTTTGCTGATCCTTTAATTAGGGAACGATATCTCAAATGACTGGTTTATTAGTAAATCAGAAAAATGGTGACTCTTAGGAAAATATAAAAAAAGGTTTTATAATAATTAGTTTTAATTTTATACTATGGGTTTTTCAATGCTATAACTAGATTTAAAATTTAGTATAAGCCTAGTAAAAAAAAACTAAAAATCCATGGTAGAACATCTATTTTACAACTTAACATGAATAGGGGCCTGCATGTATTTTTGTTATAGTTGGATGGTCTGTATGCAATTTTGAACGGTTGATACAATCGAGGAGGAGAATGATCCTCTCTCTCTCGCCTTGCTTGAGCTTTCTAATCAATTGTTACAACAATCATACTTGTTACAATCATGCTCTTCACATACTCTGTTTCCACAACCTCTTTTATATCCGCAAAAACACCCTGCGAACTAATCCAGGGCATCACTCTCTCTCCTATTCGCAAAGAAGTCTATGACGACGGTCATATATTTGACATGACCCATCCCTATCTTCCGGATATGTCGTCATGGGGATCAGACGAGGGTCTTGGAAAACGGCTCACTTGCTAATACTTCACTTTGACAACTATCCTTTGCTAATTTAGATATGACCACAAAGGTCATGTGTTTCATTATATTTTTACTTTATTCTTTTCCTATTTCTAGTGCTTTGGTCCTTGTCTGGACTAAATTCTTTTTAAATTTACAACAAAATTTGTTTACGTTTTAGTATTTTACATTCAAAAGTGAAAGAAATATATATAGTCTTTTTGGGATTTATGGAGTAACTTCGACTATCCACATACACAACCTAACCCAACCCAACTCAACCTAACTTTCTAATAAAAAACTATTTTCTCTCTCTTCTTGATGTATTGCAAAATACATCCATTTATCGTGTAAAGTTTGTACGTATTTCGTATTCGTTTTCTTTAGATTTAGGTAGAATTTCATTACTTTGATCAAGTTCTCATTTTCTAGGTCGATTGGTGCTAAAAGTGTCGAAAAATGAAGAGTTAACGGCTTGGAAAACAAGTTGGAATAGAGTTCGGATTGTTACATTGCTGAAACTGGACTTAAAACGAAAGTTTCTGTGAAAAGTGTGCTGTCGCGCTACGCGACAAGATGAGACAACAGTTGTGGCGCCCCGCAAGGATAAAAAATAATATATTAGCTCATTACGTTGTTGCGCTGCGCGACACCTAAGGGCTTCACCCGTCGCGTGACGCGACGGGGCATCTGGGCGGTTATCCTTTGTTACGATATAGGGATTTCATATAAAGTCATCATAACATTCAAAACCCTACACTTTACGAACCAAGCAAGCTTTGGATGAATTTCAGAGATCTTTTGGAGCGTTTTCGAGTTCGTGGTGCTACCGGTTGAAGATACGAAGTGTGGGAATCATTCCGGTTGCATATTTGCCATTCGGGTGTCTTTACTTTCATCTTTCTTTCATCGTCATGTTTCGTGTTCTCGTAATACTTCGATTTTGATGTTTTTCATGACTTTGATTGGCTAAACTTGTTAACTACCTAGACTTGGATGAATGATTGCTTAAGTTTTGATTATTATTATGGATTTATGAATGCTATATATGGATTATTTATGAATTGTAAACGACTTGTTCTATCGATTAGATGTGTATGCATGCTTGATGTTGTTTGAATATTGATTATGCTTCGCATGAATCTTGGTGACAGTCTTTATCACATAATAGAGTCATGCTATGTTTTAGATTTTGGTGAGTGTCTATATCGCATAATAAATCTTAAATCTTTAGGGTTAAATCGGCCTATAAACCTTAGAAGTAATATTCGGTAATCTTATAAAATTAAGTGTTCTACTAATCGTCAATAGCTGAAAGGTGCGAGGTTATTGCTAGGTCTAAGTCGTTAAACTGAAAGGTATGAGCTTTGTTAGGAGTAAACCTATTGGCTAATGTCTAGCAAGTCTAATTGAGAAAACAAGTCTATCCTTGGTTTAGATCTCGATAGGGAGTGAGCCTCGTAGGATACTTTCAAAAATCCATTAGGTGTCTTGAAAAAGAGTCTAATAACTGGTAATCTAAATAACCTCTAGGGTGTCATAGCTTGCTCTTGAGAAGGGTTAGGAGTCCTTTAGATTTCCCAGAAGATGAGAACTTTATGATCCCGGTTCCATAGTAAACAACTTCCAAATAAAATCATAACTAAAAGCAATCAGGATTCCAGTCTAGGTAGTGCTTCCACCATCTAAGTAAAGTCCGAAGTAATTCGTTTAGTTAATTTAGTTAGTTAATTTAGTTTAATTGAATTCTTAGGATTTTTAGAACCCCCAACCCTAAAAACATAATAATAGTTAAGTGTCGTGTCAGAGTCAGTCTAGATAAAGTCATTAGCGTAATTAATTAGAGTCTCATGAGTTCGATATCCGGACTTACATTAGCTATACTAGAGTCATCGGTACACTTGCCGGTTAATAGTTTAGTATGTCTTAGTGAGTCTATAGTATTACTTAGAGTCTACAATTAGGTTAATTTAGTTACTTTTATTAAACTACTTTTTAGCACATCACTTCCACCTATACAACCCAACCCAACTAAAATTTCACACCCATTAATAACCTAACCTAAACCATTTTTCTATTAAATGAATTTGATATATAGTTTTAGTTTATTCTATAAAAATCTAGCGAACCGATAAAATATGGGCACGTACCAAATATATTTTTTTTAATTTTAAAACAAAGAAAAGTTATTTATTTTAAATAAAAATAAAAGATAAAACGTCAATATTTATTTTATACTAAAAATAAATATTTTTGAATGAATTCTGTTTTTTTAAATATTTATACCGGGATGTTCACAAAAACATTAAGAAATACAATGTATTTTATTATTTTTTTAAGTTTAAGTATTACTAATTATTTGAGTAATTAACTTATTGAGGGAATTAATGATTAAGAAAAAATAATTAAAAGGAAAACTAAAGTACTACACCAATCAAATGTGGGCAAGTATACTGTTGACCGGTTGCAACCTTGCGTTGCCATGGAGACCAGGTTGTGAGCTAAAGATAATAAAATTGATTATTATATTATTGTTTGTTGCCACTTGGAGACCAAATCAAGTGGAAGGTCACCACAGTGGATGGTCTTATGTGGTTGAATGTCCAGATCAAGTTAACAACATTTTATGAAATTAAAAGACTGACCAAATACAGAGATAACTATGCTTTCAGTTTAGTTATTAGAAAGAGTAAATTATTGTTTTGGCCCCTATGGTTTATTTAGTTTAACCCTTTCAGGCTAAAAAAATATTTTAACATATCAGACCCCCCCCCCCCCCGAGGTTGTATTTTATAATGGTTTTGGCCCCTGACACTAACTTTATTACTTTTTTTATAGCTAAGTGTAAGGGTAATTAGGTAACTATACACCTTAGGGGCTGTTTTTGATAATTAAAAAGTTCATTTAATATTTAAGAGATTATTAATGCAGTTACTCAAGTTTTTTTATTAGAGTTAAATGCTATTTTAGTCTATGTGGTTTGTGCCATTTTTTCAGTTTAGTCCCAAGGTTTCATTTTTCGCCCGTGGGTCCAAAAATGTTTCACCGTTGCCATTTTAGTCCACTAGGTTAACTTCATCCATTATTTACGTTAACGAGCAGGGCAATTCGTTTATTTTATATGTAATTCTATTAACTAAAAGGACAATTCGACCATATAAAATGACCGAATTGACCTTCTCGTTAACAAAAGTAATTGATGAAGCTAACCCAGTTGACTAAAATGGCAACAATGAAATCTTTTTGGACCCATAGGTGAAAAATGAAACCTTTGGACTAAACTGACAAAATGGTCCAAACCACAAGGACTAAAATGACATTTTCACGGTTATTATTTAACAAAATATGTTTCATATATACAAATAAATATGTATTTTCATTAAGCGTTTGTTTTTTATAAACGTCGTTTTTAAAATTATTTGTTTTTTAACCCTTTTTTTAAAACCGTCCATCGTTTTTAAAATTATTAATTTTTAAACCGCTTGTTTATTAAATTCGTGTAACACCCCAAAAACGGGTTTATTAATTATATTAAAGTAACTGAAAATAAACGGGTAAAATACCGTAAATGGTAAAAGTAAACCCGGTTAATGCTAGGATTTAAATAAATAAACCTAATATTAAATAAAAAGTGAATAAAAGCTTTTGAGGAAATAAAGCTTATAAAAGGCCCGAGGTAACGTGACCTAAAATATAACGGGTTATAACTTCCCGAACCCATTAAGTTAACTAGGAATAATTAACCTAGTTAGTAGTATGTGATTAAGTGATAAATAGTGAGTTATAGCTTCATGAGATCAAAATAAAATATGAGGGACTTATATTGCCAAGTGGGGAAACTTGTTTTAATTAAAACAAGTAATAAAACACAACACACACACTAAGAGTGTGTGTGTGCGTACGACCAGGAGAGCTCCAAGGAGCCAAAACCCTAACATGATCAAATTCATCAAATTGAAGGTCGAATCTAGCCTCAAATCAATGCATGAACACGAATTCGTGATCACCTAACCATGGGGATCACAAGGTACGTCGAATTTTGTTATTGGTGATACTTTGAAAATTTTGATTAACATTCTTGAACAAAGTTCTAGTATGAATGATGAATGTTATAGTGAAATTGAGATGTCTATGAGTCTAGGAACGAACCGTAGATGTAAACTTGTTGATTTAGCACCATAAGTTAGTGTTTCGGTTAACTAATTAGGTAGGTGCTAAGTGAGTATTATGACAATATGATGAACACTTGAATTAGAGTGCTAAATTGATGAATATTGTTGTTATGATTCAAGTTCTAAATGTAGTTCATGAACACTAGACATAGAGATTTGATTTTTGATGTTAAAGCTTGGTTAAAAGTTAGTAAAGAACTTGACAAAAGAAGTATATGAATCTCGCCCACAAGGTGTTTGTTAAAATGCCTAAACGAATGTTTATGTGTCGAAATCATGAACGAAATGCGTAATTGGCTAATTTGATTAACTAGGGGTGATATGTGAAAATACGGATTCTAATCATGATGTAGATTTTAATTAATTACACATATCATATGAATAAAGGTAGTTAACTTTTGGAAAGTTAAACTAACCGATGACGAAGTCGAATAGTAGTTTCGACATAGAAAATACGTAAGGTCGAATAGTTGTGATAGTAAATGAATAATCTAACCACCTTGTAAACGATGACGATAGTTTGACGCTTAACGAGCTAGGTGGCCGCTTGGGAAAGAAGCGGGTCAAACGGATTGAATACGCGGAGAAAGAGCAAAATCGGATGAAAGGTAAGTTAAGCTTACACCCCTTTTTAGATTACAATACACTTACTTGTGAGTATTGATTTTGAATTATGATTAAATATTTGAGATACTATGTTTCGGCACAATACAATGTAAGTCGGAATAAAGAAAAATGGTAAGAAATGTGACATCTGTACTTGTGTAATCATTGTACAAACTCCGAACAATCCAATATTAATAAAACAATGTGTTTTGATCCCAATGTTTGTTATTTATGTTTGATATTTTGCACATTTTGACTTTTGATCGATTTTGAACTCTATATCGCTTTCTAGAAAGTTATACGCAAACTGATGCGTAAACGTAATCAGTTTAACGCGACAAACACTCCGGAACAGCAAAATAATCTTAACATACCTTAAATAACCTTTACATAACTTAGAAATAAGTTTTAAAGGGTTTGGTATGGCAAAAACAAGTTTGTTCGCTTACAGGGACTATTTGCGTCAAACTGCAAAAGTCTGCCGTTTCGTATGGCAACGTACCTTCTGGAATATGATCATAAGCTAAACATACCATAAATAACCTAAACATAGCTTAGAAATAAGCTTTGAGTGGTTCGGTGTGCGAAAACATGCTTATTTGATCTTACAAGGACTAAAAGCATCAAAAACGGCGTAAGTTTGTATTTACGCGCATATCTTACGTTCTGACCACACCCGGACATCCAAATTTTTTGTAGACACTAAAATATTTTTATTTTAGAGATCGGAATGCAAAAATACCATTCGTCTCTTAATTTGGTTCATTTTCGCGTCCGTTCGAGTTTCGTCGTAAATAACCGAACAACGTGACCGTACGACCAAACGAACCGACATCCGTGATATTTCCGAGCATATTTTGTGTCCCCTATACCTTAAAGTCCTAATAACACCTGAAAAATGGGTTAACGGATGTTAAAAACGTAGAAAACAAGTTCAAATACGTGCAGGGACCATTTCTACCAAACTTTGAAACTTCTGACCTACCCCTCGCGTCGCGCCACAGCCTAGGGGCTGTGCTGTGGCGCCACGCCAGCCCCTGATCTGGGCAGAAAAGTTGTTTTGGCAATACAGCTGAAATCCTTGGTTTTGTTTGGTTGTTTTAAGTACTTAATCATCAAGTTAACACTTCTCCAAGGCTTTAAATCTTCACCAAACACTTGTGTGGACCAGATTATTGCTTGGGCAATACATAACACACATGGCATGATCTTGTTCTTCATCCAAAACTGTAAATAGCCACCCATTCTTTCAAGTTCATTGCTCATTCCCATTTTGGAACTCTAAGTGGAGGATTTCCTGCTAAGGAGCCACCTACCTGAGTTCTAAGATCATCCTTCTAGCCTTTGAACACCAAGTGAGTGTTCTTTCATAGCTTAAGTAGTGATTTTCAGCTTTGTAGAGCTGAAAGTCAAACTGTTTGACCAACAGTTTGACTTTCGGTTTTGGCCATCTATTGGTCAAGTCAAAGTTCAATGGAACTTTGCAACGTGATTGTAATCACGATGGTTATAATCCTTAGCGATTATGCCTACTGATTACCACGTTAACTAGGTGTAGTGACGAGTCAAAGTTTCGGTCAAAATGCGTTTTAGCGTGCATTTTGCAACGAAACTACTTTTAGGTATCAAAACACTTTGTTTTGGTACCAAATCAGTTTTCTAGGTTAGTTAAACATGTTTTGAATGTTTAACTCGTCACTACTAGCTTAGTGCTTGTTTAGGGTCGTAAGTTAAGCGGTCTAAACAACCGCTTAGACTTTCGAACCTGACCCGTTTGGTCGATTATTAGGATCCGACCAAGCATGTTTAGTGATCATAGTTGCATAGGGAATAACCTCTGAGGTTATACCTTATGATCACATAGGATTGGTTAGTCATTCGTTAAGTAGTTTACATGCCCATAGAAAATGACCAAAATGCCCTTTTGAAGCATAAATCCGTATTTTGCATATGTGAACATGTTTTTGACATATGATCTGATTTAGTAACATGTTTAGGCATAATTGGGCATGTAAGACTTGACATAGCACATAGTTAACCATCCGACCATAGTTTTACGCAAACGACACATTATAGTAGCTTATACTACCATAATGGGTCGAAACGGGTCAAAAGCACTTAGGTAGACTTTCAAATCAGAATGTTGGGACTATTGAATCATGCTGTAGGATCGTCGTGCGACCTGAATGAGTCGATCAGAAGAGTTTTGGATCCGAATCAAAGGCAGAATCAATGAAACGGACGCTCAATTCAATTATAATGTCTCTTGTATTGATTTAATAGTCTTAGAGCACCTGGAGACAATTCGGCAGCACTTCGTTACCGAATCAGACAAAGTAATTCCGTATCAAATGACACGGCATGCTCCCTATTTATAGACTTGGTGATTCCGTTTGAAATGGCCAAAGGCACTTTCAAGCGGAATTAACAAATTTAATTTCGTTTGAAATGGTCCTTGGCTGTTTCAAACGAAATTACCATTAAACACACTAAAATCAGTTTCTAGCACCCGAGCACTGGTTTATCCTATCCTATTACATGACTCGATACAAGACGAAGTCCACAGACATAGTGCACTAACAGACTCCCCCTTGGATGTTGACAATGTCTTCAGTGTCGAGTCTTTACATGACACTTCTTCAGTCTTGATCAGTCTTCATGCTCTTTCCAAATTGTTTAACACTGTAAGCATCCATCAATCTTTATCTTCTTTAATCAGCTTCTATCTTGGAATGTTGTACCAGAATCTGTCTCTAGCTCTAACATTAACAGCTTCTTCAGGCTCCCCCTTTCATCAAGCTTCCGTGCTTTTAGGGATCGACACCTTGCTTTCAGGTTACAAGCTCCCCCTTGCTTTAAGCTCGTCTTCAAACTCCCCCTTAGACTCAGCTGTCAGGATCGTAGTCTGGTACAATATCTGCAACACTCATACATTTATAAGTAACAACATTTTGAACATCCAGGATTAAATGACCTGGCTTTCTCAACATATACTAAAATATTTTACAATGAAAGCTCTTTTAGTTTTCCAGGAATCGTAACTTGGCAATTCAATTTCCTCTATCAACAAATTTCATGGATTTGGCAGTTTCAGGATCGGAAACTGGCTCTATTTCATAGATTTTAACAATATAAGCATCCAAATCCCTCACAGTTAATCATCCAAGTCCAAATTAATGACCTTGGAGATATCACAAACTGTTTTTGATTTTTGAATAAAAACTTCAAGTATCAAATTAATGAACTTGTTTTATTTTCAGAAACACAATCAGCATACTTAGATTTTGACACTCAGCAACTCAGACATCGGTTGTCGAAAATAAAGTAGAATCAAAATCTTTTTGTATTTTTCTGAAATATAAAGCAGTAAAGAAATATTTACAAACATATATACAGACAATATTTTTGTTTGAGTTTGCGTTAGATGATCATATCAGTTTTTGACAAGTCACAAGTACCGTTGAGCTTAGTTACACACTAAGAATTAAACAATTCACTTAGATTGTAGATATACTGATCCTCTTAAATTTTCACACAAATTTCAACTGATTCAGGATACGAGTTAGATGTATTAAGAACTTAAACTTATTCATGTGTCCCACCTCTTGAATATACTCCCGTATCCAGATCCCAATATTCAGTCTTACAGGTGAGTATACCTAGATGATATCTGTAAGGGTTAAATTGTGAGGGCCGTGAGAGCTCAGGTCAGAACTTCCGTTCAGTAAAGAGATGACGGCTTCGACTTTTAGGTGTGTTCCCTTTAGAGAATCTTTTCTTCAACAGCACATGATTAGCATTTTTCAATGTTTCATCATTTTTCATGCTGAGGGTGATGCTATGTTTCAAGATAGCAGAAAGTATTATACGGGGACTAGGCCATTGCTTCTGCAAAATCAGAAGTCCCGGGATAATACCCCAGATATCACTAAGCATAAAGACCTAGTATCTCAGAAAGAGGGGTCCTTCAAACGAAATTTCAGGGGTTACCTATATATCCAAGTAGTGTTCCCCACGAAATAAGCAAGTTTGAATTTAAGTTTATATCCCGAAAAAGTTTACTAAATGTATAAAAACCTATCGGCATATCATCAGTGAGACTGTTTAACGCTATATAATCATTACATTTCTTTAGCATACTGTAACTGTCTACTGATGTACTATCATTTCCTCTTTTTACACAAAAACTCATTTTCAATTTTATCATGTTTTTGGCTTTTTCAAATTTTCAAATGTTTTTGTATTTTCTAACAATAATACTCCCCCTAAAATGCAAAATCATTTAAAGAAAATTTGACAAACCGATACTAATAGCTTTGTCTCACCATCCATTTTCTGCTAAGGCGTACCAAATTGCACGAAAAAGCAGTAAATACCCCCATGATTTACAACACATTGATGTTTTACAGTTTGAAAACCGGTTTTCAATCTTGTGAAATTAATCATGTTTGTTCAGCCGTGAGGGTTTCGGCGTATTCAATCAACATATTTTTTATTTTTCAAATTTTTCAATTTTTAGGGTTTTTGAAATATTGTTTATTTATATAGAGAAAACAAACAAACTCCCTGTTTCAACCAAACCAGGGTTCAGCAGCCTCCTCTTCCCGTTGTGCCAGGCTGCTCCGAATATCATTTTCACAATCT
Source organism: Helianthus tuberosus (assembly GCA_030545235.1). Taxonomy (NCBI): domain Eukaryota; kingdom Viridiplantae; phylum Streptophyta; class Magnoliopsida; order Asterales; family Asteraceae; genus Helianthus; species Helianthus tuberosus. Next base: position 165,236,904 of record CM060423.1, on the reverse strand, counting down.
TCAGTTTTCTTGAGCACCTGCACATTCAGACTACTTAATTACTTGAACAATTTAGCCCATGTCTGTTTGACCTTAGGCATTTCAACACAATATGCTTCATTCAACTTCGGAAAATCTTTGTCATTTTGAACAAAAACTTTTTCATCTTTAATTTCAACTTTTTTATCATTTATTAAAGGCACTTGTTTCTTAGCAGACCATGTTTGACCTTTTGGAGTACCTCTTTTGTAAAAATGTGACTCTTTTTGAACATTTTGATTTTGAACACTAGGTGGTTTCCAAAACTGTTGTGATTTTGTAGCAACGACATTTGTTTTCCAACTTTGTGTTGTTCTTAATCTGGGTGTGTGAGAATTCCAGTTCTGTCTTGAATCGAACCTATTTGGGTTTGATTTCCAAGTTTGATTCGAAGCAAACTTGTTTGTGTTATACCTCCAAGTTTGTTTTGAATCAAATCTGGTCGACCTTTGTTTCACATCCTCAGATTTTTGTTTCTCAACATTTTCAGACTTCTTTTTGTCAACATCGACAGGTTTCAGATTTGGACACTTGCGTGCAAGATGTCTTGTTTGATCACATTTGAAACATGTTCGTTTGGACACATCTTTAACCTGTGGTTGTTGCTTTTTCTTTTGAGCATAGAACTCTTCATTAGACTGACGCCTAAATTGGAGTTCTTTCTCTTCTTCAGAACTTGTTCCGTGAACAAAATTCATCTTTGTCTGATAATTTGACGGTTCATTTTTATTTCGATTTTGTTTCTTTTTATAACCCAACCCAGCCTTCATGTTTTTCTTCTTGTAACCAGGTTTGTTACAAAAAATTTTGTGACCTTTTCCAGCAAACTTTGAAATTTCAGATTTCTCAATCTCAACCATTTTGAAAACTTTATCAATCTTTTCTGAAATCACATTCTGAATCGGGAATACAATATCCAAGAATAATTTGTCCGATCCAATCATGGTATAAACCAATCCTTTTGAATCATCATTCCAATTTTTCTTAGATTTTGAGTTTTTCAGATATCCATCATGAAAATTACCTTCATTTTCATCCTGTGATTCAGATTTACCTGTATCAACTGATTCTTCTTTCAACACACTTTCAACGACCTTACATACCACCTCTGAATCACTAGAATCATCAGATTTGGAATAGGTTACGTCAATGTTATCTGGCAATTGATCTACCATGTTGAAAGCTTTTTCGACCTTTTCATCATCATAAAATGCAAACTTTTCTGGTGGTGGAACTTGATGAAACTCTGAGCCAATACCTCTCTTGTTTTGCTCAGAATCTTTTCCATCCGGTTTTATGTTGAAAATTCTTTCAAGCACATATGACGACACGTGATAACTTTTTAACTTGTTGTTATCCTGTTCTAAATCAGCAATCTGACGCTTTAGCTTAACAACATCCTCAATGTAGGAATTTACAACATGTTGCTTTATTTCATACTGTCGCTTAAGCTCATTAGTTGTTTCAGAACAGTAATTCAATCTTGATTGAGCAAATTTCATTTCACTTTTCACTTTTTCATATGACTCTTTTGTAATGTGATATGCCAATTTTATTGAATCATGTTCTTTCTTCATTTCTTGACAAACAATTTCCTTTTGATCACATTCTTCTGTCATTTTCAAAACATTTGCTTTCAAAACTTCATTTTCTTTTTCTAATTTTTTACATTTTTTCAAAAGTTTTTCATCATTATCTTTCAAAATCTTTTCGTTTTCTAACATTTCTTTGTATTTGTTTTTGAAAACTTCTTCTATTTTTGTGAATTCAAGATCTCTTGTTCTGAATTTTTCATCTTTTTCAGTACAAGCACTGCACGTTTCCATGAATTTCTTGCACTGTTCAGCGATTTTGATTTCAGAATCAGAATTTACCTCAGTGATTGGCACATTGGTGTTTGCTGCAACTTCTATTTGATCAGCATCTTTCTGCTTTCCTTCAACACCAATCTCATCACCAGCATTACCAGCAACCTTCAAAATCTCATTCTTCACTTCAGCCAAACTTTCAATTTTCTTCTTAGTTTCTTCAACCTGTAGTTTTTCAGTAACTGCTTCTTTCACAACTTCTTCTTCTACAACAACTTTTTCTTCAATCTTTTCTTTCTCAGCAACCTTCTTCAAATCATCAACCAAATTCTCAATATTCTTCTTCATTCTTTCTTCATCCCTCTTCCTCAAGCACGATGTCATGACATATCTTATGTCTTTTTCATGCCTTTTCGCATATGTTTTATCTTTTTCAACATTTGTGTAATATTCAACTGATCGAGGAATTATGAGAAGAACATCTTCAAAAATTATGTCTTTCTTCGGATTAACAGGTTCACCCATTCTGTTGACATAACACTCTCGTTTTTTATCCCATCTTTTATTGATCACAGCACTTTCATATTCTTCTTACATTTCATCCATCATGTTCCAAGCAATGTTTCTTTCTCTGTAAGTTTTCTCACTCAGAATCTCTTCTCTGGTTTTCTCTTTGACCTCAGCAACAACATTTTCTTCTTTGTTTTCCTCTTTTATTTCAGCAACAAAAACATAATGATTGCTCTTTGATGGGTTTCTGCCATGAGCTGTACTTCGAATATCAACACGATCTTCTTCTAGAAGAATCTGACTCCAATCATATCCTTCATCATCATGGATTACAGCACAAGCTCTTGACTTATCTCTGGGTTTATCTTCATTCATTTTCGGCTCTTCTTTGCTTCGGTGGTAGATTGCCTTTCGGTAATAGTCATCATTGAACGGATGTTCATTTCCACCAACCGCAGAATTATTGCATTCTCTCTTGAAATGGCCTTTTTGCTTACATTTGAAGCAGGTCACCTTTGACTTGTCAAATCCAAGTTTTGTTGATGCACCGCCTAGTGATTGTTTCCCAGTAATCTCCATATATCTCTGAGCTCTGCGGATACAACTTGCCAAACACCAGCGAATGTCAATGAGTTCCATCTCTTCTGGATCAATCTGGTCATAGTCTTCTTTGGTCAATTCGGAATTTCCAATTTTGCCTGCAACTAGACCTTCATACGATTCCAGAACAGATGCAAGAAAACTCATTTGTTGTTTAGCTGCATTGATGCTCATTGTCGGAGAATTCTTCAATTTGAGAGCAATGTTGCACAGTATCTCCTCTTATTCTTCAACACTTGCTTTTGATGAAGACGAATGATAAACTGGATTGTAGCTTGATGAGCTTTTCTGTGGTTCTTTTGTCCTCTCACCACTGAATGCTGTCTTTGGTGATTCTCCAACTTTCACCGAAGGTAAATTACTTTTGTAGTAGAGACTGACATTCTGTTGATGTGAAGAGCTGCTCATCTTGTTTTGTTTCTGCAATTCAAGCTCATGACTTTCTATCTTTTCTATCAAGACATCAAGAGAAATTGTATCATATAAAGCATCATTTTTCAATATGAATACAAACATTTGCCACTGATCAGCTCATGGTAACGCTTCTATGATCTTATCAATTATTTCTTCTCTAGTTTTAACAATTCCAAAACGATCAAGTTCGATTTTTAAATGACCAAATCTCTATATCATTTGTCTAACCGATTCATCTTTTAAACTATCAAACAAATCAAATTCTTTCTTTAATAATGCAATTTTATTTTTCTTGATTTGTTTACCCCCCTCAGTTTTTACTCGTAAAGCTTCCCAGGCAGATTTTGATGACCCATCATGTTGCAATAAAGCAAACATGTCATTTCTGATTGAAGATTGAATTAAAGCAATCATTCTTTGTTCTGCTGAGAATTCTCTTTTGTCATCTGCTGATAATTTTTTGAGCGGGGTTTCTTCTCCTTTATCATTGGTCGGCCTTTTATAACCAAACTCCAAACAGAACCAGCTTTCATGAGCATAAGCTTTTGCCCAGTTGATGAACCGATCTTTCCACCAAGTTTAATCTTCAATGCTTTCCGGAGTTGGAGGTTTTGAATGTGTGCCGTAAAAGTTATCATGTTTAATGTTCTCATTGATCGCTTTTGTAATGGTTTTTGGTGTGACAGTTGACATTTCGGAAGACTCAGATGTAAACGTGTTGTAGAACGTATTGTAGAACTCTTTAGCCATGATGTAAATTTCTTGAATTACCTGGAGACAAAAACAATCAAACAAACACAATCAGTCTAAACAATATCAAACAACTTGTAATAAACTGACACTCGATTGACGTGAAATGATCTTGACGCGGAATTTCCACTTTCAAACGGAATATGATTTTCAAACGGAATAAGATTTCAAACGAAATCACTTTGGTGCGGAATAAGTTGTTCAAACAAAATCACTTGGATGACACTTCAAACGAAATTAGAACTTCAAACGGGATAAGGACATTCAAACGAAATCACTTGTTTCATACGAAATCTTCAAGCGGAATTACACTTTGATGCGGAATTAACTGATTCCGTGTGAACCTTTCAAACGGAATTACCCTTTTCAAGCGGAATTAACACATTATTTCAAACGGAATTACGATTTGAAGCGAAATTAACTCTGATTTCAAACGAAATTAACAGGATGTTTCAAACGGAATTATGATGACATCAGCATATCGGTCCAATTTTTGTCCAATTAATCCAGTAAAAGGTCGAATTATGATCTGAAACTTTCAAGGATTCATTAAAACACTGTTACGCATGTAATATGTGAAGTTCAATCTATTTTGACCATGAAATTTTGTTAATTTTGAAAAAGAAGGTGTAGAAGTCAGAAAACTGATGAAATCAAGCTAAACTCTTCCTCCTGAGCTCTGATACCACTTGTAGGATCGTCGTGCGACCTGAATGAGTCGATCAGAAGAGTTTTGGATCCGAATCAAAGGTGGAATCAATGAAATTGTAAGACCCTAATACGTATTTGACTAAAAGTCGCAGCGGAAATTCGTGTTATAAAATTTCTTTCATTATAAATACCTTAACTTACTTAAAATTTAACCTTAACATAACTCTTTCACATAAATCCATCAATCGACTTATTTACTAAGTAAAAACATAGCTTATGTTTACTACATTATATACATCAACGTTCCCGTACAATCTCACTAGTGACTCGATCCTCGATCTCTATTCCTTGATGGTCCTCATGACTCGTACTACCTGCACTCACCACATAAAATTCATAACATTAGTACGCATTATAAACATACAAGATTTATTCACGTTTACTTTTCGTTCCGTTAACTCTTTACATCCCAGCTTTCCATCTGATCATACACTCCGTGGTGAGACTTTCTCGTTGTACCTGCGTTACACTTCGTTCACAAGGCACGCTATTATTATCATCAATACTCAATTTCAATGAATACATGCATATATACTTTCATACATACTTACATATATGCATCCGTTCGCACATAACTACTTACATACATACGTACCTACATTCATATGTACGTGCCTACATACGTGCATACCTACATACATACATGCATACATGCCTACATACATACCTATTACATGCCTTCACACAACCCTACATACGTGCATACATTCGTACATGCTCACTTGGATATATATATATATATATATATACACATACTACCTACATACACACCTACATATATACATACATTCATATCTTTACGCATGCCTACATACATGCATACGCTCATATATACCTACTTGCATACATACAAACCTTCACACGTATCTACTTTCCCTAAAACAAGGAATAAACTAATCATTCTTAGCTTATACGCGTTTAAAACGGTCCAGACGGGTTCGCAATGCATCAACAGTTAAAATAAACGATTTTCGCGAAACTGACCCCCATCGCGTAGCGCCACGGCCTGGGGCCTTCACCGTCGTGCTATGCCACGGCCTGATTCATCAGACTGTTGCAGCTGGTGCTATATAATTCCCAGCACGACTCGATTTCACGGAAACGAGCATAACTTTCTCTTTTTTGATCCGTTTTACCCGATTCTTTTTCCTACACGGCCGTAATTTAATTCTCCATCACATGGAGTGAAAATCTAATATTTGGACTACCTAACTTTATGACTTTTAAGCCTTCGGCTTATTACCCTTTTACCAAATTTTGACCTGTTCATGCATGTATCAACATAACTTGTTTTTTTTACCATAACTTCTTATGAACCTAATAATTTCAACATTGTCTATCATAAAAGATTATTTTCTCGGATGTCTAGCATCCTCTTAACCCATTTTCGCTCAAGAGCTTATTTTGACCCATTAAGGGTATTTGTGCATTTTAAGGTCTATGACTTACGAAAATCATACTACTCGCTTTCCTACTTGTCTAAAACATTTCACTTAATCAAACAACGTATTTCTAAATAATTTTGAAGACCGTTTGCCCGATATATCCATCGAGGGCGTTTTGGTCAACTTTGTTTCATCCTTTGCAATGAAGGACTCTATCCATTTTTAACCAATTCCTACGACTTAACCATGACTCTAATCACACTTACCTGGCTCGGGTCAAAGCTATGACCCGTTTTAATGCTTATCCGCTTAATTGCTAGTTAATAGCAATGCAAATCCTTTCGCCATTCAACCTGTGAATACATAGTACTTAACAAAACAACCATTAGTCGATATCACCAAATGGTGATATCTTCACCATCGACCGAATTGGTCTTAAAAGACAATTTCATCCTTATCGGGTTGTAATTATTCATTATTCCTCCCTTTTAACTTATTTCTTCATTAACTCATAGTCAAAATTACTGTAATACCCTTTTTACCCTTTTCAACCCTCAAACTTAGTTTCTTGACATGGTCACATGTTCCGACCCGTATCAAACTTGTCGAAACATCATTCTTCATATATTAGCTTATCATGCTCTTAATCTATACGATGAATAGATATTCTACAAAAAGGGTGTAAGCTTTACTTACCTTGCATCCAAATATGCTTCCCATGCGTATATGTTCCGTCTGACCCGCTTCTTTCCCAAGCTTCCACGTAGCTTGTCTAGCGTCAAACTATTATATATCATTCGCAAGATAGTTAGCTTATTTATCATCCATCACACGGATCTTATATCGAAATTATCATTCAAACTTAAAACATGCTAATCTATCAAATCCTAGCCGAAATCCTTTAAACATTTACACACGTATGTGATTTCAAACATCATTAACAATAACATATCATCATTTTTAACCAACTGGGGTGTCCCAGTTGGCCAGTCCCACCTCTACTCTTCATAGAGACCCGGGTTCGAGTCCAGGCAGGGGGTATTCTGCCACCTTCTTCCCAGAGGGAAACGGACTCAGCTCAGGATGGGGTATTCACCGCCAGGCAGCATTGGGACGTTGCTAGCTTGTGGAGTGGGATCACTCCAGCGGCCGGGAGGTCCGTGCAATAACCCCCCCCCCCCCCAAACATATCATCATTTTCATCTTATTATACAAAACCCACTTCATAACTACATTGTTAATCACTTACTAGTGATCTAAACTCAATTATCTCTAATTTCATCTTACCCTGGGTGTGTGTACTACCTTCTAAACATAATGTACAACTAATTCATGCATATTCATCTATCCTCATACATAATTCATCAAATTCCTTCTTCTAATCAACATGAATCATCCATGCATGAACATCAAACATATTAATATCACATTTCTCTCAATTCCTCCATCAAGAATCCGTCATACATATCATAACGCATCAATTTTGAATAAGAATTTGGACATGGGTGATATACCCATGTCACCATCTTCACCAAAACAATTGATTACATTATTGACATCAATTTAGGCTAAATCATACATAATTCATGTTCTACATCGCGATTCTCACACCTATTCATGCTCAATTTCGTACAAATTCGTGAATTACAACATAACCCACTTCGTGCCTAATCACCAATCTAACTTTTAGGACATACCTTGCGATCCCCTTGTGAAGGTGATCATTAATCTATGCTCGGTTATGAGTTTAAGCTTCATCTTGCCTTTCAGTTTGAAGATCTTTGAAGAACTAGGGTTTGAACCCCTTTATCTCCTTCCTAATCATCGACACACACACACACACAATGTTTGTGTGTGGTGTTTTAATTTTAGTTTTATAAATTCATGTTTCCCACTTAACGGTTTTGGTCCCTCTAGTTTCATTTTGGTTATATAAGGGATTAAAACTCATTTATTTATATCAACCGGGTTTTAATTTACCAAACCTGTTTTTGGGGTGTAACAAGTCTACCCCCCTTAAATGAGGTTTCGTCCCCAAAACCTTTCTCATTTCCATTTACACATACATATCTCTGTTTGACTTCATAGTCACATCATAATTATTGTAATCATCCTATCTCATTTCATAGTTATTCATACAATTGACTTCTTCTTAACAAATCTATACTTTCCATGGCATACTTTCACATAACATTCTCATTTCCTTGACCAGTTAGTAACAGGTCATTATACATATTTATTTAAACTAATAATAATGCTTACCTTCATATGATCAGTTTATAACAGATTTAATACTTTCACCTCATCCTTTTAGATTTCATTCTATACATAGATTACATAACATTTAATTACTGTTTCGTTATCGCAACGAAGTAACAAGTTCATAGTCATGCCTTCGTGCTTAACCCCAAAGTTAACATCATTCTTCATTTGCTATAGTTATTTGTACCATACATACCCTTACATTACCTTCAACTCACCTTATTCATTCTACGTTACTATTCCTTCTCATTTCGTGCATTACTTAATTTGCATAAGTATACGTATCATGCAAATTCATCATACGAGAGTTTAACCCATACTCGTATCTTTCACTCAAAACCTTTAAGATTCAGTTCTTAATGACATAGTTTTCATTCTTATGTCAACTATTAGAAATCAAACATTCCATACTATACCATACCCATTCCGTCATTCATTTCGTAGGTTGTTTTCAATTTACCAATTCATACTATCAGACATAAGTTAAACTTTTACTAACCTCATCTCATATCATTAATCCACGATCCATGATCCAGATCGATCCGCATTCTTCCCGAACACTAGCCGTACCAGGCTAGATTTAATTTATCCACATATGGTGTCCCCACTTGTACACATCCTTCCACTAATTCAATTGGTTTCATTGCGTCAAGAGTTCTAACATTATCATCAACAATTTAGCAGTTAGCACACTTCATTCAAACATTAATCCTACTAGGTGTTTACTCATTTATAATTCTCCTACAATTTCTTACGTACACGCTATAACGTGTCACACATTTCATTCCTCTTATTTATCATAGATGCATTGAGGTACACATTCGTACTTCCTTCCATTCATGCTTACTTGCAAGGACATTCATTACATCATTTCAGCATTTTCGTTAAAGCTTACCATTCTCGTTCATACTTAAACCATTGTCCGGGTCGTAGCCCGTCATTCATTATGATTCCTAAGAGTCGATTACTAACACATCTAACACATAACTGGTTCAAAATTTATCTCTTTCGTTTTAAAACTTAGGTTTGCGTGTCCATTAAGATCATTCTTTTGTTCATCTACCTTATACTTACTCATATGACTCGTTTGACACAACCACGGTCAAACTATCGACACATACTGATGTGGACTAATTTAATCCTTTTTATATTTTAAATCCGTCCTGCGGACTCAAACGTAATCTCCATACCTTTCATTACTTCTATGTTTTGAATCCGTCTAGCGGTTCCAAACATACCATTCATACCTTTTCTTCCTTCTATTATTTGAATCCATCTAACGGATTTCAATCATATCATTCACATCTTTCATTCCTTACATGTGTTGAATCCGTTTCGCGGATCCAGACATATCATTTCTACATTTCATTTCCTTGAATCCGTTTTACGGATTCAAACATTCCATTCATGTCTTTCTTTCCTTGAATCCGTCTCGCGGATTCAAACAAGTCATCCATACTTCATTACTTTCATGCTTCGAATCCGTCTCGCGGATTCTATTATATCGTTCATACTTTCATTCCTGAAAGTCTTACGTTTCTCTTTACCCTCACGTCCACCTACTACCTAATTCCAACGGACATACCTGTAACAATTATCACGGTCTCACGAACGTCATATGTTTCTTGTGTACTGGCCAGGTACACAATCCACATACTAGTTTCGTGTCTTCGTGTAATCGCCACCCTATGTCCGAAGAATCAAGTTTCGGCACGCGTATTATTTTCAAAACTTCATTGCCATATCACTATTATATTTCATTTAAAATTTTCTTTCACTCACTTAATTATACCACTTCATACGCCCACACATTAAATTTACGTACCTGGGGTCCATTTGTCTTATCACTTGCCTTGATGTCGGTTCTTGACCGCATTCACGGATCATCCTTTCCAATCGGTTATGCTAACCTTGCACATAATATAACCGTTAGTTTCTTCATATGAATGCATACATACACGTTTTCATTCCATTTCTACTTTTAGATCTTGATCGAGTCATGGATTGTACGGGTTCCTTATCATAAGAGCACACAGGTTTGAGTTCAAGCATTTATCTTCTCGTACTTGATTCACTCAAACCAGGGCTCTGATACCAACTTGTAAGACCCTAATACGTATTTGACTAAAAGTCGCAGCGGAAATTCGTGTTATAAAATTTATTTCATTATAAATACCTTAACTTACTTAAAATTTAACCTTAACATAACTCTTTCACATAAATCCATCAATCGACTTATTTACTAAGTAAAAACATAGCTTATGATTACTACATTATATACATCAACGTTCCCGTATAATCTCACTAGTGACTCGATCCTCGATCTCTATTCCTTGATGATCCTCATGACTCGTACTACCTGCACTCATCACATAAAATTCATAACATTAGTACGCATTATAAACATACAAGATTTATTCACGTTTACTTTTCGTTCCGTTAACTCTTTACATCCCAGCTTTCCATCTGATCATACACTCCGTGGTGAGACTTTCTCGTTGTACCTGCATTACACTTCGTTCACAAGGCACGCTATTATTATCGTCAATACTCAATTTCAATGAATACATGCGTATATACTTTCATACATACTTACATATATGCATCCGTTCGCACATAACTACTTACATACATACGTACCTACATTCATACGTACGTGCCTACATACGTGCATACCTACATACATACATGCATACATGCCTACATACATAACTATTACATGCCTTTACATAACCCTACATGCGTGCATACATTCGTACATACTCACTTGGATATATATATATACATACACATACTACCTACATACACACCTACATACATACATTCATATCTTCACGCATGCCTACATACGTGCATACGCTCATATATACCTACTTGCATTTCATACAAACCTTCACACGTATCTACTTTCCCTAAAACAAGGAATAAACTAATCATTCTTAGCTTATACGCGTTTAAAAACGGTCCAGACGGGCTCGCAATGCAATAACAGTTAAAATAAACGATTTTCGCGAAACTGACCCCCGTCGCGTAGCGCCACGGCCTGGGGCCTTCACCATCGCGTTACGCCACGGCCTGATTTCATCAGACCGTTGCAGCTGGTGCTGTATAAATCCCAGCACGACTCGATTTCACGGAAACGAGCATAACTTTCTCGTTTTTGATCCGTTTTACCCGATTCTTTTTCCTACGCGACCGTAATTTAATTCTCCGTCACATGGAGTGAAAATCTAATATTTTGACTACCTAACTTTATGACTTTTAAGCCTTTGGCTTATTACCCTTTTACCAAATTTTGACCCGTTCATGCATGTATCAACATAACTTGTTTTTTTGACCATAACTTCTTATGAACCTAATAATTTCAACATTGTCTATCATAAAAGATTAATTTCTCGGATGTCTAGCATCCTCTTATCCCATTTTCGCTCAAGAGCTTATTTTGACCCGTTAAGGGTATTTACGCATTTTAAGGTCTATGACTTACGAAAATCATACTACTCGCTTTCCTACTTGTCTAAAGCATTTCACTTAATCAAACAACGTATTTCTAAACAATTTTGAAGATCGTTTGCTCGATATACCCATCGAGGGCGTTTTGGTCAACTTTGTTTCATCCTTTGCAACGAAGGACTCTATCCATTTTTAACCAATTCCTACGACTTAACCATGACTCTAATCACACTTACCTGGCTCGGGTCAAAGCTATGACCCGTTTTAATGCTTATCCGCTTAATTGCTAGTTAATAGCAATGCAAATCCTTTCGCCATTCATCCTGTGAATACATAGTACTTAACAAAACAACCATTAGTCGATATCGCCAAATGGTGATATCTTCACCATCGACCGAATTGGTCTTAAAAGACAATTTCATCCTTATGGGGTTTTAATTATTCATTATTCCTCCCTTGTAACTTATTTCTTCATTAACTCATAGTCAAAATTACCGTAATACCCTTTTACCCTTTTACCCTTTTCAACCCTCAAACTTAGTTTCTTGACATGGTCACAAGTTCTGACCCGTATCAAACTTGTCAAAACATCATTCTTCATATATTAGCTTATCATGCTCTTAATCTATACGATGAATAGATATTCTACAAAAAGGGTGTAAGCTTTACTTACCTTGCATCCAAATATGCTTCCCATGCATATATATTCCGTCTGACCCGCTTCTTTCCCAAGCTTCCACATAGCTTGTCTAGCGTCAAACTATTATATATCATTCGCAAGATAGTTAGCTTATTTATCATTCATCACGACCCTTCCATCACACGGATCTTACATCGAAATTATCATTCGAACTTAAAACATGCTAATCTATCAAATCCTAGCCGAAATCCTGTAAACATTTACACACGTATGTGATTTCAAACATCATTAACACTAACATATCATCATTTTCATCATATTATACAAAACCCACTTCATAACTACATTGTTAATCACTTACTAGTGATCTAAACTCAATTATCTCTAATTTCATCTTACCCTGGGTGTGTGTACTACCTTCTAAACATAATGTACAACTAATTCATGCATATTCATCTATCCTCATACATAATTCATCAAATTCCTTCTTCTAATCAACATGAATCATCCATGCATGAACATCAAACATATTAATATCACATTTCTCTCAATTCCTCCATCAAGAATCCGTCATACATATCATAATGCATCAATTTTGAATAAGAATTTGGACATGGGTGATATACCCATGTCACCATCTTCACCAAAACAATTGATTTACATTATTGACATCAATTTAGGCTAAATCATACATAATTCATGTTCTACATCGCGATTCTAACACCTATTCATGCTCAATTTCGTACAAATTCGTGAATTACAACATAACCCACTTCGTGCCTAATCACCAATCTAACTTTTAGGACATACCTTGCGATCCCCTTGTGAAGGTGATCATTAATCTATGCTCGGTTATGAGTTTAAGCTTCATCTTGCCTTTCAATTTAAAGATCTTTGAAGAACTAGGGTTTGAACCCCTTTATCTCCTTCCTGATCATCGACACACACACACACACACACACACACTATGTGTGTGTGTGGTGTTTTAATTTTAGTTTTATAAATTCATGTTTCCCACTTAACGGTTTTGGTCCCTCTAGTTTCATTTTGGTTATATAAGGGATTAAAACTCATTTATTTATATCAACCGGGTTTTAACTTACCAAATTAGTTTCTAGGACCCGAGCACTGGTTTATCCTATCCTATTACATGACTTGATACAAGACGAAGTCCACAGACATAGTGCACTAACACATGCGATAGAACCTCGTTCTATCCTATCTTCCAATTTATGATCCGATTATTAACGTAGTTACCTATATTAGGTGTCGTTTGAATTCGTGATCCTTGGAGCTTTAGTTGGTCTTAATCCCAAGACTAATAAGAAATCCCAAGTGAGTACATAGTTCCCCTCTTTTACCGCTTTCAAATACTTTGGGGTGATACTCATGTACATACTTGTTACTTCCGTGCTTTCATTGCTTTTATGACATAAACATGCTAGTTTCACCTAGTACACATATAGTACATGCTTTTAATTATGTTTTGCTATGTATGTTTGCTAAGCATGCTAGCACATTGATTTCATAAGACACATTTGTTGCATATGTTTACTCAGCATATGGACACATTGTTTTACATGACATTTCTAATATGTATGTTTACTAAGCATGCTAGCACATTGGTTTCATGAACATTTCTACTATGTATGTTTACTTAGCATACCTAGTACATGGTTTTCACATGCTACATTGGTTATGACATTTGGTATGTTTAATCGGGAAAATAATACATCCATTAACATTGATCACGCCGCTCGGTAGTATATAATGGTACCATAGGACTTGACAAATCCCGTTTCTGACTTCCTAGGTTTGTTTGAAAGTTGGGAATGACATAATCCGATATACATAATTTAGATAAACCTTTAATTTGTTTAAGGATTTGTCGCCACAGTCGCAAGGCTTGAATGTATGCGATTAACATTACTGCATAAATGTTTGTAATCATAAGGCATTGTTTTCTGCAAAACATAACATTTGATTTAAACTTAGGTTTATTCAAAAACTTGTTTTGTACATTTTTGTAAGGGGTTGAGTAGATTCTTTTATTCACCGTACATGACATTGTTTTCACATTGACATTATCATATAATTTGAGTAGATACTTTCTACTTGCTATACATTATATTTGGATATACATGACACAGTTTACACATGACATTGAACATGGTTTACACATAAACAATTTGACATTTGCTTTAAACAAGACATTATGGTTGATTATTGATAAGTGACTTATATAACGGGCCTATGTGTTGTATGATAAAAGCATGGTGGATACGCCGCTGGTACATCCTATATATAAGTGCTTTTATTGTATTACACATTGTTGCATTATCTAAATCACTTTAACAAAGACATGTAACATTTTATACAAGGACACAACATTGTTTTACAATTACATATTTTATACCAATTCACTTTTACTTGGTTATTCATTTAACCATGCATTATCCTTTTAATATCATTTGTATTTTCACATCGATTTTCATATGATTTTATAAAGAAAAACATTTTACAAGGTTCATAACTACATTTTTGTTAAACACTTCTTTTAACTACAAGTCAAGAATCCTGCATAATCAAAACCTATGTATCTCACAGGCATTTTTATGCTGACGTACCTATTTTTACATGTGTTTCAGGTGCTAATGCATGATGATGTGTGTGCTTCACTTAGGCGGACTTGGGCCTTAGTGACTTAAAAGACAGTTATTTATGTTATGTTTTGTTTGAATTCCAAGACAATGTAAACTTTAATCTTAATAATACAAAACTTTAAATACCATGGTTGTTGAAACAATAATTCTGTCGCTCCACTCCCCGATGTTTCCGCCGCGATTTGTTGTTTTACGCGGTCAGGGTGTGACAGAAGAGTTGGTATCAGAGCTAATGGTTATAGGGAATTAGGTTATTAGTAATGCTTTGACCTAGACTATAACTTTCTAGGACCCTAACATAAGTTTTCTTGTGTTTAGAACTTAAAACACTACACGTTACCTATCCTTAGGTGATTACCAAAACATGAACACAATTTTCCAAAATGATTTTTTTGAATTCAATCATCTACTTTTAGATGATTTGTTTTAAGGTTTTGAACCCTCCAAAATTCCTAAAATGATTTTGAAATCAATCATCTATCCTTAGATGATTTCTTTTGGCTTAATGCCTTCTAAATTTTCAAAATCTCGTCAATGTTTGGGTCTAAATAATGTGAACACATGCAAACTGGAAGGGTGGGTGCATGTACCCTGAGTTTTCTATCTAAGGCTAGAGTGTTCGTAGAAATCCGCAATATCGGACCAGTCACTCTTACCTGGGAACTCTTGGGGTGAGTGTCCACTTATAGGCGAGCATGTCTTCGGTGATACATTATTATGACTCATTTACTTTGATTTGTCACTGTGTGTCGACTGTTTACTATGAGGTAACAAACAAATGACCACCATCCTTTCATTTCGTTGATGTTTATGATATCTCATTTTTTTTTCATCACATCATCTCACTCGTTTTCTCTCATGTTTCCTCTTTTAGAATGCCTCCTCGACGTAACGTTCAACAACCTGATGCTGAACTGGCAACTATTATAGCACAGCAGATAGCTGCTATGCTACCTAATCTCATCACTCAAATAAACCAAGCCAACAATAAATAATGCACCTGCTCCGTGCAACTTCAAAAGTTTTAACTCGGCTAAACCACTCAAGTTTAGTGGTTTTGAAGGAGCAACTGGACTCCTACAGTGGTTTGAGAGTCTTGAGAGCACCTTTCGCCATGTTCAGTGTCCTGACAACCGTAAAGTCAAGTTTCCTTCGGGTGTATTCCAAAAGAGGGCTCTTACCTGGTGGAATGGGGTAATGAGAGATAGAGGTGCTGATGTTGCTTTAGGTCAAACATGGGAGGAACTTAGAGCTCTTATGATGAGAGAGTTATGCCCTCGTCACAAGCAGAGGGCACTCAAAAATGAGTTCCATGACCTGAAACAAGACAGTGGTGAACACCGGGCTTACACGGATAGATACGAGGAGTTAAGCTTGCTATGTCCTACAATGGTCACACCTTTGGATAAGGCTATTGAGAAGTACATAGACGGTTTGCCAGATCCTGTTCAGGATATTGTTACTGGTAGCAACCCTACTACCGTCCGACAGGAAATTGAGCTAGCTGCAACCCTAACCGACTCCCAAGTCAAGAAGGGTAAACTCCACAGAAAAGGAGATAAGAAACAGAAACAGTCTGATAGCACTAAGGAGCAGAAGGGTAAGAAGGCTGCTGAGTCTTCAAAGAAATCAAGGAAACGTAAGGCTTCCAAGAACTACGTTGTTACTGCTCAGGCAAATCAGGCTGCTCCAAATCAGCCTGCACAACCTGCTGCCAAAAGGCAGTATGCTGGGAATGCACCCCTGTGCAACAAATGTAACAGTCATTATCAACCACATGTGCAATGCCGCATCTGCACAAATTATGGCAAGTCTGGTCATCTTGCAAACACCTGTCGTTTTACTCCGAACCAAAATCAGGCAGCTCAAAACCAAGCTGCACAAAACCCTGCCCAGAATCCTGCACAACCTCACTATCCGCCTGGTTCATGTTTCAACTGTGGGGATCTGACCCACTACAGGGACAACTGCCCGAGGTTGGCAAATACAAATCAGGCACAGGCTCGTGGTAGAGATTTTAATCTGAATGCAAATGAGGCACGTGCGGATAATGAAGTGGTGAACGGTACATTCTTTGTTAACAACCGTCCTGCTTCTGTTCTATTTGATTCGGGTGCCGATAAGAGTTTTGTGTCCTTAGAATTTGAGCCTTTACTTTCGATGACTAGAACAAAACTAGAAAAGCCCTTGACAGTAGAAGTAGCTAGTGGTGAACGTGTTGTACTTGACTCCGTTCTTCGAAATTGCCAGTTGAACCTTAATAACCATCTTTTTCCTATTGACCTCACACCGATGCAACTCGGGAGTTTCGATGTTATAGTAGGAATGGATTGGTTAGCCAAATACCATGCTGAGGTGGTATGTTTTGAGAAGATTGTCCGTATACCGCTTTCAACGGGTGAGATCTTAGAAGTTCATGGTAAGAAGGTTGCTGAGTCTTCAAAGAAATCAAGGAAACGTAAGGCTTCCAAGAACTACGTTGTTACTGCTCAGGCAAATCAGGCTGCTCCAAATCAGCCTGCACAACCTGCTGCCAAAAGGCAGTATGCTGGGAATGCACCCCTGTGCAACAAATGTAACAGTCATTATCAACCACATGTGCAATGCCGCGTCTGCACAAATTATGGCAAGTCTGGTCATCTTGCAAACACCTGTCGTTTTACTCCGAACCAAAATCAGGCAGCTCAAAACCAAGCTGCACAAAACCCTGCCCAGAATCCTGCACAACCTCACTATCCGCCTGGTTCATGTTTCAACTGTGGGGATCTGACCCACTACAGGGACAACTGCCCGAGGTTGGCAAATACAAATCAGGCACAAGCTCGTGGTAGAGATTTTAATCTGAATGCAAATGAGGCACGTGCGGATAACGAAGTGGTGAACGGTACATTCTTTGTTAACAACCATCCTGCTTCTGTTCTATTTGATTCGGGTGCCGATAAGAGTTTTGTGTCCTTAGAATTTGAGTCTTTACTTTCGATGACTAGAACAAAACTAGAAAAGCCCTTGACAGTAGAAGTAGCTAGTGGTGAACGTGTTGTACTTGACTCCGTTCTTCGAAATTGCCAGTTGAACCTTAATAACCATCTTTTTCCTATTGACCTCACACCGATGCAACTCGGGAGTTTCGATGTTATAGTAGGAATGGATTGGTTAGACAAATACCATGCTGAGGTGGTATGTTTTGAGAAGATTGTCCGTATACCGCTTTCAACGGGTGAGATCTTAGAAGTTCATGGGGAGAAACCCGATAAACTCATGTCTTGTACCCAAGCCCACAAATACCTACGAAATAAATATGTCGCCTTCTTGGCACATGTCGTAGAGGAGAAAGGAAATGGTAAGACTATTCAAGATATCCCTGTTGTTCGAGATTATCCTGAGGTATTTCCTGAAGAATTACCTGGTTTACCCCCTGTACGCCAAGTTGAGTTTCGCATTGATCTTGTACCTGGTTGATGTGTGTAAAAAGCAACATATAAATTACATCAAATGTGGCATAAAACTAACACTTTTTTAGTACTAATGTTGGAAAAAGTGTGCTTTTGTCTTCCTTTTGTATTTCCAGGGTTAAAAGAGCTTAAATGAACAAAAGAAGCAAAAATGCAGCTATATCTAACAATAATACAAGAAAAGGAAACAAACGTGGCATGCCCGACCCCTCGACAGCATCTTCCCAAGCAAAAACAAGAAGTCAAAAGGCTGAACACGCCCCGTGTCCATTGAACACGGGGGCTTGCCCAAGAGTCTGCAGAAAAGACAAAGTTGTAGAAGCTTCTATCTCCCAACACGGGGGCGTGCCCAGTGGACACGGGGCCATGGTCAATGCTAGATTCGTAGAATCCAGGCAAATCTTGATAGTACAGATACGCTTCTGCACACAGGGTCGTGCCAGCAGACATGGGGGCGTGGTCAACTAATGCAGACAAACTGCATTTAATGAAGAAAGAGAAGATGGGTGGACACGGGGCCGTGCCCAATGGACACTGGGCCGTGTCCAGGATTCTGTGCAGGCTATAAATAGGGGTGCCTGGCTCACTTGCAAACCATCCCTTGGCAAACCACCTCTCTTACACTTCACCCACCCACCACCACCATCACAACCCCATCCACCACCATCATCCATCATAGAGTGTGTGTAGTGGTCTCGGGATCCAAGATTGATCGTAAGAGTTCTTGACAATCAAAGGCCATGTTTGCCTAAGTCTCTTACATCACTTGGTGAAGACAAGCATTTAGTGTAATACTTTTTTTTAATCTTTTCACACATTTTATTTGGTTATGTATTAATGAATTTAATAACTAGTTTCTTATGTTGAAGGTGAATCTTCCTTATCATTTGTCTGTGGTGTCTTGGCGTTATTTTACTGTCTATATAAAATAAAAGATTTACACCATTCATATCTCCACGGTCTATATGGAGATATGTTGGCTACCTGGTCGGGGGTTAAGGGAATGGTTTGGTAAGAGTCTTGCCTTGTTCAGTGTATAGATCCTGCAAGGACCTGGGTCAAGCTTAGTAGGACCTCCTTCAATACCCACTGGTATTGGATGGCGGGGGTTCGAATTTCTTGATCCCCTCATATGTAAACTGCTATTAAAACATTAACCCGGCTACTTAGGATTGTATCCCTGCAGACTCAAACTACTTAGCCGAGGGTAACGTCACCTTCAAAAGAGGGGCATACCACATTACGCATTAATAACTTAATTAATTATCTTTCAATAATCAAACCCTTTAGGATTGTATCCTTGCTGACTCAAACTACTGGGTTAAGGGTAATGTCACCTTCAAAGGAGGGGCCTACTACTATAACTAAGATAATCTCTTAAAAAGTGCAAAAGTGCGGAATAATCAAAGGTTACACTAAAGGCGAGTCGGATCCAAGTGATTCATCTTGTCTATCTATTTTTTTTTTAGCATTTTTAGTTTTTATTTTCATGTTTAAATCTTTTCTCTAAAATTTTGATTTGATTAGACGTTGAGGATAAACCGGTACTAAAAGCTCTTGTGTCCTTGGATGACCTTGATATCTTACCAACGCTATATTACGCTCACGATGGGTGCACTTGCCCATATGTGTGTTTAGTGTTAGTAAAATATCGTGTTTTATAAATTTAAAACTTGAATAAAGTGTAAAAAGGGCTAAAAATATACATAAAAATTTTATAATGCTACACACGCATCAAGTTTTTGGCGTCGTTGCCAGGGACACAAGGATTTTAAAAAAGCTTAAAATCGACGGCCTAATCAGTTTTTCAAAACCTTTTTAAAACGCGCGCACATTTTCTGCATTTTAGTTAGTTTTTGCACTTACAGTAGCCTGAACACGGGGCCGTGTTCACTGAACACGGGGCCGTGCTGCATTTTTTCCATAAAACACCCAGATACAGCGTCTGAACATTGGGTCGTGCTCACTGAACACGCTCCCGTGCTGCACAAAAACAGTCACTTTTATTAAAACGCCCAGATATAGATTCTGAACACGGGTCGTGTCCAGCCTCTGTTTCCGTTTTTATTTTTGTTTTCTGGTCTCGAGACTCTGTTGTGGTCTGCTGAGTGATTCTTATTGATCAATACTCATGAGGCTACAACTACACCTATGAGGAGGATGATTATAGGGAAGACTATTGCACCATTTGTGGTGACCCTCACTCGGTACAATATTGTGACCTTTTTCAACCATCCACTTCATACACCTACTATGAGGAACCCAGGTACGAGCCATCAACTTCATACACATCCTATGAAGACCCAAGGTATGAACCTTCTCCCTCATACTCATATTTTGATGAACCAAGGTATGAGCCTTCATACTCATACTTTGAGGAACCAAGATATGAGCCTCCACCTTCATATGCTTATTATGAGGAACCATGGCGTGAACAACCCACCTCATATGAGTACTATGAAGAACAAAATTACGACCCTTATCCATCATATTCTTACAATGTAGAACAATGGTGTGAACCATCTACTTCCTATGAGTATTATGAGGAACAAAGGATCGAACATCCGGATTCAAGCTTTGAGGATCCTGATCCTTACTCTATCACCCACATAGCCGATAAGATAATAGAACACATTAAAACTATCGAACATTGCATAAAAGAATCTCGCGCAAGGGAAGAGGTGTCCCGCGCAAGAGAAGAATTAACTTGTAATAAAGAAGAGATAGCTAAAAATGTAAAGATGGAAGAACAAGTAAGTGAAAAACCGATACATGAGTTAAACAACGAGAAAGGTGAGTCCGATAACGTTAAAATTCAAGAAGAGTCTAATATTGAAAAAATTAATCTCTTGTCACCTTCTTTTGAAAATCATTGTTTAGTAACCACTCATGCTAAGTTTTTAAAAGAGTTAAATACTATCACTAAAATTGACGAAACGGTAAGCATTAAGTTAACAAATGATCAAACTTCGCTAATAAAAGAAGACCCATTTGAAATTAACATTACACCGGTTCCATGTTTTTTTTCAAAACTCCTTTATTAGTAATATCACAATTGATAAAGATCTTTGTGTTAATATAATGCCAAATTACATTTTCGAAAAATTAAGTATTAGTGATTTTTCTCCACTTCAAATACCCATTTTTCTATCTAATCGGAAAGAAATAAAATCAATCGGTGTAGTTGAGGATGTCTTGGTCCAAACCAACCAAATGGTAATCCCAACCGACTTTGTCATCTTTGATGACGCTCCTCTAGTGTTGGGACGACCATTTGTAAAAACCCACAAAGCTTTGAAAAATCTGAAGTACAACAATTTATCTATTCGATTAGGGGCATTTAAAAAGAGTGTCGATCTTGAGCGTTCAATGAAATACCCATTCAGTAATAATGACCCCCTAATTGAATATGAAGATGAACCACCCGATACAAGAGAAGAAATTGACCACTTTGTTGAAGAAGAGGTCGCCATAGAACAAACCTTTGTGATTCTTGACAAAAATGAGCAAACAAATAAGGAGTCTCCTAAAGACCCACCTCTTGAGCTCAAAGAACTCCCAAAAGGTTTGGAATATGCTTTTCTAGACAAAGATGGTAAATCACTTGTAATTATTTCGTCAAATTTAAGTAGTTTAGAAAAAGAAAAATTAATTACGCTTTTGAAAAAACAAAAAAATGCGATCGCTTGGAAGCTTGTAGATATTAGAGGAATAAGTCCTTCCATGTGTACGCACAAAATTTTAATGAATGATGACTATAAATCGGTAATACAACCACAACGTAGAGTAAATCCAAATGTCCAAGAAGTGATTAAGAACGAAGTCATCAAATTACTTGACGCCGGACTTATTTACCCAATCTCTGATAGTCCTTGGGTAAGTCCCGTCCAAGTAGTTCCAAAGAAAGGAGGTATGACGGTAATAACCAATGAGAAAAATGAATTAACACCAATGAGAACCGTCACAAGATGGAGGGTATGTATAGATTATCGTCGATTGAATGAAGCAACAAGGAAAGATCACTTTCCTTTACCTTTTATTGATCAAATGTTAGAAAGATTATCCGGTCACAGATTTTATTGTTTCTTAGATGGTTTTTCAGGTTACTTTCAAATCCCGATAGCACCCGAAGACCAAGAAAAGACAACATTCACATGTCCCTATGGAACTTTTGCTTATCGACGCATGCCTTTTGGTCTATGTAATGCCCCCGCAACCTTTCAACGTTGCATGGTGGCCATCTTCCATGATATGATAGAAAAGACAATGGAAGTCTTCATGGACGACTTTTCTATCTTTGGAGATTCATACGACCAATGCCTCGATAACCTTGAACGAATGCTATCCCAATGTGAGGAAACTAACCTCGCCCTTAATTGGGAAAAATGCCATTTCATGGTAACAGAGGGAATAGTACTCGGTCACAAAATCTCAAGCGAAGGAATGGAGGTTGATCGAGCAAAAATAGACTCTATTTCTCGGTTACCACCCCCATCCTCCGTTAGAGCTATCAGAAGTTTCCTAGGGCATGCCGGATTTTATAGACGATTTATCAAGGACTTTTCTAAAATCTCAAGGCCTCTAACAAAATTACTTGAAAAAGATGCTCCTTTCATCTTTGACAAGGATTGCAATCAAGCATTTCTAACCCTAAAAGAAATGCTAGTCAATGCACCAATCATGATAGCGCCTGATTGGAATTTACCTTTCGAAATCATGTGTGATGCAAGTGACTTTGCAGTTGGAGCCGCCTTGGGATAAAGAAAAGATAAGCACTTTCACCCAATTTATTATGCTAGTAAAAAACTTAACGATGCACAAGAAAATTACACAACAACAGAAAAAGAGTTACTAGCAGTGGTATTTGCTTTTGATAAATTTCGTTCTTATCTTGTTCTTTCTAAAACAATAGTCTATAAAGATCATGCAGCCATTCGATATCTCTTCAAGAAACAGGATGCTAAACCACGTTTGATTCGGTGGATTCTACTCCTCCAAGAATTTGACATTGAAATCAAAGACAAAAGAGGAGCAGAAAACACTGCAGCAGATCATCTTTCGCGCTTGGAAGACCCAGCTTTGGAGGCAACCAGGGATGAGCAAATCAATGAAAAGTTCCCAACGGAGTCCCTGGAAATGGTGGAACACCGAGAAGAACCATGGTACGCCAACTATGCTAACTACCTAGCTAGCGGTATAGTCCCGAAAGGATGGCCACATCATCAAAGAAAGAAACTCTTTGCCGATGTAAAGCATTATTTTTGGGAAGATCCTTATCTTTTCAAAATGTGTGCCAATCAACTCATCCGCCGATGCGTACATGGTGGTGAAGCAAGAAGAATTCTCCGCCATTGTCATGAAGGTCCATACGGAGGACATCATGGTGCCGCTAGTACCACACGAAAGGTATTTGATCCAGGATTTTATTGGCCAACCATTTCCAAAGACGCCCAAAGTCTTGTCAAGACATGTGACGCTTGCCAAAGATCAGGTAATATTTCTTCCAAAAACAAAATGCTGCAAAATGGCATTCTTGTGTGTGAAATTTTTGATGTGTGGGGACTCGACTTTATGGGACCTTTCCCACCGTCAAAAGGAAACAAATATATACTTGTGGCGATAGATTACTTGTCTAAATGGGTCGTGGCCGAGGCACTTCCATCAAACGATGGGAGAGTCGTGGTAAGATTTCTGAAAAGATTATTCTCTCGTTTTGGAACGCCAAAAGCATTAATAAGTGATAGAGGTACCCATTTTTGTAACCATCAACCTGAAATTTTTTTAACAAGATATGGGGTCTATCACCGGGTCTCAACGGCATATCACCCTCAAACAAATGGACAAGCCAAAGTGACTAATAGAGGTTTAAAAAGAATACTTGCAAAAACCGTAGGGTTAAATAAAAAAGAATGGGCCGATAAATTAGACGATGCTTTATGGGCTTTTCGAACTGCTTATAAAACAACAATAGGTACAACCCCATATAAGCTCGTCTATGAAAAAATTTGTCATTTGCCAGTAGAAATAGCACACAAGGCCTACTGGGCAATTAAAAATGTAAACTTAGACTTAGAGGTTGCCGGTAAAAATCGATTTTGCCAATTAAATGAATTAGACGAATTAAGGAATTATGCATACTCTAACTCCGAAATTTATATGGAAAAAATGAAACATTTGCATGATAAACACATTAAACCTAATGAATTTCGGGTAGGAGATCAAGTTCTATTGTTTAATTCACGACTTCGATTATTTCCTGGTAAATTAAAGTCTAGGTGGTCAGGACCTTTTTCCATCACCCATATTTTCCCACACGGTGCAGTCGAAATTAAATCTCGGAATGGAATTCCATTCAAAGTCAATGGCCAACGGCTGAAGCTTTATCAAGGATTTATTGAGGATGAGGAGGAAGAAATCTCGCTTCAAACGGTCGAAGAGTGAAAGCATCAACATCATACCTGGTAAATTACGAAAATCGGGAAGACATCTGAATCAGTAAGATCTCTACAACCAAGTTTTGGGAAGCAGGGCACTCACACGAGCACTTAAAAAAATAATTTTTCCCGCCCACGGGCCCGTGTTCGCGCAACTGTCATTATAAAACCCTTTCTTTCAATCAGTTTCTTCATTCCACATGCCCCGTTTCCCTAAAAACTCTCTGGTTCCGGTGATTTTTCTGCAAGATTTTGACGTTTCCCCCTCCTTCTAACAAAATCAAGGTATGATTCTATCATCATAAGTAGTTAGATTAAGCACTTGCATGTAGTATAACATCAAAAATTTGGGGAAAATCTAGGGTTCTTGAACTTCAACCAGATCGAACCTCAAATTATTGCTTAGATCTGTTAGCATTAGTATAGATACATGTTATAGGAAGTAAATCAACTTGTATTGTTTGTAGATTTGCCCGATTTCTCACAAAAACCCCCCAAACCCTTGTTTTTGAACCGAAAAAGATAAAATTGAAGGGGTAAACGGTTTGTTTTGAGAAAAACGACACTTGGGGTTTCATTTTCGGGGAAAACCGCCCCTGTTGAACCAAAAATTTTCAAGTTTTCGGGACCGGGTCAAAAAATGGGATTTTTGGGAAACAGACGTCTGGGCACGGGGTCGTGTTCGCTGAGCACGGGGGCGTGTCAAGCCAAATTCAGGCGAACTCGGGGCGTGTCCACTGAACACGGGGCCGTGTTCAGCTGACTGTTTTTGGTTTTCTTTGAAAATTTCATTGTTTCTTGCTAATTGTTTGGTGTTTGCTTTCAGATGGCCAAGAAATTCACTCTATTTAATGCAAATGAGTTGGATGCTCAAGCAAGATACGATGTGCTAAGAACTAGGCCCGAGGAGTATCCACGACAATTATGCACGGATCTTCTAGAAACAGTGAACCAGATCGACCACTTCAACAACATTGTCACCGACCCACTACGAGCTGTCCTTTGCACTCGACTTCGCTCCGTGCATGAATACAACATGGAATTTTACCGCACGTTCGTCTTCAAGACAAGAGATGATCCGTTCGACAATGATGGGGTAGAGTTCCGTTGTGGGGGGACTAGGTACTCGATCTCGATCATGCAGATTGGGGCAATAGTTAGGTTGTACGCAGATGAGGATGCTGGAGATGAAGAGAACACCGGCGGTCTACGTGAAATTCAAGAAAATCAATGCCAAGCTGCTTGGGCTCAACTAGGGGAAGGCAACTATAACCCGAGCTAGACTAAGAGCACACAGTTGAGAGACCCTCTTTACCACTACATCCACAGGGTCCTCACCTACTCTCTTAGCCAAAGACATGACAGCAGCGGTGTTGTAGGGTTACGGGATCTGCTTGTCCTCCACTGCATCCACAACCGTGTCAACCTTGATGTTCCATACCTGCTACTCCGCAACATGCACTGGAACCAACTTGCTACTCCCCCAACTCCTATCTTCTTTGGAGGGTGGATTTACCGCATTTTCAAACACTTTGTTGATAGGATGCCGAGGTCTTTCCAAAAGAGCCCATGGTCGGGGAGAGTGGACATGGTCATTTGCCGCTCCATGAACTTGATTTATGAAGCAGATGACGAGACGGTCAGTTTGCAAAGAGTTCAATGGCATGCATGGAACCCGCAAGAGGCACTCGTCTTACACGCTCCACACATCCGTCCCCTCCTTAGTACCACTACCAGCACCAGGGTGATCCGGGTCAATCCTCCTCTCAAGGAGGCGGTTTTCCTAACTTTCAAAGCTTACATGATTTATTGCAGGAAAACCTTATGTGCACCAGGAACACCTACAACATGGCTAGCAACACATACGCCCAGGTAGGAGTGATAGAGAGAAACATCTCCGACATGCAGGATGACATTGGGAACATCAGGGAGTATATGGCGGGCCACGGAGGAGGTGATGATGATGAAGACGAGGACATGGATTGAGCGGGAGGAGTAGGAGGTAGCATCCCACGGTTGGAGGTCTCACAGGTTAACCCCTTATCTCATGAACAATTTCTGGCCTGCGTGCCACTTGTTGAACAATTTACTTTCCTTAACTCTTTTTAATTTATGCATTTGTTTTTCTTTTTAACCTATGACGTGGATGATGAACGTTGGTAATTTAGGATGTTGGTTATCGTTAGGTGTGGTATTTATTAGTTAAATAGGTACATACGAGACTTAGAGCACTAAACATTAGTGCTACTAAAGCCGGGACAACAAAACCGAAGCCAGAAACCTATTTTACACTTTTGCAGTTTGTCCACACAGGGTCGTGCCCAGCCGACACGCCCCCGTGTCCACCGCCCAGACCTGCTGTTT
Source organism: Helianthus tuberosus (assembly GCA_030545235.1). NCBI lineage: Eukaryota > Viridiplantae > Streptophyta > Magnoliopsida > Asterales > Asteraceae > Helianthus > Helianthus tuberosus. Next base: position 165,209,440 of record CM060423.1, on the reverse strand, counting down.
GTCTATTTTTTGCAGATTTTTGCCCAACACGGGGTCGTGTTCATCCAACACGCCCCCGTGTCCACCTTCTGTAAGTCATCGTTACTGGCAATCTAACCACGAGGCCGTGTTCATCCAACACGGGGCCGTGTCCAGATGCCCAGTAACATAAAAATTTGTTTTTAACACACCTTTTACACATTCAATCAATCTAAAAACTTATTTTTGGGACACATTGAGGACAATGTGTAATTTAAGTTTGGGGGGGATGCTAAAACCTTGAATTTTGCAAGTCCTAATTACAAGCCTTACACAAAGCTCTATTGGAATCGCTAAACACCCCATTTTTTTTCAAAAACTTTCCATTTTTTTTACTTGTCTTGGTTTAATTTGGGAATTACAAGTTCTAAAAAGGTTATATTTTTACAAATTTACAACCGATAGCGTTGTGATAAAAAGAACCAACATAAGAAAATTATGAAACGGCATGACAAATCTAGTTAAAATTTGATTATATATACTTGATCACATAAAAACTCATTCCCACAAAAAGTGAGTTTTGAGCCTTTATTGAGCATACAAATACACATCTTTAAACTAAATGCTTATTTTTCATTTCTTGTGTGAATAGCCGCTTGGTTTCTTACGACTCTAGAACTTGCCATGACGATACATTCCCGGTCCTTACCAACTTAAACCCAAGTAAGTAAATGATGGAGGCATTACGACTAACCCTTTTTCTTTCAACACCATTATTTTTTTTACAACATACCCAAAATCCCCCTAATTAACCCCTTTGAGCCTAAACCTTTTCATTTCTTAACCCACAAAACAAACACCCTTTACCCACCAAAACCCTTTTTATTTTAAACCCTCTTATTTTAGTAAAAAGCCCGGTTTTTCATGTGACATTCCTTATCGAAAAAAAATAAAAAAAAATAAAAAAATGATGATGAAGCCAAGAAATAAACAAACAAGTTCATCAAAAGAACTTAGTTTGAAGAATTGCTTCATTAGAATAAAAAGTCATAAAAATAAAAAGTCTTACGAAAACTGAGGCTTTTTACGTTTAACCCAATCCTAACCCTTCCCCAAAGTCATCTTGATATTTACAAAGGTGTATAGTTATAAAGGAGGAGGATTGATTGCTTGGCAAGCATATGGTAGAAGTAAGTTCCATGCCGCTCTCCAGTGTTTCACAAAAATACATCTTCGGCCGAGTGTTGAGTGATCTCCCATAAGGTATGTGAACTTGTATACAAATAGAATTTTAAAGAGGCATGTTATGCCCAAATAAGTAATTTCTCTTATGTAATGTTCTAAATAAATCATAACGAATAGGATTGTAAATAAAATAAAAATAAAACCTAATAAAAATCTTGGATTCCCGACACTCAAGACAAGCCCAAAAACCTTCACTTCTATCCATTCCATTTGGGTGTATAAGCCACATTATAAGGAGTTTTGCTTGAGGACAAGCAAAGATTCAAGTGTGGGTGTATTTGATGTGTGTAAAATGCAACATATAAATTACATGAAATGTGGCATAAAACTAACCCTTTTTTAGTACTAATGTTGGAAAAAGTATGCTTTTGTCTTCCTTTTGTATTTTCAGGGTGAAAAGAGCTTAAATGAACAAAAGAAGCAAAAATGCAGCTAAATCTAACAATAATACAAGAAAAGGAAATAAACATGGCATGCCCGACCCCTCGACAGCATCTTCCCAAGCAAAAACAAGAAGTCAAAAGGCTGAACACGCCCCGTGTCCATTGAACACGGGGGCGTGCCCAAGAGTCTGCAGAAAAGACAAAGTTGTAGAGGCTTCTATCTCCCAACACGGGGGCATGCCCAGTGGACACGGGGCCATGGTCAACGCTAAGATTCGCAGAATTCAGACAAATCTTGATAGTACAGATACGCTTCTGCACACAGGGTCGTGCCAGCAGACACGGGGGCGTGGTCAACTAATGCAGACAAACTGCATTTAATGAAGAAAGAGAAGATGGGTGGACACGGGGCCGTGCCCAATGGACACGGGGTCGTGTCTGGGCTTCTGTGCAGGCTATAAATAGGGGTGCTTGGCTCACTTTCAAACCATCCCTTGGCAAACCACCTCTCTCACACTTCACCCACCCACCACCACCATCACAACCTACATCCACCACCATCATCCATCATAGAGTGTGTGTAGTGGTCTCGGGATCCAAGATTGATCGTAAGAGTTCTTGACAATCAAAGGCCATGTTTGCCTAAGTCTCTTACATCACTTGGTGAAGACAAGCGTTTAGTGTAATACTTTTTATTTTTAATCTTTTCGCACTTTTTATTTGGCTATGTATTAATGACTTTAATAACTAGTGTCTTATGTTGAAGGTGAATCTTCCTTATCATTTGTCCGTGGTGTCTTGGCGTTATTTTACTGTCTATATAAAATAAAAGATTTACACCATTCATATCTCCACGGTCTATATGGAGATATGTTGGCTACCTGGTCTGGGGTTAAGGGAATGGTTTGGTAAGAGTCTTGCCTTGTTCAGTGTATAGATCCTACAAGGACCTGGGTCAAGCTTACTAGGACCTCCTTCAATACCCACTGGTATTGGATGGCGGGGGTTCGAATTTATTGATCCCCTCATATGTAAACTACTATTAAAACATTAACCCGGCTACTTAGGATTGTATCCCTGCTGACTCAAACTACTTAGCCGAGGGTAACGTCACCTTCAAAAGAGGGGCCTACCACATTACGCATTAATAACTTAATTAATTATCTTTCAATAATCCAACACTTTAGGATTGTATCCTTGCTGACTCAAACTACTGGGTTGAGGGTAACGTCACCTTCAAAAGAGGGGCCTACTACTATAACTAAGATAATCTCTTAAAAAGTGCAAAAGTGCAAAAGTGCGGAAATAATCAAAGGTTACCCTAAAGGCGATTCGGATCCAAGTGATTCATTTTATCTATCTGTTTTTATTTTTTTATTTTTTAGCACTTTTAATTTTTATTTTCATGTTTAAATCTTTTTCTAAAATTTTGATTTGATTAGACGTTGAGGATAAACCAGTGTTAAAAGCTCTTGTGTCCTTGGACGACCTCGGTATCTTACCAACGCTATACTACGCTCACGATGGGTGCACTTGCCCATATGTGTGTTTAGTGTTAGTAAAATATCGTGTTTTATAAATTTAAAACTTGACTAAAGTGTAAAAAGGGCTAAAAATATACATAAAAATTATATAACACTACACACGTATCACTGGTGCTAACCCTATTGCTTAATCACCTTACCATCTTGCACCGTCTGAAATGCAAGAGTTATCTAAACAGCTTCAGGAGCTTTCTGACAAAGGATTCATTCGTCTGAGCTTTGCACCTTAGGGCGCTCCTGTCCTATTTGTGAAAAAGAAAGATGGATCTTTCCGAATGTGTATCGATTATCGTGAGCTTAACAAGCTTACCATCAAGAATCGATATCCCCTACCTCGCATTGATGATCTCTTTGATCATCTACAGGGTGCTACGTGCTTTTCAAAGATTAATCTATGTTCTGGGTATCATCAACTTCGAGTTCTCGAAGAAGATATTCCCAGGACAGCTTTTCGTACACGATATGGTCATTATGAGTTCACTGTTATGCCTTTCGGTTTAACAAATGCTCCTGCTGTTTTCATGGACTTGATGAATAGGGTTTGTAAGCCTTATTTGGACAAGTTCATCATCGTTTTTATTGATGACATCTTGATCTATTCAAAGACTCGAGCTGATCATCAGCAACATCTCCGTGTAACAATGGAGCTCCTAAAGAAAGAACAGCTTTTCGTCAAATTCTCCAAGTGTGAATTCTGGCTTAAGGAAGTTCAATTTTTGGGGTACATCATCAACGAACAAGGTATACATGTAGATCCTGCCAAAATTAGTGCGATTAAGGATTGGGATACACCTACTACTCCTACCAAGGTTCGTTCATTTCTTGGTCTAGCGGGTTATTACCGCCGTTTCATTGAGAACTTCTCCAAAATTGCGGTTCCTCTCACTGCTTTAACTCAGAAGAACAAACCTTTTGAGTGGGGATCCAAACAGGAGGAAGCTTTTCAGACCTTGAAACAGAAGCTCTGTGATGCACCTATTCTATCCTTACCTGAGGGCAATGACGATTTTGTTGTGTACTGTGATGCATCTAACTTAGGCCTTGGCTGTGTTCTCATGAAAAGAAACAAAGTCATAGCCTATGCATCAAGACAACTAAAGGTACACGATAAAAACTACACGACTCATGATCTTGAGTTGGGTGCTGTAGTATTTGCTCTCAAAATCTGGAGACACTACCTATACGGTATAAAGTGTGTAGTGTTCACTGACCACAAGAGTCTCCAACATATTTTCAATCAGAAAGAACTAAACATGAGGCAACAACGTTGGGTTGAACTTCTAAACGACTATGATTATGAAATTCGCTACCATCCTGGTAAGGCGAATGTTGTGGTTGATGCATTAAGTCGTAAGGAACGTGTCAAGATTCATTGTGTTCAAGTTCGATCTGATATTCAAACCCACATTTCTCAGGCTCAACATACTTATGTTACACAAGGCTTGATGGTAAGGAATTACCATATCATCTTAAACCTAAGCTTGAACTGAAGGACTTTGGGTTATTTTATTCATGGGCTGTTTGTGGGTCCCAAGTCTAAACAATCTTCGCACCTTGCTAATGGATGAAGCTCACAAGTCTCGTTATTCTATTCATCCTGGTGCAGATAAAATGTATAAGGATCTTCGAACCCAGTACTGGTGGCCGGGTATGAAGAAAGACATTGCCTTATATGTTTCCAAATGCCTTACTTGTCTTAAGATTAAGCCAAAACATCAACATCCCTCTGGATTATTGGAGCAACCAGAGATACCGGTTTGGAAATGGGAAAACATTGCTATGGATCCCATTACCAAGCTGCCACGTACTAAAAGAGGTCATGACGCCATTTGGGTTGTTGTTGATCGTCTTACGAAGTCAGCACATTTCTTGCCGATCCGTGAGGATCTATCTGCTGACAAACTTGCCAAGATTTACGTTGATGAGATTGTATCTCGACATGGTGTCCCTTTGAACATTATATCTGATAGAGATGCTCAATTCTCGTCTCACTTTTGGAGAACCATGCAATCTGCCATGGGGACCCAACTTAATTTGAGCACAGCATATCATCTGCAAACGGATAGTCAATCTGAGAGAACAATCCAGACACTGGAGGATATGCTTAGAGCTTGTGTGATTGATTGATTTTGGTGGTAGTTGGGATTCGCATCTTCCGTTGATCGAATTCTCCTACAACAATAGTTATCACTCTAGCATCAACATGGCTCCTTTCGAAGCTTTATACGGTCGAAAATGTCATTCACCGGTCTGCTGGAATGAGATAGGTGAAGCTCAGCTTACTGGACCTGAACTCATTCTAGAGACTACAGATAAGGTCAAGAAGATTCGTGATAACCTACAGATAGCTAGAAGCCGTCAAAAGAGTTACACGGATCAACGATGCAAGCCCTTAGAATTTCAAGTTGGTGATCACGTCCTACTCAAGGTATCCCCTTGGAAAGGTGTGATTAGATTTGGAAAGAAAGGAAAACTTGCACCACGCTATGTTGGACCATTCAAGATGGTTGAAAGAATCGGAAAAGTAGCCTACAGACTTGAGCTACCTCCTGAACTTGGAAATGTTCATCCAACTTTCCACTTGTCCAATCTCAAAAAGTGTTTAGCTGATGAGAACATCCACATACCACTTGATGAAATTCTTGTTGATAACATGATGCACTTCGTTGAGAAACCTGTGGAAATCATGGACCGTGAAGTCAAAAAGCTCAAACACAAGCGCATACCTATTGTCAAAGTTCGCTGGGAATCTAAACGTGGCCAGAATTTACTTGGGAACGTGAAGATCAGATGAAAGCGAAATATCCACATCTATTCTCACAAGTTTACTCTAAATAAATTTCGGGACGAAATTTCCTAAAGTAGGGGAGACTATGACATATGTTCTTGTGTAATCATTGTACAAACCTCGAACAATCTAATATTAATAAAACAATGTGTTTTGATCCCAATGTTTGTTATTTATGTTTGACATTTTGCACGTTTTGACTTTTGATCAATTTTGAACTCTATATCGCTTTCTGGAAAGTTATACGCAATCTGATGCGTAAACGTAATCAGTTTAATGCGAAAAACACTCTGAAACAGAAACATAAGCTTAACATACCTTAAATAACCTTTACATAACTTAGAAATAAGTTTTAAAGGGTTTGGTATGGCAAAAACAAGTTTGTTCGCTTACAGGGACTATTTGCGTCAAACTGCAAAAGTCTGCCGTTTCGTATGGCAACGTACCTTCCGGAATATGATCATAAGCTAAACATACCATAAATAACCAAAAAATAGCTTAGAAATAAGCTTTGAGTGGTTCGGTGTGCGGAAATATGCTTATTTGATCTTACAGGGACTAAAAGCGTCAAAAACGGCGTAAGTTTGCATTTACACGCATATCTTACGTTCTGACAACACCCGGACATCAAATATTTTTGTAGACACTAAAATATTTTTATTTTAGCGATCGGAATGCAAAAATACCATTCGTCGTTTAATTTGGTTCGTTTTCGCGTCCGTTCGAGTTTCATCGTAAATAATCGAACAACGTGACCGTACGACCAAACAAACCAACATCCGTGATATTTCCGAACATATTTTGTGTCCTCTATACCTTAATGTCCTTATAACACCTGAAAAATGGGTTAACGGATGTTAAAAACATCGAAAACAAGTTCAAATACGTACAGGGACCATTTCTGCCAAACTTTGAAACTTCTGGCGTACCCCTCACGTCGTGCCACAGCCTAGGGGCTGTGCTGTGGCACCACGGCAGCCCCTGATCTGGGCAGAAAAGTTGTTTTGGCAATACAGCTGAAATCCTTGGTTTTGTTTGGTTGTTTTAAGTACTTAATCATCAAGTTAACACTTCTCCAAGGCTTTAAACCTACACCAAACACTTGTGTGGACTAGATTATTGCTTGGGCAATACATAACACACAGGGCATGATCTTGTTCTTCATCCAAAACTATAAATAGCCACCCATTCTTTCAAGTTCATTGCTCATTCCCATTTTGGAACTCTAAGTGGAGGATTTCCTGCTAAGGAGCCACCTACCTAAGTTCTAAGATCATCCTTCTAGCCTTTGAACACCAAGTGACTGTTCTTTCATGGCTTAAGTAGTGATTTTTAGCTTTGTAGAGCTGAAAGTCAAACTGTTTGACCAACAGTTTGACTTTCGGTTTTGGCCATCTATTGGTGAGGTCAAAGTTCAATTGAACTTTGCAACGTGATTGTAATCACGATGGTTATAATCCTTAGCGATTATGCCTACTGATTACCATGTTAACTAGGTGTAGTGACGAGTCAAAGTTTCTGTCAAAATGCGTTTTAGCGCGCATTTTGCAACGGAACTACTTTTAGGTATCAAAACACTTTGTTTTGATACCAAATCAGTTTTCTAGCTTAGTTAAACATGTTTTGACATGTTTAACACGTCACTACTAGTTTAGTGCTTGTTTAGGGTCGTAAGTTAAGCGGTCTAAACAACCGCTTAGACTTTCGAACCCGACCCGTTTGGTCGATCATTAGGATCCGACCAAGCATGTTTAGTGATCATAGTTGCATAGGGAATAACCTCTGAGGTTATACCTTATGATCACATAGGATTGGTTAGTCATTCGTTAAGTAGTTTACATGCCCACAGAAAATGACCAAAATGCCCTTTTGAAGCATAAATCCGTATTTTGCATATGTGAACATGTTTTTGACATATGATCTGATTTAGTAACATGTTTAGGCATAATTGGGCATGTAAGACTTGATATAGCACGTAGTTAACTATCCGACCATAGTTTTACGCAAACGACGCATTATAGTAGCTTATACTACCATAATGGGTCGAAACGGGTCAAAAGCACTTAGGTAGACTTTCAAATCAGAATGATGGGACTATTGAATCATGCCATATGAGTTCAAATACTCATTTTATTTATAGAACCTCATTCTATCCTATCTCCCGATTTAGGATCCGATTATTAACGTAGTTACCTATATTAGGTGCCGTTTGAATTCGTGATCCTTGGAGCTTTAGTTGGTCTTAATCCCAAGACTAATAAGCAATCCCAAGTGAGTACATAGTTCCCCTCTTTTACCGCTTTCAAATACTTTGGGGTGATATACATGTACATACTTGTTACTTCCGTGCTTTCATTGCTTTTATGACATAAACATGCTAGTTTCACCTAGTACACATATAGTACATGCTTTCAATTATGTTTTGCTATGTATGTTTGCTGAGCATGCTAGCACATTGATTTCATAAGACACATTTGTTGCATATGTTTACTCAGCGTATGGACATATTGTTTTACATGACATTTCTGTTATGTATGTTTACTAAGCATGCTAGCAGATTGGTTTCATGAACATTTCTACTATGTATGTTTACTTAGCATACCTAGTACATGGTTTTCACATGCTACATTGGTTATGACATTTGGTATGTTTAATCGGGACAATAATACATTCATTAACATTGATCACGCCGCTCGGTAGTATGTAATGGTACCATAGGACTTGACAAATCCCGTTTCTGACTTCCTAGGTTTGTTTGGAAGTTGGGAATGACAGAATCCGATATACATAATTTAGATAAACCTTTAATTTGTTTAAGGGTTTGTCGCCATAGTCGCAAGGCTTGAATGTATGCGATTAACATTACTGCATAAATGTTTGTAATCACAAGGCATTGTTTTCTGCAAAACATAACATTTGATTTAAACTTAGGTTTATTCAAAAACTTGTTTTGTTCATTTTCCTAAGGGGTTGAGTAGATTCTTTTATTCAGCGTACATGACATTGTTTTCACATTGACATTATCATATAGTTTGAGTAGATACTTTCTACTTGCTATACATTATATTTGGATATACATGACATAGTTTACACATGACATTGAACATGGTTTACACATAAACAATTTGACATTTGCTTTAAACAAGATATTATGGTTGATTATTGATAAGTGACTTATATAACGGGGCTATGTGTTGTATGATAAAAGCATGGTGGATACGCGGCTGGTACATCCTATATATAAGTGCTTTTATTGTATTACACATTGTTGCGTTATCTAAATCACTTTGATAAAGACATGAAACATTTTATACAAGGACACGACATTGTTTTACAAATTACATATTTTATACCAATTCACTTTAACTTGGTTTTCTGTTTAACCATGCATTATCCTTTTATTATCATTTGAATTTTCACATCGATTTTCATATGATTTTATAAAGGAAAACATTTTACAAGGTTCATGACTAATTTTTGTTAAACACTTCTTTTAACTACAAGTCATGAATCCTGCATAATCAAAACCTATGTATCTCACAGGCATTTTTATGCTGACGTACCTATTTTTACATGTGTTTCAGGTGCTAATGCATGATGATATGTGTGCTTCACTTAGGCAGACTTGGGCCTTAGTGACTTAAAAGACAGTTATTTATGTTATGTTTTGTTTGAATTCCAAGACAATGTAAACTTTAATCTTAATAATACAAAACTTTAAATACCATGGTTGTTGAAACAATAATTCTGTCGCTCCACTCCGCGACGTTTCCGCCGCAGTTTGTTGTTTTAGGCGGTCGGGGTGTGACAAGAAACCATAAACTATGGTAAAAAGGGTAAAAAAGGTAGACTAGTCGGGTGAAGACTAACCAATATGAAATATTGAACATCACGTTATGGGGTGAACCGTAAGGGGTAAGAGTGGCTAATTAATAATCCGTACATGAGTTGATGGATAGACAAAAGATTTGAAAAGACAACCCTTTTGTTGTAAGTCTTAACGGGTCAAATAATTCAAGGAATGTCTTTTAAGTAATAAGAACCCACGGTGTAATCGGAATAGGTTTAAGGGGCGAGTTGTGTCACACCCCGACCACGTAAAACAACGAAACGTGGCAGAAAACGTCAGGGAGTGTTGTAACAGAATTAATTGTTTCACAACCATGGTAATTAAAGTTACATTTTATTTATCAATCAACAGAGTTACATTGTCTTAAACAAGAAACTAGTTCTTGCTTCGTTTTAAGTCACTAAGGCACAGGTCCGCCTAAGTGTGTCTCGATCAACCTATGCAACAGCTCCTGAAAACACATGTGAAAATAGGTACGTCAGCATAAAAATGCCTGTGAGATACATAGGTTTTGTGAAAATAGGATTCATGACTTGCGTTTAAAGAAACTGTTTAATAAAAAGTAGCCATGAATCTTGTTGAGTGTTTCCTTTCATAAATCATTTGAAAAGCGATGAATAAACCAAATGATATATATTTGTAAAAGAATAATGTATGGTTAAGTGAATAACCATGTAAAAATGGGTTTGTATAAGTTAAGTTATTTGCAAAACGATGTTTATGCGAAGATTGTATTGTAGATGTAATATGTCTAAACTGAAATGGTTTAAATAACGCTACGATATGTAATACCATAAAAGAACTTATATATAGGAAGTACCAGCGGCGTATCCACCATGTTTTTATCGTATTACACGTTGCCTCGTTACTTAAATCACTTACCCGAACAGCCACCAAGTTGAAATGTTTAACAATTGTAGAAATGTTTATGTATGGTCAAATACGGTTCACACGGTTCAACAGTTACAAACGATTCATATAATCAAATGGTTACAACGGTTCACATAGTCAAATAGTTACAACGGTTCACATAGTCAAATAGTTACAAATGGTTCAAAATGTAATATAATGTGTTCATATGCTGGATGAGCATATGCAACAAAATGCAATGTAAAACAATGTGTCCATATGTTGAGTAAACATATGCAACTAATGTAATGTAAATCAATGTGCTAGCATGCTCAGACAACATACATAGCAGAAATGTAAAGTAAAACAATGTACTAAGTATGCTAAGTAAACATACATAGCAAAACAATGTAATGTAAATCATGTACTATAAGTGTACTAATGAACATAGCAAGTATATGATGTGAAAAACAGGAAAGCACGAAAGTAACAAGTAGGCACATGTGTTTCACCCCAAAATATTTGAAAACAGTAAAAGAGGGGTCTATGTACTCACTTGAGATTGCTTAATAGTCTTTAGATATCCACCAAGCAAAGCTTAGAAGATCACGGATTCAAACGGCACCTAATATAGGTATCTATGTTAATAAACCGGACCTAAATCGGAGGATCAGATAGAATGAGGGTTCGTGAACCAAACGAGTATGGGAACTCGTGTAATATGGTTTAACAAAGCCTACATACTAAAATGAAACCTAACCTAAGTGCTTATGACCCATTACGATCCGTTTAGGTAGCGTATGCTACTTTAACGCGTCGTTCGCGTAAAACGCGTTCGGAATGCCTAACTAGCCCTATGATAAGTAAAATATGCCTTAACATGTCTAATATTGTTACCAAATCAGTTTAGATACCAAAAGTTATGTTACATATGCTTAAAATGAATTTTGGCGTAAAAAGGGCATTTTGGTAATTTACCTAAGGCATATAAACTACCTATCATACAACTACTTAAACGTCATGACCATAAGGTATAACCTTGGAAGGTTATTCCCTAAACAACTATGGTCAACTAATGTGTTTGGTCGGATCCTAAAGATCGACCAAACGGGTCGGGTTTGAAAGTATAAGCGATTGTTTAGATTGCTTACCTTTACGACCCTAGACAAGCACTAAACTAAAAGTGATGAGCTAAGCATGTTAAAACATGCTTAACTAATTTTGAAAACAGGTTTGGTATCAAGACAAAGGGTCTTGATACCCAAAAGTAGTTTGGTTACAAAATACGCAAGAATACGCATTTTGGCCGAAACTACGACTCGTCACTAAGCCTAGATAACGTGGTAATCAGTAGGTATAGTCACTAGGGACTATAACCATCATGATTACGCTCATGTTATTAAGTTCAAACAAATTTCATGTTGACCATAAACTGGTCAAAGCAGAAAGTCAAACGCAGTTTGACTTTAACGACAAAAACGAATGAAAAGAACGAAAGAATACTTACAGAAGGTCCCCGCAAGCTCTTGATCCGATTTACTCTCAGGTATGAAGCATAAACTTCAACTTAGAGAGCCAAAATCAGATTCAAGTGTGCTTTGGGAGGAAGTGAGGGTGGGTATTTATAGGAATTCTAGAACCGTTAAGATCGTTCATCGAAAACAGAGCGTTGATCTGGACCTTACATGTGTGCCCATGGTTTTCTAAAACCATCAGAGCCCCTAATATGGACTATGTTTATTGAATACCAACCCATGGTTTTGCAAAACCATGGGTTAAAACCATCAACACTTCAAAATGGACTAGGTTCATTGAATCTGCCAGAAATTTCAAAAAAAGGTCCCTGCACTTGTAAAACTTGATTTTTTGCACTTTTAAGCCCCGTTAACCCCATTTCAAGGATCTAAAATAAATTTAAAGTATAGGGAACTTAAAATATGCTCAAAAAAATCTCGGATGTCGGTTCGTTTGGTCGTACGGTTGCGTTATTCGCTTAATTAAGACGGAATGCGCATAAGCGCGAAAAACGATCCAAATTGCGCGACGAATGGATTTTTCTTATGCCAAACACTAAAATAAAATATTTTAGTGCTTACATAAATTTTTGGATGTCCGGATGTATTCAGAACATAAGATATGCGCGAAAATGCAAACTTATGCACTTTTTGACGCTTTTAGTCCCTGAATGTCCCAAAAGTTTATTTTAGCACACCGAACCCCTTAAAGCCTATTTCTAAGCTATGTAAAGGATATTTATGGTATGTTTAACTTATGGTCATGTTCCAGAAAGTCTGTTCTAGTACGAATCGGCATACTTTCGCAGTTTGTCGAATTTAGTCCCTGTAAGCGAATAGACTTAATTTTGCCATACCAAAGCCTTCAAAACTTATTTATAAGTTATGTAAAGGTTATTTAAGGTATTTTAAGCATATTTCACTATTCCATAGGGTTCGTTGTATTAAACTGGTTATATTTACGCATCAGTGCGCGTATAACCTTCCAGAAAGCGATTTAAAGCTTGAAATCGAACAAGAATTGATATGGGCAAAAGATTCACATATTTATAAAAATCCCAAGTATGAAATAAAATATTTCATTGGTTTGGTATTTTTTTGATGGTCGCAGTGACACAGGTGTCACAGTCTCCCCTACCTTAGGAAATTTCGTCCCGAAATGTATTCGTAGGAGTCTGTCTGTGACTTTGTGTCAAATAATCCACCAGAGATATGCAAGGCATAATCCTGTCATTTCCTTAACGAACATTCTTCAGAAATGAAAATGAATGGACGGAGTCATTTTCCTCAACGAGTATTCTTCAGAAGCGGAAATGAAGGATTAAACAACGGATATTCATTTCCTCAACGGACAATCTTTAGAAACGAAAATGAACAGACATAGTCATCTTCAACGGTTGCTTCCTCAGAAACGGAAATGAAAAGGATAAACAAACGGATATTCATTTCCTCAATGGATAATCTTTAGAAACGAAAATGAACAGAAGGAGTCATTTTCAACGGTTGCTTCATCAGAGTTGGAAATGAAGGATTAAACAAACGGATATTCATTTCCTCAACGGATAATCTTTAGAAACGAAAATGAACAGACGGAGTCATCTTCAACGGTTGCTTTCTCAGAAACGGGAATGAAAAGGATAAACAACGGATATTCATTTCCTCAACGGGAAATCTTCAGAAACGACAATGAACTGAAGGAGTCATTTTCAACGGTTGCTTCATCAGAAATGGAAATGAAGGATTTAAACAAACGGATATTCATTTCCTCGACGGATAATCTTTAGAAACGAAAATGAACAGATGGAGTCATTTTCAACGGTTGCTTCATTAGAGCCGGAAATGAATTTGGTTAACTCTAGGTACATGACAGAACTTGCTGTGATTTCTGTGCACTAAATTCCATAATTATGTATGCATCCATAATTACGTAATTCCTTGCACAGTCCGAACAGTTTGTCTTGTAATGTTTAAGGGAAGAAAATCAAGTCTGTGATGAGGGTGACTAGACTACCATAGGGTCCTTTTAATTAGATCGACAGATGATCTTTTTTAATTAGGCCACCAAGGAGTCCTTTCAACTATATCATCACATGATATTCCTAACCAGATTTTTGGATCAATCTGTTTAACTAGACCACTCAAGGGGTCTAATTATGGAGTAGCACTTTATAATCCAAGGACTTAACTACAACGTAGAAGTCCATTAAGGATTTTAGGTAGTACCTTTGGGTATCCTACTATGAATCCCTTATACGTAGATATGGAAGATTCTACGAGGATTTGGATAACATAATTTGGATCACACAAAAACATAAAAGGGAACACATAAGCACATAATCACATAATTGTTTTCTTGGTTATTAATTGTTATTATCTTGTTATTGATTGTTATTAACTTGGCGCCGATTTGAACATGGGTATTCAAGGCATACCAGGAACCCAGTTGATGGACTTCAACATCCTCAAGCATCTATCTGAAAAGATAGGATGATCTTCCAAAAATTCGATTTTTGATTACAAGGAATCACCACATTCGAATTAAGGTATCCAACAATTAAGGACTTTCGGGAATACCCTTAGGTACCCCATTAAGGAGTGGGTATTCGTCCAGAGTTGTAGCTTGCGCCTTGTACTTTGTTTTCCTTGGAGCAAACGGGTACTTAGGATTTTCGTGGAAAACGCAAGAGATCACAGAGTGGAAGAATTTTGGGGGTAGTCTGTTCTTCAAGGAATACGGTTCCTTGATTGTCGGTATTGTAGGGGATATGTTGTTTATTCATGCAACCACAATAAACTTATTGCAATGTAAGTAAAAGATTTATTTATAAACAACATCAACAACTGTTTCATGGACCTTGACAACAAAAGAAAATAATACATAAGACACGATTATTTCTAAACAGCGTTGTCTTCCATTCGGTCAGATGCTCATCCCTGCACTGGATTCGCATTAGCAAGCTTTGGGCAGTTTCTTCGGAAATGGCCCATCTCGCCACAGTTGAAGCAAGAACCTGATCGAAAACGACCTTGAGCAGGATTGTTGTTAACTTGATTTGGTGCAGCTGCTGTTGGGCAAACCCTCGCCGTATGACCTATAAGTCCACAAACTTGGCATGTGCGGCACTTCACACCAGCATGATGATGTAGGCTACATTGGTTGCACAAGGGTGCAGTTCCGTTGTAGGGCTTCCTAGCAGGGGGTTGAGCTGGTTGGTTGGGGACGGCTTGACCATTGTGAGCCACCATGGAGAAGTTCTGAGAAGCCTTTCGCTTCTTTGACTTCTTAGGGGATCCAGTCTGTCCATCCATGGTCTTTGATTCCTCGATTGGTTTCTTGTCACCTTTTCAGAAAAGTTTACCTTTCCTGATCTTTGATTCAGTCAAGGTTGCAGATAGCTCAATGGCCTGTCTAACTGTAGTGGGATTACTACCAGTCACAATGTCTTGTACTGAGTCAGGGAGGCCATCAATGTACTTTTCGATTGCCTTATCCAAAGGCGTGACCATGTTTGGGCATAACAGACTTAACTCCTCATAACTGTCCGTGTAGGCTCGATGCTCACCGCTATCTTGCTTAAGATCATCAAATTCCCTTTCTAGAGCCCTTAGCTCATGACGAGGACAGAACTCTTTCATCATAAGAGCCCTAAGCTCGGCCCAAGTCTATGCTAAAGCAACCTCAGCACCACGGTCTCTCATCACCCTGTTCCACCTTGTAAGAGCCCTCTTCTGAAACACACTGGAAGCAAACTCGACCTTGCGATTATCAGGACACTGAACGTGACGAAATGTACTCTCAGTGCTCTCGAACCATTGTAGGAGCCCAGTTGCTCCTTCAGAACCACTAAACTTGAGTGGCTTAGCCGAATTGAAATTCTTGAAATTGCATGGAGCATTATTGTTGTTGTTGGCTTGGTTCAGTTGAGCAATAAGATTTGGGAAAGCAGCAGCCATTTGCTGCGCGATGATTTCTGCCAGTTCGGCATTCGCAATCTGATTGTCGAGTCGAGGAGGCATTCTAAAAAAAAGGGGAAATAAGAGAGAAAACAAATGAAATGGCATTGGGTAAGAATAGGATGTTATAACTACCGACCAAAATCATGGGTGATGGTCATTTGTTTGAACCACGAATCAAACAAACGACACATAAGGGCTGAATCAAAGCAAGTAGGTCCTCATAATGTATCACGAAGACATGCTCGCCTATAAGTGGACACTCACCCCAAGAGTTCCCAGGTAAGAGTGACTGGTCCGATTATGTGGATTTGTACGAATACTCTAGCCTTAGACAGAAAACCCAGGGTACAGGCATTCACTCTTCCAGTTTGCACGTGTTCACACTATTTAGGACCCAAAACTTTTGACGAGATTTTGAAAACTCAAAGGGGTTCAAAACCTTGTAACAGAGGGTTCAAAACCTTACAACAGAGGGTTCAAAACCTAGTAATCAATCATCCAAAAAACAGATGATTAATTTCAAAGCGGATTCGGAATTGATGTTCTCGTTGTGGTTGCTGCCTAAAGATAGGCAACGGTATTGTTTTATGACTAAATGTAAGTAAACTCGCGTTAGGGTCCTAAGAAGGTTATAGTCTAGGTCAAAGCATTACTAATAACCTAATTCCCTATAACCATTGGCTCTGATACCAACTTTTCTGTCACACCCCGACCACGAAAAGTCAACAAATCGTGGCGGAAAACGTCGGGGAGTGTTGTAACAGAATTAATTGTTTCACAACCATGGTAATTAAAGTTACGTTTTATTTATCAATCAAGAGAGTTACATTGTCTTAAACAAGAAACTAGTTCTTGCTTCGTTTTAAGTCACTAAGGCACAGGTCCGCCTAAGTGTGTCTCGATCAACCTATGCAACAGCTCCTGAAAACACATGTGAAAATAGGTACGTCAGCATAAAAATGCCTGTGAGATACATAGGTTTTGTGAAAATAGGATTCATGACTTGCGTTTAAAGAAACTGTTTAATAAAAAGTAGCCATGAATCTTGTTGAGTGTTTGCTTTCATAAATCATTTGAAAAGCGATGAATAAACCAAATGATATATATTTGTAAAAGAATAATGTATGGTTAAGTGAATAACCATGTAAAAATGGGTTTGTATAAGTTAAGTTATTTGCAAAACGATGTTTATGCGAAGATTGTATTGTAGATGTAATATGTCTAAACTGAAATGGTTTAAATAACGCTACGATATGTAATACCATAAAAGCACTTATATATAGGAAGTACCAGCGGCGTATCCACCATGTTTTTATCGTATTACACGTCGCCTCGTTACTTAAATCACTTACCCGAACAGCCACCAAGTTGAAATGTTTAACAATTGTAGAAATGTTTATGTATGGTCAAATACGGTTCACACGGTACAACAGTTACAAACGATTCATATAATCAAATGGTTACAACGGTTCACATAGTCAAATAGTTACAACGGTTCACATAGTCAAATAGTTACAAATGGTACAAAATGTAATATAATGTGTTCATATGCTGGATGAGCATATGCAACAAAATGCAATGTAAAACAATGTGTCCATATGTTGAGTAAACATATGCAACTAATGTAATGTAAATCAATGTGCTAGCATGCTCAGACACCATACATAGCAGAAATGTAAAGTAAAACAATGTACTAAGTGTCACACCCCGACCGCGTAAAACAACAAAGCGCGGCGGAAACATCGGGGCGCGTTGCAACAGAATCATTGTTTCATAACCATGGATACAAAAAGTGTTTCGTTTTATTAAACATTGAATATTTACATCGTCTGGAAATCTAAATACAAAATTTAAACATAGTCTATCATTGTTATTGAATCACTAAGGCCTCGTCCAGTCCTATGTGAGCATGCATCCTATCAATCGATATCATTCAACAATACCTAAAACATATGTGAAAACGAGGTCAGCAAAGAAATGCTGGCGAGTACATAGGTTTTGTAGGAGTGTCGAAATCATGGCTAGTTTAGATGTTGCAATACTTTATTAAAAACCTTGTTTTGAAAAGAGTATAATATTGCAACTTAATTAACCAACTCAAATCAAGCGGGTTATAGTTTATAAAACCTCGTAGCCATGACTCTTAACCCAAAAACATTTGTTTTAGTAAAGCAAATTGTGAAACATCTCGAAATAAATTGTTAATAAATCTCGTTAAAAACTCGTATAGTTTATATCATATCGAAAACCTCGTTTGCGTGACATCATTTGAAAATCGTTTACCCAAGTGAACCAAATAACGCCACGGTATGTAATATGATGAAATCACTTATATATAGGAAGTACCAGCGGCATATCCACCATACTTTCATCACATTACACCCGTCCCGTTGTCTAAACACTTAACCAAAAACCAATCGTATATCGCTTTGAAGCCAATCGTTTAACCAAATCGTTTAACTCGTTAATACATCGTGTGAAAACCAATCGTTTAACCAAATCGTTTAACTCGTTAATACATCGTGTGAAAACCAATCATTTACCCAAATCGTATAATTCATTAATACATCGCGTGAAAACCAATCGTTTACCCAAATCGTTTAATTCGTTTTAGGTCGTGAAACTACTTACATGGTCGTCTCGCTAATAACATTCAAACCTTCGTGACTCGATATACCACCAAAGGGTATCTTTAATTCAACTCGCATTAATAAACCCTTATCAAAGGGTAAATTAATAATTACAGATTCAGTCGCTACCCACCACCCCCACACATAACCACGGGTGCAGTAAGATAACGGGATTTGTCAGATCCTATGGTACCATAACCTAATACTGGTCGGCTTGATCATTGCTAATGAATGTCATTTGTTATGTAAACACAACCAACAAGTTTGTTCACTTTATTGAAATCGTTTGTGAAACCATCGTTTTAACATCGAAAATCGTTTGTGAAACCATCGTTTTAAACCTTGAAAACATTTAGCACATATGAATCTCCCCAAAACAATTGAAAGCAGTAAAATAGGGGAACAATGTACTCGCCTGAGAATGCTTAGAGGTCTTGAACAACAACCAAGCAAAGCTGGAGGGAGCACGGAATCAATCGGTACCTAATATAGGTAACTACGTTAATAAACCGGGCCTAAATCGGAGGATCGGATAGGATGAGGGTTCGTAAACCAAACGAGTATAGAGACTCGTGTCATATGGTTTAACAAAGCCTACATACTAAATGAAACCTAACATAATTGCTTTCGACCCATCGCGACCCATTAAGGTAGCTTATGCTACTTTAACGCGTCGTTCGCGTGAAACGCGTTCGGAATGCCTAACTAGCCCTATGATAAGTAAAATATGCCTTAATATGTCTAATATTGTTGCCAAATCAGTTTAGATACCAAAAGTTATGTTACATATGCTTTAAATGAATTTTGGCGTAAAAAGGGCATTTTGGTAATTTACCTAAGGCATATAAACTACCTATCATACAACTACTTAAACGAAGCGACCATAAGGTATAACCTCGGAAGGTTATTCCCTATATACTATGGTCACCTAATGTATTTGGTCGGATCCTAAAGATCGACCAAATGGGTCGGGTTCGAAGGTATAAGCGATTTATTAGATCGCTTACCCTACGACCCTAGACAACGTGGTAATCAGTAGGCATAGTCCCAAGGGACTATAACCATCGTGATTACAATCACGTTGCGAAGTTCAAACGAACTTCGCATTGACCAAAAACTGGTCAACGCAGAAAGTCAAACAAAGTTTGACTTTCAGACTCGAAAAGCAATAAAAGAAAGAAAAGAACGAAAGAATACTTACGAAGGGTCCCCGAATGCTAATTTCGATTCAAGTAACTCAGGTATGAAACAATGGTTTCAACTTATAGTTTCTCAAATCAAAATTCTAGTGGGTTTTGCATTTGAAGGCATGGGGTATTTATAGGATTTCCCGAACCGTTAGGATCGTTTCTTGGAAAAAGTGCTTCAATCTTGGCCATACACTAGCACCCATGGTATTGTAATACCATGTGCACATCAAACCAGCCCCTAGTATTGCCCAAAACCATGTGCAAAGGTGGTATAGGCCAGATTCAATGTTTCTACACAGAAAGTTTCAAAAATGGCAGATTTGGTCCCTGTAGTGTAATAAGGGCTTTTCCGACGCGTTTAAGGCCCGTTAACCCCATTTCAAAGCTCTAAAATGAAATTAAAGTAAAGGTAACTTAAAATTTTCTCAAAAATATCTCGGATGTCGGTTCGTTTAGCCGTACGGTTGCGTTGTTCGGCTAATTACGACGGAATGCGCATAAGCGCGAAAAACGATCCAAATGACGCGACGAATGGATTTTTCTTATGCCAAACACTAAAATAAAATATTTTAGTGCTTACATAAATTTTTGGATGTCCGGATGTATTCAGAACGTAAGATATGCGCGAAAATGCAAACTTGTGCACTTTTTGACGCTTTTAGTCCCTGAATGACCTAAAAGTTTATTTTAGCATACCGAATACCTCAAAGCCTATTTCTAAGCTATGTTAAGGATATTTATGATATGTTTAACTTATGGTCATGTTCCGGAATGTCTGTTACAGTTCAAATTGGCATACTTTCGCAGTTTGTCAAATTTAGTCCCTGTAGACGAATTAACCTGTTTTTGCCATACCAAAGCCTTCAAAACTTATTTCTAAGTTATGTAAAGGTTATTTAAGGTATGTTAAGCCAATTTCACTATTCTGGAGTGTTCGTTGCATTAAACTGGTTATATTTACGCATTAGTGCGTGTATAACTTTCCAGAAAGCGATTTAGAGTTTGAAATCGAACAAGAATCGATATGTGCAAATGATACACATATTTATACAAATCCCAAGTATGAAATACAATATTTCATTTGTTTGGTATTTGTTCGATGGTCGCAGTGACCCAGGTGTCACAGTCTCCCCTACTTTAGGAAATTTCGTCCCGAAATTTAATCAGAGGAAACTTGTGAGAGTTTGAAAACATGAAGTTGAAAAGATCGAACAACATTGGTTAGGGTTCTTGAACTTCTAGTAACTTTAATAACATCATGATTTCAATGTAAGAGGGATACTTATATACAAGTATATAAAGCATCATTAGTGCGTCCACCGTACCTCCATTACATCGTTCTCATTTTGTTATTTTTGTCGCTATCGGTTCTTACACATAATAAATCTTACTGGGTTTCTGTGCACTAAATTTCATAATTATGTACGCGTCCATAATTAGACAATTCCTTGCACAGTTCACACAGTCTATTTTATAATGTGTAGGGTAAAACCAAATGAACAATCCTGTGATGAGTGTGACTGGACCACCATAGGGTCCTTTCAGCTGTATCATCACCTGCCATTCTTAACCAGATCTTGAATCAATCTTTAACTAGACCACTCAGGGGTCTCTAATCGAATCATGGAATGGTACTATATAACCCAAGGGTCTTAACTACCACGTAGAAGCCCATAAGGATTTAAGGTAGTACCTTTTGAATATCCTACTATGAATCCCTCATATGAAGATATGAAAGATTCAATGAGGATTTGAAAATCGGATCACACAAAAACATAGAGGAGAACACACAAACACATATCACATAATCGCATACTCGCATAATCGCATACTCGCATAATCGTTTAATCGTATAATCGTTTAATATGTTATCTTTGGACACGGGTATTTAAAGCATATTAGGAATCCAATCCGTGGATTTCATTTGGCACTTTAAATATTTTCAAGAATCTAACTATGAAGATAGGAAGATCTTCAAAGGAATTCGGTTTGTCCTAATTGAGTTGTAATGTACATTTTAAGGTGTACAAGGAATTTAATCAGGGCTCCGATGTCAACGAAGGTGTTGATCGTGGTCGGCTCGGGACTTTGAATAGTTCAAGATGTCATCATTACAAACAATGACGAACTGATCCAAATAAGGCTTGCAGACTCTATTTATTAAGTCCTTGAAGATAGCTGAAGCATTCGTCAAACCAAAAGGCATGACTGTAAACTCGTAATGGCCATACTTCGTGCAGAAAGCCGTTTTGGGAACATCTTCTTCGAGAATACGAACTTGATGACACCCAGAACGCAAATCGATCTTGAAAAAGCATGAAGCACCCTGCAGTTGATCGGAGAGATCATTGATTTAAGGTAGGGGATATCGATTCTTGATGGTAAGCTTATCAAGCTTACGATAATCGATACATATTCGAAAAGATCCATCTTTCTTTTTCACAAAGAGGACAGGAGTTTCCCCAAGGTGAAAAGTTCGGACGGATGAATCCTTTATCAGACAACTCTTAAAGCTATTTCGATAATTCTTGCATCTCGGACGGTGCAAGACAATAAGGTGCTTTCGCAATTGGGTACAAGGTCAAAATGAAACTCGGCTTGACGAACTGGAGGCAAACCAGGTAGTTCATCAGGAAACACCTCTGGATAATCCCGAACAATCGGAATATCCTGAATACTCTTGCTCTTGCCTTTCTCCACGGTGACATGTGCTAGAAAAGCAACATATCCTTTTCGTAAGCAACTTTGGGCCTTCGTACATGACATAAGCTTCAAACCGCCAGATGGTTTCTCGCCTCGAATCTCCAGAACATCGCCAGAAGACAAAGGAATACGAACAATCTTATCAGAACAAACCACCTCAGCGTGGTGTTTGGTTAACCAATCGATTCCAACGATAATGTCGAAACTCCCAAGTTGCATCGGTGTGAGGTCAAAAGGGAAAAGATGATTACCAAGCTTCAACTGGCAATCACGAATAACTGAATCGAGAACAAGAGGTTTACCAGTAGCAACTTCGACAGATAAGGGTTTTCTCAGTTCAGTCTAGGTATTGCAAGCAAGGCTCAAAAGATAATGAAACAAAACTTTTATCGTCTCCAGAATCAAAAGAATAGATGCAAGTCGATTGTTAACAAGAAACGTACCTTTAACCAGAAGGGTACCATCGACAACAAGGTGGTCAGCTCGGGCCTCGTTTGCATTCGGATCGAATGCTCCTCCATGAGCGGGATTGACAATTGGAAAAACACAAGAGGCATCGACAAAACGCAAGAGAGGCGATCATTTGTTCGTTACTTAGAACAAACAAACGATACGCAGAGGTTAATCAAAGTAAGTAAGTCAAAATAATGTATAGCGAAGACATGCTCGCCTATAAGTGAACACTCATCCCAAGAATTCCCAGGTAAGCACAACTGGTCTCGCGTCTGATGAGATATATACGAAGTGCTTGCCTAGACAGAAAACCCAGAATACATGCATTCACCCTTCCAGTTTGCACGTGTTCACATTATTTAGACCCAAACTTTGACGAGATTTTTGAAAACTTAAAGGGTTCAAAACCTTACAACAGAGGGTTCAAAACCTAGTAATCAATCATCCTAGAATGGATGATTAATTTTCGAAGCAGATTCGAAATTTGTGTTCTTGTTGTGGTTATCACCTAAGGATAGGTGACGGTTTTTTTTTTTTAAAATCTAAACGCAAGACAACTCGCGTTAGGGTCTTAGAAGTTATAGTCTAGGTCAAAGTATTACTAATAAACTAATTCCCTATAACCATTGGCTCTGATACCAACTTTTCTGTCACACCCCGACCGCGTAAAACAACAAAGCGCGACGGAAACATCGGGGCGCGTTGCAACAGAATCATTGTTTCATAACCATGGATACAAAAAGTGTTTCGTTTTATTAAACATTGAATATTTACATCGTCTGGAAATCTAAATACAAAATTTAAACATAGTCTATCATTGTTATTGAATCACTAAGGCCTCGTCCAGTCCTATGTGAGCATGCATCCTATCAATCGATATCATTCAACAATACCTGAAACATATGTGAAAACGAGGTCAGCAAAGAAATGCTGGCGAGTACATAGGTTTTGTAGGAGTGTCGAAATCATGGCTAGTTTAGATGTTGCAATACTTTATTAAAAACCTTGTTTTGAAAAGAGTATAATATTGCAACTTAATTAACCAACTCAAATCAAGCGGGTTATAGTTTATAAAACCTCGTAGCCATGACTCTTAACCCAAAAACATTTGTTTTAGTAAAGCAAATTGTGAAACATCTCGAAATAAATTGTTAATAAATCTCGTTAAAAACTCGTATAGTTTATATCATATCGAAAACCTCGTTTGCGTGACATCGTTTGAAAATCGTTTACCCAAGTGAACCAAATAGCGCCACGGTATGTAATATGATGAAATCACTTATATATAGGAAGTACCAGCGGCGTATCCACCATGCTTTCATCACATTACACCCGTCCCATTGTCTAAACACTTAACCAAAAACCAATCGTATATCGCTTTGAAGCCAATCGTTTAACCAAATCGTTTAACTCGTTAATACATCGTGTGAAAACCAATCGTTTAACCAAATCATTTAACTCATTAATACATCGTGTGAAAACCAATCGTTTACCTAAATCGTATAATTCGTTAATACATCGCGTGAAAACCAATCGTTTACCCAAATCGTTTAATTCGTTTTAGGTCGTGAAACTACTTACATGGTCGTCTCGCTAATAACATTCAAACCTTCGTGACTCGATATACCACCAAAGGGTATCTTTAATTCAACTCGCATTAATAAACCCTTATCAAAGGGTAAATTAATAATTACAGATTCAGTCGCTACCCACCACCCCCACACATAACCACGGGTGCAGTAAGATAACGGGATTTTTCAGATCCTATGGTACCATAACCTAATACTGGTCGGCTTGATCATTGCTAATGAATGTCATTTGTTATGTAAACACAACCAACAAGTTTGTTCACTTTATTGAAATCGTTTGTGAAACCATCGTTTTAACATCGAAAATCGTTTGTGAAACCATCGTTTTAACATCGAAAATCGTTTGTGAAACCATCGTTTTAAACCTTGAAAACATTTAGCACATATGAATCACCCCAAAACAATTGAAAGCAGTAAAATAGGGGAACAATGTACTCGCCTGAGAATGCTTAGAGGTCTTGAACAACAACCAAGCAAAGCTGGAGGGAGCACGGAATCAATCGGTACCTAATATAGGTAACTACGTTAATAAACCGGACCTAAATCGGAGGATCGGATAGGATGAGGGTTCGTAAACCAAACGAGTATAGAGACTCGTGTCATATGGTTTAACAAAGCCTACATACTAAATGAAACCTAACATAATTGCTTTCGACCCATCGCGACCCATTAAGGTAGCTTATGCTACTTTAACGCGTCGTTCGCGTGAAACGCGTTCGGAATGCCTAACTAGCCCTATGATAAGTAAAATATGCCTTAATATGTCTAATATTGTTGCCAAATCAGTTTAGATACCAAAAGTTATGTTACATATGCTTTAAATGAATTTTGGCGTAAAAAGGGCATTTTGGTAATTTACCTAAGGCATATAAACTACCTATCATACAACTACTTAAACGAAGCGACCATAAGGTATAACCTCGGAAGGTTATTCCCTATATACTATGGTCACCTAATGTATTTGGTCGGATCCTAATGATCGACCAAATGGGTCGGGTTCGAAGGTATAAGCGATTTATTAGATCGCTTACCCTACGACCCTAGACAACGTGGTAATCAGTAGGCATAGTCCCAAGGGACTATAACCATCGTGATTACAATCACGTTGCGAAGTTCAAACGAACTTCGCATTGACCATAAACTGGTCAACGCAGAAAGTCAAACAAAGTTTGACTTTCAGACTCGAAAAGCAATAAAAGAAAGAAAAGAACGAAAGAATACTTACGAAGGGTCCCCGAATGCTAATTTCGATTCAAGTAACTCAGGTATGAAACAATGGTTTCAACTTAGAGTTTCTCAAATCAAAATTCTAGTGGGTTTTGCATTTGAAGGCATGGGGTATTTATAGGATTTCCCGAACCGTTAGGATCGTTTCTTGGAAAAAGTGCTTCAATCTTGGCCATACACTAGCACCCATGGTATTGTAATACCATGTGCACATCAAACCAGCCCCTAGTATTGCCCAAAACCATGTGCAAAGGTGGTATAGGCCAGATTCAATGTTTCTACACCGAAAGTTTCAAAAATGGCAGATTTGGTCCCTGTAGTGTAATAAGGGCTTTTCCGACGCGTTTAAGGCCCGTTAACCCCATTTCAAAGCTCTAAAATGAAATTAAAGTAAAGGGAACTTAAAATGTTCTCAAAAATATCTCGGATGTTGGTTCGTTTAGCCGTACGGTTGCGTTGTTCGGCTAATTACGACGGAATGCGCATAAGCGCGAAAAACGATCCAAATGACGCGACGAATGGATTTTTCTTATGCCAAACACTAAAATAAAATATTTTAGTGCTTACATAAATTTTTGGATGTCCGGATGTATTCAGAACGTAAGATATGTGCGAAAATGCAAACTTGTGCACTTTTTGACGCTTTTAGTCCCTGAATGACCCAAAAGTTTATTTTAGCATACCGAACACCTCAAAGCCTATTTCTAAGCTATGTTAAGGATATTTATGGTATGTTTAACTTATGTTCATGTTCCGGAATTTCTGTTACAGTTCAAATTGGCATACTTTCGCAGTTTGTCAAATTTAGTCCCTGTAGACGAATTAACCTGTTTTTGCCATACCAAAGCCTTCAAAACTTATTTCTAAGTTATGTAAAGGTTATTTAAGGTATGTTAAGCCAATTTCACTATTCTGGAGTGTTCGTTGCATTAAACTGGTTATATTTACGCATTAGTGCGTGTATAACCTTCCAGAAAGCGATTTAGAGTTTGAAATCGAACAAGAATCGATATGTGCAAATGATACACATATTTATACAAATCCCAAGTATGAAATACAATATTTCATTTGTTTGGTATTTGTTCGATGGTCGCAGTGACCCAGGTGTCACACTAAGTATGCTAAGTAAACATACATAGCAAAACAATGTAATGTAAATCATGTACTATAAGTGTACTAATGAACATAGCAAGTATATGATGTGAAAAACAGGAAAGCACGAAAGTAACAAGTAGGCACATGTGTTTCACCCCAAAACATTTGAAAACAGTAAAAGAGGGGTCTATGTACTCACTTGAGATTGCTTAATAGTCTTTAGATATCCACCAAGCAAAGCTTAGAAGATCACGGATTCAAACGGCACCTAATATAGGTATCTATGTTAATAAACCGGACCTAAATCAGAGGATTAGATAGAATGAGGGTTCGTGAACCAAACGAGTATGGGAACTCGTGTAATATGGTTTAACAAAGCCTACATACTAAAATGAAACCTAACCTAAGTGCTTATGACCCATGACGATCCGTTTAGGTAGCTTATGCTACTTTAACGCGTCGTTCGCGTAAAACGCGTTCGGAACGCCTAACTAGCCCTATGATAAGTAAAATATTCCTTAACATGTCTAATATTGTTACCAAATCAGTTTAGATACCAAAAGTTATGTTACATATGCTTAAAATGAATTTTGGCGTAAAAAGGGCATTTTGGTAATTTACCTAAGGCATATAAACTACCTATCATACAACTACTTAAACGTCATGACCATAAGGTATAACCTTGGAAGGTTATTCCCTATACAACTATGGTCACCTAATGTGTTTGGTCGGATCCTAAAGATCGACCAAACGGCTCGGGTTCGAAAGTATAAGCGATTGTTTAGATCGCTTACCTTTACGACCCTAGACAAGCACTAAACTAAAAGTGACGAGCTAAGCATGTTAAATAATGCTTAACTAAGTTTGAAAACAGGTTTGGTATCAAGACAAAGGGTCTTGATACCCAAAAGTAGTTTGGTTACAAAATACGCAAGAATACGCATTTTGGCCGAAACTACGACTCGTCACTGAGCCTAGATAACGTAGTAATCAGTAGGTATAGTCACTAGGGACTATAACCATCGTGATTACGCTCACGTTATGAAGTTCAAACGAACTTCGCGTTGACCATAAACTGGTCAAAGTAGAAAGTCAAACGCAGTTTGACTTTAACGACAAAAACAAATGAAAAGAATGAAAGAATACTTACAGAAGGTCCCCGCATGCTCTTGATCCGATTTACTCTCAGGTATGAAGCATAAACTTCAACTTAGAGAGCCAAAATCGGATTCAAGTGTGCTTTGGGAGGAAGTGAGGGTGGGTATTTATAGGAATTCAAGAACCGTTAAGATCGTTCATCGAAAACAGAGCTTTGATCTGGACCTTACATGTGTGCCCATGGTTTTCTAAAACCATGGGAGCCCCTAATATGGACTATGTTCATTGAATATCAGCCCATGGTTTTGCAAAACCATGGGTTAAAACCATCAACACTTCAAAATGGACTAGGTTCATTGAATCTGCCAGAAATTTCCAAAAAAGGTCCCTGCACTTTTTGACGCTTAAGCCCCCTTAACCCCATTTCAAGGATCTAAAATAAAGTTAAAGTATAGGGAACTTAAAATATGCTCAAAAATATCTCGGATGTCGGTTCATTTGGTCGTACGGTTGCGTTATTCGCTTAATTACGACGGAATGCGCATAAGCGCGAAAAACGATCCAAATTGCGCGACGAATGGATTTTTCTTATGCCAAACACTAAAATAAAATATTTTAGTTCTTACATAAATTTTTGGATGTCCGGATGTATTCAGAACATAAGATATGCGCGAAAATGCAAACTTATGCACTTTTTGACGCTTTTAGTCCCTGAATGTCCCAAAAGTTTATTTTAGCTCACCGAACCCCTCAAAGCCTATTTCTAAGCTATGTAAAGGATATTTATGGTATGTTTAACTTATGTTCATGTTCCGAAATGTCTGTTCTAGTACGAATCGGCATACTTTCGCAGTTTGTCGAATTTAGTCCCTGTAAGCGAATAGACTTAATTTTGCCATACCAAAGCCTTCAAAACTTATTTCTAAGTTATGTAAAGGTTATTTAAGGTATGTTAAGCATATTTCACTATTCTGGAGGGTTCGTTGCATTAAACTGGTTATATTTACGCATCAGTGCGCGTATAACCTTCCAGAAAGCGATTTAAAGCTTGAAATCGAACAAGAATTGATATGTGCAAAAGATTCACATATTTATACAAATCCCAAGTATGAAATACAATATTTCATTGGTTTGGTATTTGTTTAATGGTCGCAGTGACACAGGTGTCACAAGTTGGTATTAAAATACCATCATATGTTGATAAATGGTCATTTCGACTAAATGGGTCAAATGGTGTGTTAATACCATTTGGCAATAATATAATTTACGACCGCTTGTTGAGTTTTGGTGATCGCATGATATAACAAATGGTTTGTAATGCTTTTAACTAGAAAATTTAAAAGCAAAAGGTATCTAAACGAGTCAATGCTATGACCCGATCCAGGTACGTATAAGTATGATTATGGCAAAAGGTGAAATTTTGGTCAAATACCTTAATATGGTCTTGTCGTAAATTGACAATCCGAAAGGGGTAAATTCGGAATAAACACTTACATCTTTTAATTCATAGTAGCGATGGAAGACATGCGAATACCTTAATATAGTAAAATGATGGGTGAAGGGAGAGAGTGAAATTTAGACTTAAAGGTTTAAATCCCTCTAACGGGTCAAAATGAAGTTTTGCGGATAACTCGACCTTTAGTCACATAATGTATGAAAGTTTTGAACTCACGAGTTAATGGTTTTGAGATAATAAATATTTCAAGAATTTACAATGATTTATACGAAAGTGGTTTAATGAATCATGAAACGGGTCAAAAGTGTTAAAAAGGAATTTCAAGCCGAGATCTTGAAATTTAAAATTTTGAGTAGTTGGACATCAGGTTTTAACTTCAAAATTTGGAGAATTCAAATACGATCACATAGGAAAAAGAATCGGGTAAAACGGATATGTAGATCAAAAGTTAAGAAACTTTGAAGTTTATATTTCGGTTAAAATCATAGCTGGGCAAATGTGCAACTGGAATAAAGAACATTCTGTCGAAATTGGGTGCTAGTGTCGCTCGATGAAGAGAAGGAATAGGTGTCGCGGCACGCGACCATTGTCGCGGCACGCGACCATTGTCGCGGCACGCGATAGATAACCCCCAAACCCGTCGCGGCACGCGACGGGTGTAAAACTTGAAATTTTCATTTTCTATGCTTGTTTAACTTGAGGGACTTGTTATAACTTGTTATTAATCTATCAAAACTAACTTTTATGTTGGTTTTGATCTTAGGTGATTGTTACGGACTTCAGATGAAGATAAAGCGAGAAACAAGAACCGAACACACAATTAAATGAAGCTTCCGCATTGATCTAGTTTTCTTTTAGTAGAAAGGACTATATGTAAACACTTATAACTTAGTTTATAAATGTTTTAAACATGTATGGATGTTGCCATGACAAAGTTTTCGTAAAGTCGCATTTATGATATAAAATGCATATTTAAAATGATTAAAATTATGTTAAATTGAGACGGGTCTTACAATTCGTTCTTTTTAAAGTTGTTTGTCTTTTAAAGTTTTTCTAAGCTATTCATTTTATAAAGTTCTTTTTAAAATCCTTTTTTTTACTTTTTTAAACAATTCGTTTCTCTAAGTCGTTAATTTTTACTAAGTCGTTAATTTTTAAAAGAACTTCTTTTAAAACCGTTTTTGAAATCGTTCATTTTTATAACTTTGTATTCAGTTTACTTATAGTCGTTAGGGAAAAAGAACTTCAGAAAATAAACGATTTCAAAAATCGAAATAATTTAATAACGATCAATTTTAGACGAACATTTTAAACGAACAAGTGGTTTAAAAAACGAAGATTAAAAGAAGGACGTTTATAAAAAAAACAAAACCTTAAAAAATAAGTTAATAAGTGTAAGGTACTAAAAATGCACGAATTTAATAAACGAAAGGTTAAAAAATAACGAATTTTGAATAAACAAACGGTCAAAAGAAATTGTAGATTTGAATAAGAAATAAACTATTCAAAAAAAAAGTTTGTAAATTGAACGATCTTTTACAAACTTTTTATTAGAATGTTTCTTTTTTTTTCAAATCTAACATTTCTTTTGTTTTTTATACACGTCGTTTTGTAAACTTTAAAAAAATGAACAACTTTACAAAGTAAGTTTTTTAAAAATCTTTAAAAATAAATGATTTTAAAAGGAATGGTATAAAATGAAGTGTTTAAAAAACTTTAAAAGACAAACGACTTTAAAAAGAACGATTTAAAAAAAAACAAATGGTTTAAAAAGAAACAATTTTAAAAAGATAGATGGTTTTAAAAAAATGTAAAAAAACAAATTATTTTTTAAAAGGACTTTTATAAAAACAAATGGTTAATGAAAATACATATTTATTTGTATGTTTAAAACGTATTTTGTTAAATAATAATCGTTAAACAATGAAATAATAAAAAAAACTTGAGTAATTGCATTAATAATCTCTTAAATATTAAAACAACTTTGTAATTATTAAAAATAGCCCCTAAGGTATATAATGGCCTAATTACCCTTGCACATAACTGTAAAAAAGTAACAAAGTTAGTGTCAGGGGCCAAAACCGTTATAAAATACAACTCGGGGTCTGATATGTTAAAAGATTTCTTTTTAGGCTAAAATGGTTAAACTGGTTAAACCATAAGGGCCAAAACAGTAATTTACTCTATTAGAAATCATAATAGAACTCCAAAAGGCATTATATTGTATTTATAACCCACTCGGTTGTTTTATTATTAAAATTGCATTACTTGTTTATTTTTTTGTGATTGTATATACTTTTTTTTGTTATGTATGGCACAACATCATTAAAGACTTATTTCAAGGAAATGAGAATGCAAATGTACTTCCATTCATATAGAAAAAACTAAAAAGAAAACAAATTTTGTGTTTACAATTAATTCATGTCCATTATAGAAAAAAAAAATCTAAATGGGTCTAAACTCAATGCCTTCAATAATAAACACACTAAAATTCTTCATGATATCATTAAGTCTCAACGTAAGATCCATGTTGACTGTAGTGGCGGCTTGGAATTCCCAAATTTGCACTTCAATCCATCCATCGTTCCTTTGTTTTGGAAGGCCACTTATTTTCGGCCTATTGAGTGGGTTGTGGGTGTTTTGATCAGCCTTTGGTCTAATAACTGGGGTTCGAGGAGTACCTTTTAAATAAATATACCAAAATTTATCTCCTGAATCACATTGGTTGTCTTCCACTTTCACAGGCGCCACAAATCTAGATTGGTCTTCTGGTAATTTGTAGACAAGGTAACATGCATATGTTGTTTCAGATGATACTAGTTGGGACTGGACTTCAGTCTTGATAGAAATATCGTTTTTATCCTCCAACTGAATGGCTTGTCCAAATCTGAGAGATATTAGAAAATCATCTTACATGTAAAAGATTTGCAAAAAATATTAAGTTATATAAGAAATCTGACAAGGGATATTAAAGAACCTTGATTCAGGTAATAACATTTTTCTATATTTCCAACTCCATGTGAGAGCCGCTTTTGCTGAAAGCAAATGACATTTCTTCCCATTTTTGTCAACAGAAAACCACTATCAAGCAACGAGTATATAGATATGTTTAGCAATTCAGTATATAATTCTCCCCTCTCGTGGAACCAAGTTCATAGGCTCCACAACAACTACATATGGAAAAAAGATAAATGGATTTGCAATTCGGTACCATCATGCCATCATTGGTTAAGAACCCTTTGCAAAGGATTGAGTACGCTTTCTTCTTCTTCTTCTTCGCTGTCCATGGAAGATAATCAAAAATCCCTTTTTTTGACAACTTCATTATGTCTTCATAATCTGTTGGCAATTTTTCTTCCCAATTTGCATCTGAATCTGAATCTGATATGGGTTGATTCTCATCTGTATTTTCCACCTGTAGATCAACATAACATATTAGACTTCGAATTAGTCACTAGCTAATATGGGTTTTTTTTACATTGAAAATAACTAATGTGATTGTGGCAGCTGGACAGTAAAAGAAAACTAAAAGATATAAATTAATTAATTAATGATGTACATGAATAATCAATATTTTAATTGGTAAACTTACGTTCTCCAAGGGCTGAAATTCAATGCCTTCTACGAATATGTCGGAAAAAATATTGAAGCTCTCAAACATAATCTGAAGATCAACAATTCTGTGGTCACAAGTAAACTGATACAATTCACACATCCACCATTCATCTTCTCTCTGATACGCAAAGTATGAAATTGAACTCTCTCTCCGCCCTTGTAATCTGTATTTGAGGGATATAGGTTCAAATCTCTCCCTTTTGCACTCAAACTTGAAGACAAGGTTCACCGTGTATGTGAGTCCTGGTGACAAGAACTGAGTTTTTACATGTGTTTTCAATATGTCATCTTTAAACAAGAATCTATCAAGCAAGACATCTGAACCCAAACAGTAGGTGCCCACAGCAAATCTGCGTGAATAGCAGCAAAGAATGATACATTGTAGGTGGCAAGTACTTGTCAAATACTCTCAAGAGCTAGAAACAGGAAAACTCACCTTGAATTATTTTTAGATGAGAATCGGTTACTCTTGACATCTGAAACCAAACATTCTGCAATAGATATCATCTCACAATGTTCTCCCTTCTTATTTAATGAAAACCACTGTACGTCCATTAAACAAGTTCAAGTTAGTTGATCGCGCATGTTAAAAGTTACATGTGATGGTAGTAATAGGAGGAGCGGTGTCACTTAATGGGACGGTAAATGGCATGTAATATTCTATAATACAGACACAGAAGCTAATTACCGTTTTGCCGCCGTTAAGGAGGATCCCTTTGGACTGAAACTTCATCGGTTCAATGTCAGATCTGTAGTTCAGAGGACATCGCTTGTTCCATTCACCTATAAACTCTAGATAATTGAGTAAATCTAGACTTCTCTCAAGTTCTGCCACAACCTCAGCCATCTTTGGCCGATCTTCACGAGATTCCTTCAAACATTGATACGCGATGTCTGAAAATATTTCTAAAATACTCTGCTCCAATGGTTGAATGGTCGGATCTTTGAAGATGATATCATTTAACTTGTTCTGTTCATAGCTCTTAATCCACGTGGTCACTAAGATCTCCTTAGCATGATCCTTGCTATCAAGCATATAGCATAATCTCCCACATAAAACTTCAAATAAGACCACACCAAAAGAGTATACGTCCGACTTTTTCGTTAGGGTGTGTGTCATCGCATACTGTGGATCACAGTACCCAGGGGTACCTGCTGCAACTGTGACAGTAACAGAGCTATGCTCATTAGCGAGGCCAATTATTGATAATCCGACGTCAGAAACTTTAGCATTCCATTGGTCATCAAGTAGGATGTTGGCGCTTTTTACATCACAGTGGATAAGTCTTTGGTGTCTCTCCCTTTGATCATGAAGGTACCTTAGCCCCTTTGCGGCATCCAAACATATCTTGAGACGTTGTGACCACGTGAGATGAGGGGAGTCCAAATAGCGCTCAAGGCTTCCACGAGACACATGCTCATACACAAGGATCATCTCATCCCCTTGGTAACAAAATCCTAGAAGAGAGACAATATTTTTATGCCTGTAACGGGAAAGAGCCCTGATCTCTTTCAAGAACTTAGGGATTCCTTGTCCATACTTCGGATCAATACACTTAATAGCAGTCATGCTTCGTCCCTTAGAGTGAGACACTTCTCCTCTATAAACCTTCCCAAAAGCACCACCTCCAATATAGTTCTTCTCAACATTGAAGTGGTCGGTGGCTAATGTTATCTCTTCCAGCGGGATTATAAGATCTTGAAATTGATGCCAGAATACCTACATATTTGGGGATCAGATAATAGCTACTAAATACAAATCAAGGGTGGGAAAGCAATTGCAAATGCACAGCTTGACACGACGTCTGCAAACATTTTCATTTCAATTCGTCGGTGTATTTCAATTTTAATTCATTCCGCAATCTTATTTCTTTGGTGTTTAGAGTGAATCAACTGAATTCTTTCCCATGAACGGTAAAGGGAAAAAACATTTGAAGGAGAAAAATAATATTTTTGCTATGCCTTTTAAAGAAGCTCCCCATATAAATATATGTATCTTCATTCAATATAAGTCTAGTGAAATTCCCAAATAAGCTAACATCCTACAAACATAATGTACCTTGTGATATCCAAGTGCAGTCGCAAGTTCTATCACAACCTCAGCCATCCTCGGCCGATCTTCACGAGATTCCTTCAAACATCGATACGCAATGTCAGAAAAAGTTTCTAAAGCGCTCTGCTCCAGTGGTTGAATGGCTGTATCTTTAAAGATGATATCATTTAACTTCTTCTCTTCATAGCTGTCAATCCACGTGCGCACTAAATTCTGCTCAACACGACCATTGCTATATGTACAACATAACCTCCCACATAAAACTTCGAATAAGACCACACCAAAAGAGTATACGTCTGACTCTTTTGTTAGGGTGTGCGTCATCGCATACTGCGGATCACAGTACCCAAGGGTACCTGCTGCCGTGGTGACAATAACTGATTGCTGCTCGTTTGTGGGGCCCATTATTGATAGCCCGAAATCACAAAGTTTACCATTCCATTGGTCATCAAGAAGGATGTTGGCGCTTTTTACATCACAGTGGATAAGTCTTTGGTGCGTCCCCCTTGGATCATGAAGGTACCTTAACCCCTGTGCGGCATCCAGGCATATCTTGAGACGCTGTGACCACGTGAGATGAGGTGAATTTAAATAGCGGTCAAGGCTTCCACGAGACACATGCTCGTACACAAGGATCATCTCATCCCCTTGGTAACAAAATCCCAGAAGAGAGACAGTATTTTCATGCCTGTAACAGGAAAGAGTCCTGATCTCTTTCAAGAACTTAGGGATTCCCTGTCCATACTTTGGATCAATACGCTTAATAGCAGTCATGCTTCGACCCTCACAGTGAGACACTTCTCCTCTATAAACCTTCCCAAAAGCACCACCTCCAATATAGTTCTTCTCAACGTTGAAGTGATTTGTGGCTGATGTTATCTCTTCCAGCGGGATTTTAAGATCTTGGAATTGCTGCCAGAATACCAACATATTTAGGGATCAAATAATAGTTACTGAATACAAATCAACTGAATTCTTTCTCATGAACGGCCAAGGGAAAAAACACTTGAAGGAGAAAAATTACACTAAATATATGTATCTTCATTCTATATAAGTCTAGCGAAATTATCAAACATAATGTACCTTCTGATATCCAAGTGCAGTCGCAAGTTCTGTCACAACCTCAGCCATCCTTGGCCGATCTTCACGAGATTCCTTCAAACATCGATATGCAATATCAGAAAAAATTTCTAAAGCGCTCTGCTCCAATGGTTCAATGGCCGTATCTTTAAAGATGATATCATATAACTTCTTCTCTTCATAGCTTTCAATCCACGTGCGCACTAAATTCTGCTCAATGCGACCATTGCTATATGTACAACATAACCTCCCACATAAAACTTCGAATAAGACCACACCGAAAGAGTATACGTCTGACTCTTTTGTTAGGGTGTGCGTCATCACATACTGCGGATCACAGTACCCAAGGGTACCTGCTGCCAAGGTGACAATAACTGATTGCTGCTCGTTTGCGGGGCCCATTATTGATAGCCCAAAATCAGCAAGTTTACCCTTCCATTGCTCATTGAGTAGGATGTTGGCGCTTTTTACATCACAGTGGATAAGTCTTTGGTGTGTCCCCCTTGGATCATGAAGGTACCTTAGCCCCTGTGCCGCATCAAGGCATATCTTGAGACGCTGTAACCACGTAAGATGGGGTGAATTTAAATAGCGGTCAAGGCTTCCACGAGATGCGTAGTCATATACCAGGATCATCTCATCCCCTTGGTAACAAAATCCCAGAAGAGAGATGAGATTTTCATGGCTGTAACGGGAAAGCGTTGTGATCTCTTTCAAGAACTCGGGTATTCCTTGTCCATGTCTCCGATCCAGACGCTTGATAGCAACCGTGCTTCGTCCCTTAGAGTGAGACAGTTCTCCTTTGTAAACTTTCCCGAAACCACCACGTCCAATACAGTTATCATCGTTGAAGTTGTCGGTGGCTGATGTTATATCTTCTAATTGGATTTTAAGATGTTGAAACTGCTGCAAGAAAGCATCCATATTCGTTCGTGGATCAAGTAATAATTAAAAAAATGTGTAAGTTCACAGCTTGACAAGAGATGTGTAAAGAACCAACACAAGATGTGTATAGTCTCTGATAACCCTTTAAAACAGGGAAGTGAAAGATGGTTAAGATGATTAATTTGCTATGAGTTCAGCCATGAAAAAGGTTGTAGTGGTGAATATCAAGTCTCTTTAGTTGACCCAAAGTCAACTCCGTGTGGGTCAGTCTACCAGCTATTATTGTGTAAATAATTGAAGGATCATCGATGATTGCTTCATTTGTTAGCGTTCATTTTTTTTTTATTTGAGCATTTTATTTCTTTTTAATTTTTTTTTTAAATGTGCAAATTATCCATAAATGTTAGGAGGTCTAGGATACATTGTTTTAAAAGGGTCCGCGGTAGAGAGTCCTCTCAGAATAGATTCCCAAAACTTTTTACTTTGGATAAAATTTTAAATGATCAGTAAAATTGTCATATAAGAAGTTCGATAAATTATTTATGTAACTCTGATCAAAATCTCTATTTAATGTGAAATTATTACATTAATGACTAAAAGTAATCATTAACTAGACTTTGAAAAAGCTAGTTACGAGAAGTAACGAGAAAAGAAGAAAAAAAAAGGGAAAAAGATGGATTGATGAAGACAATTACTAGACTTTTCACTTTAGAAACGATAATTATTATTGCTAGTGGGAACTTTAAAGTTTAAAAGGTTGCTATAATTTAGAGGGTATACTTTTATTAAAGTTACTTATACTATTAATATGGGAAAGGTAATTATATAACATGAAAGAAGTGTATTATTGAATGTGTAATCATGTAATAAGAATAATTGTATATTGGAGATTTAATGACGTAATAAAGCATAAACAATCAAGTTCTTATTATTGAATGTGTAATCGCGTAATAAGAATAATTGTATTAACATTAGTTTATAACAAATCATATTGAATGTGTAATTACGTGATGAATTATATTGAATGCGTAATGATTTATGTTGAATGTGTAATCACGTAATGAGTATTAAAAAATCACGTAGTGATTTACTGGTATTCAAAATCACGTAATCACGTAATGGGTATTCAAAATCCTGTAATTTTTTTTAAGAAAACTATAGCAATAAGTTGTTCGAAGAGTATGAAATGCTCGTTAATACGGTATAACTTTTTTTTAAATATTAAAGTATGAGAAAGTTATAGCTGTTTGAAAATCAAGGGTAAACTAGTTTACTTGAGAAAACACTAAGATACCATTCCTGCCAATGCACTTATCACTCTCTCCTTCTCATCTATGCTTCGCACGGGAATTTTCTCTTGTACATGATCCAAACACCTATTAATATTTTCCTATTTTAATTCAGTGCTGGTAAAAGTGACATGCATTCATGTCGGTTGGGGGTGGGCTAACCTTGGCTTGGTCTTTGCCAGGTTCATCTTTTCAATCATGGAACGACAAAGTGGTTGTAGGCAACCATAAAAGAGTCAATTAGGTCATACGGCTGGAGACTATAGAGAAACTCGCAATATTAAAAAAGTTACAGTCACAGCAGATTCTTCGCAAACGAAACATTAATTCTTTTAATTATTAAGAATTTTAATAAAACTAAAATCTAAAACTTAACAATAATAAATATAAGATATAATCAATGTTGCAGAAATCGCGCCTAGGCGGCGATTAAACGCTCATCGGAAGGCTGCCGCCTGGTTTTTGGCAAATCGGTCAACCTAGGCGGTGGTGGTCAAAATTGGTCAAAATCAAGGAAAATCGGTCAAAAATCGGACCTAATCGGTCAAAATTGGACCAAATCGATCTAGTGGAATGAGTTCTTACCTTGTTTGGAACCAAAATTGAACCAAATCGATCACTAGGGTTTCTTTTTGTGCGCCTGTCTGATGAGGAAGGAAGAGCGGCGTGGGTATAATGAAGGAGATGGTGGATTAGGTTTAATTAAGTTTAGGTATTTTAACATTTAACCCCTTCTATCTTTCACAACTTTACATATGGCTCCCAAACTTGTAAATTTGTATATAAAAAGTATAAAGTTAACTATATATTTATATAATTTTTAAAAATATACATAAAAAGTCCATTCCGATTAATCCTGATTAATCCCTATTAATCCCGATTAATCCCTAGGCGGTAGCTCACCGCCCGACTAGCGCCTAGCGCCTTCTACAACATTGGATATAATAATATAAAATAAAAATACAAATGAGCAAGAAAAGACAGTTTTCTACTACCTTTGATTATCATAAGATTAAGGTGCTGTTTGTTTTTGCAGACATAAATTGTCTGCAAGCTGATTTCATCTTTTTTTATGTCTGCAACTGAAGATGTGGTTTGAAGATCTGCAAGCTGAAAATATAAGACTGTTTGTTTTTATAAGTTGATACCGGTCTGAAGCGCATCAAACAATGACGAAACATTCACATTCCGCTTCGATCCAGCGGAGGAGAAGAGGGAGGTCGGAGAAGGAGCTGGTCACCGGAGGAGGAGGGAGGTCGCCGGAGAAGGAGGTATGTCGCCGGAGGAGGAGGGAGGTCGGAAAGAGGTAGCTCGACGGAGGAGGTAGGTCGCCGAAGGAGAAGATGGAGGTCGCTGGAGGAGGAGGTAGGTCGCCGGAGGAGAAGAGGGAGGTCGGAGAAGGAGGAGGAGCGGCGGTGGGAGGGGCTGATGTTTGAGGGAGGAGAAGAGGGAGGTGTGAAGATGTTTTAAGAAGGGGGTCCATAGCTTATTTTTTAAAATGAAAAAAGCTGAGTTCAGATCTGTTTAAAAAAAACAAACAGTCTTCAAGGGTAACGTCTGCGCACCTGCAA
The DNA here is from genome assembly GCA_030545235.1 of Helianthus tuberosus. Lineage (NCBI taxonomy): Eukaryota > Viridiplantae > Streptophyta > Magnoliopsida > Asterales > Asteraceae > Helianthus > Helianthus tuberosus. The sequence goes on along the minus strand of CM060423.1, from coordinate 165,169,418 downwards.
ACATCAGCCCCCTTGAAGATGTTTGAAGAAAAAACAAACACCCCTAAGACATCATCCGTGATCACGTCTAAGATAAAAGAAAAAAAACAAAAACCCGTACACCCACTTTATTATCCCTTTCACCATTATTGGCACCTTTTTTGGTAACTTATTTTATGCATTTATACAGATCTTTCATTTTTTTAGTTTTATATAAATGTATTATTTTACTTAAAAAAATTATTTCTTATCTTTTGGAAAAATGTTTTTATTCATTTTATATAAAAATGTGTTTTAGTTTTCTTTACCTTTTTTTATTTTTAAAAATATATAAGGGGAGAATATCACAGGTTTTAATTTATTTTTTTAAGAAGGGGTATAAAAAGTAAGTAAGGGATAGTATACTTAGCCTAACTCTGAGCGAAATCTGAATTTCTAATTTCATATGAAATTACATAAACTTTAAAGATTTACATATATAAACTAGAAGTTAATGACTAAATTTAAAAAGGATAAAAAAATCGTTAACTAGACTTTAGAAAAGCTGTTATGAGAAGTAATCAGGAAAAAAAAGGAAAAAGATGGGTTCATGAAGATAATTACTAGACTTTTCACTCTAGAATAGATAGTTATTGTCCATGACTTTATAGTCTAGTGGTATCTTGTAATGTGATAAGGTTTTGAGACCAATAGGTCATAGGTCTATTTTCCACAAGTGGGGTTTTCCCATATTTATTGGGTTTCCTCCTGAATTGGTATATATGCATTATGCATGGTGGAGATGAATATAATTGGGTGGTTACGCTGGTGACACCATGATACTCAATGGTCTGTTAGTGATTCAATTTTTTCGTTCAAACAAAAAAGATAATTATTATTGCTAGTGGAAGCTTTAAAGTTTAAAACGTTGCAATAATTTAGAGGATACACTTTTTAATAAAGTTAGTTATACTATTAATATGAGAAAGGTTATTATATGAGAGGAAAGAGTGTATGAAGTGTAGCAGAAAAGTTATTTGTAAGATTAATGATTGAGATCAAATGTTCATTAAATTTAGAATTTACATAACTAAAAACAAGTAGGGAAAGGGGGGAAATCCAATGTTGTTGACTTATAAATTCACTTCCTATTTGATTTTTAAACGACTATAACTTTTTCATACGTTAATATTTTTTTATAAAAAGTACACCGTATTAACGAGTATTTCATTCTTTTTAATTCCAACAGTCTATTGTTATAGCTTTCTTAAAAAAATGCTGGATTTTGAATACTCATTACGTGATTACATGATGTTGAATACCCATTACGTGATTTGTGATACCCCGTGAAAACATTGTAATACACTAGCTTGTCAGTGGCTGCGCTCTAACTTTCGGGACGAAAGTTCTTGAAACTTGGGGATAATGTGACACTTCGGGTTTTCCCTGCGCGACACCTTCGATGTTGGAGATATGTACAATTATTATTGGAAATATAATGAATAAAAATTTGCAATATGATTGTGTTTGTTGTATGAATGTACGGTTTGAATATAGTATGTATATAAAATAATTAAGAACCCACTTCAACCGCACACCACCTAAATCCCGTACACTCCCTTACCTCTCGTACACTTCCCTCACTATTGAACTGGGTTGCATTATACGCCCACTTGGGCCCTTCAAAGCCCACCTAAAACCCTTTGGTGACCGCACACACATTCTAAGGGGGTATCTTCAAACTCATATAAAAGGAATATGGGGTGCAAAACCCTAGGATGATTGCCAATCATTGTGACGGCTACATTCCATTTGTAGCAAACATTCTATCTCTCCCCATCCATTTCCTCTCTCTAAAACCCTAAAGAAAATACCTCAAAATCTCATTTTCTCCTTGAATCCAACGGCAGAATCCTCAGCATTTGATGACAGCAGCATCAGCCCTCAAAGCAGGTTGTATCCATCACTTAAAAGCTTCCTTTCGTCGATTTTGCACACCTCTCACCTTTGATCTACACGGTTAGTACACTACCTACAGGTTGAAACGATAATGTGTGATAAAGGTGTTAATTTGATGAATGATTTGGATATTTAATGGTTATCATGATAAAAGTTAAGCATTACTTGAAAAAGATTAGGGATTTGCTATGTGAAAGTTCAAATCTTTATAAGCATAAATAATAATCCTTGTTTAGAATCCATTGATGTTGATATGTGTGTTCTCTTGATAAAACCCGGGTGATTTAAGTGCGCGTTTGGATGATGATATGTTTGCTGTTGATTTTAGACCATGGATCTTTTTTAAGGATTGATAATAACAAGGGGGTAAACCAATTCAAATCTATGTCTAAGTGTTTGTTCTTGACGGAATGTTAATAAATTGCTTGATGATTCTAGATGAACATAGGAAGAAGGATCTGTTGATGCTCGTAGATAAAACCGTATAGTTGAACAATGATGATTGTAATTTTGTGCACATGATCTACTGTGAATGAACAAACATGGGAATACTTCGCTAAAAACCGTACAAACATGGCACGTACAACTTCGTCTACACCTTGTACAAGGGGGTCACAACATGTGGCACACTTGGGTGACCATACACTCCAGTGTACAAGTTGTGCCTGCACAAGGTACAAGGAAAATAAGCTTATCGCACACTATTTGAGTCACACAGTTTTGAACAACACTTATAACGATTGGCACAACTTAGAATGCAAGACCGCACACTCACTTATTGGGCTTATAAGCTATTGGGCCGTACACTCTTTAATGGACTGACACAATAAGAAGAAGGTCGCACACTCGGAACTAGGTCGCACACTGACATAGTGTGGGGCTGTTATTATACTTAAACTGGTTATAAGTAATTGGGCCGCACACTACAAAGATGCATTGGGCTATTGGGTTATGATTTAACTATTGGGTGTATTATGTAAGACTGTATGAAAATAGTATGTGTAAAATGATACGTGTATTTACGTGCTACGTGTTGAATATGTGTATACGTGACGTTATTTAAATACGAACCTAAATAGATATGGTAAAAATAATAGGACGTGATTGACCCAAGTTATTTTAACAAGTAAACTATCTGCCAAGCAAGCCAAGGTGAGTTCACAACTTTTTCTAAAAGAATGCGTTCCTGGTGGTCAGGAAACGGAACGAAAAACACTATCTCCTTGTGTGGGATACAAACAACGCTATATCCTTGTGTGGGATATGGGTACATTCTCCCCTTATGTGGGACGCTCAGTTAATTACTGTTTATATTAGATGCAACAAGTGTACTAAATGAAACTCTATCACGAAAGTCCCTACGTATGATGTTGATTAGTCGCCGGTTCCTGACGAACAAGTTATTAGTTGATAGCACTATTTAGGTCTCACTAACCTTACACCATGCCTAGAGAGGATCAGTCGTGAACTAATAGACTCAGGCAAAACCGTCAATGATGATAGACATTGACAAAATGGGGCAAACAAACATGAGGTCACAGAGTATTCGGTATAACGCAGTTTAGTAGCTTACATATGGGGTAGCTAACCAGTGTAGCTTACAGATGGGGTACTCAGTGATTGCTGGAGCTTGCAGCTTGGGAGTGTAGTGGGTATGCTAACCCGTGTTGGATTCTTTTAATAATTATGAACAATGAACTTATGTTGAACCGTTTTACTTATGCTTCCGTTGTTCTCTTAAAATGTTGTTTTGAACTTAAAATCTTTTGACTTAAACTTAATTGTCGCTAATCGTATTGGTTTGGTGAAACTATTTTACTATTACTATAATTTTTCAATATGATTGGTGGCTTGATCCTGGTTAATCACACGCCTCACGGTAGTACTCCGCATGTGGAATTTGAGGGTGTGACAGATTGGTATCAGAGCCATTGGTTATAGTGAACCCGGTTTAAAAAAGAAAATGACTTTTTGAGAAAAAACTGAATATAACCCGTTTTGTACCAAGCAACTCGCAATGACACTACACTCCAAGTGCAAGGCTCAACGTATTAGACTTCCTGGCTCGGGCATGTGTTTACTTGTTACTTGTTTAGTACATATGTGATGTTATATGTACTAGTGTACCTTGTTAACCTTCCCCTATATATATATGTATATATATAGTGGAGGGTTCAAATGAGAAGAATTTTTTTGTAAGAAGAAAAAAGAAGAAGTTTCAACCAATAAGAATGTTTTATTTTACTTCATTTAATATTTGTATTTAATTTTAATATAAGGGTATATTGGTAAACTTACATAAATCATTAATTTGTATTCTTCCCCTTTAATAACTAGCTAAATTAAATTTGTAACTCCTTTTCAAAATATATACTTTTTCCAAATTAAAAAAAACAACTTAATTTAAAGTGTAGAATAAATTACTAGTTGTGTAAGATAAATTACGAGTTGTGTAGGATATATTTCGAGGTGTGTAGGATAAATTTCGACTGTGTAGGATAAAATTCTATAACGTGTAGCGTACATGTAGGAAAATTTTGATATGTGTAGGTTTTGTAGATTATATGTAGTATAATTAATCTTTGGTTGACTAATTAATTAAAGAGAGAAAAATTAATGATATGAGTTATAAATGAAATAGCATTTTACTAATATGCCCTTTCTTCTTTTTGTTCTCACATTAAATTTCTTCTCAAATGAACCTTCCCCTATATATATATATATATGGGAAGGTTTAAATGAAAACCACTAGTTATCGCGAAAACTCGAAAAAGCCTAAAAACATACCAATTTTTTTTTGCATACCAATTTTCGCTATTTAAATTAATAAAAAAAACTTTTTTTCAAAAAAAAAAAAAATTTTGTAGTGCACATGTGTAATAATTCACATGTCATGTGAATTATTACACATGTGCACTACCAAAAAGATTTTTTTTATATAAAAAACTAGCGATTTTAACAAAAAAATTGACAAAAAATAAGAATTTTTTTTTTGTGTTTTTTAGGCTTTTTTTAGTTAGTTTTCGTGATAAAAGTGGTTTTCATTTGAACCATCCCCTATATATATATAGGGTCGGGATTTAGAGAAAACATTAGAAAGTTTGAGAACGGTAAGAACGCTTATGGATCGTCCGATCAAAACAATCTATGGACTAGATTGGCGCGGTGACGTTTTCGTAAATAACATCAATTTTATTACCTGGACGCGCTTTATTAAGGGTAAAAGGTTGTTTTGACTTCTCCACACAAAACGCCATACTGATGATTTAAACGCCAAAAACAAAAATCACAGACCATTCTAAGTAAAACACCATTAGATATAAAACCCCAAACGTAATTATAGTAAAATCCCGCCTAAAAAAACCGCCAAAAAAATCCTATATATACAATATCTCAGACTTTCAATTAAAAACACACACAAAAACCCAAACGCCATATTTTATATATCACATTCGCTTTAGAAACGCCAAAAAACCCAAACATCAAATATCTTCTAAGCCAAAAAGTTTTTTTTTTAAATTCAGTTTGGTTGTCTGTAAGATTTCGCTAAATGAAATGGTCAAAATCCTTAAGTGGGGATATTGTCCATTTCATTTAGTAAAATCTTATTGACTGATTCTCAACTTCCATCCAATTTATAACGCCAAAACATACAAAAACATTATTGAGGTTTGTTGTCAATAAAGTTTAGCTGTATGGGGTGGACAACATTGTCAGTTATCTTTCTTAACAGGGGATTAACACTGTTGTCCATCTCATATAGCAAAACATTATTGATTTTAGCATGATCAAATTTTGAGGTTTAAGAAGCTCTTATTTCATGGCGTTCTATTTATCGGTAAAACGCCAAAAAAGGAAAAAAAATCAAACATCGTTCATTGTAAAATTCAATATTGTTGCATGAAAGGGTCTAAACTCAATAACATTTTGCTGCATGAGATGGACAAAACTTCAAGAAAAAGATGCTGATGTCAGACTGTGTGCTTCCAAACAACCACACAAAAAAAACTACTTGAAAAACAAAAAAACAAAATGAATCATACAAAAGTCGAACTAGCCAGTTAACAAGATTCAAAAAAGAAGAAAGAGACTGGTGACAGTGAAGATTTTGAAGATCAAACCGATGGGTTTGTTAAGTTTTACATAAAACGCCATATTTTTTGTGACAGTTCTTGTACTATTAAAGAACAGAGAGACTGATGACAGTGAAGATTGTGAAGAAAGATCCGATTAGGATTCTTAATTTAATTTCTTAGCTTGTATTTTTTTTACTATGGCTGAAATATAATCTAACAATTGTAAAATGCCAAGATACCACAAACGCCAAAATGTTTATAAAAAAAATATAAACAATGGGCCATCTTGTTTAAAACGCCTTGAAAAACGTCATTCAAATAGATTTCCTGACCCCCTGGGTTCCAATGGCATAGGATTTGAATAAACGCCATAAACGCCAAAATGTTAATACAATGAAACCATTAAAACGTCATTAATTATTGAATTTGGTTAACGCCAAAAATCTTAAAAACCAAAAATTAAAACAATATTGGGAAAAGCGGAACTAAAAAAGCAGAAGATGAAAGGACAAAAAAGCCCCTCCGCCCTTTTCTAAGCGGCGTGACACGTGTTGGGCCAGGAAGCGTTCTCACCGTTCACACACTTTTGATATATATATATATACACGTATATTTGTGTGCAATAATCGATCCTCCTCCTACTTATTCTTACGACACTACGGCGTCATTCTCATACTGTGTTTTCTGGATATGAAGACAATGAGCGGACGCGGAAGAGGCAACGTTCACATGACTCAGGATCAGTTTACAAACTTGATCAACACTGTGGCTGCGGCTTTTGCAGCCCACCCTGGAGGTAAACTTGTCATTCTAGGATGTTTAGATCCTACTCTCGTATCATCTTGATCGTTCTTAAGGATGTTCACTTCGTTTTACGCAACAGGGCAACCTGCACCCGCTCAACCGCGCGTTTGCACTTTCAAAACTTTTATGGATTGCAAACCTCTCCCTTTCAATGGCACTGAAGGAGCCATAGGCCTTCTACACTGGATCGAGAAGGTCGAATCTATATTTGTTGTGTTCGAATGCCCTGCTGCTAACTGGGTAAAGTTTGCTACTGGCACCTTGGAAGGAAACACGCTTTCTTGGTGGAAAGCACAAGTTCAGATGCTTGGATTGGAGACTGCCAATACTACACCTTGGGGTGACTTCAAAGACTTGATCAATGAAGAATATTGTCATAGGGATGACATCCACAAGCTCGACACCGAGTACTACGAGCTAAAGATGGTTGGATCTGAAATCAAGACGTACACTAAGCGATCCAACGACTATGCTGCTCTTTGTCCTAACATGTCCTAGCCTGTATACAAAAGGATCGAGCTATACATCAAGGGTCTGGTTTCCAAAATTCAGATTTTTTGTAACTTCAGCAAATCTCCCCACAATCCAGCAAGTTATTTGACTAGCTCACCGACTCACTGATCAAGCTGTGGAGCAAGGCAAGCTGCCTAAACGGATCACTGCTACTACCGAAACTCCTATTGATAATAAGCGTAAGTGGGATGGTAACCAGGGTAAAGATACTAACCCTACTCATGCCCCAACTCAACAAAGGAAGTTTGAAAACAACAACGGTCCTCAGCAACAAGGTGGTTACCAAGGAAACCGACCCAAGTGCAACAAGTGCAATCGACATCCCAACGGGCCGTGTGAAAGGAACCGCTATCAAAGGTGCAACAAAATGGGGCATGAGGCTAAAGACTATAGAAGCCCGTACCCAGCAAGGCAAAACCAGCCACAACAACAACAACAACAACAGGGAAACAACCGTGGCTGCTACCAGTGCGGAGCAATGGGGAACATGAGGAAGAATTGCCCCAACTGAATCAAAACCATAACAACAACAACAACAACAACAACAATCAGGGTGCTGGAAACAACAATAACAATGGCGACAACGGTGCAAGAGGCAGAGCATTCGTGATTGGAGCTGGTGAAGCAAGGGATGATCCTAACATTGTAGCGGGTAAGTTCCTACTTGATGATTGTTATGTTTCTATACTGTTTGATTCTGGAGCTGATGCTAGCTGTGTGTCCCCACGTATTAGTAAGACGCTTAAGACTACACCAACACCTTTAAACACTAAGCACGTTGCTGAACTAGCTAATGGTAGAAACATCGAGGCATCACACATTATCAACAATTGCAAACTCGTACTATCTGGTCAGACTTTTCTCGCCAATCTCTTTCCTATCATTCTTGGAAGCTTCGATGTCGTTATTGTAACACCTGCTTCCCTGAACTTTAAGTTATTGTCAATTTTAGTCCCTGTACTATGTGTTGCTTGATACTTTTGAGACTTTGTGAATCTTAACACTATGATACTTGATTCTTAATACTAGATTCTTGATACTTGAACCTTGATTCCTGATACTTAATACTATGAGACTTGATGCTTAAATCTAGATACTTGATTCTTGATGCTTAACTCTAGACACTTGATTCTTAAAACTATGAAACTAGATTCTTGAGGTTGATTCTTGATACTTGATACTTGGAAGCTAGACTCTTGATTCTTGATACTTGATATTTGGTGCTTGACTCTTGAGACTCGTGAAACTTGAGACTTGGTTGAACGAGAGACTGGAGTCTTGTCACTGGCGAAAACTATGAAACTTGGAAACTTTTGTATTAATGGTATAATCGAGTTATGTGATACTATTACACAATAATACGCAACGCAATGCTTAATCTAACTCGCAAAACGAACCAAAGACAAAAGCGGAAAGGATGGATTGACCGAATGGTAATCCGATCGGATGACCATCCGATCGGAGGGCCACTCGATCGAAGTACCATCCGATCCACAGCACACCACCTTAACCTCGCTCTCTAACACTATAAATAGGCCTGTCACATGATTCTCACTGATGTGACAGCCTCATTCGATCAGAACGCACGCTCTCCCTCTCTTTCACACATTTCTTCAATTTCCCGACGATTTCGGTACGTTTTACACTAAATTCTTGTACATCATTCTCTACATTATTCTCCTTTAAAATCACACTTTTCACCGTGAAATCTCTAAGATTTGAGCCCTTGAGGATGATGTCATCACGGTGGTTTGTACAAACTATTGTGTGATGTCATTCCTGTCAAGATCTAGCTCAGATCTAAGGAATTTCATGTGCTTTTACACTAAATCCTTGCTAGATCTAGTCATTTTCAGCTAAAACTCATGTTTCCCTTCACTTTTTCTTAAACTTTCTACTTTAAACGGCGGAATCCGGACCCAAATGGGCTGTAGACTTGATGATTAGTCTAGAGTCAGCTTGGAAATGGATTATTGCCGGAGAAGATAGCCGGAGTACGGATTCCGACATAAGCACCGTCATGAACAAACACCTGATCGAACGGGGTGATTCCCATCCGATCAGATCAACTAAACACTGATGTGTTTACTGTTCTCTCGATACGTACCATACCGTCACCGTTAAACCAGAAACTTAGGAACTACACGAGGTTGCAAAAGAAACAAAGTCCTGTCAATCGAATGGCAATCCGATCGGCCTGCTGTCTGATCGAACAGTCATTCGATCGAAGTGACAATGTGCTCTACAACCTTCTATATTTAAACTTTTTTAGGAATCTAAACTTTGGAAACTTCCACAATCGAATGGAAATTCGATCGAACTGCCGTTCGATCGAATGACCATCCGATCGAAGTGACCAGGTTTGAATACTTGGCATAAAAGTTGAACTTTTGGAAACCTCAATCTTTGGATCAAATGACCATTCGATCGAATGGCCACCCGTACGGATGCCCACTCACACATGTCATCCGATCGAATGACCATCCGGTTGGATGGCCATCCGATCAGGTGACTGATCTAACACTTGTATAATCCTTGTTATTCTGTCTGACACTTATCCGTTATAATCTAATCAGGTGAATACTAAAGAGCTCCCTTTGATCCAATAACATTACTGTTAAGCAACCACAGTGAGTATACTCGATCCCTTTTTGTTTTAAACTTTGGGATGCAACATGTATTCTAATAAACTAGGATACTTGAAACTTTTGGAATCTAAACTCTATCCTATGTGTATGTGAAACTTGTGATTCTTGATTCTTTATGTTACGTGAATGTTTAATCCTCAGTGTTTAGTTCCACCTTAACAATAGTAGTGCTATAGGAAGATACACCTCCCCGTTATTCTTGGGGGTATTGTTAGGAGGATTTTAGTTTTCCTTGAGTCTTGGGAAAACACTGAAGCATCAGGACACTTGGGCTATCACTTGGACTGCGAACACTAGCATGGCTGAAACTATTTTTATCATTTACATGATGGATATGAGTTCTTTTAATCTATTATGCTATATACTCAAACTTGTAAACTCGCTAGTACGTTTTATACTGATTGTATTTTAATACATGTTGCAGGCTGATAGGATGCTATGGTCAAGAATTTGCTAGGATGCTGCTTAGAAACACATCTAGTAAAATTAGAACTTTCGAACAATGTTGGTTGGAGTGTATTTTTGATACTTATGTTATGGTTGTGATGTTTAATGTTTAGACAATGTTGAATCTACTTAATCTATATTGAAATGATAGTGTTATGGAATCTCATGAGGAATCTGAACGCTTAGTGCCGCACCCTGATGTTTCCGCCATCGGTTGGAGTGTGATAGATTGGTATCAGAGCCATAACTATAGTTAATTAGGATAAGTAGGAATACTTGCCCTAGTATATAGTTCTAGGAATCTTGACTCTTATTTGTTGTTTAAGACTTATGCATTCTACCGTATCTGCTTCCTAGCAGCACATATTCCTGTTAAACTTACATGCCTTTCCTAAGGCTGACACAATATACACTCGGATACTTTGGAAACACTGCTAACCCATGTTTGTATATTTGCACGAAATTTTCCCTCAAGTTAGGAGTGACATCCGAACCTTGATAGGAAATTTCCTATTGTATTCTAGTGGGTCTTATCTGTTGATAAGTACCGGCGCTATTAGGGTACGATATTGTCAAGTTAGAGGTGAAACTCAGACCTTGATAACTAGTCCCATTCCTTTGATTTTGTGTCTCGCCAAAGTCTCGAAACTTCCAATCAATTAGGAACGTGAAATGACCAAAAGGACGAATATCGTAGGCCTAACATTAATGACGTATTTGTCTAAGTAAGTCAAGACACGTTGCCTCAATTCGAAAGGGATTCGAATCACTTTGGTTAATCACTGTTCCTCTACCCGGAACAATCCTATGTTTTATGAGCCTATCTTTTATGTTATCCCGATTTTCATGCATGGTTTAAGCTTGATTCTTCGTTTATTTTGAGACTTTTTACACGAATCGCACGTATGTCCGCAATCTAAAACGATAATTCTAATCTCTCAGGATCAAACTAAATTTATGAAGCTTTATTCATTATGTAATCTACGTGGGAACCTTGATCAACTATGTGAATCTATCTGATGAATTTATGTGTTATTGTGGTCGTAAAACACTAAACGTAACATGGCATAGAAATACGAGACGGAAGTGACGTGTCTGAAGCATGGTGGATACGCCGCTGGTACTTCCTATATATAAGTGTTTCCGACATGTTACCAACTTTCGTACCACGTGCCATGCGAAGCTTAGTGTTTTGCAGACCGGTGATGGGATTGTTGAACTTTAAAACTATGAGAAACTACTTGTAATCTATGTGGAATCTATAAGTAATCTATGTGTACTCTAGCATGACCTATGTGTAATCTAAGTATGTATGGTTTTGAGTAACAAAATACGAAACGAAGTCTAGCGCCGAAGACGAGGCGGGCGTGGCATGTCTGAAGCGTGGTGGATACACCGCTGGTACTTCCTATATATAAGCGTTTCTGGCATGTTACCGAACCTTCGTACCACGCGCTAAGTGAAGTTCGTAGTTTGTAGACTCGGGTTGAAGTTATTGAATCTAGTTGGATAATCATTATGGAACTGTTATGATCTGATGTTATGGTTAGCGAAGCATGACACCGATGACGAGACGGACATGGCATGATTGAAGCATGGTGGATACACCGCTGGTACTTCCTATATATAAGTGTTTCGATCATGTTGCCAAACTTCCGTAGCACGTGCCATACAGGATTTCGTTGTTTTATGGACTGTGATGAGGTTGTTAACTCTAATCTATGTAAATCTATTAGGTAATCTACGTGAATCTATTAGGTTAATCTATGCGAATCTATTGGATTAATCTACGTGCGTATAATTATGATGATGAATGTGTCGTTACGTTGGGCAATTGCGACACGTAACATGACACTGATTACGAGGCAGAAGCGATGTGCCCGAAGTGTGGTGGATACGCCGCTGGTACTTCCTATATATAAGCATTTCTGACATGTTGCCAAACTTCGTACAAACGTGCCATGTGAAGGTCGTGGGTTTGCGGTGTTTAATCTATTGGAATCTATGAAACTTGTCGAATCTTGAATCTTTAATCTATGAGTCTTTAATCTATCGTGTGTGAATCTATACTGTGAGACTTCGTGATCTAGACTTATACGATCCTTTTGTTGGATCTTTAGATGTCTACTCGTAGACATTCCGACAATCTCAAGAGGTCCAGGGAGAAGTCTCAGAAGAAGATGATGTCTTTCATGGCCGACCAGATCGCTCGCGTCGTGCCAAAGATCGTATCTGAGATCCAAGGATCAAACACTCCTCAATCCTCTGTGGAATCTAAGGGCGAGAAGCTAAAGCCTACAAAGTTCAGCTACAAACATTTCATCTCATGCAACCCTAAGCCTTTCACGGGCAGTGATGGGGTGACCGCTATGCTTGAATGGTTTGACAGCATCGAGGTTACCTTCATTAACAGTGAGTGCCCAGAGCATTTGAAGACTAGGAGTGCAACGGGAATGTTTCAAGGCAGAGCTCTGGAGTGGTGGTCGAATGAGAGAAACATTCGTTCAAATGAAGAAGCCTATGCTCTTCCATGGGCTGAGGTGCGAGAGTTAATGATGCTTGAATTCTGCCCTCCCCATGAACAACTGAAGCTCGAAGAAGAGTTCTGGCACTTGAAGCAGATTGGTGATGATAATCTGGCCTTATACTACCCGTTTCAAGTAGCTCAGCTTGATTGATTGTTCCTCACTTGGTTTCTACTCCTAAACGCATGATAACCAAGTACATCAATGATCTACCTCCTGCTATGCATGATTCTATTGAAGCAGCTCAGCTTGATACTATTGAGGAAGTCTACCATCTTGCAACTAGTCTCAACAACAATCGTATTCGGGATAAGTAGTTTGCTACTCATGCTCCCTTCAAGTCTACAAATCAAGTTACCCAGCAGCCAAGTGTCAGTAAGAACAAGATGAGAAAGTCACAGGGTTCAGGATGCAATGCTAATGTTCCTGCTGCTAAACCTGCTCCTGCTGCTGCTGTTCAAAACCCTCCTGCTCCTGAAGTCAAGAGGCAGTACACTGGGCCTCATCCCAAGTGTGCAACTTGCAACTTTCATCATCCTGCTGCCTCTGCATGTCGATTGTGCACCAAACTGCAACCGCTATGGTCACACGACTCCTTATTGCCGTCAAGCTAACCCGGCCCAACAAGCTCAGCAAGCCCTAGTTCAGGCAGCTCAACCAGCTCTTCCATCTCCTCCGCGGAACCCGAGGCCAGTCAACGCTATACGTGCATGCTTTTAGTGTGGAGACACTACTCATCTTCATAATCATTGCCCCCAGCTGAACCAAGAGCAACAAGCAGCCGCTCGTGGACGAGCATTCAATCTCAATGCTAACCAGGCTCGTAATGATAATGATGTCGTGAATGGTACATTTCTAGTTAATAACCTTTATGCTTCGATACTGTTTGATATTGGTGCCGATAAGAGCTTTGTGTCCGTAGAATTTGAGTCTTTGATAAACTATACACGCTCTAAGTTACCTGAGTCATTCTCTGTTGAGGTCGCCAACGGTAAGTCGATTCTTGTTGATTCTATCCTGTGTGATTGTTTCCTGACCCTTAACGAACACGTTTTCTCTATTGATCTCATACCCATGCGATTGGGTAGTTTTGATGTCATAATCGACATGGATTGGTTGCGTAAGAATCATGCCGAGATTGCTTGTCGTGAGAAATTCGTTCGTCTACCTTTACCTCCCGGTGAAATTTTGCACGTTTATGGAGACCGACCTTCGGGAGGACTGAAGTTGATGTCATGCACACAAGTGAGCAGATGTTTACGTAAACAGAACTTTGCCTTCTTGGCCCACGTGGTGGAACAAAAGGGCAAGGGGAAGAACGTAAGCGATGTTCCAGTTGTGTGTGATTTCCCCGATGTCTTTCCTGAGGATCTTCCCGGTCTTCCTCCTCCTAGATCCGTTGACTTTCGTATTGATCTCATACCTGGTGCGACTCTTGTCGCCAAGGCTCCATACAGACTTGCACCTTCCGAGATGCAAGAACTATCTAGCCAACTTCAGGAATTGCTCGACAAGGGTTTTATTCATCCAAGTACCTCACCATGGGGTGCTCCCGTATTATTTGTCAAGAAGAAAGATGGTACATTTCGTATGTGTATCGACTATCGTGAACTTAATAAGCTCACCATTAAGAATCGTTACCCTCTCCCTCGTATTGATGACCTATTTGATCAACTACAAGGCGCGTCCTGTTTCTCAAAGATAGACCTTCATTTTGGTTATCATCAGCTCCGTGTTCTCGAAGATGATGTACCTAAAACTGCCTTTCGTACTCGTTATGGGCACTACGAGTTCGTAGTCATGCCTTTTGGCATGACCAACGCGCCCGCAGTGTTCATGGACCTCATGAACCGAGTTTGTAAACCCTATCTTGATCGTTTTGTTATAGTCTTTATCGAAGATATCCTTATTTATTCTAAAAACTAAAGCTGACCATGCTCGTCATTTACGTCTTGTGCTTGAACTTCTACGTGGTGAGTGCTTATATGCTAAATTCTTGAAGTGTGAGTTTTGGATTGATGAAGTGTAATTTCTTGGTCACGTCGTTAGTAAGCAGGGTATTCATGTTGACCATTCTAAGATCGAGGCTGTGAAGAATAGGAGTACGCCTAAATCTGCATCTGAGATCCGTTCCTTTCTAGGATTGGCTGGTTATTACCGCCGATTCATCTCGGACTTCTCTAAAATCGCTATTCCTCTTACTTCCTAAACCCAAAAGGAGAAACCTTTTGTTTGGGTCCCGAACAAGAGGAATCCTTTCAGACTCTTAAGGACTTGCTATGCAATGCTCCTGTTTTGACTCTTCCCGATGGAAATGATGACTTCGTGGTGTATTGTGATGTCTCGAACCGTAGTTTGGACTGTGTGCTCATGAAACGGGACAAGGTTATTGCTTATGCCTCTCGTCAACTCAAAGTGCATGAGAAAAACTACACCACTCATGATCTGGAGTTTGGTGCGGTTGTTTTTGCGTTAAAGATTTAGCGACACTATCTGTATTGAACTAAGTGTGTGGTTTTAACTGACCACAAGAGCCTTCAACATATCTTTAACCAAAAGGAACTGAACATGTGACAGAGACGTTGGGTGGAATTGCTTAACGACTACGACTGCAAAATTCGCTATCATCCTGGAAAGGCAAATGTAGTGGCCGACGCTCTTAGTCGTAAGTCTCATGTTAACACTATCTGTTGTTATCATATCTCTAGTGATCTTCATGCTTGTATCTGTGAAGCTCAGTATTCGTCAGCTAATGAAGGTAGTCTAGAAGTTGAAATAAGAGGTGCTACTATCGATCAACTCAAAACTAAGTCTGATGGACTTCAATACTATCTTAATCGCATCTGGGTGCCAGATCGCGATAACCTCCGTGAGCTCATTATGAATGAAGCTCACAAGTCCAGATATTCTATTCATCCAGGCGCAGATAAGATGTACCATGACCTGCATATGACTTACTGGTGGCCTGGTATGAAGAAGGACATTGCCGCATATGTTTCTAAGTGCCTTACCTTCTCGAAGGTAAAGGCTGAACATCAACGTCCTTCTGGTCTTTTAGATCAACCTGAAATCCCTGTTTGGAAATGGGATAGTCTTGCTATGGAATTTAAAACTAAGTTACCCCATACACCTACCGGTCATGACAGTATCTGGGTGATCATTGACCGTTTGACCAAATCCGCTCACTTTCTTCCTATTCGCGAAGATTATAAAGTGGAGAAACTTGCACGAATCTATACTGATGAGATTATATGCCGCCATGGCATCCCTCTCGACATAATCTCTGACCGTGATGGTCATTTTACTTCACGTCTTTGGCAAACTTTTCAGTCCGCTATGGGTTCGCACTTGAATCTTAGCACGGCCTTTCATCCTCATACAGATGGGCAGACCGAGCGTACTATTCAAACCCTAGAGGATATGCTCCGTTCTTGTGTCATCGACTTTGGTGGTAAATGGGATGTATATTTACCATTGATTGAGTTCTCGTACAACAACAGCTATCATACCAGTATTCAGATGGCTCCTTTCGAAGCTTTGTATGGTCGCAAGTGCCGATCTCCTCTCAGTTGGCATGAGATTGGTGACAATCAACTTACTGTCCCTGAGATCATTCAAGAGACAACGGATAAGATTCTTCAGATCCGTGATAACTTGGTCAAGGCTAGGAGCAGACAAAAGAGCTATGCTGATAAAAGGGGCAAGCCTCTGGAATTTGATGTTGGTGATTGAGTTCTTCTCAAGGTATCTCCCTGGAAGGGAATAGTTTGTTTTGGTAAAAAGGGAAAGCTCGCGCCTCGCTATGTGGGTCCATTCACGATACTCGAAAGGATTGGCAAGGTAGCATACAGACTTGACGCGCGTGTGGTGTGATATATATTTAAGTATATTTTAAGCCCTTTTTACACGTTAGTCAAGTTTTAAATTTATAAAACACGATATTATACTAACACCAAACACACATATGGGCAAGTGCACCCATCGTGAGCATAGTATAGTGTTGGTAAGATACCGAGGTCGTCCAAGGACACAAGAGCTTTTAATACCGGTTTATCCTCAACGTCTAATCAAATCAAAAGTTTAGAAAAAGGTTTTAAACTAGAAAAATAAAAACTAACTAAAATGCTAAAAAATAAAATAAAATTAAAACAGATAGACAAGATGAATCACTTAGATCCGACTCGTGTTTAGTGTAACCTTTGATTATTTCCGCACTTTTGCACTTTTTAAGAGATTATCTTAGTTATTGTAGTAGGCCCCTCTTTTGAAGGTGACGTTACCCTCAACCCAGTAGTTTGAGTCAGCTAGGATACAATCCTAAAGGGTCGGATTATTGAAAGATAATTAATTAAGTTATTAATGCATAATGTGGTAGGCCCCTCTTTTGATGGTGACGTTACCCTCGGCTAAGTAGTCTGAGTCAGCAGGGATACAGTCCTAAGTAGCCGGGTTAAAGTTTTAATAGTATATTACATATAACAGGATCAAAGAGTTTGGACCCCCGCCATCCAATACCGGTGGGTATTGAAGGAGGTCCTACTAAATTTGACCCAGGTCCTTGCAGGATCTATACACTGAACAAGGCAAGACTCTTACCAAACCGTTCCCTTAACCCCCGACCAGGTAGCCAACATATCTCCATATAGACCGTGGAGATATGAATGGTGAAAATCTTTTATTTTATATAGACAGTAAAATAATGCCAAGACACCACGGACAAACGATAAGGAAGAATCACCTTCAACATAAGAAACTAGTTATTAAAGTCATTAATACATAACCAAATAAAAAGTGCGAAAAGATTAAAAATAAAAAGTATTTCACTAGACACTTGTCTTCACCAAGTGATGTAAGAGACTTAGGCAAACATGGCCTTTGATTGTCAAGAACTCTTACAATCAATCTTGGATCCTTGGACGACTCACACACTCTATGATGGATGATGGATTATGGTGGTGGATGATGGTGTTCTGATGGTGGTGGAGTGTGGGTGAAGTGTGAGAGAGGTGGTGTGCCAAGGGATGGTTTGCAAATGAGCCAAGCACCCCTATTTATAGCCTGAACAGACGCTCGGGCACGACCCCGTGTCCATTGGGCACGGCCCCGTGCCCATCCTCCTTCTCTTTATTCATTAATTACAGTTTGTCTGCATTAGTTGACCACGCCCCCGTGTCCGCTGGGCATGGCCCCGTGTGCAGAAGCGTATCTGTACTATCAAGATTTCCCCAGATTCTACGAATCTTAGAGTTGACCACGGCCCCGTGTCCGGTGGGCACGCCCCCGTGGTGGGTGATAGAAGCTTCTACAGCTTTGCCTTTTCTGCAGACACTTGGGCACGCCCCGTGCTCACTGAGCACGGGGCGTGTTCAGCCTTCTGTTCTCTTGTTTTTACTTGGGAAGATGCTGTCGGGGGGTCGGGCATGCCACGTTTGTTCCTTTTCTTGTATTTATGTTAGATTTAGCTGACTTTTTGCTTCTTTTGTTCATTTGAGCTCATTTAATCCTGAAAATACAATAGGAAGACAAAAACATACTTTCTCCAACGTTAGTACTAAAAAAGGGTTAGTTTTATGCCACATTTGATGTAATTTATATGTTGCATTTTGCATACATCAAATACCCCCACATTTGAATCTTTGCTTGTCCTCAAGCAAAACTCTTTATAATGTGGCTTTACACTACCAAATGGAATGGGTAGAAGAGAAGGTTTTTGGGTTTGTCATAGAGTGTCGGGATTTCCAAGATTCTTTATTAAATTTTATTTTTATTTATTTACAATCCTATTCATCATGATTTATTTAAAACATTACATAAGATAAATTACTTATTAGGGCATAACATGCCTTTTTAAAATTCCACTTATATACAAGTTCACATACCTCACGGGGATCACTCAACACTCGGCCGAAAATGTATTTCAGTGAATCACTCGAGAGCGGCATGGAACTTACTCCTACCATAGGCTTGCCAAGCAATCAATCCTCCTCCTTTTTAACTATACACCTTTGTGAATATCAAGAGGACTTTTGGATGAAGGGTTAGGCTTGGGTTAAAGGTAGTTGGTTGGGTTAGTGGTTAGTAAAAGGGAGAAAGGCGTAAAAAGCGTCGGTTTTCGTAAGAATTTTTATTTTTGTAATTTCTTTTTATTTTGATGAAACTATTATTCAAACAAAGTTATTTTTGATAAACTTGTTTGTTTATTTCTTTTTGCTTCATCATCATCAAAATTATATATATATATATATATATATATATATATATATATATATTTTAAGTCATAAGAAAAACCGAGCTTGTTACTAAAACAAAGGGTTAAAAATAAAAAGGTTTTGGTGTATAAAAGGGTGTTTGTTTTTTGGTTAAGAAATGAGAAGGTTTAGGCTCAAAGTGGTTGACTAGGGGGATTTTTGGGTAGGTGGTAAAAAAAAGGTGTAGAAATAAAAAGGGTTAGTCCTAATGCCTCCATCATTTACTTACTCGGGTTTAAGTTGGTAAGGACCGGGAATGTATTGTCGTGGCAAGTTCTAGAGTCGTAAGAACCAAGCGGCTATTCACACAAGAAATGAAAAATGAGCATTTAGTTTAAAGATATGTATTGTATGCTCAATAAAGGCTCAAAACTCACTTTTTGTGGGAATGGGTTTTTATGTGATCAAGTATATATAATCAAATTTTAACTAAACTTGTCATGTCGTTTCATAATTTTCTTATGTTTGTTCTTTTTATCACGACGCTATCGGTTGTAAATTTGTAAAAATATAACCTTTTCAGAACTTGAAATTCCCAAGTTAAACCTAGACAAGTAAAAAAAATTGAAAAAAAAAAAATTTTTGAAAAATTTTGGGGTGATTAGCGGTTCCAATAGAGTTTTGTGTAAGGCTTGTAATTAGGACTTGCAAGATTCATGGTTTTAGCATCCCCCCCCCCCCCCCCCACACTTAAATTACACATTGTCCTCAATGTGTCCCAAAAATAAGTTTTTAGGTTGATTGAATGTGTAAAAAGGTGTGAAAAAGCAAAAATTTATGTTACTGGGCGTCTGGACACGGCCCCGTGGTGTCCGGGCACAACCCCGTGTTCAGATCGCCAGTAACAAAATGAATAAAAAGAAACGGAAGCCTAGGCACGGGGGCGTGTTCAGTGAGCACGCCCCGTGTCCAGTTACCTGAACTGGGTATTTTCTGCAGATGATTGGGCACAGGGCGTGTTGGGCGAGCACGGCCCCGTGCTGAACTTGCTGTAATGAAGAAAAATTGTCGGGTGGTCCTGTTTTTGTGCATGGGGTGTTGGTTCAAGTTTCCCTTGGTATCCTTCACCATGCCTAGTGTGTTTTACCCATTATAACATCATCCAAACACCATTTTAACTAAAACTGTCATTCCATTAAATAGAGAAAATTACATAATAGTCCTAGAAAATTGAAAACAAAGTAGAAAAATAAAAGTTAAGGGTCCTAAATTAGATAGGTCAATTGATACATAAAATCATCCTAAGGAGCTCTACTTTTACAATAAGAACCAAAATTCCGAAAATAGTTTTCCGGTATCTAAAAGCTTTGTAGAACTCCGAGCCGAGGGGTGTTCCCTAGATGTTGTTAAAGCCATTCTTCTATCTCTCTCGGGAGGAGGAAGAAGGCGGCTTCATTTTCCTCAACATCTTGTGGAGGGGGAGTGACACCAACCGGAACCCCTTGTAGTATGTCTCGAGGGGGTTCCGAATGTATGGCGTACCATTCGGCCGGAATGATGACTTCCGGTATCACATTCCATGCCCTTTGGGTGATAATTGGTACCAAAGGAGGAGAGGCGAGAATGTTCAACCTTTGGTGCAAAAGGTTGACCTCTCGAAGACATCCCTCTAGTCCCACCGTCAAATGATTAATATGGTCGACCAATGCTTCTTCTACCCCCGTCATCTCATCAATGGCTTCTCTTAAGGCGTAAACGTAGTTTACAAGAGAATCTTCAACCGTTGATGACCTTCTCCCTTGTCGGTTGTTTCTGGATTGCGATGAAGATGTTCCGCTAGTTCTGCTCGCCATTCTGAGAAAACATACCGAAAAGAGTTCAATTTTATAGGAGCAGTACTTCGGACACGGCCCCGTATTCAATGAACACGGCCCCGTGTGTAGATGCCTGCAGATTTTTGGAACAAGGAATCATGGAGTTTTAATTTGTTTTCGTGATTTTTAAAACGTTTTTAAGCAAAAATAACTTAAAACATTGTTGTAGAACTTATTTTTAACAAGATTCCATGAATAAAAATCTAACAAACATCTCAATAAAGCTTGAAATTATGGAGATTTCAAGTTCTAATGGAAGTATTAAGGAAAAATTGAAGAAGATGAAAGTGGATAAAAGAGGAAAGGATAAGAAGGTTGTTGAGAAACTTCTTTTAAAAAATACCTAGGATGGTATGTGAGAAGATTCCCCCAAATCTATGTCCCTGGAATGGTCCAAACGTGTAGGATTCTTGGCTGCATTTATAGAAAACGACAGCACGCAGCACACGGCCCCGTGTCGGCTGGACACGGCCCCGTGTGCAGGCAAGATCCTGACACATTTCGTTCGTATTCTGACACGAAATCAGAGGGGAATCTTTTGGTGGACACGGGGGCGTGTTGACCTGGACACGGCCCCGTGTCTAGAGGCTGTTTATGAAGTTTCATCAATTTCTAAGGAACTTTTCCGGATCGGGTGGTTCTTTACTGGATGGAACAACCCCAAAGTGCCTAAGATACCTAAATTGCTGTATATTAAGACGAGAACGTATGAGGTTGTCGGTGAGGGTGATTCCTATGCTAAATGTAGGTGGATAAGTCCAACCCTTTCCCGAGCTCTCGTTAAAGAAGGTGTATGCCGAATCGCTCAGGTCTATGTATGCACCGAACGAAATCGATGGAGTGTCCTTCACTGCACAATCGACACAGGGATGACTATCGCCCACGTCTTCGCTAGAGTTAGAGGTAGTATCGGGAACAACGAAGTTGTTTTTATTCGAATGCGATCCCAACCATTCTTCTTGGGTATCGTCTTGAGATGAATTATTGAAATCCATCTTAAGTTCTTTTAACTAATTAAGAATTAGATCTTCCATTTGAAATAGTTCATCAAGAAGCATTTCTCCTAGAAGGTCCGGTTAAGAGCATTCGAGGGAGAGATAGGGATTATTTTCACTTTCGCCCCTCTTAAGGCTACAGGAAAACAATGGATCTATATAATGGGGCTTATAATTTAGAAAATAACATTCTAAATCTTTATGGGAGCCACCACATATTTGACACCACGTACCATAAGAGTGCCGAAAGTAAAAAATATCAGTATCTCTCATGTTTGTGTCAGAAATTACCAACCGTCGGGATCTTACGGTTCTGTTTTCAGTAACTGACACTTGGGCACGGGGCGTATTGAGTGGGCACGGCCCCGTGTTCAGCTTATTGTCTGACTTAAAACAGGATTGCCAGTTCCAAGGATTGGGCATGAGGCGTGTTCAGCGGGCACGGCCCGTGCTGAGTTCTACAGAAGCTGAAAAATTAAGAAAATCCTAAAAAAAACAGAAAAATTAGAAAAAACGATTAGGCCGTTGATTCCTAACTTTCTTAAAATCCTTGTGTCCCCGGCAACGGCGCAAAAAACTTGATGCGCGTGTGGTGTGATATATATTTAAGTATATTTTAAGCCCTTTTTACACGTTAGTCAAGTTTTAAATTTATAAAACACGATATTATACTAACACCAAACACACATATGAGCAAGTGCACCCATCGTGAGCGTAGTATAGTGTTGGTAAGATACCGAGGTCGTCCAAGGACACAAGAGCTTTTAATACCGGTTTATCCTCAACGTCTAATCAAATCAAAAGTTTAGAAAAAGGTTTTAAACTAGAAAAATAAAAACTAACTAAAATGCTGAAAAATAAAATAAAATTAAAACAGATAGACAAGATGAATCACTTGGATCCGACTCGTGTTTAGTGTAAACTTTGATTATTTCCGCACTTTTGCACTTTTTAAGAGATTATCTTAGTTATTGTAGTAGGCCCCTCTTTTGAAGGTGACGTTACCCTCAACCCAATAGTTTGAGTCAGCAAGGATACAATCCTAAAGGGTCGGATTATTGAAAGATAATTAATTAAGTTATTAATGCATAATGTGGTAGGCCCCTCTTTTGAAGGTGACGTTACCCTCGGCTAAGTAGTCTGAGTCAGCAGGGATACAGTCCTAAGTAGCCGGGTTAAAGTTTTAAAAGTAGCTTACATATGAGGGGATCAAAGAGTTTGGACCCCCGCCATCCAATATCGGTGGGTATTGAAGGAGGTCCTACCAAATTTGACCCAGGTCCTTGCAGGATCTATACACTGAACAAGGCAAGACTCTTACCAAACCATTCCCTTAACCCCGGACCAGGTAGCCAACATATCTCCATATAGACCGTGGAGATATTAATGGTGAAAATCTTTTATTTTATATAGACAGTAAAATAATGCCAAGACACCACGGACAAACGATAAGGAAGAATCACCTTCAACATAAGAAACTAGTTATTAAAGTCATTAATACATAACCAAATAAAAAGTGCGAAAAGATTAAAAATAAAAAGTATTACACTAGACACTTGTCTTCGCCAAGTGATGTAAGAGACTTAGGCAAACTTGTCCTTTGATTGTCAAGAACTCTTACGATCAATCTTGGATCCCGAGATGACTCACACACTCTATGATGGATGATGGATGATGGTGGTGGATTATGGTGTTGTGATGGTGGTGGAGTGTGGGTGAAGTGTGACAGAGGTGGTGTGCCAATGGATGGTTTGCAAATGAGCCAAGCACCCCTATTTAAATCCTGAACAGACGCTCGGGCACGGCCCCGTGTCCATTGGGCACATCCTCGTGTCCATTGGGCACAGCCCCGTGTCCATCCTCCTTATCTTTCTTCATTAATTGCAGTTTGTCTGTATTAGTTGACCACGCCCACGTGTCCGCTGGGCACGGCCCCGTGTGCAGAAGCGTATCTATACTATCAATATTTCCCCAGCTTCTGTGAATCTTAGAGTTGACCACGTCCCCGTGTCCGGTGGGCACGCCCCCATGGTGGGTGATAGAAGCTTCTACAGCTTTGTCTTTTCTGCAGACACTTGGGCGCGCCCCCGTGCTCACTGAGCCCAGGGCGTGTTCAGCCTTCTGTTCTCTTGTTTTTGCTTGGGAAGATGTTGTTGGGGGTCGGGCATGCCACGTTTGTTCCTTTTCTTGTATTTATGTTAGATTTAGCTGACTTTTTGCTTCTTTTGTTCATTTGAGCTCATTTAATCTTGAAAATACAAAAGGAAGACAAAAACATACTTTTTCCAACATTAGTACTAAAAAAGGGTTAGTTTTATGCCACATTTGATGTAATTTATATGTTGCGATTTGCATACATCAAGACTCGGCTTGCCACAAGAACTAAACAATGTGCATCCGGTGTTCCACGTATCTAATCTACGTAAATGCCTAGTCGACGAGGAACTGCAGGCTCCCCTTGAAGACTTGCAAATAAATGAAGCTTTACATTTTGTGGAGAAAACGGTCGAAATCATGGATCGAGACGTCAAGCGATTGAGGCGCAACAAAATTACCATCGTCAAGGTTCGATGGGAAGGAAAGCGTGGCGCTGAATTCACTTGGGAACTCGAGAGCGAGATGAAGGCCATGTATCCGCAGCTCTTTGAGCAGTCTTCCTCTTAGATTTCGGGGACAAAATCTCCTAAAGGAGGGGAGACTGTATCGCCTGCGTCCCTGAACTTTAAGCTATTGTTAATTTTAGTCCCTGTACTATGTGATGCTTGATACTTTTGATACTTTTGAGACTTTGTGAATCTTAACGCTATGATACTTGATTCTTAATACTAGATTCTTGATACTTGAACCTTGATTCCTGATACTTAATACTATGAGACTTGAAGCTTTAATCTAGATACTTGATTCTTGATGCTTAACTCTAGACACTTGATTCTTAAAACTATGAAACTTGATTCTTAAGGTTGATTCTTGATACGTGATACTTGGAAGCTAGACTCTTGATTCTTGATACTTAATATTTGGTGCTTGACTCTTGAGACTCGTGAAACTTGAGACTTGGTTGAACGAGAGGCTGGAGTCTTGTCACTGGCGGAAACTACGAAACTTGGAAACTTTTGTATTAATGGTATAATCTAGTTATGTGATACTATTACACAATAATACGCAACGCAATGCTTAATCTAACTCGTAAAACGAACCAAAAACGGAAGTGGAAAGGATGGATTGACTGAATGGCAATCCGATCGGATGACCATCTGATCGGGTGACCATCCGATCGGAGGGCCACTCGATCGAAGTGCCATCCGATCCACAGCAAACTGCCTTAACCTCCCTCTCTAACACTATAAATAGGCCTGTTACATCATTCTCACTGATGTGACAGCCTCATTCGATCAGAACGCACGCTCTCCCTCTCTTTCACACATTTCTTTCATTTCCCGGCGATTATGGTACGTTTTACACTAAATTCTTGTACATCCTTGATCTATACATCATTCTCTACATTATTCTCCTTTGAAATCACACTTTTCACCGTGAAATCTCTAAGATTTGAGCTCTTGAGGATGATGCCATCATGGTGGTTTGTACAAACTATTGTGTGATGTCATTCCTGTCAAGATCTAGCTCAGATCTAAGGAATTTCATGTGCTTTTACACTAATTCCTTGCTAGATCTAGTCATTTTCAGCTAAAACTCATGTTTCCCTTCACTTTTTCTTAAACTTTCTACTTTAAACGGTGGAATCCAGACCCAAACGGGCTGCAGACTTGATGATTAGTCTAGAGTTAGCTTGGAAATGGATTATTGCCGGAGAAGATGGCCGGAGTACAGATTCCGACATAAGCACCATCATGAACAGACGCCTGATCGGACGGGGTGATTCCCATCTGATCAGATCGACTGAACATTGATGTGTTTACTGTTGTCTCGATACGTACCATACCGTCACCGTTAAACCAGAAACTTAGGAACTACACGAGGTTGCAAAAGAAACAAAGTCTTGTCAATCAAATGGCAATCCAATCGGACTGCCGTCCGATCGAACAGCCATTCGATCGAAGTGACAATGTGCTCTACAACCTTCTATATTTAAACTATTTTTGGAATCTAAACTTTAAAAACTTCCACAATCGAATGGCAATCCGATCGAACTGTCGTTCGATCGAATGACCATCCGATCGAAGTGACCAGGTTTGAATACTTGGCATAAAAGTTGAACTTTTGGAAAACTCAATCTTTGGATCGAATGACCATTCGATCAAATGGCCATCCGTATGGATGACCATCCGATCGGATGGCAATCCGTCCCACTCACACATGTCATCTGATCGAATGACCATCCGATCGGATGGCCATCCGATCAGATGACTGATCCGACACTTGTATAATCCTTGTTATTATGTCCGACACTTATCCGTTATAATCTAATCAGGCTAATACTAAAGAGCTCCCTTTGATCCAATAACATTACTGTTAAGCAACCATTGTGAGTATACTCGATCCCTTTTTGTTTTAAACTTTGGGATGCAACTTGTATTCTAATAAACTAGGATACTTGAAACTTTTGGAATCTAAACTCTATCCTATGTGTATGTGAAACTTATGATTCTTGGTTCTTGAGTCTTTATGCTATGTAAACGTTTAATCCTCAGTGTTTAGTTCCGCCTTAACAATAGTAGCGCTATAGGAAGATGCACCTCCTCGTTATTCTTGGGGTATTGTTAGGAGCATTCTGGTTTTCCTTGAGTCTTGGGAAAACACTAAAGCATCAGGACACTTGGGCAATCACTTAGACTGCGAACACTAGCATGGCTGAAACTATTTTTATCATTTACATGATGGATATGAGTTCTTTTAATCTATTATGTTATATACTCAAACTTGTATACTCGCCAGTACATTTTGTACTGATTGTATTTTAATATATGTTGCAGGCCGATAGGATGCTATGGTCAAGAATTTACTAGGATGCTTCTTAGAAACACATCTAGTAAAATTAGAACTTTCGAACAATGTTGGTTGGAGTGTATTTTTGATACTTATGTTATGGTTGTGATGTTTGATGTTCGATGTTTAGACAATGTTGAATCTACTTAATCTATATTGAAATGATAGTGTTATGGAATCTCATGAGCAATCTGAATGCTTAGTGCCGCACCCGATGTTTCCGCCATCGGTTGGGGTGTGACAGTTATTGGCATGGATTGGTTATCCAAACATCGAGCCGAAATACTCTGTCAAGAGAAAGTCGTCCGTATTCCTCGTTCTCTTGGTGAACCTCTTCTGGTTCAAGGCGACAGAAGTAGCGCAGTCACAGGCATCATTTCATTCTTAAAAGCCCAAAAGTGTTTACGAAAGGGCCATACCACTATTCTAGCACTCGTTACTGACACCTATGGGAAAGAAAGGAAGATTGAAGGTTTTCCCATCGTACGTGACTTTCCCAAGGTATTCCCTGAGGAATTACCTGGCCTACCGCCTCACCATCAAGTTGAATTTTAAATCAAGCTAACTCCCGGAACGGCACCCATAGCTCGTGCACCCTATCGACTAGCCCCAACCGAACTGGAGGAATTATCTACGCAATTGCAGGAGCTGCTGGATAAAGGTTTTATCCATCCTAGCTCATCACTCTGTGGAGCCCCAGTACTCTTTGTCAAGAAGAAAGATGGCACATTCCGTATGTGCATCGACTATCGTGAGCTGAACAAAGTGACTATCAAGAATCGTTACCCACTTCCGCGCATCGACGAATTGTTTGACCAGTTGCAAGGGTCAAGTTTCTTTTCAAAGATTGACCTATGACCAGGCTATCATCGGTCTAGAGTCTGCGACGAAGACATCTCTAAAACTGCTTTCAGGACTCGTTATGGTCACTACGAATTCCTTGGCATGCTTTGGAATGACAAACGCACCTGCGGTCTTCATGGATCTCATGAACCGAGTGTACAAACCATATCTTGACAAGTTCATGATTGTATTCATCGACGACATTCTGATCTACTAGAGAAGTCAAGAAGAACACGAGCAGCACTTACATCTTATTCTAGAGCTCTTATGCGACGAGCGACTCTATGCCAAGTTTTCGAAATGCGACTTCTGGGTTCGAGAAGTCCATTTCCTTGGACACGTGGTCAATGAAGCTGGGATTCACGTCAATCCTGCTAAAATTGACTCTATCAAGAACTGGCCTACACCCAAGACTCCAACCAATATCCGTCAATTCTTGGGATTGGTGGGATACTATCGTAGATTCATCGAAAGATTTTCGAAGATTACTCAACCTCTCACGACTCTTACCCAGAAGGGTATTGCTTACAAGTGGAACGATGCTCAGGAATTTGCATTTCAGAAGTTGAAAGGGAAACTCTGTAGTGCTCTTATTCTCTCGTTACCTGGAGGTACTGACGACTTTGTCGTCTACTGCGATGCGTCTATTCAAGGACTCGGTTGTGTGTTGATGCAACGCGAGAAAGTTATTGCCTACGCTTCCCGACAACTCAAGATCCACGAATGGAATTACACAACACACGATTTAGAACTATGAGCAATAGTCTTCGCACTCAAGATTTGGAGGCATTACATGTACAGTAGCAAGTGCATGATTTACACCGATCACAAGAGTCTCCAACACATCTTGGATCAGAAGGAGTTGAACATGCGGCAACGCCGATGGGTCGAGCTCCTTAACGGCTATGAGTGCACAATCAAGTATCATCCTGGCAAGGCCAACGTTGTGGTTGATGCCCTCAGCAGAAAAGAAACCAAACCTGAGCGTGTTTGTGCTTTACAGCTCACTATCCACTCGAACCTCCCTAACCAAATCCAAAATGCCTAGATCGAAGCACTGAAAGCAAAAAACCTTCTAGTTGAGTCCATGCGAGGCATAGAGAAGCAACTTGAACTCAAGGACGACAGCATACACTATTTCATGGAACGTATCTGGGTTCCATCTTATGGAAACCTCTGAGAGCTTGTGATGGATGGACGAAGCACGCAAGTCTCGCTACTCAATACATCCTGGTTCTGATAAGATGTATCACGATCTCAAAGCCCTGTATTGGTGGCCTAACATGAAAGCTATTATTGCTAAGTACGTTAGTAAATGCTTGACTTGTGCTAGAGTCAAGATCGAATACCAAAAGCCATCGGGTTTACTGCAGCAACCAGAGTTGCCAACCTGTAAATGGGAACATATTTCCATGGACTTCGTTACTGGCTTACCAAGATCCCAAAGCAGAAACGATACCATTTGGGTAATCGTATACCGTTTAACAAAATTCGCCCACTTCCTCAGGATCAAAGAAACCGATAAGTTTTCGAAACTTGCAGCCATCTACTTGAAAGAAGTAGTTGCTAGGCACGGGGTGCCAAATTCTATTATCTCCGATCATGACCCATGTTTTACTTCTGAATTGTGGCAAGCTATGCATAAATCCTTTGGCTCACAGTTAGATATGAGCACCGCTTATCACCCACAAACGGATGGTCAGACTGAACGTACTATCCAAACACTTGAAGACATGCTGAGAGCATGTGTTATAGACTTTGGAAAAGGGTGGGAACGACACCTACCTCTGGTGGAATTCTCTTATAACAACAGCTACCACACTAGCATTCAGGCAGCACCATTTGAGCCATTGTACAGTCGTAAATGCCAATCACCTTTGTGTTGGGCAGAAGTTGGCGAAAGTCAAATTATCGGCCCAGAGCTCGTACTTGACACTACGTATAAGATTGCCCAGATCAATCAACGAATGGCAGTAGCTCATGACTGTCAGAAAAGCTATGCGGATAAGTGTAAGAAACCTCTGGAATTCCAGGTCGAGGACCGGGTTCTACTAAAAGTTTCACCGTGGAAGGGTGTGGTACGTTTTGGCAAAAGGGGCAAACTTAATCCGCAATACGTTAGACCTTTTGAAATTACCGAGAGGGTCGGTAAGGTAGCATACAGACTAAACATGCCTGAAGAGCTGAATGCGGTACACAATGTTTTTCATGTATCGAATCTGAAGAAGTGTCTGTCAGATGAAACTCTTGTCGCTTCTTTTAAAGAACTCACTATTGATGACCAACTACGCTTCGTTGAGGAACCGGTTGAGATCATGGATCGAGAGACCAAAACCCTCAAGCATAGCAGAATAACTATCGTACGAGTTCATTGGAACTCGCGTCGTGGCCTAGAGTTTACCTGGGAATGGGAAGACCAGATGATGCGCAGGTATCCCCAGTTGTTTGCAAACAAAACTCCCAGCACTGACGCTACAGCAGAATTTCAGGACGAAATTCCAAACTAACAGAGGGATGATGTGACACGCCGTGAAAACATTGTAACACACTAGCTTGTCAGTGGCTGCGCTCTAACTTTCGGGATGAAAGTTCTTGAAACTTGGGAATAATGTGACACTTTGGGTTTTCCCTGCTCCACACCTTCTATGTTGGAAATATGTACAAATATTATTGGAAATATAATGAATAAAAATTTGCATTATGATTGTGTTTATTGTTTGAATGTACAGTTTGAATATAGTGTGTATATAAAATAATTAAGAACCCACTCCAACCGCACACCACCTAAATCCCGTACACTCCCTCACCTCTCGCACACTTCCCTCACTAATGAACCAGACTGCATTATACGCCCACTTGGGCCCTGCAAAGCCCACCTAAAACCCTTTGGTGACCGCACACACATTCTAAGGTGGTGGGACAAGTGTGCGGTATCTTCAAACTCATATAAAAGGAATATGGGGTGCAAAACCCTAGGATGATTGGTAATCATTATGACGGCTACATTCCATTTGTAGCAAACATTGTCTCTCTCTCTCTCCTCATCCATTTCCTCTCTCTAAAACCCTAAAGAAAATACCCCAAAATCTCCTTTTCTCCTTGAATCCAATGACAGAATCCTCAGCATTTGACGACAGCAGCATCAGCCCTCAAAGCAGGTTGTATCTATCACTCAAGAACTTCCTTTTGTCGATTTTGCACACCTCTCACCTTTGATCTACACGGTTAGTACACTACCTACAGGTTGAAACGATAATGTGTGATAAAGGTGTTAATTTGATGAATGATTTGGACATTTAATGGTTATCATGATAAAAGTTAGGCATTACTTGAAAAAGATTAGCGATTTTCTATGTGAAAGTTCAAATCTTTAGAAGCATAAATAACAATCCTTATTTAGAATCCGTTGATGTTGATATGTGTGTTTTCTTGATAAAAACCGGGTGATTTAAGTGTGCGTTTGGATGATGATATGTTTGCTGTTGATTTTAGACAATGGATCTCTTTTAAGGATTGATAATGCCAAGGGGTAAACCGATTTAAATCTATGTCTAAGTGTCTGTTCTTGAAGGAATGTTAATAAATTGCTTGATGATTCTTAATGAACATAGGAAGAAGGATCTGTTGATGCTCGTAGATAAAACCATATAGTTAAACAGTGATGATTGCAATTTTGTGCACATGATCTACTGTGAACGAACAAACATGGGAATACTTCGCCAAAAACCGTACAAACATGGCACGTATAACTTCGTCTGCACCTTGTACAAGGGGGTCACAGCAAGTCGCACACTTGGGTGACCATACACTCGAGTGTACAAGTAGTGCATGCACAAGGTACAAGGAAAATAAGCTTGTCGCACACTATTTGAGTCACACAGTTTTGAACAACACTTATAATGATTGGCACAACTTAGAATACAAGACCGCACACTCACTTATTGGGCTTATAAGCTATTGGGCCATACACTCTTTTAATGGACTGTCACAATAAGAAGAAGGCCGCACACTCGGAACTGAGCCGCACACTGACATAGTGTGGGGCTGTTATTATACTTAAACTGGTTATAGTAATTGGGCCGCACACTACAAAGATGCATTAGGCTGTTGGGTTATGATTTAACTGTTGGGTTTATTATGTAAGACTGTATGAAAATAGTATGTGTAAAATGATACTGTGTGATACGTGTATTTACGTGCTACGTACTGAATACGTGTATACGTGACGTTATTTAAATACGAACCCAACTAGATATGGTAACAATAATAGGACGTGATTGACCCAAG
This sequence comes from Helianthus tuberosus, assembly GCA_030545235.1. Lineage (NCBI taxonomy): Eukaryota > Viridiplantae > Streptophyta > Magnoliopsida > Asterales > Asteraceae > Helianthus > Helianthus tuberosus. Next base: position 165,137,354 of record CM060423.1, on the reverse strand, counting down.
TTATTTTAACAAGTAAACTATCTGCCGAGCAAACCAAGGTGAGTTCACAACTTTTTCTAAAAGCATGTGTTCCCAGTGGTTGGTAAACAATGATATCTCCTTGTGTAGGATACGGGTACATTCTCCCCTTGTGTGGGACGCTCAGTTAATTACTATTTATATTAGATGCAACAAGTTTACTAAATGAAACTCTATCAAGAAAGTCCCTACGTATGCTACCGATTAGTCACAAGTGCCTGGCGAACGGGTTATTAGTTGATAGCGGTATTTTGGTCTCACCAACATCACATCGTGCTTAGAGAGGATCCGGTCGTGAACTAATAGACTCGAGCAAAATCGTCAATGATGATAGACATTGACAAAACGGGGCAAACAAACATGAGGTCGCAGAGTATTCGGTATAACGCAGTTTAGTAGCTTACATATGGGGTAGCTCCCCATGGCATGATATAAATGAGTAAATTAACTACTTAAACAAGTTTTACAGAATTAAATCTGGACAACTCATGAACTCGCCAACTTTATGTTGACACCCTACTACATGCTTTGCAGGTACTCAGTGATTGCTGGAGCTTGCAGCTTGGGAGTGTAGTGGGCATGCTAACCCGTGTTGGGTTCTTTTAATAATTATGAACACTGAACTTATGTTGAACCGTTTTACTTATGCTTCCGCTGTTCTCTTAAAATGTTGTTTTGAACTTAAATGCTTTGGACATAAACTCTAATTGTCACTAATCGTATTGCTTTGGTGAAACTATTTTACTATTACTATAATTATTCAATATGATTGGTGGCTTGATCCTGGCAGTCACACACCTCGCAGTAGTACTCCGCATGTGGAATTTGAGGGTGTGACGTGATTTCATTATGGTATTTTATGTGATACCCCACTAAGTGGTTACGTAACGATCGATGACTATGTATTTCATTATGGTATTTTATGTGATACCCCACTAAGTGGTTACGTAACGATCGATGACTATGTCTTATTACGTGAGTACGTGATTTTGAATACTCATTTCGTGATTACGTGATTTCATTATAGTATTCATGTGAAACCCCACTGATGATTATGTAATTACGTAAAAAACAAAACATGTAATACATAATATTTCATATGGAATACCTAATATTTCATGTATAATCATGTATTAAGGATAAATTATATACCAAACGTTAGCCAAATCAACCTATAATAACAATGTATATTGGAGATTTAATCACGTAATAAAGCATAAACAATCAAGTTCTTATTATTGAATGTGTAATCACGTAATAAGAATAATTGTATTAATATTAGTTTATAACAAATCATATTGAATGCGTAGTCACATAATGAATTTACATTGAATACGTATTGATTTATGCTTAATGTGTAATCACGTAATGGGTATTAAAAAATCACTATATGTACTGGTATTTAAAATCACGTAATAGGTATTCAAAATTCTGTAAATTTTTTTAAGAAAACTATAGCAATAGGTTGTTCGAATTAAAGAGAATGAAATGCTCGTTAATACGGTATAATTCTTTTTTTAAAATATTAACGTATGAGAAAGTTATAGCCGTTTGAAAATCAGGGGGAAACTAGTTCACATGAGAAGACTAAGATACCATTCCTGCCAATAACACTTGTTACTCCCTCCTTCTCATCTATGCTTCACACGAGAATTCTCTCTTGTACATGATCCAAACACCTATTAGTATTTCCCATGTTAATTCACTGCAGGTAAACGTGGCATGCATTCATGTCAGTTAGGGGTGGGCTAACCTTGCCTTGGTCTGTGTTGGGTTCATCTTTTCAATCATGGAATGACAAAGTGGTTGTAGGCAACCATAAAAGAGTTAATTAGGTCATATGGCTCGAGACTATAGAGAAACTCACGAAATTAAAAAAGTTACAGTCATACCAGATTCTTCACAAACGAAACATTAATTTTTTTATTATTAAGAATTAAGAATTTTAATAAAACTAAAATCTAAAACTCAACAATAATAAATATAAGATATAATAATATAAAATGAAAATACAAATAAGCAAGAAAAAACAGTTTTCTTCTACCTTTCATTATCATAAGACATCATTCACGTGAACACGTCTAAGATAAAAGAAAAAAACAAGAACCCGTACACCGACTTTATTATCTCTTTCACCATTATTGGCACCATTTTAGACATGTAAAGCCCAGACTTGTGGTCATTCATCCACATGGATGGCTCCATCTCTTCTGCCAAAAACACACAACTGACAGAGAGCTCGTCTGTGGCAAACCCATTTTGATTTGTAGTGCGGCCAAAAGAAAAAAAAAAGAAAATAGAGTTATAAATGAAAAAAAACAACCCTCCTCCACTCGCTTTCTTCTACCTTTCTTTAATATTTGTTTCACCATTAATACATATAGTTAGACATAAGGAAAAAAAAGGAAATGAGATGTACACTCAACCCTACGGATGTAAATGAGTCGAACTTTGGTTCACCCAAACTTGAGATTAGCTCAATTATGTGAGTGCATAATGTCTATCACTTCCGTCAATCGCGTTTCGTAGCTTAAACAGATGAAACAAGACTGGTGCTGAACAGAAGATTACATAAAGTTCATACATGTTAGAGTAGCTTCGTACGAAGGAAGCAACATGTAGCTTCATACGAAGTGGCCAGCTTCATACAAAGGGAGAATTACTGGCTTCGTACGAAGCCATGACTACTATATATATGTGTGTAGTGTCTTGTTCATTTGTAACTTTGAGCAACTTTGAGGCGAAGCTCTGCTCGTTTGATTTCAGGGTTTTGTACTATCAAAGTATCAATAGAAATCATTGTTAATTACATATTTGTGTTCTCATCCACACACGTATTTGGATTCCGCACATTATACATGTTCATACGCATTCATCGTTTGAAGATTCGATCCTCGGAGCGAATCCACAAGTGGTATCAGAGTGGGTGATTGTTTGCACGGATTGAAGACTCGAAGATTCAAGCTTCTTCATTAGATTCAGAGCTAAATTCATCATTTTCTATTCACATCTTCTTCTACTCATCTTCTGCATTTCTTTTTTACCTTAAAACTCAGATTTATGACGTTTCCATGGTTAAAATTGGCTAAATTTTGAATATGTTGTGTGAAAAACGTTTTTGAACAATCCTACAAAGTTTCAGATCAAAATTCGAACAAAATCATACTTAAATCAGTGAAAAACCATGAAAAAAGTGACTAGTTTCTTCGCAACTTAGCTTCGTACTAAGCCACACACTCCAGCTTCGTACGAACCCACGTCCTTAGTTATGTTTTTTACAAAGTTTGATTTTACGAAGTTACTGTTCGTAGCTTCGTACGAACCCAGCAAAACAGGTTTTAAGAGTTTTAAGTCCCTTCGTACGAAGCCACATCTAGCGTCGTACCAACGCACAATCTTGTCTGAACAGCTTACATTTACAACTTTGTACGAAGGCAACATTCTAGCTTCGTATGAATTGACTGTTTGGTTATTTTCAAGTTTAATCAAAGTGTTTGATTGTTTGCAGGAATCATGGCTGAAGAATTTTACAATACGTTTTACAAATGCATTTACATCCGAAACAACAACTGAAGCAACACCCGTGATGAAGACTGTTTCAAATGTTATTTCTGAGAGTTTGAACAATGATAATATTTACGGAAATCATCAACGACCACCAATACTAATGAATATAGAAGATTATCATTGGTGGAGCACTAAATTTGAAAACTGGGTGTAAGCTTATGTTTATGATAGTTGGGTGATGTTAACCTTTGGATATGAAAATCCAGTAAATGATAAAAATGAATTACCTACAATTACACAATTTTCAAAAATCGATAAACAGAAACATTCTGTTGAACTAAAAATGGTAACATTATGCAACAATCGGTTAGAGAGGATATATTGTTTTTACTTCAACATGGTGAAAAATCCAAGTCGATGTGGGAAGCATTGAAGCTGAAAGCCGAAGGCGGTAAAGACATCAAGAAAAACAAAATCTCTCTGCTGAAAAGGGAATTTGATCTGTTCGGGTGCATGAAAGGCGAAACTATTAGACAAATGATAGAAAGGTTTTGTCATTTGAAAATCGAAATGGAGAGGTTTGGAATCAACAAAGACAGAGAAGAGGTTGTTGATAAACTGGTTGAGGCATTACCACAGGTTGATGATTGGAAAACGTTTGTGATTGTTTTGAAAAATGATGCCAAATTTGATGAGATCACGTTGGATGGTTTGATTGAAAAACTTGAAGGACATGATCTAGAGTTACAAAAACAAAACAAAGTGTCCAGTTCGAGTTATCAGCAAAATGTTGCTTTGTATTATCGAAGAAGTATGTTGCTGAACAATCAGTCACCAAAGATTGGTACAGCATTTAGTACTGACAATGCTGGCGATTCTTCAAAGAGCAAATCTTCAAGCTATGATCCGAGATATCATTCATCGTCTTCATCAGTAAAATCCAATTCATGTCAAAACTGGAAAGATTCTCCAAATTTGAACACTGATTTTGCAAGACAGCACATGAGTTTCTTGGCTTCTATTCTGGGGTCATATGAAGGTTTAATCGCAGGAAAGATCGGTAATCCAAATAAGACAAAGGAGGATTATGATCAAGTAGACCTAGAAGAGATGGAGCTCATGGATATTCGCTGGTGTATGGCGAGTGTAATCAGGAGAGCTCAACGGTTCATGGAGATCACTGGTAGGAAGTGTCTTGAAGGTCCTGATATGAAGCTAGGAGTTGATAAAGCAAAAGTCACAAGTTTCAAATGCAAACAGAAGGGATATTTCAAAAGAGAGTGTACTAACCGTCAAGCTGATGATAGCGTGAATCCTTTTCATAAAGATTACTACAAATAGGCCATCTATCAACACAACAACGAGCAACCGTCAAGAACAAACCATAAGCAGATTGAGGAAGGATCATCCAAAGAAAAGAAACAAGCTATGGCGACGATTCAATGTTGGTGCACTTGTGTCTGTACTTTGTCTGTATTTTGTCATGATACAAAACGATGTCTTGTGTTAGTCTGAGTTACGTCTTAGGTTTGTTAATATGTGCGTTCGATGTAAGTTTGACCAAGTCAACCATCCTCCTGGTTTGACTTGACCAAACAGTTAGCACATTGTTTGTAAGGTTTGTGTCGAAGGATGGATCATCGAAGGATTGTTTAGATCCTTCGATGAGCTCGAAGGATAAACCTTCGATGGATACAGATGGACCTCGAAGGATATCATCCTTCGAGGTATATGTGGATCCTTCGATAGGTTTCAGGTCGATAGATGATCTTTCGATCAGTCTATCTGATCCTTCGACCAGACGAGCTGTGACGGGTATATATACTCATGTAGTGTGTTGTGTTCAAAGGGAGAACACTTAGAGCTTTCTGCAGAGAGCACACACACTCACGAGAGTTTGAGAGAGTTTATAGAGTACATCTGTAAACATTGAGCTTGTAACTGAACCTTTCATACGTATTAATACAGAGGTGTTAATCGGTGAATATTGTGTGTCGTGCATTTGCGTGTTCTATCTCGGTTTGCCTTTCTCGGTTGGATTCCGCACAACCGGGTTGGTTTGTACACAAGGATTAGGCGACTAGATCCTCCCCTAGCCGGACCAACAAGTGGTATCAGAGCCTTGGCTCTTCTCCTTGTTAAAACCGAGGTGTTCTTGCTGTTTTTCGGGTTTTAAAAGTTCATATTTTTCTGGAAAACATCTTAAAATCGGAGTATATCTTGGTGTTTTGCTTTATGTTTTGTTAAAAACCGTGTTATTTTCATGTTCACATGTTAGTCTTTGGTTCTTATTAAACATTTTAGCAAAATCGCGGTTTCGGAAGTTGTTGGTTTACCGGAAAATTCAAATTTTCTGGATTGTGTTCATCATATCTTCAACAAAGCTTCAAGTGTTCGTCAAAGTTTTACATCTTTTGATCTTGTTTAATTATTTTTGAAAGTTGTTTGTGTATTGGGAAGGGATAACTGATTAAAATAATCAACCCAAATTTGTTTTGGTAAAAGGCATGGTCCGACCATACCTTTCTGCCGAAAGATTTCTACCAACCCATCACCTTTTCACCAACCTGTCATTTTCGTCTGCTGTGTCAGTGCAGATCGAAGGATATCCTTCGAAGTCGTAAGATCATCTTTCGATCAAAGGAGGTTCGATAGATAATCATCCTTCGAACATCCTTCGAAGTCTGTGATTTATTCTTCGATCCAAGGAATCTTTTCGAAGCATACATCTTTCGGTCTACAGTTCTTTTTCGAAAGATAAGGATCCTTCGATTGGAGAATCTTTCGAAATCTTTGTTCGAAATTCAACAGTGATCTTTCGAACACTGTTGATCCTTCGAACAAGTATTGATCTTTCGATCCTAGTCTGTTTAAGTTTAACAGTTTGTGTTTTTCAGGTCTTTCGATCAGGGATCCTTCGGCTGGTTGTTATCATTCGAAATACTAACATAGTTTGTGAAAATTAATTTTTTTTTTTTAATCAATTTTCATTTAATATATTAATTTTTTATAAAATGGGAACAAACGGTCAATGGGATCCAACCGCGTGGACTTTGACTCCACAATCATCAGCTACGCAATCTGCGTCAGATTTCGACAAAACTGCATGGATGCGAGGTATTGCCACACCTCAAGCTGCAATGATAACTGCAAATCAATGGGCATTGGTCACAAATCAAAGCAGCAGCATTCAATCAATGATGCAGAACGACAGTGAAACTGGTACAAGCACAAAACCGCCAAAGTTAAATCACATCAATGATTGGGGATGGTGGAAAGAAAGGCTGAGAACTTATGTTCAGGGGCAAGGTCAAGATCTATGGATGTGCTTCTTCACCGCATTTGACAATGATTTGGAAGTTGCAGGATCTAATCCACAAACTTACAGCACTCTGTCTGATGATGATAAGAAGAAATTTGAGTTAGAAAAGAAAGCATTCATGATTCTCACACAAGCTCTTCACAGAGACATTTACCACCAGTTTGTTTACTGCACGACTACTAAAAGCTTGTGGGATATGCTCACGTTACGATGTGAAGGAAATGCTCAATCTAGAAACAAGACCCACGTGTCTTGAAAGAAAGGGAAAAGAAGTTGAAACAAAAGAATCAAAAGGTAATTGAAAAGGTCTTAAAGTCAGAGGTCAAAGAAGAAAAACCTGTACAAGCAAAACCTAAAACTGTAAAACCAGTAAATGCTAAAACAATGAATTCAAATACTGGTAGAGGACAAACAGCTTGGAAGCAAAAGCAGGTAATTCAATCAGGGGGAGCACCACAGGTTCTTTTTCCTAATCATCAAGTGATTGAAATCACTTTCCTTGATGATCAAGGACGACCCAAGTCCACAAAGGCTTGGGTCCCCCTCTCCAACTAATCTTTGAGTGAGTGTGTAGGATATTCCAAGAGGAACTTTCGATAGTCGTAAGATTGTTGATAGTGGAGTGTCCATGCACAAAATAGGCGACAGAAGAAATTGCTGCCTTGGATGGAGAGAAAATGAAAAGGAAAACAGAATTGTCCGTTGAAAGAGATTGAAAAGCTTCGGCAAATTGAAAATCTTTTCACAATGTGATTGTTAAAGGCTTTGATCGGGTCCCCAGGATAGATTCAATCAAAATGTACGCACCTGCAGCACGTCTGATGTTCAAAATCTACAAGATGAACGTGCAGTGTACATTTCTTCGCGATGTGATTGAAGAAAATGTGTTTGTTGAACAAACCAACCGGGTGTGCGGATGCCTTGGCATGGGTTGAACAACCGCACACTACTTCTCAAAGAGAAAGATAAAGACCTTCGCTGGTGCAATGTGGAAGACCAGCCGGACCCAAAGGTTTTTGATCTTGTTGCTGTGAAGGGATTTCAGTAGCTACAAAATCGACTTTGAAATCCACACCGGGTGGATGTCCAGTTTGGGAGAGCGTCCAGATTCCTGGCAATGCACGAAGCGGTTGCAGGATACGGTTTTAAAATTCTAATCTCTCTTTTACTAGTCGATATTTAAGCTACTTTGTGAATTGTTATCTCGTTCAGCACTCTTTGGCCAGACAATGTTGTCATGGTCCGCACCGCTTACCGACATGCCAACTGATTTTTCCAAAATTCGATAAATCTTTTCTGATTAAAACTTAATTTTGGTAAACGGCATTGAGGTAAAACAAGAGTAAAACCAACATCGGAAAATCATTTTTGTAAATATCTTTGTGTTTTTAATTTTACCTTAGTTTGTTGATTTTAGGGGGAGTAAATCCAACTTTGAAAAATCCAAAAACATTGAAAAATTTCAAAAACACAAAAACAATAGAAAAGCAAAAATGAGTTTCCTGGCGAGAAAAAGAGAATATGATAGTACATCAGTGGTCTGTCTAAACCTCTTTAAACCTAAAATGAAAAACGATAAGCAGCTCTATATAAGATGTATCGGTAGGCTCACAATCATTTTAAAGTGTGCAGGGTGATATAAACCTTAAATCGACTGAAGACCAGGTGGGAACCATTCATTGGCATATGGTCTTAGTACCGAAATTTCGTTTGAGAGATTGCCGAGGTTCTGAGATATTCGGTCTTTATGCTGCTTATCATCTGGGTATCATGGTTGTATCTTTTACCGAAAAATAACGGGGACGCAAGTCTAAGTTCTTCCATGATACCATACATACGTGTACATATCTCATACTGCATACGACCTCAATAAGTGATCAACAATCACATGTCCAATCAAAATAAGTGATAATATATCACATTTATCCGGGAGTCAAGTTCGTCTCTCTGCTGTACGAAAGTACTGACCTGTTCACGGACTTGCTCCTGTGCCCTTCATGCATCTGAAAATCAAGTTCCTCATCAATAAGTGATTCTATCACATAGGGCTTGTTTTCAAATCAAAATAAGTGAGAATCTCACATCATATACGGTCAAACAGATGATAATCGGTATACTCACCGGTAAGATGAACCCTCGTGCATACCTTGATACGGGAATGTGTCGTGATGTGGATGAACACCGGTCGGTAAGTATAAATCATACCTTAACGTATCCCCTCGCCATGATTACATCTGATAAGTTGAGCTTATGTGGACAACAATACCGATAATTGTTATAGGATGCTTATCTTAATGTTAACTAATTGAACAACAAGAGCATTTTGGCATGACCGTACACTGATATGATTCTCTTACCCTTGAAACTCGCAAAAAGAATGTCTGTAAATATTTATTTAATGCTTTCAGTTTCTGCACCTTTGTATATATTTATTTACTGCTTTCTGTATTTACATTTGAAATATTCAAAATTCCAAAAAGATTTTAGGTGTGTTTTAATATAAACTTTATAAAATCCAAAAAGATTTTGCTTCTAGTTTATTTTTGATTGACTGATGTTGGAACTCGAGTCTATCCTACCCAAAATCCTGTTTATAAGCCGGAAAACAATTGCACCTTCATAAATGGTCGAAGTTAACACATTTTGAAAGTTAAAGGATTAAAATTGTACATTTTCTAAACTTTCAAACTGTTGTCGGTTGGTGTTTGATTGAGATTTGATCTCATATGTGTCTTTTGTTTAAATGATTAACTATATTCCAAGCGGTTGTTCTCATTATGCATTTAGCTTTCTTGCATGTGCAGATTCTAAAGGCGAGGAGAACATGGTCGATGACAAGCTTTGGATTGAAGACACGAAGTGGAGGCACTCAAAGGATAAAATGATCGAGTTGCCGCTGACCCTTCATCAACACCACAAGGATCTGAAGAATTGACAAGTCAAAAGATTCACGAGCATAACTCAAGGGGGAGCTTATGTTAAGGGGGAGTTTGTCAACACACTTCTTACATGAAACGGGGAGTTTGTTGGTACACTTTCTGCTTTCAAGAAGTGAAAACTTTAAAGATCCTCCGACATTGAAGACTTGAAAGGACGTCAAAGACTTGAAGACACGAAAATCGAGACAAAGCTACAGCCAAGGGGGAGTTTGTTGGTGCACTTGTGTCTGTACTTTGTCTGTATTTTGTCATGATACAAAACGATGTCTTGTGTTAGTCTGAGTTACGTCTTAGGTTTGTTAATATGTGCGTTCGATGTAAGTTTGACCAAGTCAACCATCCTCCTGGTTTGACTTGACCAAACAGTTAGCACATTGTTTGTAAGGTTTGTGTCGAAGGATGGATCATCGAAGGATTGTTTAGATCCTTCGATGAGCTCGAAGGATAAACCTTCGATGGATACAGATGGACCTCGAAGGATATCATCCTTCGAGGTATATGTGGATCCTTCGATAGGTTTCAGGTCGATAGATGATCTTTCGATCAGTCTATCTGATCCTTCGACCAGACGAGCTGTGACGGGTATATATACTCATGTAGTGTGTTGTGTTCAAAGGGAGAACACTTAGAGCTTTCTGCAGAGAGCACACACACTCACGAGAGTTTGAGAGAGTTTATAGAGTACATCTGTAAACATTGAGCTTGTAACTGAACCTTTCATACGTATTAATACAGAGGTGTTAATCGGTGAATATTGTGTGTCGTGCATTTGCGTGTTCTATCTCGGTTTGCCTTTCTCGGTTGGATTCCGCACAACCGGGTTGGTTTGTACACAAGGATTAGGCGACTAGATCCTCCCCTAGCCGGACCAACAAGTGGTATCAGAGCCTTGGCTCTTCTCCTTGTTAAAACCGAGGTGTTCTTGCTGTTTTTCGGGTTTTAAAAGTTCATATTTTTCTGGAAAACATCTTAAAATCGGAGTATATCTTGGTGTTTTGCTTTATGTTTTGTTAAAAACCGTGTTATTTTCATGTTCACATGTTAGTCTTTGGTTCTTATTAAACATTTTAGCAAAATCGCGGTTTCGGAAGTTGTTGGTTTACCGGAAAATTCAAATTTTCTGGATTGTGTTCATCATATCTTCAACAAAGCTTCAAGTGTTCGTCAAAGTTTTACATCTTTTGATCTTGTTTAATTATTTTTGAAAGTTGTTTGTGTATTGGGAAGGGATAACTGATTAAAATAATCAACCCAAATTTGTTTTGGTAAAAGGCATGGTCCGACCATACCTTTCTGCCGAAAGATTTCTACCAACCCATCACCTTTTCACCAACCTGTCATTTTCGTCTGCTGTGTCAGTGCAGATCGAAGGATATCCTTCGAAGTCGTAAGATCATCTTTCGATCAAAGGAGGTTCGATAGATAATCATCCTTCGAACATCCTTCGAAGTCTGTGATTTATTCTTCGATCCAAGGAATCTTTTCGAAGCATACATCTTTCGGTCTACAGTTCTTTTTCGAAAGATAAGGATCCTTCGATTGGAGAATCTTTCGAAATCTTTGTTCAAAATTCAACAGTGATCTTTCGAACACTGTTGATCCTTCGAACAAGTATTGATCTTTCGATCCTAGTCTGTTTAAGTTTAACAGTTTGTGTTTTTCAGGTCTTTCGATCAGGGATCCTTCGGCTGGTTGTTATCATTCGAAATACTAACATAGTTTGTGAAAATTAATTTTTTTTTTAATCAATTTTCACTTAATATATTAATTTTTTATAAAATGGGAACAAACGGTCAATGGGATCCAACCGCGTGGACTTTGACTCCACAATCATCAGCTACGCAATCTGCGTCAGATTTCGACAAAACTGCATGGATGCGAGGTATTGCCACACCTCAAGCTGCAATGATAACTGCAAATCAATGGGCATTGGTCACAAATCAAAGCAGCAGCATTCAATCAATGATGCAGAACGACAGTGAAACTGGTACAAGCACAAAACCGCCAAAGTTAAATCACATCAATGATTGGGGATGGTGGAAAGAAAGGCTGAGAACTTATGTTCAGGGGCAAGGTCAAGATCTATGGATGTGCTTCTTCACCGCATTTGACAATGATTTGGAAGTTGCAGGATCTAATCCACAAACTTACAGCACTCTGTCTGATGATGATAAGAAGAAATTTGAGTTAGAAAAGAAAGCATTCATGATTCTCACACAAGCTCTTCACAGAGACATTTACCACCAGTTTGTTTACTGCACGACTACTAAAAGCTTGTGGGATATGCTCACGTTACGATGTGAAGGAAATGCTCAATCTAGAAAGATCAAGCAAGAATTACTGAAGAAAGAGTTTGAACGATTCACGTGTATGGAGAATGAGACTTTGGCAGAGTTATCTACAAGGTTCCATCACTTGTTAAGCGAGATGTTTGCTTTTAGAGTCACTGCCACTCCACAAGAAATGGTGAAGAGATTCGCTGATAGCTTACCATCAAAGTGGAGCAGTTTTCTTGAAATTCTCAAAGAAAATGGTGTTCTAGACACAATCAACGTTTATGATTTAATTCAAAAATTGGAAAACAAGGATGTAGAAGAAAAGCTTAAGGCAAAAAGAACACTAACTCCTCAAAATCCCGAGATGTACTTTGGGATTGCAGGAGGTATCAGTGGAGAAAAACCAGCTTCTCAACACGCGAAGCTTCAAACAGCCTTCATCTCAAACACCGGACCTTCCACAACAGATCAGTTTGATCCTTCAGCATACTCAATGTATTCAAGACAAAATTCTTCTTCTCAACAACAGTATGTGCAACCGACAGCTCAGAAATTCACACCACCGCCTTTCTTAGACCCAAGCAGAGCTCAGCAGCAACAACCGCAACAGCAAGGGTTTTATGGAAGCTCCTCAAACTTTCAAGCCACTTCCAATCCGAACACAGTCAGATTAGACACTTCAAACTTTTCCAAAGTCAGTGTCGAAATAGCCAAGGAGCATATGGAGATGTTGAACACCTTGGTTAGTGCTTATTGTGGATTGGTCGCAGGTCAGATTGGGAATATCAATCTAACCAATGAAGATTATCAGCAAGTGGATAGAGAAGAGTTTGAAATGATGGATATCAAATGGGCTCTTGCTAGTGCAATTCGAAGAGCAAAGGAGTTTATGGAAAGGACGGGGAGAACCAACTTGGATAGCAACAACAACACCAAGTATGGTTTTGATAAAAATGCTGTCACTTGCTTCAATTGTGGTGAAAAGGGTCACTTTAAGCGGGAGTGTCAGAAACCGCCTAAGCAAGGAAATCAGAATCCCTTCAGGAATCAAGGACAGCCACAACAGCAACTGAACAACAATTCTGTCAGATCAATAGTTTCCGTTGGAGGAAATGCATCTGGATCCACAAACACTAATTCCCACAGAGGATTGATTGTTCAAGCTGATGAAGGCTGCAACTGGAACATTCAGCTTGGAGAAGGAGGAAATGGTGGAACAGCATGTTATGCTAAAGTGATTGAGAAGGTTGTAGAACCCGTGTCTGCTGGTGAATCTTCAGAAGATGAAGATAGTTCGGGTTATAGTGGGAGCATGGATGGGGAATCACTTGATGCTGGTGATTTATCAAGTGATGCTTTAGATTTGAAGGTTGATGAGCTTTTGGCTGAAGCTGAAGCATTATGCAAGAGGAGATCTATTCTCTGCCAGAAATATGCTGGAACTTCCGAGAAGCTTGCTCAGTTCTTCTCTGAAGATGGATCTTTTTCTTTTCATACAGCCTTTATGGCTCACGTAGAAGGTCAAACTTCTAAGGTATGTGATACTAGTTCTGACTCTATTTCTGTTCCTATTGAATGTGCAAAGTGCTTAAAATATGCAGAAAAGGAAAGTCAGTTTGAAATTACACACAAACACAATCAAGAATTGATTGTAGATCTTTCTAAAGCAACCGAAGCTAACTTGTTTTTAACCAGAAATGAAAAGGAATTTAAAGCAACAATTGCGTCTTTAAGACATGATGTTTCAGAATTACAAAAGGCTGTTTTGCGAAAACAACATGCTAACAATAATCTTATTGACACAATTGAAAAGCAAATGGTAGAATTGGCAACAGCTCGATGTGAATGTGAGACAATTAAGCAGAAACTGGAAAGCTATTCCAATTCCCGCTATGTATTGGATCACATCATTGACGTTCAAAAGAAAAAGGGGGATAAAAAATGTATGGGATTCAAATCATGTCCTCCCCCAATGAATCACAATTACTCCAAATTGCCTGATGACGAGGATATGCCCCATTTTGAACCTACTGTGCCACTTGGTCTAGATGACTTTGCAGCAGGCCTCGGGTTCACAACTGGTACATCATCCTCGGGTCAATCAGAATCTGAGAATGTGACAGATTCATCGTGTGTAAAGGAACAGAATCCTCTCATTGTTGAGGATGCTGATTCTTCGGACGATGAATCTGAAGAAATTGTGAACCAACAGTCTAACTCGGTTACAACAGATATTCCAATTGAGAATCACATCTTGTGTGATCCACCAGTGAAACCGAGTAAGACTGAAACGTCAAAAGCAATGGAGTTCATTGTATCTAGCCTTGAAGGGAATAATTTGTTGTACACGCTCAAAGGAGATAGCAAAATCTACTCTAACAAAGATTTTCCAATTAAAAATGTAAATCAAGATTTAATTGAGCAAATTTTTGAAGGATGCACTAATAAGTTTTTGGGGAACAAAAATGGCAAAGTTACCGTCACTCAATGTGATCCAATTCCGTGTGAACAAATTAGAAAACAATACGGAAACCAAAAACTTCCAATTGAGCGAAAACAACAAGCCAATTCCAGAAAAGGTAAGGTACAGGGAAAGAAGGCTCAGAACAAGAATGCTCAAGCACCTAAAGTTCAGCAGCAAAAGGTGCAAAACAAAAGAGCTTCTGTTAAGAAACGAGAACCGAAAATGAACTTTGTTGGATCCACGGGTTCAGACAAACTTGAAACATTTCAGGATAAATCTAACGTTGATTTTGTAAAACAAGTTAGAATTTTAAAACGAAATGATCAGAATAACTACACCCAACACACCAACGGATGTGATTTAGGTCCAAGCACGTCTAGATCACAAAGTTCATTGTCTGGTTCTCCATCTGGTCATCAACATGTTTCTCCGAAGTTTGTAGAGCGGAGAACATGTTTTGAGTGTGGGACAGTTGGGCATATTGTAAGATATTGCCCACAGGTGCAAAAGCTGAAGTCAAAAACGAGTGCTCCCCAAGAAATCGATTACCGAAAACGATCAGTTTCCCCGAAACAAGACCCACGTGTCTTGAAAGAAAGGGAAAAGAAGTTGAAACAAAAGAATCAAAAGGTAATTGAAAAGGTCTTAAAGTCAGAGGTCAAAGAAGAAAAACCTGTACAAGCAAAACCTAAAACTGTAAAACCAGTAAATGCTAAAACAATGAATTCAAATACTGGTAGAGGACAAACAGCTTGGAAGCAAAAGCAGGTAATTCAATCAGGGGGAGCACCACAGGTTCTTTTTCCTAATCATCAAGTGATTGAAATCACTTTCCTTGATGATCAAGGACGACCCAAGTCCACAAAGGCTTGGGTCCCCCTCTCCAACTAATCTTTGAGTGAGTGTGTAGGATATTCCAAGAGGAACTTTCGATAGTCGTAAGATTGTTGATAGTGGAGTGTCCATGCACAAAATAGGCGACAGAAGAAATTGCTGCCTTGGATGGAGAGAAAATGAAAAGGAAAACAGAATTGTCCGTTGAAAGAGATTGAAAAGCTTCGGCAAATTGAAAATCTTTTCACAATGTGATTGTTAAAGGCTTTGATCGGGTCCCCAGGATAGATTCAATCAAAATGTACGCACCTGCAGCACGTCTGATGTTCAAAATCTACAAGATGAACGTGCAGTGTACATTTCTTCGCGATGTGATTGAAGAAAATGTGTTTGTTGAACAAACCAACCGGGTGTGCGGATGCCTTGGCATGGGTTGAACAACCGCACACTACTTCTCAAAGAGAAAGATAAAGACCTTCGCTGGTGCAATGTGGAAGACCAGCCGGACCCAAAGGTTTTTGATCTTGTTGCTGTGAAGGGATTTCAGTAGCTACAAAATCGACTTTGAAATCCACACCGGGTGGATGTCCAGTTTGGGAGAGCGTCCAGATTCCTGGCAATGCACGAAGCGGTTGCAGGATACGGTTTTAAAATTCTAATCTCTCTTTTACTAGTCGATATTTAAGCTACTTTGTGAATTGTTATCTCGTTCAGCACTCTTTGGCCAGACAATGTTGTCATGGTCCGCACCGCTTACCGACATGCCAACTGATTTTTCCAAAATTCGATAAATCTTTTCTGATTAAAACTTAATTTTGGTAAACGGCATTGAGGTAAAACAAGAGTAAAACCAACATCGGAAAATCATTTTTGTAAATATCTTTGTGTTTTTAATTTTACCTTAGTTTGTTGATTTTAGGGGGAGTAAATCCAACTTTGAAAAATCCAAAAACATTGAAAAATTTCAAAAACACAAAAACAATAGAAAAGCAAAAATGAGTTTCCTGGCGAGAAAAAGAGAATATGATAGTACATCAGTGGTCTGTCTAAACCTCTTTAAACCTAAAATGAAAAACGATAAGCAGCTCTATATAAGATGTATCGGTAGGCTCACAATCATTTTAAAGTGTGCAGGGTGATATAAACCTTAAATCGACTGAAGACCAGGTGGGAACCATTCATTGGCATATGGTCTTAGTACCGAAATTTCGTTTGAGAGATTGCCGAGGTTCTGAGATATTCGGTCTTTATGCTGCTTATCATCTGGGTATCATGGTTGTATCTTTTACCGAAAAATAACGGGGACGCAAGTCTAAGTTCTTCCATGATACCATACATACGTGTACATATCTCATACTGCATACGACCTCAATAAGTGATCAACAATCACATGTCCAATCAAAATAAGTGATAATATATCACATTTATCCGGGAGTCAAGTTCGTCTCTCTGCTGTACGAAAGTACTGACCTGTTCACGGACTTGCTCCTGTGCCCTTCATGCATCTGAAAATCAAGTTCCTCATCAATAAGTGATTCTATCACATAGGGCTTGTTTTCAAATCAAAATAAGTGAGAATCTCACATCATATACGGTCAAACAGATGATAATCGGTATACTCACCGGTAAGATGAACCCTCGTGCATACCTTGATACGGGAATGTGTCGTGATGTGGATGAACACCGGTCGGTAAGTATAAATCATACCTTAACGTATCCCCTCGCCATGATTACATCTGATAAGTTGAGCTTATGTGGACAACAATACCGATAATTGTTATAGGATGCTTATCTTAATGTTAACTAATTGAACAACAAGAGCATTTTGGCATGACCGTACACTGATATGATTCTCTTACCCTTGAAACTCGCAAAAAGAATGTCTGTAAATATTTATTTAATGCTTTCAGTTTCTGCACCTTTGTATATATTTATTTACTGCTTTCTGTATTTACATTTGAAATATTCAAAATTCCAAAAAGATTTTAGGTGTGTTTTAATATAAACTTTATAAAATCCAAAAAGATTTTGCTTCTAGTTTATTTTTGATTGACTGATGTTGGAACTCGAGTCTATCCTACCCAAAATCCTGTTTATAAGCCGGAAAACAATTGCACCTTCATAAATGGTCGAAGTTAACACATTTTGAAAGTTAAAGGATTAAAATTGTACATTTTCTAAACTTTCAAACTGTTGTCGGTTGGTGTTTGATTGAGATTTGATCTCATATGTGTCTTTTGTTTAAATGATTAACTATATTCCAAGCGGTTGTTCTCATTATGCATTTAGCTTTCTTGCATGTGCAGATTCTAAAGGCGAGGAGAACATGGTCGATGACAAGCTTTGGATTGAAGACACGAAGTGGAGGCACTCAAAGGATAAAATGATCGAGTTGCCGCTGACCCTTCATCAACACCACAAGGATCTGAAGAATTGACAAGTCAAAAGATTCACGAGCATAACTCAAGGGGGAGCTTATGTTAAGGGGGAGTTTGTCAACACACTTCTTACATGAAACGGGGAGTTTGTTGGTACACTTTCTGCTTTCAAGAAGTGAAAACTTTAAAGATCCTCCGACATTGAAGACTTGAAAGGACGTCAAAGACTTGAAGACACGAAAATCGAGACAAAGCTACAGCCAAGGGGGAGTTTGTTGGTGCACTTGTGTCTGTACTTTGTCTGTATTTTGTCATGATACAAAACGATGTCTTGTGTTAGTCTGAGTTACGTCTTAGGTTTGTTAATATGTGCGTTCGATGTAAGTTTGACCAAGTCAACCATCCTCCTGGTTTGACTTGACCAAACAGTTAGCACATTGTTTGTAAGGTTTGTGTCGAAGGATGGATCATCGAAGGATTGTTTAGATCCTTCGATGAGCTCGAAGGATAAACCTTCGATGGATACAGATGGACCTCGAAGGATATCATCCTTCGAGGTATATGTGGATCCTTCGATAGGTTTCAGGTCGATAGATGATCTTTCGATCAGTCTATCTGATCCTTCGACCAGACGAGCTGTGACGGGTATATATACTCATGTAGTGTGTTGTGTTCAAAGGGAGAACACTTAGAGCTTTCTGCAGAGAGCACACACACTCACGAGAGTTTGAGAGAGTTTATAGAGTACATCTGTAAACATTGAGCTTGTAACTGAACCTTTCATACGTATTAATACAGAGGTGTTAATCGGTGAATATTGTGTGTCGTGCATTTGCGTGTTCTATCTCGGTTTGCCTTTCTCGGTTGGATTCCGCACAACCGGGTTGGTTTGTACACAAGGATTAGGCGACTAGATCCTCCCCTAGCCGGACCAACATTCAAGATGATAACAGATGGAGAATTCAGGATGATGAAGGTTTTAATTGGAATAAATATATTAAAGAAGATGGAGAACTCAAGGCGTTGGTTGCTGAGTTCAAACAGAGCCGAGAGGAAGAACATGCGCGAGCTTATTTGAGTGATGTATACAAGGCTTTCATAGAAGCATGACGGGCAAATAGATGGGATAAAGAGAAAGAATGTTTTGTGGATCCTCAAGGAAACCCAACAGTTGATCCTGACAAGGTAGATTTTGAAGCACTTGTTGTTGCGATTCCAACTATGGGAGTTTGATGTAAAGGGCTTGAAGAGATTCCGAACTACAGAGAAAAGGTAGAGGAAGGAATAGAAAAGGTGATCTATGTAAGTTTAGAGAAGAAGAAGAAGAATACAGTAGAAGAAATCGTTGATGAAAGTCAGAAGATGGTGAATGAGGTGAAGAAAACAGCAGAGAAAGCTGGTGATGAGTAGCTGAAAAACTCAGCAGAGGAAGCTGTTGATGAGAAACAGCAAGAGAATGAAGAAAGTCAGAAGCAGGCGGCAAAAGAAGCCGATGTGCCAACCACAGAGGTAATAATTCAAACTGAATCTTCTGACCTGTCAAGTGAGTCTGATCATAAAACTGATGAACAATGCAAGAAATGCATGGAAGTGTGCAGTGCTTGTACTGAAAAAGATGAAAAATTTAAAATCAGAGATATTGAGTTTACTAAAATAGAAAAGATTTTCAAAGAAAAATTTAATGAAATGCTAGAAAATGAAAGATTTTGGAAAGAAAAAGAAAAAGAGCTAACACAGAAATGTGAAAATCTTGAAAAAGAAAACAAAATTTTGAAACAAAAGTGTTTATCTAATTGCAACGAATGTGTTCAAAAAGATAAATCTATTCAAGAGTTGCAAAAAGAGTATGGCGGAATGAAATTGTCATATCATACGGTAAAAGAAGCTTATGAAACTTTGAATAGTAATGTCAAAAGTCTGGATGATAGATTGTCAGCATGTCAGACAACAACTAAATTTCTTGAAGCCAAATATGAAGGAAAACAACTGGTTCTAAATCAATATATTGATGATGTTGCTAAACTTAAACAAGAACTGGCTGAAAAAGAAAAATTGGTTAATAAACTTCAAAGTTATCATGCTTCTTCATACATTCTGGAACGCATTTTCAACATCACACCAGATGGTAAAGAGTCTGAAAAGAATAAAAAGGGAATTGGGTCAGAATACCATCAAGTTCCACCACCGTTGGAGGATAATTATACATTCTATGATGGCGAAAAAGTGGAAAAAGCGATAAACATGGTTGACCAATTACCTGATAACATCGATGTGACTTACACCAAATCTGATGATCTTGGTGATTCAGAGGTGGTAGGTAAGGTTGTTGAAAGCATTTTAACAGATGAGTCGACCAACAATGGTAAGTCCAAATCACATGATGAAAATGAGGGAAGTTTTCATGAGAGTTATATTAAAAATTCAAAATCTGAGAAAGATGCAAATGATGATCCGATAGGATTGGCTTATACCATGATTGGATCGGACAAATTATTCTCAGACATTGATGTCCCGATTTGGAATAGGATTTTGGAAAAGATTGATAAAGTTTTCAAATTGATAGATGTTAGGTCCAAGTTTTATGCTTATCTTTATTGTATTTAATTTTGTTTATTTAGTTTAGATTAGCACTTGGGCTTGGGCTAGGCCATGTGGGCCAATGGGGTAGAGGCTCCTATAAATAGTCTTGTCTAGATTATTAGTGGTAGAGCTCTCCCACATTTTGTAATCATGTAGCCCCAAATAGAGAGCCTTGTACCAGACAATCCTAGAGATTGTGTGCAAGGTTCTCGAAGATCGTACCAGACAGTCCTTGAGACTGTGTGCGATCTAAGCAGCCACACTATGTTATTCAATGAAAAATTTCTTTTTGTTCTTATCGGTTTAATTTATATTCCGCGTTCGATCGAACTGTCGAGTGATGTCACGGGTATTCGGGACTGTCGAGGGATGCAATCAGTGGATCTAGAGATCAAGATAATCAAGTTGCAGTTAACCTCTCATCAACACCACGAGGATCTGAAGCCTTGAAAGTCAAAAGATTCACAAGCTACATTCAAGCGGGAGCTTGTTGATGCACCTCCTGTCTGTGTCAAGTGAAGATGTTTTGAAGATCCGATAGTGTGAATTCGAACATCACGAGCATCATCCAAGGGGGAGTTTGTTGATGCATTTAGTGTGGATGTCGCTAGTGATGCTCGAGACCGTTCAAGTCACGACCAGAGTCGACGGCGTTCCTCCGTTGGTTCGACTCAACGTACGAGATGCAAGTGACAAAGACAACGATTCGATACGAGAATGGCATCATCATCATGACATCATGATGTCATCATCATTATTCAAAAATACATGCAGACATTTTCACACGAAATACATGCAAACAGATTGAATATTCATGCACTACATGAAACATATGGTATTCATGCATCACACGAAACAGTTGGACAAGAAATATGTGGATGTATTTTGTGTGTGACACGAAACACATACTTAGACATGTGTGTGGTTCGTGTGTGTCACGAAACATATATTTCGTGTATAATATTCATCTGTTTCGTATCGTATCATGTAGTTCTTTCTTATTTTGTGTGGTCACCTGCTGTATCACCTATAAATACAGCAGGATATGATTTAGTCTAGCAAGAGAGAGTGTGAGGGTGATCGGGGCTTTGTATTGTTCGAATATTGTACCGAAACTCTATTGAAATCAATACACAGAATCGTTTAACGGTGAATCTTATTACATATTACATTCTCTCGCTCGGTTTGTATCGTAGCTAGGATTCCGCACTCGCTACACATCCGAAACAAGAAATCACGTTCGTTCGACGATCCGTATTAGGACCTACACAAGCCCTAACCTAAAAAAAACTTGTAATTCAATAACAAAGTGTTAAACCAAAATATACATTTGTTTTTCCCACCAAGGATGATATCTTTTTTTTTAACGGCCAACAAATCAATCCCGAGCACTCTCGGGGCACCCACTGGACAAACGGAGTACTCCGAGAGTAACCCGAGTGGTCCACCACCAATTCCGGGGAAAACCCAGTAACCCACTCGCCCGTAGGCACGACGGTAAA
Source organism: Helianthus tuberosus (assembly GCA_030545235.1). Classification (NCBI taxonomy): domain Eukaryota; kingdom Viridiplantae; phylum Streptophyta; class Magnoliopsida; order Asterales; family Asteraceae; genus Helianthus; species Helianthus tuberosus. Next base: position 165,115,534 of record CM060423.1, on the reverse strand, counting down.
TTACCGGTAAAACCCGTTTGGCTCAAAGATTGAACCCAAGTTTCCCTGGGTCTCCTATCACTGCCCACCAGTGCCTCACTCCTTTTTTGCACCAAATGAGAATTGAATCCGAGTCTTCAAATAAGAACTCAAGTCCTCCTACCACTTGAGCTAGAGGTCATTGGCAATGTGACCCAACCATCAATTTTGTTAGGTCCAAAAGTTTTACGCTTGTCTTTATTACTTTTATTTGTGTTTATTTGGTTTAGACTAGATCTTGGGCTTGGGCTTAGGCCATGTGGGCCAATGGGTAGTGGCTTCTATAAATAGTCTTATTAGATTGTTAGTAGGTGAGCTCTCCCACATTTGTAATCATGTAGCCCCAAATAGAGAACCTTGTACCAGACAATCCTAGGGATTGTGTGCAAGGTTCTCGAAGATCGTACCAGACGGTTCGTTGAAACCGTGTGCGATCTAAGCAGCGGCACTGAGTTCTTTAATAAAATATTTCTTTTTGTTCTTATCGGTTTGATCTTACTTTCCGCATTCGATCGAACCGTTGAGTGATATCACGGGTTTTTCGGGACTAACAAGTGGTATCAGAGCCATTGAAGTCTTTCAAAGGCTCAGTTTTGATATCACTCGAAGAACAAGAAGAAGCTTTGCACAGTGTCGGGGGATGTGTGTTCGTAAAAGGAGAGATCTCCGGTTCATAAGATCTGGTTTTGTAGAAGATATAGTGAGAGAAGTTGGTATGGTCGATGGTCGTTTGGATGTTATTTCAGATTTGGTGGCTTTTGGGTGTGTTTTTATTCATCTAGCGACTTTATTTATCCACAAATCTGAATGTTTTGGTTGAGTTTCATGAGTGACGGCTAGGGTTAACACTATGGGAGCCAGTTCATTGTGATACTAAGAAAGAAATGGAACAGTAGCTGGACATGGAATCATTTGCGGATCTGGGTCTATGTTTTATGACTGGAAATGGTGAGAAGGTTTGGTGGCTGATATTAAGTTGGTGGTGCAGTTGTTAGAACTATAGCAAGGGATAATCGTTGCTAGTGATGTAGTTCAAGTGTATCGAAGGTCGTGACTTTGAACGAGAGTCCAGGTATATGTTTGTGTTTATTTTGTTCGTTCATGCTCTAAAATGGATTGAAGATGGAACTCTTTATATCGTCGGAGTGATATCTTACGTCCATGTATTCACTAGCCGGAGATCTATGGTGGTTTGTGGTGGTAGTGCACGGTGGCAGTCGAAGATGATGGGAGATAAGAAGGTGTAGGATGGTTGGTGATGACAGCCGGTGAACATGATGGATAGTAGCTGATGATTGGCATTTTTGGATGACGATCGGAATTCGTTTTTGTTCATCGGAGATGTTTTCCGGAGATGGCGGCTGACTTTGTTTGTTGGCAGCTAGGGTTCCAATCATTGGGCCATGATTAGGTTGTTTGTTGGGCTTTGTGCTTAATTTGTTTAATATATTCAAGCTACTGCAATATTGCAATATGGTGGAGCCCAAAAGTTGATAATAGAATGTTTGTCGGCCAACTTTAAATGTCTGATGATGAATTCGCATGGATATCTAGGCCAGGCACATGATTGATTATTATTCCCTGGGCCCACAAGATAATGACGGTTATTTGAAATGTGAATGTAGCAGGTATGAGTTTATATTATTTAATTGGGCCACACCACATTACAACTTACAAGATATGTACATTCTTCGTGAGCCCAATTTTGGTTTGATTTAGATGGCAAATTACTTGGGCGACTCATTGTGTACCAGTTTGTCATTGATTGGAGCTACTAGGTCAAGAATGAATTTGTTGGGCTTGGACGCTGGTTATAAAAAGTGGGCCAATACCATTAACGATTTTATTTTTTGATTGATGAGCTCAACATTTGAATTTTGGGCTGTGTCTGCTTGGATGGAAGGTTTATAGAGGGTGAGCTCGTTTATTGCTGGGCCACTAAAGTAGAAGACCCAAGATTGGAGATCATCTAAACGATAATAAAGATAGCATAAAACTAGGGGGAGATTGTTAGGTCCAAGTTTTATGCTTATCTTTATTGTATTTAATTTTGTTTATTTAGTTTAGATTAGCACTTGGGCTTGGGCTAGGCCATGTGGGCCAATGGGGTAGAGGCTCCTATAAATAGTCTTGTCTAGATTATTAGTGGTAGAGCTCTCCCACATTTTGTAATCATGTAGCCCCAAATAGAGAGCCTTGTACCAGACAATCCTAGAGATTGTGTGCAAGGTTCTCGAAGATCGTACCAGACGGTTCGTTGAAACCGTGTGCGATCTAAGCAGCGGCACTGAGTTCTTTAATAAAATATTTCTTTTTGTTCTTATCGGTTTGATCTTACTTTCCGCATTCGATCGAACCGTTGAGTGATATCACGGGTTTTTCGGGACTAACAAGTGGTATCAGAGCCATTGAAGTCTTTCAAAGGCTTGGTTTTGATATCGCTCGAAGAACAAGAAGACGCGTTGCACAGTGTCGGGGATGTATGTTTGTCAAAGAAGAGATCTCCGGTTCGGGGGCTGTTTCAGATCTGGAAAGTTTGTTCAACAAAAACCTTAATAAACACAGTTAGTTCTGTTTTGTTTTGGAGAAAAGGTGATCGGTAGAAAGAAGGCTGAGAAGAGAGAGATGGAGTGCTGAGATGTCGGACGAAGAAATATGGGCGGAGATGACGGTTCAACTTGTCGGAGATAATGGTTAACAATGGTGATGAACGGAAGAGTTGAAACTCGGTTTCCGAAATGAAATAACGACGGTGAACTACTGTGGTTCCGGTGAGAGGTTGTTCGATGACGATGATGAATAGGTGATGATCTTCGGACGGAGATGGAAGGTCGACGGACAACTCAGTGTTCGGAGGTGGAGTTTCAACGATGATGAACGGTGGTCGGTGGCGATGCTCTGATAGAAGATGACGAAGAGATTCGGAAACGGTGAATTTGGTTATGGAGGTCCGACAGTAAGCGACGATGATGATAACGGGAAGGTGGTGGCCGCCGGTAGCCGAGAAGATGACCGGAAATTATGTAAGTTCCGGCGTACGGTGAACGTTGAACGGATGGTAATCGGAGTTCGGTGTTGGTTCGATGATTGGAGGAGCTGAGAAACGTTGAATCTTGGGCTGTTGACGTCAGGGGAATGTTTTTTAGGCGGCTGCACATAGGATGTCACATCAGGAATAAAAAAACCTAAAGAATGTGAAACGTCAGATGGAGGATTGATCAACGGTCGAGATTGCACACCTGCTTTTTATCGGCTGTCAAAACTTTGCGGCTAGGGTTTTTCTTTGACCTTTTTGCATGGGCTGGCCCAATGATTAGCTTATCATTCCTGCAAGAATATTTTTATTGCCTGGGCCCACATGTGTAAATGCTGCTAATGTTTGCCCGTATGGAATCTTGTTGGGTGGGCCTCATTTGTGATAGGATGCTTCCAGGTATATTATAATTGGCCTTATTGGGGTGGCGTCTGAGTTGGTTTATTTTCTTGGGTTGGGTATTACAAGCTTATATATGGGCCAAAAGAGTTATTGCATTTTTAGGCCAGGTTTTTAAAAAGTTTGTTGTTGGTCCTAGAGTATTGATCTGCATTGGGCCGGGATTTATTATACATTTCAGTTAATCCGAGATCAACTTCGTTTCATCCGAGATACGTTGATGGGCTTGTTCACTGCTAGGCCACTAAAGGAGAAGACCCAAGATTGGAGATCGTCTAAACCATAATAAAGAGAGCATAAAACTAGGGGGAGATTGTTAGGTCCAAAAGTTTTACGCTTGTCTTTATTACTTTTATTTGTGTTTATTTGGTTTAGACTAGATCTTGGGCTTGGGCTTAGGCCATGTGGGCCAATGGGTAGTGGCTTCTATAAATAGTCTTATTAGATTGTTAGTAGGTGAGCTCTCCCACATTTGTAATCATGTAGCCCCAAATAGAGAACCTTGTACCAGACAATCCTAGGGATTGTGTGCAAGGTTCTCGAAGATCGTACCAGACGGTTCGTTGAAACCGTGTGCGATCTAAGCAGCGGCACTGAGTTCTTTAATAAAATATTTCTTTTTGTTCTTATCGGTTTGATCTTACTTTCCGCATTCGATCGAACCGTTGAGTGATATCACGGGTTTTTCGGGACTAACAATAGAAATTGAAAAATCTGAAATTGTAAAATTTGCTGGAAAGAGCAAGAAAATCTTTCATAACAAACCTGGTTACAAAAAGAAAAACATGAAGGCCGGTCTGGGTTATAAAAGAAAACAAAATCAGAAAAAGTCTGAAAAATCAAATTATCAAAGGAAAATTAACTTTGTTCATGGAACAAGTTCTGAGGAAGAGAAAGAACTCAAATTTAGACGATAGTCTAATGAAGAGTTTTATGCTCAAAAGAAGCAACAACAATATAACAACCCTCCAAAATATTTTTCCGACACCCTAATATATTTAATATACCCCGTATGTGAAAACCGAGCCCAAATACCTTTATTTTTATAAAAATTAATTAAAAACAAAATTTTATTGGCGCTCGCGGGCCGCGTAGCCTTTGGCTACAACTTACGCGGGCCGCGACAGCTTCGAGTCAGGGCTGCACCCGGTGCCGCCACGTGTCAGACGCGTGTCGAAGCTACGTGTCGACGCAGCAAGGCTAGGGCCTACCCTAGCTGCCCTCGCGGGCCGCGTAGCCCCTGGTCTCACCTTACGCGGGCCGCGTAAAACTCGAAATTCCGCCCTATAAATTGAGGGCATCGGCTTCAGTCTCCGATCGCTCACACACTTTTCTTTCTCTCAATTTCTGAATAGTAGGCATAATCTCAGGTATAATATCCCCCTAAATAACGAAGTTCTGCTCCGTGGTAAGTATTATAAGCCCGGTTACGTATTAGATACGCTGCCCGATTGATCCAGGGTTCCGTAACGGCTGTCGTGGTTCTGCCCGACGTAGTCGTTGGAATGCCGTCTTGGGGAGGGTATCGTTAATATAAATAATGGGTTATTATACTAACACGTGTGCATTGTGTAACTTATAGATAATCACCAGGAAACCTTAGAAGAAATCTAAGACAGCAATGTGAGTAATCTCCTTTTTGTAAACTGTTTTACAAAACCTTAAATATTTTACAATGTTATTAAGCAGTGATTGAGTCTTTCTAATTCTTCAATTACTGCCGGTATTATGGGGTTTTGTATACATTACTTGATAACCTTCACAATTGGACAACGGGTTAGCCAATGTGTGATATGACCATAGCCACAGATACGGTCGAGTGGCAAGTACTGAATGAGTAATTGTGTAGATATAAACATTGTAATCGCTCTCAATACTGTGTTAATTGATAAAACTCTTCTTGATTAAACTGGGATTCACTCACCAGTATTTCCCACTGACAAAATATTTTTAAACGTGTTTCAGGTAACAAAATGTGAGAGGCAACTAGAAGCCAGCTGGACAACACTGAAGGCTTGAATAAAGTGGCTATAAAAGTTACCTAAATAAAAGAAGATGTTTTATTAAATAAAATAGAGTTTATCTCTATAAATCAGTTTGTAATAAAACTTGGGTTTTATCCCAATATGTTTAATATTATAAAAGTGTAGTATTTACTCTGATAAAATATTTCCTAACTACGGTCCTGATGTAAATTCCGCTGCCAAAATGATAAACATCGATACCACCCATACTGAGTTCGCGGCCGCCCGTTCCCGGGACAGATAAGGGGGCGGGGGTGGCGACAGAAGGTGGTATTAGAGCTAAGCCACTGATTCAGTCACAGAAGTGTTCTGCTGACACCAAAATAATATTTAAAGTGTTAGAAATAAATTACGAAAATACGTGCATATCTGTATTTTATTGTTATGTGTTATTTAACTATTTGTTAGTTTACAGTATGAGTGATCAAGGACCATCCGACGTGTATCGTCAGTTGTCCAGATCACCTAGAAGCGAAGGCACCTCTTCACAGCCTGCCCTTTCAGGGTATTCTGCTGATGATGAAGAAGGGATATTCGTATTTAAGGCTCAGTCTGAAGAGCCATTCCCTCAGAAAAAGAGAGGATGGTTCAGTAAGGGAGCACATGAGCGTAGGAAAAGAATGAAGAAGTTACAAGAACAACGAGTGTTAGCAGCAGCTAAAAGAGAGACAGATGCCCATACCCAAGACATGCTTAATAGGAGTTTAGCAAACTTCCATATTTTAGCATCCACAGCTGCCGACCCAAACCTGGAACAACTAGTAGCCCCTCAACCATTACCCTTGTTTCCCACCCAGCTAATGGAGATAGAAAACAACCCAGAAAATCAAGTAGAAATGCATGATTTTAATCCTAAGGAGATACCTAGGGTACCAGTACCCAATCCCTTAGGCCCTGACTACGATCCGTGGTTTGATGATCATAGGGACTATGTGTAACGCTACCACCTGACAGACCTACCCATGCCAAACCTAGCAGCTTACCCAGGTCTGGACCCTCTAGATCCCTACTACGATAATGATGAATACATTAGGGAGATCTTAGAGAATCCGTATCCTCAAGAAGAACCCATGCCACAATACCCAGATCCAGTACCAGCACCTGCACCCCCAATGAGTGCAAAAAATGTGCAAGAGCTCCGAACTTTCGGAGAAGAGATTTTAGAAAGTAGTGAAAGGATGAGACAGGTAGGAGAACGACTCGTCTGGAAGTAAGACGAGCGTCATATGGATTTTTGGATGAATCCATATCAGTGAAGGAGATGGTGGAGGTAGTAATAATAATAATATATATAATAGGTGTGTATGAAAAAAATATATAACTATAGATGCCTACTAATAGTGTGATTTTTATTTCAGTCGTATTGTAATTTTTAATTTCTGTACTAGTTTGTAGTAGATGCATATTATATATAAGAAAAGAGTAAGTCGCAATGATCGACGCTTTTGATTAAAATGTGTGTCATGTGATTGATGTATTAAGATATTATTTTGTGATATTAATATGTGGTAAATGTTTAAAATTCAGATGGCCGACCAAGTGAATCAAGAGAACCCGGATAATAACCCGGAAAACCAGAATGACAATAATCTGAATAACAAAAACCCAAACAACGATAACAACGGAAACCCAGTGGATAACAGTGCCATCCAACACATAGTGGCACAAGGAATAATAGATGCGATGCCATTTATTATTCAAACTGTTAAGGAAGTGGATAATAAAAGTAAACATAGCAGTAAACGACCCACTGAACCGGAACACAGCATAAACAATGGACCCTTACTTCAAGCACCCATTCCCAAAAGAAGAAGAACCATGCCTTATGGTTGTTCTTATAAAGAATTTTGGTCTTGTAAACCAATAGAATTCTCGGGTAATGAAGGGGCCATTGCAACTCTACCTTGGATAGAAAAGACTGAGGCAGTCTTGAAAATAAGAAAGTGCACAGAAGAGGATAAGATAATGTTTGCTTCTAATCTGTATAAGAATTCAGCCATAGAATGGTGGAACACTATCCTCCAGTCTAAGGGAAGTGACATGATTTACAATATGGAATGGGAGGAATTTAAAAACATGGTAGAAAGGAAATTATGCCCTCCCAATGAAAAAGAACAGATAGCAAATAAGTTCCTAAACCTTAGGATGACTGGTGTGGATAGTAAGGGATACACTACGTTATTCTTCGAATATGCTAGAATAGTGCCAACCCTTACATCACCTGAACCAGTATTAATCTCCCGTTACATCTGGGGATTGATGGGAGAGATTAGACATGTAGTCAAGGCCGCTAGACCCCAAACTATAGAAGAAGCTGTAGAACTAGCGAATACCTTGACTGGTGAATTAGTCCGTACACGGGAAGAGGATCAAAGAAAGAACCTAACCCAGAAGCTTACCCAAGAATTTCGCTCTGGAAATTTCAATCGTGGGAAAAATGTAAGTTCTACCTCTGCACCCTATTGCAAGTATTGCAAAAGGAAGCATTCTGGAAGATGCTCCATATACTGCAACTCCTGCAAAATATCTTGACATAAGGAAGAAGACTGCAGAAAGAAACACAACAGGATATGCTACAATTGCGTAGAACAAGGCCACATCAAGCCAAATTGTCTGAAATTAGCTCCAGCTACAAACAACAAGAACACCAAAAATGCTAGAGCATTTGTTCTAACTGTAGAAGAAGCAAAGATGATTTCGGATGTGATCGCCGGTATGTTTTTAGTTAATGATTTTTTTGCTAAAGTATCATTTGACTCTGGTGCAAACCAAAGTTTTATTAATACTTCATTTTGCAAACTTCTCAATCAACCATTAACTAAACTCCCACAAGAATGTTTAGTAGAGACAGCAAATGGGGAAACCATTAAGATTTCTGAAATCTTGCAGGAAGCAAGAATAGAAATTCTAAATCAGAAATTTATTGCAAACCTTTACCCAATAAATCTGGCAGGATTTGATGTTGTGTTAGGAATAGATTGGTTAATAGCCAATAAAGCCAGTATTCTATGTGATCAAAAGTTAATTCAAGTAAATTCACCAAGGGGTGAAAAGATCACAATTAAAGGAAACAAACCATCTAGATCCACAAAATTCATCTCTATGATGAAAACAACAAGTTATATAAGAAAAGGGTCATTAGTGTATTTGATTTCTATAATCACTAACACTAAAGGGAAAGAATTGAAGGATATTCCAGTAGTATCCCAGTTTGCAGATGTATTTCCAGAAGAATTACCAGGACAACCTCCAGACAGAGAAGTTGAATTCCGAATCCATTTGATACCAGGGACATCACCAATTACCAAAGCACCTTACCGTTTGGCACCCGCAGAAATGCAGGAGCTGTAGAAACAGTTAGACGAATTATTAGAGAAAGGATTCATACAGCCAAGTTCATCACCCTGGGGAGCACCAATTTTGTTCGTCAAAAAGAAAGACGGATCGATGCGAATGTGCATTGACTACCGTGAATTGAACAAGGTCACGATTAAGAATCGGTATCCATTACCAAGAATCGATGATCTGTTCGATCAGTTACAAGGAGCTCGATTTTTCTCAAAAATCGATTTAAGATCAGGATATCATCAATTAAAGGTACAGGAAGAGGACATTCCTAAGACCGCTTTTAGAACAAGGTATGGCCATTATGAATTTTTCTGTCATGCCATTTGGGTTAACCAATGCCCCAGCAGCATTTATGGACATGATGAACCGAATATGTAAGCCATATTTGGATAAATTCATAATTGTCTTTATAGATGATATTCTCATTTACTCTAAGAGTAAAGAGGAACATGCAAAGCATCTGCACGCACTTCTAAGCTTATTAAGAAAGGAAAAGCTTTATGCTAAGTTTTCAAAGTGCGAATTTTGGTTAGAACAGGTACAGTTTCTTGGACATCTAGTTAATCATGAAGGAATTCATGTAGATCCCACTAAGATCGAGGCAATTACCAAATGGAAAACCCCTGAGTCACCAACTGAGGTTAGAAGTTTCTTAGGATTGGCCGGTTATTATAGAAGATTTATTCAAGATTTTTCTAGAATAGCCATTCCCTTAACTAAGCTGACCTGTAAATCTATTAAGTTTGAATGGGGAACAAAACAAGAAGAAGCATTTAGAATTCTTAAGCAAAGATTAGCCCACGCACCCATACTAGCGTTACCAGAAGGAACAGAAAACTTTGTAGTCTATTGTGACGCTTCTAAGTTAGGTTATGGATGTGTGTTGATGCAACGTCAAAAGGTTATAGCTTATGCATCCAGACAACTTAAGAATCATGAAGAAAACTATTCAACCCATGATCTAGAACTAGGAGCCATAATTTTTGCCCTTAAAATTTGGAGACATTACCTATACGGTAGTAAGTTTATTATTTTCACAGACCATAAGAGTTTAAGGTATGTTTTCGGGCAAAAGGAATTGAATATGAGACAAAGACGCTGGATGGAGATGCTTAGTGATTATGATTGTGATATCCAGTATCATGCAGGAAAAGCAAATGTAGTTGCTGATGCTTTAAGCCGAAAGTATCATGAAAAGCCAAAAAGGGTACGTTCTCTTAAATTAAATCTACAAGTAGATTTAAATGAACAGATTAGAAAAGTACAAGAATCAGTAATCAAGGATGATACTGAAAAGTTAAAAGGAATGATTAAGGAATTAGAACAAGGAACGGATGGGATTTGGAGATTCCATAAGAAGAGAATGTGGATACCTAAATTAGGAAACCTACGCCACCGTATATTAGAAGAAGCCCATAAGTCTAAGTATATGATGCATCCTGGAGGTGATAAAATGTATCAGGACTTAAGAACGAATTTTTGGTGGATAGGAATGAAAAAGGATATAGCAGCATATGTTGCCAAGTGTCTAACTTGTTCACAAGTCAAAGCTGAACATCAGAAACCTTCAAGTTTATTGCAACAATTAGAAAGGCCAGTTTGGAAATGGGAATTGATAACAATGGATTTTGTTACTAAATTACCCAAAACCAGGAAAGGTAATGATACAATCTGGGTAATTGTAGACAGACTAACTAAGTCAGCTCATTTTCTACCAATGAAGGAAACTTTTAGTATGGAACAATTTGCTAAATTATATGCAAATGAAATAGTTTCTTTACATGGAATTCCTCTATCAATTGTTTCTGACAGAGATAGCCGTTTTACCTCTTATTTTTGGACAAGTTTCCAAAAAGCCATGGGAACCAAGTTGAATCTAAGCACTGCTTATCATCCTCAAACGGACAGATAAAGCGAAAGGACAATTCAGACAATGGAAGACATGCTTAGAACTTGTGTAATTGATTTCGGAGGTAATTGGGACGATCATTTACCATTGATAGATTTTTTTTTATAATAACAGTTATCACACAAGTATCAATGCTGCATCATTCAAAGCACTTTATGGACGAAAGTGCAGAACACCAGTCTGTTGGGCAGAAATTGGGGAAAAGCAGCTATCTGGACCAGAAATAGTACAAGAAACAACCGACAAGATCATTCAATTCAAGGAACGACTGAAATCGGCACGTGATCAACAAAAGAGTTATGCTGATAATAGGCGAAAGCCGTTAGAATTTCAAATAGGAGACAAAGTGTTATTAAAGGTCTCTCCCTGGAAAGGAGTAGTAAGATTCATAAAAAGGGGAAGGTTAAGCCCCAGGTATGTTGGACCTTTTGAGATTATTAGAAGAATAGGACCTGTAGCCTATCAGCTACAACTGCCAGAGGAAATGGCAGGAATACATGATGTATTTCATGTATCTAATCTCAAGAAATGCTTAGCTGACGAATCACTGATAGTACCTCTTAAGGATATAGAGGTAAATGAACAGTGAAAATTTGTAGAAAAACCTCTACAGATTGAAGATAGAAAAATTAAGAACCTCAAGCACAAGAGATTAGTTCTAGTCAAAGTAAAATGGGACTCCAAAAGAGGACCAGAGTACACATGGGAGCTTGAATCAGAAATGCAAAAGAAATATCCACACCTCCAAAATATTTTTCCGACGCCCAAATATATTTAATATACCCCGTATGTGAAAATCGAGCCCAAATACATTTATTTTTATAAAAATTAATTAAAAACAAAATTTTATGGGTGCTCGCGGGCCGCGTAGCCTTTGGCTACTACTTACGCGGGCCGCGACAGCTTCTTGTCAGGGCTGCACTCGGTGCCGCCACGTGTCAGGCGCGTGTCGAAGCTACGTGTCGACGCAGCAAGGCTATGGCCTACCCTAGCTGCCCTCGCGGGCTGCGTAGCCCCTGGTCTCACCTTACGCGGGCCGCGTAAAACTCGAAATTCAGCCCTATAAATTGAGGGCATCGGCTTCAGTCTCTGATCGCTCACACACTTTTCTTTCTCTCAATTTCTGAATAGTAGGCATAATCTCGGGTATAATATCCCCCTAAATAACGAAGTTCTGCTCCGTTGTAAGTATTATAACCCCGGTTACGTATTAGATACGCTGTCCGATTGATCCAGGGTTCCGTAACGGCTGTCGTGGTTCTGCCCGACGTAGTCGTTAGAATACCGTCTCGGGGAGGGTATCGTTAATATAAATAATGGGTTATTATACTAACACGTGTGCATTGTGTAACTTATAGATAATCACCAGGAAACCTTATAAGAAATCTAAGACAGCAATGTGAGTAATCTCCTTTTTGTAAACTGTTTTACAAAACCTTAAATATTTTACAATGTGATTAAGCAGTGGTTGAGTCTTTGTAATTCTTCAATTACTGCCGGTATTATGGGGTTTTGTATACATTACTTGATAACCTTCACAATTGAACAACGGGTTAGCCAATGTGTGATATGACCATAGCCACAAATACGGTTGAGTGGCAAGTACTGAATGAGTAATTGTGTAGATATAAACATTGTAATCGCTCTCAATACTGTGTTAATTGATAAAACTCTTCTTGATTAAACTGGGATTCACCCACCACTATTTCCCACTGACAAAATATTTTTAAACGCGTTTTAGGTACCAAAATGTGAGAGCCAACTGGACAGCACTCTTGAATAAAGTGGCTATAAAAGTTACCTAAATAAAAGAAGATGTTTTATTAAATAAAATAGAGTTTATCTCTATAAATCAGTTTGTAATGAAACTTAGGTTTTATCCCAATATGTTTAATATTATAAAAGTGTGGTATGTACTCTGATAAAATATTTCCTAACTATGGTCCTGATGTAAATTCCGCTGCCAAAATGATAAACATCGATACCACCCATACTGAATTCGCGGCCACCCGTTCCCGGGACAGATAAGGGGGCGGGGTGGCGACAAACAACAGGCCAAAGATGTTTCAAAGAGAACATGTTTTAAATGTGATCAAATTGGACGTATTGGTCGCAAATGTCCAAATCTAAAGCCCGTTGATGTTGAAAAGAAAAAGAAAGTTGATGTTGAGAAACAGAAATCTGAGGATGTAAAACAGAGGTCAACCAGGTTTGATTCAAAACAAACTTGGATGTACAACTCAAACAAGTTTTCTTCAAAACAAACAAGGAAATCAAACTCGACCAGGTTTGTTTCGAGACAAACTTCAAAACAAAATACATCCAGATTTAGGACAACACAAAGTTGGAAAACAAGTGTTGATATGACAAAACCACATCAGTTTTGGAAATCAACTGCTGATTTGTTAAAAAAACAATCAAAATGATTCACGATTTTATAAAAGAACTGTTTCAAAAGGATAAGTTTGGGTGGTCAAGAACCAAAAGATTTCTGAAAATGAGAAAATTAAGGGAGATGTTTTTGAAAAGAATGATCGAAATTATCCAGTCTTGCCTGGAAAGATATATGTTCAGCTACCTGAGTCAAAGCAGGCTTGGGTTGCTTTATTCAAGTGATTGAGTGAATTGAATGTGCAGGTGCTCCAGATAGACGCTAAGTGTCAAGTTGAAGAAGGGAGCAGCCTGGCACAGGAGGAGGAAGATCCCTGCATCTGAAAAACAGGGAGTTTGTTTGTTTCTGTACATAAATAAATCATAAATCAAAAACCCTAAAAATAGAAAAATTTAAAAACCAAAAATATGTTTTTATTTTGTCAAAAATTGAAAAACGAAAAAAAATATGTTTGTTTTTAAAGTGTTAAAATCAAAATTTTAAAAAAGATGTTTTGATTGAATATGTGGAAATCCTCACGGCTGAACAAACAAGATTATTTCACAAGTGATTAAATGGTTTTATCATTGTTAAAAATTAATGTGTTATAAATCATTGGGGTATTTTCAGCAAAACAGAGCATGTGAAGCAAAAAATGGATGGCGAGACAAAGCTATCTGCATTGAGTTGTCAAATTTTCTTTAAATGTTTTGAATTTTAGGGGGAGTAATAACTTTTAGAAAATACAAAAACATTTGAAATTTTGAAAAAGCCAAAAACAATAGAAAATGAAAAAGAGTTTTGTGTAAAAAGAGGAAATGGTAGTACATCGGTTGGACAGTCACAGTACACTAAAGAAATGGAAAGAAAAATGTGATAAACGGTCTCACTAATGATATGCTAGTCGGTTTTTACACACTTAGTAGATTGATTTTGAGATATAAACCTAAATATAAATAACTTGCTTATCTCGTGGGAAATATCTCTCGGATATATAGATAACCCCCGAAATCTCGTTTGAGAGGTTGCCTGATTCTGAGATACTAGGTCTTTATACTGTTTGATATCTGGGTGTTATATATGGTCTTCTAATTTTGCGGAAGCAATGGCCTAGACCTCGTATAATACTTTACGTGCTTTAAAAAGCTTCCCCTCTGCATAAAAATTGAGAAAATATCGAAAGATATATATTAAGTGCAGTTGTAAAGAAGATCCCTAAGTGGGACACACCTCAAAGTCGAGCCTTTATCTCTTTGACTGAACGGTAGTTAATACCTGAGCTCTCAATGTCTCGCATTAACCCAGAGTACAGATATCAATATAGTATATTCACCTGTAAGACTGAATCTAGGGAATCTTGATATGGGAGTATATTCTGAGGTGGGACACGCGAATAAGTTTAAGTACTTAAAATATTAATCTCGTATCTCGAATCAGTTGAACTTTATGTGAGAATTTAAATGGATCAGTATACTGACAATCTAAGTGAATCGTTTAGAACTTAAAGTGTTTATAGCTCAACGGTGCTAGTGATTTGTCATAAACTGATACGATCTTCTGACACGAACTCAAACAAAAATATTGTCTGTAAATATTTCTTTACTGCTTTACATTAAAGAAAAAGTACAAAAAGATTTTAGGCGTGTTTTAGCATAAACTTTGAAAAATACAAAAAGATTTTGTTCTACTTTATTTTCGACAACCGATGTCTGAATGCTGAGTTTCAAAATCTAAGTATGTTGAACATGTTTCTAAAAAAATAAAACAAGTTCATTAATTTGAAACTTGAGGTTTTAATTGAAAAATTCAAAAAAACAGTTTGGTAAAATCTCCAAGGTCATTAAGTTGGACTTGAATGATTATCTGTGAGGATTTTGGAAACTTAACTGTCAAATATAGAGTAATTTGATAGGGGGAGAAAAGTCAAGAAATCCTGGATAACTACATATTGTTACATTTATGTTTAGAGCCAGGTTCTCGATCTGAAGACAAGCTCAAAGCATGTACATTCAAATAGCCAGGTAACTATCCTGGAGGAGCTTGTAGAGTTAGAACCATGTGTCGATCCTAGTAGCTGAAAGCATGGAAGCTTGAAGCAAGGGGGAGCCTGAAGATAGAGTTAAACGAAAGGGGGAGCAGATGGAGATAAAAGCATATTCACAGGGAGTCTGTTAGAATAAAGGGAGAGTTTGTGGGGCTGAGAATGTCAACATTTTTGGAAGACTCATAGAGAGGCAGAAAGCTACGAGATTGACTACAGTAATATCCAAGGGGGAATCTATGAGTGCATGATGTCTATCACTTCCGTCAATCGCGTTTCGTAGCTTAAACAGATGAAACAAGACTGGTGCTGAACAGAAGATTACATAAAGTTCATACATGTTAGAGTAGCTTCGTACCAAGGAAGCAACATGTAGCTTCGTACGAAGTGGCCAGCTTCGTATGAAGGGAGAATTACTGGCTTCGTATGAAGCTATGACTACTATATATATGTGTGTAGTGTCTTGTTCATTTGTAACTTTGAGCAACTTTGAGGCGAAGCTCTGCTCGTTTGATTTCACGGTTTTGTAATGTCAAAGTATAAATAGAAATCATTGTTAATTACATCTTTGTGTTTTCATCCACACAAGTATTTCGATTCCGCACATTATACGTGTTCATACGCATTCATCGGTTGAAGATTCGATCCTCGGAGCGAATCCACAAATTAAATTAAAAAAGCTCGACCTCAGATCATTTCATTTGGAGCCTATTTTTAAAGCTCGACCTCAACTTAGGTTTGAAATGTTTGTTCTTTATAATTATTTAGTTATTAGTTATTTTATTTATATATAATCATGATTAATTTTATATATGTTTATGATTTAACTTTTCTATGTAACCCAATGTATATTATTTAATTATTTTATCATATTGTTGTAAATGATAATACTACGTTAATATATATTAAATGTATAAAATAACAACTATATAAATAATATCTTTGTTATGTGAAACTTGGCCCATGCATGTTTATTAAATGAGCTCATGTAAGGACCTGCGCAAAATTGTCCTAAAACGCTCCATAAGTAGGAACCCGGACCCCTAAAACCCTAATTCTCATGAAAAACAAAGAAATTCAATTTTTTCTGATCGCTCGCGGGCCGCGTAAGACTTAAGGATAGTCTACGCGGGGCGCGACAGCTAGGCTAATCTCCGGATAACGATCAATGCCACATGTCTGACACGTGGCAGACCTACACCGTGACACGGCAGCCCTAGCTGTAGCTAGGGTGGCCCTCGCGGGCCGCGTAAGATGTTTTTAGAGTTCACGCGGGCTGCGACAAACTGAATTTTCTGCTATAAATGGGACGTGCATGGGCATTTCTTCTGTGCTCGAGAAATTCATCAAAATCACTATCTTTCTACTTAAAAATCACGTTTAAAGTAGGGAAACGCTGCTACGATTACAGGGTAATAACTCGATCACTGCTACGATACAATGTCCGATTGATTGAAACCGATCCGATGGATGTTTAAGTGCTACCCAAATTCGGGCTATACTTTGTCATTCGTCGTGAGGGTTTTGATTTCGTGAGCTTATCGTAAATGTTGTATTAAGTTACTAACCTAGTTTCGTGTGCCTTGTTATTTAATTAGGTTACGAAGCTAAATCAGTAGGCAAAACTCTATCCCGTTAAACTCGCAATGTGGGTCATTCTATTTTTATCAAATTGCTTTACAAAACCCTAACTGTTTTCCAGTTATACTTTGCAGTGATTAAGTCTTTGCTAATCTGTAATTACTGGCAGTGTGTGGGGGTTTTGTGCACATTACTACTAATGATTTATCACGTTAGGTGGGCGAGCCTAATTTAGTGATATGTCCACGGTCATAGATACGGTCGAGTGACAACTGAACCAACTAATTAATAGATAGGGGCAAATGTGAAAACTCTTAATGTTGTAAATGATAACGATGTGTCGTTTTGTACAAATTGAATGACTCGCCAGTATTTCCCCGCTGATAAAATCTTTTTAAACATGTTTCAGGTGATTTACTGTGAACCAGGAAAAGTGTCGCGTACCACTACAGCTTGAAGAAAGTGGCTCAGTAAATAAATAATAAACATGTTTTTGTAACCAGAGAATTTCCCAGTGAAATTCCTTTATTGTAAATTACGGGGTTTGTACCGAAATTTGAAATAAAATAAAGGAGTGTTTTCAGTTTAAAAGATCCTGTTAAAATTTCCGCTGCCAAAAATTTAATACCACGGGTTTTTCTGTCTCGCGGCAATCGAACCAGGAAACTGGGTCGGGGGTTGTGATAGAAAAAGGTGGTATCGAAGCCACTGATTTAAGCCAATTAAGTATTTGAAAAATACTTAGTTTTCCAATTTGCCATTCTGTGATTCTGTGAAAATTAATTTAGCAAACAAAGATTTTAACTTGAATTTTTGTGTGTTTCTTCATGTGTGCTAACAGCATGAATGAACTGTCGGAGGCACTTTGAAACTTTACTATCCATACCACCGATATGGATACCACAGGAACTCAATCCGGCTATCTAGCAGATATTAAGGAGCCACCAGTGTTCCAGGCCCAGCCCTAGGAGAAGCCTAAGCCTAAAAAGAGAAGAAGAATCCTGGACTGGAAACGCGGCCGAAGGAAGAAGCCACCTACCCAAAAGGTGAAAAAGACGGAGGACCCAACAGACAAAAGGAAGGGAAAGGAGATAGGGGAAAGCTCGGGTCAGGCCCAAGAGTTACCACCTTGGGAAGAGCTGGATCGAAAACTTGCAAACTGTGACCTCATCGGGCCTGCAGACAAAACCCTTTTTAATTTCCCCGCCCAATCTGAACTTCCAATTAATTTGGAACTTGCAATTCCGGACCCTATTGTCAACCACCAACTTCTACCCAGAGAATTGGAGGAATGGTGGATGAGTGACTGGTAATTTCAGAACTTCATGAATAACCCCAACGTTTATTTTCCCCGGTTTGATCCTGAACCTGCACCATACCCACCTATGAGCACAGAAAACCTAGCTGAACCCCGTCACTATGGCGAGGAACTGGTGGATGCTGGAAATAGAATTAGGGAAGTGGGGGAGAAAATCACGTGGAAGTACGACGAGAGGGAACGTCGTTTCTGAAGGGCCAGCTAACGGGGGTGGAATGTTTGTGTAATGATAATAATAATAATCATAATAATAATAATAATAATAATAATATAATATTGTATAATAATAATTAAAATAAAACTTTTGTAAAATAAATGGTGTGTATCGATGCATACTAATATATAAAAATATAAAAGTCGCAAGGTCGACAATTTTGGCTATACGTGTTGACTTGATTATGTGTGATTGCCCTGTTGTGTGTTTGGTTGCTATATATTTTGTGACAATAATTTGTATATATTAATTATTCAGATGGAAAACGTGGAAAACCAACCGGTCAATGAAGTTAATCAATCTGAACAAAACAATGAGGATCACTTCCTTAATAGGCAAGACATAGAAAATATCGTTGCTTAGGGAATAGCCAACGCTATCCCCGCAATCGTCGCTGCTGTTAAGAACCCCGTTGAACCTTCGCAAGCCAACCATAGCAAACACACTCGAGATGATAATTTCAGTAATAGTGTAAATGGAGGCGGCAACAATGATAATAATGTGGTTCAAGCCCCAATACTTAAGAGAATGAAAGTTGCAACGCCTGGTTGCACTTATAAAGAATTTCTTGCCTGTAAGCCAGTTGAATTTGCAGGCAATGAAGGGGCAACTGCCGCACTACGTTGGTTGGAAAAGACTGAAGCAGTAATTAAAATAAGTAAATGCACCAAGGAAGACAAGGTCATGTATGCATCGCACCTTTTCAATGAAGAGGCATTAGAATGGTGGAATACGGTGTTGCAAGCCAAGGGAAGTGACATGGCTTATGCCATTAGTTGGAAAGAATTTAAGAAATTGGTGGAAAGAAAATTTTGTCCCGACTATGAAAAGGAACAAATGACAAATAGGTTCCTGAACCACCGGATGGTGGATGTTGACTGTCGAGGGTATACTTCGAAATTCTTCGAGTATGCCAGAATTGTACCAACTCTGGCTTCGCCAGAACCGGTACTTATTTCTCATTATATCTGGGGTTTAATTAGCGAGATTCGTGATATCGTCAAAGCTGCGAGACCCCGCAAAATTGACGATACGGTTGAATTGGCAAATACCTTAACCGACGGCCTGGTACGTACAAGAGAAGAAAACAGGAAAAAGGAATTGGCCCAAAAGATTACCCAAGGATTTCGTGTGGGTAATAATAGTAATTTCAAGATAAAGGGAATCAGGTAACCTTCCATACCGCCATTTTGCGGGAATTGCAAAAAGAAACATTTTGGAAAATGTAAGGAAAATTGCAATTTCTGCAAGAAACCGGGCCACCAAGAGGAGAATTGCAGGAAGAAATCCATGATATGCTTCAATTGGGGAGAAACAGGGCGTTTCAGACCAGAATGCCCTAAACTGGTCAAGTCAGCTGATAACAAGGCCAAACCTGCTGAAGGAACTAATAAGAAGAATGAAAGAGCCTTCCAGCTGACAACGCAAGAAGCAGATCTGATTCCTGATGTGATAGCTGGTACGTTTCTTGTACATGACGTTTACGCAAAAGTATTATTTGACTCTGGTGCAAACCAAAGTTTTATAAATACTTCATTTTGCCGAGATCTTAAGCAACCTTTAACCAAACTTAAGCAGATTTATACGGTAGAAACGGCCGATGGAAATTCTGTTAACATAGATAAGGTTCTGCAGAAAGGAAAAATAGAACTCTCAGGCCATAAATTTTATGCAAACCTTCTACCTATGAATTTAGCCGGATTCGATGTCGTGTTAAGAATGGATTGGTTAGTAGCCAACCATGCTCGAATCCTCTGTGATAAAAATTCCATAGAAATTTATACACCCGCAGGAGAAATAATTGTGGTTACAGGAGATAAGTCATGTAAGCCAATGAAGTTCATTCAGTAATGAAAGTTGCTAGTTATGAACGAAAACAAGGAATAGTGTATATGATTTCGGTGATCATTAACACTAAAAGCAAAGAACTTAAGGAAATCTCAGTAGTGTCAGAATACCCAGATGTATTCCCCGAAGAACTACCTAGGATACCACCCGATAGGGAAGTAGAATTTAGAATTCATCTAATTCCTGGAACTACACCAATAGCTAAGGCACCTTATCAGTTAGCACCCACCGAAATGTTAGAACTGAAAAAGTAAATGAATTATTAAGCAAAGGATTCATACAACCTAGTTCATCCCCGTGGGGAGCACCTGTGTTGTTTGTGAAAAAGAAAGATGGTTCGATGCGAATGTGTATCGATTACAGGGAACTGAATAAAGTTACAATTAAGAATCGATGCCCATTACCTAGGATTGATGACCTTTTTGGTCAACTTCAAGGAGCTAGGTATTTCTCTAAGATAGATTTGCGCTCCGGATATCATCAGTTAAAGGTACAAGAGGAAGACATACCTAAAACTGCCTTCAGGACTAGGTATGGTCATTACGAGTTTACAGTCATGCCCTTTGGATTAACGAATGCCCCTGCAGCATTCATGGACATGATGAATAGGATCTGTAAACCGTATTTGGATAAATTCGTAATTGTCTTCATTGACGATATACTTATTTATTCCAAAAGCCAGGACGAGCATTGTGAGCACCTACATGCACTCTTAACTCTGTTAAGGAAGGAAAAGCTTTACGCCAAATTCTCGAAGTGTGAATTTTGGTTACAGGATGTGCAATTTTAGGTCATATGGTGAATTACGAAGGTATTCATGTAGATCCTTCTAAGATAGAAGCGATCACCAATTGGAAGGTCCCACAATCAGCTACGGAAGTTAGAAGTTTTCTAGGATTAACTGGATACTATAGGCGATTCATTAAAGATTTTTCTAAGATAGCTGTGCCATTAACTAAGCTAACCTGTAAAACAGTTAAGTTTAACTGGGGACCCAAGCAAGAAGAGGCCTTTAAGATTTTAAAGCAAAGATTAACAAACACCCAAATTCTTGCCTTACCAGAAGGGACAGAAGATTTTGAAGTTTACTGTGACGCTTCTAAACTAGGATTAGGATGTGTGCTGATGCAACGCAAAAAGGTAATTGTGTATGCCTCAAGGCAATTGAAAAAGCACGAGGAGAATTATATGACCCATGACTTGGAGTTATGAGCAATAATTTGTACCCTAAGATTTGCAGGCATTATCTGTACGGAAGTAAGTTTACAGTCTATACAGATCATAAGAGTTTAAGATACATATTTGGGCAAAAAGAATTAAACATGAGGCAAAGAAGATGGATGGAAATTCTAAGTGACTACGAATGTGATATTCAATATCACGAAGGGAAGCCGAATGTAGTAGCAGATGCCCTAAGTCGTAAGTATCATGAAAAGCAACGGCGAGTTCGTGCTCTTAGATTAAATCTCTAATTAGATTTAATGGAACAACTGAAAAACGTTCAGGAAACAGCAATCAAGGACGATGCTGAAGGAATGAAAGGACGGATAAAAGAATTGGAGCAAGGGACTGATGGGATTTGGAAATTTCATAAGAACAGGATTTGGGTACCTAGGCAAGGAAATTTAAGAGATAAGATTTTAGAGGAAGCCCATAAATCTAATGCACCCTGGTAATAATAAGATGTACCAAGATTTAAGGAACAACTTCTGGTGGATAGGAATGAAAAAGGACATAGCTAGATATGTTTCTAAGTGTCTAACTTGTTCACAAGTTAAGGCAGAGCACCAGAAACCTTCAGGGTTACTCCAACAATTAGAAATGCCCGTATGGAAATGGGAACTAATAACAATGGATTTCGTTACTAAGTTACCCAAGACCAAGAATGGTAACGATGCAATCTAGGTGATTGTAGATCGATTAACCAAATCAGCTCATTTCCTGCCAATGAAGGAAACCTTTAGCATGGAAAGATTGGCTAAGTTGTACGTAGATGAGGTAGTATCCTTACATGGAGTTCCACTCTCCATTGTATCAGATAGAGATAGTCGTTTCACTTCACATTTCTGGACGAGTTGCCAAGAAGCAATGGGGACACGATTAAATTTAAGTACTGCATACCATCCCCAAACTGATGGACAAAGTGAAAGGACGATTCAAACCCTTGAAGACATGCTCAGAGCATGTGTCATCGACTTTGGTGGAAACTGGGATGACCACCTATCCTTAATAGAATTCTCCTATAACAATAGTTACCATGCAAGCATCGAGGCTACCCCATTCGAAGCACTGTATGGACGAAAGTGTAGAACTCCAGTTTGCTGGACAGAAATAGGAGAAAGCCAATTATCAGGTCCCAAAATTGTACAGGAAACCACCGACAAGATAACTCAGATCAAAGAAAGACTGAAAACGGCTCGAGATCGTCAAAAGAGTTATGCAGACAATCGACGTAAGTCGTTAGAATTCTAGGTTGGAGACAAGGTACTCTTGAAAGTTTCTCCTTGGAAAGGAGTCGTTCGATTCGGTAAGAAGGGAAAGCTAAGTCCAAGGTACATAGGACCATTCCCAGTGATCCAGCGGATAGGACCAGTTGCCTATTGCTTACAACTACCAGAAGAATTAGCCGGGGTACATGACGTGTTTCATGTATCTAACCTTAAGAAATGTTTATCTGTCGAATCCCTAGTAGTACCTCTTCAAGATATAGAGGTAAATGAAAAGTTGAAATTTGTTGAGAAACCCCTTCAAATAGAAGACAGAAAGGTCAAGTTCCTCAAGCACAAAAGACTGGTACTGGTCAAAGTCAAGTGGGATTCAAAAAGAGGACCGGAGTACACATGGGAACTGGAATCAGAAATGAAGCGAAAGTACCCCTACCTGTTTCAGTAAATCTCAAGGACGGGATTTTAAATAAGGTAGGGGATGTAAGGACCTGCACAAAATTGTCCTAAAACGCTCCGTAAGTAGAAACCCGAACCCCTAAAACCCTAATTCTCATGAAAAACCAAGAAATTCAATTTTTCTGATCGCTCGCGGGCCGCGTAAGACTTAAGGATAGTCTACGCAGGGCGCGATAGCTAGGCTAATCTTCGGATAACGATCAATGCCACGTGTCTGACACGTGGCAGACCTACACCGTGACACGGCAGCCCTAGCCGTAGCTAGGGTGGCCCTCGCGGGCTGCGTAAGATGTTATTAGAGTTTACGCAGGCTGCGACAAACTCAATTTTCTGCTATAAATGGGACGTGCATGGGCATTTCGTCTGTGCTCGAGTAATTCATCAAAATCACTATCTTTCTGCTTAAAAATCACGTTTAAAGTAGGGAAACGCTGCTACGATTACAGAGTAATAACTCGATCACTGCTACGATACAATGTCCGATCGATTGAAACCGATCCGATGGATGTTTAAGTGCTGCCCAAATTCGGGCTATACTTTGTCATTCGTCGTGAGGGTTTTGATTTCGTGAGCTTATCGTAAATGTTGTATTAAGTTACTAACCTAGTTTCGTGTGCATTGTTATTTAATTAGGTTACGAAGCTAAATCAATAGGCAAAACTCTATCCCGTTAAACTCGCAATGTGAGTCATTCTATTTTTATCAAATTGTTTTACAAAACCCTAAATGTTTTCCAGTTATACTTTGCAGTGATTAAGTCTTTGCTAATCTGTAATTACTAGCAGTATGTGGGGGTTTTATGCACATTACTACTAATGATTTATCACGTTAGGTGGGCGAGCCTAATTTAGTGATATGTCCACGGTCATAGATACAGTCGAGTGACAACTGAACCAGCTAATTAATAGATTGGGGCAAATGTGAAAACTCTTAATGCTGTAAATGATAACGATGTGTCGTTTTGTACAAATTAAATGACTCGCCAGTATTTCCCCGCTGATAAAATCTTTTTAAACATGTTTCAGGTGATTTACTGTGAACCAGGAAAAGTGTCGCGTAGCAGTACAGCTTGAAGAAAGTGGCTCAGTAAATAAATAATAAACATGTTTTTGTAACCAGGGAATTTCCCAGTGAAATTCCTTTATTGTAAATTACGGGGTTTGTACCGAAATTTGAAATAAAATAAAGGAGTGTTTTCAGTTTAAAAGATCCTGTTAAAATTTCCGCTGCAAAAAAATTAATACCACGGGTTTTTCTGTCTCGCGGCAATCGAACCAGGAAACTGGGTCGGGGGTCGTGACAACTCACATGTATGATCACGCTTCTTTAAATGAACTCAGTCTAATTCTCAATGATTTAATCTCGAGTAGTTCACAAGCGTTACGACTTACTTGCATAAATGAGATTAGCATGAAGTGATAAGGTTTAGTTGTCTTATGGTCCTTATAACACCTTTAATCACATCCTATCTCCTCATTAGGCACATGGTTAAATTAAAAGAGCATCTTTGACATTTGTTGACCAATACTAGCCCCCATGGGGCCCACATAAGGGTGTGGATGGTTGGGAATGTAGGGGGGGTCTTGCTTTGTTTTTCTAAGTTAAGTGTTTAAAAGGTTTAAGTGTTGCACCTTGCAAGTTAATCATGGTACATATCAATTTATGTTATCTTATAATGTAAGATGAGTTATACTAACCTTATATTGTCCAAACAATGTCAACTAGTTTATAAGTTATGTCTAGTTAGTGTTCGGATGCTTATTCGGGTGCTAATTTTGTTAACGGGTCGCTAAAAGTTAACATATGTAACTTGTAAGGTAAAATGTGTTTATATATCCTTATTATATTTTCAATGTCTTTCATGTTGTTTATGATGTTTAACATCATCTATAGATCTTGTATTAATCATAAAATACTGAATTTTGTTGATCCTTTGTGTGTTATTTCATGGTTCGGATCGGTCAATTTTAGTGTTTGTATATTTTCTGGAAAGTGTTGACATATATCCTTGTTTTCCCACTTGGGGTTTGGTATAACCTTGATGTTGAACCTAATTCTAAGTCTTATGTTTGTCGTTTAGGTGAGTACCAGAACCGTGCTGACATAACTAGTCTAGCCAATCAATCTACCAATAGTTTTGTGCATAATTTATATGTTTCGCGACGCGACGAATAAAAACATGTGATATACAATTAAAATATATTCCTTGAGATTTTTAGACTTATGAGACTTAAACACATTGAAATTGTATAATTCAAATAGTTGTTAAGTGTATGGAATTATCAAAAAATTTGTCGTTTGTCGCATACTCCCCTTGTTAAAAAGAACTCCGTCCCGAAATTCAAGTTGAGTCATCCGTTGCAGGAGTCTTCTCGAACAGGTGGGGGTATTTTGTTTTGATATGATCTTCACGTTCCCATGTATACTCGGGTCCGTGTCTAGAGTTCCAACGAACTTAACTAGTTTAATACGACTTCTCCTTGTCTTTTGGACTTTCCAGTCCATAACCTCAACAGGTTCTTCTGTGAATTGGAGTTTGTCGTCGATGTGTATTTCATCCGCATGGATGATAACCATTTCTTGTGTTGGACTCTTCTTAAGATATGACTCATGAAATGTGTCGTGAACGCTACTGAGCTCTTCCGGTAGTTTCAGCTTGTAAGCAATGGTACCAACCTTTGCTAGAATTTCGAAAGGTCCTATGTATCGTGGGTTTAGCTTTCCGCGCTTTCCATACCTTGCTACGCCCTTCTAAGGCTAGACTTTCAACAAGACTATGTCTCCGACCTCGAAGTATTATGGTTTGCGTCTTTTGTCCGTGTAGCTCTTTTGTCTGTCTCGAGCCACTTTGATACGGTCTCGGATTTGGAATATTTTGTCAGTAGTCTCTTTGACTAATTCTGGGTCAATTACTTGCTTGTCACCGACCTGCACCCAACATAACGGCGATCGGCATTTTCATCCGTAAAGAGCTTCGAACGGTGCAACTTGAGTACTGGTGTGGTAACCATTGTTGTATGAGAACTCAACCAAATGTAGGTGAGTATCCCAATTGCCGCCTAAATCCATCACACAAGCACGAAGAATTGATGGCTAGAGTATCCAATTTAGAATCTTCGGTGCCTAAGATAAAATACATGTTGAAGATATTGGTACAAACATCTGCTCTTCCTATAAATGAAGAACTTGTTGAGAAAGTTTGGATTCATGCCCAATCATATCTCCAACTACAAAAGCAGTCTGCAGATACCACTCACAACATTCACATGGTGTTAATAAAAAATATAGTTGATGCAAGATTTTCTAATACACAAGCAGAGATCTAAGCCATAAAAGATTATCTTCTTCAAGCAACAGTTGCTGTTCCACAAACCAGGCATCCTGCAGATGATGCCAAAAAGGGGGAGAATAGTGAAAACCTAGGAAAGCTTCCACCTGCAAATCCAGCCAAAAAGGCTAAGGTTGCTCAAACCACTATTCCATCATTTCTAACAACTATTTCATCCATTCCATCCCAAACCATTACACCCACTACATCTCTAACATCTGTTGGCATTCCAAAAGTACAAACAGATGTTATAGCAACAACACCACTCACTACATTACTACTACCTATTCCTCAAACCAGAAAAAGAAAAATCATTACTTCACCTATCAAAATATCAACCACCAAAATCACAACATCTTCTATCCCAACATCTTCACCACCATCATCATCTATACCTTCTGCGAGTCTTCCTAGCCCAGCTAGTATTGAAAAATACTTAGAATTGAAGAAAAGGCATGCCAAAAGAATGGTATTAGAAAGAAATCAAAGGAAGGATGATAAGCAAATCCTATAGACTCTAACAGAAGAATACAAAAAAGGTAGAAGCTTTGAGAGGCTATGCCAACATAATCTGCAGGAACCTATCCCATGATCCCATAAATAATGCAGATCTCAAAAAACTGCTCAGAGAGGATTACCTTAATCACATCATGGTGACAAAACCCTATGATGCTGATAAGGAACAGTTTATTGGATGGCCAACTGAATCCTTGCTAGATGAAATAGTAAATATTGAAAAGTTGAAGCTATTTCCAAATATCACTCCTTCAACCCCAAACAGGAAAGATGGCAAAAATCCAAATGACAAAAGGGCTCTGAAGATAAGGAGAATGAAGGAAAAGTTGGTTGCTGCAAAAATGGGCACCATGAAAACAATGGCTAAATGGAATGAGTCAACAACCTTAGAAAGTTATAAACAGTTGGAAATCCAAAGAGAAAAGGATCTCTCATTGCCAAAAAGGCCAGAGTATGAGCAGCTAGACTTTCCTATCAAAACATTGGTTAAACATTCTTAATTCCCATCAGCAAGAAACATTGCATCAGCTGTAAGGGAATTTCTCAAAAGAAAATATGAACAGAAGAAGGACATCAGGAAAGAAGACATAGCCGGCACAATAATGGTAAGACTAGTCTCTCCTAACTTATCAGCAATAACTCTGGTCCCGGCAAATTCTTCTAGTCAGAAAATTCTAAAATGGAAGTCAAACAAAGATACCCATGAATGTCTTTGCTTAGGGCTAGTGGGGAGGTGGAGAAGATCACAATGAAAAGTGCCTCAGGCCTAAAAATTAAAAATCTCAAAGACTTGATAAGTCTACCACTTTAAAGAGACCCAGAAGACACTGTTTCTCTTGACTTTGAATTACAATTCAAAGGTCAAATAAGAGAACAGTTGATGAGAGAATAAAAGTTGATCAAATAAAAATCTGTTTTGGCATCATCTGTTCTAGGGGGAGATTGTCGGACCTATAAAAGTTCAGATGGTATTCAAAAGCCAAGACATGAATCAAGATCAAGAAATAAACAGTTTATGAAGCAATTCTCTACCCAAAGATAGTGAATCTTGAATACCTAATCAGAACATATGTTCAACAACATATGTTCAAGAACATGGCAAACATATGATCAAGGCTTGGAACCACTGTTCAAGAGGATACAACATCTATTGAAGCTAAAGACTGTTGAAGACCAAAGCACTAATGAAGTCAAAGGTCTGCTGAAAAAGACCAAACATCTGTATGGCCAAACAAATGTTTGGACAACTGCAACAGATGATAACTTAGACAGTGTTTTCCCAATGTAACAGTATTTATCTTGTGTCAGTGTTTAGACTAGTTAGAACAGATGGTCGGATTTGCACAGATGTTGACAAAACATCTGGGGAATCTTTTATGTTAGGAATGTTAAATGTCACTATCAGGGTGATGTTAGCCCATCATGAACAGAGCTTTAGAATTTAGTATACATAGATCTCACCTATTAGAGATCTATTCATCACTTCACCCATTCTCTTTTGTACGAATAGCTCTAGTGAGTGATGGGGGAGATTGTAGAATTATTTGTGTAAAACTTTTGAATCAATTAAAAACCAATTTCTGATAATATCTCTCTACTTGTGAACTATATTGTGATAATCAATATTTGTTCATTAAGTATCAAACTTAGAACCTAACAATATATGCTTCCATGTTTCCAAGATACGTCACCAACGGGTTAAACTTCTCTAGGAGAATTTGGTACGGGTTCTGCACATAGCTTTTCCCCCATTTTTCCCACTTTATTTTAATTTTAAGCATCTTTGTGTGTTAAATATACGACAAGTCATGGATTGTAACTGGGAAATACTGTTTGGATTTGCAAAACAATTAGGTTTATTTTTAGTCTTGGACAACGATATCCTAACTTGTTGGCCCATGAGAAATTAGCTCAAGTCCATTCTTTTTTTATTTGGTATTTTGGTTTGTAAATAAATAACACCTTTAAAAACATACATATATATATATATATATATATATATATATATATATATATATATATATATAGGGTGGGGTTCTAGAGTGAACATTGTTGTATTTGCGAACTGAGTGAACAAATCCTGGCCATTGATCTACACACGTGTATGGCCAGGATCTCATCATCAAATCGTAAAATACACTAGTGTATTTCAACATCAAATCATGGCCATTGATCTACACACGTGTATGGACAGGATTAGTTCACTCAGTTCGCAAGCTACACTAGTGTTCACTCTTGAACCTAATCCTATATATAGGGTCGGGATTTAGAGAAAACTGTAGAAAGTGTAAGAACGGTGAGAACGCTTATGGATCGTCCGATCAAAATAATATATGGACTAGATTGGCGCGGTGGCGTTTTCGTAAATAACATCAATTTTATTACCTGGACGCGCTTCATTAAGGGTAAAAGGGTCTTTTGACTTCTCCACACAAAAAGCCATACTGATGAGTAAAACGCCAAAAACAAAAATCACAGACCCTTCTAAGTAAAACGCCATTAGATATAAAATGCCAAACTTAAATATAGTAAAATCCCGCCTAAAAAAACCGCCAAAAAAATCCTATATATACAACATCTCAGACCTTCAATTAAAAACACACACAAAAACCCAAACGCGATTATTTATATATCCCATTCGCCTTATAAACGCCAAAAAAAACCCAAACATCAAACATCAAATTTAGTTTTTGTCTGTAAAGATTTCGCTAATTGAAATGGACAAAATCATTAATAAGGATATTGACCATTTCATTTAGTAAAATCTTATTGACTGATCCTCAACTTCCATCCAATTTATAACGCCAAAACATACAAAAACATTATTGAGCTTTGTTATCAATAAAGTTTAGCTGTATGGGGTGGACAACATTGTCAGTTATCTTTCTTAACCGATGATTAACAATGTTGTCATCTCATACAGCAAACCATTATTGATTTTAGCATGATCAAATTCTGAGGTTTAAGATGCTCTTATTTCGTGGCGTTCTATTTATCGGTAAGATGCCAAAAAAGTTAAAAAATCAAACATCGTTCATTGTAAAAATTCAAGATTGTTGCATGAAAGGGTCTAAACTCAATAACATTTTGCTGCATGAGATGGACAAATCTTCAAGAAAAAGATGCTGATGTCAGATTGTGTGCTTCCAAACAGCCACACAAAAAACTACTTGAAAAACAAAAAAAAACAAACTGAATCATACGAAAGTCGAACCAGCCAGTTAACAAGATTCAAAAAAGAAGAAAGAGACTGGTGACAGTGAAGATTTTGAAAGATCAATTGTTTATGTATTCTTTTTTTTATTTTCCTTTTCAGATGATTGTTATATAATAAAACGCTATATATAATAAAAACGCCAAAACAGCCAAAATGCTTGTTTAAACGATATCATCCCGTTAAACGCCCCCCAAAAACTCCAAAACTATAATAAAATTACTTTGAAAAAGTATTATAAAAAAACTAATATATATATATATATACACACATATATAGGGTGGGGATCAAGAGTGAACATTGTTATTTTGTGAACAAAAACGAACAAATCCTAGCCGTTGGATGAGGAGACCATGATCTAGGTTTTAAAGGATTTTTTTAATTAATAAAAATCTAAAACCTGATTTAAAATAACTGCTGAAGGGCGGTATCGTAATTATTTGTTCTTAAAAATTATGTTCAGTTACAATAAAAAAATAACCGCCCCATCATGTTCAGTTAGTAATTCAATTTTAATTCATCATGGAAAAAAAACCGCCTCCATATTTTCAAGAAATACACATGTGTATTTAAGCTGGACAAACTAAATTGTACATATATGTAGGTGATGCAATATATTGCTTTGTACAGTTAAGTGTGCTGGGTAAAACGAACCGATGAGAGGTGTATTTGTTCAAACTTCATCATGAAACATTGTGATATGTTGTGTATTTCTGTCGATTTTAAAATGGTGTAATTTGTGAACTTAACGATTGTAATAATACACATGTGTAAGTGACAAAGTACACATATGTATTACAGTTGGGCAAACTGAGATGTACATATATGTACGTGTAGCAATAGATTGATATGTTTTTCATAGTATGGCACATGTACAGTATGTATACAAATATGTATTAGAACTTGTAGAATGATATCATATCGAGAAAAAAAAAGAAGATATCTTGAAAAGAAGAGATGAACAAACGAATAAAATTGAGAGAAAAAAGAAAATATCCCGAAAACAAGTGATGAACAAACTGGTGAAATGAAAAAGGATCTGAAACTTAACTATGCGACTAAAAGAGGAAAAGAATTGATGAGGGATTTTTTTGTTGACAATTGGATTCGAATGAATCTTATGTAATTGGTTCAATCATTTGAAATCCCATCAAAATAGGATTCAGTTAGGATAACTGATTTGGATGAATCTCATTTACAATTTGATTTATAATTAATAAAATTAAAATTAAGTATATATGGTAAATGACAATCCTACCCTTATAATCTTAAAATAAATCAAGGGTTAGGATGAGTTCATTAAGTTCACAAAAATAGGGAGGTTCACAAATGAACTTAACCCTATATATATATATATATATAAGCAAACTTGAAAATGTAACTATAAACAGTAAATACAAATCAGTAATACAGAAGATGGGGAAAATTTATTATATCAGAATCTAAACCGCCAAACTTGAAAGATGGGACATATTACAGACTTCAGAGATAAAAGCTTATCAAAAACAATAATTACAAACAGTAACTGAAAAGACGAATACTTTATTATAATAATGCACCACCTAACTTAGGAGCCAAAAAGACATCCTATAAAATGATACGTCTCAGCAACTACCATTTGATCAAACAAAAAAAAAATCAAACGCCAATACTACTAAATACAACTCAATGTAGAACGCAAAAAAAAAATCAAAGATAGCTAATATGCTTTCTTGGATATTCAGAATTGTTCTTCGGGAAGTTTCACTGAATGAATTGTTATCAGAGGGGAGTAACTCAGAAATATTTTGCTGCATGAGATGGACAAAAATTCAAGAAAAAAATGTTGATGCCAGTCATACAGCATTTTGTATTTTTTGTTCTTGAAGAAGATTTGGATGAGGAGAAGAGATCAATGATACTGAAGAGTGGGATGATTAGAAAGATGAAGATCAACATGAAGAAAAAGCGAAAAACCCACCCACACGTCATAGATCTATGTCCCCAAACATCCACAAAAAAAGCCACTTCAACAGACGCGTAGGCAAAAATTCAAACCGATGGGTTTGTTAAGCTTTACACAAAACGTCATGTTTTTTTGTGACAGTTCTTGTACTGTTAAAGAACAGAGAGACTGATGACAGTGAAGATTGTGAAGAGAGATCCGATTAGGATTTTTAATTTATTTTCTTCGCTTGTATTTTTTTTTTTTTACTGTGGCTGAAATATAATCTAACAATTGAAAAACGTCAAGATACCACAAACGCCAAAATGTTTATAAAAAATAATAAAACAATGGGCCATTTTTTAAAACGCCTTGAAAAACGCCATTCAGATAGATTTCCTGCCACCCTTGGTTCCAATGGCATACGATTTGAATAAACGCTATAAACGCCAAAATGTTAATAAGCTTTTCCATTAAACGCCATTAATTATTGAATTTGATTAACGCCAAAAATCTTAAACCACAAAAAATAAACAATATTGGAAAAAGCGGAACTGGAAAAGCAGAAGATAAAAGGACAAAAAAGCCCCTCCGCCCTTCCCTATGCCGCGTGACACGTGTAAAGTCAGGATGCGTTCTCACCGTTCTCACACTTTTGAGCGTTTTCTCCAGAACCTGTTTCTATATATATATATATATATATATATATATATATGGGTAAGATCAAATAAAAAATTTATTTTGCCTAAGTAGGATGAGAATGAATCTTAACCATTCATTTTTCAAATCAATGGTTAAGATAAAAGTGTAGAAAAAAGAGGAGTGCAAGGGTATCTTGGGAAAATCCTATTTATGTATTTTCTATCTCCACATGCAAGGGACATGCATATTCCACCCTCATTTTTTAAACGTTTATAACTTTTTTATACGACATTATTTTTTCATAAAAATTCCACCATAAAATCGAGCATCTTTTTATCTTTAATTTGAGTACCATATTGCTTATAAAATATGAAGACTAAAAAAACCCACTAAATTGTGTTGTATTTCTACGTTGTATAACATTTTTTTGTGCTGGATTTTTGTACTATATTTTTGTGTTAAATTTTTTGTGCTGAATTTTTTTGTCTTAAATTTTTTTTTTCTCAATTTTTTGTGCTGGATTTTTTTGTACTACATTTTTTTGCTGAATTTTTCCGTGCTATATTTTTTGTACTAGATTTTTTGTGCTAAATTTTTTTGTACTAGATTTTTTTTTTGTATTTTAAAAAAAAAAGGTGCCGCATGTCATTTTCACTCATATTTATAAGGACCAAAATGTCCTTCATTCCTACTTATTAGGAGTGACACATGTCATCATCACAATCCTTCTTATGCTACTTAGGCAAAATCCACTTTTAGTGGATCCTTCCCCTATATATATATACACACACATTTTCATACAATAATATATACAATTCGCCTAAAATATATATTTAAAAAAGTATTATGAGTTAGTAAGGAGTGGATGGGGCGTAGAGGTGCTTAAATCGGTTTTTGGCCCCAACTGATTTAGTTTGAAAAAAGTTTGGAATCGGTCAAAGAAAGTCAAAACTGGTTGATGTAAATCAAAGGACATAACAACTAGAAACTCTTGCATTCAAATGAAACTGATAGGCTCCAGGTCAATCGAGATACATATTCGAAGGTCGAAGCCAGCTCGTAAGGCAGCCCACAATTAATACTAGATACAACTTTATCACTAGTATTGACAATTCGATCCAAAAAAACATATTTCAAGTTGCTAAACTTGAACTAGCAATGTAAATCAATTCTAACTCATAATCCAATGAATAAAATTAACATATTTTTTTTTCTAACTTATTAAGTCCTCTCTCATTCCTTCGAAAATCTTACGATAAAACATAGTTTTTTCTATCAAGTCCTTCTCTCTCTATCATTCCTTCAAAACTCATACATAAGAAACAAAAACTGACCACTATATCCTAGTATTTAGAAGAAATGATAATTAAAGTACTAATCACAATGCAAATGCAAATGCAAATGCAAAGAGTAAAAGTAAAGAAAACATAAACGAATAAACCACTCAAAACAAATATGGAATGTGGGGAGCCATTTTATTGAATTAATTGTTTTGCATGAAAACGTGGAGAAAAAATAAACACATGGTGTCATGAACTGTTACAACATAAATGGTAGAACTAGTCTTAAAAGACTAGCTTAGTGAGAAAGGGTGTCATTTAGGTTATAAACCTAGCATTATTTGCTCATACAACCAATGTGAAATAAGTCATGTACCTTGCAATGGATTCCCTAATATGAACTTGTTATCACGTGTATCGTTGAATAAGTGTATTGAACAGGTCGGTGACATGATATACAATGACAGTTTTATCTAGTCCTTTTCATGTTAGAAATCGGTTGATAAGGGGAAAATTATCAGAATGATTTGAAACCGGTTTTTATTAAGTTCACTTATTTTTTTAACCGGTTTCAAAGAAGGCATTCTTGAAGTAGCCTCCATATATGTAAATGATGTATTGCAATAGATTCATATGTTAATAATCTTACTGTTAATCATCAATAGTTACTGATATTTTAGATTGTCACTCTTTTACTATTTTAATTAGGTGTAAATTCTAAGGTTTTTTAACTAAAATTATTTCGGTTACGTCTATGGTCAAATCTAGAGCTAAAGGTTTATTTTAGAGCAAGCTGTCACTTTTTATAGGGATAGCAAAAATACCCGAGTCTGATGGGTATACTCGAAACTCAAAGAATTTGGGACGAGTATATCTGTTACTCGACGGGTAATGGGTCAGGTATGAGTATGGAAAAAAAATATTTCACGTGTATGAGAAGGGTATGGGATTAGATGATACCCGGCCTGATGACCCGAAACTATATACCCGTTTACCTAAAAACTTTTAAGTTTTATATTTATTTTCCTTTAACTATAGTTTAGTAATCTTTTATTATTGTAGCTTTATTATTTGAAAAATGATTTTTTCATTTTAAATATATACTAGGTTATTTCCGGTGAACTTCACGGGGTTGCACAATTTGAATTACGTATACAACAAATGTAAAATAAAAAGACTACTTGAACTTCCTGTGCAACAAAATATAATTTATATTAATCTAATTATATCATTTAATAAAATAAAAGAAATGTTTTGAAATGTTATATTGTTTTATAATTGTTTGTATTAACAGTTGTAGTTGAGATAAATTTTAACTTAATTGACAAAATTTGTAAAAAACATATATTAAATAATGTTTATTGTAGTAGTAAAGGACTCCATAAAAATACTTAAAATTAAGTCATAACTATTTACTATAAATATGACACATTATAAATGTTAGGTTTGACTACTAATATAAATCTATCTACATATTTGTATAAACTAGCTTAAGAACCCGTGTATTACACGGGTTGATTAAAGATAATATCTCATCATCATCGTTTACATAAAATGTTATGAATAAATACACGTGTTGATAGTACTATTACATGGCCATGGTCGACCCCAATGGTTATAAACAAATTTATTTTTAAATCAAGTAAAGAATGAATAATACGTGACGAATAAGGTATATTAATTAATGTGAACAATGTCTTGAAAATTAAGTACCCGTGTGTTACACGGGTGGCTAACAAATACGAAAAATTTACAACTCGTTGAAGATCTTTTTATAAACCACATTAGTTGTTTTATTCGTATGTTTGTCGTCTTTTTCAACTATTTGACTCCATTTCGTGTTTTATCCTTTGATAAAGCGATGTATAATTGACCATGTGTGAAAAAGGGTTGCCTCAAATACAAACCAACTCTAGATGATAGTGATTGCCCTTGGCTTTTATTGATTGTCATCGCAAAACAATCAGCTATTGGAAATTGTCACAATTTGAAATACAAAAGGAATCTTTCTATCCATTAATGTAACTCAAAATACTTTTACCAAATCTTCTAAATTTTTATGTTTTATAAATTATGAGATTATAAAATATGACATTACATAGATGGAAACCGATGCTTTCTAATATTTGTGAATCAACTTAATTACCTAAATTTGACATTCCGAAATTTAAGGTTAATACATTTAATACTACTTTTTGTAAGGAATAAAATTTTTGTTATAATATTAAAACTATCTATATAAATATTAAAAAAAATGATTGGTAAAAAATTTAAAAAATACTGGTTCTTAATTCTGAAAACTTATAAATCATGGTGCCAAAAAGCTAAACAATAGAAAGATTACTCTAGCGGAGAAATTAGTTTTAATAATAATAATAATAATAAAATTTGTAGCAAATTAAGAAAGTTGATTAGAATTAGACCACTCAAAAATCACCACACCAACAATCACTATTCTAACTCCCCCAAAAAATCACCACACCAACAGCAACCCCTACTCCTACGGATACTCAAATCAAAGCCTAACTAAGCCTAAAACCTATTTTTAGTTCAAAAAGACTATGTTTAACCTAAGTGAAATGCCTAATTTCAATTAACCCTAAATCTTTAACCAATCAGTCGAAACACAAATTTCGCATCAACTCAACAAAATTAACCTTACAATCACACAAATCAACTGATTAACAACGTATAATCACAACGTATCAGATCAACAAAAACCGCAAACAAAACAACAATAATAATAATAATTAAACAGTAAATTAAACTCACGAAAGTCAAAATTGAAACCGGAGAAGCCACAGCCACACCAGCAGTCGTGCCACCGTGTCTACGCCACCGCCAGTGCCACTGCACCATCTAGGGTCACCAGAATCCTAGCCATCACGGCTGAAACCCTAATTGCTGAAGCACACCTGCGATGATCGTGGTCGGCAACCGCAACACTTCGCCTCTGGGAAGAGGTTTTGCGAGGCAGTGGAAAGGTTGTTGGGTTTTTTCTGTGGTTTTGGTGTGAAGAAAGCAAGCAGGTTGTGACACGTGCTTAATTTGGTGATGAATCACCAGGCACATGTCAAACAACACAAACCAACCGCAATGTACATTAATTTAAACTAAAAGAACAACATCATCATGCATAAAAGACTAATCTGCATAAAGATGTTACAAATTAGTGTATATATAAATGTAGTTTACAGATATGGTTGATTACTGAAGGCAAAGTCTATCTATTCAGGGCATGTTTGGATGGGCTTATTAGAGTTAAAAAGGACTTTTGGGAAAATGACTTTTGGGAAAAGGACTTTTTGAAAAGGAGTTTTTAAAAAAAGTGTTTGGATTAGCTTATTGGTGTAAAATGACTAAAATGGGCATTCTTTTAGATATAAGGGGGTAAAGAAGGGGTAATTTAGTAATTTCATTTTTGAAAAGTCACTTTTGGATCCAAAAGTCATGAAATCTTGGCTTTTCAAAATCTCATTTTCCTTCTTTGCAAAAAGCTATTTCCAAAAGTCCTTTTAGTCTATCCAAACACAAAAACAACTTATTGGCTTCTTGATAAGTCAATAAGCCAATAAGTTGTTTTGAGAAGCCCATCCAAACATGCCCTCATTCTCCCCGAGGGTTAATAATTCTTTTCAAAGAGGTAATTAGGGGTGTTCACATTTATAAAACACAAAGGATAAATAAAAAGAGTCACTGAATCATATTAATAATTTACTACAGTAAAGAATACTTAAACATATCAATAATGAGATTTAATCTCATATGAAGTTAACTTTTGAAGTCAACGTGTCAAAGTCTGATGTGATTATTATAACATCTTTCAGGGCAAATTTAAGGGTGTTCAAATGTATATAACACAAAAAATAAATATAAATAAAAAATAAATATGAAGTTGACTTTAAAAGTCAAAAAGGTCAAAGTCAAGACCTTCTCATTCTAATGGAAGCTTTAGGACTAACTTCCGACTTCTGTCGTGATTTCATCCTCTTCTTCAAAAAACTCATTCCCCCACTTTAACCTATCAACTATCACATCCCCACACCACAACATTCCTTTAATCAAGTAACCCAACTTGGCTGCAATCATCCTAGCCACCGACCCGCTATAATCCTCCACGTTTGGTGCCAACGACCTCCAATACATCGTCTCCCTAGCCCTGCCGAACCACCTTCCACCGCTATGCAGTTCCTAACAAAAAATATGAACGTATATGAATGATAAAAAGATCAAAGGCCTTTAGTTTACAGCTGTAACACCCCGTATTTCAAAAGTCAAAGTCAAGATTGACTGTTTTGACTTCTTTGACTTGTAGATGATCTATTTATTTTATCGCATTAGCTGTATTATGTGGAGTACTTGTTATTAATCAAAGTTTAATCGCTATTTATCGCATGTTTTATCGCTTATCGCATCGCAATCGCACTCGCAACTCGAATTACGTGTTCTGGTTATTATTTTATGTGTGTGTGCCACTAATGTGTTACTTGTGCATGTTTATTTATGTTTATGTTATGGTGATCAAACGAAACGCAATCGCAACGCTATCGCAATCGAATCGCAAATGCTGAACGCAAGTTAATCAGGATGATTGTATGTTAGATATAGTAGTTGGGATTAAACGTAATTTAATAGGTAACTCTATCGTATCGCTCACTCGAATCGCATCGCAATGCCCAACACGTGAATCGAAACGACAAAACTCGTCGCGCCAAACACTAGGATCGAGTGGCCAACCGATCGGATAGCCATCCGATCGAGTTGTCACCCGATCGGGCCGCCACCCGATCGGACCAGCCACCCGATCGACCAGCACTTTCCACTTTGGGAAACCCTATAAATACCCTCTTTGTTACCTCATTTGATGGTGACATCTCCCTTACTCGATCCAGCCGCTCTCATGCTTCCTTCACCCGATTTCTCTCAATTCTTGTAAGTTTCCAACCTAAATCTTATACTTTCTTGATCTACACGCACTCCTACAC
Source organism: Helianthus tuberosus (assembly GCA_030545235.1). Classification (NCBI taxonomy): domain Eukaryota; kingdom Viridiplantae; phylum Streptophyta; class Magnoliopsida; order Asterales; family Asteraceae; genus Helianthus; species Helianthus tuberosus. The sequence goes on along the minus strand of CM060423.1, from coordinate 165,076,637 downwards.
CTTTCTATCATTTGAATCTTAACTTTTAACCGTGAAATCACTAGATTTGAGGTGTTCTAGGATGATGTCACCATGGTGTTCTTATGAACTTCATGTTTTGGCTTCAATCCACCAAGAACAACTTAGATCTGAACGATTTCCACATGAACAAACAAAGATCTTGTATGGATCTGAACATATTCACGGTAAAAAGGATTGAAAGATGGTTTTTCTAACTTTCTTTCAACTCTTTTACACTCAATGCACTCAAACCCGATGGAATCGGAGCTTGTTCTGGTTTTCTGTTTATTCTTAGTGATGTATCAGTTCTGGATCTGAATTCTATCCAAGAGATAGTTGATTTTGGGTTTGAACATGAACAACCGTCTTGAACCGTGTACTGGTCGGACTAGGGTGATTCCTGTTCGGTCGGGTCACTTGGGACGAGATGAGGTTCCAATTGTTTAAACAAGCTATCATAACGTCTCATTCAAACTACGACGCTTCAAACAAAATCAGGTGACAAGACGATCAGATCGACGAGACGGATTGTCGTCCGATCGGACTGCCATCCGATCGACAGGCCATCCAATCGGGTTGCACTTTGGTTCCACCCTTACACTACTATTCAAACTATTCAAGATCTGAACGTTGAATGGGTTACCTCCCGATCGAATGAACGACCGATCATGAGACGTTTGGGACTTGACACTTAAACAACTTCCAAAATGTTCAATACATAAGATAGCCACCCGATCGGATTGCTATCAGATCGAGTGACCATCCTGCTGTGAACTTGTTCTCACACTGAGAAGCCTTGCCTATCGGATTGTCGTCCGATCGAACGACCGTTCGATAGACCGACCTGAAAGGTAGAGATATTTCTCTGTTTTCAAAATGCTACAACGAAAACTTCAAAAGTCAAACCATCATACACAAACACATCCACACCAAACGAGATGACAATCCAATCGAATGGCCATCCGATCGGGCGACCATCCGAACGGATTGTCATCCGATCGACTGGCCATCCGATCGGATTGCCATCCGATCGGGTTACCATCCGACACACGGTGCAAGGTACTGTTTAATTAACCGATTTACATGCCGCTTATCATTTATGCTATCGAATTGTTCAGGCTAATCTCGCTCTAAGCGCTCCCTTCAATCCATCATCGCTGTGAGTATACTCGAACCCTTTTTGCTTTACGCCCTTTTGGGTGTTACATACGTTACTTATTCTAAATCACATCAAACACACTACGCAATACTTTAACGCTAACCGCTACTGTATGTATACGTGACTCGATGAATGCTTGTTTGTTATGTTTACACATAGATTGCTGTCTACTTGCCTTAGCAACGATAGTACTATAGTTTGGACTCAGCACCTGTTCACTCAGGGGTTGTTAAGGACAATTAATTACATGGTTCACAGTGGTGAATATGTATTACGAACTGCCTTGGGCAGTCAACCCGCAGTCATTGGTATCGATAGGATCATGTCGATAACTAACGTGCTTCACATCACACGTTGTACGTACTGGTTATGCGTAATCGATTTCGAACTCTATTATGCTATTATCAAACTTGTATGCTCACCTTTACACTATGTGTATTGACTTTTACTTTAACGTATGTGGCAGGTGCATAAGATGCTAGGACGCCTTGTTTGCTGTGTGATGAAATCGAGGCTAGGAAAGAGTCCTAGAAACAAATAAATAAATTGTCTATTTGAAAGCTGAGTTGTAGGATCAGAACTTGTTTGTGAGACAATTATCTGTAATAACTGTTTTATTTGATATGTTATGGTATGGGATATGACGTTTAAATATCTGGTAATTAATAGTCGTTATGGATACTCATGGACAATCTGTTTCGCTCAGTGCCGTGCCCCGATGATTCCGCCATCGGTTGGGGTGTGACACCTCACGCGTATTCTACAATCATTCTATTCTAAATCCTATTAAACCCTAATTTCATTGCTTCATCTACGCTTCTTTTCTCTCTGGTTCTCTATCTAAATCTCACAATTTTTCAAATCCATCTCTAATAGAACCCTAATTAGCCGTTCCTCTCCATTGATCGTTCCTAGAACCCTAATTTGGTTATGTGTATAAATTTTGCAGGATTCATGGGAGCAATGATTTCTCTCTGGTTCTCTCTCTAAACGTCTCTTGCTGCTGGTTCCCTTATTATGTTGATTTCTAGGGCTACAAAAGTTGCTGAAGCACCTAATACTGATATGGAGTTCTGGAAATCTTTGTTCCCTGTAAGTAAAGTTAGGGTTTTATACAATTTGGATTTTGTAAAATTTTGTATTTTTATACATGAGTTTTGTTTAAAGATTTTGTTTAAGGCTGATTGACGACGGGGATATTCGTGTTCAACTGCAGAACTTCAATTCAAAAACCCTAATCATCGGTCATCTGGTTTATTCCGAAAGTTAGTAGTTTCTATCTTTAGATGTATTTTTTATTATATTTCTGCTATGAATCATGTTGTCGGTTTTTTGTGGTTATGTGTGTATGATGTATATGGTTATGTTATCTATTAATTTCTCTATTTCCAGTGTTTTTTTCATTTGTTCATTTTTTTTCATCGTTTAGGGTTTTATAAACTTGATTTTTGTTTCAGATTTATTCATTGTTTAGGGTTTTAGAAACTTGATTTGTGTTTCACCTTTGAATAATTCGCTGGTTCGATTTGTTCATCATTTAGGCTACGTGATGGGGCTGGTCACATATTAGACTTCAATCATCATTATTTAGCGGGTTGCAGCTGCGATGGGGTCGATTTAAAGGTGGCGCGGTAGGTCACGAAAGTAATTGAGAGCATTGATCAATGAATCAGATTAGTGATGGCTTTTTAAAGGGGAATCGAAAGGCTGAAGGGTTATAAATCACGGTTTGAATTTAATTTGATGTCTAATTTAGGTTTAGGGTTTGTGTTTGGTATTACATCTGTTTCAAGAAAATAATTAAACTTTTGTTTTTGAGGCATTTCTGCTACACTGGCAGTTGCCACCTTAACTGATACTACACTGGCAGCGACTTCCGCTATCGTCAATGAAGACGCCACATAAGAAGATGAAAGTAAATGTTATAGCTATGGTTTTTATAGCAGATTCGGATTACATGTATGTTAACACATATGGTCCTAGGATGTGTCTATGTGATAGGAGCTTTATTAACAACTTTGTTTCACAAGTAAAACTAAAACTTAACCCCTTTTTTGTTGTTAGTTTAGGTTTATTATGGGTTTTATGTGTTTTTGTTATCGGTAGGAATTTGATGTTTCGTTTATGTGAGGTTTAAAGAATCTAAACATTTTTTTTAGTTTTTTTAGGTTTTGTTCTCGATAGCCTTCACCTGCTCACTCCAATTCCATCAGATCTCTGATCTAATTGAATTTGACATAGATAGTGTGGTTGCAGGTACATATCTTGATATCGGAGCTGGAACCACTAAATTGAGAAGGTAAACAACTTATTAATTTTATTAATAAAATGACTAATTATTCAATAATATGTTTGGTTATGATTATAAATTGGTCAACCAGTCGTGGTTTCTAAACAAGTTGACCCGATTCCGAAAAGTATCTACTAATATTAAGTATGTTTTCGAATTAAGGTGTTTACTGATATTATTTTATTTAAGATTATGATTTAGTACCAAGTTTAGAATTCTCATTTTACTTTATTTAACCTCTTTCTTTTATTTTTTCAATCATTCTTGCTTTATAGTGAGGTTAGTTGTGGAAATTGGCTTTAAATATGGAGTACCGCTCACTTGAGGCAGTTTTGATGCAACCTGAAGTAATTTGGAGAGAAATGGGAGTCGGGCCACTCCTCCGATAGCCTCTTTGGCCGGCGTCGAATTCAAAGACAGTCAATATGTACGCACATTGGCCCAACATCCAAGCTAGCAAGTAAAGGGACTATGATCTGGTCTGATGATCCCAATGACCTTAGCATCCAAGTTTCAAAATATGCATTGTGAGTTCATTTTAATACTCTGTTGATAATTTGTTGTTCAATACATAATCTTCAATTAAATTCTGATTGTTTTCTTATGCTATTGATTTGGTAATCATTAATGAAAACTGTATGCCTTCCCTAATTTATCAATAAATGTCTACTTCATGTTTTTTGAACTTATGTAATTAGAGGTAGAAAAATGAGCCGGTCGGCGTAACGGGACAAAATGGGTAGTCTTGATAATATTTATGCATTAAAATGACTTGGGTGACTTTCGACCTGTATACTCTCTACAACTATATTTTTATATCTATTTGATCCTTTAGAGACAACATAACCTGAAGCTATCCACTCATAATTACACGATTCCAAATTACCACCTTTAGATGTGATTTAGTTATCTGATATTTCGCTTGCAACAGAATAGGGAATAGATAAATCCATCTTTCGTAATCCAAAGACATTTCACTTAACTGTGCTTATGCTAAAGTGGTGGAACAAGGAGAGTCGACGCTTCTATTAAGATATTCAAGGTCAGTTCAATTGGTCAAAGTCTCTTGATTGAATGATACTTTAGATGAATATATGATAATATTTTAATTATTTTATCTGTTGAAGCTCACTCTCATCGTTGCAAAGCAACACAAAAGTTTAAAAGCAAAGCTTAGCGCCGAAGATGAAGAAACAAAAGTGCCGCATGAAGGAGCAAAAACATGTATTAAGTACAAAATAAGGTAAGTTTAGCCGTTTTGAATTTATAGTTATTTGAAGTTTTGTAATATACTAAACCCATTTTTTTTAATTTGGAAAGGGGGATTCGAGTGAGGAAGACGTATTGAGGTTACAAAATGAAAAGACAAATTCATATCATGTTGACTAGAATTAACATTATTCTTTATCATATTATATTGTACGTAATTAATATAAAAAGATAATATTTGATTGTATCTTTGAATACATTGTGGTTGGTGGCCCAAAGGTAGAGGCAAAGCCTCTAGAAGCATACAACGTTTAGGGATAACGGGTTCAAGTCTAACAAGTGACATAATTAAAGAAATTCCTTATTCTAAAAAAATAATATTATTTGCATTACCAAATTATTATAAAAGTCAACCCGACATAACTTGAAGGGTAATTCCGAGCACGATTATATACGGATGGTTTTTATACATTAAATTGGTCCGATCAAAAAATTTGTTAAAATGTAGTAATGTTTAGTTAATAACTAGAATTTTGTGTGTAAGTTAATTTAGATTATAATTATATAGGGATGGTTTTTATAATTTAAACGGGTCAGATCAAAAAATTTGTTAAAAAGAGAATGGCTTAAATTGGTTGAACATATCAAATAGGTTGAAATTGGATGATATTTGGTTATAAAAACTTAGGCGTGTTGATGATAAACCAGAGAGTTCCATAATAATCTCTTTCGGATAATTTCGTTATGATCATCGTATGCATATAATGTTATTTGTCAATATCTCGAAAAAATATTATTTTATCAAATCCGCGAAGTTCGCGGGTATTACATATGTCTCAAGAAAATAATCTGATTAGTATATTGTATATAATTGTGTAGAGATGATTTTCTATCAGCCCTTCGAGAAATAGTTTGTCTCCTGTCCGTCTACCCAATCTAAATAACTGCTCCGAGCCTCCGATGACCTCCGTCAAGGTAATGTTTAATTTCTTGATTTTCGGTGAAACAGCGAGATCTCAACGCCAACAGCTATCAATTCTTCATAGCGGCAAATATGAACGAGAAGGCTGACGTCTCCAAGGAGCTCAATGCGAGGCACAGAAAGGTCTAATTTTTCATCTCTTACTGGATGTGGATCAGTTGATTATGTTTGATTATTCATTATTAAGGCCAACTGTTAATTTAGGATGAGCTGATTTTTTGTGATTGTATAAAAGTTGTTCGTTTGGTTGTTGAGATATTGTCAATAGTTGCCATCAGTTTGTTTTGTTAAGTGGTTCATTAGAACTGAAGTGGAAGATAGAAAGTGTTCTAACGGAATCATTAGAGAGACATATACGTTTTCTAAGAATAAGTTAATTGTATAGTTGCAAGTGGTTGCATAAATCCTTGATGCATATAGTTGGCTACCATGAGTAGATTACCAAAATTAATGATAATATTGATGTTATCTTCAGCGAAATGTCCCCTATGCCATGACCCTTCTGAGCCTAATGAAGATTTAGACAAGCATATACAATAGGACCTTTGGAAGCCCTCTCACATGTAACGGACAACCTCCGTTAAGGTAATGTTTCGTTTCTTGATTTTGTCATATGACATGCTTATACGTCTTCTAGATTGATTGTGGGTTAAGAGTGTGTGAGTTTTTTTATATAGTTTTTACTGGAATGGCATAGATGTTTGCACTCAAGGTGTTCGATGATTTGTCTTTGTCTGTGATGGCTATGAAAGGAGGGTCAAAAATGTTTTGTCTTCTTTAGCAGACCATCAACGGATTTCTGTATTTCTTACATGATCTTTTTTATTCTTTTTCTATAAATTATGTTTTTGTTTTGAGATTTTTGTAGTGAATATTGATTGTGGTTTTGAATCTTACACATAACACATCAGATATAAAACTTTGAGTTCATGTTGTCATTGATAAATTTGCAGATCGGATGTAAAGGTGACTTGGTGTAGGATTTTTTATATATACAAAAGATTGCTTTGGTAATTTTCTTTTATTTGTTTTTAGGATTTGATAATTTTTCTTTTATTTACAACTTTTTGTGAAGATGGGAAGTTCCACGTCATGATAGATTTAACACGATTCAAAGGGCTTTGAATCTTGGAGTTAATGTTAAAATGATTACATGTTTGAAAGATTTTGTTTCCACTCTTTTGAGGTTAGACACATTTCTTTGAAAATTTATATGATTACTTCGTTTGCTAGAAAAATGACAAGGATAAGTGGATAACAAACATAATGTCAATATTCACGAATTGGTGTTTGGTTTTAATTTTCTAAAATGTTTTTTTTTTCGGTTTCAGTTTTGAACGGGTATTTTTTAGCACCTATCTCATTCCCGGCTCCAATCCAATCTATAATACCTTTACGGCATACGCATTTGTCTTTTCACATTAAAAAACCCTTAATCGTAATTTGAAGGAAGAAAGCAACAGGTATGTTTATATTTTGATCATTAAAGCTGTTGTCACACCCCAACCGATGGCGGAATCATCGGGGCGCGGCACTGAGCGAAACAAATTGTCCATGAGTATCCATAACGACTATTAATTACCAGATATTTAAACGTCATGTCCCATACCATAACATATCAAATAAAACAGTTATTACAGATAATTGTCTCACAAACAAGTTCTGATCTGACAACTCAGATTTCAAATAGACAATATATTTATTTGTTTCTAGGACTCTTTCCTAGCCTCGATTTCATCACACAACAAACAAGGCGTCCAAGCATCTTATGCACCTGGCACATACGTTAAAGTAAAAGTCAATACACATAGTGTAAAGGTGAGCATACAAGTTTGATAATAGCATAATAAAGTTCGAAATTGATTACGCACAACAAGTACGTACAACGTGTGATGTGAAGCACGCTAGTTATCGACATGATCCAATCGATACCAATGACTACGGGTTGACTGCCCCCAAGGCAGTTCGTAATACATATTCACCATTGTGAACCATGTAATTAATTGTCCTTAACAACCCCTGAGTGAACAGGTGCTGAGTCCAAACTATAGTACTATCGTTGCTAAGGCAGGTAGACAACAATCTATGTGTAAACATAACAAGCAAGCATTCATCGAGTCACGTATACATACAGTAGCGGTTAGCGTTAAAGTATTGCGTAGTGTGTTTGATGTGATTTAGAATAAGTAACGTATGTAAGACCCAAAAGTGCGTAAAGCAAAAGGGTTCGAGAATACTCACAACGATGATGGATTGAAGGGAGCGCTTAGAGCGAGATTAGCCTGAACAGTTTGATAGCATAAACGATAAGCGGCATGTAAATCGGTTAATTAAACAGTACCTTGCACCGTGTGTCGGATGGCCAGTCGATCGGATGACAATCTGTTCGGATGGTCGCCCGATCGGATGGCTATTCGATTGGATTGTCATCTCGTTTGGTGAGGATGTGTTTGTGTATGATGGTTTGACTTTTGAAGTTTTCGTTGTAGCATTTTGAAAACAGAGAAGTATCTCTAACTTTCAGGTCGGTCGATCGAACGGTCGTTCGATCGGACGGCGATCCGATAGGCGAGGCTTCTCGGTGTGAGAACAAGTTCACAGCAGGACGGTCACTAGATCGGATAGCAATCCGATCTGGTGGCTATCGTATGTATTGAACATGTTGGAAGTTGTTTAAGTGTGAAGTCCCAAACGTATCATGATCGGTCGTTTGTTCGATCGGATGGCAATCCGATCAGGCGGTAACCCATTCAACGTTCAGATCTTGAATAGTTTGAATAGTAGTGTAAGGGTGGAACCAAAGTGCAACCCGATCGGATGGTCGGTCGATCGGAGGGCAATCCGATCGGATGGCCGTCCGATCGGACGGCAATCTGTCCCGTCGATCTGATCGTCTTGTCACCTGATTTTGTTTGAAGCGTCGTAGTTTAAATGAGATGTTATGATAGCTTGTTTGAACAATAGGAACCTCATCTCGTCCCAAGTGACTCGACCAAACATGAATCCCCCTAGTCCGACCAGTACACGGTTCAAGACGGTTGTTCATGTTCAAACCCGAAATCAACTATCTCTCGGATAGAATTCAGATCCAAAACTGATACATCACTAAGAATAAGCAGAAGATCAGAACAAGCTCTGATTCCATCGGGTTTGAGTGCTTTGAGTGTAAAAGAGTTGAAAGAAAGTTAGAAAAACCATCTTTCAATCCTTTTTACCGTGAATATGTTCAGATCCAAGCAAGATCTTTGTTTGTTCATGTGGAAATCGTCCAGATCTAAGTTGTTCTTGGTGGATTGAAGCCAAAACATGAAGTTCATAAGAACACCATGGTGACATCATCCTAGAACACCTCAAATCTAGTGATTTCACGGTTAAAAGTTAAGATTCTAAAGATAGAAGGGCGTAGGATTGCGTGTAGATCAAGAAAGTACAAGATTTAGGTTGGAAACTTACAAGAATTGAGAGAAATCGGGTGAAGGAATCTTGAGAGCGGCTGGATCGAGTAAGGGAGATGTCACCATCAAATGAGGTAACAAAGAGGGTATTTATAGGGTTACCCAAAATGGAAAGTGTTGGTCGATCGGGTGGCGACCCGATCGGGTGACAACTCGATCGGATGGCTATCCGATCGGTTGGCCACTCGATCCTAGTGTTTGGCGCGACGAGTTTTGTCATTTCGATTCGCGTGTTGGGCATTGCGATGCGATTCGAGTGAGCGATACAATAGAGTTACCTATTAAATTACTTTTAATCCCAACTACTATATCTAACATACAATCATCCTGATTAACTTGCGTTCAGCGTTTGCGATTCGATTGCGATAGCGTTGCGATTGCGTTTCGTTTGATCACCACAACATAAACATAAATAAACATGCATAAGTAACACATAAGTGGCACGCACACATAAAATAATAACCAGAATACGTAATTCAAGTTGCGAGTGCGATTGCGATGCGATAAGCGATAAGCGATAAAACATGCGATAAATAGCGATTAAACTTCGATTAATAACAAGTACTCCACATAATACAGCTAATGCGATAAAATAAATAGATCATCTACAAGTCAAAGAACTCAAAACAGTCAATCTTGACTTTGACTTTGACTTTTGAAACACGGGGTGTTACAGCCTCCCCTTCTTAAGGGGATTTCGTCCCGAAATTAGGCCGAAGTCGTAACAAACAACTGCGGGTACTTCGCCTTCATGTCACTTTCGAGTTCCCAAGTGAACTCTGCGCCTTGTTTACCTTCCCAGGGAACCTTCACAATGGGAATGCGTGAGCGTCTGAGCTGATTGGTTTGTCGATCCATGATTTCGACAGGCTTTTCCACGAAGTGTAGTATTTCATTCACTTGTAGCTCTTCGAGTGGGACATGTAGATCATGCTCAGCTAGACACTTTCTAAGGTTCGAAACATGGAAAGTCGGGTGAACATTGCTAAGTTCCTCCGGTAGTTCGAGTCTGTAGGCCACCTTGCTGATCCTTTCCAGAATCTTATGGGGTCCAACGTATCGAGGCGCGAGCTTTCCTTTCTTGCCGAATCAGACCACACCCTTCCAAGGTGAAACCTTTAGGAGTACGTAGTCGCCAACATCAAATTCAAGGGGCTTGCGTCATCTATCGGCGTAACTTTTCTGACGACTCCGAGCTTTCAGCAGATTGTCTCGAATTTGGAGGATTTTGTCAGTCGTTTCTTGCAATAGCTCAGGACCGGTTAATTGCGAGTGCCCGATCTCGTGCCATACAATAGGGGATCGACATCTTCTTCCATACAATGCCTCAAATGGTGCCATTTGAATGCTGGAATGATAACTGTTATTGTATGAGAATTCGACTAAAGGTAAGTACGCGTCCCAATTACCACCGAAATCTATGACACACGAACAGAGCATGTCTTCAAGGGTACGAATCGTTCTTTCAGTCTGGCCATCGGTTTGAGGATGGAAAGCGGTACTTAGATTAAGCGTGGTACCAAGAGCAGATTGAAAGGTTTCCCAAAGATGCGAGGTAAACCGACCATCGCGGTCAGAGATGATGTCGCGAGGCGTCCCATGTCGACAATGATCTCATTGGTGTAGATTCGGGCTAATTTTTCTACCTTGTAGTCTTCTCGTATCGGTAAAAAGGGAGCGGATTTAGTCAAACGATCAACGACACCCTAGATGCTGTCGTGACTTGATGGTGTGCGCGGAAGTTTCGTTATGAAGTCCATAGCTATACTTTCCCATTTCCATATAGGAATCTCGGGTTGAACAAGTAAGCCAGAGGGTCTTTGATGTTCGGCCTTGACCTTAGAACAAGTCAGGCACTTCGAAACGTAGAAGGCGATATCTCTCTTCATGCCCGGCCATCAGTAGTTGTAGCGAAGGTCCTGGTACATTTTGTCGGCACCGGGATGAATAGAATATCGGGATTTGTGGGCTTCGTCCATCAAAATATGTCGTCAATCGGTCCACTTAGGGATCCAAATTCGGTCCAGATAATGGAATATCCCGTTCGACTTATTCTCTAGCTGGGCTCCATCGTTGAGAATACTTTCCTTCTTCAAAGTTCGTTCGGTAAAACAAGCATGTTGGGCTTCGCGGATAAGAGTTTCGAGATCATGCTGGGCTTGAATGTTACGGGCGCTAGGCAAATAGCTTTGTCTGCTGAGAGCGTCGGCAATGACATTTGCTTTGCCAGGGTGGTAACGAATCTCACAGTCGTAATCGGTGAGAAGTTCAACCCATCGGCGTTGGCGCATATTAAGTTCTTTTTGGCTAAGGATGTGTTGTAGGATCCTATGATCTGTGAAGATCGTACACTTGGTACCATACAGGTAGTGTCGCCAAATCTTCAGCGCAAAAACAACTGCACCTAGCTCGAGATCGTGGGTTGTGTAGTTCTTCTCATGGATCTTGAGCTGACGAGACGCGTAAGCGATAACCTTGTCTCGTTGCATGAGAACACAACCAAGACCAAGGTTCGAGGCATCACAATAGACTATAAAGTCATCATTTCCGTCGGGTAGAGTGAGAATGGGAGCATTGCAAAGCATGTGCTTGAGGGTTTGAAAGGCAGTCTATTGTCCCATTCCCTAGACAAAAGGCTTGTCTTTATGTGTGAGAGAAGTAAGCGGCACGGCGATCTTAGAGAATCCTTCGATAAATCAGCGATAATAGCCGCTAGTCCGAGAAAAGAACGGACTTCAGTCGGGTTCTTAGGTGTAACCCAACTCTTGACAGCTTCGATCTTCGCGGGGTTGACGTGAATACCTTGACTATTGACAATGTGACCGAGGAATTGAACCTCCTCTAGCCTGAATTCACACTTGGAGAACTTGGCATAGAGTCGATTCCCTTGGAGTTGCTCGAGAACCAAACGTAGATGTTGCGCATGTTCGGTTTTTGACTTGGAATAGATCAGGATTTCATCGATGAACACGATGACGAAGCGGTCGAGAAAAGGTTTACACACGCGATTCATCAGATCCATGAAAACCGCGGGTGCATTGGTTAGACCAAAAGGCATAACAACGAACTCGTAATGGCCGTATCGGGTGCTAAAAGCGGTTTTGGGTATATCCTCCTCTTGAATGCATAATTGGTGGTAGCCTGAGCGTAAATCGATCTTGGAGAAACACGTAGCACCTTGTAGCTAGTCAAACAAATCGTCATTGCGGGGTAGGGGATAGTGATTCTTGATTGTTAGCTTATTCAAATCCCTATAGTCGATGCACATCCGGAACGACCCATCCTTCTTTTTGACAAAAAGGACTGGTGCGCCCCAAGGAGAGGTGCTAGGGCAAATGAAGCCTTTGTCAAGTAATTCCTGGAGCTGACTCGATAGTTCGCGCATCTCGAATGGAGCGAGTCGATAAGGAGCTCTAGCGATAGGATTTGCTCTAGGAACGAGGTCGATGCGAAAGTCGATATCATGACTCGGAGGCAATCCGGTGAGATCATCAGGGAAAACATTTGGAATTCACGAACAACAGGGACATCGTTTACTCCTTTAAATTCCTTTTTCTCCACTACTACGATGTGAGCCAAGAAAGCTTGATATTCCTTGCAGAGATACTTGCTGGCTTGGACACACGACAAAAGTTGGAGTTTCTTCGACGCGACTTCACCGTAGACACACAATTGATCACCATTAGCGAGCGAGAATCGAATCATCTTATCAAAGCAAACAACTTCAGCATGGTTTTCGCGAAGAAAGTCTATGCCTACTATGACATCAAAACTACCGAGCTGCATCGGAATAAGGTCGATAGGAAAGAGGTGATTGTTGAGTTCGAGAGTACAATCACGAAGAACAGAATTAACGGCGACAGTTCTTCCGGTGGCAACTTCAACGTCGAATGTCGAGGGGAGTTGGGCGCGCTTACGATTAAGGAGCTTTTCGAATTCAAACGATCCAAAACAGTTATCGGCACCAGTATCAAACAAACATGAAGCATAAATACCATTCACAAGGAACGTACCATTGACCACGTTGTTGTCAACCTGGGCTTGGCGCACATTGATGTTGAAAGTTCGGGCGCGTGCTGCTTATTGTTGTTGTTGCTGCTGAGGCTGTTGCTAGAGCTGCTGCTATTATGGCTCTTGTTTCACCACTCTATTCGGGCACATGTTCGCGAAGTTGTTAGGATCACCACACGCGAAGCAGACTCTAGCATTGATCGTGGGTGCCTGAGCCGCTTGTTGGCCTTGAGGAGCAGGAAGTGGAGCTTGATGAGCAGTAGTGGAGCTTGACGAGGACCTGTACGGAAGTTGGTTGTGAAATGGCCGTACATGTTGCAATGCATGCAAAATCTGTAGGCAATTCCCACTGGATGGTGATAAGTACATGTTGGGCAGGCCGGGTGAGGACCCGTATAAGCAAGCTTTGCCGGTGGTGCTTGGGTTACCGGTGTCGCGACCTGGCGGTGTTGCATCTGCTGCTGAGCTGGTCCAGCTTGGAGTGGGGCAGCAGTGGTAACAGAACAGTTCTTGTTGCTGGAGTTTCTGTTGTTCTTCCTCTAGCGACGGAGGGCTTTTGAAGACTGAGGAGCGGCGGCGGGTTCAGCGGCTGGTGCGGTGGTAGCTTGATGCAGATTCTTGGGAGCTTTATCCCAGACACCAGACTTGACTCGCTTGTCGTTGATTTCAGTGGCAAGCAGGTAAGTTTATTCGATTGTTGCTGGTTTGGAGGCTTGCATAAAATCTGCAACACAATCCGTAAGAGCTCGGATGTACTTCTTGATCGTCATATCAGAAGTCTTCACTTGATCAGGACAGATTATGCTGAGCTGTTTGAAGTGAGCAGTTAAAGCAGCATTGTCACCATCCTTCTGCTTGATATGCCAGAATTCGTCCTCCAACTTTTGGCGCTCGTGGGGAGGGCAGAACTCTTCCAACATGACGTCCTTCAACTCGTCCCACGTCAAACCGTAAGCTGCATCATTTCCACGTTTGTTCCTCTCGGTGATCCACCAGTCTAAAGCGCGGGACTGGAAGACGCCAGTTGCGTTGAGAGTGTGGAGATCATCGGGACAACCACTCTGGCGCAGGGTGACCTCGATCGAATCAAACCATTGAAATAAGGCCGTAGGACCATCTTCGCCAGTAAATTCTTTTGGTCCGCAAGCTTTGAACTGCTTGAAGCTGAAAGCAGCTTTAGGGGTAGCTTTGGGAGCTTCAGTCCTGGACTCTTCAGAAGACTTGCTAGCATTCTCTTGTAGATCATTAACGATCTGCGGAACGAATTTTGCTATCTGTTCAGCGACGACTGCAGCAAGGCGTTTGTCTCTCTGTTCTCGGCGAGCATTTCGAGAGTAACGGGGTCCAGATGACGACATTGTCTGCAGCAGACATCGTCATAGGACTCAGACACAATATAATCGAATCTCTCCTCACACTCCTAATACTACTAAAGCTCAGGAACACATCGAGAACATGTATCACATAAACAAATAGGCACATAAAACACAGAATCACATAAGCACAGAAGCACATAAGCACGTAAGGTATGGTAACACAAGAGGCAGTCAGAATACAGAAACCTATCATTCACAGTCCGCGATTAGCGAACACACAGCGAGTAGTATAGTATAGCGTATAATATATCATGCGATTATCCACAAGTAGTAGTGATTTGTTGGCGTTTTGAGGTAAATGTGTAGTGCGTATCGTGTGGGTAGATTAAGCAATAGCGGGAAGCGAGTAAATTACCAAAAATAGAAACACAAAAACAGGTAAAATCACATAACTACATAAAATCCACATAAAACGACATATATCAGAGTCAGCAGTTGCGGGCTCAAAATCGAAACACATAAAATCAGCGATTGCGAGCATGAAATCAAAAATAGGTTGTCTAAGGCTAAATAGACATCGACTTCCCAAGGTGATTTGACTATTCACAAGAACTTTTGGTCCACACTTAGGCCTTCAGGACTGTGCTTCTTGCCTCGAATTTGGGCGAATGACACGCATCCTTCCGGTTACAGTGAGACTTCAAGTCGTTGGAGTCCGTCAAGACTTTGGTGAGAGCTTTGTTAAAACAAAATAGAGTACGGAACAGGTTATCAAGGTTCGGGTTTCACCCCTGACTTAATAACTTTTGTCCCTGTTTTGATAAAAATAGAGAGGAAAATCTGCGTTAAAGTACGGATTTCACTCTTGATTCAACGCAAATTCCCCTGTTTGTAGATAGAATGCGGGTTGAACAAGCGATTTAGTCGAGAGTTTGCGGTTTTCACACCTAGTCTCAACCTAATCACTCGTTCATTTTAGAAACTTGAATGCAATGATAGTGTAGTGTAAGCGAGAATAGCGAGGTGTAAGCTCGTGCTAACCCCTACAGGGAATGCACAAGTCGGTCTATTGGTCCTTAACTATAGACTAGGTCGTTTCTAAGACATCGACCCGGACTAGGTCGAGTCTTGCCTAATTCCATATAGTTATGGCTCTGATACCAATCTGTCACACCCCAACCGATGGCGGAATCATCGGGGCGCGGCACTGAGCGAAACAGATTGTCCATGAGTATCCATAACGACTATTAATTACCAGATATTTAAACGTCATGTCCCATACCATAACATATCAAATAAAACAGTTATTACAGATAATTGTCTCACAAACAAGTTCTGATCCAACAACTCAGATTTCAAATAGACAATTTATTTATTTGTTTCTAGGACTCTTTCCTAGCCTCGATTTCATCACACAGCAAACAAGGCGTCCTAGCATCTTATGCACCTGCCACATACGTTAAAGTAAAAGTCAATACACATAGTGTAAAGGTGAGCATACAAGTTTGATAATAGCATAATAGAGTTCGAAATCGATTACGCATAACCAGTACGTACAACGTGTGATGTGAAGCACGTTAGTTATCGACATGATCCTATCGACACCAATGACTGCGGGTTGACTGCCCAAGGCAGTTCGTAATACATATTCACCACTGTGAACCATGTAATTAATTGTCCTTAACAGCCCCTGAGTGAACAGGTGCGAGTCCAAACTATAGTACTATCATTGATAAGGCAGGTAGACAGCAATCTATGTGTAAACATAACAAACAAGCATTCATCGAGTCAGGTATACATACAGTAGCGGTTAGCGTTAAAGTATTAGGTAGTGTGTTTGATTTGATTTAGAATAAGTAACGTATGTAACACCCAAAAGTGCGTAAAGCAAAAAGGGTTTGAGTATACTCACAACGATGATGGATTGAAGGGGGCGCTTAGAGCGAGATTAGCCTGAACAGTTCGATAGCATATACGATAAGCGGCGTGTAAATCGGTTAATTAAACAGTACCTTGCACCGTGTGTCGGATGGTAACCCGATCGGATGGCAATCCGATCGAATGGCCAGTCGATCGGATGAAAATCCGTTTGGATGGTCGCCCGATCGGATGGCCATTCGATTGGATTGTCCTCTTGTTTGGTGAGGATGTGTTTGTGTATGATGGTTTGACTTTTGAAGTTTTCGTCGTAGCATTTTGAAAACAGTGAAGTATCTCTACCTTTCAGGTCGATTGATCGAACGGTCGTTCGATTGGACGGCGATCCGATAGGTGAGGCTTCTCAGTGTGAGAACAAGTTCATAGCAGGACGGTCACTCGATCGGATAGCAATCCGATCGGGTGGCTATCTTATGTATTGAACATGTTGGAAGTTGCTTAAGTGTCAAGTCCTAAACGTCTCATGATCGGACGTTCGTTCGATCGGATGGCAATCCGATTGGGTGGTAACCCATTCAACGTTCAGATCTTGAATAGTTTGAATAATAGTGTAAGGGTGGAACCAAAGTGCAACTCGATCGGATGGCCGGTCGATCGGATGGCAATCCGATCGGACGGCAGTCCGATCAGTCCGATCGGATTGCCATCCGTCCCGTCGATCTGATCGTCTTGTCACCTGATTTTGTTTGAAGCGTTGTAGTTTGAATGAGACGTTATGATGGCTTGTTTAAACAATAGGAACCTCATCTCGTCCCAAGTGACCCGACCAAACAGGAATCACCCTAGTCCGACCAGTACACGGTTCAAGACGGCTGTTCATGTTCAAACCCGAAATCAACTATCTCTCAGATAAAATTCAGATCCAGAACGGATACATCACTAAGAATAAGCAGAAGATCAGAACAAGCTCCGATTCCATCGGGTTTGAGTGCATTGAGTGTAAAAGAGTTGAAAGAAAGTTAGAAAAGCCATCTTTCAATCCTTTTTACCGTGAATATGTTCAGATCCATGCAAGATCTTTGTTTGTTCATGTGGAAATCGTCCAGATCTAAGTTGTTCTTGGTGGATTGAAGCCAAAACATGAAGTTCATAAGAACACCATGGTGACATCATCCTAGAACACCTCAAATATAGTGATTTCACGGTTAAAAGTTAAGATTCAAAAGATAGAGAGGTGTAGGAGTGCGTGTAGATCAAGAAAGTACAAGATTTAGGTTGGAAACTTACAAGAATTGAGAGAAATCGGGTGAAGGAAGCTTGAGAGCGGTTGGATCGAGTAAGGGAGATGTCACCATCAAATGAGGTAACAAAGAGGGTATTTATAGGGTTTCCCAAAATGGAAAGTGCTGGTCGATCAGGTGGCTGGTCCGATCGGGTGGCGGCCCGATCGGGTGACAACTCAATCGGATGGCTATCCGATCGGTTGGCCACTCGATCCTAGTGTTTGGCGCGACGAGTTTTGTCGTTTTGATTCGTGTGTTGGGCATTACGATGCGATTCGAGTGAGCGATACGATAGAGTTACCTATTAAATTACTTTTAATCCCAACTACTATATCTAACATACAATCATCCTGATTAACTTGCGTTCAGCGTTTGCGATTCGATTGCGATAGCGTTGCGATTGCGTTTCGTTTGATCACCACAACATAAACATAAATAAACATGCACAAGTAACACATAAATGGCACACACACATAAAATAATAACCAGAACACGTAATTCGAGTTGCAAGTGCGATTGCGATGCGATAAGCGATAAATAGTGATTAAACTTCGATTAATAACAATTACTCCACATAATACAGCTAATGCGATAAAATAAATAGATCATCTACAAGTCAAAGAAGTCAAAACAGTCAATCTTGACTTTGACTTTTGAAACACGGGGTGTTACATGAGGGAAAAGAGATTGCCGCTCATTCTGAATTCTCTGGCCAAAGAGAGTGTCCACATCAACAAAATGATTGGTTAAGAATAGGCCATGTGGCTAAGAAGAATTCTTTTAGTATAGTAGATAGATTTTGATGACATAATTCATATTTATATGCTATGAAATAAAAAATTATATGTTTACATTTTTAAATATATCAAATATTATTACAGTGATGAAGATTTGTATGTTATTTATCATAATTTAATATATTATATAGATTTTTAAAATATAAATTATAAAGGAAAGTAAAATATATATACATGAAAATCCCAATAGGCAACCCAACAGGTAATGGGCCGGGTATGGACCAGATTGTACAACCGGGTATGGGTATGGAATTAGCCATACCCGGCCCATTGACATCCTTACTTTTATCCTTCACCGCTCCTGATTATGAACACGACCTTTCCCAACCTCATCCCCGATTTATCATCACCGAATACATATAGAGTATATACACAAATTGTTGTTTATATTGCCATCAACAACCGAACTTACCTAAGATTATTTTCGATCCTTCATTGTCACTGGTTTAAAATGCGATTGGTTTCTCATTGACCATCCATCATTCTCACACACACACACACCCATCGTCACCCGTCGAGCACCGAAAAGTTGTAGTTTTTACCCAAAAATCGGCTTTGTAGAAAAGATTAAAAAGGAAGCTTGTAGTATGTGAGATCGCCAAGAAAACCAACGCGTTTTAAAGCTCAGCTAAACAAGATGAATCACTTGGATCCGACTTGCCTTTAATGTACCCTTTGATGATTTCCGCACTTTTTCACTTTTTAAGAGATTATCTTAGTTATAGTAGTAGGCCCCTCTTTTGAAGGTGACGTTACCCTCAACCCAGTGGTTTGAGTCAGCAAGGATACAATCCCAAAGGGTCGGAATATTGGAAGATAATTAATTAAGTTATTAATGCGAAAAGTGGTAGGCCTCTCTTTTGAAGGTGACGTTACCCTCGGCTAAGTGGTTTGAGTCAGCAGGGATACAATCCCAAGTAGCCGGTTTAATGTATTAATAGTAGTTTACATATGAGGGGATCAAGCCATTCGCACTCCCGCCATCCAATACTAGTGGGTATTGAAGGAGGTCCTAGTAAGCTTGACCCAGGTGCTTGCAGAATCTATACACTGAACAAGGCAAGAACCTTACCAAACCATTCCCTTAACCCCCGACCAGGTAGCCAACATATCTCTATATAGACCGTAGAGATATGAATGGTGTAAATCTTTTACTTTATATAGACAATAAAGTAATGCCAAGACACCAAGGACAAATGATAAAGAAGTTTCACATTTAACATAAGAAACTAGTTATTAAAGTCATTAATACAAAACCAAATAAAAAGTGCGAAAAGATTAAAAATTAAAAGTAATACATTAAAGACTTGTCTTCACCAAGTGATGTAAGAGACTTAGCCAAACATGGCCTTTGATTGACAAGAACTCTTACTATCAATCTTGGATCCCGAGACTACTACACACTCTCTAAGGTGGATGATGGATAATGGTGGTGGATGTGGGTGTTGTAGTGGTGGTGGAGTGGTGGCAAAGTGGGAGAGAGGTGGTTTGCCAAGGGATGCCTTTGAAGTGAGCCAAACACCCCTATTTATAGCCTGCATAGAAGCCCGGCCACGGCCCCGTGTCCAGCGGACACGCCCCAGTGGCCATCCTTTTCTCTTCCTTCATTAATTGCATTTGTCTGCATAGGGCTCGACACGGCCCGTGTCCAGCGGGCACGGCCCCGTGTGCAGAAGCGTATCTGTACTACCAAGATTTTGCAAGATTTTGCGACTCTTAGCGTTGACCACGCCCCGTGCTGAGCTGGGCACGCCCCCGTGGTGGGCGTAGAAGCTTCTACAGCTTTGTCCTTTCTGCAGACATCTGACCATGCCCCCGTGTCCAGTGGGCACGGGCCGTGGTTAGCCTTCTGTTTCTTGTTTTTGCTCTTGGAGATGCTGTCGAGGGGACGGGCATGTCACGTTTATTCCTTTTCTTTGTATTTATGTTGGTTTTAAATATATCAAATATGATTACGGTGATGATGGTTTGTATGTTATTTATCATAATTTAATATATTATATGGATTTTTAAAATATAAAATTATAAAAGAAAGTAAAAAATATATACATGAAAATCCCAATGGGTATACCCGATACCCGACAGGTAATGGGCCGGGTATGGACCAGATTTTACAACCGGGTATGGGTATGGAATTAGCCATACCCGACCCATTGACATCCCTGCTTTTGTCCTTGACCGCTCCTGATTACAGTGGCAGATTTAGAAAATCTTTATAGGGGCAACATTTCATGCCCATTGACATCCCTACTTTTGTCCTTGACCGCTCTTGATTATAGTGACGGATCTAGAAAATCTTTATAGGGGCAACATTTCATATAAAAAGGGGTATGAAATCGAAAAAACGCCAAAAAATTTCGAAATTTACACTACCGTCGGAGCGTCAAGTGGTAGCGGAGGCTACCCCTAGTAACATGTTAGGTCCGCCCCTGCCTGATTATGAATACCACCTTTCCTAACCTCATCCCTGATTCATCATCACCCAAGAGATATCGAGTATATACACAAATTGTTGTTTATGATGCCATCAACAACCGGACTTATCTAAGATTATTTTCGATCATTCATCGTTACTGTTGTAAAATGCGATTGGTTTCTCATTAACCATCCATCATTCTCACACACACACACCCATCGTCGCCCATTGAGCACCGAAAAGTTGTAGTTTTTACCCAAAAATCGGCTTTGTAGAAAAGATGAAAAAGGAAGCTTGAGGTATGTGAGATCGCAAGAAAACCAATGCGCTTTAGAGCTCAACTCTTTGTTTTTTTTTTTGGATAAAAGTAACGAAATTGACTAAATCATAAGGACGAAAATGAGAGTTTACTCGTTTATTTTACAACTTAACATGGATAAGGGCTCGTGTATACTTTTAGCGATAATTAGAGGGTTTATATGCAATTTTAAATAGTAGATACAATTGAGGGGTTGAAGCCCTCTGGTTTATGATTCATCATCCTCACTCTTGTCTTGCTTGAGCTTTCTCTCAAATGGTTACAGCAAATATCCAAACCACACTACTTGTTACAATCATACTCTTCACTTACTCTGTCGCCGATGAAGCATACCCATCTCCCTTTATATCCGCAGAAACACCCTGCGAACTAAACCAGGGTATCAGTCTTTCTCCTATTCGCAAAGAAGTGTATGATGAGGGTCATATCTTTGACATAAGTCACCGGTATCATCCCGATTTGCCGTCATGGGGATCGGACGAGGGTATTGGACAGTTTCTCCAGCTTCCGGCCAGTATGAAGAACGGCTCACTTGCTAATAATTCCGAGATGAAGATGCCCACACACACTGGAACCCACGTGGATGCTCCTGGGCACGTGTATGATCATTATTTTGATGCGGGGTTTGATGTTGACACGCTGGATCTTCGTGTTCTGAACGGTGAGTTCACTGATGGTTAATGCGTGTAACCTGTTTGATGAAATGTCTGAATGAAACTTTGATTTTTTGTTAGTTGGTTTTTTTATTTAAAAATAGTACAAATAGTAAATGTGTTTGTTGTAGGACTAGATTCTTTTCAGATTCAGTGATTTCTACAACAAAATCTACTTAGATCTTACAATCAAAAGTGTGAGTAATGGTTCTGATGGACAAAGTGAAAGTAAGTAGTAGTCTTTTTGGGACCTATGGAGTAACTTATTTGGTGGATTATTATTTGTCATGTATGAAGGTTATATGCGTGATCAGAACATGGTTTTGCAGTTCTTGTATAATAGTTGTGTTTTGTGTTGCTAACTAGCATGTTTTAAAGATTCACCTATAAGAGTTTTCGCTATAAATCGTGTCTTTTTTTTCTGCAGGCCCAGCATTATTAGTTGATGTTCCAAGAGATAAGAACATAACAGGTACAGATTTAACTACGGTTCTTTACTTTTAATCTTAAATACCCCTGACTTAACGGAGAAAAATAGATGGAGTTAACGAGCCAAATGAAAATGGCAAAGATTTCAAACCTTTTGGATCCATATGCGGAAAACAAACCTTTGGACGAAAGTCGCAAAACCGGCCAAACCTCAGGGACGAAAATGGCATTTTACTTGAATAAATGACTCTTTACTGCTAGCATGATCAAGTTCCGTTCACGTTATTTGTGTTTTCTAGCTTCCATGTGAGTTAAATCCTAATTACTATTTAAATTATTTCAGCCGAGGTTATGAAGTCCTTGAACATTCCCAAGGGGGTAAAGCGTGTGCTTTTCAGAACATTGAACACTGATAGGTAACCTCCTTTCACTTTTTGGGCTCCATTTCACTAAAATTTGTTCGACTGTTGATTGTTCGGATCGTGAATTTCAGACGGCTAATGTGGAAAAAGGCATTTGACACAAGCTATGTTGGATTTATGAAGGACGGAGCCCAGTGGCTGAAGGACAACACTGACATCAAACTCGTTGGTAAAACTCACTTTCAGAACTGCAAAATTTATCAGAGAACATTTTGTTTTCGGAAATACCTAATATAACCTTATTTTGGTTGTGCATTACATAATCAGTCATTTGGTCTCATTTTGTAGGT
This sequence comes from Helianthus tuberosus, assembly GCA_030545235.1. Taxonomy (NCBI): domain Eukaryota; kingdom Viridiplantae; phylum Streptophyta; class Magnoliopsida; order Asterales; family Asteraceae; genus Helianthus; species Helianthus tuberosus. Next base: position 165,053,728 of record CM060423.1, on the reverse strand, counting down.
ATTGATTACTTATCAGTTGCTGCATATGATCATCTTATCCCTTCTCATCTTGTCTTCTTAGAGAACAGGGTAAGGTGTATACTTTTAACATACTTTGTGTGTAAAGTAGTGGACCTTTTTAACTTTGTTACTATATATGTGTGTACTCAGGATATCATTCTTGTAGAAGGTTTGAAACTCGAAGATATAGAAGCAGGGATATATAATGTGCATTGCTTACCGTTAAGGTTACTAGGAGCCGAGGGATCTCCCATAAGATGCATCCTCATCAAGTGATATTGTGCGATTCATAAATAGACTTCATTTTCTTTTAGCTTTTTTTCGTTTGCTAAACTGTGTTTGTTACTTCTCATTAGTTTGTAAATTAACCGTTGGTATTTCAAACATACTGAAAGGGATGTTATGGTTTGATAGTAAGAGTAGTCTTGGTTTAAAAAAGCGCGCCTAGGCGCAAGGCGACCCAAAGCGCCAACCAAATCACCTTAAGTGACACAAGGCGCACGATGTACAAAAGGCGCAGGTGAGGCGCGCTTTTTAGCCTAAAAATTGATCTGAGGCGCAGGTGAGGCGCGCGCCTTATGTACATGGTGTGTTTCTGTGCTGCTGAGTGTTGTACAACAGGCTTTTTAGGCTGTACATTTATGTTTTTTTCATTCTAAAACATATATAAAGCTTAATTATAGCTAAATCATAGGTATTGGATGCTAAAAACTTATGGGATATATAAAATAAATTATATAATCACTTTGCGCTTTGCGTACGAAAAGTTCACCGCTTTTGTGCTTCGCTTTTAAAAAATCGGTTTTGATGTTCATTGCTTTTGTGCGCTTACCGCTTTTTTAAACCAAGAGAGTAGTAATAGGTAAGTGATGTTAATCACAAAATGTCACATCATATTTGGTCTGCAGCTTGCATTGCTGTAGTGGAAGTTTTAAATGTATGCATACATATGGATATTTAGTCCATTTTTGAATCATCTCAAATCCAGCAACTTCGTATACACATGAAGCAGAAATTAAACAGAAGAAACAAATCCCAATGATCAGCTAACAATAAGAAGTGTAAAATGCCATTTTCGTCCTTAAAGGTTTGACTACTTTTGCGACTTCCGTCTAAATGTTTGTTTTTCCGTATCCGAATTCAAAAGGTTTAAAATCATGTCATTTTATCCGACTCATAAACTCCATCCAATTTTTAACGTTAAGTCAGGGATATTTTCGTTTGTTTAGACATTCTTTTGTGATGATTAAAGGGTTTGGGTAGGGAGAAACTGAGAAAGTCAACATAGATGGATCTTTATTTTTTATAGTGTTTTCTATTTTAATAAATAAAAATATCTAAAAGGACATTGAGAAAGTCAACCGAGATAAATCTTTATTTTTTTAATAAAAAATGTCAAGAAAGACGGAAGTACCTCTCATCTATCAGAGAAAAATGAATTGAGTTAACGAGTTGGATTAAAATGGAAGATTTTAAACCTTTTGAATTCATATGCGAAAAAACAAACCTCTAGACGAAAGTCGCAAATGTCATGAAGGACGGAAATACCTCTCATCTATCAGAGAAAAATGAATCGAGTTAACGAGTTGGATTAAAATGAAAGATTTTAAACGTTTTGAATTCAGATGCAAAAAAAGAGTAAAATGCACGGATAGTCCTTGTGGTTTTGCAAAATAAGACATATAGTCCCCAACTTTTGGAAATTACACTGGTGCTCCCTGTGGTTTGACAGTTTGTTACTCGGATAGTCCCTGGAGTGGATGACGGTTAGTTTTCTCCGTTAAGTGGACGTGAAATGACAAATTTACCCTTCATCTTCTCCACTCTATAAAAATAAATCAACCACACCCCAACCTCACCCACCCCCACCTCTCTCTGTTTTCCCAATATATCACCAATATTAACCGGATAGATCAACATACACCACATTAGGGGAACCAGAGTAGTTCTTTAAGTAAAAATCTAGGCAGAAACAAATGGCACTAGGTTAATCATGTAAAAGTTTAAAAAAAAAAAAAAAAAAAAATTTTTAAGCCCATAATTGCCCCTTGCCTGAGAAAAATATGTAGAATGTATATATAAGCTTAAGCTTTACCTGTTCTGAAATAAATGTAATGCCACAATGATTAACCATTTCATAGGTTTCACCGAGAATTGGATTAAACGGCTTCCAGGTTCGTTGCAACTTGCAAAGCATAATATACTGATATAAACCAGGATGCTGTAATAAGATAAAATTTATCAATTTCAGATATTCATGTGTTTGCAAGTATATAAGACACTTAAGTACCAATATGCATGAGAAAAGAAAAGAGAAAGATATACCTGTATATACTAATCGCATGTATGGATCCTCGCATTCATCTGCTAACTCCAAAAGATGGGAATATTCCATCAACTACAAAAATAACAGTGTCTTTATATAAACAATTAAACAAGCAACATAATGACATATATCAAGTGTATTGATGAAGTCGGGCAAACCTCTGCCATTTTTGCAGCATTGTCATGGGCTCAAATATGAGTACGGGTAAAGTCACCATTGATATGATATCAGCTCCCACATACTTCTGCATCGACTTCCAGTGGGTAAACAGAGAGAGGTGAGGGGTGGGTGGGGTTGTGGTGAGGTTGTTTTGTTTTTATAGAATGGAGAAGATGAAGGGTAAATTTGTCATTTCACATCCACTTAATGGAGAAAACTAACCGTCATCCACTCCAGGGACTATCCGAGTAACAAACTGTCAAACCACAGGGAGCACCGGTGTAATTTCCAAAAGTTGGGGACTATGTCTTATTTTACAAAACCACAGGGACTATCCGTGCATTTTACTCGTAAAAAATAAACCTCTAGACGAAAGTCGCAAACGTGGTCAAACCTGAGCAGATAGGATTCATTTCAGTCCCTTACTTAAATAAAGGGGCAATTTCATAAAGAAATTTCATAAATAATTACCCATCATGTATGAAGGACTGACCAGTTTTCATCTAAACCATTTATTCCCAATTCAAATTCAGTAAAGATTAAAGAAACTACAACATTTAAGTTACATCATGTTACAAATTACAACTCCACTCAACAATAATTAACAAATCTAACACATAATCAGATGAATTAGTTCAAATACAAACACATAAACCCTAGCCTAAACCACCATCTAGACTACAAACAACACAACAATGTAAAGCCTAAAGTTTACAGTCTCACTGGTTCTCAATAAAACCCTAAACGTCATCATTTGCCCTTGCCCCGGCCTCTTCTAGTGTTGTACCTTCTGGCTCTCGTCACTGGTCGGTTTACAGATGGGCTATTGGCCGCTTTAGTAGATGTCGGTTCACTGGTGTTGGAGCTGCCCTGAGAAGCGTTAACAACATCAGCCACTTCGGCATATTCAGTAGTTAGAACGTGATCCTCTTCAATAAGAGTGACATCATCACCCGCTTTATCATCTTTAACGTCTTTTTCCTCTGCGATCTGAAGCATAACATTGGAAAAAGGTTTTCGGTGATTAAATGAATCATCCTTTAATTAGTATTAAAGAATTAGAAAGTTTTTGTGGACATTGGTTACCAGATTTTGCTCGTCAATTGTTGGAAGAGATGACAAGGTTTCGGTTGGTACATCATCTTGAGTGTTCTTCGTATCTTGACCAAAAGAAATACAAAAAAGCCGAAAGTTAGAATACAGAAAGCACCGATGTTTAAACGTATAAGGTAGAGAGAAAGAGGGGTGGTTATCTGGTTACATAACCGACTTGTGTATCACAGTAATTGAAACAATAGGCACAACCGCACAAGTGTTTATGTGGTTCTGGCAGTTTTGTTATGTATTGAAAGGTCATCTATATACAAATATACCCTTCAGGCCTTCATCCCAAAACAACTTCCAACTTTTCTTTTGTTAGTTTTATTAAAAGTTACATCTCTACCAACAAAGTTATGATAACAAAAAATTGATAAAACTGATGTGTACCCGCAAATGGGTGCTAAACGAGTCATGTTCGCGGGTTGGCGGGTTCAACCCGACTCGAACCCAAAATTTTTAGACGAACCCGAACACGAAAATCGTGTCATAATGTGAGCCCGAACATGACCCGAATATTCGCAGGTTGACCCGAACACGGCCCATTCAACCCTGATTTTTTTATTTTTAATTTTTTTTCCGTAACTTAATATTATACAATTTACTACAATAAAAAACACAAATGTATATTATACAATCACAATTAAAGGGTAAGGTTAACTTACAATATTCCTTAACATGCGATGGTACGATATGAAATTACGCATGTTATAAAACTCAAAACCTTAATAACGCATGAACAAAACCATAATCACGCATGAACAAAAATCATAACCATGCGTGATTATGGCTTTTCTTCATGCGTGATTATGGCATTTTGTTCATGCGTGATTAAGGTTTTGAGTTTTATAACATGCGCATTTTCATATCGTACCATCGCATGTTAAGGAATATTACATTTTACACTTTCACTACATTTAAAACATAAAATCTTATGTCAATTTCTCTTTTAAGTAATAATTATAGCATAAATACACACCCAATTTAATTTATGACAAAATATATTGTAAAAAAATATACTAAAATATAAATGGGTTAAACAGGCAACCCACCAACCCGAACCTGACCCGTTTAGCTAAACGGTTTCGCGGGCTCAATCTGAATGAAACCGACTTGAACCTGTTTAGACTAAACCCAAACCCGCGAATTTAGTGTTACGTCCGTGTCGTGTTCACGACCCTACAAAGATTCTCTTACCAACTATTTTTATATTTGACTACCAATAGAAATCAATAAACTATTTATGATGTCAAAAATCTTAAGAGAAAATGGAATCATCTAGAAACATGAGACTAAAAACCGAACTTTTAAAGACAAGTTCGCATTTTCATTACCGGGTTTTGGGGCTTCTAAGGATATCGACTCGTTTGGTTTCAAAAGCTCTGCAGCCTTGGAATGCAACCGTTGCATTTCGTTCTGAATCTTCCATGATGCACCAGAATGATTATCCATCTGTGGAATCGAAGTGTACATACTCAGATATGCAAATTACAAAAAAAAATGCCATGTTTGTCCCTAAGGTTTGGCCATCTTTGCGACTTTCGTCCAAAAGTTTATTTTTCCGCATCTGGATCCAAAAGGTTAGAAAATTGCCATTTTCATCCGACTCGTTAACTTCATCCATTTATCTCCGTTAAGTGAGTGGCATTTCCGTCATTTAGACATTTTAAAAAAAAACACTATAAAAAATAAAAATCTACCTTTATCAACTTTCTCCCCAACCAAACCCTTTAAACATCACAAAAGGATGTCTAAAAAGACGAAAATACCCCTGTCTTAACGTTTAAAAATGCATGGAGTTAACGAGTCGGATGAAAAAGGCAAAGATTTCAAACCTTTTAAATCCAGATGCAGAAAAACAAACCTTTGGACGAAAGTCGCAAAAGTAGCCAAACCTCAGGGACAAAAATGGCATTTTACTCTTACAAAAATATCCAAACAAGAATCTAAATATATAATAATTAAATTCGAACGGTATCAGATCAGATAAAAGAGGGCTGTAAAGAAATACTAAATTACTAACATTTGGATTCATAACAGATTTGGAACCATGAATGCTATTGTCCAACTCCGACTTTGAACTTGTACCGACCATGTTTTCTGTAATCTTTTTTCTTGCTTCCATGATGGCTTTGCCGATAATATCTGGCTTCTCTGAATATAATTAACAATATGGAGTATCGTTACACGTTCAAAAAAGAAAGCAACTAGGAGTATTCATGGTCCGGTTAGGGCAATTTTGACGAAAAGTTTAGGCCAAACTGCTAACAAAGGTTTCGGGAAATGACAAAGCAAACCGGCCGGGTTGGGTGGGTCGGCTGGACAGACCGGCCAGCGGTTACGGTTGTACCAATATTTTTATTTCAAATCGTAAGTTTATATCAATTATTTTAAAGAGTAAAATGCCATTTTCGTCCCTGAGGTTTGGCCAGTTTTGCGATTTTCGTCCAAAGGTTTGTTTTTCCACATCTGGATCCAAAAGGTTTGAAATCTTGCCGTATTCATCCGCGTCGTTAACTTCATCCGTTTTTCTCCATCAAGTCAGAGGTAATTCCGTCTTTTTTGTTAACTTAAAGGGCAATTCGGTCTTTTTCAGGGGTATTTGGTCTTTTTACATAAAAAGAAAAGACCGAAATGCCCTTTAAGTTAACAAAAAAGACGAAAACACCCCTGGCAACAGTGAAACATGGATGGAGTTAACGAGCCGGATGAAAATGGCAAGATTTCAAACCTTTTGCATCCAGATGCGGAAAAACAAACCTTTGGACGAATGTCGCAACATTGGCCAAACCTCACGGACAAAAATGGCATTTTACTCTATTTAAATGATAAAGTAGGTCCATTAATATAATACATATATATAATTGCATACTCTAAAAATGGAAAAATAAATAAATATATAGAAAACGTTAAATAATCAGTTCTCCCAACCCATTGGCTAGGCCACCACCAAACAGTATAAAAGCAACAGCCAAATTAGAGATATTCCGACTGAGAATCTTACTCGGTGCAGCATCCATTCCGTCTTTCATTGTATAATCTACGACTCGCGAATTGATAATCTCTATTAGTCTATCACACTCTTCCCTGTTAGAAATTGTAAAACATATCCATAAGTACAACGTACAACTGAAAATTTGTATGTTAGCTTGCAAAAATCAAGGAAGCGAGAGTCACGGGATATCAAGAAAGATGACCAAAAGTATCAAATTTGGCCAGAATAAACGACAAAAACCGAAACTAAATGTCGTATGAACGACAAAATGTTATAGAAAAAAAAAACGGTTACCTTGAAAAGTGTTCCAGCATAACTAGTTGTTCAATTAGATATAAAACCTCACTCTTCCCTGACGAACTGCCTTTATCCTGTGAAATAAATAAACATTTTACTTAAGATAATTTCATTCAAATATCCAAAGCTAAAACAAAAATGGTGCATTAAATAGTGTGTGAATGTGCAACTAATGATCAAAAACCTATAATATGTTGGATATGTACTAAGAGTATCTGGTATCATAAAGCTAGTGTCCCATGCTTTTTGCCAGTTTCATTTAAAAAAAAAAACATCTGAATCTGGGATAAAGTATGTGGAGGCCACATGTAGTTAAGTTTTTTATTTATTAAGGCACCCATATTATTGTAACTACTTTATAGGCCGTCCGAGTATGTATCTTAATTTCTTTCATAATTGCATACCAATGTTAGCCAATAAACATGTCACATTAAAAAAATTGCCATAAAAATCTTGAAAAGACAAAAAAATCTTTGATGAGGTGCCAACACATTATAGGTTAAATTCGTTGTTTTTTTCAAGATACATACATGGGCCGTGGGCGGCCGCCACATACAGTACGGCAAATAAATATTAAAAAATTATCTAATGATCATAAGTCATAACAATGCATTGACTGATACATAAAATCCAAGAAACTACGAACTTACCTGATTGAGCTCGGGAACAATTTCGTCATGTACATAATCATCTTCTATACCAACTTCTACAAAACCGAATAAACAAAATCAAAACTTTCCAATCAAATCAATAAACAAGTAAACACAAGAGACTATCCCCACCAACACACTGCAGTTTTTATACCCCAAACAACAACCCAATCATTTGTCTTTTACCATGCATAATCTTCTCAAACAATCCCTGTCACCAATAGTCAAACATTTGACTTTCATGTACCCAAGAGTCAACTGCCCTATTTTAAATTTTTTTTCTTGTGTCAACACTAATCCAACACCAACAATATCACACTTAAAACTATAACTTCACACTTTTTCTTTCCAAAATTCAATTTCTCTATTTTAATTTTATAAGTTCCGTAAAAACCCTAATTTTACAATTTCCGTAATAAACCCTAGATTTACAAATTTCAATAATAAACAAAATTAAAATCCAAAAAAGCACACTGACTAAACAATTAAACCACACATTATCCACAATATCCAAACTCTTAACAACAAGTTAGAATTTTATAAATTCCGTAATAAACCCTAATTTTATAGATTTTCCGTAATAAACCCTAATTTTACAAATTCCGTAACAAACACAATTAAATTCCAAAATAATACAATAATCAAACAATTAAACCACAAATAGTCAACGACAAACAAACATTTACATCAAAAAAGCCCTAATTTCAAACAAATTACAAAACCTGAATCAGAATCACCACTCTCTGAAGAAGACGAACGCGTGCCCCAACTTTTAGGGTTCCAAATCGACGAAAGAAGCCTAGTAGCACCACCGGCAACAAATTTGGCGGGAAAAAGGAGACCATTGCGCCAATTAGGGTTTTCAGGTTGCGGATTGGGTGCGGGGCGGTCGTAGGGGGTTTTTCTGGCGGAAATTGGTCTCCGTTTGATGATTTTGCCGCCGGATCTGCCGGCAGCGGCGGGGTCAGCGGTGGCCGGAGAAGCGGAGTCCATGGTGGTTTGTTACGGTGGAGATAGGGAGAGATGAGAGAGAGGAGTATTGGGATGAATCGGCGGTGTGGTGGTTATTGGGGGAGTTGGATAAAGTGGTTTTATTATTGTAGTGGAAGATATGACATGGAATAATAATAAGTCACACGAATGCTTTGTGATATGATGTATCATATGTATGCCTATATGTCTATCTATATATCATGTGAATTTTGATTTGATGATTATTATGTTAATTAATGATTTTGGAAATAAGTATTGGATAATGTTAATTATGTTAGTTAATGATTTACCTTTATGAACAAGAGAAACTAAAAAATAAATTATATTTTTCGTTACGTATTTATTTAGAAGGAAGGATTTTTAAATAAAAGATCAAGTTAAAATATAGTAAAGTGTTATTTGAACAAGAGAAACTAAAAAAATAAATTATATTTTTTGTTACGTATTTATTTAGAAGGAAAGATTTTTAATAAAAGATCAAGTTAAAATATAGTAAAAGTGATACAAGTGTTTAAGCTAGTGTATTGAGACTGTTAAGGAAGGATTTTTAATAAAAGGTCAAGTTAAAATATAGTAAAAGTGATATAAGGATTTAAGCTAGTGTATTGGGATTGTTAGGTAACAAAATAAATATTATTACAAAAATTGGTTTACAACTTCATATTACATGGTTAAAAAGTTACAAAAATATACTATAAATATTGTTAAACTATTTGTGTCTCAACCTTAGTATTCAAATAGTGTAATTCCTCGCATGATGCATCGAGAATTCCGTACATACACAAAACATAATACAATGTTTATAATAGTATTAACACAAAGAAATAAAAGTTAAAATCATAAAGTCATGAGTCACAAAGTTGTGTTGCGACACAAAAACATTGGCAGTAAAAAAAAATACAAAAAAAAAAAAACCCAAAACGGCTAGTACATTATCTTGTGTAAGTAAAGGAATATTGTACATCAATCAAAATCCATGAAAACGAATACAAGTATCAATTTTGATCACAATGATACCGGTACCAGTGTTGTTCGGTCGGTATCAGTTTGATTCATCATGGTATGAGCATGGTAATGTCACTCAATATAGTTTACGATACCAAAAAGTATGAATGAAAGTTATATATGTCCGGTTCAGTTTTGAATAAAACCTTTTTTTCAAACCGCAAATAAAAGTAAGCATGTGGTGATGTTATATGTAGAATTTCTTAGAGCATTATATCATATTATTAAAATAACCAAAACGGAAAATGGCGTAAAAAAAGCTAAATCATGAGTTAGCTTTGATAAGCTCCACGTTTTTACTTGTACACTAGTATTCACATCTTAATCTTAATTTGAATAACATTTATATAAAGGTGCACATAAGAACAAACATGTCGCAACCGTATACTCGGAATAATGTAAACAATCATACTTTAAAAGTTTTAAAAGAAAAACCAAAATATGTTTAAAACTGATCATAATAATCTATACCAAACAAGTAAATAATTGTTTGTGCCACGTGGCATAGTTCCGTAAGCTAATTTTTTTATGATTCACTTGTTTCACCGCCTCTCTATACTTAAATAAGTAACCAGGTAAGCATATCTTCTCCTAAAATATATTTTTAGAATTTCAATGTCTTTATAACTAACTACTTAATATTTTATTTATTCGATCCATTAATATAGGGGTTTTAAACTTAAATTAACATTTACCAAAGGCTTAGTTTTGTTCTTATCACTAATCGACTATGTGGGTCCTCAAGTTCGATCTTGTTAAAATATGTATATGTGGATCGAGTAAAATTCATAACCATTTTATCACTACATATATTAACAAATAAAAATAGTATTTACATAAACACTAAAATATTTACAGGTTATCTCTCACTTGTGCTATGCAGATGATGTTTTATTTGTGAGGGAATGGTCGGAGCATAATGTGATTAGCCTTAATCGGTTCCTTAGGTGTCTTTATCTAGTAACTGGCCTTAAGGTTAATCATAAAAATCTCAGTTATTTGGGGTTGGGGTTGAAGACTCGAAAGTGGCTCGGTTAGCTAGTATTGCTAGGTATGAAGCCCGGTCATTCCCCTTTGTGTACCTTGGAATCACAATTGGGGCTAACACGAAAAAGAGTGAGGCAACCGGTAGTTAACACATTCACTAAAAAGCTTTCCGCTTGGAAAACTATGATCCTATTCTTTTGCGGGTAGGATCCTTTGTGTACCGCGGAGGTATATAGAGGATCCGAATCAACTTTGGGCAAGTGTAGTAGGCTCGAATCATAAGTCTAAGTTTGAAGACAAGATCATTTCGGTTAAGAAAACGATACCGGGAATTTGGAAAGATATAGGGTGCAACGACGGGGCGTTCGGCAAGTTGGGTTTAAGGTTACATGAGAAGTTAAAAGTGGAGGTGGGGGACATGTTATCGGCTCGGTTCTCGAAGGATACTTGGCTCACCGATAAGCCGCTCATAAATCACTTCATTGATATTTTCAGGCTAGCAAAAAGGGAAAACGATAATGTTACTTCTTATCTACAGGGCCCGGTCACCGACGATTTTTGGAGCTAGGATCGGGTTAACCCACCAGATATGCCCAACGAGTGGACAAACTTCACGGTCCTTATGGGGCTGCTCCAAAAGGTCAAATTCAAGGGTGGCAATGATACTTGGTTTTGGCATAAAAAGGGTCAAGATCCTATCTCGGTTAAAACAGTTTGGTTTGGTTGGATATGATTGCAAAAGAAAGTATATAAGATGGTGGTCCCCAAGTTCTGTTTCATTGGAATTCTTGGGCAACACCTAAAAGTAACTATATTCTTTGGAGGGCTTTACAAGGGAAGGTGGCGTCCAAGATGGGGCTTCGTAACAAGGGTATCAACATTCCAGATTCAAATTGTGATCGATGTGATATTGTTGAAGAGACAGTGGACCGCATCTTTGCGACTTGCCTTTTTGCAAGAAGTATTTGGTGGAACAATTTTTTTTGGATCAAAGTCCATATTCTTCAATACGTGTCCACTTTGGGGGATATTTTCAGCACTTTGCAATTGAGCCCGGGAAGTAAAAGGTGGAAGAAATTGGTGTTAACTGTCGCAATGGCAACGGTTTGGCAGATCTGGCACGAAACGAATGTTAAAGTTTTCGAAGGCATTTTTCTCCCTATAATGAAGACAGTGGACCTTATCAAGGAGGAAGCTTTCCTTTAGGTGAGCCATCGAGCCAAGATTTTAGCTCCGGTTTGGTAGAAATTGATCGACTTGGATGTCGTTCATGTTTTGTAATTTGTTATCGCTTTCTTTTTTGGACGTGTGTTTCTTTGTATCTATTTTTCCAGCTCCTTGTTTGATCCTTTATATATAAAGAGCGTTGTCGTTCAAAAAAGTTAAGTGATGAATTTAACAATGAAGAATAATTAATGTCTTTTTGTGCTTGATAAGAAAAAAAGTAAATGGATAAGTGGATCCCACTTTTATTAAGACTGGTGAGCTGAGCGAAAGACACATAATGTTAATAATTAACATTCACCAAAGGGTGCATCTCATAGAGAGATGGCAATAAAACCTTAATCGGATAGGAAAACCCAAAACCTAGTATATTCGGGACGGGTATTACTCTTCATTAGGGTATGGGACGAGTTTGGGATGATTTTTGAATTTTTTTATAGGTAGGAGCAGGTTTGGGATTTGTAATATGCCCGATTACCCGATAACATAGACCCATTTACTTGATTATATACTCGATTAACCCGACATAATTTTATTTATTTATTTTAAATATTGATATATTTCAACATAAGTTAAAATAAGATTTTAAAAGTATTATGCATCTAATTTTGACTTTTAGTTTTCAATTTATATTTAAAATTAAAACTTAACTTATCCAACCCTAATTTACTTCAACAATTCGATAGATATGTTAGATTTATGTGTAGTATAGTTTTAATTTCCTAGTTGCACATGAACCATCCAGATTTTACTTGTTTTGGTATTTTTCAATTGTTATATCATTTTTTGTTTTGCAATAAATCCACTTCTAGATGATTTGATGAATCTAATCGTTTTCAAATAAATTTATTACTAAAAAATCAAGTAATAAATGTAAACTTATGAATGTCTTGTTCAGTTAACTTAGCCACGCTATTGCTTAATACTATGTTTTATGTTCGTTCTTGAATGATTCAAATTTACGATCGATACCCGACGGGTATTTTTAATATACTAATGAGTATACCCAAAACCCGCGGGTATACTCAATACCTAACCTGTAATTACCCGACAGGTTTGGGATGGCCTTTAATAATCAGGTATGGGGTTGGGAATACCTAAAAACTTCCCAAACCCAACCAATTGCCATCCCTAATCACATAATATTCTATCCCCCTTCAGTATATATACGTGGACAATATGTGTCACACCCTCACCGTGTAACACCCCGAAAACGGGTTTGTTAATCAAACCATATTAATACTAAAAGACGGGGTAAATTACCGTAATGGTAAAAGTAAACCGCTGAATATTAGGATTTTTAAATAAATAAGCCTAATATTAAATAAAAGCTGAAAGAAAGCTTTTAAGAAAATAAAGTTTATAGAAGCCTGAGTTATTGGGATTTAAAATAAACTGAGTCATAAATTCCCCGAAACCACTAAATTAACTAGGAATGTTTAACCTAGTTAATAAGCGAAAATATTGTTAGAAATTAAGTGGGTTGTGGCCTACTGAATAAACCAACCAAACAAAAGGGGCTAAACTTGAAAGTTAAGTTATAAAAGTAAGATAAACACAAAACACACACATGGTGTGTGTGTTCTGTATCGATCAGGAGAGCTCCCCAGGAGCCAAAACCCTAGTTTCAACATTTTCATCAAATTGAAGGCACAAACTAAGTCCAAATTCACAATTGAACGTGAATTAATGATCACCCAAGCTAGGGGATCATCAGGTATGTCAAATTTTGATGATTTTTGAAGTTGTGAAATTTGGATAATCATCATAATCGCGAATTATGAATGAATTATTGAAGCTATGATTGAATTAGTGATGTATACATGCTTAGGAACCAAACCCTAAGTGAAAATTATACATATGATGATATAATTAGGATGATTTGATGATTTACCACACTAGGATAAGTGGGTATTACTCATATGATGAATTTGATAATATAATTATGATTAGAATCATCATACATGATAGTAATCAGGAAATACTTGAACAAAGTGTGTGTTTGAGTATATAATCATACTTGCTAAGTAGTGAGTTTAGTATGATAAGATGAAAAATCAATGATATATTCATGTTGAATGATGTATGATATCATTATGTGTTAAAAATGAACCAAGTTGTGTTAAATTGATGAAATTCGATTACATGAACTTGGTTAAATAAGTAGTTAAAACGGTAGCCTAATAAGGATGCTTACCGTATAATGAAAAAGTAATAAAACGAGTAGTTAAGCTACATCATGTAATTACTTTTGTCAAATAGGCAGTTTGACTCTTTAAAGTCAAAATGACCAATGATATGATCGAATGATAATTTCGACATAAAGATCGTAGGATGGAATAGTCGTGAATGATTATGACTAGTCTAACCATCTTACAAATTACAATGATAGTTTGACGCTTGACAAGCTAGGTGAAGGCTTGGGAAGGAAGCGGGTCAAACGGATTAAGAAATGACGGAAAAGCATAAATTGGATGCTAGGTAAGTAAAGCTTACACCTTTTTATTTAGTACCTATTGGTTTTATAGGTTATGAATAATATAAAGTCTTATCTAAATTGTGATGTCCGACATGACATGTGCGGTTCGGAACAAAAGACAATGATAATGAACCATGTTTAATGGTTAAAAAGGACTAATTACGATTAATTGGTCATACAATGGCTAATAGATAATGAGTTTCGAGTGGTTACCTTATAGGGTAAACCAATATAACTAATAAGGATAAAACGGTAATTCGTCACTCGTTGACGATTACCGTTTTTTTTAAAGACACTTTACGGCGTAAGCTATCAAGGGGTCAAAAGAATTAAGAAATGTTTTATAAGTAAAATAACCGTACGGTGTAAACCAGAGCGAGTCGTGTGACACCCCAGGAAAACCAGGAAAACCATGCAACTTAACTAGCTTCCTCAGTGAATACGTACCAAATTTCGGGACGAAATTTCTTTCAACTTGGGGATAATGTGACAACTCGTATTTCAGAACTTATCTATGTGCTTAATGTAACGTATGTGAACTTGGTGTGATTATCTGATATATTGATTAAATGAATGTCTATGAGTTAAATGTTTGAATTATGTGAATGTGTATGTACATAATTATATGACTCGAATCGTACAAGCCCATTCGGGCTACACCTATTGTACTCGAAACCCAAAAGGGGAGCCATGTAAAGGGTTTCGGCCCAGTTCTACTTCTCGGCCCAACCCACTAATAGGTGTATACATTCTGTTAGTCATCACTCGCCAACCCTAGAGCCGTGCCTCTTTCTTTTCAACTTGACGGCAGCTTCATCGTTGTTGGCAACCATATCTCATCATCATCATCGGTTAGTGCTATCTCTTATTTGTTTAATTTGTTAAATGTTGATTCTATGTGAACATGTGATAATGAAACCTAGATGTATACGTGTAACATAAACAAAATAAGTAGAGTTTGTGATGATGAATAAATCGGTGATATGCATGAACTATTTGTGCCACTAATTACTTGATGTGGATAACTATTAATGTTAGTGGAATTTATATCAAAGTCAATATGATGTGACAATTCGGTGGACTATGTTTGGGATTTGTGAACTTGATATTTGACTAAACCGAATTGAACATGGGGTTCACCAATATTTAATACTTGATAAGAAACAAGAACTATGGATTTAACTGGTGATGTGGCAGTATTGAAATGGTAAATGGCGGCTCTTGTGAATTGGGATTTGATCTCATTAATTCATGTGCACATATGTAAATGTCGGCCACACACACCGACTTCACAGTAAAATATATATATATATATATATATATATTATTATTAGATTTCATGTTGTAGTGGGTAGAGGAATGCATGATGATATAATGATTAAGTGTTGTATATATGATGACCAATGATGTTCATGTGATGATGTTATTGTGGATCGGATGTCATAATATTAATTTAAGAACCGAATGGATGCAAGTAATCGGCTGTGTGTTTCTGTGCTCGGATTTAAAGAGATGATTGAGTATGATGTGTTGTATGATTGTTAATCCCATGATCTAATAGTTTGAATGTTTTAAGATGTTGTCATGATTGAAACATGATTAGGGTTCATAGAGATTTGATACTAAAAACCTTTGTTTGATCGATTTTGGTTGGGTTTAGAAACTGTTGGTATTAATTGATTTAATGGAAATTAGGAAACTGTTTGAATGAATTGCACGATTTTAGGAAATCCACTTAACTGATCGAACAAGTTAGTCAGTCGCACAAGACTGAATGCACAAGACTGATCGCACAAGTCTTGTTCAGTCGCACAAGAAGTTCAATCGCACAAGCCGTCCGGATCGCACAAGACCAATGTTTGTTGTTGGGCCATATGCATGTTGGATTACTTCTAAATTATTGGGCCGGGTATATGTTGGATCACACAACATGTTATGGGTCGCACAAGGCTGTGCTGAACGCACAACATGTTGGGCTGGGTATTGTTGGGCTTTGTTGTTTACTTGTCTGGTATCGTTTACGTGTATGTTGTGTATCATGTGTTCGTAACTTGCTATCTCTGTGTAAACATACGTGCACTATTTGAACCTAGACCTGACTTGAATGGTAACCATGTTAGGACGTGGTTGACCTCTAGCAGCTCGATTGACCTTTCGTTTATCTGCCGAGCTAACCTAAGGTGAGTTCACACTTTCTACAAAGCATGGGATTCCCAGGGGTTGGGAATGGGTTAAGGAATAAGGATTCCTCATCCTTCTTGGGTAGGACAGTACGGGTTCAGGAATATAATTCCCCGTCCTTATGGACAGTTAACTTTTACTAGACCAAAACTCTATCACGAAGTCCCTCCTTTTTATATCGACTTAATCGCCGGGCCAATGGCGAGCGGGTCATTAGTTAGATAGCGCTATTTAGGTCTGACAAGCCTCACACCGTGCCGCAGAGGATGGGCGTGAACTAATGGATCTGGGCACGTCAATGATGATAGACATTGACAGTTCAGGGCACATAAACATGACTACAGTCAGCAGTCGATATGGTAACGAGTCTAGTAGTATACATGGGGTAGCCCCCACGGCCGAAAAGCCAGATAACTAAACATGGGGTAGCCCCCACGACTGGATTGCCAGAGTTAATGGGTTAAACAAATCACGTTTTCAACTATGGGGTAACCCCCACGGCAGGGATGCCAGTTAAAGGAAATGTTTTTGGAACAACTTAAAACGAACACCCTACTGTGAACTCGCTCAACTTTGTTGTTGACTCGTTACTACATGCTTTGCAGGTCAATAGGTTTAGCAGGAGCTTGCATGGAGAAGAGTCGTTGTGGAGCATGGACATTGAGTGTTCATGAACTTAAACAATATTAACTTATGCTTTGGGATTTGATATTATGCTTCCGCTTGCAACTTAAACTATGTTTTGCTTAGACACCAATTGTATTGGTTTGGATTTTATTATCACTTATATGCTTGTTCAATATGATTGGTGGCTTGATCCTGGTCAGTCACGCCTCCAAGCGGTGATACTTCGCAGGTGGATTTTGGGGGTGTGACAGATTGGTATCAGAGCCATTGGTTATAGGGAACTTGGTTTTAATAAGGGAAAACGTTTTTGTTAAAACCAGACTATAACCTGTACAGTGCTCTACGATCCACAACGACGCTTCTCTCCACGTGCAAGGCTCGACATTCTAGGTGATATGGTTTATGTTTTATTGCCTACTTGCTAGATTACATAGAACTATGCTCATGGTATGCTTAGATAGTAACTATAGTTTGAAAACACATGTGTGCTTGCTTCCTTCTGTCACTCCACATTTATACACATTCGCGAAACCTTTCCTATTTGTGTTTCCTTCGATGTGAAGATCATAAGGGAACGTGTGAACCTAACTCAAGCCAGCTGACGGCTCTTAGCAACGAACAAGTTACGGCAACACTCGCAGCCGCTCAGGCAGGAGGTATAACCTGCTATTCCGAACCTAACCTAGGATGTTAGATCCTACTCTCATGACCCAACTCTCGCGCTTAACCCTGTCTCTTCTTCCTCGCGCAACAAGGTCAGAACGCTCAGCCGCCTGTATGCACAATCAGGACGTTCATGGACTGTTGTCCTAGTACTTTCAGTGGCACTAAAGGAGCTGTTGGACTCCTCCATTGGTTTGAAAAGCTCGAGTCTGTCTTAGAGATGTGTGAACACCCTGAGGCTCGTAGGGTGAAGTACGCCACTGGTACTCTCGAAGGCACTGCGCTAACTTGGTGGAACGCGCACGTTCAGATGCTGGGGCTGGCGGCTGCTAATGCCACCCCATGGAAGGATTTTGAGGAACTGATCAAACGTTAATACGGTAGTCGTGATGACATCCACAAGCTGGAAGTGGAGTTTTTTTTTTTTTTTTAACCTGATGATGACGGGGTCAGAGATAGAAGCGTACACGAAACGATCCAACGAACTGGCAATGTTATGTCCAACTATGGTGGATCCTCCCATCAAGCGCATTGAGCTGTACCTCAAAGGCTTAGTACCAGAGATTCAAAGTCATGTGACTTCTGCTAACCTTGCTACTATCCAGGATGTTACTCGTCTTGCTCATCGTCTCACAGACCAAGCAGTGGGACAGAACAAGCTGCCTAAACGTATCGGTGCTACTACTACTACTACTTCTGCTACTTCCTGTGACAACAAACGAAAGTGGGATGGAACCTCCAGCAAGGGTTCGACTACGGTTCAGTCCCAGGCACAACAGCGAAAGATCGATGACTACCAGAGTCCTGGTCAGCAATCTTCTGGTAGTCAAGGGCAGGGTGGAATCGATGTAATTTGCACCACAGCGGGCCGTGCAACAAAGATCGTTGTCAGAGATGCAACAAGCTTGGTCATGAAGCCAAAGACTGTAGAAGCTCACGTCCTGCAAACAAGAACCGACAACAGCAGCCACAAGCTCCACAAAATCAGCAGCAACATCAGGGTAACAAGGGATGCCATAAGTGTGGTGTTGAAGGTCACTTCAAGAGACACTGTCCACAGTTGAACCAGAACCAGAACCACAACCAAGGAAACGAGAACAATAATGGAGGCATCAGCGGGGGTAATAACGACGGCAATGGTGCCAGGGGTCGAGTGTTCGTGATTGGTCAGGGTGATGCTAGGAATGACCCCAACGTATGATGGTTTTGGCATCGTTATTGGTATGGATTGGTTATCCCAACACCGAGCAGAGATTCTTTGCAACGAGAAGATTGTCCGTATTCCTCGCTCTGGTGATGAACCTCTCATGATTCATGGCGACAAGAGTGGTGCTGTTGTGAGCATCATCTCTTTCCTTAAGGCCCAGAAGTGTTTGAGAAAGGGCCACACTGCTATTCTGGCTCTCGTTACTGACACCTCGAAGAAAGAGAAGAAGATAGAAGATTTTCCGATTGTACGTGACTTTCCTGAGGTATTCCCTGAGGAATTAACTGGCCTTCCGCCTCATTGACAGGTCGAGTTTCACATCGAGCTAGCTCCTGGAGCAGCACCTATAGCTCGTGTACCTTATCGCTTAGCTCCATCAGAGTTGGAAGAACTCTCTACGCAACTACAAGAACTCTTGGATAAGGGTTTTATTCGTCCTAGCTCTTCGCCCTGGGGAGCTCCAGTGCTATTCGTGAAGAAGAAAGACGGTACCTTCCGTATGTGTATCGACTATCGCGAGCTCAACAAGGTGACGGTGAAGAATCGTTATCCTCTTCCTCGCATCGATGACCTATTCGACCAGTTGCAAGGGTCGAGCTTTTACTCGAAGATTGATCTGAGATCGAGATATCATCAGCTGAGAGTCCGGGAAGAGGACGTCTCCAAAACAGCCTTTAGAACTCGTTATGGACACTATGAGTTTTTGGTCATGCCTTTTGGGCTGACAAACGCACCTGCGGTCTTCATGGACTTGATGAATCGAGTGTGCAAGCCTTACCTGGACAAGTTCGTTATTGTTTTCATCGATGACATCCTGATCTATTCTAAGAGTCAGGAGGAACACGAGCAGCATTTACGACTCATTTTAGAACTCCTTCGAGCAGAACAGCTGTATGCTAAGTTTTCGAAATGTGACTTCTGGCTTCGTGAAGTCCATTTCCTAGGCCATGTGGTAAACAAGGATGGGATCCATGTTGATCCGTCCAAGGTAGACTCGATTAAGAACTGGCCTGCACCTCGTACACCAACGGAAATTCGCCAATTCTTGGGCTTGGCAGGTTACTACAGAAGGTTTATCAAGGATTTCTCCAAGATTGCACAACCTCTCACCTCACTAACGCAGAAAGGCGTTGTTTATCGATGGGGAAATGCACAGGAATTAACATTTCAGCACTTAAAGGATAGACTTAGCAGTGCACCTATCCTTTCAATGCCAGAGGGCACAGACGACTTTGTGGTTTACTGCGACGCATCAATTCAGGGTCTTGGTTATGTATTGATGCAACGGGATAAAGTTATAGCCTACGCCTCACGCCAACTTAAAGTTCATGAAAGGAACTACACTACACACGATTTAGAGCTGGGAGCTGTTGTTTTCGCACTTAAGATATGGAGACATTACCTGTACGGTACTAAGTGCGCCATTTACACCGATCACAGAAGTCTCGAGCACATCTTCAAACAGAAGGAACTAAATATGCGACAACGACGATGGGTCGAACTACTGAATGACTACGAATGCTCGATCAGGTACCACCCAGGCAAAGCCAATGTTGTGGCTGACGCCCTCAGTCGAAAGGCCACTACGCCTAAGCGCGTACGAGCTTTACAACTCACTATCCAATCTAGTCTTCCTGCACAGATACGAGATGCTCAGGTAGAAGCATTGAAACCAGAAAACATCAGGGCTGAAGCCCTACGCGGCTCAAGGCAACGATTAGAACAAAAGGAAGACGATGCTTACTACGTAACAGGACGCATTTGGGTCCCACTCTATGGCAACCTACGAGAGCTTGTGATGGATGAAGCACACAAGTCTCGCTACTCAGTACACCATGGTTCGGACAAAATGTACCACGATATCAGGACTACATACTGGTGGCCTAGCATGAAGGCCCGCATAGCAACTTACGTCAGCAAGTGTTTGACTTGTGCAAGAGTCAAAGTCGAATACCAGAAACCTTCAGGCCTATTCCAACAACCAGAGATACCACAATGGAAATGGGAGCAAATTTCCATGGATTTTGTTACTGGCCTGCCTAGATCTCAACGTGGTAACGATACTATTTGGGTGATCGTGGATTGACTCACAAAGTCTGCACACTTCTTGGCTAACAAGGAGACGGATAAGTTCTCCACTCTAGCAGACATATACCTTAAGGAAGTGGTCTCGAGGCACGGAGTGCCCACCTCTATTATTTCCAATCGTGATGCACGTTTTACTTCTGAACTGTGGCAAGCAATACACAAGTCCTTTGGCTCACGTTTAGATATGAGCACAGCTTATCACCCGCAAACGGATGGGCAGTCTGAACGCACCACCCAGACCCTTGAAGACATGCTTAGGGGCATGTGTGATTGACTTTGGCAACGGCTGGGAAAAGCATCTGCCACTCGTGGAATTTTCGTATAACAACAGCTACCACACCAGCATTAAGGCTGCTCCGTTTGAGGCATTGTACGGGCGTAAATGCCGGTCACCTCTTTGTTGGGCAGAGGTGGGGGATAGTTAGATCACTGGCCCAAAACTTGTGGTAGACACAACAGAAAGGATTGCTCAGATACGACAACGAATGGCGGCAGCTCGTGACCGTCAGAAAAGCTACGCCGATAAGGGCAGGAAACCACTCGAGCTCCAGGTTGGGGATCGAGTGCTACTCAAAGTTTCACCCTGAAAGGGTGTGGTTCGTTTTGGCAAACGAGGCAAACTCAACCCACGATACGTTGGACCATTCGACATCATAGAGAAAATAGGCAGGGTGGCCTACAAACTGAACCTACCAGCAGAACTCAGTGCAGTTCACCACGTTTTCCATGTGTCGAATATGAAGAAGTGTCTGTCAGATGAGACCCTCATAGTTCCTTTGAAGGAGCTCACTATCGACGAACAGCTACGATTCGTCGAGGAACCAGTTGAAATCACGGACCGGGATGTTAAGGTCCTCAAGCGCACTAGAATACCTCTCGTTCGAGTTCGATGGAACTCACGTCGCGGCCCAGAGTTCATCTGGGAACGCGAAGATCAGATGAAACAAAAGTATCCCCAAGTATTCGCAAACGGTACAACCACTACTGAGGCTGAAGCTACGGAATTTTGGGACGAAATTCCAGATCAACGGGGGGAGGATGTGACACCCCAGGAAAACCAGGAAAACCATGCAACTTAACTAGCTTCCTCAGTGAATACGTACCAAATTTCAGGACGAAATTTCTTTCAACTTGGGGATAATGTGACAACTCGTATTTCAGAACTTATCTATGTGCTTAATGTAACGTATGTGAACTTGGTGTGATTATCTGATATATTGATTAAATGAATGTCTATGAGTTAAATGTTTGAATTATGTGAATGTGTATGTACATAATTATATGACTCGAATCGCACAAGCCCATTCGGGCTACACCTATTGTACTCGAAACCCAAAAGGGGAGCCATGTAAAGGGTTTTGGCCCAGTTCTACTTCTCGGCCCAACCCACTAATAGGTGTATACATTCTGTTAGTCATCACTCGCCAACCCTAGAGCCGTGCCTCTTTCTTTTCAACTTGACGGCAGCTTCATCGTTGTTGGCAACCATATCTCATCATCAACATCGGTTAGTGCTATCTCTTATTTGTTTAATTTGTTAAATGCTGATTTTATGTGAACATGTGATAATGAAACCTAGATGTATACGTGTAACATAAACAAAATAAGTAGAGTTTGTGATGATGAATAAATCGGTGATATGCATGAACTATTTGTGCCACTAATTACTTGATGTAGATAACTATTAATGTTAGTGGAATTTATATCAAAGTCAATATGATGTGACAATTCGGTGGACTATGTTTGGGATTTGTGAACTTGATATTTGACTAAACCGAATTGAACATGGGGTTCACCAATGTTTAATACTTGATAAGAAACAAGAACTATGGATTTAGCTGGTGATGTGGAAGTATTGAAATGGTAAATGGCGGCTCTTGTGAATTGGGATTTGATCTCATTAATTCATGTGCACATATGTAAATGTCGGCCACACACACCGACTTCACAGTAAAATATATATATATTATTAGATTTCATGTTGTAGTGGGTAGAGGAATGCATGATGATATAATGATTAAATGTTGTATATATGATGACCAATGATGTTCATCTGATGATGTTATTGTGGATCGGATGTCATAATATTAATTTAAGAACCGAATGGATGCAAGTAATCGGCTGTGTGTTTGTGTGCTCGGATTTAAATGAGATGATTGAGTATGATGTGTTGTATGATTGTTAATCCCATGATCTAATAGTTTGAATGTTTTAAGATGTTGTCATGATTGAAACATGATTATGGTTCATAGAGATTTGATACTAAAAACCTTTGTTTGATCGATTTTGGTTGGGTTTAGAAACTGTTGGTATTAATTGATTTAATGGAAATTAGGAAACTGTTTGAATGAATTGCACGATTTTAGGAAATCCACTTAACTGATCGAACAAGTTAGTCAGTCGCACAAGACTAAACGCACAACACTGATCGCACAAGACTGATCGCACAAGTCTTGTTCAGTCGCATAAGAAGTTCAATCGCACAAGCCGTCTGGATTGCACAAGACCAATGTTTGTTGTTGGGCCGTATGCATGTTGGATTACTTCTAAATTATTGGGCCGGGTATATGTTGGATCGCACAACATGCTGTGGGTCGCACAAGGCTGTGCTGAACGCACAAAATGTTGGGCTGGGTATTGTTGGGCTTTGTTGTTTACTTGTCTGGTATCGTTTACGTGTATGTTGTGTATCATGTGTTCGTAACTTGCTATCTCTGTGTAAACATACGTGCACTATTTGAACCTAGACCTGACTTGAATGGTAACCATGTTAGGACGTGGTTGACCTCTAGCAGCTCGATTGACCTTTCGTTTATCTGCCGAGCTAACCTAAGGTGAGTTCACACTTTCTACAAAGCATGGGATTCCCAGGGGTTGGGAATGGGTTAAGGAATATGGATTCCTCGTCCTTCTTGGGTAGGACAGTACGGGTTCAGGAATATAATTCCTCGTCCTTATAGACAGTTAACTTTTACTAGACCAAAACTCTATCACGAAGTCCCTCCTTTTTATATCGACTTAATCGCCGGGCCAATGGCGAACGGGTCATTAGTTAGATAGCGCTATTTAGGTCTGACAAGCCTCACACCGTGCCGCAGAGGATGGGCGTGAACTAATGGATCTGGGCACGTCAATGATGATAGACATTGACAGTTCAGGGCACATAAACATGACTACAGTCAGCAGTCGATATGGTAACGAGTCTAGTAGTATACATGGGGTAGCCCCCACGGCCGAAAAGCCAGATAACTAAACATGGGGTAGCCCCCACGACTGGATTGCCAGAGTTAATGGGTTAAACAAATCACGTTTTCAACTATGGGGTAACCCCCACGGCAGGGATGCCAGTTAAAGGAAATGTTTTTGGAACAACTTAAAACGAACACCCTACTGTGAACTCGCTCAACTTTGTTGTTGACTCGTTACTACATGCTTTGCAGGTCAATAGGTTTAGCAGGAGCTTGCATGGAGAAGAGTCGTTGTGGAGCATGGACATTGAGTGTTCATGAACTTAAACAATATTAACTTATGCTTTGGGATTTGATATTATGCTTCCGCTTGCAACTAAACTATGTTTTGCTTAGACACCAATTGTATTGGTTTGGATTTTATTATCACTTATATGCTTGTTCAATATGATTGGTGGCTTGATCCTGGTCAGTCACGCCTCCAAGCGGTGATACTCCGCAGGTGGATTTTGGGGGTGTGACAAGTCGTGTAGATGAGATGGCAATAAATACCATCTTGCAAAGATAAACGGTCATTTAGACTAAACGGGTCAAAATGTGAAAATATCACCCTTTGACGAAATCGACTAACGACTCTGTCGAGTGTATGATTACAGGAATATATATATCGAATGGAAATTTGCATCGCTATTAATTAGCGTTTATTAAGCAAAGCATTAAATGGGTCAATATGTTGATCGGAGCCAGGTATGGTTGATAGGTTAACTACTCATTTAGAACGTAAGGTTCAATGAGAGTTAAGTGAAGTTGAAAATGGATATTCGGTTATCTTATAGCTAAACCGAATAATTTAAGTTATAATCATGGTGTTTTAGAAACATAATGGTTTCTAAACAAGATTATAGTTAAAAGGTCGGATTTTGGGGTCAAACAAGTATTAAAAGTCCTTCGTCGTAAAAGAAGAGCTAAAATTGACTAAAAGCCCCTTGTAAGCTAAATCGAGCAAACGACCCTTAAAGGTTGTTTGGAAATGAGTTATATGATGAAATAAATACTTTGAATAAGTATAAAAAGCGAAAGATGTAAACAATTAGTCAAATGACTCTACAAGAGTCTTTGCAGTAAAATAATGATCCGAAGGGTAAAATCGGAATATATAAATCACCACTTTGAATCCACCACAAATATAGTTGTGGTGGGAGATCATTTGATAAGAAATGTGGACATATGAATTTAGAAACGAATGAAAGCGATTCGTGCTTAAAATATGCTTAAATACCCTTAACGGGTAAAAATAAGCATATGAGCGAAAATAGGTTTAAGAAGGTATATAAACCTATAATTGGAACCTAATATGATAAATATCATTGAATTTAATAGGTTCATGAGAAATAAGGGTCAAACAAACTTGTTTGTTTGATAAATACACGAACGGGTCAAAAAGTTAGTAAATATATTTTAAGCCGAAAGCTTAAAAGTCTCGGATTTTGTTAATCCGGATGTCGGATTTTACTTTCATGTGATAGAAAATTTAATTACGATCACGTAGGAAGAAACGTGACGTAAATCGGATAAAAAACGAGCAAGTTATGCTCGTTAACGTAAAACTTAGTTTGGCTGGAAATATGCAGCAGCTGTTAACAATCAGTCTGCCGAAATCATGGCCTCGCGTCACGCGACGGCCTAGGCATATTGTCGTCGTGGCACGCGACGGGTGTCGCGGCACGCGACAGTGAAAGCTAATCCCGTCGCGGCACGCGACGGGTATAAGTTGCTGTATTTTGTTGTTGTTTCATTGTTTGACATTACGAACTTGTCTAAACTAGTTTCAATTGTCAATATCACTAAAACATTTCGTGTTTTATGAAATGTAGGTTTAATGTACGGTACCGGAAAACGATCAAGCTCAACGAAGAACCGAACACGATCAAGAATCAAGCTTCCAAGAATTTTTCGTCGTCATGTTTTAAATGGCGAATGTATTTATAAGACGTCGAATTGTTTTATTTCTTAAAAGTTTTTAAGAAATAGGTATTTTGTAAGTCATGTATACGTAGATATGACAAGTATAGTCGAAAACTATATAAAAATCATAATAAACAACTAAGGGTCTTACAAATTGGTAATCAGAGCTCCAGGTTAAGGAGTAAAATGTTCGGTTCGAGACTTGATCGCAAAATCCGGTAAGTTATTCAATACATTAACGGTCTAGCATGTAAAGTGTTGAAAACAACACATAGGGTTATCGTGTAAAACACGTTACCCAAAGAAAGCGAAAAAAAAGACTGATATAGTTAAACAAATTAAGTGTGTTAACACGTGTCGTAGAAAGCCTTGTAGTAGAGTACGGGGCGCTTATTAATGATAAACGTTACTAATATTTTTTATACGTTTTAGTTAAAGGATCCTCGAATCCGAAGATAACGAGAGTCTAAAGAATTATCGATATGATAAAGAAATGGGCTGAAGTATGACAAGTAAGTCATACACGCTAAAGACTGGAATTGGGAAACGATCTCGAATGAGAGATAGAATAATGAGAAAAGTTTATCAGGGCAAGTAGCTACAAGGTACATGTCTTAAACTTATAATACAAACAGAAATATGCAACGAATACATAGTGGATGACAGTTGCATATAGAATATGAAACTTGGAAAATCTGGATAGGTTACCTATCCAGGATAACGTTTCCAAGAGAAAGTTAGTAGAGATACGTATTATTCACAGTCGTGAATAATGAGACAATAACTGAATTTAGTTTAAATATAAACTTGGACGAAAGTAATCATCCAAGTAAGCATTCTCAATAAAGATCCAAACTGAGAAAAGTAATGATCACATCAACGAATGTGATTGTATAAATGGTTATAAAAAGGAACATTGTAAATGATCGAGAATAAAAAGGGAAAAACTGGTAATTGTTAATTGGCAATTAAATAAAGTTTTACCAATTTAAATAAATCGAGAGATTACTTACATGGGACGTGAGGTGGTAATTATAATAAGGTCATGTGTACCATGTGTTGATCGTTTACTCTGGCCAAGTAAGTAGTGAACACATGATACCATGAGCTTCTTATGATGAACACAGTTATGTCCGATGTGGTTAGGTCGAAAAGAATGAAAAATTTAAAAGAACCTTGGGGTCAAGAAATTTTATGGGCATACTCGTATTAGTGGTTTTCGAGGGAACCATAAAAACAATGTATGGCGCGCATAGAAATAACTGATCCAAGGGAATACGTGAAATAAGTCATTTTGGACGAAAGAGCCATGGTTGACAACAAGGGGCATATAAAACCAAAGTATAAATGAACCGCATGGTCATAAAAACGAAGGTATTGCCCATACAAAAAGACGGTCGAAGTCATTGACTTGGTCGTAGTAAAGAAAGGATGATGAATATGATTATCACTCAGAAATTATAAGACCGTCAAGGATGGTCAGATAAAGAATAAAGTTTTGGTTAAAGAAAGCAATGGATTTCGCTAAGACAACCAAACAAATCAAAACGAAGCTTTAATGCATACCGGAATGGTTGCATTAATAAAGACTTCAGTAAAATACCCGGTTGATGGGTAAGGATCTAAACACATGCGTAGACCAAGAAATGGGAACGCATATTGAAACTCAAAAGACTCGGATTATGAGTTATGACTAGACGACTATAAAATTTCGTAAACCAAAATTGTGATAATTATGTTCAACTATTTTGAGGTTGAACGGAATCAATAAAGAACAAAATTTGACTGTTCACAAGTGATGGACTTCACATGAAAAAGTCAAACGGGTTGAATACAAAGAAATGCCGAATGGCATAAGAAAATGATTGTAGATACAGACTACAGTCAAACTTAACGGATTTCAAATGTGAAAACAAATGATTTTCAAACATAAAAAGAAGGATCTATGGGATCATCATAACCTTCGGGTTATGAACAGTGTAAAGGTCCGTGGGACCCAAAATGACTCTTGGAGTCATCAATGTAAAGAAATAAGTTATAAGGACCTTGTTTTAACATGGTGAAAATCTAAAGAAATAGCCCACGAGGCTAAGTGATAAAATCTATGGGTTAATTAGACAAAGCGAGGGAACTAGTTGAGAATCCCCGCGTAAAACAAAGACTGTAAAAAGAATAAATTCTTAACTGTCAATATCCTGGTATGGGTAATTGACAAAAGTTAAAGAAAAGATGCTAAACTAAAATTTCAGTTTTAGTAAGAGATAACGTTTTTATAAATATGAATTCTGATAGGAATTTAAATAGTAAATATTAAAGATACAGGTCTTGACACTGAAAGGTGCAAGACGATATATTCGAAAGGAGATATTTCGAAAATGAAAGTTTGAAATAAACTTAAACCTGACGTGACACGATCACGGTCAAGAGAAGTAATGTGAAATGTAATCACATTGTAACCCGAGTGATGGGTATAAAGTAACTGGATTAATAAGTCTAGTTAGTGAGACCGGTAAAGGTCGAAATTCAAATTGAGAATTTGGATAATACGCTATTTATTATAAGAATAGCATGGAATAAACAAAAATCAATAGATTTACATGATCAAGTGGCCAGATTGGCGACTCGGTCAAGTAAACAATAAAAGTATGTAGATACAACATAAAAGTGACGGCCCATGACACCTCACTAACCGAAAATACTGATCACCTCTTTTGAGGGATCATAAGGCTATAAGTTCACAAACAAAGGAGTTTGTTTGTTCAAAGTGAACGCTTTCACTAAAGACCTCTGAACAGGTTAAAATAACGGATTCATAAAGAGTCCGAAAGTATAAAAGCGATAGATTTCGCTAAGTTAACCAAATCGGTTGAAATAACGAGATTACATTATTTTGATTTACATTATTTCGTATAAAATCTGTATATGTTTTGTAACAAAAAAAGATAGTACCAAATTTTTCTAGTAATACTAACAATTGGTTAAAGTATGAGTAATACTTAAAAGATTACTCGGGTCAAATGCATTGAGTTTAAAACTCAATGAACTATATAAGAAAGGTTTCGAGGACGAAACCTCTTTAAGGGAGGTAGACTTGTAACACCCCGAAAACGGGTTTGTTAATCAAACCATATTAATACTAAAAGACGGGTAATTACCGTAGTGGTAAATTTAACCCGGTGAATATTATGATTTTTAAATAAATAAGCCTAATATTAAATAAAAGCTGAAAGAAAGCTTTTAAGAAAATAAAGTTTATAGAAGCCTGAGTTAATGGGATTTAAAATAAACTGAGTCATAAATTCCCCGAAACCACTAAATTAACTAGGAATGTTTAACCTAGTTAATAAGCGAAAATATTGTTAGAAATTAAGTGGGTTGTGGCCTACTTAATAAACCAACCAAACAAAAGGGGCAAAACTTGGATAAACTTGAAAGTTAAGTTATAAAACTAATATAAACACAAAACACACACATGGTGTGTGTTCTGTATCAATCAGGAGAGCTCCCCAGGAGCCAAAACCCTAGTTTCAACATTTTCATCAAATTGAAGGCTCAAACTAAGTCCAAATTCACAATTGAACGTGAATTAATGATCACCCAAGCTAGGGGATCATCAGGTATATCAAATTTTGATGATTTGTGAAGTCGTGAAATTTGGATAATCATCATAATCACGAATTATGAATGAATTATTGAAGCTATGATTGAATTAGTGATGTATACATGCTTAAGAACCAAACCCTAAGTGAAAATTATACATATGATGATATAATTAGGATGATTTGATGATTTACCACACTAGGATAAGTGAGTATTAATCATATGATGAATTTGATAATATAATTATGAATAGAATCATCATACATGATAGTAATCAGGAAATACTTGAACAAAGTGCGTGTTTGAGTATATAATCATACTTGCTAAGTAGTGAGTTTAGTATGATAAGATGAAAAATCAATGATATATTCATGTTGAATGATGTATGATATCATTATGTGTTAAAAATGAACTAAGTTGTGTTAAATTGATGAAATTCGATTACATGAACTTGGTTAAATAAGTAGTTAAAACGGTAGCCTAATAAGGATGCTTTTCGTATAATGAAAAAGTAATAAAACGAGTAGTTAAGCTACATCATGTAATTACTTTTGTCAAATAGGCAGTTTGACTCTTTAAAGTCAAAATGACCAATGATATGATCGAATGATAATTTCGACATAAAGATCGTAGGATGGAATAGTCGTGAATGATTATGACTAGTCTAACCATCTTACAAATTACAAGGATAGTTTGACGCTTGACAAGCTAGGTGAAGGCTTGGGAAGGAAGCGGGTCAAACGGATTAAGAAATGACAGAAAAGCATAAATTGGATGCTAGGTAAGTAAAGCTTACACCTTTTTATTTAATACCTATTGGTTTTATAGGTTGTGAATAATATAAAGTCTTATTTAAATTGTGATGTCCGACACGACATGTGCGGTTCGGAACAAAAGACAATGATAATAAACCATGTTTAATGGTTAAAAAGGACTAATTGCGGTTTCATGAGTTTCGAGTGGTTACCTTATAGGGTAAACCAATATAACTAATAAGGATAAAACGGTAATTCGTCACTCATTGACGATAACCGTTAGTTTTTGAAAGACACTTTTCGGCGTAAGCTATCAAGGGGTCAAAAGAATTAAGAAATGTTTTATAAGTAAAATGACCGTACAGTGTAAACCGGGGCGAGTCGTGTAGAGGAGATGGTAATAAATACCATCTTGCAAAGATAAATGGTCATTTAGACTAAACTGGTCAAAAGGTGAAAATATCACCCTTTGACGATATCGACTAACGACTCTGTCGAGTGTATGATTACAGGAATATATATATTGAATGGAAATTTGCATCGCTATTAATTAGCGTTTATTAAGCAAAGCATTAAATGGGTCAATATGTTGATCCGAGCCAGGTATGGGTGATAGGTTAACTACTCATTTAGAACGTAAGGTTCAATGAGAGTTAAGTGAAGTTGAAAATGGATATTCGGTTATCTTTTAGGTAAACCGAATAATTTAAGTTATAATCATGGTGTTTTAGAAACATAATGGTTTCTAAACAAGATTAGAGTTAAAAGGTCTGATTTTGGGGTCAAACAAGTATTAAAAGTCCTTCGTCGTAAAAGAAGGACTAAAATTGACTAAAATGCCTTTGTAAGCTAAATCGAGCAAACGACCCTTAAAGGTTGTTTGGAAATGAGTTATGATGAAATAAATACTTTGAATAAGTATAAAAAGCGAAAGATGTAAACTATTGGTCAAATGACTCTATAAGAGTCTTTGCCGTAAAATAATGACCCGAAGGGTAAACTCGGAATATATAAATCACCACATTGAATCCACCACAAATATAGTTGTGGTGGGAGATCATTGATAAGAAATGTGGACATATGAATTTAGAAACGAATGAAAGCGATTCGTGCTTAAAATATGCTTAAATACCCTTAACGGGTAAAAATAAGCATATGAGCGAAAATAGGTTTAAGAAGGTATATAAACCTATAATTGGAACCTAATATGATAAATATCATTGAATTTAATAGGTTCATGAGAAATAAGGGTCAAACAAACTTGTTTGTTTGATAAATACACGAACGGGTCAAAAAGTTAGTAAATATATTTTAAGCCGAAAGCTTAAAAGTCTCGGATTTTGTTAATCCGGATGTCGGATTTTACTTTCATGTGATAGAAAATTTAATTACGATCACGTAGGAAGAAACGTGACGTAAATCGGATAAAAAACGAGCAAGTTATGCTCGTTAACGTAAAACTTAGTTTGGCTGGAAATATGCAGCAACTGTTAACAATCAGTCAGCCGAAATCATGGCCTCGCGTCGCGCGATGGCCTAGGCATATTTTCGTCGCGGCACGCGACGGGTGTCACGACACGCGACAGTGAAAGCTAATCCCGTCGCGGCACGCGACGGGTATAAGTTGCTGTATTTTGTTGCGGTTTCATTGTTTGACATTACAAACTTGTCTAAACTAGTTTCAATTGTCAATATCACTAAAACATTTCGTGTTTTATGAAATGTAGGTTTAATGTACGATACCGGAAAACGATCAAGCTCAACGAAGAACCGAACACGATCAAGAATCAAGCTTCCGCGAATTTTTCGTCATCATGTTTTAAACGGCGAATGTATTTATAAGACGTCGAATTGTTTTATTTCTTAAAAGTTTTTAAGAAATAAGTATTTTGTAAGTCATGTATACGTAGATATGACAAGTATAGTCGAAAACTATATAAAAATCATAATAAACAACTAAGGGTCTTACACACCGTGGGCGGAAACCACGGTGGTGATTTCATGTTAAGGAAAGATAAAGGCAATAAAAAAATTGTTATTAATTGAAATAATAAATTACATTGTTTTAAAATCAAATAGTTGCAATAAAAAGCAAAAATAAAACTAGTCTTAAATTTTGATATCTAAGTCATTCAGAGTTAGATATAGGGTAGATCAATCTTGCATCAAACAGCTTGATTACCTCCTTCTTCACTACCTCCTGCATATTCGGGGTTAGCTTTCTCTAAGGCTGCACAAACGGTTTATACTCCTCGTCTATTAGAATTTTGTGAGTGCAAAACGAAGGGCTAATCGATTTAATATCCATAAGCTCCCGTATACTATAGAAAAAGACAAACTAATACCTTATCTCCTCTCGGTTTCAAGGATAACATAACACTTGTTTTAACAAAGTACTACTCGTTCCTAGGGTTTTTTAAAACAAGAAACCAAAAGCAAGATCACAAACATAAAGTAGGTGAATAACACATGAAACTCAACTTGTATAATACAAAATCAAACTAGATAAGAATCATGCAGAACAAGTAAATAAAACTCAGCAAAACATGCATGCATACGTGATAAAAACCAAAATATAAATAGACTTATTTACCAAAACATGAATAAACAACAGAATAATCCAAACCAAAAGCAATACGAGTCTAACAAGCAATCACATGAGCCTAGGTAGTTTGAAAGTATTTAACCGCTCATGGTGATGCAAAACACAAAAACAAAGTCTAAACAAAACAGAGTGCACATGTTCAAAACCAAAAAACTAGTTTAACTTTGAATTCTAACTGATTTGCAACTTGATTCTTCAATCTAATGGCATCTAACTTTAATCCCAACTTCAGTCCATCTTCAAAACATCATAACAGTATGTATATTTCTCTATGGGTTCGTTGGAGATGTATATATACGGATAGTAGGTCATACGGTATTAGAATTGGACTTAAACTCAAATTTGATGATTTATAAGCCCAAGGCGTATCGCAATGATTGTGAAGGGTTGGGCTCGTGGCACGCTTGACCACAAAAAGTCAACAATATAACGTGCGGTGGCAGGGGTAATAAACAAGCTTCATTAAGGGCATAATGAGGATTCCACGTGTATTTTTAAGCCAAGTGTATCGTGATAATGGAAGTTTAGGGACTGAAAGTGTAATTTTTGAAGATTATATTCCTTCGTGAGTCGTGAGCCATAAAGAAAGCCCTTATCACGACACACGTGGCTCTTGGGTGCTCATTTCTTGGTCATTTTGTATTCCTTTATGCACTGGGGCTTGTAATAACTCCAACTAGTCAAATATACACTAAAATCTAATAAAAATAACACAAATCTAATACAAAATTGTAGAAAATACATTGGATTAAAGCATGCGTTTTGCAACACATCGTACATACATACATATTAAAAATAGTACTATTTTAGACCATTTACGTATTATTCCAATGAGTTACAGACTATATTATAAAGGATTAAATAAAAATATTTGCAATTTAAGTAACATTATTTTTGCAATGTAATAATGCTTCAATTATATAAAATCAATTTTGTGTTACATGGAATAATGATATGCGCAAAAATGAAATATATAAATTATATCAAACAAAGCATAAAATTGTAGGATCGGTTCGAGACCCAAACGAGTCAATCAGAAGAGCTCTTGTCTGTTTCAGAGGCGGAAACAAAGAAACAGACTTGTAAAACAGCTTGTTTCACTATTAATCGTCTTGTTTTATTGATATCACAGCTTTACAGACCAAACGACGCGTCGGCAGCACTTCGGTACCGGAATGATGAAAAGTTACAAATGATTTCGCTTGGGAGGTTTATATAGAGTTCTAATTCCGTTTGAAAGTGGCAATGACACTTTCAAGCGGAATTAACAATGTTAATTCCGTTTGAATCTGCCATGTGCACTTTCAAGCGGAATAACATCCTTAAAGCGGAATTACCTCTATCACACCCTAAAACCTCCTATTTTCTTGTACAACGCGCCCTGATCTAATAATTCTAATACTAGACTCGATACAAGACGAAGTCGACAGACGTATGCACCAACAGACTCCCCCTCGGATGTTGACGAGTCTTAAGTGTCGAGTCTTCAACGTCTTCAGTCTTTATCAGTCTTCGGGCTTCCAGAAACTCTATCTGGCTCTTATCACACTCTAATTCTTTCTTCAGCTAATCTCCCCCTCGGATGATGCTCTATCAATCTCTGGCATCTTCAGGATCAAATTCCTAGCTCTTGCATCTTCAGACTCTCTCTCTCTCTAACAGACTCCCCCTCAACTTGTGTTGGTATCGTAGTCTGGCTTTCACAGGTTCAAGAATCGCAACCTGACTCACATTCCTTCTCAGGATCAGGATTGATTCCTGGCTCACCTGCACATTCTCTACCCAAAAATAAATTTCCCAGATTTAAAATTTTAACAAATTTAAACTCTGCTAACCACTCGTAGACACAAATTGAACACATCATTTTCAAGTATTGTACAAAATGATTTATCATGTTAATCTCTGATGAACCACTTGTATGAATATCATTTTTCAACACCACACACACTCCCAAACCTGTTCGTCATGTTCAGCACTCGGAATTTTGAAAATCAGTTTTTTCAACATCAGTTGTCTAAAATCTTTTTGAGTTTTTCAAAATTTATGCTAAAACACACCGAAAATCTTTTTGGATTTATGAATGAAATGAAATGCGGTAAAGAAATATTTACATACGATATTTTTGTGAGTTTGCGTAAGAGGATCATATCAGTTTTTGAGACAAATCACCAACACCGTTAAGCTTTAAACATTTTAAGTTCTAAACGATTCACTTAGATTGTCAGTATACTGATCCACTTAAATTTTCACACAAAGTTCAACTGTTTCAAGATACGAGATTAATGTCTTAAGCACTTAAACTTATTCGCGTGTCCCACCTCAGAATATACTCCCGTATCCAGATCCTAATATTCAGTCTTACAGGTGAGTATACCTAGATGATATCTGTAAGGGGTTAAACTGCGAGACCGTGAGAGCTCAGGTCAGAACTTCCGTTCAGCAGAGAGATGACGGCTCGTCTTTAGGTGGGTCCCCTTTAGAGGATCTTTTTTACAACAGCACATGATTTGCATTTTGCTATGTTTTATCATTTTTTATGCTGAGGGCGGGCTATATTTCAAGCAAGCGTAAAGTATTCTCTGGGGACTAGGCCATTGCTTCCGCAAAATCAGAAGTCCCGGGATAATACCCCAGATATCACTAAGCATAAAGACCTAGTATCTCAGAAAGAGGGGTCCTTCAAACAGGATTTCGGGGGTTACCCATGTTACCCACGATATAAGCAAGTTTGAATTTAGGTTTATATCTCCTCACAATCAAGGAGACCGTTTATCACATTTTGACTTTCCAAATCTTTAGCATGCTGTGATCGTCCACTGATGTACTATCATTTCCTCTTTTTAACAACAAAACTCATTTTTGATTTTATCATGTTTTTGCCTTTTTCAAATTTTCAAATGTTTTTGGATTTTCTGAAAATTCTTACTCCCCCTAAAATTCAAACACATTTAAAGGAAATTTGAAAACAAACTGTACAGAGTAAAATGAAAACTGATATCAAATCACTTCAAATCGCCATCCACTTGGCATAAACAATCAGAACTCCCCCTTTCAACAAACTATTTTCCCATTGTGATTTCAAAACATTTAAGTTTTTTTTAATCAAATGGTTTTTCTGGAAAATAAGTTTCGTTGATTTTACCACTTGTAAAATTGGGGTTCATCAAATAGTTTCTCAATCATTTGTAGCAAAAACAAGTACAAATTAATGTCCTTGATTTACCACTTGTAATTGAAAGCCTTTCTTCAACCTCTTGTAGGTTCACTTACGAACTCAAAACCACTTGTAAATCAAAATATAACAATATAAAGATATCACCTGTAGATTTACCAACCAAATATATTCAAGAATGATGCCGATTCCTGCTCCACTCTTACCAACCTGGGAGCTCCGGCAAGTAAGGATTTTCAGTTAGGAAATACTTTCCCCCAAGCCTGACTAGCCTTGGGAGATTCTGGTACACACCTATCCCACCAACATTTTGATTTGTAAAATTCTTTTGCACCTTTAACTTTTCCATCAACCATTTTCCCAAAAATATGTTTAACTTTCCCACTGAAAGCCTTTTCAGCATCAAATTCTCCTTTACCAGGGAAGAATTGACCTGAAATTTCAGTTTTACCAACTTTCAACTTCAAATTTTCCTTTGACAATTTAGGAAAATTTCATCGTTCACCTCTGGAACGGAATTCTCAACCTTTTTCTCAATAAAGGACTCCTCTGATTTGAAGTTTGTTCAAATCGACATATCTTTTGTAAAAACGTTTTGAAGTTTCACCAACTTCCAAAGTCGATTGATCAACACATTTCCTACTCTTTTCAGAGTTAGAAGAAACTTCCTGTTTTGTATAATTGGACTCGTTGCAGTTCCAAGCAATGTGTCCAGCTTTTTGACACTTGAAACAGGTTCTTCTGTCAACTCTTGGAGCAAACTTCTTTACATTTCTCTTTACTTCAGCAAGAAACTCTTGATTTGATTGTTTCCAGAATGGTTTCTTCTGCTCATCTTCAGAACTTCCTCCTGCAACAAATGTTGTTTTTGGTTTACAATTTTTCTCATTTTTATACTTTTCTGAAGAACTAAAACCAAGACCTTTCTTTTTGAAATTACTGTTATGATTTGGCTTCTTTTGAAAACCATAACCAGAACCGTAACCTTTTTTCTTTTTCAACCGTTGTTGAACTCTTGAAGTGTACCTTTTAGGTTTTTCAGTAAGATTTAAATCTTTTATTTCAGAAATATTAATTTCTGTTAATTTGAAAACCTGTTTAATCATTTCAGTTTTGACACTTCTTATTGGAAATTCCTCATCAGAATATAATTTGTCTGAATCATTCAAAATATATGCTACTTTGATTGGTCTGTCATTCAAATTAGATTTTGATAACAGGAATTCTTTATTGTAAACCCGTTTAACCGGTGAACTCGGACTCTTTTCTGACGAACTCGGACTTTCAGACTTAGACTCCGGTTTTGACTCTTCATCCATATCTAACACCTGATCGACCACTTTCTTTAATAACTCAGACTCATGATCAGTGTCAGACGCTGTGAATGTGACATCAATATTGTCTGGTAACTCATCAATGGTTTCAGACTTTAACTTGATGTTGACTGCCTTTTTTAGACGCTCCTCATTAGGATTCCTGGGGGAATAACTCTCATAGATTGGAGGCGGACACTTGTTATACTTGACACTTTGTGTCTTACCAGAATCTGTGTCTTCCGTCTCTTTATCTTTGAATGCTTCAAGACCTGCAACAGTAGGATAAACACGATCAATCAGATAATCACAAGTAGTATAACTCAACAACAAACGTTTAATCCTTTCACTCTCAATCTTTTCAAGCTCTAAATCCTGCTTCAGCTTTGCACAATCTTCAATGTATTCATTGATGACTTTCTGCTTTGTCATTAACGTGGAACTCATCATCGTCATTGCCGCATCAACCTCTTTGTTTGTCTTGTTCAAACCATCAACTGTTCTATTCAGAACATCATATGACTCTTTCACATACTTGATATCAGACAGTAAATCTTCTTTCATCTTCTCTAATTCAGCAATCTTCTTATCTTTCTCCTCACAAACTTTGCAAGATTCTAAACACTTCAAACATGGTTTTTCAACTTCAACAACTTTTTCAACTATCTTTTCAATCTCAACAGTCTTTTCAACTTCAACGAGTTTCTCGACTTCAACAATTTTTTCTACTTCAATGATTTTCTCTACTTCGACAAGTTTTTCAACTTTGACTATTTTTTCGACTTCAACTATTTTCTCCACCACTTTCTCCACTTCAATGAATTTTTCTACTACTTTCTCAATTACTGGTTCAACATTTGCTTCTCCAGTTTTCATTTTTGCCTTTTCATCAGCTAGAATTTTTGCTGCTTCCAGCTCTCTCCTCAATATGGCAATCTTCTTCTAATTCAGCATCTCCATTTTATCTGCAAAAAAGAAATTAAAGCTGTCAGGATCTATGCCTTTTCTAGCTTTGTTAAGATATTCTTCCTCATCATCGGTATCAATATCACTTCCTGGATCTGGAAAAATCGGGATTCTTTTCTGATTAGCCTCATCTTCACCCAGAATTCTAGCAACAAAACCTGAACCTGGTGGAATGTATTTATCCCAGCTAAATCCTTCAGCAACAAATTCATCATCTTGATCAATGATACCAAAATAAGCTTTCTTATTTGCATCTTCGATCATTTTACCATGAGCAGTTTTTGAATCCTTTTGTTGAGGTTGTTGATCAATCTGATGAAAAATTGATTTCTGATAATAATTGTTCTTTTCTTGTTTCCCGGTTGCTTCTTTATTTGTACATTCTCTCTTAAAATGACCCTTTCCTTTACACCGGAAACATGTAACTTTTGATTTGTCAAAGCCCAACTGAGAAGTAGCCATTCCTTGAAACTCATCTCTACCAGTAATTTGTTGAAACTTTTCTGCCCTCCTCCAAGCACTAGCCAAACACCACTTCACATCAATCAACTCAAGTTCCTCAGCATCAATTTGGTCATAATCTTCCTTTGTAAGCATCGGATTTCCAATCTTGCCAGCAATCAAACTTTCATAAGATTCCAACATAGCAACGAGTGATGCCATGTGTTGCTTGGCTATTTCTGGAGACAAATTCTGACCATTTTGAATGTTCAAAGTGACGTTGCATTGAAGATTTGTTGAATTCTGTCGTTGAGGACTTGATGTTGTATGATTCGGATCAAAGCTTGAATATGAAGATGAAGATCCACCACTCTGTGTCACATTACTACCCTTTATTCCAGATGAACTGTCAGCACTAAATCCCGTTTGGATCTTTGGGCTAGGGCTGGGGGTAGCCTCAAACTTGTTCCCTCTGTAATACAAACTGACATCTTGTTGAGCATTTGGATTCGTCATGATAGCTGTGACACCTGTGCCTCCACGGCCATCAAACAGATACTGTATCAATGAAATATTGTATTTCATACTTGGGATTTGTATAAATATGTGTATCCTTTGCACATATCAATTCTTGTTCGATTTCAAGCTTTAAATCGCTTTCTGGAAGGTTATACGCGCACTGATGCGTAAATATAACCCGTTTAATGCAACGAACACTTTGGAATAGTGAAATAGGCTTAACATACCTTAAATAACCTTTACATAACTTATAAATAAGTTTTGAAGGCTTTGGTATGGCAAAATCGAGTTAAATCGCTTACAGGGACTAAATTTGACAAACTGTGAAAGTATGCCAATTTGAACTGTAATAGACATTCTGGAACATGACCATAAGTTTAACATACCCTAAATATCCTTTACATAGCTTATAAATAGGCTTTGAGGTATTCGGTGTGCTAAAATAAACTTTTGGCTCATTCAGGGACTAAAAATGTCAAAAAGTGCATAAGTTTGCACTTTCGCGCATATCTTACGTTCTGAATACATCCGGACCTCCAAAAATTTATGTATGCACTAAAATATTTTATTTTAGTGTTTGGCATAAGAAAAATCCATTTGTCACGCAATTTGGATCGTTTTTCGCGCTTATGAGCATTCCGTCGTAATTACGCGAACATCGCGATCGTACGGCCAAACGAACCGACACCCGAGATATTTTTGAGCACATTTTAAGTTCCCTATACTTTAACTTCATTTTAGAGCTTTGAAATGGGGATAACGGGGCTTAAACGTGTCAAAAATGCATCAAATAGCAAGTTTGGAGCTTCAGGGGCCTGTTCTGCCATTTTTGAAAGTTTCAGACCTGCAAGGTCCTTACGGACCTCAACATTATGAGTGTTGAGGTCCGTAAGCATGGGTCAGATGCAGAAAATCATTTTTGACTGCTGATTAACAGATTTAAACACTCCCCAAAGGCCAATGCCACATGTCAATCTCTTGTGGTGGGCAAAATGAGTTACCATAACATTCCAACACTTGTACGGATGAGATTCGATCACGTTATTCGAGAAACGATCTTAACGGCTCTCCGAAAACTATAAATACCCATCCATCCCCATTGCAAAACCCACTTGAAATCTGAGTTTTTCTCTAAGTGGTTGTGTTTATACACTTCCTACCTGAGATTACTTGGAAATCAATCTTGCAGGGACCCTTTGTAAGTGTTCCTTCGTTCTTTTATTGCTTTTCGAGTCCGAAAGTCAAACTTTGTTTGACTTTCTGCGTTGACCAGTTTATGGTCAATGCGAAGTTCGTTTGAACTTCATAACGTGAGCATGATCACGATGGTTATAGTCCCTAGAGACTATACCTACTGATTACCACGTTATCCAGGCTCAGTGACGAGTCGTAGTTTCGGCCAAAATACGTGGTATTGCGTATTTTGTAACCAAACCTGTTTTCTAAACTTAGTTAAGCATGTTTTAACATGCTTAGCTCGTCACTTTTAGTTTAGTGCTTATATAGGGTCGTAAGGTAAGCGATCTAAACAATCGCCTATACTTTTGAACCCGACCCGTTTGGTCGATCATTAAGATCCGACCAAACACATTAGGTGACCATAGTATATAGGGAATAACCTTCAGAGGTTATACCTTATGGTCGCTTCGTTAAGTAGTTGTATGATAGGTAGTTTATATGCCTTATGTAAATTACCAAAATACCCTTTTCATGTGTAATTGGTAATTAAGCATATGTAACCTAAACTTTCATCACTTAACTGATTATGTAACATATTAAACATGTTAAGGGATATTTTACTTGTCATAGGACTAGTTAGGCGGTCCGAACGCGTTTCACGCGAACGACGCATTAAAGTAGCATAAGCTACCTAAACTGGTCGTAATGGGTCGTAAGCACTTAGGTTAGGTTTCATTTAGTATGTAGGCTTTGTTAAACCATATGACACGAGTCTCTATACTCATTTGGTTTATGAACCCTCATTCTATCCGATCCTCCGATTATAGGTCCGGTTTATTAATGTAGTTACCTATATTAGGTGCTGTTTGATATCCGTGATCTCTAGCATTGTTTGGTTGTTACTCAAGGAATACTACGCAATCTCAAGTGAGTACATAGACTCCTCTTTTACTGTTTTCCAAACTGTTTTGGGGTGAAACACATGTGCCTACTTGTTACTTTCATGCTTTCCTGTTTTCACATCATACACTTGCTATGTTCATTAGTACATTTATAGTACATGATTTCATTGTGTTTTATGCTATGTATGCCCATTGTGTGCGTACTTAGTACATTATTTTACATTACATTTTATGCTATGTATGCCCATTGTGTGCGTACTTAGTACATTATTTTACATTACATCTTATGCTCTGTATGCCCATTGTGTGCGTACTTAGTACATTATTTTACATTACATCTTATGCTATGTATGCCCATTGTGTGCGTACTTAGTACATTATTTTACATTACATTTTATGCTATGTATGCCCATTGTGTACGTACTTAGTACATTATTTTACATTACATTTTATGCTATGTATGCCCATTGTGTGCGTACTTAGTACATCATTTTACATTACATTTTATGCTATGTATGCCCATTGTGTGCGTACTTAGTACATTATTTTACATTACATTTTATGCTTACATTTTGGTATGACATTTGGTTTGTTTAAATGGGACAATGTACATTCATTAACATTTGCTACGCCGCTCGGTAGTAGGTAGTGGTACCATAGGACTTGACAAATCCCATTCCTGAAATCTCGGGTTTGTTTGGACGTAAGGAATGACCGAATCCGAATACATTTTTTGATAACCTTTACTAAAAGGGTTATCCGACTGTCGCAAGGCTTGGATGTATGAATTTTCACAATACCGCATAAATGTTTATATCAAGTATAGCATGCATTTATTACACAAAACATAACTTTGATTTAAACCATGTTTTACTTCAATACCTTGTTTTTGTGCATTTTACATATGGTTTAGTTGATATATTTCACTTACCATACATAAACTTTTTGACATTTGATTATACATAAACATTTTACTTTGGTGGTTTGGTTTGAGTAAGTGATTTAAGTAACGAGGCGTGTGTAATAAGATACAAGCATGGTGGATACGCCGCTGGTACTTCCTATATATAAGTGTTTGTATGGTATTACATATCGTAGCGTTATTTGAATCATTTCAATTTGAGACATATAACATTTTATACAAATAACATACTTTTCACAAGACATTGTTTTACAAACAACTTATCTTATACAAACTCATTTTACTTGGTTATTCATTTAACCATACATTATTCTCTTATTTATACATATCATCTGAACTTATTGTTTTTCAAACGATTTACAAAACAAATCAATTTACAAGGTTCATGACTGACTTTTGCTAAACAACTCTTTTCTAAACTTACAAGTCATGAATCCTATTTTCACAAAACCTATGTATCTCACAGGCATTTTTATGCTGACGTACCTATTTTCACATGTGTTTCAGGATATGATGCATAGGACTTATCAAGATACACTTAGGCGGACTTGAGCCTTAGTGACAATAAAAGATGCAAGACTAGTTATTTATGTTATATTTCTTTGATTGTCAAGACATTGTAACTATTTTTATCAATAAAACAATATTTCAATTTCCATGTGTTATGAAACAATGATTCTGTTACAACACTCCCCGACGTTTCCGCCATGTTTTGTATGTTATACGTGGTCGGGGTGTGACAATAGCAGTTTTCTGAATATCCAATTCATGCTCTTCAATTTTCTGAATGAACTGTGCCAGATTCATACTTTGCGATCTTCTCATGTGTTTTATGATTAACAAATAAGTTTCCCATTTCTGCTGTGGCAATGGATCAGCAAGTTTATCAACCCATTCATCATCATCTTTCTCAATGTCCAATCTTCCCATTTCCAATACCAGATGACAATATCTATCAATGGTCTGCTTTGTTATTTCATGGTTGAAAGCTGTAAACATATCAAACGATTTTTTCAATAACGCCTTTATGTTTTTAATCATATCTGCACTCCCTTTGAACTTCTGAATCAATGCTTCCCAAATTGATCTAGCTGTACCATTATGTTGGAGCAGAACAAAGATATCTTCTTTAATCGCTTGTTGAAGAATACTGATCATCATTTTCTCACTTGTAAATTTCAATTTGTCATTCTCTGAATAGTCACAAATAGCTTTTTCAATCCCACGTTCATTCTTTGGTTTCTCATAATCTTTCAACAATGAACACCATGCGTCAAATTTATAAGCTTGCACCCAGTTTTCAAAACGATTTTTCCATCCTTGAAAATCTTCAATGTACATGAGCTTTGGCGGTTTCTGATAAGTTTCTGTCTCATTCTCATTATACACAGTTTCAGCAGCTGTAACAAGAGCAATCGGTGTAGCAAACGCATTGTAGAATTCCTCGTCCATGTTTCAGACAAAATTTTCGCAAAGTCAAGTTTCAAACGAAATATGGTTTCAAGCAGAATTACTAAACTCAAACGGAATCAGACTCTCAAACGGAATCCCCTGTTGAAGTGAAATCACCCTTTGAAACGAAATAACACCCTCAAATGAAATCACCTTGAAGCGGAATAACTGATTTCATTTGAATCAGCACACTTTCAAACGGAATCACCTTGTAGGATCGGTTCGAGACCCAAATGAGTCAATCAGAAGAGCTCTTGTCTGTTTCAGAGGCGGAAACAAAGAAACAGACTTGTAAAACAGCTTGTTTCACTATTAATCGTCTTGTTTTATTGATATCACAGCTTTACAGATCAAACGACGCGTCGGCAGCACTTCGGTACCGGAATGATGAAAAGTTACAAATGATTTTGCTTGGGAGGTTTATATAGAGTTCTAATTCCGTTTGAAAGTGGCAATGACACTTTCAAGCGGAATAACATCCTTCAAGCGGAATTACCTCCATCACACCCTAAAACCTCCTATTTTCTCGTACAACGCGCCCTGATCTAACAATTCTAATACTAGACTCGATACAAGACGAAGTCGACAGACGTATGCACCAACAGAAATCAACCCTTTTTATGTACTAATGCTGTTTCTCTGTATACTTTTGATTTTCAGGACTAAATGAGCTTAAACGTACAAAA
This sequence comes from Helianthus tuberosus, assembly GCA_030545235.1. NCBI lineage: Eukaryota > Viridiplantae > Streptophyta > Magnoliopsida > Asterales > Asteraceae > Helianthus > Helianthus tuberosus. Next base: position 165,009,084 of record CM060423.1, on the reverse strand, counting down.
GAAGCAAATTAATGACAAAAACCAACACAAATACAAGAAAGAGGAGTTGACACACCATGCGTACCCTCCAAGCTATACCCCAAGACCAATACAACAATCCAGAAGACAAGCACGGGTCCGTGCCCCACCACATAATGTGTTCAAGGCCATGCAGATCAAGACAAAACAAAGCAGACCGGAGACACGGGGTCGTGTCCCAAGGACACGGGCTGTGGTCAACCCTTAGATATGCAGAATCTCCTAATGGACCCCACAAAGTTAACCACGGGGCCGTGCCTACTATCACATGGGACCGTGTGTGCATATGATCTAACACCTGATATTAAATGAAGATAGAGAAAGAAGGGACACGAGGTCGTGCCCTATGGACATGGAGCCGTGTGAAGGGACTGATTTCAGCTACAAATAGAGGGGCTTAGTTCACTTCCAACCTATTGCTTGGCAAACCACTTCTCTCTCATTTGGCACCATTCCACCGCCACTCCAACACCATCATCCACCATATTCCTCCATTATCCACCTTTAGAGTGTGTGTAGTAGTCTCGAGAACCTAGATTGATCGTAAGAGTTCTTGTCAAACAAAGGTCATGCTCGGCTAATCTCTTACATCACTTGGTGAAGCCAAATCTTTTATGTATTACTTTTGATTTCCAAGCTTTGGCTACTTTTTATTTGGGGTTTGTATTAATGACTTTAATAACTAGTTTTTTATATTGAAAGTGAACTTTACTCTATCATTTCTTCATATTTTGTTGATTCACTCATTCGTGTCTTTACGGTCTATATAAAGCGCGTTAACTGCCTGGAAGGGGGTTAGAATGGTTGTTTGGGTAAGTTCTTGCCTCATTTAATGTATAGATCCTGCGAGGACTTGACTCAAGCTTATTAGGACTTCTATTAAGGTAAGTAGCATCAAATCGGCGGAAGTAAGAACGGCTTGAATCTCTTATAAATAAACTACTACTAAAAATTTAACCTGGCCTTGCAAAACTGTATCCCTGCTGACTCAGACCAATATGGTCTAGGGTAGCGTTACCTCCAAAAGAGGGACATGCCACATTTTGCACTAATAACTTACTTAATTATCTTTCAATAATCCGGCCTTGATGGACTGTATCCCTGCTTAAAGGATACATAAAGGAGGAATCAGAACCAAATGATTCTATCTCGTTTATTGTTTTCACTAACATTTTATTTTATTTTATTTTTATTTCTCTTTTAACTTCTTAAACCTACTAACATATTTTCTCCAATTTTTTGTTAGATCAGACGTCGACGACATTCCGGTACTAAAAGCTTTTATGTCCTAGGATGACCTCGGTATCTTACCATCACTATACTACGCAAACGATGGGTGCACTTGCCCTAACTTATTGTAGAGAGTGATTGTATTGTATCGTGTTCTATAAATTTAAAGCTTGATAACGAGTAAAAAGTGCTAAAAATATACTACAACTTATACCACACTTGACACACGTCAAGTTTTTGGCGCCGTTGCCAGGGACACAAAGATTTGAGAAAGTTTAGAATCGGCCTAATCATTTTTAATCTTCTTTATTTTTTCTTTTTAGGCTTTTCTTCTTTTTCTACATTTTCTTCACTCTCTGTAGGTTCAACACGGGTCATGCCTGATCGAACACAGGGTCGTGCCTAACTTCCAGAAGGCTTAACACGGGTCGGGTCTACTTAACACGGGGTCGTGTCTATCTTACACTACCCAAAGAATCTGTTTTCTGTGTTACTTATTTTATGTTTAATATATGAAGCATGTTATATAAGTTTTTAGATGGTGTTTGTAAGGTTTAATTGTCTTATGTAACTTTGATTGATATCTATCGTTGACATCGATATACGGAATGAGATTCTTCGAGAACTAGAAAAGGAGAAAATACGGAACGAAATTCTTCGAGAACTAGAAAAAGAGAGAATACGGAACGAGATTCTTCCAGAACTATAATATCGATATGGTTGCTGTAAAAGCTCACATGTTACTACATTGACTATGTGTTTTACCTGTGAGACAGAGATGCATTCGGGATAAGCAAGAAAGAATACCTCAATGATTCATCCAAGATTGGACTTAAAACCAAGTATTTTACATAACAAGAAATCTTGAAGACAAGTTTTCTTTTTGAGCTTAATGGATGTCCATTATCCCCTTGGTGGTTTCTGTACCCATCTTCCTGCGACATGGTGTCACACCCCAACCGATGGCGGAAACATCGGGGTGCGGCACTAAGCGAATCAGATTGCCCAAGAGAATCCACAACACTAATTGTTTCAATAGCAATTAATCAAGTTTCATAAAAATTTGTCTAAACAGCATCCACGATTCAACCAGAAAAGTATCAAATACAAAACTTCCAAATATTGTTCAAAATTTCTGGAATTAACTAAGATGTGTTTTTAAGCAGCATCCTAGCAAGTTTCTTGATTTCCTCAGCTATTATCAACCTGCAACATGTATTAAAATACTATAAAAAATTGTTGGCGAGCATACAAGTTTGAATACGTAGCATAATAGTTTAAAAGACTCATATCCATCATTCAAACACATAAAAAAGTTTCACCATGCTAGTATACGCTGTCCAAGTGATAGCCCAAGTTTCCAATGCGTTAAACGCCTTTCCCAAAGACTAACGGGAGGTTAAATGTCTCCTCCTAACAATACCCCAAAGACTAACGGGGAGGTGCATTACCCCTATAGCGCGCTACCATTGTTAAGGCGGAACTACACACAAGGATTAAACGTTCACATAGCATAAAAGTCTCAAGTATCAAGTTTCATGTTTAACGAGGATAGAGTATGTTTCAAATAGTTTCAAGTTTCAAGTTTATAGAATACATGTTGCATCCCAAAAGTGTTTAAAACAAAAAGGGATCGACTATACTCATAGTGGGTGCTTAGAACCAAACACTGTTAGATTGGATCGAAGGGAGCGCTGGATCAGCCTGCATGCGGGGGAACAAACCAAACATAGTATACCTGAGCGGATGGTCATCCGGACGAATGGTCATCCGGTCGGATGACCATTCGAACAGATGAACTCCATCCGATCGGATGGTTATCCGGATGGATGACCATTCGAATTGTGGTTGTTTATGAATTCTTTAAAGTTTCAAACGTTGTGATCATAGTGTCCTGTAAAATAAACAAGGTGACATGAATACCAGATCATCTAGACGAATGGTCATCCGATCGGATGACCATTCGGACAGATGGTCAGTGAGTGTAGTTTCTATGAAATCTACTAAGTTTTGAGTTAACGGAGATGGTGTAACAACGCGTCAAACCACGGAATCGTACCAACCCCAGCTCGTTCGGTCGGCTAGAAACCACCCCTTCTCGGACCGACGGACTTTTTCCGGTAGTGTTTCATGTTTGGACCCGTTGATCGGCCCATCTTCCGGTGAAATTCAGTCTCCTAACCGGCTGTCGACTAAGAAACGAGTCAAAAGTCTGTTTGAGTCTGATTTCACCCATGTTTTGTATAAAAGTTGAAGAAAAGTTCGAAAATCAAGTGTAAACTGTGAAGTTCATCAAATCTGAGCTAGAAACATAAGAAATTTCGTCGGATCTGGTATAAAAGTGTGACATTTCCTTAGATTTTGTTTTAAAACTGTGAAAATCTGTTAGGTTTGAGGCCGATGATGCTCCACAACAGGTTGTACAAACAACTGAGTGGAAAACACCTTCAAGAGGCCCGAAAACAGTTGGGTTTCATGAAAAGTTGAAGTGTTTGTGTGATTTTGTTGAAGAATAACGTGTAGAAGTGATGAATGATGAGAGTTGTATAAGAATTTAGGTGAAATACTTACAAGTTTGCCTTTAATCGAGTGAAATGTGCTTGGAAGGACTTGGGAGTGTGTGTGGTCGGATGGAAGAGAGTGAAAGGTGAGAATGCGAGCACAAGTGGCGTATTTATAGCTGATGTTGACAATATGCAGTGTAAGTGCGCAATGGGTCGGATGGCTATTCGGTCGAATGGTCATTCGATCGGATCGGATGTCCATTCGAACAGCTGAGACCCGTGTAACACCCCGTGTTTCGAAAGTCAAAGTCAAGATTGAAGTTAAAGGAAGAAAAGATTGCTAATTACGATCTGTCACTCCTTGCTCAACCACTGCTTTGACTTCTTTGACTTGTAATCGAATCTTTTATTGATTTGCTTCAGTTGTATTATGTGGAGTATCTATTAATAATCGAGGTTTAATCGATGCTTATCGCATATTTTATCGCTTTATCGCTAATCGCATCGCAATCGCATTCGCGCCTTGATTGATAGATTCTGGATATTGTTTTACATGTGTGTGCTATTTATGTGTTACTTGTGCATGTTTACTTTATGTTTTGTGGTGAATAATCGAAACACAATCGCATCTATCGCAACGTAATCTAAATCGCAAACGCTAAACGCAAGTTATTTATAGTGATTGTATGTTAGATATAGTAGTTAGGTTATTTGTGTAACTAATGGGTAAATCTATCGCATCTCTCGCTTAAAACGCATCGCAACGCTCAACACGCGAATCGAAACGACAAAACTCAACACGCCGGACACTTGGATCGAATGGCCAATCGATCGAGTGGCCATCCGATCGGATTGCCATCCGATCGAGGCACCATCCGATCGGTGACCAATCCGACCCTTATGCACTTTCCTCTTTTGGAAACCCTATAAATACCCTCCTGTCACATCACTTGTGATGTGACAGCTCCTCCACTCGACCAGCTCGCTCAAGCACTCATTTCTCTCGATTTCTCGCGATTCTTGTAAGTTTTCAATCTAAATCTTGTACTTCTATGATCTACACACACTTCTTCGTCATTTTAACCTTTGAATCTTAACTTTTAACCGTGAAATAAGTGGATTTGAGGTGTTCTAGGTGATATCATCATGGAGTTCTTATGAACTTCAAGTTTTGGCCTCATTCCACCAAGAACAACTCAGATCTGAAGGATTTCCACATGATTAAACAACGATTTCACATAGATCTAAACGTCTTCAAGGTAAAAAGGATTGAAAGATGGTTTTCCAACTCTTTTACACTCAATGCACTCAAAACCGATAGAATCGGAGCTCGTTCTAACCTTCTACTCTTTCTTAGTGATGTGTTGGTTCAAGATCTGGTTCCTATCAAAGGGACAACCGATTCCGGGTTAAACATGAACAACCGTCACGAACCAGTAAACTGATCGGATTTGGGTGATTCCTGTTTGATCGGATCACTTAGGTCTTGACGAGGTTCTGTTGTTTAGCACGTTATCACACCGTCTCGATCAAAACTGCAAAACTTTTCAAAATAATCAAGTAACAAGACGATCAGGTCGTTGGGACAGATTGCCGTCCGATCTGACAGCCACCCGATCAGAATGTACTTGAGGTTCAACACTTAAACTTTTTATTCAAACTTTCAAAGATTTGAACGTCGAACGGATTGCCATCTAATCGGATAGCCATCCGATCGAACGACATACGACCATGTGACATTTGGAACTTCGACACTTAACCATTTTCAAAATTTCAAAGATCATCAGTAACTAACGGATTGCCAACCGATCGGATTGCTATCCGATCGAGTGACAATCCTGCTGAGAACTTGTTCTCACTAAGTGTCCTGCCAATCGGATTGCTACCCGATCGAACGACCGTTCGATTGATCGAACTGAAGGGTAGAGATACTTCTCTGTTTTCAAAATGCTACAACGAAAACTTCAAAGCCATCATACACAAACACCTCCTTACCAAACGAATGTCAATCCAATCGAATGGCCATCCGATCGGATGACCATCTGAACAGATTGACATCCGATCGAATGGCCATACGATCGGATTGCCATCCGATCGGATTACCATCCGACACTTATTCACATTGCACTGTTTTACGCACCGTTCTTCGCTTATGCTATCGTTAACTGTTCAGGCTAATCTTTCTCAGCGCTCCCATCAATCCAAGAGAGTGTTTACTTGTTAAACACAATCTGTCAGTATACTCGAACCCTTTTTGCTTTACGCACCTTTGGGTGTTACATACGTTACTTATTTCAAATCACAACGACACACAACGCAAACACTATTTATACGCTAATCGTTATCGCATGTTACGTGTTATTCGATGAATGCTTGTATGTTATGTTAACACATTGATTGTTGCCTGACACCTTAGCAACGATAGTACTATAGTTTGGACTCAGCACCTGTCGTGGACAGGGGTTGTTAAGGGCTTTACTTCACGTGTCCCAGTGGAGATATGTGTTGTACATTCTACAACTCGCAGTCACGTCTGTGCATATTTCTCTGTCGATAACCTACTTGCCTTCACTTTGTACATGTTACATGCTGGTTATGCGTAAACGATTTCGAACTCTATTATATCTATCAAACTTGTATGCTCACCCTTATACTATGTGTATTGACTTATTTTAACGTATGTGACAGGTGCTTAGGATGCTGTGCTTACCTGCTTTTGTGGAATCAAGTAGGAACGAGAGTCTAGAAACAAAGACAATTTATTTTATTTAAATTTGAGTTGTCGGAAGATGTTATTCGTCTTTGAGATACCGCTGTCTGTAATAATTTACTTGCTTAACAGGTTATGGTTTGGGACATAATATTAACTATTTGGTAAAGTAGTTGTTATGGAATTTCTCTTGGACAATCTGTTTCGCTCAGTGCCATGCCCCGATGTTTCCGCCATCAGTTAGGGTGTGACAGATTGGTATCAGAGCTATAACTATAGGGAATTAGGCAAGACTCAACCTAGTCCGGGTCGATGTCTTAGAGACGACCTAGTCTATAGTCTAAGTACCAACAGACCGCCTTATGCGAACCCGTTAGGGGTTCCGTACGAGCTTATGCTATTTCTCGAATCGACTCGCAATCACGCTATACTATCACACTACCTTTCCTAAGGTAGTCGCACTGCACTGCTTTCGAAAATGAACCAGTGATTAGATCGAGATTAGGTGTGAAAACCGCAAACTCTCGATTAAGTCGCTTGTTCAACCCGCATTTTTTATTATAAATACGAGAATTTGCGTTGAATCAGGGTTGAAATCCGTACTTCGACGCAGATTCTTCTCTCACACTCATGATTTCATCACACTATCAGGAACATAGTCGCTAAGTTAGGGGTGAAACCTGAACCTTGATGACATGTTCCATTCTCTACTTTGGTTTCGAAAAACCCTCACCAAAGTCCCGATGGATTCCAACGACTCAAGTTGCGTAAATAACCGAAAGGATGCGTGCCATTCACTGTATGCCGGTGATAGAGCACAGTCTATTAGGCCAAAACGTATACTTGTAGTCATTGAGAATAGTCGAATCACTTTGGGTAGTCAATGTCTACCAAGCATTAGACAATCTATCTTCGAATTTCAAGCTCGCAATCACTGATTTTATGTGTTTTGATTCTGAGCCCGCAACTGCTGACTCTGATATTTGTCGTTTTATGTGGATTTTATGTGGTTTTGTTTATTTGTTAGCGTATTGAGATACTGATGGTTTCGATTTAACGCTTCTTGCTTCGCGTATCGCACACGACACATTACACAACGCTAACAAACCGCTACTTGTGGATGATCGCATGCTATGTTAATTGCTATGATACTCGAGTTCGCTATATTACTCGCTATGCTAACCGCTATGTACCCGCTAATCGCAATTGCTATACTCGAACCCGCGCGACTTGGAATGATAGGTGACTGTGTGCAATTATAGTGTGGTTTCTGTATTCTGTGTGCTTACATGCTTCTGTGCCTTATGTGCTTCTGTGCCTTACATGTTACTGTGCCTTACGTGCTTATGTGCTTCTGTGATTCTGTGACTATGTGTTTACATGGCAATACGTGTTCCTGAGCTTTATTAGTAGTAGTAGTAGTAGTAGTGCGTGTGAGGTGAGGTGAGATTCGATTATATAGTATTGAGTCCTATGGCGATGTCTGTTGCAGACAATGTCGTCATTTGGATCATTTCACTCGCGCTCTGCTCGTCGCAATCATGAGGATAAGCGTATCGCTTCTTTAGTCGCTAAGCAAATCGCGAAAGTCATTCCGCATATCGTTATTGAGCTAAATGAAAATGAAAGCAAGTCTTCTGAAGAGTCCCGGACTGATTCGCCCAAAGCTACTTTTAGCTTCAAGCAGTTCAAAGCTTGCGGTCCTAAAGAATTTACTGGCGAAGTTGGTCCTACGGCCATGTTTCAATGGTTTGATTCTATCGAAGTCACCCTGCATCAGAGCAACTGTCCTGATAATCTCCGAACTGTTAACACCACCAGCGTCTTCCAATCCCGCGCTCTAGATTGGTGGACGGCCGAGAGAAACAAACGAGGAAATGATGTAGCTTACGGGCTGACGTGGGAGGAGTTGAAGGACTTAATGATGAAAGAGTTATGCCCTCCCCACGAGCTCCAAAAGTTGGAGGACGAGTTCTGGCATCTCAAGTAGAAGGATGGCGACAACGCTGGTTTGACTGCTCGCTTCAAGCAACTAAGCATAATCTGTCCAGGTCAAGTCTCTACACCCGAAATCACCATCAAAAAGTATATCCGTGCTCTTCCGGATTGCATGGCTGATTTCGTTCAAGCTGCAAAGACGTCAACAATTGAGGAAACCTTCTTACTCGCTGCTGAGATCAATGACAAACGAGTCAAGGCTGGTTATTGGGATAAAGCCTCCAAGAATCTGCATCAAGTCACCGCTGCAACCGCTGAAACCGCCACCGCACCGCAGTCATCAAAGTCCAATCGTCGCAAGAGGAAGAACAACAACAACAGTAGCAAGAATTGCGCTGTCACCACCGCTGCCCCACTCCAGTCAGTACCTGCTCAACCGCAGCCTCAACACCGCCAAGTAGTGGCACCGGTTACCCATGCACCGCCGGCCAAGCGTGCATACACTGGTCCTCACCCAGCTTGCCCTACTTGTACCTATCACCACCCAGTGGGAATCGCTTGCAGATACTCTGTGCATTGAAACATGTACGACCATTTCACCGCCAACTGCCGTACAGGTCCACGCCAAGCTCCAGCCCCAGCTCAAGGTCCAGCTCCTGCTCATCAAGCTCTACTTCCCGCTCCTCAGGGACAACAAATGACTCCTGCACCCGCGGTCCACGCTAGAGCTTGCTTTGCGTGTGGTGATCCCAACCACTTTGCAAACATGTGCCCGAATCGAGTGGTGAAGCAAGAGCCACAACAGCAGCAGCAGCAGCAGCCAACAGCTCACGGACGTACTTTCAACATCAATGTCCGTCAAGCTCAAGCCGATAAAAATGTGGTCAATGGTACGTTCTTTGTGAATGATATATACGCTTCGTGTTTATTTAATAGTGGAGTCGATAACTGTTTTGTGTCCTTATAATTTGAAAAGCTCCTTAATCGTAAGCGCGCCCATCTCCCCTCGTCATTCGATGTTGAAGTTGCCGCTAGAAGAAATGTCGCTGTCAATTCCGTTCTTCGTGATTGTACTCTCGAACTCAACAATCACATCTTTCCTATCGACCTTATTCCGATGCAGATCGGTAGTTTTGACATCATAGTAGGCATGGATTTTCTTCGTGAGAATCGTGCTGAAGTTGTTTGTTTCGATAAGATGATTCACTTCTCGCTCGCTAATGGTGATTTATTGTGTGTTTATGGTGAAGTAGCGTCGAAGAAACTCCAACTCATGTCGTGTATCCAAGCGAGCAAGTATCTCCGCAAGGAATACAGAGCTTTCTTGGCAAACATTTTAGTAGCGAAGGAGGAAAAGAAAGAGAAGACGCTAGTAAAAGATGTCCCTGTTGTTTGCGAATTTCCAAACGTCTTTCCTGATGAGCTACCTAGGTTACCCCCGAGCCGTGATATTGATTTTCGTATCGACCTCATTCCTGGAGCCAACCCTGTTGCTAAATCTCCTTATCGCCTCGCTCCGTCCGAAATGCGCGAACTCTAGAGTCCTTTTCGTCGAAAAGAAGGATGGGTCGTTTCGGATGTGCATCGACTATAGGGAGTTGAATAAGCTGACGATCAAGAATCGCTATCCCCTGCCTCGAATCGATGATCTGTTTGATCAATTGCAAGGTGCTTCATGTTTTTCGAAGATCGATTTACGCTTAGGTTATCACCAGTTACGCATGCAGGAGGAAGACATTCTGAAGACCGCTTTTCGAACACGCTATGGCCATTATGAATTTATTGTAATGCCCTTTGGTTTAACCAATGCACCCGCGGTTTTCATGGATTTGATGAACCGTGTGTGTAAACCATTTCTTGACCGCTTCATCATCATGTTCATTGATGATATCCTTATCTATTCGAAGTCGAAAACCGAACACGCGCAACATCTACGTTTGGTTCTCGAGTTACTACAGGGGAATTGACTCTACGCCAAATTCTCCAAGTGCGAATTTTGGCTAGAGGAGGTTCAATTCCTCGGTCACATCGTCAATAGTCAAGGTATTCACGTCGACCCCGCGAAGATCGAAGCTGTTAAGAGTTGGGTTACTCCAAAATCACCATCCGATGTACGTTCGTTTCTCGGATTGGCGAGCTATTACCGTCGATTCATCGCTGACTTCTCGAAAATCGCTGTCCCGCTTACTTCTCTGACGCATAAAGACAAGCCTTTTGTTTGGGGAACTGAACAAGAGACTGCCTTTCAAACTCTCAAGCATATGCTCTACAATGCTCCTGTTTTCGTGTTACCCGACCGAAACGATGACTTTATTGTCTATTGTGATGCCTCGAACCTTGGTCTTGGTTGTGTTCTCATGCAACGAGACAACGTTATCGCTTACGCATCTCGTCAGCTTAAGATCCACGAGAAGAACTATACAACCCACGACCTCGAGCTAGGCGCAGTTATTTTTGCGTTGAAAATCTGGTGACACTACCTTTTTGGTACCAAGTGTACGGTCTTCACCGACCATAGGAGCCTACAACACATTTTCAGCCAAAAAGAACTGAACATGCGTCAACGCCGATGGGTAGAACTTCTCAACGATTACGACTGTGAGATTCATTATCATCCTGGCAAAGCAAATGTCGTTGCCGACGCTCTAAGCAGACGAAGCTATTTGCATACCGTTCGTAATATCCAAGCCCAACATCATCTCGAAACTCTTATCCATGACGCTCAGCATGCCTGTTTCACCGAACGCACCTTGAAGAAGGAAAGGATCTATCATAATGGCGAGCAGTTAGTGAATAGATCAAATGGGATATTCCATTATTTGGACCGAATTTGGATTCCCAAACGTATTAAGTTGCGACAAATCCTGTTGGATGAAGCCCACAGGTCCCGATATTCCATTCATCCTGGCGCTGACAAGATGTATCATGACTCATCAACGATACTGGTGGCCTGGAATGAAGAAGGATATCGCAATATATGTTTCGAAGTGCCTGACTTGCTCAAAAGTTAAGGCCGAACAACAAAGACCCTCTGGCTTGCTTGTACAACCCGAGATCCCGATGTGGAAATGGGAAAGCATAGCCATGGACTTTATTACGAAACTCCCGCGTACAACCTCAGGTCACGATAGCATCTGGGTTATCGTTGACCGATTGACTAAATCCGCTCATTTCCTACCGATACGAGAAGACTTCAAGGTAGAAAAATTAGCCCGAATATACACAGAAGAAGTTATCTGTCGACACGGTACACCTCGTGACATCATCTCTGACCACGATGGTTGGTTTACCTCGCGTCTTTGGGAAACGTTACAATCTGCTCTCGGTACTACGCTTAATCTAAGTACCGCTTTCCATCCCCAAACCGACGGTCAGACTGAAAGAATGATTTGTACTCTGGAAGACATGCTTCGCTCGTGTGTCATAGATTTCGGTGGTAATTGGGACGCTCACTTACCTTTAGTCGAATTCTTGTACAATAACAGTTATCATTCTAGCATACAAATGGCACCCTTTGAGGCTTTATACGGAAGAAAATGTCGATCACCAATTGTGTGGCATGAGATCGAAGATGCGCAGCTAACCGGTCCTGAGTTACCGCAAGAAACGACTGACAAGATCCTCCAAATTCGAGACAATCTGCTGAAAGCTCGGAGTCGTCAGAAAAGTTACGCCGATAGACGACCCAAGCCCCTTGAATTTGACGTTGGCGATTACGTACTCCTAAAGGTATCACCTTGGAAGGGTGTGATCAGATTCGGCAAGAAGGGAAAGCTCGCGCCTCGATATGTTGGACCCTTTAAGATTCTGGAAAGGATCGGAAAAGTGGCCTACAGACTCGAACTACCAGAGGAACTTAGCAACGTCCACCCGACATTCCATGTATCAAACCTCAGAAAGTGCCTAGCCGAGCAGGATTTACAAGTTCCGCTAGAGGATCTCCAAGTGGACGAAACATTACACTTCGTGGAGAAGCCTGTCGAGATCATGGACGAGAAACCAAGAAGCTCAGGCGCTCACGCATTCCCATTGTGAAGGTTCGCTGGGAAGGCAAACGAGGCGCAGAGTTCACCTGGGAACTCGAAAGTGACATGAAGGCGAAGTACCCGTAGTTGTTTGTTACGGCTTCAGCCTAATTTCGGGATGAAATTCCCTTAAGTAGGGGAGGCTGTAAAACCCCGTGTTTCGAAAGTCAAAGTCAAAGTCAAAGTCAAGATTGAAGTCAAAGGAAGAAAAGATTGCTAATTGCGATTTGTCACTCCTTTCTCAACCACTGCTTTGACTTCTTTGACTTGTAATCAAATCTTTTATTGATTTGATTTAGTTGTATTATGTGGAGTATCTATTAATAATCGAGGTTTAATCGATGCTTATCGTATGTTTTATCGCTAATCGCATCGCAATCGCATTCGCGCCTTGATTGATAGATTCTGGATATTTTTTTACGTGTTTGTGCTATTTATGTGTTACTCGTGCATGTTTACTTAATGTTTTGTGGTGAATAATCGAAACGCAATCGCATCTATCGCAACGCAATCTAAATCGCAAACGCTAAACGCAAGTTATTTATAGTGATTGTATGTTTGATATAGTAGTTAGGTTACTTATGTAACTAATGGGTAAATCTATCGCATCGCTCGCTCGAAACGCATCGCAACGCTCAACACGCGAATCGAAACGACAAAACTCAACACGCCGGACACTTGGATCGAATGGCCAATCGATCGAGTGGCCATCCGATCGGATTGCCATCCTATCGGGGCGCCATCCGATCGGTGACCAATCCGACCCTTGTGCACTTTGCTCTTTTGGAAACCCTATAAATACTCTCCTGTCACATCACTTGTATTGTGACAGCGCCTCCACTCGACCAGCTCGCTCAAGCACTCATTTCTCTTGATTTCTCGCGATTCTTGTAAATTTTCAACCTAAATCTTGTACTTCTATGATCTACACACACTTCTGCACCATTTTCACATTTGAATCTTAACTTTTAACCGTGAAATAAGTGGATTTAAGGTGTTCTAGGGTGATGTCATCATGGAGTTCTTATGAACTTCAAGTTTTGGCCTCATTCCACCAAGAACAACTCAGATCTGAAGGATTTCCACATGATTAAACAATGATTTTGCATAGATCTAAACGTCTTCAAGGTAAAAAGGATTGAAAGATGGTTTTCCAACTTTCTTCCAACTCTTTTACTCTCAATGCACTCAAAACCGATAGAATCAGAGCTCGTTCTAACCTTCTACTCTTTCTTAGTGATGTGTTGGTTCAAGATCTGGTTCCTATCAAAGGGATAACCGATTCCGGGTTAAACATGAACAACCGTCATGAACCAGTAAACTGATCGGATTTGGGTGATTCCTGTTCGATCGGATCACTTGGGTCTTGACGAGGTTCTGTTGTGTAGAACGTTATCACACCGTCTCGATCAAAACTGCAAAAGTTTTCAAAATAATCAAGTAACAAGACGATCAGGTCGTTGGGATGGATTGCCGTCCGATCGGATTGCCGTTCGATCGGATTGCCATCCGATCGAACAGCTACTCGATCAGAATGTACTTGAGGTTCAACACTTAAACTTTTTATTCAAACTTTCAAAGATCTGAACGTCGAACGGATTGCCATCCGATCGGATAGCCATCCGATCGAACGACCATCCGACCATGTGACATCTGGAACTTCGACACTTAACCATTTTCAAATTTTCAAAGATCATCAGTAACTAACGGATTGCCAACCGATCGGATTGCTATCCGATCGAGTGACAATCCTGCTTTGAACTTGTTCTCACTAAGTGTCCTGCCAATCAGATTGCTACCCGATCGAACGACCGTTCGATCGATCGACCGTTCGATCGATCGACCTGAAGGGTAGAGATACTTCTCTGTTTTCAAAATGCTACAACGAAAACTTCAAAGCCATCATACAGAAACACCTCCTTACCAAACGAATGTCAATCCAATCGAATGGCCATCCGATCGGATTACCATCCAACACTTAGTCACATTGCACCGTTTTACGCGCCGTTCTTCTCTTATGCTATTGTTAACTGTTTAGGCTAATCTCTCTCAGCGCTGCCTTCAATCCAAGAGAGTGTTTACTTGTTAAACACAATATGTGAATATACTCGAACCCTTTTTGCTTTACGCACTTTTGGGTGTTACATACGTTACTTATTTCAAATCATAACACACAACGCAAACACTATTTATACGCTAATCGTTATCGCATGTTACGTGTTATTCGATGAATGCTTGTATGTTATGTTAACACAGTGATTGTTGCCTGACACCTTAGCAACGATAGTACTATAGTTTGGACTCAGCACCTATCGTGGACAGGGGTTGTTAAGGGCTTTACTTCACGTGTACCAGTGGGGATATGTGTTGCGCATTCTACAACTCGCAGTCACGTCTGTGCATATTTCTCTGTCGATAACCTACTTGCCTTCACTTTGTACAAGTTACATGCTGGTTATGCGTAAACGATTTCGAACTCTATTATATCTATTAAACTTGTATGCTCACCCTTACACTATGTGTATTGACTTTATTTTAACGTATGTGACAGGTGCTTAGGATGCTGTGCTTACCTGCTTTTGTGGAATCAAGTAGGAACGAGAGTCTAGAAACAAAGACAATTTATTTTATTTAAATCTGAGTTGTCGAAACATGTTATTCGTCTTTGAGATACCGTTGTCTGTAATAATTTACTTTCTTAATAGGTTATGGTATGGAACATAATATTAACTATTCGGTAAAGTAGTTGTTATGGAATTTCTCTTGGACAATCTGTTTCGCTCAGTGCCATGCCTCGATGTTTTCGCCATCGGTTGGGGTGTGACAACCCGTTTGCTAGTTTTCCGACTTTGGTTTGTTTTGTGAGCTAGATTAAGCGTTGCATTGCATATTATTGTGAGTAACCATTACATGGTATCCTTTCATAATTAAAACAAAAATTTCCGTGTTTTGCGTTCACGCTAGTTTATCATACAATAAGTATCAGTTTCTCGTTCAACAAGTATCCATAAAGTATCAAAGTTTCTCGCTCAATAAAGACTCAAAGTTTCTCGTTCCATAGGTATCAAGTATCAAGGTCTCTTATTTAATAAGTATCTAGCATAAAAAGTGTCAAGTTTCAAGATTCGAGTTTCAGAGTATCACAAGAGTCTAGTTTCACAAGAGTCAAGTATCACAAGAGTCTAGTATAGTTTCAAGATGCATAAAGTTATCACAAAAGCATCATAGAGTAAAGGTTTCACATAGTTTAACATAGTTAAGACTCAAATAAACATCATTAAGTATTACAGGGACGAGACTTGCCAATAGGTAAAAGTAGGGGTGGCAAAATGGGTGGGTTGGGTAGGTTTGGGTAATGGGTTAGGATGGGCATGGGTTAGAATGGGTTTGGGTTAAGATGGGTTTATTAAGAGATGGGTTAGAATGGGTTTAGGTCAAGATGGGTTTTTGTCAAAAAATTCAAAAAAAATTCAAAAAAATTCAAAAAAATTCAAAAAAATAAAAAAAATTCGAAAAAATTCAAAAAAATAAAAAAAATTCAAAAAAATTCAAAAAATTCAAAAAAATTCAAAAAAATCAAAAAAAAATAAAAAAATTCAAAAAATACAAAAAAAATCAAAAAAATTCAAAAAATTCAAAAAAATAAAAAAAAATCATAAAAATTAAAAAATTAAAAAAAATTCAAAAAAATCAAAAAATAAAACAAAATAAAAAATTAAAAAAAACAAAAAAAAACTTAGGGATTGCAGGCCATCATCAGAAAATTAAAAAAACTTTGGGTAAGCGAGCACTCCCTTTCTTAATCCCATCTTGTCCCGGTGGTATTTTCTCAAAATAATTCCAAACTATTGAATGGTCTTTACTCGAACTGAATGAACTAACTTCATCTTCGAACTCAGGATTAGTCGACATAATTTGTCTCCTACAAATAAATAAACAAATATACTCTATTAATCATTCTCCATAGAATCAATGATAATCGACTAATTCTAAAAGTCAACTACAATTCATCAAACTCCAACAAACAAACAATTATGATCCGGAATGTATTACTTGTGGTATATGTAACAGTCATACTGGTTCATCTTAGGTACATGCATATATATGGATTACTTTTAAAATATAGGAAAGAAAAAACTAACACTACTCACAATTTAAAATATAGGAGATAGTACTACTACCCTTTGAAGCAAGTAAAGGTACAACTAGCTAAAGCATAAAAAAGAAACTGAAAGAAAGGACTTATAATCTTTAACCTTTTTCAATTCCTTTACTATCCAATCTGACCCGACCCGTTTCCAACCAACCCTAGTTTGAGCTGTTATCCAACCATGACTGCAACTATATTTTTAGTCTACAATATTGGGGACCTTGCCTTTATGCCAACCTTATACAGCAATTAAGAATTTAAAACTGATGTTTTCCAGATTAAAAGCATCACCATAGACTAAATATTTGGTATTTATACCTAACTATGTTATGATAACCTATCACCTTTTACCTGTATCATGTAGTGCTTGTACAGATATGATCTTGTAATGTGCCACTAAGGAAAAGCTATAATATACCAAATAATATAATACTAAATCTTTTCTATTATGGGAAGCACTTTCAGTATTCAGCAGCCAATTACCTGTTTACAGACAGATTGTTTCCTTCATAATTTACTGGAAAAAAAGAAACTTTTGGGCTGGGGTCGGAAGTCAATTGTCACACAGTCATCTATTGATGGCCCTAACAGTCACCAAGCCGAGCCCGAGCTTAGATTTTCAGCTCGGTTTCAAATCCGAGCCGAGCCGAGCCAGCTCGGTTTATAATCGAGCCGAGCCCGAGCTTGGCCTGGCTCGGCTCGGCTCGGATCATGAACAGCCCTAACAACAAGCAACACAGAGGCCTTAATACAATTAATTTAAATAGGGAAGAATGCTCATCGATTGTTCACCTAAATCGATTTAAAAAATAATGCCAATATCTATCACCACAACAGTAACAAAACAATTCATCCAAACAGAACATTGCAGCCTTCAACTTACATTCAAAACAAATGCCACCTTGTAATCTTATATATGCAAACTTTATTCAGGAAGTCATTTTATGAATGCAACAGATATTCAATAACAACTTAACAACAATCAACAAACATTACAACACGATAAAAATCCATAAATAAAGGTACAGCTGAGCATCAACATGATAAAATCGAATAATGAAACAAACAAAATTCAAGTTTCAAAGCTTATTAAGCCCTAATTAGTTCACTCAAGCATTTCATAGAACACCTGGTAGGCATTCATTCAACACACTACATAAACATCATACCAAACAGCACAGAAACCCAACAATTAACACATCATTATAATCTATAAAAGCACAGAAACCCAACAATATTTGCAAACAATAACATAAAAAACTCATTATTTCTAGTACGTACCAAATAGAGGGATCTGATGCTGAAGGTGTAGGCAAATTAGTGGTGAAAACAGGAAGAATCCACGATGATGATGGTGATTTAGGGTTGAATCCACGATGATGGTGATTTAGGATCTGATTGAAATCAGTTGATGATGGTGATTTACAGATTTAGGGATCAGAATCTCAGATCGATGAGGTTTGACACAAGTATGCGTGTTTTAGGCTTAGAGAGTAAAAACCCATTTGGCCCATGTTAAAACTTAGATAGGTATTTTAAAACTCATTCTAACCCATCTAGATTAAATCCTCAGCCCATTCTAACTTATTTCATATTTTAAAAAGGCCCAAAATAACCCAAAATATCATGGTTGGGTTTTTATTGCCACCCCTAGGTAAAAGTTTCGAAACACAGGGCGTTACACATGGCGTCTAAACCCTTGATCCCAACGCTTCTCCTTACATTACTCATCATTTCGTTAATTTGAGTTCATTAAGAAGTAATAACTACTGACTAATTGCAAGACTGTGTGTCGGGCTTTCAATGCTCACACAGGGTGATAAACAACGCTGATTTGGAATTATCAACCGTTGTGTATTTGCTTGCTGATTATCTAGGCTAAATTTGTGTATTTGCTTACTGATTGTTGAAAAGATTTGTTGAAATCGAATAAAAGAGTAAAAAAGATAAAATGAGGCGTGTTATGTTGGAAACTGAGGTTGAAAATTTGAAGTGTGAGAGTGGAGTGGAGTACTGAACACCATTTAAATGTACTTTCATGTATGTATAAAAAACTTGATAGCAGCTTTTGCAAGTAAATCATTTAACATCTCATTAATGCAAATGCAATACTTACAAAATTTGATAGGCACTAGTTGTCAATACAGAAACTTAACCAGAGAAGCAACTAAAAAAGCGGTGAACGGTGAGGAACATATTTAAATGTGGAATTGATGAAAACGCAGTAACGTTGATGATCTAAAACTACGAACTTTGTTTGAGTTAGTTAATATTACACTAATTTGGGTGATGATGAAAGTTCATTTGGGGAGAATGTTCTGGAAATTGAAGGAAAAGGACTTTGTTATGGTTTGGTAGGTTTTATTACAAAGGTTAAAAAGCATACACACACATCTCCTTTTGATAATCATAACCAATAACCTTCACCTTTTCCCTGTCACTGCACTCCATCCCACACTCTCCCGTGGTTTCTGTACCCATCTTCCTGCGACATGGCGTCTAAATCCTTGAATCCCAACGCTTATCCTTACATTACTCATCATTTCCTGAATTCGAGTTCATTAAGAAGCAATGACTGCTGACTAATTGCAAGACTGTATACGGCCCGTATAAAGTTATACGACCTCGTATACAACCTTTATAATTTTTTATTCGATCATATACTCAACATACGACCACTGTTTTATGTCTTGTATACGGGTCGTATAACATTATACGACCTGTATACAATTAACCAACTTCCCTTTGTTAGTTAGTATATGTGGATTTTTCAAAAATGCAGTAAAGTTGAGGATTTAGAACTACGAACTTTGTTGAGTTTGTTAATATTACACCAATATGGTGATATTAGAACACTGTACACTGCATGTAAACACATTCGTCTTGTATTTATCAACGATGTTCTGATATCGAAAACTGTCGGAGAAGGCCCTTTGTTTACCGTTGAATGCATCCTTAAACTTGATAGCAGCTTTTGCATTTGTAACTGTTAATCTGTTCCCTCTAAAACCACCACCTTGTCGCGTATGGTCTCCTTGAGCCTAGATTCTTGCTTAAACGATGTTCTGATATCGAGTTATACGTTCCTTGTAAAAGTTTTTTTTTCTGGGTCTGTTAAGAATTTGAGTGATGATGAATGTTCGTTTGGGGAGAAAGTTATGGAAATTGAAGGAAAAGGACTTTGTTATGGTTTGGTAGGTTTTACTTTAAAACATTGTGTTTTTGTATTTATATAATATCCATTTCCCCTTGGTGGTTTCTGTACCCATCCCCGCGCGAAATGGCGTCTAAACCCTTAAATCCCAATGCTTCTCCTTGCAGTACTCATCATTTCCTGAATTCGAGTTCATTAAGAAGTAATGACTGCTGACTAATGAATGTTCTGGAAATTGAAGGAAAAGGACTTTGTTATGGTTTGGTAGGTTTATTTAGGAACGTTTTGTTTTTGTATTTATATAATATACATTATCCCCTTGGTGGTTTCTGTACCCATCCTTGCGCGACTTGGCGTCTAACCCTTGAATCCAAACGCTTCTCCTTACATTAGTCATCATTTCCTGAATTCGATTTCATTAAGAAGTAATGACTGCTGACTAATTGCCGTCTTGGTAGTTGTTACCATATCCATTATCCCTTTGGTAGTTGTTACCATATCCATTATTTCATTACATTAAGCTTGATCTGATTTCATGTTCTGACAATTTGTAATGATGAACGGTTGAAACTGTACAATAATAATGATTCAACTGCTACTATTGTTGATTGTTGAACGTTTACCCCAGAATGCTTCCTTAAACTTGGAAAGATGACCGAATAGAGATCTATATACAGAGTGAGATTCTTCGAGAACTAGCAAAAGGAGAGAATACGGAACGAGATTCTTGGATAACTATATCTATCCATTATCCCCTAGATTTCATTAGGGTATGGTTATAATTCCCCTAATATCAGGCCCATCGTTTACCGTGGAATGCATCCTTAAGCTCGTGTGAATCTCTTCCCTCTAAAATCACCACCTTGCATCGTATGGTCTCCTTGAGTCTAGATTTTTGCTTAAACGATGTTATGATATCGAGAATGTTCGTTTGGGGAAAATGTTCTGGAAATTGAAGGAAAATGAAGGTTGAAACTGTACAATAATAATGATTCAACTCCTGCTATTGATGAAATGGGATTTGTTTAAAAGTAAAAAGAAAACTGAAACTCGTTTTCCTTGATAGTTAAAAGTCTTCCATGCTTGCTTTATGTTTATCAACTGGTCGTTTGTCTGAGTTTTCTTTCTCTTTAATGAAATGGGATTTGTTTCAAAGTAAAAAGAAAACTGAAACCTGTTTTCCCTAATAGTTAAAAGTCTTCCATGCTTGCTTTATGTTTATCAACTGGTTGTTTGTCTGAGTTTTCTTTATCTTTGATGAAATGGGATTTGTTTCCGAGTAAAAAGAAAACTGAAACCAGTTTTCCTTGATCGCAGAAGCTAGTTCGATTTGATGGTTCTGAACACTATATAGACTGCCAGATCGAAACCCTAATGTGTGAATATTAACTTAAAAAAAGGGATATTCTGTCTATACGGGTCGTATACCATTATACGGCCCGTATAAAACTATCGCTTGCGTTGTATACGACCAATGTTTGTTTTAACATGGTGTATACGGGCCGTATAAGGTTATACGACCCGTATAGAATAAGATAAACTGACAAAGGCTGCGCCCACAGGCTTTGTCAGTTTATCTTATTTTATACGGGCCGTATAATCTTATACGACCCGTATACACCATGTTAAAATAAGATTTTACCATGTGTTATTATTAACTCTCGTTTAAATATATGATGTATCTGACAAGATTGATGAGAGAGATGACGGTTTAAGGTTACAAGAACATATGAGATAATAATCAAAGGTTACAAGACCAATATAATCTTTAGTACAATTTTTTTTTTAATAATGTGTCTTAATTATAGCCATGTATTTGGTTTTTGTGGTTTTTTAAACTCAAAGGGGTTTTATGAATATTAATTTTTTTCTATATATAACATGTGCATAAAATCGGTGGCCAAAAATAGTTCTTACGTCGATTTATGTTTCTTCATATTTGTTTGTTTGTGTTTCTCGTCTCCTCTTCTAGTGTTCGCTTTCATTTTAAATAGGGGTGTCATTTTTTTATACAACATCAACATAATACGAAATTCGTAGATTTGTGTTTAGTCTAGACTAGTTCGGGTTTGTTTCAGGTTGAGCCCGCAAACTCGATTAGTTAAGTGGATTGGGTTCGTGTCAACTAGATGGGTTGGAATTTGGAAAGTTGACCCATTTAACCTATTTATAATTTATTTTATCTTTTTTAACATGTGTTTTATCACATAAATTAATTTGGTTAGTGTTTAATGCGATATTTGTAACTTAAAGAGAAATTGGCACAAGATGTGATAATTAAAATGTAATTATTTTATATGAGTTTCTAATTTTTGTTGTAAAATTTTCATTATAAATATTAATATATGGAAAAGGTAAAAAAAAAAAAAAGGTTAAACAGGTAATGTTCGGGTTAACTTAAAGATATCCGTGTCGTGTTTAGGTTCATATGTCCGACACGATTTTTCAGGTTTAGATCGTGTTTAGATTTCTGCTATATTTTCGGGTTCATTCCGTAATATTGGTGACTTTTTGGAGCCTGTGGAAATTAAGAAACGAGACGGTTTTCAAACAAGCGAGTCCAAACACTACAAAGATCTTAGATGAGATGAAAGCAATGGCGTATCTTTGGGCTAGGAATCGGTCAAAGATGATGTCATTAACATGGGAGAATTGGAGTCGTTTTGAAATTCTTGGATAGTTATGTGTAATTATATGTAATTTCCTTTGTATTGGTGTCGAGTACTCTTGTAAATTTGACGGGTAGCATCTTGCTACAATTAATAAAATTTCTGTCAGCCGTTAAAAAAAAATTCGGGTTCATTCCCAACAATTACTACTTCTCCTTGGTAATTAAAGGCTTTGTAGGTTAAAGTCATTGTTGGGACGGGACACACTTTATTAAAATTAGAAAATCATTGGAGGAAGACGGAGATGAGAAAAAACAAAACAAATATAAATAGACGAAAGAACTATTTTTGGCCACTTATTTTAAATGTACATGTTGAGTTTTGATCATATATATGTGTTTGTGTGTATATATGTATATAAAGAGATGGTGTTTGTACTAAACGCCCAAAAAAATAATAATTTAGAGAGTTAAAGAGTATGTGACCTCTCGTTTTAGTTTTTTTACCATATATATATATATATATATATATATATATATATATATATATATATATATATATATATATGGAATGTTATATATATATATGGAATGTTATATGCAGAATACTAAATATTGTGAGAACCCGTAGAACACAATGAATCACCCATTTTTTCAATCTTAAAAACCTATAAAGTAATGAAAATGTTACAAATGTAAGATTTACTGTTTCTTACACTAGAATTCAAAACAAAATATGTAAAATTTTAAGTTTTTGTATAACCTACACATATGTAGGTTATGTGTAGGTTAAATTACCAACATATACGTAGAGTATGTGTAGGTAAAAATATATAATTTTTTTTATGTATATATAATATACATATGAATGTAAGAAACATAAAATTTAAAAAATATGAACCTTAAATCCCAAAATTTAGTGTTTTAGAGCTGTTCTTTTTGTTCTTGCAATAGTTAGTGTTCTGTAATGATCCTCATCCTATATATATATATATAGTAGAGAATTCAAATAAGAAGAAATTTTTTGTAAGAAGAAAAAAAAGAAATTTCAACCAATAGAATTGTTTCATTTGACTTCATTTTGTATTTAATGTTATTATAAGGGTATATTGGTAAACTTACATATATTATTAACTTGTAGTCTTCCTCTTTAATAACTAACTATATTAAATTTGTAACTTATTTTTAAAAGAGTAAATTACGATTTTGGCCCATGTGATTATATCACTTTTACCCCATTAGCCCAAAATAGATTTTTTTTAACAATTGTGCCCCCATGGTCTGTATAACTAACTATTTTGGCCCCTGAGTCTAACTCAACCCATTACAATTTTGGCCCCTGTGGTTAGACTCAGGGTAATGGGTTGAGTTAGACTCAGGGGCCAAAATAGTTAGTTATAGATACCATGGGGGCACAGATGTTAAAAAAATCTTTTTGGGGCTAATAAGGTAAAAGTGATATAACCACAGGGGCTAAAATCGTAATTTACTCTTTTAAAATATATATTTTCTCAAAAAATAAAAATAAAGATTCATTTATAGTATAGGATAAATTACGAGTTGCGTAGGATAAATCACGAGGTGTGTATGATAAATTACGAGTTATGTAGGATAAATTCCAATACGTGTAAGATAAATTTCAAAATGTGTAGGATAACTTTTAATGTGTTTATGCAAAAAAATTTAGTATGAATGATGAGTCTTTATGACTAATTAATTACTTAAACATAATAATAAATGAGATGAAAGAAAAACTATCTAATGTTTTACAATTGTACCTTTGTTCTTTTTCTTTTCAACTGAACATCCATATATATATCAAACTAGTTAGGCTAATTGAAATTCATTACAATGTGTCAAAGTGGTTTAGTAGCTGTTTGGTAGCCTTTTAAAAGTCTATCTCTGAATCTCTGAGCATTAAGTGTGTAGTTTATTAGAAAGATATCTCTGAATGAGTCAACAAGTCTCTTACCCATTAAATTTCAAAATGATATTGAATAAAAATTTTGCTACTTTATCCTTTTCTGTATTCATAACCCTCAGCCAGCCATTAACACACCACCCCCTTAACCAACCATCTCCTCCTGCACCACCAAATAACAAGTCTCTTACTGGCTCAGAGTCTCTCACAAATTCAAGTTTCTTATTGGTGTGCAAATGTTTCCAAACAAACCCTTAGTTCATTACACTTTAATTGAAACACTAGTGCTAATACCCACTAGGGCTGTCCAAACTGCTCGACGATCGAAGATCGCTCGAAAAATGCTCGAAAAATGCTCGTTCGATTTCCGCTCAGTTTGTAAATGAGCCGATCGGATCGGTTCGATTCAAATTCAATCCGAGCATGAGCATAGCTCCGCTCGCTCGTCGATCGCTCGGTTTCGATCGAATTATTTTTATTAATAATTAATATATATATATATATATATATATATATATATATATATATATATTATAGATTTTATAGATTAAAAACTCAAAAAATACAATAGCCCAAAAAAAATTAAAAGCCCAAATCACATTCAACCCAACCCAACTTAATATTTAATACGTAAATCTAAGTATCTAACCCTAAATCCTATTCAAAAGAGTATTCAGTATTCACTCACAATTCAGTCGCCGCTCCTGTGTTTCGCTCTCTAGTCTCCGACACAAACTGAGCGGTCTTCAATCTCCGGTCTTCAATCTGCAATTGTTCGTCGGACGGTCTTCAATCTGCAATAGTTCGTCGGACGGTCTTAAATCGTTTGGTATGTTAAATCGTTCAGTCGTATAACTTCAGTCTAATCGTCTGTTATGTTTCTGTTTGTTGTTAAATCGTTTCTATTTGGTAACCAGTTGGTTTCTGTTATGTTTCGTTTCTATTCGCACTTTATTTTGTGTTGCTTTTGTATTTGCACTTTAAGTTAGAATTTGTTTTTGTTGAACGAAGCCTTATTATTCAATCGAGCGAAAACGATCCGCTTGCTTTTTTTTAGGATTTGATAAAAACCGAGCAAAACCGAGCCGATCGATTCAAAACCGAGCCGATCGATTCAAATTAAATTCGAGCATGAGCATCACTTTTGCGATCGGTTTTACAAATCTGATCCGCTCGGATCGGATCGGTTGTAATTCAATCCGAGCATGAGCAGACCCTCGATCGGATCGGATCGGATCGTGAACACCCCTAACAGTGGCGGATCTAGAAACGAAACTAAGCCGTAACGTTTTATAAATAAGCCGTAACGAAATCGAAAAAACGTCAAATTTTTCCAAAATTTACACTAATTTTTCCAAATTTTTTCGCGCCAAGCCGTAGCGGAGGTTGCCCCCCGGTAAGCCTTATGTCCGCCACTGACCCCTAATACCCACGAATTTCACGGTGTTGAAAAATGATATTTTTCTTACTTTTAGAAAATGATTATAAAGAAACTATACGCGTGAACTTATTATGGACATGTCGAAATAGGTTCGTACTCGCCGCTTCACTTCATGCATCACAATTTGTTTCGTCTGTTTTTAATGAGTAATAAAATAATTTGTATTTCGTTATTAATTAATATACGATTGGATGAAGTTAAAAATATAAGTTATTAATTTAAGCGTTAAAAGTTAATACGTTTAGAGAGTATTTATCAAATTTTGATTTAAATATGACCTACTTTAAATAACAATTCCTTCAATCGTAATCGTAAGCTTTAAGTCGCTTAAAGTCTTGAACAAATGTTAAAAAAACATAACTTGTCTGCTTCAAAATTTTCAATGTCTATAAGGTGTCTTATAATTGCTAATTTCGACCCTCACTTAGTTGTAGATAACTTTCGACGTTGTTAATATCTTCAAATTGTTGCTCAATCAAAGGTAAGTTGGTTAAGAAAAGTTGACGTCCATGTTTATGAAAGATTGTTATATTAAAATGTATGGTATCCTGTATTTTAAAACAGATAAAATCACTAACGCTCATAAGAAACCACTGTCATTAGCTTGTTTCCATGAATTTGTAGAATAAAATACAATAACTATAAAGTAGGAGCGCACATTACCTTTGACTAACGAAAACAAAATTTTATTAAGAGAAAAAAGAAATAGTGACTAACAATTGAGTTAGCCACATTACAGATACATTTACACCAGCAGGCCTTAGCCTCTTTACAACCAAACAGAAGCCTAGGAAACAAACATTAAACACCTAGACTGCTAACTTCAAACCTACACCATTGATCGCATGATAAGTTATGCACCTTAGAACGATTTTTTAAGTAGAGATAACCTAGGAGCTTCACCTCTTGTATCATCGTAGCCAAGTTCGGTTATTTACTCTCAAAGACCACTGTGTTACGGTTCCGCCAAATACACCATACAACAGTTTGTACAACCGTGTAGACTGCTTCCTTCCACAATTTTGGAGCCTCTCACATGGTGATGAAAATTGACCAGGTCTTTATTGTCAAAGAAAAATAAAAATAAAGAGACGACAATCTGCACCAATTTGCTACAGCATCCCATACGCCTTGAGACAGCCTATACGACGTAAACACATGTTCCACATGTTCCACACATTCGCTGCATAATGGGCAAACCAAGGATGTGACTGGCACTCTTCTTTTCGCAAGAGCATCCAGGGTTGGTAGGCGACCTAAGATCAGTCGCATGACAGAAATGACCTCCCGTATGCATAATCTGCAACAAAAAGAAGACTTTACCACGGAATTTAAGTAAACTTATTCCAAATCCATTCACTCCTCAACCAAACATGTCACCCACAAAATTCATATCCAAATCCCAACAACTCATCAAGAATGAAACTCAGATTCTAAAGACGAAAAGCTTATCGATGTAGATTCTTTTATCATTATTACAAAAACCAAGCTACACAATGTCTAACCAATTCCATAATAGTGAGTGCTCAAACTAATAGTAAATTAAATAAACCAAAAATCTAATCAAAACATCAGCATTAAAATATATAATACAATAGAAACAATAGAAACAAAAGAAAGCATCTTACATCCTCACACTCTTTCATCTTCTTTTGCACACCTAAAGTTAAAACTGACATAAACATATACCAAGAACTCTGTAATTGGATCTGAAAAGGAATGTTGGTCTTGCTGAATAACTTTAATAAGTTCTTTCAACTGATGTCATCTATTCTTGTAACTGAAACAACTCCCTGTCTTCTATCTTAATCTGAGGCAACTCGTTGAAAAACAATAATGGAATCAATTTGATAATTAGAGAACAATGATAGTATGGAGAGTGTTACGATGTTAGGAAGAGCCACCATGTGTCAGTTGGAATCATCATGCTATAGTTTAATTACCGCATACCCACAAACACATCAATAGCATATCTGTATAGGCTCAGACATGTTAAAAAAACAAGAGTTAAATGCCATTTTAGTCCCTGTGGTTTGGGTCATTTTGCCAGTTTAGTCCAAAGGTTTCATTTTTAACCTGTGGGTCCAAAAAGGTTTCACAGTTGCCATTTTAGTCCACTGGGTTAACTTCATCCATTTTTTCTGTTAACGAGAAGGCCAATTCGGTCATTTTATATGGCTGAATTGCCCTTTTAGTTAACAGAATTACATACAAAATGACCAAATTGGCCTTCTCGTTAACAGAAAAAATGGATGAAGTTAACCAAGTGGACTAAAATGGCAACTGTGAAACCTTTTTAGACCCACATGTTAAAAATGAAACCTTTGGACTAAACTGGCAAAATGACCTAAACCACAAGGACTAAAATGGCACTTAACTCAAAAAACAAAAAAATACTCGCGTTGGTTGCACACTAAAAGGTGAAAGGCCTCATATGCCATGCCAATAAACACTAAAATCTTAGTTTTCTTCACAATAGAACACATCATCATAGCCCATAGGTAGATACAATACTGATATCACATGCCAACTTCCAAAGGAAAAAGGTTATCGAGTGATGTGAATGTGTTTGTGCATTGGAACCTTGAAAGCTCAGATATGTACAATTGTACCCTTGTTCTTTTTCTTTTCTCAAATGAACCTCCCCATATATATAGGAGAACGATCTGTTAGGAATCACCCTTTATTGCGATAACCGCGATAACCAATGTGAACACAACCAAAAATACCTAAAAATAACTAAAGAAACACACAATTTTTTTTAATATTTTTTTACTTAAAATTCGTTGTATTTCGTTAGTAAGAAAAAACAAATTTAAAAAAAAAATTGGCTACAAAAAGTAACGATTTTTAAGTAAAAAAAAAATTGTGTGTTTTTTAGATTTTTTTGGGGGGTTTAGTTTTTAGCATTTAGCTTGGGTGGGGGTTGGGGGTTAGGTTTTTTTTTTTTTTTTGGGGGGGGGGGGGAGGGGGGTTTAGTTTTTTTTTTTGTATTCACATCGGTTCTCGCGGTTCTCACAATAAAGGTGGTTCTCAAATGAACCTTACCCTATATATATATACAGGGGAGGGTTATCTTGAGAACGCTAAATATTGCGAGAACCGTGAGAACGAATGAAAAAACCAATCAAAACAAAATTTTTAAATACAAATCTCATTGTAATTAAGATACAACATAAAAAAAAGAATTTACAACATCAAATAATTAATTTCTCCTTTCAAAATCACTCTTTTTAGATTTTTTGCACATGTGTAAATATAACAGATTTACACATGTGTAAATGGCAAACTTACACACGTGTAAATTTTCTTTATTTACGAATTCACGTAAATTTAAACATGTAAATTAAATTTCTAACATTGTATTCGAATAATAATGATAAGTGTAGAAAATTTTTTTGAATTGAATTGTTTTTTACCAAGTTCTCATGGTTTTTTCATTTGTTCTCACGATTCTCACAATATTTAGCGTTCTCACTTAAACCTTCTGTAACGCCCCAAAATCTGAATGTTAAATATTGTCGTATGTTCTGATGTGACACGTCATGAAATAAATAACTAGGTTATTTAACCTAGTTAAAGGTATGGTCAAAAGTATTAAATAATGAAGGTAGTGTCAGTTATGTTTTAAAGGTAAACCCGAGGGGCTAAAGTGGAACAAATGAAAGTTGATTTACTAATTAAAAAGAAACCAACACACACATAAACACACACATCGTGTGTGTTCTGGAATGATCGAGCAGGGGCTCTCAAGAGCCCCAAAACCCTAGTTCTTCAAAGCTTCGATTTGAAGGATGAATCAAGGCCCAAATCCATAACCGAGCATGGATTAATGATCACCAACACGAGAGGATCATAAGGTATGTTTTAAATCTAAGATTGGTGATCATGGGTGAAGTGGGTTATGTTCTAATCCATGAGTTTAAGTGGAATTGAGCATGAGTATGTGTTATAATCATCATGTAGAACATGGATTATGAATGGTTTGTGCTAATTTGATGTTTAGATGATAAACCCATTAGTTATGGTAATGAAGATGACTAGTATCACCTCCTATGTTCAAGTCTTGTTGAATGATTGACGTATTATGTGGATAGGATGAATTATTGTTAAGATGAAAGTATATGAATATGATGATGTTATGTTTAATGTTCATTTGGAATGATACATGATGATTAGTAGTTGGTTTTGATGGGTTATGTATGAGTTTAGAAGAATTGTGCATGAAATAGTTGTACGTTATGCTTAATAGGTAGTACTCACATCGAGTGTATGATAAAATGAATATAGTGTCGTCCGTATGGTCGATTACAATGTTACGGGTATATGTAGATGAGTTGACGGTTACATATGGTTAATAGTTGACTTTTGAAAGTCAACAAGATTAAGAAACATGATTGGACTCGTTGTCGTAAAGGTAGGATGATAGGAAGACGTTTGGTACATGTTATGTTAATATGTATTAATTGTAATTACATGATGAATTGCGTATGATGAAAAGAGTATGAAGTCGATTGTATGCTTTAATGCTTGTTAGAAATGACTAAGGAAAGATAAGTGTGAATTATGCAAATGATATGATGGTTACATGTACAAATGAGTATGCTAATAAGGGCGTGGTTTCGATGAAATGAAAGTATAGGAAACACGTCGAGACGGACTCAAGCTTGAGGTGTTAACGGGTCAAGAAGAGGCGAGGAATCGGATACGAGCATGGACGCATAAGGTAAGTGATATCCGTAATCACTTCTTAGTACCAGTAAGTAATAATGTGTTGCAATGAATTAAACATGATGTTTGAGGTCGAATATGTGTTAAAGTCGTTCGTCGTAAAAGATGGGTTTAAGGTTGACCAAAATGCCCTTGATGGGTATTTTGGGGTAAATGAGCTTAAAAGTAGTTTTGAAGCAAGTTATACGATTAGTGTAATGTTTTGGACAAGAATGGAAGTGAGGATTACGGTTTGGTTAGTCGTAGACCAATTTATGCACGAATACCCTTAACGGGTCAAAAATAAGTATATGAACGATAAGGAGTTAAGAGGATGCAAGTCATCCAAGAATTTGGTAAATTATGATAGACGTCACTTACATTATTATGTTTATAAGAGGTTATGGTAAAACGAACAAGTTACGTTGATGAATGCATGAACGGGTCAAAGTTGGGTAAAAGGGTAATTAGCCGAAGAGTTAAAAGTCTGAAATTTTATTAAGTCGGATGTTGGATTTTAATTCCATTAGATGGGGAATTAAATTACGGACATGTAGGAAAAAGAATCGGGTAAAACGGATCAAAAACGAAGAAGTTATGACCGTTTCCGTGAAACGGGATCGCGCTGGAAAGATGCAGCAAGTTGCTGCAGGGTTTCTGTCGATTTAGGGGTGTCGCGTCGCGCGACGGCCCGTCGCGTTGCGCGACGGGTCCTGTTCTTCCGAAAAATGTTTTCGTGCCTTGTTTTAGCTCGGGAACTCGTTTAAACGCGTTTTAAGTTGCGTATGGCTAGTTTAATTCATGTTTTGTGACCAATAAGGTAAACGCACGTGTGGATAGGTATGTATGGATATTGTATATCTCTATACACGTATGTGGTAGTATATGTGAGCGTGTATACGCGAATGTATGTAAGATTATAGTATGTAAGCGGGTACATAAGGACATATAAAGACGTGTATGAGTAGATAAGTATGAGTTGGGTATGTTGAAAGAGGTGATTGTAAATATACATGTAAGCAAGTATATAGGCATGTACGTATGTATGTTGTATAAGTATAAGTGTATGTATGTAAGGGGGTATGTAGATAATATGTATATGTAGTCAAGTGAGCATGTACGAAGGTATGCACTTATGTAAGTTGTGAGAAGGTATGAAATAAGTAGTTTCGTATATATGTAAGTATGTATGTATGTAGGTATGTATGAATGTATGTAGGTATGTAAGTAAGTATGTATGTATGTATGTATGAATGGATGTGTTTAGGTATGCACGTACGTATGTATGTAGGTACATAGGCATGTATGTTGCTATGTGTGATCGTAAGTGTACGTATAGGTTGTATGAAAGTATGTACGCATGCATTCAATGAAATTGAGTACTAACGATAATAACATCGTGCCTGGTGATGAAGTGTAACGCAGGATATCAAGGAAGTCTCACTACGGATCGTACGATCAGAAAGAAAGCCGGAATGTAAAGAGTTAATGGGATGAAAAGTAAACGTGTACAAATCTTGCATGCTTATGATACGTACTAACGTTATGAATTTTATGTGGTGAGCGCAGGTAGTACAAGGCATGAGGATTACCAAGGAGTAGAGATCGAAGATCGAGTCGCAAGACAGATTGTACGGGAATGTTTAAATATGTAAATTTTGTGTTGATAAGTTATGTTCTTATATAACAATATGAAGTTTTAGAATGTCAAGAGATATGTCATGAAAGAAATTTTCAGACTCGAATTTCCGCTGCGTTGTGTTAAGGTTAAACTGGTTTAGGGTGTTACACCTTCCCATATATATATATATATATATAGGGTCAGGATTTAGAGAGAACGGTGAAAAGTGTGAGAACGATTTTGGTGGTGACATGTGGCATTGATGTTAAATTACACTAAGGGATAATATTGTCAAAAAAACCCACTCACATGAACTGGGTGTTCAAAATAAAACGCTATAAAAACACCCAATTTAGAAAAACGCCAAACACTCAAAAGCTATTTTTTAAAGCTATAATTTACAACAGCTCAAAAAATCCCAACTTATAATCCTAAGTTTCACCAGTTGGTCGATAATAATCCTAACTTTAAAAATTCCCTCCAATAATCCCAACTTGTAAAAGTTTGGCCGCCATTGATCCTTTTCAAACATATAAGAATTTGGTCTCCTCAATAGATTCAATTACACCTAAAGACTCTTTAATTGATTTAAGTGCACCTATGTTAGAAAAGGGTCAATGGCGGCCAAACTTTTACAAGTTGGGATTATTGGAGGGAATTTTTAAAGTTAGGATTATTATTGGCCAACTGGTGAAACTTAAGATTATTAAAATCCAATAACCCTATAATTTATAACAGCTCAAAAACCATTTTTTTGAACGCCATAAAACACTCAAAAGCTATTTTTTGAGCTATAATTTACAACAGCTCAAAAAAACCATTTTTTTGTGCCAGCTCCTAGTTAAAACGCCATAACAAAAAAAACTATATTTTCAGAGTGTGTAACTTATAGTGTGAACACAAGTATTTAATTAGTTTCATCATACACGCAGCTTTGATTGGAAATAAAAGAATTCATACTAGTTAAAACGCCATAACAAAAAAAAACTACATTTTCAGGGTCCAAAGTGTAACTTATAGTGTGAACAAGTGTAAACAAGTGTGAACACAGGTATTTAATTAAAACGCCATAACAAAAAACCCATTTTTTGAGTCATCCGCCTAAATTAATATTTTTTTAGATCAGAAAAATCATAATTTGTACTGTAAAAACACCGTAAAACACGCAGTTTAGAAAAACGCCATGAAAAACTCAGTTGAAAACGCCATAAAACACTCAGTTCAGAAAAAGCCATGAAAATACCTAGTTAAAACGCCATAAAAACACCTAGTTCAGAAAAACGCCATGAAAATACCTATTCTAAAAGGCCATAAAACACCCAATTCAGAAAAACGCCATAAAACCTAGTTAATTTTTTTCGAAAAGTATATCAATAGTATACTCATTGGAAAGATAAAAAAACGCTGAGTTTTATGGTGTAATTTTTTTCGAAAAATAATCAC
Organism: Helianthus tuberosus; assembly: GCA_030545235.1. Classification (NCBI taxonomy): domain Eukaryota; kingdom Viridiplantae; phylum Streptophyta; class Magnoliopsida; order Asterales; family Asteraceae; genus Helianthus; species Helianthus tuberosus. Next base: position 164,975,611 of record CM060423.1, on the reverse strand, counting down.
GTATAAAAAAGTTATTGTGGTTTAAATATGATGGAGGAAAATGGCATGTGATTAGCATGTGTACCTTTGATTGGATATTCCTATTTTACCCCTCCTGGTAGTTCCAAAACCCCTATTATTTACAAAAATGCCACCGCATCAATCTCAGCCACAAACCACTAAGATCTTGTGGCTGAGAATTGTTCTCACTTCTCTCACACATTGAGGCGTTCTCTCCTGATCTTGTTCCTATATATATATATATATAAGATTAGGTTCATTTGTGAACAATATCTTCATAGTGGAACTGTGTGAACTAATCATGACCACTGATTTCCTTTTTATTTGTTAAGGGTGGGATTATGATTATACAATAAATTAGTTTTAAATATTTATTCTAATCATTGAATTTCAGTTACACTTTTAATTTTGCTAGTTTTATTAAAGGCAAATTGGATTTAAATAATCCCAACTTGCTCAATTTGGCCTATAATAATCCCAACTCAGTTATTGGCTGATAATAATCCGAACTGGTCCACTTTTGGCCGATAATAGTCCGCCATTAAAAATAGCTTAACGGAGTTAAGCTTTTTTCGAATTACAAACCGATGTTTTATGGATTTTGATCAGAACGAGGATACGATTCGACTTATGTAAAACTTACCTCGAAACGGTGCTTCAAACGACTTGATTTTTGTTAACTGGAAGTTTAACCACCCGAATTGAAGCACCGTTTTCGTCGTTTGGGGCAGTATTTCGAGGTAAATTTTATATCAATCAACTCGTATCCTTGTTCTGATCAAAATCCATAAAACATCGGTTTGTAATTCGGAATAAAACTTAACTCCGTTAAGCTATTTTTAACGGCAGACTATTATCGGCCAAAAGTGGACCATTTCGGATTACTATCGGCCAATAACTGAGTTGGGATTATTATCGGCCAAATTGAGCAAGTTGGGATTATTTAAATCCAATTTGCCTTTATTAAATTGCATAATTATCTTCTTCATCTCTTTTAATTCAAAATAATTTTATTTTCTATTTCTCTGTATATTCATGTTGTTCAGCAGACCCTTGATAAGGGATAATTATATTCACACAAGACTAAGAATATTATTTTTTAATAAATGAATTCATATGTTTGTGTTATTTATTCTTTTTTTAATTGCATATTCATGCAAGAATGAATTATTTTAAAAAACGTTTGATTACATATTTTTTATTTTTGTATTAAATATTCAATTTTTTTTTACAATTGCATATCCATGATTATTGTTCATGTACTCATCATGAATCTTGTATGATAACTTACACTTTTTCTGAACATAGGTGTGATAATGTACGCATTGGCGCAGGATAGAAGGGCTTGGGGGGGGGGGGTCGCCCGACCCCCGAACTTCTCGATGCGTAGTGTTATGAATAGTACTTTCGTATAGGTATATATGTTGTCACCCCCCCGGTTTCGGGAAAATTCGGGGGGGCGTGGCTTCGCCAATGAATGTACATATGTGTACACACGTTTTAAGAATATGACTTGTTAATGTACATATATGTATATACGTGTTGAGAATGTTATGTACACATATGTACAATGTCGAACAATCATCTCAGATACTTGCTATACACATATGTACCATGTTGAACAACCATATCATTAACTTTTTTTTAGAAGTATATTATGAATGTGCATATGTTCACACAAATCGAACATGTACACTTAAAGAAGATGATCGGATAGAACAATATTTGTTAATGTACATATATGTAGATACGTTTTTAAATTGTGAATATGGATATTACATATATGTAAATTCACTTCTACAATGTTTTTAATCATGTTCTAAATGGAACAATATATTATATAATAGTTATATTTTTTAGAATTAAAAAATTTAGTTAATTGGTGAGAGAAAAAAAATGAGAGAGAATGTAATTAATTATTTAATTGGAGAGAGAAATAGTTAACAATTTACCTTTATAACCTTTTTATTTATTTTTTACATATAAATAATTACAAAACTGCCATTATTAAAATTTTCAAGATCTAAACAATGAATGGTTCAGTTAGTTCACTCAGTTCACTCTCAACCTAATGTTAACTCTAAACCCTACCATATATATATATATATATATATATATATATATATATATATATCACACTAATTAGACTAATTGAAATTCATTACAACTAGCAATAACACCCGTGCGCGTTGCTGCGCGGGTACATCGCAAACATCGAATAGATTAGTTCAAACGTTATGTGATGCGTTAACCATATGAAAACACGCGTTCCGACGTATCTGATTGAACTCAATGTAACCCAATGCATATATTACAACAACATGAAGCATGAAAGTGTTGCTTATTTATAGTTTGGAAATGATGTTTATAAAACCTTACCAAGTGCACAACAAAAGAAGCATATAGTACATAAAGAGCCATAAAATGCTCTCAAAGCACAAAGTACAAACATCAGTGCACTACTAAGTTACAAATTAATAGTATATAAATGTGTCAAAGTGGTTTAATAGCTGTTTGGTAGCCTTTTAAAAGTCTACCTCTGAATCTCTTAGCATTAAGTGTGTAGTTTATTAGAAAGATACCTCTGAATGAGTCAATAAGTCTCTTACCCATTAAATTTCAAAATGATATTGAATTTTTTTTTGCCACTTTATCCCTTTCTGTATTCATAACCCTTAGCCAGCCACTAACGCACCACCCCCCTTTCCAACCATCTCCACCTGCACCACCAAATAACAAGTCTCTTACTAGCTTAGAGTCTCTCACAAATTCAAGTTTCTTACTTGTGTGAAAATGTTTCCAAACAAACCCTTAGTTAATTACACTTTCATTGAATCATTAGTGACCTTTTAATTAGTGTGCTATTACTATTAACTCGGTTATTATTCTATATAATAAAAATAATAATTTTGGGTCCTTAGCAATAGTAATATTTTTGTCTTTTTAGTGTCTAGTTTTCATTTATATCTCTTCATCTTTAATAAATTTTAACATTTAGCTCCTCAACTCTAGCATAATTATATTTTTTTCTTGTTTTTTTAACCGATTTACACTACAACATCTAAACCTTAATAAAGTTATCATTTTGAGTTTTAAACGGACTTTTTGTTATGTGATTTTTTTATGGGTTACCTTTTTTGTATCAACGTTGTACGTGGGTTACTTTTATCTATGTTTCAACGTGAATTTCAATACCATTGTTTTTAAACCGTTCAGCTTTTTAAAACACCCAACGCTCGTCTCTAAATACACTATTGCAACACGTTTTTATGTACGTTTAGACTGGCCCGTTATAATGCACGACCATCGTGTTTATCTTTATATACATTTGGTGTAATTTTTCTTTGAGTAACTTGGCTTTTGTATACAACATTGCATAATTTTTCCTTAATTTTCGATTATACCACCGCGACGTGGGATTTTTATTGTTACGTTAGCAATTTGTTCATTATTATTCTCGTTTCGAACCTGCTTGCAGAACGTGAGTGATAACCCACCAGTTTTAAATAGTCAAATTAAATAAAATAAATAATAAAGTAGCAAATAGTGTTCCTCCTTCCTAAACTAACTTACACTTTAATTAAAAATTTAATTTAATTAGGGACCGTTTGGCAATTTCTGAATGGTTAAGTGCTAAACCAGTAAGAGATCCGAACCATTAAGTGTTGAACCAGTAAGAGGTCTAAACCATTAAGAGCCGGTGTAATGTTTAACCGTTCAAAGGCAAATGTCTGACCAATTCAGATTAGAGGTCTTAACCATTCCGACTCAGTATAATGCTTAATCATTCAGAAGCAAATGTCTGAACCATTCTGACATCTGCTCACGAAACAAACAGTTTGAACCATTAAGTGTTGAACCATTAAGAGTCTCATTAAGAGCTAAACAAATAGCTCCTTAGTGTGCTATTACTATTAACTCGATTATTTTAAACAATCAAATAAAATAGGCAAATTGGCCTGTAATAATCTCACCTACACCTTTTTGGCCAATAATAATCCCACCTCAGAATATTCCCCACACCAGTCCCACTTTTCAAATATTTTGCCCACACTGGTCCTCCGTTAAAAATCCCTAACTCAGTTAGTAAAATGGCTGATGTGGCAGCTGACTAATGGATGACATGTCAAAAAAGATTATGTGGCAGCTGATTAGTGTCTGAATTTCCATATTTATAAAAAAAACATAACTTCTTGCTCCTAATTTTGAAACCCTAAATCCTCAATTCGCCACCCCCAAAGCTCTCACAATCACCACAACCATTTCACACAATGCATTTGTTATAAACATATATATACATCTGTAACTCTTCATCCCACACGCTTCTTCAATTCAATTCAATTCACAAACCCTAACGATGCAGATATCAAATTCAGACGAATCAGCAACCGTTTCAATTGACAACAACGACAACATTGAAGAAGAATCTGTAATCTATGCTTCTGGAAAGACGCTGGATCTACAGGTTTTGGATAAGAGGGTTAATATGGGTGATTGTTCTTCGATAGAGGGTTTGTATTTGTATAAAAATACGTTTAATTTGATACCGAGAGCGGTTGGGGGGTTGAGTAAGATGAAAACTTTGAAGTTTTTTGGGAATGAGGTGAATTTGTTTCCTGCTGAGTTTGGGAACTTGGTTAATTTAGAGAGGTTGAAAACTTTGAAGTTTTTTGGGAATGAGTATGATAAAGATTATGAAGATCAGTCAGGTGATTTGGAAAATGAAAATGGTGTTGAAGGTGAAGGTGACGATGTTAATGAGCGTCCGAAATTGGCTGAGGGGTTTTATGAGATTGAATCTGTACGGAAGAAAAGAAGCAGAAAGGTTTGATTTTTATGATTTTTTTTTTTTTTGTGATTTTTGTTTGTGGGTTTATTGTTCTGACTAGGTGTTTTTTGTGTTCTCTGCTTGTGGAATGAAGGGTAAAATTCAGTATCTAATCAAGTGGTAAGTGAACTGATTGTTTGAGTTTTGATTTACATATACTTGTGTTATGTTTTGGAATTGTTGTAAATTAGGAGTGAACTGATTGTTGTAAACTCAATCAAGAAGCTGAAAATGTCAACCATTTAATTGTGAAGATCAGGGGAATACTAATCAGCTGCCACATAATTTTTTTTTACACATCATCCATAAGTTAGCTGCCACATCAGCCATTTTGCTAACTGAGTTAGGGATTTTTAACGGAGGACCAGTGTGGGCAAAATATTTGAAAAGTGGGACTGGTGTGGGGAATATTCTGAGGTGGGATTATTATTGGCCAAAAAGGTGTAGGTGGGATTATTACAGGCCAATTTGCCAATAAAATAATAAACTAGCGAGAAACTAGCGTTCCTCCTTGTTAAACAAACATGACTGACTTCTGTATTACTCTTTAATTGAAACATTATTAATCTTTTCTTTTTTTAACCATAAATTTGGATCAGTGATGGGCCATCTGAGTATCATCATGCTACTAGCGGAACCACACCATCATATCCATCTCCACTAGACATAATGTCTATACACCAATTAGAGTATCTGGTTGGGCTTTTACATCAAACTTCAGTCATCAATAAGAGACCTGGGTTCAAAACCGGAGTACATCCATTTAGACCAGCATCATCCGACCCTTCAATCTACTTGATGTCATACGCATACAATAGTGGATATCATTAGGCTTGAAGATCAAACGCACAGCTTGTCTCCGAAAGAAACCACACAACTAGTGACTTGTGTAAAACCCCCCTCACCTCAATCTTTTAATTAGTGTGCTATTAATATTAACTCGATTATTTTAAACAAACAAATTAATTATTAATTATTAAATAAAATAATAACGTAGCGAGAAACAATAGTCTTCCTCCTTGAGTCCTTGCTGAAAACATGACTTATATAGAAAAGATAAAAGTCATACTCAAACTCCATATTCGACGCGTGAAAAAAAGATACAAAATAAAAGAAAAGTACATGGTCTACGTTCAACCCAAAGTAAGCACGTGGTGTAAAATACAACAAATCTTTGCATTTACAATGAAAGACTTATTGGAATATTACAAAAAGGCGTCTATGGAAGATTCGAAAAGGCGATATATACAACTTGTTGTTTTGGCAACATGTTGAGGGATATGGAAAGCGAGGAAAGAAAATATATTCAACGGGAAAAAAAGTTAATATAGATGCGATTTTCGGGAAGATGCAAGCAACAACGTTTCTATGGATCAAGGGGAGAGCGAAGCGGAGCCAAATGGAGTGGAACAAATGGGTGCGGTTTGATGTATTAAACTAAGGGGCTGTTTGTTTGCCACTGAATGGTTTCATTCAGAGGAAACCTCTGAACCGGTCAGAGGTATAAGTGTTTGGTTCGGTAAAAAGCCCACCTCTGAATGATTCAGTTCAGCTCTGATTCATTCAGCTATTATTAGTCACTGAATGAAATTTCTCTCAAAAATACCCATCGCCCTAAAAAAAAGAAACCTGTTCGACTCCTCCATCACGCCTCCATCTCCACCTCCTTCCTCCACCGGCCTCCTCCACCACGTCACACCTGCTCCACCTCGCCGGCCTTCTCCACCACGTCGCACCTCTCCTCTGCCGCTGTTGTCTACCAGGTATGTTCCGATACGATCTTGATTGTTCCGATCTTCAGCCAATGTTCCGATCTTGATAGTTAATTCCTAGCCACAAGGCCCACAACAAGCTCACTGATCTCTCTCTCTCTTCTTCCTGCTTCGAACCCGCTGGCCGATGTAGTGGTGGTGGTGACGGTGGAGTTGCAGTGGCGACGGTGGTGAAGCGGTGGTGGGTGTTGTGGAGGTGCAACGGTGGTGGTGACGGTGTAGTGGTGGTGGTGACGGTGGAGTTGCAGTGGCGATATGTAGATGGAGATGGTATAGGTATAGAGAGAGAGAGAGAGTTCTGTCTTGGCACATGCTTTCAAACGAAAGCAAGAACAACACATCTTTAACAACACCAGGCACATGGTTTCTTCAAAAGCGACGTTGGCTATAAAGTATAAAGGACAAACAATAGTTTAAAGAAAGGCATTTAGTTTTATCGAGGGGTAAAAATGTCATTTTACACAGTCATTAAGATGTGCAACCAAACAGCATTTTACTAGTTCAGCACTTACTGGTTCAGAGCCTCTTACCCATTCAGACCTCTTATTCATTCAACACTTTTTGGTTCAGATGTTGCCAAACAGCCCCTAAATGTCTGCATGGTTTTAATTGTGTCCTTGTGTTTGGTGATGTTTTAGTTTTATTTTTGTAAGTAGTGGGTGGTTGGCTTAATAACTTACTAACCATGTATGTTGTTTCGAACAATTTGGTGATGAATGAAATTGCAATTTGCCGTTTAAAAAAAAGTAAAACTTTTTAGCATAAATAATTTGTCAAGTTATATATATTTTGTTTATTTGTTACCAGAGGTGACCCCACACACTATGTGTATAAAAAATTATATAACATGTGTATTTAGGGTAAATCATAGGCATTCATATGATCGCGTACCATTTTTTTTTAATTAAACT